>JAQPPZ010016829.1:2448365-4896730 GCA_028583015.1 Wollemia nobilis | reverse complement strand
GGTGTTGCAGCTGATTTGCACTGCTGCATAGAAAATTTCTTGATCATGTCTTGAGCATATTTCTGTTGACATATGAAGATCCCATTCTTTGATTGATGTACTTCCATTCCTAGGAAGTATCTCATTAATCCGAGATCCTTCATCTCAAACTAATTCATCATGGAGTTTTTGAACTCCATATTCATTTTATTATTACTACCCATAAATATTAGATCATCCACATATAAACAAACTATGAGGATATCTACTTCATTCTTCAGGTAGTATAGAGTTGGTTCACTCTTGCTTTTTGTGAAACCATATTTTCTGAAATAGTCGTCAATTCGTGAGTACCATGCGCGTGGTGCTTGCTTGAGGCCATAAAGTGCTTTTTTCAATTTATAAAGAAGGTTCTCTTTTCCTGGTTCTTGGAAACCTTGAGGTTGTTGAACATACACCTCTTCTGTCAGGTATCCATTTAAAAATGCACTTTTCACATCCATGTGTTGAATGTTCCATCCTTTATGAGCTGCCAAGGAAAGAATAGTTCTGATTGTTTCTTGTCGAGCAACTGGAGCAAAGGTTTCCTCATAATCTATTCCATATTTATGAGTAAAACCCTTAGCTACTAATCTTGCCTTGTGCCTTTCAATGCTTCCATCAGCATTGAATTTGGTCTTATAGACCCATTTACATCCAACACATTTTTTTCCCTTGGGAAGCTTCACAAGCTCCCAAGTATCATTATTTTTAATTGAGGATATTTCCTCTTCCATGGCATCTTGCCATATACTTTCAGTGCAAGCTTTTTGATAGCTAGATGGTTCTAGTTGTGTAGCAGCCAACAAAGCATAATTGACTACATCACCCCTTGGTTCATGAGACTCATCATCTCCTAACATTTGAAGATTTTTGATTCTTGACAAAATGTCGTCCATCTCACTAGCTTGACTCCTAGTGTATATTTGTTGGAAATTCCTATCCAACATTTGAGATGGATGACTCTGTAGTATACACTTTCCTCTATTTGTCTATTTCCTTTGAGAAACTGGATCAATATCCATCGGACTTGGAGCACTTACAGATCTTTGAAATCATTTTGGAGAATTTGGGGGTGCCAAAAAAGAAGTCCCTCTTGGACTTGGTGTACCACTTGATGTACTTGATGAAGTTTCCTGATGTGGAATTTGTGGAGAAGGATTTTTTCCACTGCTTTTCTTAGGTTGTACCAATGTGGGAGGTACTAATGTGGAAATGTCCGAATTAGAGTCAAAATCAACAAATTTTTTATGACCTCATTCTCCCCCTTCATCAAAAATTACATCCCTGGAGATAATGATTTTATGTGTCTTGGGATTGTACAATCTATACCCTTTGGTTGAATTACAATACCCTACAAAAACACATGCTTGACTCTTTGGATCAAGCTTCTTTCTCTGCTCCTCAAGAATGTGTGCATAAGCTAAAGAACCAAATACTCAAAAATGTTTAACATTTGGTTTCTTACCATACCATCCTTCATAAGGAGTGATACCATCTAAACTAGAAGTCGGACTTCTATTTAGAATATATGCACTTGTTCTCACTGCATCTGCCCAATAGCTGTTTGTGAGATGCTTTACCTGAAGCATTGTTCATGCCATTTCAACAAGGGTGCGGTTCTTTCTCTCAGCCACACTATTCTGTTGTGGGGTATAGGCAGTGGTGAACTGCCTTTTTATCCCATTTTGCTTACAATAATGTAAAAATTCATTTGAGGAGTACTCTCCTCCTTTATCGATGCTGAAGACATTTGAAATAGTAGTCACTTTGCTTTTCTACATTATTTCTGAAGTCTATGAAGCAATCAAATGCTTCATATTTGTGTTTTAGAAAATAGATCCAACACATTCTAGAATAATCATCTATGAATGTTAGAAAATAAGAATTGTTTCCAAGGCTTTTTGTTTGCATTGGACCACAGATGTCCGAATGTACTAGCTGAAGAGGATAGCTTGCTCTCCATGCTCGACCTCTTGGAAACTTCGTTCTGGAGTGCTTTCCCAAAGCACATGCTTCGCATACCTTTTTATGTTTTGGAATTTTTGGTAGTCCTGTCACCATAGCTTGTGATGTTAACATTTTCAAGCTAGCGGGATTGATGTGACCATATCTCAAGTGCCACAATTCACTTGGATTTGTAATAGCAATGTTTGCAAGTTGAGCTCCCCCTGGCTCACCAAATTTTAGAGGGAACAACCTATTTTTTGTCATAGGTACTTCTGTGATGACTCAGTTACAATTGTTTTTATCAAATATTGTACATTTTCTTTCATCAAAAACTAATTTGTAATGCTTCTCCATCATTTGGACACTCAACAAATTGTGTTGTAGCTGTGGAGTATAGTATATGTCATTCACATTTTTAAGACCTTCTTTTGTTGGAACTTCCATAGCTCCTATGCCTTCAACTTACAAGGATTTATTATCCCCTAACTTAACATGTAATTTGTAATTTGTATATAATGTAGCAAAGAGATTTTCTTTGCCACTCATGTGGTTGGAGCAACTAGTATCTAAAATCCATGTATCATTTAGATTTTGATCTAGTTGTCCATAAGAGAGAAAAATATTTGATGGATCTTCTTCTTCTCCGTAGAATGAGCCATATTGACTGCTTTGATCTTTTGAAGTCTTTGACCAGCAGTCACGAGCGAAGTGGCCTTGTTTCCCACAATTGAAACAAGTTGTTTTAGTCTTGTTACTTCCTCGTCCTTAATGTCCACGACCTACATTGCCGCTTTGGTTTTGATTGGCTCCTCTGTTTTGATGTCCACCTCTGTTTTGATTACCTCCTCTGTAGGAGTTGCTTTGGCCTTTGCCTCTTTTTTGTTGTCCTCTGCCTTGGTCTCTTCCTTGTCCTCATATTGCAGTTTCATTTGAAGTGAAGGCTTTGTCATCACCTCCATAGCTTGGTGAAGGTGCTCCTTGAAGTCTCTCTTCATGTGATGTTAATGATCCAATAAAACTATCAAATGTAAGAGTAGAAAGGTCTTTGGATTCTTCAATTACGATGGCAATGTGATTCCACTTAGGAAGAAGTGTTCTCAACACTTTCTTCACAATTGTTTCATTTTTTGTGTCATCACCTAAAGTTTGCTTCATATCAACTCTTTGCTTTGACTCGTACACAGTAGTCTCCGACTCTTTCATTTTCCTTCATTCTGAGATTTTCAAAATATCTTTTTAAGGTCTGAATCCTGACTTGCTTTACTTCATCACTTCCTTGGAATCCTTATTTCAAGGCATTCCATGCATATGTAGCAGTTAAGTAAGATGCAATTCTAGGAAAGATACTTGGATCTAATGCTGATTGAAGATGGTATAAGGCAAAAGAATTATTTTTCTGTGCATCTTTGTAGATCTTCTTGTCATTTGCACTTAAAGTATTCCAATCTGTTGGAGCAATGTAACCGTCTTCAATAATATCCCATAGTCCTTTTTCGATGAGTAATGTCCTCATTTTGATGGACCAGTACTCATAATTATCCCCACTGAATTCGGGAATTGGTAGATTATTATGTGATCCCATTATTATCTACTAAAATAAGAAACCTCTCTTATATAGTCTTATTTCAAAAAAGACTTTACAAACTATCAAGCCTTGCTTGATTTACAATCATAAACAACTCTCTTGTTGTTCAGCAATTACAAAATTGTCAGCGACTTGTTCATCATTGTCACTGATCAATATTATTTCAGGAGGAGTTTGAAGCATTTCAACTGAATTACTATAATGAGTATATTCAAATCCTTGTGAAGCAATTGCCACTGTGTCGGATTTTTCAAACCTGCTGCCAAAGGAGTTATCTTTAGAATCTGTTTCGTATCCTAGATCAGGATTTCTCTGGTGTGCAATAACCGCGTTTTGCAACTGTGAAAAAATTGTATTAAGTCCTAGTGTTTTCATGTGCCTATCAAAGTTTTCAGCGTTTGTTCTCAGTAATAACTTGCAGAGGGCATAATAACATCCTTATGATCTTATAATTTAAGAAAATTTCCCAGAAATTTTCTTTTACAAATATTTCCTCTTAGGAAATTTCAAAAAAAAAAATTTCAACTTTCAAAGTTTAAAAAAAAAAAAAAAAAAAAACTTTACAATTATTTCCTCTTAGGAAATGTCTTTGATCAACTTTTAAATGATAAATAAAACTTTGCTAATTTTTTTTTTTTAAATTGTACAGTTATTTCCCCTCAGGAAATTACAATAAATAAAAAACAATTTTAACAAAATTAAAAAATTTCCTTATAGTCTTTTCTTAAATTAAAAAAAATAAATAAATTGACCCCGTCAAGGATCGATCATGCGACCTCGCGGGCGTCAAGGCAGAGGGTAGTCGCTGTGTTACCGGTTAGATCCGGGAGCTAAGTGATCTCCCTGGCCTATAGCTTTCGCTTGATCACACGAAGCTTTTAAAAAAAATGACCCTATCGAGGATCGAACGTTCGACCTCGCAGGAGTCAAGGCTTAGGGTAGCCACTGTGCTATCGGGCTGATCCAGGAGTTAAGCGGACTCCCTGGCCTATATCCTTCACGTTGAGTGCAAAGTTATTATTGGCTTCACGCTTCAACGTGAAGCTTAAGTTTAATTTCTTGGGACTTTAGTCCCACATCGCCCATGAGGCGATGTTTTAGCTCTTTAAAAAGAGCAAAGCACGTATAGTGCTTTGATTTCCTATGGGCAATCACTTACAGTGTAGACACCTTTTGCCTCGCCACACCACATTGCAACGCCACATCACCAGCGCCTCGGGCTGCGCCACGTCCACCACGCCACGTCACCACGCCTCGAGCTGTGCCACGTCCACCATGCCATGTCAACAGTGCCTCGAGAATTGCACAGATCTACTGCTCCTACGGGCTGCCTCGTCCAACTCCACCAGTGCCTCGAGAATCGCATCGATCTGCTCCTACGAGGCTGCCTCAGGATTCATGTCGCCTCGGCTCTTGTGGGCTACCTCGGGATCCATGCCACCGCCTCAAACTATGGGCCCCATCGCCTCGGGATTCAGGCCGATCTTGGCTCTCCGCTCTGATACCAAATGTGAAAGGTGAGTGTGGAGATAAAACGATAAATTGCATTAACCATAATCATAAGGTTACACAGATTAAATAAACAGTAAATAACCATTTTGAGAGAAAATGGGGGAAAGGAGAAATCAAGGGAAAAGAAAGTAAACTTGAGTTCTCTTGCCGCCCAAATGCTGCCGTCCACTGTCATCCAGGTAAGGTAAAAGGTAAGTTACCTTTACCCAAGGTAAAATCAAATTTTTAACCTTTTTACTAATGGTAATTTTCCAACAACAATATAGTCCATATGGTCAAGCTCCTATGATGAATCATATCATGGCACCATAAATATCAGGTATAAATGCTTTGCATTATCAACAACCATATTCATCAACACCTGCTTACGTACCCAATCCAAATTTGGTTCAAAGTGTGAATCCTTACGCAAATCAAGTGGCTCAAAATCCAACTCAAATGTTAAGTCAAGATCTCACCAATTACGTATATCCTATTGGAACTAGCAATAACATAACTCAACCAAAAAAGATTTATTCAGAGGTTGAAGAGCTCAAAAAGATAGTTCACAAATTGAGTAATGATTTGGTTCAAAAATAGAAGTATGAATCCCATGCCCCTCACCCAAATCGAAATTTCAACAATAGAGGAGAGAGTGGAATACGAAGCCAAACAATAGGGGTGCCTTCCCCTATTGCTAATCAGATATATACTTCTGCAGGACCCAGTAACTCTAGTTCCATTCTTAATATTTCTGATTTTGCATGGTAAAAGGGGTGTAGATTGCATAATACAAAGGAGAATAATGAAAGGAATTGTCCTAAAATTGCTCTGTATACCCATTGTCTCCAAGCTCAAGTGGATGATTTGGAACTTGTTCCAAATGAGGGTCCACCCCAACATCAACAAGGAGAGGACAACATTTTGGTGATGGAGACTCTATATCATCAAGAGAGTGAGCATGAGGAAGGTGAAGATGAATGGGGTGAGAAACATGTTGATGAATCAGAAGATGAAGAAGAAGTACTTGAGCATCACGACTTGAACTTGGAAGATGATTACTATGATTCATGAAAGAAATGGGAAGAATATTATCAATCTAAATCTTCTAATAAACTTGTTGCATCAATTAATATGCATGATAACTCAATTGCTTCCTCACATGAGGATACTATAAATCCTGTACAAATTGAGAAAGTTTTGGAAGAGGAATTCGAATCTCATAAAATTTTGGAACATGATAAGGATTCTACAACCATGAATCAAGAAAGAGAGGCATTTGCTTTCGATTCCTTTGGACGAAAAGAAATTGAAAATCTTGATCCACCTACTTATGCTACAATGATTATGCCATTTCAAAATGAGAAAAGTACAAAACCTAAATCATTTGGGTTTGATATCATTGATGATCCAATTGAAAATCTCACTTTACCCAAAACAACCCAAGTGATTGATCACAAAAATGTGTTAGTTAACCCACCCCTATATAGACAAGACTTATGGTTTGAAAGGGATGGACATATTTTCAATTGGGTACCTAAGTTTGGTGCCTTTGATAAATAAGTCATGGAGAAAGAACAAGTGCTACATGATGATGAACGTCATGAGAGAAAAGAGGAATTTTCAAATCCTCTTCAAGTAAGGTCAAATGAAAACATGCAAAAGGTAAAATCTCACCTTTTTGGTTTCACCATGCAAAATTCGAATGAAGGTTTGCCTAATGAATGGTTTGATTCAAATATTATTAATGTTATGGCTTTATTGAATGAAAATGAAAGCTTATTTCTACACCATGAATCAAAGTGCAGAATGGACATCTTAAAGAATAAACATAAAAGAATTGAACATCAATCATTGTCTAATCAATTTGAAAACTTGAAGCTCCACCATAGGATTATTAATGAAACTAAATCAAATTGGTATGGTGAGAGGGGAAAGTGGAGGTTTGTTTCTTTGTTTGGTTTGATCCTGTTTTTTTTTGGATTCTTGCAAAACTTGGTATGCGTATCACGTCATATGTCTTTTAAAGAATTCTAATCAGGTTTGGGATCTGGGAAAATGATAATCCAAACTTTTTGTACATTTGTATATACTTTTGGTTTTCGTGTTTTGGTTTCAAAATGGATCTCATTTTGGTTTTAAATTTTGTGTGTTGGTCCTTTGGACATTTTTGGTTTGTCAACTTAGGTCCTTATGAATGTTGACTAAGACTAGGAGAATATGAAACATCGAAATTGTATTGCAGAAAGCTCCACGAATATCGTAAACACATTAAAGAATATTGTTTGGAACTTGTGATGCATGAAGTTGTCAGTTTTATAAATTATGGCAAAGTAGGTGGTATACTCCATCCGCATTTCAAAAGGAGCAATGCATTCTTATCTCATGTACATTCCGCATTGCATATACATTTCATCTCAGTTGCATCTTCATTTCATGTACAATCATTGAAAAGGTGTCGAATCCTCTTAGGGTTATTACATAACATATATTAAAAGGATCCTAAGGTTGGGAATTGATGCCTGAACTATCTTGAACCAAGCACGTTCTACACATATTAAAGAGGATCTTGAGCAAAATGGTCAAAACCATACTTGGAAGAAAAGGTGAGACAAAAGGAGTATTTCGTGTATGTCCTATTTGTGAAAACATACAATATTTAATTAATCAACCTAGACTATATAGTACAACTTAGGCTATAGTTAGCACGTAGGAATAGCTAACCACTAACCAAATAGTGCTAACAAATAATAACAAATATTCGCTTAACAAAGTGGTTAAGCGAACCTTAGGTAGATAACTAACTACCCTAACAAACCAAATGAGGTAATAAATAGAATTACCATAGTAACTCTAACATCCCCCCTTATTACATTATTTGGGTAATAATATAACTGCCCCAATACAATGAAGAAGAAGTTGATCTGCTGGTTCTTTGCTCTGTCACAGTGCTCTGTCTACTTCTAAGCAAAAAGTGGATAATTCCTCACTTTGTCTTCACGCCAACGAATTTCCTTATGCTAATCACATCATCCAACCGATTTGCATGGGTAACCAGCCGCTGCAATTGCTAGGTGTAGTAGAATAGATCACTTCATACAAGGTTCATACATTTACAATATGAATTTGCAAAAAGATAAGGTAGCTAAGGTGTCAGTCGCTGCCGAAAATGCACCCTTATAAGTTCCCCCCTTCTTTTTGCAAAACATAGTGCAATTAATTTATGAAGGAAGTGTGACTAAGGTGTCGGTCAAAGCCGAAAATGCACCCTTATAATTCATCTTCCCTATTTATAAAAATCAGTGAAGAAAAGAAATGGATATCCCCCTCAATTGCAAAAAGTGTGCAACTCAAGAGTGTTGTGAAGGATTTTACAAATATTGCCTCCTAGACAATTGTACACCACAAAAAATTGCTCCTCTTGTTACAAGTACTTCAAACACCTAGAATTTGCTATTTATGAAGCCTAAAAGAGGTACAAGCACCCCTTATTGCAAGGTCTTAAAACAAAAAACTTATGCTATTTATGAAGCCTAAAAGAAGAGTGAGAGAAAATGGTGCTTTTGGCCAAGGGAAACATGTGTTTTCCCTCTACAAAACTGTGTTAGCAATTTAGCACTCCTTGTGCTATCTTTGAACCATAAATAGAATCAGTATGAGACACTTTACTATAAATATGGCTTCTATGATGTGCCTTTGCCATTTTAGTCTTGCTTGTTTTGAAACCAACACTGAATGGTGTCATGGTTTTCATTTCTACAATTTGTGCAAAACTATGCTTTCTAGGCAATTTGATCAAAAAAGTTCACCAATTTGTCCTTTCTTATTGTAAGTACTTCAAGCATGATTGCTATTATGAAGTCTAAAAGAAAATTTTTAATGTGGATGACTTGGACTTTTCTGATTGCCTTTACAAGTTTTATTACCCTCTTATCAAAATAGATGTTTGAAGGAAGAAAGGAATTATCCCCCCTTATTGCAAAGGATTGTAACTTTTAAGGTTCCTTATTTTCTTTAAAACTTGTTCTTTCTTTTGATTACCTTAAAAGAGTACCAAAATATTATTCACTCAAATAGATATTTAATGGCACCTGCCTTAACTCCTTGCAAGAAGGATGAAAAGTTTGAGGAAATTTAAGCCAAACAAATAAGAGTGAATTAGGGGTTTTGTTGATTTAGGAGAGAATATCAAGTGATTTTGGCTTTAAATCTGTGCAAGGATTTACACAAATTTGTGAAATTTTGGGGTTGAGTGTGTTCTTGATTCTATGACTTATAATTGCAAAATAAATAATGCAATAATCAAACAAGAATGCCCACAAAATGCTTATCACTTAGGTGTCGGATGCAACCAAAAATGCACCTAATTTTCCAATAAAGGTGTTGAGTAAAATCGAAAATGCACCTTTTAATTTTTGCAACAAAATTTGTGTTTTGTGTTGTGCAAAAAATGATATTTTTATGTCTCCTACTTTGTTTTCCAATTTTGCAAAAGAAGTACAATGTTGTCTTCTCCCATGAATTTTGTAAAATTAACAATTTTGAGCACTCCTTCCAAGACAAGTCGACACATGACCCGCATTTGGAAAGCTTCCAGAACTAGTCGACACACGACTTAGTTTTTGATGGACCAAAGGTTGTAATTAATTCTCAAATTTTTGCAAACAAAGAATGTGCAATTTTATGTCTTATATCCCCCCTTGGAGAAAACAAATGCACACTTGGCCTTTGAATTTTACAAAAAAAATTGGGTCTCCTTGTGTTACAATTTGGCAAAAAAGAATTCATGTTTGAACCTTTATTGTATGCTAAATTAACAAGGTTGAGAAGAGTAGAGGGTTGTCTTATTTGCAACAAAAAAAATGAGGCTCTTATATGTCTTATATCTCCTTGTTTGTGAGAAAACAAAAGCACTCTAAAATTTGTAAATTTCAAAAAAAAATGCCCCCAAAATTGATTTTTAATATAGTAATCTAATTAATTCTAGCTAATATAAATTAATAATAAAATTATTTTCATAAAAAATCACTTAAGACTAATGTAAAATGATTTTTATATAAAAAAAATTAAATTATTAATAAAATTAACTAAAAAGAATTAACAAAATAAAAAAAATCATACCTTTGGTTTTTTTTTTTGTTTTTCTTTGCCCTTTGAGCAAAAAATTATTTTGCCCCCGATGGGAGTCGAACTCCCAACCTCCCGTCGGGCAGCGCCTTAGCGCTGGCCCCTCCGTCGGTCGGGCTAGCTGGCCCGACGTGAAGGGAAGGGAATGATATTCCCTTTCCCTTCACTCCTCGTGCGGGCGGGGAAAAATGTGGGATTTATCCCACATCGCCCATGCAGGGGTGACGAAGGGGTATAAAAGGGCTTTCAAGCCCTTTTAATATTGACTATCTTCGGGCAGTCACCCCAACCACCCTTTTGATCGCCACCACGTGGTACGGCCAGGGTGAGTTAGTTAGGTGGCACGTGGCAGTCCGCCATGTGTCACCTACATGTTAGGTCCTATGACACGTGGCTTGTCTGCCACATGTCACGTCCATCCTCGTCTAGTGGTTGTCGGCCATGTGTCATGTATGGTCCAGTCTAGTCAACACCTCAGGGTGTGTGCCAGGGTCAGTGGTTGTTTGCCACATGTCTGGTCAAGGTCAGCTATCCACTATCGAGGTGGCGCTTGCCACGTGTCTTGTCTAGTGGTAGTGCCACGTCAACACCTTAGGATCTATGCTCGAGGTCGCGTTAGCCTGCCATGTGTCCTGTCTAGGTCCTATGTTAGTGTGTCAGGATCTATGCCCAAGAACACGTGGGTCCCAGCTATGATTGTCCTCGATATTTGTGCCTGAGATGGTCCACAGTTTGTAGGGTCTCTAGCCATCGATTGCTAGGGATCGAAGGGCACGCCTGCCCTCTCAGATCCTAGTCATCGGATCTGGCCTTCGGTCACCGAGGATCAGAGGGCGTGCCTACCCTCTCAGATCCTGATTGCCAAAGATCTAACAGGGATGTCCCCTATCAGTTGTGGTCAGACCCGAGGGTGCTCTTGCCCTCGGGTTTGTGTCCAATTTTTTCCTAGGAGGGTGCACCTACCCTTCGCGATGTGTGCCTGGACCCATGGGGGCTGCAACACTAGTGACTGCCAATAATCAGAGGGCCTCCTGCCCTCATGATTCGAGCCGTGTGCTACGGGCTCTGGCCACATATCAGGCCCGATAGGTCAGACAACAAAGTGCTGTCAGAACTGTTAGGGTTTGCGAGCCTGCTCTCGTGGTTTCCCGATGACATGGGCCTATAGGCCCTCTCCCATGGTCACCCGATGATATGGGCCTATGGGCCCTGTTGCTTAGGAGTCACCTCGGTCTGCATGCCAATGCTAGATCTAATGAGCCTGATCAGCAATCTGATCAGCAACCTCAGGATCCGTGTCTAGTCCGATGGAACCATGATGCTAAGGTCAACCAAGAGCCGCTGGCTCTGATACCATGTGAAAACATCGAACAATATTTAATTAATCAACCTAGACTATATAGTACAACTTAGGCTATAGTTAGCACGTAGGAATAGCTAACCACTAACCAAATAGTGCTAACAAATAATAACAAATATTCGCTTAACAAAGTGGTTAAGCGAACCTTAGGTAGATAAATAACTACCCTAACAAACCAAATGAGGTAATAAATAGAATTATCATAGTAACTCTAACACTATTATGCAACATAATCCTTAAAACTGTGGTTTTTACCACTCCCATATTGTTTAAAGCCTAAAATCAGAGTAGTAAGGATAGGGTTAAATCCCCATCGAACTTAGGTCGAGGATCCAACTCCCCAAAGCTCTGATTTGACCTTCATGGAGTATTAAGGATAGGGTCTAATTCTCATCCTGCTTAGGTTGAGAATACGATTCCCCAAAGCTTCTATTTTGGCCCACTCAAGAACTTGAAATTCCAAAGAAAATATTTTTCATTCTATTTTTCATTGCTTTATTAATATTGGATTGGAAGGATCGTACTACATGTCCCTTGCAAGGATGGGTAGTCATCCCCAAGGTCCAAAAAATCAAAAGTAAAGCCAAACCATGGATTATGGGGTTAATCTCCACCAGGGCTATAGACGCCTAGATGGCAATGGAGTATGCTCATGCGTGGCAACATGTCTTGTGTAAAAGCAAGACCACTGACTGCTCAAACAGACAGGCTAGCCTGATAGTTTCATCCATAACAGGTTAAATAGTTTTGTTCAAGATGAGGTAATAAACTCCAGATTAGAGTAGTAAGGGTAGGGTTAAATTCCCATCTCGCTTAGGTTGGGAATCCGATTCCCCAAAGCTCTAATTTCACTTACACTTGCACATGGGTTCAAAATGGTAGTGGCACATAACCAACTTTGGGATCTAATAAATTAATTAAGTATACATATATTTGGTCCTAAGAGAGTTTGACATTTTTAATATGTTTGTTCATGATACTAGAAGGTCTGAGCCTTTGCAAAGCAGGTTGTTATATCTCTAGCATCTTCATCATACATCAAATCTTGCACAAATCATTCATAGCCTTGCATATGAATCATAAGTGAAACTGACAATGGAATGTTGATCAATTTCAAATGATATGGAATGAAGCACATTGCACACACCGAGCTGATGCTTAATAATTCTAATGTTTCATGTATTTATCGTCTAGTTTCATTCTTGGGATATTTGCTAATGCTTGTATTTGAGTTTGTGTGTTTTCAGGTTGAGTTCTCACCGAAATGCTTAGGAGAATTTCCCAACAAAGTTGCCATTTGTTGTGGCTGATCCACAACGTACCCCAAAATTGAGGACCCACATTTTTTGCATGTTTTCCAAGAAGACCAAAGTGGCCCATATGCTAAAGATCAAATAAAAAGAAAAACACCACTAGGAGAAAAAGTGTCGCGATATTGCGACATGTTGCATTTTTGCGGCCAGAACAGAAGAAAGAAAAAGTGTCGCAATATCGCGACATGTTGCATCATCGCGGCCAAAATAGAAAAAGTGTCGTGATATCGCGACATGTTGCATCGTCACGGCCAAAAGAGAAAAAGTGTCGCGATATCGTGACATGTTGCATCGTCGTGGTCAAAGGAGGAAAAAGTGTCACAATATCGCGACATGTTACATTTTCACGGCTAAAAGCAACAAAAGATGGAAGGGGCCAAAAGTGTCATGATATCACGACATGTTACATTTTCATGATTCAAAAGGGGCAGGCAAACAGAGAAACAAGAAGTGTCGCGATATCGTGACATGTTCCATTTTCACCAAGGTAACGGACCTGCATAGTGACGTGGACATAAGGACAAAATCCAATGAATAAGACAAAGCGTTACATAAGGAATCTTTAATTATTTTAAATCATTTAAGATGGTCGTTACACACAGAGGGAAACAGATGCAAGCCCATGTGGTGAAAAGGAAACATTCTTTTGAAATCAAAATGGAAGCGAAAAGTTATTTTGGAAACCAAAACACATGCATGCACACGGAAGGTGAAACGAACAACCATTGGCAAATGAAACGAACCATCATGGAAGGAGAAACAATGTTTTTAGAAGTTTAAATACACCATTCAAAGAGGCCAGAAAGGGAGGGAAACTGCTGCAAGTAGCATTGCAGATTTGAAGGTAAGATAGCCATTCTGGACCTAGTTGGGCTGTTTTTCTTTCATAGACTGGTTTTTCTTCTTCATGGACAGGGGTTGGAAACCGCTGCAAGCAGAGTTGCAGAGTTGAAGGCAAGAAGGCCATTCTGGACCTGTTTGAGTTGTTTTTCTTCCACAGACTGGTTTGGGAAAACCAAAAATTTTGCTATTGTAAAATGACACATTTTTAATGCATAAGTTTTCAAAAATTTGCATCTTGTGGGCAAGAAAGAAGGAGATTCTCTTTGCATGCTATGGATTTAATGTTTATTCTTTCATTTTTCAGATTTCAAATTTATAGATAATGTTAATGCCATTTTTTTTGGGTTACATTAGGCGAATGTTTGAAATCTGAACTTTATTTCATACCCTAGGAACCAACACTTAGTCTATGGGGATTGTGCTAGTTTTGCAAGTCCAATAGGTTAGGTTGCATGCACGGAGACCTCACATCTTCGGTTTTGTCAAAATAGGATAGCATCATACTAAATGCATTTTATTTTCTGTTTTCTGCATTTCATTTTCATTTTTTTGCATTTTATTTTTTTCCAAAAAATTTAACTTATTTTCAGGCATTAAAATAAACATTTAAAAAGTTTCAAAATCCAAAAAACAATGAACAATCACTAAATTTTCATGGTGAAATAAACCAATATTTCCCCTTGTTTATAGTTACTTGCAATCACTAAGGTGTTCCAAGCATTTAAATTGAATATCTTTATTTGAGATTACTAATACACATGTGCAAATGCTAATACAGCGGAGACCTTGGAGAAGTTATTTATTTAATTTCTTTGCAACAGGGGATTTGGAACCCAAATCCTAAAGGAGAGTGTACTTTCACAACTGGGTGAAAAGACAACTCAACACGTCCCTAAGCCTACACAAGCAACATAGCCTCAAAATGCTAACTATCAAGCGGTGCCTCCTAACAATTATGACAGAGAAAACCAGAGGCAGGAACAAAATCAGCAGCATCGCCCTAGGCGAAAATTTACACATTACATAGAGTCTAGAGGCTCCCTGTTTAAACTCTTGTCAGTGACGAACTTGATCAACCTGCCAAAGATTCAAACTATAGACCCCAATGCACCAAAGCCTAAGGGGTACAGGGAGGACTTGTACTGTAGGTTCCACAAACGAAAGGGACATGACCTTAATGCATGTTGGAAGTTCAAAGGCTTGGTGCAAGACCTAATCGACAACAAGACATTAGCGGTGGACAACTCCGTAGCACCAAACAACCAATATATGGGAGTCTTTAGAGACCCCCTGCCTTCCCATGATGCACAGGCAAAACCCCTTCAATTCAATGAGGTGCAACAGAATTGCCCCATGCAGGGGTATGTAGGGATGATAAGCATAGTGACTATGAACAAGAGGTACCCAGGAGTTGCCCCTCTGACGGCCACAAGAGAGGTTCCATCGACGTCACAACCTCAACAGCACCTTACACAACCTCCCTCGCCTATACCAGTGGCCACAATTCGAAATAGATTTACCCAAAGTCTAAGGACCATGTCGGCTAGGCTCTCCATATACGAGCTCATTCAAAAATCAGTGCCCCATCGGGAGGCTCTAATGGAGATATTAAAAGCCATCGAGCTGTAGCCCCACAAAGCAAACTCTTTCAACAAATTTGTGGGACATGTCAAACAATGTACAGAACCAATCATCACCTTTAAAGAAGATGAATTAAAATCTGTGACTGGTGATGTTGCGGATCCACCCCTGCATGTCATTGTGCGGGTAAATAGGATTCCGTATAAGAGGGTATTGGTGGACACTGGCTCATCTAGTAATATCATCACAATAGCAACATTGAAACATCTGAAGTTGTCGACATCTCACATCGTGGCCTCCACCTATACACTGTGAGCATTCAATGATGCAATATGCTCGACAGTTGGCACAATTGTCCTACCCATCCAAGTGGGACAAAAGACTATTCATACATTGTGCCACATCTTGGAAGGTGAGATGTCTTATAATATTTTATTGGGCAAGCCTTGGATTAGGGACATGAAGTGTGTCCCTTCAATATCTCATCAGTACCTAAAGTATACATTTGAAGGACAGGTGTGTTGTGGCTGCTCCACAACACACCCCAAAATTGGGGACCCACCTTTTTTGCACACTTTTCAAGAAGATTGCAGTGGCCCAGATGTTAAAAAAGAAATGAAAATTTGTTGCGATATCGTGACATGTTGCTCCGTCACGACCAAAAATGAAAAAGTTATCACGATATCACGACATGTTGCTTCGTCGCGACCAAAAATGAAAAAGTTGTTGTGATATTGCGACATGTTGCTCCATCGTGGTTGAAAATGAAAAGGTGTCATGATTTCATGACATGTCATGTTTTTGCGGCTAAGAGCAGTAGAATGCATCATGAAGAGAAAATTTCGTGATATCACGACGTATTATGAAATCTCGGTGCAAGACAAAGAACCAATGAAGACTCAAAATGTCGTGATATCGTGACATGTCGTGAAATCGTGATCAAAGCAAGTAGGAAGAAGTGTTGACTGAAAAATGTTGCGATATCGTGACATGTCATGAAATCGCGGTTCATAGAGGAGAGAGAAAGACTAAGTGAAAAATGTCATGATATCGTGACTTGTCATGAAATCGCGATCGAAGGTAGCAAGAGAAGAGTCAATGCAGAAGTTATCGCGATATCGCGACCTGAAGACGAGATGAAGGGAAAAGATAAAAAATGTCGCGATATCGCGACGTGTCAGGTTTTCATGGCAGGAAAGTGAGGAAGGAACAAATGAAAGAAAGTGTCATGAAATCGTGACAGGTTGCGTTTTCACGATCTATCAATGGTAAAGGAGGTAAATATAGAAAGATGTCACGAAATCGTGACATGTCTCATTTTCGTGATTCACAATGACTGATAAGCTAAGCAAGGGAAATATGTCACGATTTCGTGACAGAAAGCAGCGAGATGGTGTAGAATGAAAAGTGTCACGATTTTGTGACATGTCACGTTTTCGCTGTTAAGCGCAGCAAGACAGCCTGAAAGAGAAAAGCATCGTGATTTCGCGACAGAAAGCAGCGAGATGGTATGGAATGAAAAAGTGTCATGATTTTACATGTCACGTTTTTGCAGATAAGTACAGCAAAACACAGCTAAGGAGAAAAACGTCGCGATTTCGTGATAGGTTGCATCCATGCGGCCTGAAGGAGAAAAACGTCATGATATCACGACATGTCTCATTTTCACGATGCATGAAGGCGAACAAGGTTGCTGAAAAAAAACATCGCGATATCGTGACATGTCTCATTTTTGTGATGCATGAAGGCGAACAAGGCTGCTGACATAAAAACGTCACGATATCGCGACATGTCTCGTTTTTGTGATATAGGTGGAAGAACAAAGCTGCAGATAGAAAATGTCACGATATCGCGACATGCTATTTTTGTCGCGATTCATGGCGGGCCGTTACAGAACATACAGGGGCAACATTGAACACATGGCATAAAGGTGTAAGAATCATGGGAAGCATTATAGTTCATAGAGAAGATCAAACATTTCGACGTAGAGCAAAAAGTCAAAAATGACGAAGAGGTGGGGAAGATGAAACGAAGCGATCTGGGAGATGAAGCGAAGTGTCATAGGGTGAAACACAGAGCATTGCCAGAAAGTTTAAAAGCAGAAGCACATATTGGTACAAGGGTCAAAAATTGTTGTGAACAAAGTTGCAGATTTGAAGGCGAGAAGGCCATTCTGGACCTGTTTAAGTTGTTTTTCTTCCATAGACTGGTTTGTGGGAACCAGAGATTCTGCTATTGTAAAATGACATATTTTTAATGCAGAAAGTTTTTTAAAATTTACATCTTGTGGGAAAGAAAGAAGGAGGTTTTCTTTGCATGCTATGGATTTAATGTCTATTATTTCATTTTTTTTTTAGGTTTCGAATAAATAGATAATGTTAATGCCATTTTTTTGGGTTACATTAGGCAAATATTTGAAATCTGAATTTTATTTCGTACCCTAGGAGCCAGCACTTAGTCTATGGGAATTGTGCTTGTTTTACAAGTCCAATAAGTTAGGTTGCATGCATGGAGACCTCACATCTTCGGTTTTGCCGAAATAGGATAGCATCATACTGAGTGCATTTTATTTTCAGTTTCTGCATTTCATTTTTTAGAAATTTTAACTTATTTAAAATAAACATTTAAAAATTACAAAATCCAAAAAAAAAACAATGAACAATCACTAAGTTTCAGGGTGAAATAGAACGACATTGCCCCTTGTTTACAGTTACTTGCAATCGCTAAGGTGTTCCAAGAATTTAAATTGAATATCTTTATTGAAGATTACTAATACACAGTTTGCAAATGCTAATATAGCGGAGACCTTGGAGAAATTGTTTATTTAATTTCTTTGCAAGAGGGGATTTGGAACCCAAATCCTATTGGAGAGTGTTTTCACAATCGAGTGAAAATACCACTCAACAGATTGGCGCTAGAAGGAGGGCCTGAACTGGTTTACTGTATTCAATTTTGTTAAGAAATTCATATACATCGTTCTAACGCTGTTTGATTGTTCATACAAAAATAATGTGTTTTGATTTAATGTTATTCTTTCAATCTCAGTAATGGTTATAACTACAATGTTTTTGTTGTGTTGCAGATTCTCTTGGAGGTACCGAGAGTTTCATCAGGAAAGCTGGACCCATCGTGTCGGATCGCAACTAGGTCCAAAACAACTTGGGAAACCATATTTCATGACCTTACACTCACTTTTAAGACTCCAAGAAATAAAACCAAGCAAGCTGTGAACCCATCAGACAGCCTTGTCATAGAAGACCTTTTTGTTTCAGAAGTACCGAATGGACCTACACCGGTGGTATCAATTGCCACTAGTGTACCTATTGTCAGTACCATTTCCACCGCTCTTACAGGGTTGTCCTCATCAATTCTGAGTCAAATGGCCCAACCTGCAGCAACTCCTTGGTACGGAGCTAATAATACCCCTTTGAATATTGCAGGGGATATCCATGAAATCCCCAAGAACATAGAAATATTCTTGCCCAAATATAAACTAGATGGCCCAAGGACTGCAGAGGAGCATATCCAGGCCTATAGGAATGTTTTGATAAGGTTGCAAGTCCAGCATGAAGATCTGGCCTGCAGACTTTTTCCCATGAGCCTAGATCTAGTAGCCTATGAATGGTATATATGCTTGCCTACTGGTTCAATCACTTCATGGAAACAAATGGAGAATGCCTTTGTCAATCAGTTTAGGTCACCTTTGGATCCCGCAACCATCTACAATCAATTCATTACTTGCAAAAGGAGCCAAGGTGAGCCAATCAGAACCTTTAATCAAAAATTCCAAAAATGTTATAATAGAGCAGTTCGGCATTTTTCCATAGACCTCGCAGTAGCTTTACAAATCTATTTTGGGGCATTGTATCTGATGACAGTGATGTTTACCAGGCAAAATCCTCAATTCACCACGCTCGCTTTAGCTTACAACGAAGCTATGACCATCGAGCAACAAATGACACCATAGGGCTATGGGTTTCCCCAGATGCCTATGATGGGAAAATATGCTCCATATGGTCAAGCTCCCATGGTAAATCAGATTATGTCACCGCAAATGCCAAACATGAATGCTTTCCCATATCAACAACCATATTCACCAACACCTGCCTATGCACCCATTCCAATCCAATCGATCACATCCATTCCACCCGTTCTCGCATTTTTGCAAAATAGTCAATCGACTATGCAAGGAACCAACCAGGTTAATTCTCAAGCTATAGTTCCTTTCCAAAATCCAACTCCGATCCAAAGTATAAATCCATATATGAATCAAATTCCTCAAAATACGACTCAAATGTTAAATCAAGATCCCACAAATTATGCAAACCCAATGGGAACTAACAATGATGTAGCTCCACCGAAAGAGATTTATTCAAATGTTGAAGAGCTCAAGAAGATAGTTCACAAGCTGAGTAATGACATGGTTCACAAACAGAAGTATGAGTCCCATGCCCCTCACCCAAGTCAAAATTTTAACAATAGAGGGAGACATTGGAGCACGAAGCCAAACAATGGAGGCGTAACTACCCCTATTGCCAATCAACTAGATACTTCTGCAGGACCCAGTCAATCAAGTTCCCTTCTGAATATTTCTAATTTTGCATGGGAAAAGGTGTGTAGATTGGACAATACAAAAGAGCACAATGAGAGGAATTGTCCTAAAATCACTAGATATACTCATTGTCTCCAAGCCCAAGTAGATGACCTAGAACTTGTGCCAAATGAGGGTCCACCCCAACATCAAGATGATAGCATTATGGTGGTGGAAAATTTATACCGCCAAGAAGGTGAGAGTGTGGAAGAAGAAGATGAAATTTTGGAACAAGAGGTGCAATATTTTTGAGAGTTTAGAAAGGGGAATCATGGATATCATTTGAGAAGTAAATCTAAAGCCCTTAAAACATCATCAACACCACCAAATAACTCTATCCTTACTCTGGATACTAAGGCAGACAATGATCCTCCTCCTCCACTTAGAAGAGAAATGTCTAATGACATGCAGAAGATAGTCAAACTTGAAAAATTAAACTATGACATAGTGGAGGATTTAAGGAAATCTAAATCGAGCCTTTCATTTTTAGAGGCAGCCAGGTTGCCTGGCCAAAAATAAGCATTGATAAAGGCTCTGGACTCACCTAATCAAGTATGGAAGGGAAAGGAAGTTGAGTCTCAGTTTATTTTACGAAAGGAGAGACGGGATGTCCCATCATTTTTATTGACTCTAAGAATTTCTGGTAAGAATTTGCATAATTGTTTGGTAGACACGGGTGCCACGAGCAATCTCATGCCTTCATAGATATGTCAAATGCTAGGCCTACAGCCTGTTTTTTCCAAATGCAAGGTTTTGCAATTGGACCGATCTGAGGTAAATGTGATAGGGACCCTATATGATGTCAAAATTCAACTAAATTCTGAACCCATGGTCCAACAAGTGGTTGACATTTTGGTTGTTAATATCCCAAGTAGATATGGACTGCTACTTGCAAGGGATTGGATGAAAACTTTGAACGACTATTTTTCAACCGATTGCTCACATATGTGGCTACCCTGGAAAGGAATTGCAAATAAAATCAGAGTAGAAAATGAACCGAGGCTTAAAGAAATCATAACAGAATTTAATAAGCCAAATGAAGTTCAATTTTCTGAGCTAGAATTGGGGGTTTATGCATTTGATGTTGAAGAGGCTACTGAAGAGCCTAAAGGGGAAACATTTCATGATAGCTCTCTTGAGGAAAATGATTTCATATGGTTGCTTAGGTTTGATGGATCCAAATCCAGATAGGGAGCAGGAGCTGGAGTCAAGCTCACTTGTCCAAGAGGTAAACCTTTACTTGATGCCTATAGGTTACAGTTTCCTTACACGAATAACGTGGCATGAAACACTAATTTTTGGTTTACAACTGGCATTGAGAAAAAAGGTTAAATGCTTGAAAGTATTGAGAGATTCTCAAATGGTAATCAAACAGATTAAAGGACAATATACATGCCACGATAAGAGACTGAGCCTTTATAGAACTAGGGTAAGGGATCTCATTGAGGAATTTGATGCTTTCAATATAGCCCTTATTTCTAGAAAAGGAAATCGCATAGCTAATTCTCTTGTAGTCACCGTAGGTATGTTAAATCCAGTTGATATAAAAAGGTGTAAAAATTTCTCCATCAAATTAGTTCCTTGTCCATCGATACCTGATAATGTCAAGAATTTCCAAGTTTTCAAAAACGATAGACATATATTCAAATTTGTCATGAACTCAGGTGTTTTTGAAAACCAAGTGATTGATGAGGAGCAAAAATGGTAAGAAGAAGTAGAAAATGAAAGTAAAACTACATGTCGATCCAACAAAATACCTAAAGACATAGTTTCATTGGAGAAAATGTTCGATATGGGATACAAGGCTAGAAAAGAAAAAAAGGTTCCACTCCCCAAAGATGCATGTGATCTAATTAATCTAGGGAGTGCAGACAATCCACGAGAAGTGTACATTGCAAAGGCATGTACAGCTGAAGAAAGAGAAAATATAATACATGCACTAAATCATTACGTGGATTGCATTGCTTGGAATTATAACGAATTGAAAATATACAACCAAAACGTCATTACACATACCATCCCTCTAAATCCGGACTCCAAGCCTTTCAGACAAAGACAACGAGTTGTTAACCCACTATTGGAGCCCTTAATAGAAAAGGAAGTCAAGAGATTATTGGAAGCAAAGATTATTTTTCCTATTAGGCACTCAACCTGGGTTGCTAACCTCGTTCCAATAAGAAAGAAGAGCGGAGAGATTAGGCTATGTATAGATTTTTGAAATCTTAACAAGGCCTCTCAAAAGGATAACTATCCATTGCCATCCATTGATGAAATTTTACAAACAATGAATGGATCTGAAATGATGTCTTTTCTTGATGGATATTCTGGATATAACCAAATTCTTATTCATCCCAATGATAGGATGAAAACAATCTTCATAACCAAATGGGGGACATTTTCCTACAAAAGAATGCCATTTGGACTATTAAATGTTGGTGCAACATTTCAACGCACCATGGACTATGCA
This sequence comes from Wollemia nobilis, assembly GCA_028583015.1. NCBI lineage: Eukaryota > Viridiplantae > Streptophyta > Pinopsida > Araucariales > Araucariaceae > Wollemia > Wollemia nobilis. The sequence goes on along the minus strand of JAQPPZ010016829.1, from coordinate 4,874,404 downwards.
TTCAAAGGGCTTATAGGCAAGTGTATCATTGTGTATGTGGATGATATCCCATTATTTTCAAAGAAAAGAGAAGACCATGTCAAGGATTTGAAAAAGGTTCTTCAAAGATGTAGAGAGCATGGAATTTCTTTAAATCCCAAAAAATGCATCTTTGGAGTAACAGAAGGAAGGCTACTTGGTCACATCATTTCAAAAGAAGGCATATCCATTGACCCAGAAAGAATAGAAGCTATCCAAAACTTACCTCTCCCGGGTAGTAAAAAGGAGTTGAGATCTTTCTTCGAGCAAATTAATTTTGTGAGGAAGTTTATTTCAAGCTTCGCTGAGATAGCCAAACTGTTGAACAAGATTCTCAAGAAGGATGTAGATGTTAGATGGAACGAGGAAAGTAGGGTGGCCTTTCAAAACATTAAGGATGCCATTTCTAGAGCCCCGACCTCATAAGTCCAAACTATGCTAAACCTTTCTATATTTATGCTTTCGCATCGGAACACTCTTTTGTGAGTGTCTTCACCCAGAAAGATGAGGATAGTGCAGAAAATCTCATAGCATTTTTAAGTGCTCATTTAAAATATTCTCAATTGAGGTATTCTATCCTCGATAAGAAGATGTACGCACTCTTTAAAGCGATAAAAAAATTCTAACATTACATTGTGCACAGCAGAGTTTTTGCCATTGTGCCTGACCCTGCTATCAAAACTATGTTTTTACAGAATGAGCTAGGTGAGAAAAGAGGTAAATGGATTTCTACTATCCAAGAATTTGATCTTGAAATCCAACCCATGAAACTAGTTCGAGGACAGGGACTTGTGAAGACAATTGCCGAGAATAATCCGCAAACGACATGCCAATATTCAAATGCAGAATACATTTCTAAATATGACTGGTATGTTGACATTGTACTTTTTTTATTAAATGGTAAGTGCCCATCCAATTTGAATTCCACTCAAAGAAGGGCTTTAAGACTTAAATCTATTAATTATCTGATTAGATCTGGTGTTATGTACAGGAAAAATCATGAGGGGATCTACTTGAGATGCCTGAATAAAGAAGAAGCTGCAAAGGTTCTGCAGGAATTTCATGGGAAATATGGAACTGGCCATGGTGCAGCAAATGCTATAGCGCATCAAATCCTGAGAGCAGGATACTATTGGCCTCACATTTTTAAAGATCAAACATTTTGACTTAGAGCAAAAAGTCAAAAATGACAAAGAGGTGGGGAATATGAAACAAAGTGATCTGGGAGATGAAGCGAAGTGTCATAGGGTGAAACACAGAGCATTGCCAGAAAGTTTAAAAGCAGAAGCACATATTGGTACAAGGGTAAAAAATTGTTGTGAAAAAAGTTGCAGATTTGAAGGCGAGAAGGCCATTCTGGACCTGTTTAAGTTGTTTTTCTTCCATAGACTGGTTTGTGAGAACCAGAGATTCTGCTATTGTAAAATGACATATTTTTAATGCAGAAAGTTTTTTAAAATTTACATCTTGTGGGAAAGAAAGAAGGAGGTTTTCTTTGCATGCTATGGATTTAATGTCTATTATTTCATTTTTTTTTTAGGTTTCGAATAAATAGATAATGTTAATGCCATTTTTTTGGGTTACATTAGGCAAATATTTGAAATCTGAATTTTATTTCGTACCTTAGGATCCAGCACTTAGTCTATGGGGATTGTGCTTGTTTTGCAAGTCCAATAAGTTAGGTTGCATGCATGGAGACCTCACATCTTCGGTTTTGCCGAAATAGGATAGCATCATACTGAGTGCATTTTATTTTCAGTTTCTGCATTTCATTTTTTAGAAATTTTAACTTATTTAAAATAAACATTTAAAAATTACAAAATCCAAAAAAAAAACAATGAACAATCACTAAGTTTCAGGGTGAAATAGAACGACATTGCCCCTTGTTTACAGTTACTTGCAATCGCTAAGGTGTTCCAAGCATTTAAATTGAATATCTTTATTGAAGATTACTAATACACAGTTTGCAAATGCTAATATAGCGGAGACCTTGGAGAAATTGTTTATTTAATTTCTTTGCAAGAGGGGATTTGGAACCCAAATCCTATTGGAGAGTGTGTTTTCACAATCGAGTGAAAATACCACTCAACAGATTGGCGCTAGAAGGAGGGCCTGAACTGGTTTACTGTATTCGATTTTGTTAAAAAATTCATATACATCGTTCTAACGCTATTTGATTGTTCATACAAAAATAATGTGTTTTTATTTAATGTTATTCTTTCAATCTCAGTAACGGTTATAACTACAACGTTTTTGTTGTGTTGCAGATTCTCTTGGAGGTACCGGGAGTTTCATCAGGCAAGCTGGACCCACCGTGTCAAATCGCAACTAGGTCCAAAACAACTGGGGAAACCATATTTCATGACCTTACACTCACTTTTAAGACTCCAAAAAATAAAACCAAGCAAGCTGTGAACCCATCAGACAGCCTTGTCACAGAAGACCTTTTTGTTTTAGAAGTACCGAATGGACCTACACCGGTGGTATCAATTGCCACTAGTGTACCTATTGTCGCATACCATTTCCACCGCTCTTGCAGGGTTGTCCTCATCAATTCTGAGTCAAATGGCCCAACCTGCAGTAACTCCCTGGTACGGAGCTAATAATATCCCTTTGAATATTGCAGGGGATATCCATGAAATCCCTAAGAACATAGAAATATTCTTGCCCAAATATAAACCAGATGGCCCAAGGACTACAAAGGAGCATATCCAGGCCTATAGGAATGTTTTGATAAGGTTGCAAGTCCAGCATGAAGATCTGGCCTGCAGACTTTTTCCCATGAGCCTAGATCCAGTAGCCTATGAATGGTATAAATGCTTGCCTACTGGTTCAATCACTTCATGGAAACAAATGGATAATGCCTTTGTCAATTAGTTTAGGTCACCTTTGGATCCCGCAACCATCTACAATCAATTCATTACTTGCAAAAGGATCCAAGGTGAGCCAATCAGAACCTTTAATCAAAAATTCCAAAAATGTTATAATAGAGCAGTTCGGCATTTTTCCATAGACCTCTCAGTAGCTTTACAAATCTATTTTGGGGCATTGTATCTGATGACAGTGATGTTTACCAGGCGAAATCCTCAATTCACCACATTCGCCTTAGCTTACAACGAAGCTATGACCATCGAGCAACAAATGACACCACAGGGCTATGGGTTTCCCCAGATGCCTATGATGGGACAATATGCTCCATATGGTCAAGCTCCCATGGTAAATCAGATTATGTCACCGCAAATGCCAAACATGAATGCTTTCCCATATCAACAAACATATCCACCAACACCTGCCTATGCACCCATTCCAATCCAATCGATCACATCCATTCCACCCGTTCTCGCATTTTTGCAAAATAGTCAATCGACTATGCAAGGAACCAGCTAGGTTAATTCTCAAGCTATAGTTCCTTTCCCAAATCCAACTCCGATCCAAAGTGTAAATCCATATATGAATCAAATTCCTCAAAATACGACTCAAATGTTACTTGAATTATGCAAACCCAATTGGAACTAACAATGATGTAGCTCCACCGAAAGAGATTTATTCAAATGTTGAAGAGCTCAAGAAGATAGTTCACAAGCTAAGTAATGACATGGTTCACAAATAGAAGTATGAGTCCCATGCCCCTCACCCAAGTCAAAATTTTAACAATAGAGGGAGACATTGGAGCACGAAGCCAAACAATGGAGGTGTAACTACCCCTATTGCCAATCAACTAGATACTTCTGCAGGACCCAGTCAATCTAGTTCCCTTCTGAATCTTTCTGATTTTGCATGGGAAAAGGTGTGTAGATTGCACAATACAAAAGAGCACAATGAGAGGAATTGTCCTAAAATCGCTAGATATACTCATTGTCTCCAAGCCCAAGTAGATGACTTGGAACTTGTGCCAAATGAGGGTCCACCCCAACATCAAGATGATAGCATTATGGTGGTGGAAAATTTATACCGCCAAGAAGGTGAGAGTGTGGAAGAAGAAGATGAAATTTTGGAACAAGAGGTGCAAGATTTTTGAGAGTTTAGAAAGGGGAATCGTGGATATCATTTGAGAAGTAAATCTAAAGCCCCTAAAACATCATCAACACCACCAAATAACTCTATCCTTACTCTGGATACTAAGGCAGACAATGATCCTCCTCCTCCACTTAGAAGAGAAATGTCTAATGACATGCAAAAGATAGTCAAACTTGAAAAATTAAACTATGACATAGTGGAGGATTTAAAGAAATCTAAGTCGAGCCTTTCATTTTTAGAGGCAGCCAGGTTGCCTGGCCAAAAATAAGCATTGATAAAGGCTCTGGACTCACCTAATCAAGTATGGAAGGGAAAGGAAGTTGAGTCTCAGTTTATTTTACGAAAGGAGAGACGGGATGTCCCGCCATTTTTATTGACTCTGAGAATTTCTGGTAAGAATTTGCATAATTGTTTGGTAGACACGGGTGCCACAAGCAATCTCATGCCTTCATAGATATGTCAAATGCTAGGCCTACAACCTGTTTTGTCCAAATGCAAGGTTTTGCAATTGGACCGATCTGAGGTAAATGTGATAGGGACCCTATATGATGTCAAAATTCAACTAAATTCTAAACCCAGGGTCCAACAAGTGGTTGACATTTTTGTTGTTAATATCCCAAGTAGATATGGAATGCTACTTGCAAGGGATTGGATGAAAACTTTGAACGACTATTTTTCAACCGATTGCTCACATATGTGGCTACCCTGGAAAGGAATTGCAAATCAAATCAGAGTAGAAAATGAACCGAGGCTTAAAGAAATCATAACAGAATTTAATAAGCCAAATGAAGTTCAATTTTCTGAGCTAGAATTGGGGGTTTATGCATTTGATGTTGAAGAGGCTACTGAAGAGCCTAAAGGGGAAACATTTCATGATAGCTCTCTTGAGGAAAATGATTTCATATGGTTGCTTAGGTTTGATGGATCCAAATCCAGATAGGGAGCAGGAGCCGGAGTCAAGCTCACTTTTCCAAGAGGTAAACCTTTACTTGATGCCTATAGGTTACAGTTTCCTTACAAGAATAACGTGGCAGAGTATGAAACACTAATTTTTGGTTTACAACTGGCATTGAGCAAAAAGGTTAAATGCTTGAAAGTATTGAGAGATTCTCAAATGGTAGTCAAACAGATTAAAGGACAATATACATGCCACGATAAGAGACTGAGCCTTTATAGAACTAGGGTAAGGGATATCATTGAGGAATTTGACGCTTTCAATATAGCCCTTATTTCTAGAAAAGGAAATCGCATAGCTAATTCTCTTGTAGTCACCGTAGGTATGTTAAATCCAGTTGATATAAAAGGTGTAAAAATTTCTCCATCAAATTAGTTCCTTGTCCATCGATACCTGATAATGTCAAGAATTTCCAAGTTTTCGAAAATGATAGACATATATTCAAATTTGTCATGAACTCAGGTGTTTTTGAAAACCAAGTGATTGATGAGGAGCAAAAATGGCAAGAGGAAGTAGAAAACGAAAATAAAACTACATGTCAATCCAACAAAATACCTAAAGACATAGTTTCATTGGAGAAAATGTTCGATATGGGATACAAGGCTAGAAAAGAAAAAAAGGTTCCACTCCCCAAAGATGCATGTGATCTAATTAATCTAGGGAGTGCAGACAATCCACGAGAAGTGTACATCACAAAGGCATGTACAACTAAAGAAAGAGAAAATATAATACATGCACTAAAACACTACGTGGATTGCATTGCTTGGAATTATAACGAATTGAAAACATACAACCAAAACGTCATTACACATACCATCCCTCTAAAGCCGGACTCCAAGCCTTTCAGACAAAGACAACGAGTTGTTAACCCACTATTGGAGCCCTTAATAGAAAAGGAATTCAAGAGATTATTGGAAGCAAAGATTATTTTTCCTATTAGGCACTCAACCTGGGTTGCTACCCTCGTTCCAGTAAGAAAGAAGAGCAGAGAGATTAGGCTATGTATAGATTTTTGAAATCTTAACAAGGCCTCTCAAAAGGATAACTATCCATTGCCATCCATTGATGAAATTTTACAAACAATGAATGGATCTGAAATGATGTCTTTTCTTGATGGATATTCTGGATATAACCAAATTCTTATTCATCCCAATGATAGGATGAAAACAACCTTCACAACCAAATGGGGGACATTTGCCTACAAAAGAATGCCATTTGGACTATTAAATGTTGGTGCAACATTTCAACGCACCATGGACTATGCATTCAAAGGGCTTATAGGCAAGTGTATCATTGTGTATGTGGATGATATCCCAGTATTTTCAAAGAAAAGAGAAGACCATGTCAAGGATTTGAAAAAGGTTCTTCAAAGATACAGAGAGCATGGAATTTCTTTAAATCCCAAAAAATGCATATTTGCAGTAACAAAAGGAAGGCTACTTGGTCACATCATTTCAAAAGAAGGCATATCCATTGACCTAGAAATAATAGAAGCTATCCAAAACTTACCTCTCCCGGGTAGTAAAAAGGAGTTGAGATCTTTCTTCGGGCAAATTAATTTTGTGAGGAAGTTTATTTCAAGATTCACTGAGATAGCCAAACTGTTGAACAAGATTCTCAAGAAGGATGTAGATGTTATATGGAACGAGGAAAGTAGGGTGGCCTTTCAAAACATTAAGGATGCCATTTCTAGAGCCCCTGCCCTCATAAGTCCAAACTATGCTAAACCTTTCTATATTTATGCTTTCGCATCGGAACACTCTGTTGTGAGTGTCTTCACCCAGAAAGATGAGGATAGTGTAGAAAATATCATAGCATTTTTAAGTGCTCCTTTAAAATATTCTCAATTGAGGTATTCTATCCTCGATAAGAAGATGTACGCACTCTTTAAAACGATAAAAAAATTCTGACATTACATTGTGCACAGCAGAGTTTTTGCAATTGCGCCTGACCCTGCTATCAAAACTATGTTTTTACAGAATGAGCTAGGTGAGAAAAGAGGTAAATGGATTTCTACTATCCAAGAATTTGATCTTGAAATCCAACCCATGAAACTAGTTCGAGGACAGGGACTTGTGAAGATGATTGCTGAGAATAATCCGCAAACGACATGCCAATATTCAAATGTAGAATACATTTCTAAAGATGACCGGTATGTTGACATTGTACATTTTTTATTAAATGGTAAGTGCCCATCCAATTTGAATTCCACTCAAAGAAGGGCTTTAAGACTTAAATCATGTTAATTATCCGATTAGATCCGGTGTTCCGTATAGGAAAAATCATGAGGGGATCTACTTGAGATGCCCGAATAAAGAAGAAGTCGCAAATGTTCTGCAAGAATTTCATGGGAAATATGGAACTGGCCATGGTGCGGCAAATGCTATAGCGCATCAAATCCTGAGAGCAGGATACTATTGGCCTCACATTTTTAAAGATGCACATGCTCATGTACGATCTTGCCACATTTGTCAAGTAGTCGCCAATAGAGAAAGAAACACAACCATGCCATTACAACCTGTAGTTCAGATGAGACCATTCGCACAATGGGGATTAGATTTCATTGGGGTTATTAACCCAAATTCTTTTGATTACCATAAATTCATACTAACAACTACATATTATTGTACAAGGTGGACAGAAGAAGTTCCTACAAAACATGCCACTACAGACGTAATAAAATTCCTTGAGGATCACATCATAACAAGATTTGGAATGCCCGATTCTATTTTTAGTGATAATGGTAAAGTTTTTGTTTCCACGCAATTGGCAGATTGGGCATACGACAATAAAGTGAGTTTAAAATTTGTAGCTAATTATTACCCTCAAGGAAATGGTTTGGCAGAATCCTCAAACAAAAATTTGTTGAATACCATTAAGAAATTACTAGAAAAGAACCCTCGAGATTGACATAGCCAGTTAGAGTTTGCTCTATGGGTAGATAGAATCAGAGTAAAAGAATCAATAGGTAATACTCCCTATCATTTGGTTTATGAACAAGATCCAATTTTTCCTGCAAACTTGAAGCTTCAAACCCTGCATTTCATACAAGAATACCTAGGAACAGATAACCACACTAAAGCGAGACTAAGTCATTTACTGCACCTCGATGAAAAAAGGGAGGAAGCCATGATTCACATGAGTAAACACCAAGAGGTCGTTAAAATATGGTTTGACAGAAGAGTTAAAATTAAGTCCTTCAGAATTTTAGATTTAGTCTTATTGTGGTATAAAAGACATGAAGAAAAAGGGAATCATCAAAAATTTGATTGTCTTTGGTTAGCCCCTTATCAAATTTCAAAAATTCTAGGGAAAAATACCTTCAGGTTAAGAACTTTAGAAGGGAAGGATCTAACATTACTAGTTAATGGGCATGTTTTAAAGCACTATTTTAGCCCTTAAATCGTAGGAGATTGATATTATATTTTTCAGTTTTGGTATGGATTCTCAAATTTTGTTTTGTTTTTTTTAAGATTGCTAGTTTAGTTAGGATTTAAGTTGTGTGCTTGATTTCATTTGACATGTTTGGTTTGTTTATATATATAAAAAAAAAATGATGAAAAAGTTGTCTTTTTTGAGATGTTAACTTATGCTTTAGATCAGGGAAATATGAAACATTGGAATTGTGTGGTGGAAAGCTCCATAAGAAACACAAATAGTTTAAATAATATCATTTGAAACTTGTGAAGCATGAAGTAGCCGGTTTTACAGATTATGGCAATACTCCATCAACAATTCAAAAGGCAATGCATTCATATTACATCCCACTTTGCATATACATGCCATCTTAGTTGCATATGCATGTCAGATACAAATTATTAAAGCATGTCAAGTCCTCTTAGGGTTATTCTATAACATAAAAAAAAAGGAGAGACGAAAAAATCCTAAGGTTGGGAACTGATGCCCGAACTATCTTAAACCAAGCACATTCTATGCACATTAAAAAATATCTTGAGAAAAATGATCAAAACTGTACTTAGAAGAGAGGTCAGGTGAAAGGAGCATTTCGTGTCTATCCTATCATGCAACATAATCCTTAAAACAATGGTTTTTACCACTTCCATCAAGCTTAAAGTCTAAACCAGAGTAGTAAGGATAGGATTAAATCCTCATCGAACTTAGGTTGAGGATCCAATTCCCCAAAGCTCTGATTTGACCTACATGGAGTAGTAAGGATAGGGCATAATTCTCATCTCGCTTAGGTTGAGAATCCGATTCCCCAAAGCTTCATTTTTTTTCTCCATTTCATTTTAATATTGGATTAGAAGGATCGTACTACATGTCCCTAGTAAGGATGGGTAGTCATCCCCAAGGTCCAAGAGATAAAAATTAATATTTTCCATTTCATAAATATTGTATTGGAAGGATCGTACTACATGTCCCTAACAAGGATGGGTAGTCATCCCAAAGGTCCAAGGAATAAAATTAATATTTCCCATTTTATCTTAATATTGGATTGGAAGTATTGTACTACATGTCCCTCGCAAGGATGGGTAGTCATCCCAAAGGTCCAAGAAATAAAAAAAAAGAGAAGAGAATGAATGAAGCCAAATCATGGATTATGGGGTTAAGTATGCCCATGCGCGACAGCATGTCTTATCTGAAACAAGACCACTGACTGTTCAAACAGATAGACTAGCCTGATATTTTCATCCATGACTGGTTAAATTATTTTGTTCAAAGTGAGGTAATGAATTACAGATCAGAATAGTAAAGATAGGGTTAAACTCCCATCTCGCTTAGGTTGGGAGTCCGATTCCCCAAAGTTCTGATTTCACTTTCACTTGCACATGGGTTCAAGATAGTAGTGACTCATAACCAACTTTGGGATTTAATAAATCAATTCATTATACATATAGTTGATCCTAAGAGGGTTTGACAATTTTAAAATGTTTGTATATGATACCAGAAAGTAAGCCTTTATAAAGCAAATTGTTATAACTCTAAGTATATTTATCAGGCTCAAATCATTCATAACCTCACATATGCATTCATGTAAAACTGACAATGGAATGTGGATCGATTTCAAATGATAGAAAATGGAACACACTGCACACACCGAGCTGATACTTGATGATTCTAATGTTTCATGTATTTTTGATCTATCGGCATTTGTGCTATCTTTTATGTGCTGACGTCTGTATCTAAGCTTGTATATTTCAGGTTAGGTTCTCACCAAAATGCTCAAGAGCATTTGACAGTAGAGTCGCCATTTGTTGTGGCTGCTCCACAACACACCCCAAAATTGGGGACCCACCTTTTTTGCACACTTTCCAAGAAGATTGTAGTGGCCCAGATGTTAAAAAAGAAATGAAAATTTATCGTGATATCGTGACATGTTGCTCCGTCATGACCAAAAATGAAAAATTTGTCACAATATCGCGACATGTTGCTCCGTCGCGACCAGAAATGAAAAAGTTGTTGCGATATCGCGACATGTTGCTCCATCGCGATCGAAAATGAAAAGGTGTCATGATTTTGTGACATGTCATGTTTTCATGGCTAAGAGCAGCAGAATGCATCATGAAGAGAATACGTCGTGATATCGCGATGTATTATGAAATCACGGTGCAAGACAAGAACCAAGTTGAAGACTCAAAATGTCGCGATATAGCGACATGTCATGAAATCGCGATCAAAGAAAGCAAGAAGAAGTGTTGATCAAAAAATGTCGCGATATCGCAACATGTCATGAAATCACGGTTCATAGAGGAGAGAGAAATACTAAGTGAAAAATGTCACAATATCACGACTTGTCATGAAATCGCGGTCGAAGGCAGCAAGAGAAGAGTCAATGCAGAAGTTGTTGCGATATCATGACATGTCACCATTTTGTGACCTGAAGATGAGATGAAGGGCAAAGATAAAAAATGTCGCGATATCGTGACATGTCAGGTTTTCGCGATAGGAAAGTGAGGAAGGAACAAATGAAAGAAAGTGTCACAAAATCATGACAGGTTGCGTTTTCATGATCTATCGACGGTAAAGGAGGTAAAGATAGAAAGATGTCACAAAATCATGACATGTCTCATTTTCATGATTCACAATGACTGATAAGCTAAGCAAGGGAAATATGTCATGATTTCATGACAGAAAGTAGCGAGATGGTGCAGAATGAAAAGTGTCACGATTTCATGACATGTCGCGTTTTTGCTGTTAAGCACAGCAAGACATCCCGAAAGAGAAAAGCATTGCGATTTTACGACAGAAAGCAGTGATATGGTATGAAATGAAAAAGTTTCATGATTTCATGACAGTCGCATTTTCATAGCTAAGTACAACAAAATACAGCTAAGGAGAAAAACGTCACGATTTCGTGACAGGTTGCATCCACGCGGCCTAAAGGAGAAAAACGTCTCGATATCGTGACATGTCTCATTTTTGTGATGCATGAAGGCAAACAAGGTTGCTGACAGAAAACATCACGATATCACAACATGTCTCATTTTTGCGATGCATGAAGGCAAACAAGGTTGCTGACAGAAAAACGTCACGATATTACGACATGTCTGATTTTCACAATACAAGTGGAAGAACAAAGCTGCAGATAGAAAATGTCACGATATCGCAACATGCTATTTTTGTCATGATTCATGGTGGGCCATTATAGAACATACAGGGGCAACATTGAACACATGGCATAAAGGTGTTAGAATCATGGGAAGCATTACATTTCACAGAGAATATCAAACATTTTGACGTAGAGCAGAAAGTCAAAAACGACGAAGAGGTGGGGAATATGAAATGAAACAATCTGGGAGATGAAACGAAGCAATCTAGGAGATGAAGTGAAGCATCATAGGGCAAAACAAAGAGCATTTCCAGAAAGTTTAAAAGCAGAAACACAAATTGGTACAAGGGTCAAAAATTGCTGTGAACAAAGTTGCAAATTTGAAGGCGAGAAGGCCATTCTAGACCTGTTTAAGTTGTTTTTCTTCCATAGACTGGTTTGTGAGAACCAGAGATTATGCTATTGTAAAATGACATATTTTTAATGCAGAAAGTTTTCAGAAATTTGCATCTTGTGGGCAAGAAAGAAGGAGATTTTCTTTGCATGCTATGGATTTAATGTCTATTATTTCATTTTTTTTTTAGGTTTCGAATAAATAGATAATGTTAATGCCATTTTTTTTGGGTTACATTAGGCGAATATTTGAAATTTGAATTTTATTTCGTACCCTAGGAGCCAACACTTAGTCTATGGGGATTGTGCTTGTTTTGCAAGTCCAATAGGTTAGGTTGCATGCATGGAGACCTCACATCTTCGGTTTTGCTGAAATAGGATAGCATCATACTGAGTGCATTTTATTTTCAGTTTTTCTACATTTCATTTTCAGTTTCTACATTTCATTTTTTAGAAATTTTAACTTATTTAAAATAAACATTTAAAAATTACAAAATACAAAAAAAAAAACAATGAACAATCACTAAGTTTCAGGGTGAAATAGAATGACATTGCCCCTTGTTTACAGTTACTTTCAATCGCTAAGGTGTTCCAAGCATTTAAATTGAATATCTTTATTGAAGATTACTAATACACAGTTTGCAAATGCTAATATAGCGGAGACCTTGGAGAAATTGTTTATTTAATTTCTTTGCAAGAGGGGATTTGGAACCCAAATCCTATTGGAGAGTGTGTTTTCACAATCGAGTGAAAATACCACTCAACAAGGTGCATGTAGTCCCGACAGACTTAGAGCCCTTCAAGTACTGCAATACAGTGCAATTCATGTCGTAATCGACCCTTCCATCAACACATTTGGATTTTTAGTTGAATCCATCTAAACAGGGTTTGATTTTGTAGGCATCCCCATTTCTGAGTCCATAAAATACCCAGTAGGGTCCATCTTCCTCATCTGGTCCTTCACCAACGATGCCACCTACGGTGGCCACACCGAAGGACAAGGGAAATAAACCCCTGGAAGAGGAACCACCCCTAGTCTCAACCATATCTATCGAAGAGATGCCTAGCCGAATGGAAGTTGAGACGCCTAGTTCACCCTACATGGAGTGGACTCCGAAAGGACTCCAATTCGCTCCTCCTCAACCGCCAACGATCACCGTTGAGATGGCCAACACGGGCCTGGGGGAGTATATAGTGTGAAACATTGTAGCAACACCCACACTTGAGTCCATGCAGGACATGGGGAGACCTCGACTCCCCATCGGCTCTGTGGTTCCTCTGGGCTACCCACCCAATCAGACAAACTTTGTTTATGGGGGCCTGGATAATGGCATTGAACCTTACATGCAAGAAGACGATGATGAAGAGCCCTTTGCAGAGGACGTCAACTATTTGTCCAACCTAGACTTTACTTTGAGATATCTTGGCCAATGCAATTGGCATGGATATGGGTTGGGCAGGTATGAGCAAGGAGTGTGTGTTCTTTGCCAACCAAGATATCAAATGTCGTATGACAAGTCAGGAGTAGGGTTCAACCACCCCCTACCCCTTGACATCTTGGTAGAGAACATGCAAGGCCTAGGGATAGGCAACAAGGATGGGTTGGCATTAGATCCATATGCCAATCCTAACACAACATATACATTGGGGGATTATCTCCCATTGCTAACAACCAACCTTGTTGACCGTAACAACCCTTTCCCTTCGATCAAAAAGGGAGAAAATTTGAGGACTCACCTACAAGAGGGATATGGACAAGACCAAGAAGGGTCTTCAAAAGATGAGTCGAAATACGAGGTAGCACCTTGGGATCCTTTCGAGTCTGATAGCAATCATTCACAAGTACATCCCATGGATGATTATCAAGAGAGCTTCCTGACAATGTTCCCTTTGGATGCTCCAATTGAGCATATGCCACCTCAAGAGAATCAGGTCCCCCCGTAGAGAGCGAAACAACCTCGATGGGACCACATTAATTTGCTCGAGCAAGATGAGCCTCATATGTCGCAAACAGCTGTTGGAGCCAACGAAGGCCTTTGGATCTTTGACAGTGATTATGAAGATGAAATTGAGATGGCTTATCTCAATCATATGTGACAACAACAATATCCCTTGGACATAGATGACATGTTTGAATAGTTACACATAGGGCCAAGGCATAGGTGGCACCTAAACCAGGCATAGTTATAGCAATTACTGCACCCGCCACTCCAGGTATACATAGAACATCTTTCGCCTTGAGACCCTATAGAACCATTAGTGCCTAGGGTGGACCCTGTCTTTTTATCCACGCATAGGGCTAATCCATTTGTGCCAGTACCCACAGAGCTAGATCCGGAGCACAAAGATCATCTAGGATGTCCGAGTAACCACACCCATGGTAATGGAGACCAAAATCATTTCATCAACATGATCTCCATTGATTTAACCACCCCCATCCATAATCCAACCGACCCAACATGGTCATTGCATCTAGACCTAGATGCTATAGATTGGGATCACGTCGACACACTCGCCATCCCCATCATAGTACTAGCCTTGCAGTGGGATGTTCCATTTCACCCCAGGATAGACTCAGGATGTCTTCCATGTTGAAGAGGAACCTGACGTTCCGAACGACGATCTAAATTCAGCAAACGATATCCACTTGATCCCAACTCCACACCAGTTGGAGGACGGGTCCCACATGTCGGTCAAGGAGATGACTGACGTAGACATAGACATCGGCTCAGATCCAGTGAATTTGCAAATCATCAAGCTGGGGGTAAGTCTATCCCCCGAAGAGCAAGCCGACTACATTTCCCTTCTCAAAGAGAAGAAGGAGGTTTTTGCATGGTCTTACAAAGACATGCCAGGGCTAGACCCGTAGCTAGTCACGCACAATCTTACGCTTGATCCGACAGTCAAGCCAATAAAGCAAAAACTACGTAAGATGCATCCAACAATAGCCTTAATGGTCAAATATGAGCTACAAAAGTTGTTGGATGCACAGTTTGTCATCTGCATGGATTACCCACCATGGTTGTCTAACATGGTGCCCGTCAAAAATCCCGATGGGAGGATTCGCATATGCATCGATTTTTGAGATCTAAACAAAGCGAGTCCTAAGGATGATTTCCCCTTGCCTAGCATCGATGCATTGGTAGACGCTACAACGGGCCATGAAATGCTTTCCCTCATGGATGGTTTCTCGGGATACAATAAAATTCATATCAATCCCGAGGACCAACTAAAAATTGCGTTC
This sequence comes from Wollemia nobilis, assembly GCA_028583015.1. Lineage (NCBI taxonomy): Eukaryota > Viridiplantae > Streptophyta > Pinopsida > Araucariales > Araucariaceae > Wollemia > Wollemia nobilis. The sequence continues at coordinate 4,859,266 of JAQPPZ010016829.1, read as the reverse complement.
ACAACGCCTTGGGGGACATTTTGTTATAAGGTCATGCCCTTTGGCCTTAAAAATGCTGGCGCCACCTACCAACATGCCATGACATACATCTTCCATGATCACATGCATAAAACTTTGGAAGATTACATGGATGATTTGTTGGCCAAATCTCTTTTGCACCCAGATCATCTCGATGACTTAAGCAAGATCCTCGATCGCCTCATGGAACATAAATTCAGACTAAACCCCAAGAAGTGCGTATTTGGCATCACATCTAGAAAGCTCTTGGGTTACATAGTCTCCAAATGAGGAATCGAGGTAGACCCACACAAATTCAAGGCAATCCTTGAAATGCTTCCCCCAACTACCATCATGCAGGGAAAGGTCACGTCAATCAAGCGCTTCATAGCATAGTTATCTGACAAGTGCTGACCCATGAATAAATTATTGCACAAGGGGGTAGCATTTCACTGGGATGACGAGTGCCAGTTAGCCTTTGATGACATCAAACAATACTTGGCTTCGTCGCCAGTATTGGCACCACCTAGACCAGGAGTGTCATTCTACTTATACATCTCAGCTATTGAGGTGGCACTGGGCGCCATGCTGTCCCAAAAAAATGAACTACACAAAGAACAGGCTACTTACTATCTTAGCCGCACCCTGGTGAGTTATGAACTTAACTATGCATACGTTGAGAAGCTCTGCTTTGTAGTGGTGTTTGCTACCAAAAAGCTACGCCACTACATGCTCAACAATACGACATATGTTGTGTCTAAGGAGAATCCATTGCGATACATGATGAGTCGTACTTATCATAGTAGCCACACGGCAAAATGGATCATGTTGTTGATGGAGTTTGACATAGAATTCATTGGACAAAAATCCATAAAAGGTCAAGTCATCATCGATCAACTAGAAGAGGCTCCTCTTGAAGATGATCAGCCTCTGATCGTAGAACTACCGAATGATGGGGTCTTCCATGTTTTAGAATCGCCAGATTCTGATGAGCTCGAGTCACGAGCCGACATGACCCTATTCTTTGATGGTTCTAAATGTGAGCAAGGAGGTGGCACGGGAATTGTATTCTTCACTCCACAAGGGGCTCCAATGCCTCTATCATTTAAATTAGACTTCCATGCACCAACAACAATGCAGAATACGAAGCCTTGCTCATAGGTCTTCAGACAACAATCACCATGAACATTAAATGTTTAAACATCTTTGGTGATTCGTTGTTAATTGTCAATCAAGTAAAGGGGGTATTCCAATGTAAATGCCCAGTTCTACAGGCCTACAAAGCCCTTATGGACAAATTCCTGGCACAACTTGAATGGTATGACATCGAGGCACTCCCTCGATCATCGAATCATTTTGCGGATACTATGGCCTCCTTGGGGTCACTAATCCCGCAAGACCCTTCCGGTGAGATGACAACCATTCAGGTCAAAACATTATCGCAATCCATGATGGAGCGTGCAAGCTCTGACCTAACGCCAGGAATCCACCTGATCCAGATTGAACCATCTCAGGATAGGTTCTCTCGAATCCATGATTGTCTGACTCGCACCAAATGGGGGTCCTTGTTCTCCCCGACCCCTCTTAATAGCAACACAACGCTATTTTTACAAGTTCTTTCCTGCTCAGCTTTTGCTAGGGATGAACTTCAAGAGGGATTGGCCGTTCATACCATCGAGGTTTCTGATCAACAGGATTGGTACACACCCATAAGGGATTACCTCAAGCTAGGTAACCTCCCACTTGGATTGACACAAGCCACGAAAATATCATTTAAATAGAAAGCGAAAAAACATGTCTTGCTAGGAGACATTTTGTATCGTCGAAGCTATGAAGGAATCCTCCTCCATTGCTTGGACCAATAGGAGTCCGCTTGGGCGATCACCCAAGCGCACGATGGTACATGTGGTGGCCACTTCAGCGGTATGGCCATCGCAAAGTGCATTCTCTGCATGGGCTATTATTGGCCATCTTTAGAGCGAGATTATTGCACATATGTAAAGAAGTGCATGAAGTGTCAACACCATGCTAATTTGACACATGTACCTTCTCAGGCCTTGCAACCGATCCAATCGGCTTGGCCTTTTTCGTAGTGGGGCTTTGATCTAATCGAAAAGATCTCCCCTGCATCGTCGGGTCATCACACGTTCATCATAATGGCCACAGAGTACTTCACCAAGTGGGTGGAAGCAATTTCGCTAACCTCTACGACTGGAACCCGCATTGCGGAGTTTATTTTACATAACATCATATGTCATTTTGGTATTCCATCCAAGATCATCTCGGATAATGGGACGTCATTCAAGAATAAATATGTGCATGCTTTGACCACAAAGTACAAAATTCAGCATAGTTTTTCAACACCCTATTATCTGCAGGCAAATGGGCAAGCAGATGCGTCAAACAAAATGCTAGTCACCATCCTCAAAAATACAATCGCAGATAGTCATAAGGATTGGCACATTCAGATCCCACTTGCCCTATGGGCTTATCGCACTAGCATTCGGACGCCCACTGGGGCAACTCCATTTTCATTGGTGTATGGCTCCGAGGCAGTCATGCCTCTCGAGTTGGAAATCCCTTCACTACGCATATCAATGCAAGAGTTCATCGATGATGACACTGTGCGATAGGCCCGGTTAGACCAACTTACGTTGCTCGATGAACGACGCATCAATGCTCTCGAGCATTTGTGTATCTATCAAGAGCGACTTAAGAAAGCATACAACATGAAGGTTCACCTAAGGGACTTTCAGGTTGGTGACTTGGTCTTAAAAGAGAACCAACAAAATTCTAATTTGCCGTCCCATCTAAGGGACAAGTTCACGGCAAACTGGTTAGGTCCTTATGTGATTGACAGTAAAATAGGACCTGGAACATACCGGCTCGCCTCTCTTGAAGGAATCAAGGAGCTAGAACCCTTGAACATCAGTCATTTGAGGCCATTCCACATTTAGAGAGCCATAGTCCAACCAAAAGCTCCAAGGATTCTCACAATCGCTTGGTCAACCCAAAATGCCCCAAAGGTATCCATAAACCCTTTGGTCAAAACCAAAAATCTCCAAGGATTCCCACAATCGCTTGGTCAACCCCAAAATGCCCCAAAGGTATCCATAAACCCTTTGGTCAAACCAAAATCTCCAAGGATTCTCATAATCGCTTGGTCAACCCCAAAAATTCCCCAAAGGTATCTATAAACCCTTTGGTCAAACCAAAAGCTCCAAGGGTTACCATAACCGCTTGGTCAAAATAAATATTCAAAAAAAAACAAAAACAATAAAATCATCAAAAATAAACAAAAAAATTGCATCTCCATTCCATGCATACTCATAAAAATCAAAATACAAAAATATAAGTTGCATTAGGCATCGCATCCATACATTGCATATTTGCTAGTCATACATGTCCCAAGCACCATAGACTGTAATTACTCGGCAATTCCTTTATTTTCCACATTCCATCCATTTTATAAACACATACATCCAGAATAACACCATCCCCATTTTTAGCATAATCAGTTGTCTCCTAATGTATATAGGGTTTTTGTCATTCAGTTGTCTTTAAATTGCTAGCCAAAAACTGTACAAAGTTAAATAGATTTTACAAGGGAAAGTTTTACTTGGATCACGCCTCGTTACGTAACATCCCTACACAAGTTAAAACACATAAAATAATTCCTAAGTTGTGTGAACGCAAGAGAAACCTACAAAGCAGTCTAGGGTACCATAGGTGAAAGATTAGCCTGTTCATCCCCCTGTGCGAATGGTTCAAGAGTGTTGAGAATTGACAAAAGGACAAGCTCTTCCCCATCAATTCCCCCTAATAAATAGTGGTTTTCACCACTACCAAAAATCCCAATCACCGTTGGTCCCCAAAGTTGTAAGGATTCGTACTACACGTCCCTGACAAGGATGGGTAGTCATCCCCAAGGCCTAAAAGGATCGATGCCATTCAAAAAAAAAATTCCCAACAAGCCATCATCACGACCATCTCCAATCACCTTTGGTCTCAAAGTTGTAAGGATTCGTACTACACGTCCCTAAACAGGATGGGTAGTCATCCCCAAGGCCTAAAAGATCAATGCCCTGACTTCATCATATCCCTAATCCCCTTTGGTTCCCAAAGTCGTAAGGATTCGTACTACACGTCCCTGAACAGGATGGGTAGTCATCCCCAAGGCCTAAAAGGATCAAGGCCATTCACAAGCCACAAACCTACAAGCTCAACCTTACAAATCTCAAAATGCCAAATCAAATAACAGTGGTTATCACCACTATTCAAAATCCTTGCTCAAAAAGAAAAACAAAGAGAAAAATAAACAGTGATTTTCATCACTATGTATACGAGCAAGTATCCTAAACCATTGAGCAAATAAAAATCCTGAACTTGAATCCCTGGAATTCTCAACATTCGAAAACCATCTAGGTGATCCTCATTACGGGTTTGGTGGACAACCTACCTGGCAATGGCGGTATCCTAACCGCATGATGATATGTCTATCACATTAGCTTTGCATGTGAGCAGACCAATGTTTGCATGTGGATGAGCTAGCTTATGGTACCTTAGATTGTCCCATGGATTAATCTTACTAAATACAACAATGGAGTTAGTGGAGCTAATTAGGTGATCCTCAGTACAGGTTTGGTTGATAGCCTATCTGGCACTGGCGGTATCCTGACAAATACCACATAAATGAACTCAATTGCACACACAGGGATGTGAAATAACTTGGTTAAACTCAAGTCGGATTTATACCTTGTTCAAAAGTCTTGCAAGATAAATGTACAGTCTTGGCTAGTTAGTTAAAATATCTGAATCTCAGAAAAGCTTAACTACATTTTAAAAAAAAATAACTGGAACATTTCATTACGTACATCACCATCAAAAAATATGCAAAATACAAAAACAAAGTTATCACATGCAAAGTCATTCCACAAAGCCATCCCATAAGTACAAGAAGCCAGTAAATCTTGTATAGTCTATGGTGCCATCGACAAGTTATCAACAACTCATTTCATTCATTCCATATGCATACATCATATAATTAGACACATCGCATTCATAATACCACATGCATACATCATCATAAATAAATGTGCATAAATAGAAAAACAAACCATGAAAAGTGTATAAACACAAAGAAAGTCATCTGTATATATATCATCAAAAATGCCCACAGGCTACAATGAACCGGTCCTCTGACCTCGCAACAAAGCAAAAACTCAAAAACCCCCAAGCCTAGGGCATCGGCCACCATGATCATGCAGGATCGGTGCGACGGGAACTACCCCCATGGTGTGGGTCCTATGGGACCCCTCAGGGCGGCTACTGCTAGCCCCCACATCATGCCCACTAGCGCCTCCCTCATCCAATCGCTCGCGATGAAGAGGATGTTGACCGCTCGCATCACTCCCTCTTTCGCAGCGTGAAGATCCACCTCTCGCTAAACATAGGGATCCACCCCTCGAGGTGGTTAATCTCTGCCTCTAGCTCCAACCGATGTCGCACCAAGTCCATCTCTCATTGACGATACATAGCCAAATTCTCGTTACACTATACCAACTACGTCCGTAGGAGATCCCTCTCTCCCACAACATCGATATCCCCATCCTATCGATGGTACGCAGCCCATGCGTTCTCCCACTCTGCTAGCTGCATTCGTAGGAGATCCCTCTCCTATAGAGCCTCCCCGAGCTCCTCATCTCACCTCCGAAGTAGCCCCACCAATCATGCATTCTCAGCATGCAACCCTACCTCCGTGTCCTTCGAGACTGCCTGAGGCATTGACATCTCTGGAATAGCAGCCTACTCTAGCTCCCACTACTTTGGGACATCCTGCATCTTCGGCTGATCCGAAACCCCAAAATCCCCCCAAAATCATCCACCTCTACCATATCTCATCCTCCAATGGAACCCCCAACCCTCTCCTAGTGCCTCTGCACCCTCCCCGCCTACTGCAACCACCTCTACGCCCCCTAGAGGCCCCTCGCCTCACCATCATCATAAAGTCCACCACTGGTCATACTCAACGGTAACCCCGATGTCGTCCATATCAGGCATTTCAATGACTGTATCTGAATCCTCACCCAATGGCACAATGACCGGCTAGACTAGAGTCCTCTCGTCCCTCGGTATCGATAGATCAAGGGCTCACCAGGCAACCCCTGGTGCACCCCAAACTATCGTGTCACCCGGCCATATGGGAAGAACTCCTGCTCAGTCCCGTGCCGACCAATCAGCCACCTCCCCCTGTGAACCCATCGGAGCCACTCTCCAGCCTCAAGCTAGGTTGGATAGTCTCGATAGGGGTGCTAGAACACCTCCCCTGGAGCAAGCCGAGCGAAGGCATCGACATAGTGCCCTACGACACATGCCCATTGCAGACTCTGTCCTTGCTCCTTAGATCGCCACCATAATGCCCCGTATTTGATCTCTCGGTCTACCATCTCTGCCTGCATCGTCCAAGGTAGCCCCATCGGCCTCTCCACTGCTATGTGCTGCCAAGCCCAGCACTACAATAAGTAGTTGCAACCAATCCCCTTTTGCCTCTGATAACGGACCTCGTACATCTCATCATAGAGTTGTGCCAGAGTCTGTCCCCATATCATGATCATCGGTGCCTCCTCCACCAACCTGAACACTACCTCTAGTAGGTTCCATGGGAACCTTGCACCCGATGATTCAGGTAGAGCATGTTGGAAATGAGGCCCATTAGTATGGTGTGCCTCACTCCCAACACACCCATCTCTAGCCACCATCGAACCAAAATGCCACCAATCTGGTAGTCACCCTCTGCCCTCTCCACTAGGCTATCCACACCCAACTCCTCCCCATGCCCGAAGCAGTGTGTCAGCACTGTTGTCCACTGATCCCATGACGTCATCCTGATCGATAGTCCATCTATCGAAATCCACAGAATCCGATAGACATCCTCTAAGGTCACCGTCATCTCCCTTGTTGGGAGATGGAAGGTGTTGGTCCGAGGATCCCACAAGTTGATCAGGGCCATCAGATAGGCCCGATCCTCGACCACAGGCTCCAGCTGAGTCACCTGCTTGAGCCCAAGGGCATCAAGCCACTCCCAGTCATCCAAAGTCAGCGCCTCACGCACTTTAGTAAAAATCATGGGCACATGGTACCGGCTCTTCACAACCTACAAAAGAAAACAACACAAAAACATTAAAACAATGAAAAATTGTACAACAATAACATGAATATACAACAATGCATAAAACAATGTACAACTAAAAATAGACAAATTACAAAAAAATACAAAAAAATTCAAAAATAATTGTTAGTCCTAGGGTTTTTAACTCTAACTGATAAATTAAAAACAAACAAAAAAATTCAAAAAATAATTTTTCAGTCCTAGGGTTTTTAACTCTAAACTAATAAATTAAAAACAAACAAAAAAATTCAAAAAATATTTTTCAGTCCTAGGGTTTTTAACTCTAACTGATAAATTAAAAAAAAACAAAAAAATTCAAAAAATATTTTTAGTCCTAGGGTTTTTAACTCTAACTGATAAATTAAAAACAAAAAAAAAATTCAAAAAATAATTTGTCAGTCCTAGGGTTTTTAACTCTAACTGATAAATTAAAAACAAACAAAAAAATTCAAAAAATAATTTGTTAGTCCTAGGGTTTTTAACTCTAAACTGATAAATTAAAAACAAACAAAAAATTCAAAAATAATTTGTCAGTCCTAGGGTTTTTAACTCTAAGTCGATAAATTAAAAACAAACAAAAAATTCAAAAAAATAATTTGTCACTAGGGTTTTTAACTCTAAACTGATAAATTAAAAACAAAAAAAAAAATTCAAAAAATAATTTGTTAGTCCTAGGGTTTTTAACTCTAAATTGATAAATTAAAAACAAACAAAACATTTCAAAAAAATAATTTGTCAATTCTAGGGTTTTTAACTCTAAAATGGTAAATTAAAAACACAAACAAAAACAACAAAAAATAACTAGGGTTGAGTTACATTTTTAAGCTCAGTTTTACCCTACGTTTCTAACCTAAGTTTTGATCTTTGTTAAATTAGGGTTAAGCGAAGTTTTTAAGTTACGTTCTAAACTAAGTTTTTTAGCTAAGTTTTAAACTAACTTTTGATCTTTGTTTAACTAGGGTTAAACTAAGTTTTAAGCTAAGTGTTAATTTTGATAGACTAGGGTTTCATTTTTAAATTTGAAAAACAAAATACAAAAGGACAAAAAACAACTAAATTGCGGTTTTCAAATTGTAACACAAACAAACAATAAAGAGGAAGGGCACTCACTGGTCTCGCTTCGGCTCCACCGCTGGATGATCCGGTCCGTGAACTCATGGTGGCAGGAAAAATTCGGCAGCGCTTCGCTTCGCAGAATTGACCTCCTCCTCCTCAGAGCTCCAAATCGCCAGGAAAAACAAATGCAAATGAGCCCAAAACCCAGTTTTGGCCCTTAAATAGGCTTTTTGAGCCTGTAATCATTCCTCCCTGGGACGAGCACTCTAGTTAGCGCTCGTCCCACCCTGGGATGATTACTAAACTGGTATTCATCCCACCCAGGGACGAATACAGAGCAAAAATTTCAAAAACAAAAAAGCAAAAAATGCAATAAAAAGTGTCCGATAAGAGTGCTTTTGCACTTGACATTCCGGGCATGCAAAATAGATGTCGGGGTCACAAATCCTCACTATCCTACTCCCTAAGAAGGCTACCATATCCGGACCGCTCCACGGGACGACGGATTTTTGAGAATTTCATCCCCAAAAAGGCGTCACAAAATGGGTCAAAACCCAACCAAAAATAGCAATAACATTGCCGAACGAAGGCGCCTTTGCGCCTGACATTCTTGGCATCCAAAACAAATGTTGGGGTTACAAATTGTCACTATCCTACTCCCTAAGAAGGCTACCATAGCCGGACCGCTCCACGGGAGGACGAATTCTTGACAATTTCAGCTCCAAAATGCGTCACAAAAAGGGTTAAAACCCACCAAAAATAGGTCAGAATGTTCAGAAACTGCTTAAGCATTCAACGGTAAACAACTGAAGGCACCCTTACCTAAGTCATCTTGGGTCAAGCGACTCATCGCTTTTCTCATGTCGGTCATTCCCTCATCGATTCGTCGCTTGAGGGGGTAGTCACACTTAGTCACCAATCAACAAAGATATACCCAATCAAGGAAATAACACGCATTCAAAGGATCATTGACAAAGACAATCATGCTCCCGCTTGGGGAAGCAAACAAGCAATAATCACAAGCTGATCAAACACTTGGCATTCGTGAATCATGAACTCAAGGTTCCCATAGACAAAAGGTTGCGCCCTTTGCCTATTCATGACTGATCAATGTCCAAGCTCAAGTAACACCTCACCAAAAAAGGTTAACACTTGAATTAAGTTCCTTAGCTCGTCAGAAGCAAGGATTCAAGAATGCGTGCCCTTTCCATACTTGGGGCATCAAGAGTTGGTTAGGTTACTGAGAAACCCTAATCATTAGTGCTTTGGTTATCTATTTTTTCTCAGCGTTGTGCCTTGCACAACGCTTCCCAAAAAGGGGCATCTATAGACACCAAAACAACACCAATCCGATTATGTGACAACAAGCATCGATCGCATTGACACACACAGCCCCTAGGGCAGCCCCCAGAGGTTAAACAATGGTCCTAACCACTCCCAAAAGTAGTTTGGAAGGTCAAAGGTCAATTTGGCACCTTTTTGGCACTTTGCTCCCTACTCGTCCCACCCTGGGACGAATACAAACTGGTATTCGTCCCACCCAGGGACGATTAGCAGCATTCGCCCCAGGGTGAGGCGAATAGAAGGTTTGACTGGCAAAAATTCAAACCTCGACAGGTCCGCCAGTTAACTGCAACTTCAGGACATGCAATTGCGAGGAACGACTTCAAATCAAGAAGAGAGACTTCAGTCATGCATGTCTTTATTTTTAGAGACCTCATGCAAGGAGACTCTAAATCAGGGAATAATATTTTCTCTCAAAATAGGACAATCAACTCAAGTGGCACCCTCGCATGCGCATTCAAACAAAGAGACCCTAGGTCTATAAATTGGTGAGTCTTCTCACCCAAAAGAAGATACAGAGAGGAGCTTTTGGAGCAACGAAGTGCTGCTAAAATATATCCTCACCCATTGTTTGTGCTTTCACATCCTTGATCTCTCTTTTGGAGGGAGGTTATTGGGTGATTATTGGAGGCACATTCTAGACCCAAACCCGAACATTTGGCCACAATATCCCACCAAATTTTCCGACAACACCCCATAAGAGGTTTTGGACCCATCCCAAGTGGATTGGTGCCAAAACAAAGTCCCAAACGGTGGGCGTCCTGCCCCCGGGCGCCCTCCAAGCTGTCGCAGCCCTAATCGCCCCACCCCGGAGTGATTAGAAATCTATGATATATTTCCTTTCTTTTTTTTTTGCATCTTATTCTAGGTTATTTAAATAGGTTGTAGTTTAAATTTCACTTCATTCTAAGCATTTTTGACCATGTTTTTATCATTTCCTGCATTTACTAACCTGTAGATGGCACCATCAAAATCTGGGTGATAGAGGCCAAATTGGAGAAATCTGACCTTCTGGGTCTTCCCAAAATACCCCCAATTAGCTAACCCCAACTTTGCAGGTCATTTGGAGCTTCCTGGATAGGACATTGAAGAGGGTGCTTTCTAACAATTTATTGCAGGTTTATTCGTCCCGCCCCAGAGCGAATACAAATTTGTGAGGAATTTCTCGACTGTTCCATTTGCAGTGCCCTCCTGGTAACATTTTATTTCTTCTATAAAATTTTTAGGTCATTCTGATGTTATTTGGTTATCGTTTTAATATTTTCATGCATACACTAACAGTAGGCCTTGGGAAACACATGTTCTATTCTATCTGCAGGTGCTACTAATATTTTTTGTTTCCTTGAACGTAGGTCTTCGACATCAGAGGAGCAGGAAGGAGTCAACACTCATATACACAAGCGACGGTGACGTTTTGGTCCGCCCATCTTACATGTGGGCACGCGGAAGAAGGATTGCTATCCATGGATGTGACAAGAAACATATTTAACGCTCCTATCCCCTAAAAGGGAAGGAGACGTATTGTAACACGACTTTAAAAGCATATCAATAAAGAGGGCCGTATTCCATATTGCTTTTATCTTGTGTCGATTCATTTATGTTCTTTCCTTTCATGCATTTTTCAATATATAGGCTTTTAGCGTTAAGTTTGGTTTTACACGCATCGTACTTGGCATTTTCCTTTTTTTTTATGTATCCTCGTGCTTTCACTAATACACCTCTAGGATTTCAACCATAAATAATTTGAAAAGGATATTTATCTGTCGACTTGTTTATTGAATTTTTGTATGCAAATTCGGCTTGTGACAAGGCTAAATCCCATTGTTTTGGTTTTCTCCAACTATGCACCATAAGAGGTTTCCCAAGCTCCTATTCACTACCTTTGTTTGCCCATCGGACTATGGGTGGTAAGCACTACTTAACTGCAGCCTGGTGTTCAAATTTTTCCACAATATCCTCCAAAAGTGACTCAAGAATTTAGTATTTCGATCAGAAGTAATAGTCTTTGGAACACCATGCAACCACACAATCTCATCAAAGAATAAGACTGCAATCCTAGTTGCATCATTAGTTTTCTGGCAAGCAATGAAATGCACCATTTTTGAAAATATGTCTACCACAATAAAAATTGAATCCTTAGCCCTCTATGTCTTGGGCAACCCCAACACGAAATCCATACTCAGATCGGTCCATGGTCCGGTAGGAACTGGCAATGGCATATACAACCTTATATTTTGTGCATGGCCCTTAGAATTTTGACATAATCTGCATCTAAAGACAAACCTAATTATGTCTCTCTTCATTTTTGACCAATAGTACTTCTTCTCTACAAGAGTGGTATTTTTGGCTACTCCAAAATGACCAACCAAATCCCCACTATGTAATTCCCTCAAGATGTCTCTCTCATAGAGCCATTGGGAATGCATAATCGATTACCCTTAAACAAGTAACCATTCTATAAAAAATACTCTTCAAAAATAGTATGGGACTGACCCTCTACCGCACTTTTACACTGTTGCATAATATTCCCAAAATATGCATCAGATTCATACAGATATTTAATCCCCTCAAATCCTACCACTTAATTATCCATAGTGGTCAACAACAAGACTCTCCTACTAAATGCATCAACAATATTATTTTGTTTTCTCGACTTGTGCTTCAGGACAAGTGTATACTATTACAAAAATGAAACCCATTTGGCATGCCTACTATTTAAATTTTTTTGAGAATTGGCATACCTCAATGCTTCATGATCAGTAAACAACACAAAATACTTTGAGAGTAAGTAGTGCCCCCAATGTTACAATGCTTGCACAATTGCATAAAATTACACATCATATGTAGAACAATTCTTCCTTGCGTTATTTAGCTTCTCACTAAAAAATGCTACAGGTTGGCCCTCTTGACTTAAGACACCACCAATTCCAACAAATGAGGCATCACAATCAACCTCAAATACCTTATTGAATTTTGCTAACACTAGAATAGGGTCTTCCGACACCTTCTTCAAGAGTTCAAAACTCTCTGTTGTTTTCGTAGTCCATACTTGTAGACACCAAAACAGCACCAATCCGATTATGTGACAACAAGCACTGATCAAACTAACACACAGCCCCCAGGGCAGCCCCCAGAGGTCAAACAGTGGTTCTAACCACTCACACAGCAGTTTTGCAAGTCAAAAATCAATTTGGCACCTTTTAGACACTCAGCTTCTTATTCGTCCCACCCAGGGACGAGTGCGGATTTGTACTCGTCCTACCCAAGGACGAGTGCAGATTGATACTCGTCTCACCCAGAGACGATTACCGGCGCTCGCTTCGGGGTGGGACGAATGTCATGTTTGACCGGCAAAAAGTCAAATCTCGGCTTATAACAACTCAGAACTGCCACTTAGCTTTTCCTGCATGACATAGGAGTGCGAGTGAGTTCTTTTGACAACTCATATCTGCCAATTGACTCTCCCTTCACTCGCATGGGAATAAGAGTAAGCTTTTTAAGACAACTCAGATTTGCCACTTAGCTATCCCTTCATTGTATGGGAGTGCAAGTGAGCTTTTCTAAAACACACAAAGACATGCACAGAGGCAGTTAAGAAGCCCTTGATCAAGAAGAAGTCTTTCTTTCAGGCAAAAAGCATTCATGCAAAGAAACACTTTTGCATGTTAATTCAAAGAGACCCCTTGGGTCTATAAAATGGTGAGTTTCCTCACCCAAAAGATATACCGAGAAGGAGCATTTTGAGCGACGAAGTGCTGCTAATTCATTTACTTGCGATTTGTGTTTTCAACATCCATAATCTCTTAATCGAAAGAGAGGTTATTGGGTGACTTTTGAAAGCACGAATCAAGAACCAACACCGATTTTCTGACCACAATATTCTACCAATTTGTCGACAACACATCACATCAGGTTTCGGACCCATCCTAAGCGGATTGGTGTCGAAGCAAAGTTTCACCCGCGGGTGGTTTGCCTTCGGGCACCCCCCGCTTTATTTCTTTTATAGTATTTAGCTAGTTTCATGTTTATGCTTTTGTCAAGTCTTCATTTCATTTAGATTCATTTTAACCATCGTTAGATTCATCTTTTATTTTTCATACACAGGTGCTACTGATTCTTTGTTTGTTTCTTTGAACGCAGATTTGCAGCATTAGAGGAGCAACGAGGAATCTACCTTTACCAACGCAAGCGGCGACGACGTTTTGGTTCGCCCATCTTATATGTGGGCACGCGGAAGAAGGAATTCTGAAACAAGTTGTAAAAGAGCAACATTTAACGCTCCTATCCCCTAAAAAGGAAGGAGACGCATTGTAACACGAATTTGCAAAGCATATCAATAAAAGGGCCGATTTTTATATTGCTTTAATATCTTGTGTTCATGTTCTTCCTTTTTATGCATTTTTCAATAACATAGGGTTTAAGCGTTATTTTAGTTTCATTTACATTGCAATTTTAGTTTATCCTTTTTGTTTTCGGAATCTCGTGCTTTCAATGGCGATCACGGTGGGACCTCTGTCCTCTATTTTTTTTTAGGTTAAATTACTGATCTAAAATTGCTTGTTTTTTTATAGGTACCTATTTTTCAACATCAGACTGTTATTCGTCTCTGCAAGTGACGATTACAGAATTGGTATTCGTTCCACCCCGGGACGAATAAACTATTCGTTTCACCCTGTGACGATTACGGTTCTGATATTCGCCTCACCCAGGGACGAGTATAATTTTGTGCAATTTTTAGAGCAAATCAGAAACATCCGATTAGGCAGAGAAGAGGTAGGGGTTTTTACAGCTTCTGTCAAATTTTTGTTTTTCTGTTTTCTGGTTTTCGGTTTTGTATGGCTTAGGGAAAGATTTCTTTTCGTTTGCCTGTTTCAATTTTGCAAAATTAAAACGAACCCCACACATCACGTGGTATTTTAAACCAAGGCGTTGGTCGTAAAACCCCAACCCTTGAGCAAGACCAAAGGTGGATTCCATTATCACTTTGGCTTGAGATATTGCATCCATTACCTCGATCGCGATCGTTGCTAGACGTAAATCCCGACGAAAGCTGACCGAGTGTAGCTTGGGGTGATTCCCAAGCACGCGAGGATAAGTCTTCTATGGTAGGTGTCATAAACAGAGCGATTCCCCTTCCGTACCGCCTATGTTCCACGTATCATCTGCTCTCACGTACCTATAGTCTCCCTCACGTAAGGGCGGGTATATAGAGAGGTTGGTATATCGGTCCGACAATGGTATATTGAAGGGGCGACCATTTTGGGAGTCATAAGAGCCTTCATAATTGCATTTAAACGTTTCACAAAATTTTCAAAAACACAAAAACAAACAACAAAAACACACTAAACCAGATTTAGGGCACACTATTAATCTTTAAAAGAGATAATCATTGCTTGTGTGTGTGTATGCTATTTTCTGTTTAGACAAAAAAAAAAAAATCATAAAAAGAATTTTTGCATTTTTAGGTTAGCATTACCATGGTGAATACTCGTAGCCAAGCCCAATCACGGGCAGAAGCTGTAGAAAATGCACCAAGAGAGACAAATCGTCTCCGATATAGCCTTGAAGACTTAGTCATCCCGCCTCGACGATAGGGTATACCAGTTAGTTCACACCATGCAGAACATGGCTCTAGAGGTCCCTCCTTGAGGGGCACTCCAACCCATACAGTTATAGAACATGGTTCTAGAGGCCCTTCCTTGAGGGGCTCTCCAAGTCAGGCCTTCAATAGACGAGAATTTAGAACCCCTTCCCTAAGGGAAACTCATGAGCAACAAGAATCTTTTCAAGACAATAACATATATATACCACCTGGTCTAAACACGAGGCCTCCTTTGGAAGTTCATTTTGGATGGCCTAGTGATGAAGCATTGTGTAATGCTATGGAACAACAAAGGGTCCAAAAGGAAGAACCATATGATTTTGTGGTTCCTAATTTACCCCCAATTAATGTCAGACATAGTAGACCATATCCGAACAAGCAAGTTCTCCCTACAGGGCAAGACAATTCTGCCCGCACTTTTTATGCATATCATAGAGAGAGAGAGGAAGATCACTACATTCCTCCAGAATAGTATCCAGTGCCGAAACGATGCACGTCTGCACCTGCTTTATATCCAGATCGCTTATTGAGACCAGAGTTTCAAGTTAATGCGGCCAACCTCGACAGAGGGAAGCAACATATAGGGGTCTCAGAGCACCATGATCGAAACAGATATGTAGGAGAGACATCTAGGCCTATTAAACAAGAGACAATAGAACAAAATGACTTGGCATTTACACAACTAGCCACCCGCCAAGCACAAATCACGCGGCTTAGGCAAGAACAACAGGAATTAGAACATTTGTGTCGCCTTGATCAAGAGCGCATTCAACGTCAGACAGCTGAATTGCTTCACAACCATGCGCCTGAGAGGGCCCCAATCCCTCGCGCACAACAATCTGAGATGTATGTGAGGCACAACCCCTTAGTGCGAGACAGGTCTCCGCGACTTCAACAAGCACAGCCTCCAAGACCTCTTAGACCTGAGCGGGAGGCCATTCCCCGCAACCATGATGGGTATCCTCCGCGGGCACCCGTCCATGTTTACAGGCCTAGGCCAAACACTCCTCAAGAAGATTATGAGGATTATTACCAAGAAGAAGAGCGGGCTGAAATGCCCTATCAAGGCAGAAGGGATGCTACCCATTTATCCATTCAAAGGCCTCAAGTTCCTCGCAACCCACAACGGGAACAAACCAAGGAGGAGGAGATTACATCCTCTGATGCATACAAAGTGTTGTTAGAATGCTTAGAGACTATGGAACTCAAGACTGTTGGGCCCCAAAAGCCTACCTTACGCCAACTCCGTAGTCATCCGATGCATCCATCAGTGCCAACACCTCCATACCCCGAACATTTCAAGCTGCCCCAGCTGGCACTCTTTAAAGGGGATGAGGATGCTCAAGAGCATGTGACGCGATTTTTGAGCCAATGCTTTGGTATACAAGACAATGATGCATTGCTATTGAGAACATTCATAACCACATTCGCAGGATCTGCCTCGGATTGGTTTACCCATCTACCGAAGCATAGCATCTACAACTTGGATCAACTAGTGGACGCGTTCCTAGAACGTTTTGCTTTCAATACAAAGAAAAAGGCGTCACTCAGTGATCTAGCTAGCCTCAAACAATATGAGGAGGAGTCTATGGTAGCATATGGGAATCGATGGAGGACGGTGCTTTCAAAGTTGTCCTACCTCCCTCCTATGTCCGACCTAACTCAAATGTTCGCAAAGAGCTGTTTGCGATCGATCTCTATGCTATTGCAGTTGTAGCAATACGCCACTTTAGAAGAAGCTCTGGCGCAAGCTAGACGTATCGAAGAGATCAAGATACAGGATGGCAAAATTGCCAAGCCTAAGAAAAAAGAGTGGAACAAGAGCACCAAAATAGGGAATACGCAACAGAAAACCCGTCGCGGTCAATCAAGTTGCTATTAATGCCCCTACGCCTGCCCAAGCAACACAGCCTCCAAAGGCTAATTATCAGGCGGTGCCTCACAATAATTATGAGAAAGATAACAAAAAGCAGGATCAAAATCAGCAGCGTCGCCCCAAGCGACAATTTACACCATACACTGAGTCTAGGGACTCCTTGTTTGACCGTTTGTCAGCGGCAAACTTGATTAATCTGCCAGATATTCCAACAATTGATCCTAATGCGCCAAAGCCTAAGGGCTACAAAGAGGATATTTTCTATAGATTCCATAGAAGGAAAGGGCATGACCTTAATGTCTATTGGACGTTTAAAGGTTTAGTGCAAGATCTCATTGATAATCACACATTGGTAGTGGATAACCCCATCGCACCCAACAACCAACAAATGGGTGTTTTCAAAGATCCTTTACCCACACATGATGCACAAACAAAACCTCTGCATGTCAACGAAGTGCAACAGAGTTGCCCCATGGAGGGGTATGTTGGAATGATTAGCATTGTGACAAGAAACAAGAGACACCCAGGAGTTGTCCCTGCGACAACCACTAGGGAAGCTTCATCCACATCACAACATCAACCGAATCCTACACAGTTGCCCCCGCCTAGACCAGTGGCCACGATTCGAACTAGACTTACTCAAAGTCTATGGACCACATCGGCTAGGCTCTCCATTTATGAGCTTATTCAACAATCGGCGCCCCATCGGGAAGCTCTTATGGAGATATTAAAGGCAATTGAATTGCAACCCCACGAAGCGGATTCGTTCAACAATTTTGTGGGGCATGTCAAACAGTGTATCGAACCAGTCATTACCTTCAGGGAAGATGAGCTAAAAATGGTGACCGGAGATGTAGCGGATCCACCCCCGCACGTTATTGCGCGGGTCAACGGGACTCCATACAAACGGGTGTTGATAGACACTGGTTCGTCCAAGTAACCTTATTACAACCGCTGCACTGAAACATTTGAAACTACCAACCTCTCACATTGCACCTTCCACTTATACCCTTCGAGCATTTAATGATGCGATATGCTCGACAGTTGGCACAATTGTCCTCGCCCATACAAGTGGGACAAAAGACCATTCATACGTTGTGCCACATTTTAGAAGGTGAGATGGCTTACAATATCTTGCTTGGGCGGCCTTGGATCCGGGATATGAAGTGTGTCCCTTCAATTGCTCATCAATGTTTGAAGTATACATTTGAAGGACAAGTGCATGTGGTCCCCATAGATTTGGAACCTTTTAAGTATTGCAACTCAGTGCAAATCATGCCGCAGTCGACCCTTCCTTCAACGCATGTGGATTTCCAGTTAAATCCATCTAAACGGGGTCCGACTAAGCAAGAATCTCCATCACCAAGTCAATCAAATTCTCAGGCAGGATCATCTTCTTCATCCAGTCCTCCCACAACGACGCCACCTACGGTGGCCACTCCAACGGACAAAGGAAAGAAGCCCCTGGAAACGGAACCACCTTTAGTCTCCAACATCTCTACAGAAGAGACGCCTAATAGAATGGAAGTTGAGACGCCTAGTTCACCCCACATGGAGTGGACTCAAGGAGAACTCCCATTCGCTTCCCCTCAATCGCCAACGATTACTGTTGAGATGTCTAACACGGGCATGGGGGAGTATATAGTGCGCAATGTTGTTGCAACGCCCACACTTCAGTCTATGCAAGACATGGGAAGACCTCGACTCCCCATAGGCTCCGTGGTTCCTTTAGGCTACCCACCTAATCAGACAAACTTTATTTTTGGGGGCTTGGATCATGGCGTTGAACCTTCCCAAAAAGAAGAGGAAGATGAAGATCCCTTTGTGGAAGATGTCAACTATCTGGCTAACCCAGACTTCGCATTACGATATCTTAGCCAATGCAATTGGCATGGATACGGGTTAGGCCGGTATGAACAAGGAATGCGTGTTTTGTGTCAACCAAGATACCAAATGCCTTATGACAAGTCGGAGTAGGGTTTAATCACCCTTTGCCCCTCGACATCTTGGTCGAAAACATGCAAGGCCTAGGGATAGGCAACAAGGATGGGTTGGCATCGGATCCATATGCCAATCCAAATACAACTTATACATTGGGGGATTATTTCCCATTACAAACAAATAACCTTGTTGACCTCAACAACCCTTTCCCTATGGCCGAACAAGGAGAAACCTCATGGACTCACCCACAAGGGGAAGATGGACAAGACCACGAAGGGTCTTCTGAAGATGAGTCGGAGTATGATCATTCGCACGGATATCCACTAAATAACGATCAGGAGGACTTCCTGATGATGTTCCCATTGAATGATCCTAGTGAGCATAGGCTACCTCAACAACAACAAAATCCTTTGGACATAGATGACATGTTTGAACACTTACACATAGATCCAAGACCTAGGAGGCATTTCAACCTGGCGCAGTTATAGCAATTACTGCACCCGCCACTCCAGGCATACAGTGAGCATCTTTCGCCTGGAGACCCTATCAAACCATCTATACCTAGGGCAGACCCTGTTTGCAGGTCCGCGCATAGGGCTGATCCCTTTGTGCCAGTGCCTACAGAGCCAGATCCAAAGCACCAAGAACATCCAGAATGTCAAAGTTGTCACATTTGCGGTAATGGAGATTACAATCATTTCATCAACATGGTCTCCATTGACTTGACCGCCCCCATCCATGATCCAGCCAATCCAACATGATTATTGCATCTAGACATAGAAGCTATCGATTGGGATCGCGTTGACACACCACCATCTCCATCAGAGTATTGGCCTTGCGGTGGGATGTTTCATTTCACTCCAGGACAGACTCAGGATGTCTTCCATGCTGAAGAGGAACTTGACGTTCCTAATGATGATCTTAATTCAGCAAATGATATCCATCTAATCCCAATTCCACACCAGTTGGAAGACGGATCCCATATGTCAGTTGAAGCAACGACTGATGTAGACATCAGCACAGATCCAATGAATCCATGGATTCTCAAGTTGGGGGTAAGTCTTTCCCCTGAAGAGCGAGCCGATTATGTTGCCCTTCTTAAGGAAAAGAAGGAGGTTTTTGCATGGTCATACAAGGATATGCCGGGACTAGACCCACAACTAGTCACGCACAATTTAACGCTTGATCCGACAATCAAGCCAGTCAAGCAAAAACTATGCAAGATGCATCCAACAAGTGGCCTTAATGGTAAAATATGAGTTACAAAAGTTGTTGGATGCCCAGCTTGTCATCTGTGTGGATTATCCGCCATGGTTGTCTAACATGGTTCCTGTCAAGAAGCCCGACGGGAGGATTCGCATATGCACCGATTTTTGAGATCTTAACAAAGCGAGTCCTAAGGATGATTTTCCCTTGCCAAGCATCGACGCGTTGGTAGACGCTACAACGGGCCACGAAATGCTTTCCCTTATGGATGGTTTCTCAAGATACAATCAGATTCGTATCAATCCTGAAGACCAACTAAAAACGGCATTCACAATGCCTTGGGGGACATTTTGCTATAAGGTCATGCCTTTTGGCCTTAAAAATGTCGGAGCCACCTACCAACGTGCCATGACATACATCTTTCATGATTACATGCACAAAACTTTGGAAGATTACATGGATGATTTGTTGGCCAAATCTCTTTTGCGCCCAGATCATATCGGTGACTTGAGCAAGGTCCTTGATCGCCTCATTGAGCATAAAGTCCGACTAAACCCCAAGAAGTGCGTCTTTGGCGTCACCTCTGGAAAGCTCTTGGGTTTCATAGTCTCCAAACGAGGAATTGAGGTTGATCCAAACAAAGTCAAGGCAATCCTTGAAATGCGTCCCCCAACCACCATCAAGCAGCTTCGAAGTCTACAGGGAAAGGTTGCGTCGATCAAGCGCTTCATAGCGCAGTTATCTGACAAATGCCGACCCATGAATAAATTATTGCATAAGGGGGTCACATTTCATTGGGATGACGAGTGCCAGTCAGCCTTTGACGACATTAAATAGTACTTGGCTTCGCCACCAGTATTGGCACCACCTAGACCAGGAGTGTCGTTCTATTTATACATCTCAGCCACTGAGGTGGCACTGGGCGCCATGCTGTCCCAAAAAAATGAACTTCACAGAGAACAGGCTACATACTATCTTAGCCGCACCCTGGTCAGTTATGAACTTAACTATGCATATGTTGAAAAACTCTGCTTGGCAGTGGTGTTTGCTACCAAAAAGCTATGCCACTACATGCTTAGTAATAAGACATATGTTGTGTCTAAGGAGAATCCATTGCGATACATGATGAGTCGTACTTATCATAGTAGCCGCACGACGAAATGGATCATGTTGTTGACGGAGTTTGACATAGAGTTCATTGGACAGAAATCTATAAAAGGTCAAGTCATCGCCGATCAACTAGCCGAGGCTCCTCTTGAAGACGATCAGCCTCTGACTTTTGAACTACCTGATGATGGGGTCTTCCATGTTTCATAGTCGCCAGATTCTGATGAGCCTGAGTCACAGGCTGACATAACCCTATTCTTCGATGGTTCTAAATGTGAGCAAGGGGGTGGTGCGGGAATTGTATTCTTCACTCCACAAGGTGCTCCAATGCCCTTGTCATTTAAATTAGACTTCCCATGCACCAACAACAATGCAGAATACGAAGCCTTGCTCATAGGTCTTCAGACAACAATCACCATGAACATTAAACGATTGAACATCTTTGGTGATTCGCTATTAATTGTCAATCAAGTAAAGGGGATATACCAATGTAAATGTCCAGTTTTGCGGTCTTATAAAGTCCTTGTGGACAAATTCCTGGCACAACTTGAATGGTATGACATCGAGGCACTCCCTCGATCATCAAATCATTTTGCGGATACTATGGCCTCCTTGGGGTCACTCATCCCGCAAGACCCTTCTGGTGAAATGACAACCATTCAGGTTACAACATTATCGCAATCTGCGATGGAGCGTGCAAGCTCTGATCTGACGCCAGGGATCCACATGATCCAGATTGAACCATCTCTGGATAAGTTCTCTCGAATTCGAGATTGTTTGATTCAAGCCAACTGGGGGTCCTTGTTCTCCCCGACCCCTCTTACTAGCAACACCACGTTGTTTTTACAAGTTCTTTCCTCGCTCGCCTTTTGTTCGGGATAAACTTCAAGAGGGATTGGCCGTTCATACTATCGAGGTTTCTGATCAGCAAGATTGGTACACACCCATTCGGGATTACCTCAAGCTAGGTAATCTCCCACTTGGATTGACACAAGCCGTGAAAAGATCATTCAAACAGAAAGCGGCAAAGCATGTCTTATTAGGAGACATTTTGTATCGTCAAAATTATGAAGGAATCCTCCTTCGTTGTTTGGACCAGCAAGAGTCCGCTTGGGCGATCACCCAAGCTCACGATGGTACATGTGGTGGCCACTTCAGCGGTATGGCCATCGCAAAGCGCATTCTTCGCATGGGTTATTATTGGCCATCTTTAGAGCGAGATTGTTGCGCATATGTGAAGAAGTGCGTGAAGTGTCAGCACCATGCTAATTTAACACACGTACCTTCTCAGGCCTTGCAACCGATCCAATCGGTTTGGCCTTTTTCATAGTGGGGCTTTGATCTAATTGGAAAGATCTCCCCTGCGTCGTCTGGTCGTCACACGTTTATTTTAACGGCCACAAAGTACTTTACCAAATGGGTGGAAGCAATTCCGCTGACCACTACGACTGGAGCCCGCATTGCGGAGTTTATTTTACATAACATCATATGTCGTTTTGGTATTCCATCCAAAATTGTCTCGGATAATGGGACACCATTCAAGAATAAATATGTGCGTGCTTTGACCACAAAGTACAAGATTCAGCATAGCTTTTCAACACCCTATTATCCGTAGGCAAATGGGCAAGCAGAGGCGTCAAACAAAATGCTAGTCGCCATTCTTAAAAAGATAGTTGCAGACAATCATAAAGACTGGCACATTCAGATCCCGCTTGCCCTATGGGCTTATCGCACCAGCATTCGAACGCCCACTGGGGCAACTCCATTTTTGCTGGTGTATGGCTCCGAGGCAGTCATGCCTTTTGAGTTGGAAATTCCTTCCCTACGCATTTCAATGCAAGAGTTCATCGATGATGACACTGCGCGGCAAGCCCGGTTAGATCAACTGATGTTGCTCGATGAACGACGCGTTAATGCTCTCGAGCATTTACGTATCTATCAAGAGCGGCTTAAGAAAGCATACAACATGAAAGTCCACTTTAGGGAATTTTAGGTTGGTGACTTGGTCTTAAAAGAGAACCAACAGAATTCTAATTTGTCGTCCCATCTACGGGACAAGTTCGTGGCAAACTGGTTAGGTCCTTACATCATTGACAGTAAAATAGGACCCGAAACATACCGGCTTGCCTCTCTTGAAGGAATCAAGGAAACAGAACCCTTGAACATCATTCATTTGAGGCCATTCCACAGCTAGAGAGCCATAGTCCAACAAAAAGCTCCAAGGATTACCACAATCGCTTGGTCAACCCAAAAGCTCCAAGGATTACCATAATCGCTTGGTCAACCCAAAAGCTCCAAGGATTATCACAATTTAAAAAAGCTCCAAGGATTATCACAATCGCTTGGTCAACCCAAAAGCTCCAAGGATTATCACAATCGCTTGGTCAACCCAAAAGCTCCAAGGATTTTCATAATCGCTTGGTCATCCCTAAATGCCCCAAAGGTATCTATAAACCCTTTGGTCAAACCAAAAGCTCCAAGCGTTACCATTACTGCTTGGTCAACATAAATATTCAAAAATCAACAAAAACAACACAAAAATCAAAAAATCACAAAAACAATTGCATTTCAATTCCATGCATACTCAAAAAAAAAAAAACAATCAAAATTACAAAAACATTTGCATTTCAATTTCCTGCATTCTCATAAAAATCAAAATTACAAAAACAATTGCACGCATTCTCATAAAAATCAAAATACAAAAATATAGGTTACATTAAGCATTGCATCCATACATTGCATACTTCGCTAAGTCATACAAGTCAAAAGCACCATAGGCTGTCATTATTTGGCAATTCCATCATTTCCACCTCAGATTCATTTTCATAAACGCATACATCCAGCATATCACCCTTTTATTTTAGCATCGTCAGTTGTCGCCTAATGTATATAGGGTTTTCGTCATTCAGATGTCTTTAAATTTCTAGCCAATAACTGTCCACAGTTAAGCAGATTTTACACGGGAAAGTTTTACTTGGATCCCACCTTGGTACGTAGCATCCCAACACAAATTAACACACATAAAATAAGTCCTAAGTTGTGTGGACGAAAGATGAAACCTGCACCGTAATCCCGGTTACCATAAGCGAAACGGCTATCTTGCTTATCCCCCTGTGCGAATGACCTTAGGAATGCTGAGAGTTGGCAAAAGGACAAGCATCCTCCCTACCCAATTCCCCATGAATCCCAAGTTCTCAAAAGTTGCAAAAACATCAAAAATTTGCAAAACGTCAAAACACTAAAATTTGACATCCTACAGTGCACACATCAAAAGGCACACATAACAGTGATTCTCGTCACTCCATATTCAAAATCCCTTGCTCAAAAAAAAAAAAAAACAAAAAACAAAAAAAAAGAGACGAGTACTATCATAAAAATAAACAATGATTTTATCACTACAAAAGAGCAAGTATCCCCATACCCTTGAAGAAAAGAAGGGAGTCGAACTTGAATCCCTGGAACTCTCAGCATTTCGACAGGTCATGAGGCAAGCTTCAATTATCGGTTTGGTTGATAGCCTATTGGTCACTGGCGGTAAACCTCCCGCATGACGATATATCTGTCACATTAACTTGTGTGCAGATCAATGTTTGCATGTGGATGAGCTAGCTTATGGTATCCTAGATAACACCGCAGACAAATCTGACTAAATACAATAAAGGAGTTAGTGGAGCTAATTAGGTGATCCTCAGTACAGGTTCGGTTGAAAGCCCATCTGGCACTGGCGGTATCCTGATGAATAACACATAAATGAACTCAATTGCACACACAAGGATGTGAAATAACTTGGTTAAATTCAAGTCGAATTTATACCTGGTTCAAAAAGTCTTGCGACATAAATGTACAGTCTTGGCTAGTTAGTTAAAATATCTGAATCTCAGAAAAGCTTAACTACATTTTCAAACTACCGATACATTTCATTCCGTACATCACCCTAAAAAAAAAAAAAAAAACAACAATAGACAAAATCCAAAACCAAAGTTTTCACATGCACAAGCATTTCACAAAGTTATCCCATTACTATAGCAAGTCACTCCAATTTTGTACAGTCTATGGTGCATCGACAAATCATCAACAATTCATTTCATTCATTCCATATGCATACATCATACAAATTAGAATCACCGCATTCCTAATCGCATATGCATACATCAATGTAAAAACATGTACATTAAAATAAATCATGAAAAATGATAAACACCAAAAAGAATCATCTGTATATATATCATAACAAAAATTGCCCGTAGGCTACAGTGCACTAGTCCTCAGACCTCCCTCCCATCATCCAAAATCCCAAAACCCCCAGCCTAGGGCGTCGGCCACCATGATCACGCAGGATCGGTGCGACGAGAGCTACCCCCTACGGTATCCGTCCTCTGAGACCTCTCAGGGCGACTGCTCGCCCCTGCATCATGTCCACTCGCACCACCCTCCTCTCGTCGCCTGCATCGAGATGATGCCGACTGCTCCGTCCCGCTATCTCTCGTCCTGTACGACGAGCCACTAGCCGACGGCTCTGGTATTCGCCCACCCAGGTGGATGATCTCACCCTCCATCTCCGACCGATGTCGCCCCCACTCCGCCTCCCGTCGCCTCCACTCGGCCTCTCGCCTACGGTAGTACGCGATGGCGTCATCGCGCTGTGCTAGCTGCACCCGTAGGAGATCCCTCTCCCGTGCAGCATCCGTATCCCCCGCCTGCTGGTGAGACGCAGCCCCTGCGCTCCCCCGCCCTGCCAACTGTGTCCGTAGGAGATCCCTCTCCTACGTCATCTCCGCGAGCTCTCCATCCCGCCTCTGCAATAGCCCAGTCAATCGCGCTACCTCGACGCGCAACCCTGCCTCTGTCTCCCCCGACCCAGCCTGCCCTGGAGCCTCCTGCATCTCCGGCTGATCCTCCTCATCAACATCATCTCCTACATCTGCTACCTCCACCATCTCTACCTCCGCAGGAGCTCCCCAACCCTCTCCTGGTGCCTCCGCACCCTCTCCGCCTCCCGCTGCCTCCTCTCCTCCCAATGGTCCCTCACCTCGCCACTGTCGTAGCGTCCACCACTCCTGATACTCGATCGTCACTCCGACGTCATCTACGTCCGAAATGTCCAAAACTGTATCAGACTCCTCCCCCAATGGCTCGAGGATCGGCGCAGCTAAGGTCCTCTCATCACTCCGACGTCGATAGACCATGGGTTCCCCAGGCAACCCCTGGCGTACCCCAAACTGTCGCGTCACTCGGAGATAGTGGAAGTACTCCTGTTCTGTCCCATGCCGCCCAATCACCCATCTCCCCCTCCGAACCCACCGAAGCCAATCATCCACCTCTGGCCATGCGGGACAATCCCGATATGGCCTCCATACCACATCCCCGGGAGTCAGTCGTGCCAAGGCATCTCTGTAATGGTCCACGTCTCCCGCGAACCGCCGACTCTGCCCCCGCTCCTCCGACCGATACCATAGAGCCCCATACCCAATGTCTCTGTCCACCATGTCAGCTCGGGTAGTCCAGGGTAGCCCTCGTGGCCGCTCTACGGCTATGTGCTGCCAGGCCCAGCACTGCAACAAGAAACTGCAGCCAATCCCCTTTCGCCTCCGGCAGCGGACCTCATACAACTCATCATATAACTGCGCTAAAAGTGTCTGACCCCATCTCATAATAACCGGCTCTGTCATCGGGCAATCCACCAACTGCCATACTACCTCCAATAGGTTCCATGGGAACCTCGCTCCTGACGAGTCTGGCAGGAGCATGTTGGAAATGAGGCTCATGAGTAGTGCATGCCTCACTCCCAACATTCCCCTCGCATACCAATACCGTACCAAAATCCCCCCAATATGGCAATCCAACTCCGCCCTCTCCAACGAGGTCATCCCATCCTCATCCTCTTCGTATCCAAAATACCGCGTCAGCACAGCCGTCCTCTGGCCTCGTGGAGTCGTCCGAATAGGAACCCCGTCTATCGGTATCCGAAGAATCCGATACACGTCCTCTAGAGTGACTGTCATCTCCCCTGTCGAAAGATGGAAGGTGTTCGTCCGAACATCCCATAGGCCGATCAATGCTGTAAGGTACGCCCGATCCGCCACCACTGCATCCAACCGAGCCACATGCTTGAGCCCTAGGGCATCAAGCCAATCCCAGTCCTCAGCTGTCAATGCCTCGCGGGCATTAGAAAAAATAGTCGGTACTCGATGTCGACTCTTCACCACCTGCACATCACAGAAAACAACAAACATTAAAAACATGCATCAAATTACCATCACATGTACAAAAATGCATAACTGTACAATAACATCTTTCATTCACATGTACATTCAAAAAAAAAAAAAAATAAATTTTAAAAATTTACATTTCATCAAAAACAACAAAAATTTGACATGGTTTACCTACGGTTTTACCTAAGTTTACCATTTCAACCAAAAAAAAATTCATCTTTCATTTCATCAAAAAACGACAAAAATTTGACATGGTTTACCTACGGTTTTACCTAAGTTTACCATTTCAAACAAAAAAATTCATCCATTTTTCATTTTTTAATTTCATCACAAAAAGGACAAAAATTTGACATGGTTTACCTACGGTTTTACCTAAGTTTACCATTTCAAACAAAAAAATTCATCAATTTTTCATTTTTTAATTTCATCAAAAAAGGACAAAAATTTGACATGGTTTACCTACGGTTTTACCTAAGTTTACCATTTCAAACAAAAAAATTCATCCATTTTTCATTTTTTTAATTTCATCACAAAAAGACAAAAATTTGACATGGTTTACCTACGGTTTTACCTAAGTTTACCATTTCAAACAAAAAAATTCATCAATTTTTCATTTTTACATTTCATCAAAAACAAAAAAACATCAACATGGTTTACCTACGGTTTCGAACTAAGTTTACCATTTCAAACAAATTTTTTTATCCATTTTCCATTTTTTAATTCCATAAAAATTACAAAAAAATATGGGCATGGTTTACCTACGGTTTCGACCTAAGTTTTACCATTCACATAGAAAAACATTTTTAACCATGGTTACCCTAAAAAGTGTTACTCTAAGTTTCATTTTGGGTTTATCCTATGGTTTTCCATCTAAGTTTCCATCGGTTTGCATCCATGTTTCATTCGGTTTCATTCATTTACCTTTTAATTTAATTAATTAAGGTTTCATGCTTTAAACAAACGAAAAACAATAAAAACACATTTGCATTTTTCAAATTCACAATCGAGGAGATAGTGTACTTACTGGTCTCGCCTCGGCTCCGCCGCTCGACGACCCGGTCTGTGCACTCATGATGGCTGGAAAATCTGGCAGCGCTTCGCGTCAGAAAATCTACCTCCTCCTCCCCAGAGCTCCAAATCGCAATCGATGAACAGTGCAAATGAGCCAAATCCGTCATTTTCGCATATTTATACTTTTTGCCAGCTGGTAATCGTCCTCGACCGGGACGAGCGCTTTTCGGCGCGCTCGTCCCACCCCAGGACGAGTACCATCGTGGCGCACTCGTCTCACCCCGGGACGAGTACCGTCATCGCACTCGTCCCCCCCCGGGACGAATAAAAAAAAAAAAAAACATCAAAAACAACCACAACATAAAAATGACAAATGCCAACAAAACCACTAAAAATTGCCGGACAACAGTGCTCTTGCACTTAACCTCTTGGCATAAGAAAACTGATGTCGAGGTCTACCTTGTCGTTATCCTACTCCCTAAGAAGGCTACCTTAGCCGGACCGCTCCACGGGAAGACGGATTTTCGCCAATGTTAACCCCAAATGGCATCCCAAAATGGGTTCACACCCACCAAAAATAGGTCAAAACAGTCGGGAAACTGCTCGAGCATGCTTAGCGGTAAACCATCTAAAGGCACCCTTGCACAAGTCATCTTGGGTCAAGCGACTCGTCGCTTTTCTCATGTCGGTCATTCCCTCATCGATTCGTCGCTTGAGGGGGTAGTCACACTTAGTTGCCAATCAACACCAATATACCCAGTCTTGGAAATGACACGCATTCAAAGGATCATTGCAAAAGACAATCGCGCCCCTGCTTGGGGCAGCAAACAAGCAATTATCACCAACCGATCATATACTTGGCATTCGTGAATCATGAACTCAAGGTTCCCACAACAAAAGGTTGCGCCCTTTGCCTATTCATGATTGATCAATGTCTAAGTTCAAGTAAGACCTCACCGAACCAGGTTAATACTTGATTTGAGTTCCTTAGCTCGTCAGAAGCAAGGATTCAAGAATGCGTGCCCTTTCCATACTTGGGGCATCAAGAGTTGGTTAGGTTACTGAGAAACCCTAATCATTAGTGCTTTGGTTATATATTTTTGCTCAGCATTCCCAAAAAGGGGCATCTTGTAGACACCAAAACAACACCAATCCGATTATGTGACAACAAGCACTGATCAAACTAACACACAGCCCCCAGGGCAGCCCCCAGAGGTCAAACAGTGGTTCTAACCACTCACACAGCAGTTTTGCAAGTCAAAAATCAATTTGGCACCTTTTAGACACTCAGCTTCTTATTCGTCCCACCCAGGGACGAGTGCGGATTTGTACTCGTCCTACCCAAGGACGAGTGCAGATTGATACTCGTCTCACCCAGAGACGATTACCAGCGCTCGCTTCGGGGTGGGACGAATGTCATGTTTGACCGGCAAAAAGTCAAATCTCGGCTTATAACAACTCAGAACTGCCACTTAGCTTTTCCTGCATGACATAGGAGTGCGAGTGAGTTCTTTTGACAACTCATATCTGCCAATTGACTCTCCCTTCACTGCATGGGAATAAGAGTAAGCTTTTTAAGACAACTCAGATTTGCCACTTAGCTATCCCTTCATTGTATGGGAGTGCAAGTGAGCTTTTCTAAAACACACAAAGACATGCACAGAGGCAGTTAAGAAGCCCTTGATCAAGAAGAAGTCTTTCTTTCAGGCAAAAAGCATTCATGCAAAGAAACACTTTTGCATGTTAATTCAAAGAGACCCCTTGGGTCTATAAAATGGTGAGTTTCCTCACCCAAAAGATATACCGAGAAGGAGCATTTTGAGCGACGAAGTGCTGCTAATTCATTTACTTGCGATTTGTGTTTTCAACATCCATAATCTCTTAATCGAAAGAG
Source organism: Wollemia nobilis (assembly GCA_028583015.1). Lineage (NCBI taxonomy): Eukaryota > Viridiplantae > Streptophyta > Pinopsida > Araucariales > Araucariaceae > Wollemia > Wollemia nobilis. The sequence continues at coordinate 4,828,852 of JAQPPZ010016829.1, read as the reverse complement.
AGGTTATTGGGTGACTTTTGAAAGCACGAATCAAGAACCAACACCGATTTTTCTGACCACAATATTCTACCAATTTGCCGACAACACATCACATCAGGTTTCGGACCCATCCTAAGCGGATTGGTGTCGAAGCAAAGTTTCACCCGCGGGTGGTTTGCCTTCGGGCACCCCCCGCTTTATTTCTTTTATAGTATTTAGCTAGTTTCATGTTTATGCTTTTGTCAAGTCTTCATTTCATTTAGATTCATTTTAACCATAGTTAGATTTATCTTTTATTTTTCATACACAGGTGCTACTGATTCTTTGTTTGTTTCTTTGAACGCAGATTTGCAGCATTAGAGGAGCAGCGAGGAATCTACCTTTACCAACGCAAGCGACGATGACGTTTTGGTTCGCCCATCTTATATGTGGGCACGCGGAAGAAGGAATTCTGAAACAAGTTGTAAAAGAGCAACATTTAACGCTCCTATCCCCTAAAAAGGAAGGAGACGCATTGTAACACGAATTTGCAAAGCATATCAATAAAAGGGCCGATTTTTATATTGCTTTAATATCTTGTGTTCATGTTCTTCCTTTTTACGCATTTTTCAATAACATAGGGTTTAAGCGTTATTTTAGTTTCATTTACATTGCAATTTTAGTTTATCCTTTTTGTTTTCGGAATCTCGTGTTTTCACATACAAACTCTTTCCCCTTTGTGCACTCAGTTATAGGGGCAGCTATACTACTAGAGTTCCTAATGAACTTTTTGTAAAAGGTAGCTAGGCCATGAAAGCTCCTTACTTATGTTATAGTTCTTGGAAGAGGCCATTCCAGAATTGCCTTCACTTTCTCGTCATCCATCCTCACACTCTCTTGAGATTACAAATCCTAAAAACACTAAACTATCCTAAATAAATCTACATTTCTTCATATTGACATACAGTTTCTCATTCCTGAGCACGTCTAACACTAATTTCAAGTGTAACAAATTCTCTTCTTCACTTTTACTATAAATCAAAATATCATCAAAATACACAACCACAAACTTACCATTATATTCTCGCAATACTCTATTCATCAACCGCATAAATGTACTGGGTGCATTAGACAACCCAAATGACATCACCATCCACTTGTACAACCCATATTTTGTTTTAAAAGTTGTCTTCCATTCATCCCCTTCTCCAATTCTGATATGGTAATAGCCACTTTGCAGATCAATTTTATTAAAGTATTTAGCTCCAGCCAATCCATCCATCATGTCATCCACTCTCGGCATAGGATATTGATACTTTATTCTAATCTTGTTTATGGTTCTACTGTCCAACCACATCCGCAAATCACCATATTTATTTGGGGTTAGCAATGCTGGGATCGCACATGGACTCATACTCTCCCTAACTAATCCCTTCTTTATCATCTCTATCACTTGCCTACTCAACTCTGCATTCTGTTTCGGGTTCAATCGATAAGCTGCCTGATTTGGGAGCGCTGATCCTAGAATAAAATCTATGTGATGTTAGATATCCCTTTTTGGTAGTAGCCCATCTGGTAACTCCTCTAGTGTGACATATTTATAATCACTAAGAAACTTAGCTATTGTTGTAGGCATAATCACTTCCTCTATTTCTAGCTTCCTAGATGTTAAGGCATAACAAAAGCTAGCATCCTTGATCTCTACAAGAAAATCCTTCATCGTCAACAAGCTCTCACTCAGCCCATCCTCCTTCAGATGTATAAGAACTACCTTTACACCATCCTTACATAATGTGTAAGTATTCTTTCTCATGTTATGGTTAGTATCCATGTTGTACTGCCAAGGTCTTCCCAATAGAATATGACATGCATCCATCGGGATCACATCACACCACACTTCATCCTTGTAGGTGCTCCTAATTGAAAATTTAATTAAACACCTATGATCTACTATTACCTCATTCCCATTCTTAAGCCATGATATGCGATATGGATAAGAATGCTTTTCGCATTCCAGGTTCATTTTATCAACCATGACATTTGACACCATATTATCATAGCTACCACCATCAATAACAATGTTATATACCTTCCCTCCTAATGCACACCTTGTTCAAAATATGTTCGTTCACAACCCATAATCATCACCATCTATGGTCTGCCCCTTCGCTTTGCTCTGCACCTTCTCTTTATTAGGAACAATCAATGCCCTCCTTATCATAAGTGCTACCCCCATGTCAACAATAACTTCATCCTCATCCTGCTCTTCCATATCAACCAGATTGACCCTTCCTTGTCCTCCTTGACCCCTTTATTGGACATCATATTGGTGACACTCAAATGCTTTGTGCCCTTCCTCACACATCCATAATAGGTATATGACCTTCTTGGATCATTCCCATTTCGTCCACCACCGTAGCCTCTACCTCGTTGGTATCCTCTTCCTCTCAGATTTTGCCCATATTCTTCTTATTTAGCAGGTATTGAGGATTCTCCCTTGATAAAATTAGTTCCACTTTGACCCCGACCTAAAGAGGGTGTGAACCCCTTATTACCTCTTCTATTAACCCTTTTAATTTCTCCTCTGCCTTGAGGACCATTTGATATGCATCCTCCAATGTAAGAGTGCGATGCATGTTCATATCATCTTGGACAACAAAACTTAGGCCATTTACATACTTGGAAGTATTTTGGTCCTCCGTCTCATTATGGTCCACTCGAATGGATAGCTTGTAGAATTCATTAGTATAGTCCTCAATGCTTTGATCCTTCTGTCAGAGATTCTGAAATCTATGAAATAGGGTTTGGGAATAGTCTATAGGTATAAATTTTTCCTGTAACTTCTTATTCATCTTTATCCAATCCCTGATATTTTCCTTTCCATTCCTCTGTCGTGTAGTCTGTAAATGATCCCACCAAATAAATGCATATCCCTTCAACTTTGTGCATGCGAGCTTAAACTTCTTCTCTTCAGCAAGGTTACTCCATCCAATCGATCAAATCCTCTAGTTTCAACCCACCAACATACTCGAGAATGTCGATCTTGATCCCATATCGATTTCCCTTAAGCCCCTATAGAGCTCATATCAATCGATTTTAAAAATTGTACGCTTATTCCTCTAGGACCTCTAGTTCTACTTCTACGTGAACCTCAGATCCACGTTCCTAGTGGAAGTACCTCGCTTTGATCAAGTAGAGGATGTGGGTGCAAAACCGATGAGTAGATGGACAACTTTTTTTGATAGGCTAGTGAGATATTTACCAGCATCAGATTGTAGTTTTGTATTGGCAGCGTTGGGCAATTGAAATAGTGGAGGAAGTAAACCTTCGTTGAATTGGAAAAGATTATGGAATGGGTATGCAATGAGGATCATACGAGGCAGATAGTACACATCCATTCACAACACATATGGTTATTACTTAGAGGAGATGTAACCATGATGCTTGGTAGAAAGTATTTACCAAAATGAGTGAAGACCAATTACCTTACAACTCCACGAGTATATTTCGATAGGACAACTTGTCAGACCTATCCACTGAATATTGTAGGTACATAATTTCTAAGAGTACCTTGGGATCTGGTATTCACCATGAAGAAATAGAATTTCCTAACCTACTAGATTAAGTGGCTCATCTTGGTCTTGAACAAGTTTACCAAGCTAAAGAAACACAATGAGAGGAGGTAGAAGCTACTCAAAAGGAGATGGTTGCGATGGAGGAGGAACTGACACGCAAAAAACCATGGCTGAGGAAAGAATAAAGATAGTGGAAATAAAGTTAGCAAGCATGAAGTAAATCTATGAGGAGCAACTCTGTTCATAGAAAGCAAAAAAGTAGCTTGTGATCCAACAAGCAGAAGAGTGTATGAAGTAGTTGAAAGCTCAAATGGTGGCACATAATGAGAAATTGGTCAACCGGGCTACTCAGTTGAGGATGACAGAGGAGCAACTACAAGAAAAGAATCATAAAATTAAAGATATGAAAAAGGATACCACGTGCTATAGTAAAATTATTCTAGACCATAAGACTATGTTGAAGGCTAAGGACGAGACTCTGGCAGCAATGGAAACTGACCTGCATCAACGTATGTAGGTTATTACTGAAAATAAGGAGGAGTTAACCATAGTAGCCTGAATGGAAGCCACGATGGTGGAAAAATATATGCTATGGAGATTCTAAGTGCGAGAATGAGTTGGAAGCACTGCTGACCATTGCAGAAAAGAAGGCTAATGAGTACAGGTTGAAAGCCTTGGAAGTTAGTCAGTACGCAACTCGCTTGAAGGATGAGCATACCGTCTTGAAAATTTTGCTTATTGATTATCGTAAACATGCTTTAGAGAAGACAAAGCAGACTGAGATGGTGAGGACACCACCTAATATAAAGGGCAAGGCAAATGTAGGCAGCAAATCCACCTCCCAAAAGAAGAAAAAGTAATCCACGGATTTACATAGTTTTATTGAATTTTGTTCACTTTTTATGAAAGTGTACGAATGTCAAATCGTACAAGCAAAGAGCAACATACAGGTTTTCACATGTACAATGTGAAATGAAATGAAATGAAGTTGGAATGTGCATTTGGGGTTAATTTGATAAAAATCAAATTAGACCTTAATAAACCTTGTAAAAAGAATTATTTTAGAAATCCGTTAGGAATGGCAGTTGTAAATGATGCGATGCTTCATAAACCACTCTGGAATAGTTTGGGCAAGCATTATACAGGACCCCTTATTCATTTTTTGGATGTTCATTATGGTTCATATCTATTCATTGATGTTCATTAATTATTTACTGTTACAATATCAATATGAGTAGAATTGTTGTGTACTGTGAATATTGTAATGAATTATGAGATATTGTTGATATTATGAAGATAATAACCATTTTACTTAGTTCCTTATCTTTATGGATTCCTTCCTATGTTCTGGTTGTTGCAGGTTGTTGTTGGTTATTATTTAGCTTATAACTTGCTATACACATGGATGAATTGCTTTGTGAATGATCCCAGTTATTCTAGAGACTTATTGTGAAGCATGGAGTGGATGATAAGATGGGTTATAGTTGTATTTTGATATTTTCTAGGAGTTGTACAATTTTTAGAATTTTCCATGGTGAATATAATTCATTGCTAATGAATTAGGGTTTGCATGTTAGGGAGAATTGGAGCAATTGATGCTTAGAACCTTTCTAAAATATATATTGGAATAATTGGTTGTATCAAGTGATATATCTGCAATATAGTTGCAACAACAGTTCGTACAAACCATACAATAGTTTCTACCAAATCTTACAAACTATAATTTTACCCGATTTGGTAATTAAGGCTGCAACTCAATTCTGCCAAATAAGGAAATAATGCTAGTTTGAGGAAATTGATTACAAAACTGATTGATTTGACTTACAAAACTTGATCCAGTTAGTTGGTTGTGTACTAAATTGTACCAGGTGCAGGTTTGTACAATTTGGGTCAGACAAATGTACGATTTGAGGATCGTACAAGCTATTTTTGCAAGTTGAACTAGTGTACGATGGAGGCTGTACAGGGTGTATGATTTGTACGAGTTGGATTTTAAGATATTGGGAATCATTTACATAGCTTCCAAACCATCTCCCCATCGAGAATACTACACCTCTAGCATCTACATAGAGTAATATCAAAAGGATATTTCTTGAGTATTTATCTTGAAGGTTTCTCATTCTTAGGATCCTCTTATATATTCTCAAGTTAAGGGCCAATTGGATTGGGAAAATATTATGTTTGTAGAGTATGAGACCTTGAAAAAGAACATATGAGCTTGTTCCTCTTCTAGAAGTGTAGAGAATGGTTGGATACAAATTGTTCTACAAGACCATGTATATTTTGGATGACCAAATAAAGAAGCATAAGGCATGCCTTGTTACTACAGAATAATTTTAATAGGTGGAAGTTGATTATTTTAAGATATTTGCTCTTGTTTCTAGGATGGATTCCACAACATGATTCTCTATAGTAGCCTCATTTGGATGGAAGGTACATCATATGGATGTGGAGAGTGTCTTCCTATATGAAAAGCTTTAAGAGGAGATCTATATGCAGTATCCACTTTATTTTGAGATTGAGGGTCCTACTTCTCTACTCTATCAATAGAATGTGTCCTTGTATGGACTTAGGCAAGCACCTCATGCTTGGTATGAGAAAATCCATTAATTTTTTATCAATTGTGGGTTTTGAGAGTGTGAATTCAAACATGATTTCTACATCAAATATTAGGATGGGGAGACTTTGGTGATTATACTTTATTTTGATGATCTTCTAATCACATGTAATTCTCCTACCTTGATTTAGGACATGAATTCATGACTTCATTCGGCTTTTGAGATGATATATTTGGGGATTTAGATTGATAGATAGACTTTGAAATCACCATTTTATAGTCAAAATATGCCTTAGATCTTCAATGCTTTAGGATGGAGGATTGCAAGTCCACTTGGAATTATTTTGCTTTAGGCCCAAAGCTTTGAGCTGATTGGACTCCTCATTTGGTGGATGCTACTTATATCAATCTTTTATGGGTGGACTTCTCGATATTTCTCACACACACATGACACAATATAACTTTACTATCATCTATAGTTCCAAGTACATGCAAACCCCCTAAGAGATTTAGCAGACCACATCCAAGAGGATTCTCAAGTACATTCAAAGGACTTATCGAATGTATATTCATTACTCATTCGGTTCCCCTTTTATTCAGATATAATTTTTAGATGCTAATTGGGTTAGTAATATTGATGAGTAATGGTCCACCATAGGATTTTTTTCTCTATTTGGAATCTGGTCCTATTTCTTAATCTTCCAGACACCAATCCACCATATCTCAATCTTCTATGAAAGCTAAATATTGTGTTGGTAATGAGATAACTAAGTATCTTTGGTGGATGCTTGAGCTTTTTTTGTGCACATGCAAGAGCTACTTGGTGTGGGATAGTCTCCCTTAAGGATATGACAAATAAGGGTCCCTTTCCATGTCTTTTGTTCAAGTTAAGGGGGAATGTTGGAATATGTGGTGGTTAAGCTTTTGCTATGGCCACGATAAACTTTTGTATTATATTGTACATATAAGCTTTTTAGACCCTTGTAAACCTTGAAAAACGTACTTATGTAATATTTTATTACTTTAATATTTAAGGTCAATTACTTAACCTTGACCTAAAGGTAACTTGTACTTAGGTATAAATACTCCATCATACCAACCATCCTTGATTGTAGTGTAATTATATTATTTAATGGTGAGATTATTTGGTGTTCATGGATACCCCATATATTATGTGCATTGTTTTGTGTGTATTTCTTTTTAGCAATATTGGGTAATGTGTCGATTCATTTGTTTTTCAAAATTATTGCAAAATCTAACATTAAGATCAAGCACACACTAAACTAAGGATAAAGAAATAAAGCTACATATTTGAAAAAATATCTATGAAATAAGTGTTTAGTAGTTATTTTTTTAATAACATATAAGTGTGGAACATTTTTTTTGGTAGTTGAGGTATTGTTTAGTAACGTTACAATCTAAGGCATATTACAAACCATGGATGCCTTTGTGAAGAGATGGTAGACCAAGTACAAGTATAATGATTGGTTTTTGTTAGAAAAAAAGGTGTATGTGGTTTAGTATTAAAAATAGTATTGGGGCTTCGATAGATTGTTGCATTACGTGGAAAAAATAAATCAAATTGTTGTGTTACATTGACTGTGGGGAAGAAGTGAATTTCTAGTTGGATATTATTTTTGACCTCTAATTATAGGAATAGTTGTTATAAATATTTGAAAGCTAAAACTTGAAGTAATATACTTATTTTAATAAATAAATAATACAACACTAATAATGTATATAACAGGATAAAAAATGCAAAGTAGTTTGATATCTATAACAGACTTAAAAGAGTACAGGCGAATAACTCAGCGTAGAGGCGAACGAACAAAATCTGAACCTTTTTAATATGTACAAAGCTTATTAAAAAAAAATGTACAAAGCTTTTCGAGTCCAAGTTATTCTTTACTCTTCCGTATGCATCGAACATTTTTAAAATGGCTGTCTTGTCATGTCCGTGCTGTGATTTACGGGGCCTTCACGAAACACTCGGATATTCACGTCAAGCAAATATAAAATTTCGTCTCAAACCTTCAAACAGTTTAAGTGGAATCCACGTCTGATTCCATTCAAATATTTTCCACTAAACTTCCCTTTTCAATTAATATTTAATACCGTCAACACTCGCGTCTGAACCCTGTGAAATTTCGTGTCAAACCTTGCGTCCAGATGTGACTGCCGATATTTTCAAAAAATGTTAAACCTTTGCCACTCAGATCTTGCTGTTGGCTCGAAAATAAGAAAACGTTAAATCTTTGAAAATGACCACCACAATTTTTTATTTATCCATATGCATGGAAATTTCACAATTTTGTCTCAATATAAATAGCACGTTCCACCACAAACATATTATTTTTAACCTATTCAATTTGTCCTTTCCTTTTGTTTTTTCTTAAAGGTGTGACGCAGTCATTCAGATTCCATGTATTTACTGTATTCATTTTTGTTGTGTAACAGTAGACCTAAATAAATGCTTAACACCTACTTTGAAATGTCCAGGAGTCTGCATCTCCATCCTTCATTAGCTCCACTATTTTCTGCCCTAAATAAATGACTGGCCCTGAGCGATCCATTAGATAAACCATTTCTGCCTGCGGCACCTTCTCTGAGATTATCCATTTGGCTCTCCCCAACTAGGTGATAATATAGTTGTCACTTTCATGCTGTCCTCCACTTCCTCAATCTTCTCGTAAGAACGCATCTTCGAGGATGCACTCACAATAATAAATTAATGATCGCTGGTAGGAATACGTAGAGAAAACAACAATTTGTATTAAAAACTGTTTCATAATGAATTGGTTATAAATAAAATATATGTTACATAAGTATTATATGACTCGATAATTCTAAAAAGAATTTGAGAATTTACACATCTAAAATATTAAGACTCGGTATAATAATAAGACTCAGAGTGAAAAATTCCAAAGCGAAAACTTATGCTTCTAACGGTTTGGAAGGATTAATTTTATTTATTATTTTCATTTTATATGGCGTATCTTTGAATTCCTCAAACAGTCAATGTACCATAGAATTGTTTTCTTTTTCCTAAATGAGATCCAATACAGGAGGCGTGGAAAGGTAGTTTCAAAGGAATGAGATTAAGAAACCCTGGAACCGAACTGGAAAGCACCACATGTATGTTAAGGACATTTCAAAGTAGGTGTTAAGCAGACTCCGGACATTTCAAAAAAATAAAAATAAAATAAAGATAATTTTATATTAAGAAAATATTTAGTTTTAAATTTTAGGGCATATTCAATAAGAATGAAGGTAATAGTTTGATTTGAGTTAGTTGAGTGACTACCAGCTTGACGAGTACCAACCCTGAACCGCCCAAAATCTTCCTCACTCAAATTAAGTTTACGGAAAAAAGACAGGAGTGAGTTATAAAAACAGCTGAAAAAAAATATCTGTATAATTATTAAAATAAAAAAATAATACCAATTCCCTTATTAAAAAAACCCAACACATTTCAAAGCAGGTGTTAAGCATACTCCAGACGTTTCAAAGAAATAAAAGAAAACCTCAGGACATTTCCAAGTAGGTGTTAAGCAGATCCCGAACATGTCAAAGATGTCAAAGAAATAAAAGACAACCTCCGGAAACTTTGTGTTAATTTTATGGCCACACACATGGACCTAAAACATTTTAAATTAGGAATTAAAATTACGGCAGTGGCTATCGAAATAGGGTAGAGCGTAAACGCACAATAAAATGAAGCGCATTCTAGCCCACCCTTACGTTTTTTACAATCTTTACTTAATGTTATCCTTTATATTTATCCCAATGAGTTTGGAAAAGGGGTGGAAAATGAGAAATTTTCAACTCTTTGAAAAAGTTTCAATTTGTTATGAAAACTTTTCGGGTTATTTTTATGGTAATACATGGATCAGGTTACCTCACAATATATTTAGGTCAAGTATAATTATATTATAATTTTAAGAATAATAATGTGTTATTTATAAATTTTATATTAGTTTTTGAAGTTAAAAGGAAATGCAGTCACAATGATGAAATAAGTAAGTTAGGTTATATTTATAATAATGGCTAACTAATAAGCATGAAAATAATATGAGAAACTTTTGAAATAATTCATGTAATGAAAGCTTACGAAAATAGAAACTATATGAAGTTCCTCTCTATTACTCTACTAGTGCATGTTAAGGACCATGCATGCTTCTTAATACAATGTTAACTCATATAAATATACTAGAATGTGACTCATCACTTTCCTATCCTAAGGACACATGTGCATTTTGCATGATAAATACTTGTGTACATGCACAACCAACTAAGGACACTTGTTCTTTTACATCATTGCACATTCTAACACTTGTGCATTTATTACTTCTTCCTCAAGTAACCACTTAACCTAAGATAAAATCCTAGTCTAATAATGTACCCAAGGTGGTACATTATCATGTACCAAATAATGTAATATACTCTAACACCTTCTATATTACATTATTTGGTTATTGAAGACTTTGGTCTTTAATATGGATCTTTGTATTTTTCTTCATTCTTCAAGTGACTTTGGATTTGATCTTCTGCTTGAGCTTCATCTTTTTGCTTGATTATGTATTCTGACTTTGGCACTGTTACTATTTTCCTTCTGATTCTATTTTCAAAGAATTTCATACCCTTCCTATGCCCATCTATGTTCTTTGATAAATATACTTGAAAATTTTTACTAATGAAGTTTCTTGTCATTGTATATATCCAATCAAAGAAATAGTTTTCTTTGTACCAACAATATATTTGAGAATGATTGGTTCCTTCACAAATTTTACAACTATGGATATTCTAGCATCTCTCTATCTCATGCACATATTTGTTACAATGACTGCATATGTTTTCTATTACTAAATCCCTTTGACCATTTTGTCCTTCATAGTAACTATTTCTATCAATCTTTGTCACTAATTTGATATCACTATTATATGTTATAAATTTTGTTCCTTGCTTATTGTTGCTGGTTTCGCCTGTATATCCAAGATCTTCATACTTTGACCTAATTTTTTATGCAATTGATTTTTCCATTCCTTGTTCATGTTTTTTCTAGACCTGTATCTTTATCTCTTATCAACTTTGAAAAAAAACCATTAGTGTGACCAATAAAACCATTAGAATGATCTTTGTCACTATTAATATGATCCTATGCATCATTGTATCTATCATCATTTGTATCAATATCTTCATCAATTATAGTAACATAACAAATTTTCTAAGCAATCATAAACTGTATCTAAATCAATTGTATTGCATGTAACATCAATTTTTGTAACAGGTTCATCTACCTTAGTCAAGAGTTCTAAATCACTAGTGTCAATGCTTGCATTACAATATTTCCTTTCATTTTGACAAGCATCATAATTTGTATATTTTTCCTTTTGAAGTAAATCACTAGTGTCATTACATGCATCAATCATCATTGGTTTTGATTCCATGGTATTGCAACATGAATATATCATCACGGGATTTAAATATTTTTTTCATTATAAGCATATTTCATCTCTATTTGTTTATTTACCTCATCAAACTTTTCTTTTTGTCTCATCATAGAAGCATTAAGAGTGACAATTTATTTGTATATTATTCTCTATAGATTGGTAGGTATAGTAACACAATATTTATAATAATCATTAGCATTACTAAGAAATCTTTGCATGTGTTTTTCAAGTGTACAATAATCCTCTTTTTCAGTTTCACTAGTAATATCAGCAAGCCTACTGTTCAAAGCATTTGCTTCATCAGTATACTTGTTCTTCAAATCTTCTGTCATGTCCTCTTGTCTTTTAAAACTTCAAAGGAAAGTAATGACATATATATTAGGTCTCCTATATCACTTGGTAATATAAAACTATTTTTAGAAGTTTTATATGTCTCATCAAGCTTTCCATTCAAAAAATTGCTAAGTACTGAGAAATTATCATTTTTTATTTCTTTTAACATTGATTGTAAGGTACCCTTTTCAATATCTTCTATCAAGTGTTGTGAATGATATTTTAATCTTTCCAATATTTCTAAAATTTCTTGAATGTCTAGTTGTTCTCCTTGGACTTCTTGAATGTTTATTTGTCCTTATTGAGAACATAAGTTTGCCATTTCAATTATCTTCAACTCAAGTATTTTTGTTTCTAGTTTTTAATCACTTGCTTTATTTGTCCTTATTGAGAACAATGTTTTGAGACATTATCATTGCACATTGAAAATTGGCGAATATGAGGACCCTCAAAGTCGGCCCATTCACCTAAAATTTTCAAGACCAATTTTTTCTTAGGGTCAATTCACCACAATGTATATTCAGACATAGGCATATTTGTACTTGTTGGAAATATCTTTTCAATCCTGATCTAATGGTGGTATTTTTAAGAATTTATAAGATGATTATATGATGATTTAATAGGTCAAAAGTGGCTCCAAAGATAAACTTACATTTTAGGGCTTCAAATACCCCAAATTTTGGGATGAAGATGCTCAATTTGATTTTCTTAGGATTCTCCATGATTTACCTTGATTTTGATTAGGATTCACCATTTTTTTACAAGTACATTTTGAGTCCCACTCCTTATGCATAACCTTGTCGAGATAGTTGGAAACTTAGAAATTTGTGGTGCCTCTCAATGACTTTCATGTGTGATTTTCTAGCAATGACTTGTTGTGTGTCTCTCCTATAAATGGTGGCTACTTGAAGTAGTTGGTGAGGCTATCAATGACTAGTTTGTGCGCATAGTTCTCTCCTAAATATTGTGTGGTATTTCATGCAATATTTATTGATGTTTTTATTCCCTTATACCAAGTGGCAATGTTCAGAGTGATCTTCACCAATGAACGCCCTATGGTCTCAATGTGAAATTTTAGGCTTAGTAACACTAACACTCCTCCTATGATGACTTTGAATAAAGGTATCTCTTTTCTGTACAAATAAAAACTAGCCTTATCATGTCTCCTTCACATGAATTCCAATGAGTATGTGTTTAATGAGTGTTTAATATTCTTACTTGGACATCATTCGTTGATTGCTAAATATTTAATATTGGGTGTTAGGGCTTTAAAGATGATGTTCACTGATTGCTAAATATTTCCCTTATGACATGTTATTCAATGGTCTAATTTAGTATCTCCTTTGGGCATTCAAAACCAATGTAATAACAACTCCTTTTGATAATGTTTTTGAAGGCTTTGATAACGCTTGCTATCAATAAATCTTCTTGTTGGCGCTCTACCTGAATTACTATAAACTATTGGTGAATGACTATTAAAAACTTTATTAAGCTTTGTGTTATTTCTCATTGTTAGCTCCAAGACTAATAATTCACTCTATGTGTGCAAATGTAATGACTATTCTTTATTTTTGATAACACCTCTTTGTTGTATTTGTGTATGTTGTATCCTTCACTTATACTTTCGATATGATGTGTGGTTAATATGCATTACCAAAGAAACCAATGATTTGTGCTATCACCTAAAATGGCTAGTGACATCTAGATGCATGATTTCTAGTTTATTCTAGTGGTGCTCAATCTGGTTATGTACTTCAGTCTTGTAATAGTGATTGATGAATCTTCCTCCAATTGAAGATGATTCCCATATACTAATTATTGTACAAGTATGAATATAACGCTCCTCAAATGCCTTATTTATGTGTTTCTTGAATGGCAAGTAATGGCTCTCCTTGCATGCTTAATGTAATATCTTTTATAATTATTCAACAATGTTCAATATCATATTTTCTCGGTTACTATGTAGAATCCATGTGTGGGATTCAATGTTATTTCTTTTTCACTATGCTATCTCTCACAACCCTAGTGCTCAGAGGTGATTCTTCACTACTCTTTGACTTCTCAAACATTGTTCTCCTTCATTTCTACGTAAACCCTAATATGCAAGTATAATGTCTTTTCTATTAAGCATGTGATAATGTTTAACATCACCAAATCATATTGGATAACTATGAAAAAATATTGCAATACCTCCATTGATTTAATCATTGCACTTGTGCTAACACTTGTAAGGCTCTCATTGTAATAAACCTCAAAAAATATACTTTATTTTATGCCTAATTTGACTAAAAATATGAGATACTACAAATGAATCTGTGGATGCAGAGGAAAGGTATTGTTACTGATGGGGACAATGCAAAGGAGGGATGCCTTCTCAATGGATATAAGGATAGTTTGGTACAAGGTAAGTCAAGGAAAATTATGAGCGGTGGTGTATTCATCGATTGATAGGGGTAAAAAATCCTATAGGAAACGCTTTCACCAACGGTCCATGTAGATGCATATCATGTAGTTGAATTTATAGGAATGTTTGATGTTTGTCAAACTATGAATTTATGATGTTTGGTTGGCAATGAAAATACTTAAATGCATGGGAGCCATAGTTTTAAATAACGAGATAAATGTGAAGTAATGATATGACTATTGTTGTTTTAAGATTTGAAAGAGAACATAAGGAAAGGGGTAAAGTATGATAAATAATATTAATATACTTATGTATATTAATGTGTTTTTTAGAGGAATTTATTTATTTAAAAATAAAATATTTATATATAACTATATGTATAAATATAAGTATATGAAGGCATTTAAAATAAATAATATTTGTTGTTTTAAAATAAGGTAAGCAAAATATTATAACCAATAATATATTAAAATTTTTAATATTAAAATGAATATGAAGGAGTTATTACTTGGAAATATAAAACAAAAATAAGACAATTTGGAAACTATTAGCATTTTGGGGAAATTATTATTAAGCTTGGGTTCCTGAACATGGAAGGAAATGGATTCCACATGGCATGCTTTACATAGAAGTAATACCAAAATGAACGCGAGCTTGCTAGCGGTAAAAATGAGTACTTATCTTCAAAATGGAAAAAAGAGAAGACGAGAGGGATGATGGTCTGATGTTTTTCAGCAAGGTAAGGCAAGAGCAATGAAGAGAGAAGGACTTTGGAATGCAAGGGAATTAGTCTACGTAAATAAGTAATTCTGAACTAACAATATTCATAAGATAAGATAAATGGGATAATGGGAAAATGGAAGGTTCAAAAGCATTAATATTTTCATTGTAAATGGAAGAGGAAATGAATCATCCCAGTGCATGTGTGGAAAATCTTTTAATGTGAAGCATGTATGTGATTATAGTTTAATATTTATTTTGTAAAACTGAAGAGAATTTGAATCTTTCCAATGCATGCATGGAAAATTTTGAAATAGGACGCATGTGTTCGAATGTATTATCAAAAAATAAAGAGGATTATGGTTGTTTGTGAACCTGAGTCGAATAGTTTCCATTTTGAAACTTGTTTTACTTTAGCATGTTGTGTTGGAATTTTTTTATGATACTTGCATGTTGTGTTGAAAGCTTATGGTGTGTTGGGAAGCTTATGAAATACTGCATGCTGTGTTGGAAATGAAAATATTGTATGCATATTAGGACTAGGTGCATGTCATGTTAGTTTGACCGCTCTGACCCTTGAGATGTCACCGAAAACCCACATTACTTGAAGAAACAAAAAACTAGATCACTGTGAAGAAATAAAGCCAGAGTATTTTACTTGCTATTAGATGCTAATCTGCATTCAGGCATCAAGAGTTGAATTTAAACTAAAAATAATTTATTGTAAACTATAGAAGCTTATGAAATTTACTCATTATAATGATGAAACCTGAGCTATTAGAAGTTCAAAACAAATGTTGAAATTGTATATATTTGTAATTCAAAAAATGTATAATATGTGGAATTGCATGGTAGTATTCTAAGAATTATTTTGATGTAATGGAAAATAATATAGTCGTTTACCTTCTAATATGATGAGGAATAGACTTGCATTCAAGGAAAGAGACTTGTGTTATTTTGAATGATATGTCCTTCTGATATGGAGAATGGTTTCTGGATTAAATTTATTAGTTTATATTTATCTTTACCATATATGGTTCATCTATTCAGATTCTTTTAAATTATGTGTAATTGAATATGGTTGAATATCTTATAGGAAATGTAGTTCTAGCAAGCTGCCAAGAAAAACTTTGGTTTGTATGATGGGATTCCCTGTGTTTTTAAAATGATTCGTATATAGTGCTTGTTTCAGTTGATGAGAAAAATTTTAAAACAAAAATTACATTTTATTTTCTTGTAATAAATTTGAACCAACAATTGTGCACAATAGGGTTTACCCGTTCAGTTTACGAAATAGATTTAGGAAAGACTATGACTTGAAATAAGAGGATTTATCAGTCCAAACTAGTATGGTAGGGTTGTTTAGAATGTTAGCGAGGATAAACAGTTTAGTAAGAGTAATCATGATATTTTTGAGGAAACTACCATTTGCACGGTGATATAATGAACATGAATATATATAATATAGTATAAGTTATACTTTTTCTTGGTTTAAGTCTTCAAACTGAGCCTATGTTTAGAAAAATATGCATTAGAAATTATGGAAAATTAATGGGAAATCTATTGTTAAGCAAACAATGTTCGTATTGTTTTCTAATCAGGTAATAGTAGATTTAGTATAAAATCAAAACTAGAACTTGAAAACTTGGAATTTCTACTCATATTATAACGCCTATGTATAAGTTGAAATAGATACAAAGGAATGGTGTCTTAAACGCAAGCTGTTTTCATATGATAGTGTGATAATGGGATTACCTAAACCAAGTGTGCATGATGGCTTGGGTAATTTGGAGTAAGATTATTTTTTTAATAATAGCTCAAGTGGTATTACCTTAATTAAAATAGTTATAGTCAAAAATCTTTAAAAGTCATTTATATTATAAAATTTAAACTATAGTGTATTTGCAACCTTACTTAAACTTATAAGAGTAGTCCATTTTTTTTCATGGTTATATAGTGTAATATTGAAAGAGAAAGTGATTTATGAATAAATTTTAATGAAGTACCTACTCCAATAGAATATTAAATAAAAAGGAATCTTAAATAAAATTATTTTAGCAAGTTATAAGAATCTTTAGTTTTGATTGCAATGGTTTTTCATAGTTCCTTTCTCTTTTATTCCTTTTAATGAAAACATACAAGTAACAAAATGGAAACTAGCAATCTTATAATACATAATATAACATTTGAACGATTGTGAAATTGTATTTTTCATAAAACCTTTGCATAGATAATTTTTTCTAAATAATCGAAACTTAGATAAACCTTTGGTTAAAAAATTCCAATATTATGGGAAGGACAATCTTAACTTGCAACCTAAGGTTGTGGGTAGGACAACCTTGATATTATTTGAATATTATGGGTAGTACAATCTTATGAGACAACTTCTAGTGGTGCTTGCGGGTAGATAATTATCATAAATCAGGGCTTTAACTGTACTTCTAATGAAAAAATGTTAGAATGGGAGGTAACAGAAGGTTGTATGGGCATCCTTTCTAGGTTATCCCTGCTAGTGATGAGTGGTAAATTGTGATTAACTAGGTAATACCGACAACACGATGGTATGGGATATCGTGTTGGTTAATCAACACAAAATGCCAAGTAGTTACTAGGGTATTGGTAAGACCCTAGATGATGCTCCATGGAGGATAGTTGATCGTCTAGCTCGAGCATGTATGCACTAATTATTACATGACATACGTAAAATATATAAGTTCATCTGTTCATGTCAATACATGGGGAAATTATGTGTCACGCCTCTAGGTGACATGGGCCCTAGAGGAAAAGAAACCTTCTACTTGAACTTAGGATATCGGATGGAGAGTGAAGTTTAAAATAGGTAAATATATGGGATTTGGCCAATATCTATCTCATGAGTATTTCAACTGCAGTAAAATGGAACTCATGAAGATGGATCTAACATGCTCATACTAGAAAAAAAATTAGAAAGATTGAAATATAAGAAATATTTTTTCTTACTATAATCTCTGATGTCGAACAACCAAGTGGGCAGACTTGGGGTGTTTGGACAACCAAGTGGGCAGAACTTGGGTTGTTACATTTGGTATCAAAGCAAAGGTTGTGAATATTTAGGTAATAAAAATTTTAGAAATCCTATTTATGTTGCCAATGTGTGAAGAACACAAGCTTATACTGAGAGGGGGGTGAACAATATAAGACCACTTTTTAATTTTATTTCCAATCAATATTATGCAATGTATAGATAGCAATATCAACAACAGTAACCAAAGCAATGCTTAAATCACCAAACATAATAGAGACACTAATTTAACATGGTTCACCCAATGTGGGCTACTCCATAGAGAAAATATTTCACTAAAATTCTCTCAATCAATATCTTGGGAATCCTTTCCCTATTACAATGTTTATGGATCTCTGTACAAAGGAGACACCAATCCCCTAATCAATTTCATGGATCTCTATCCATAGGAGAAATCTTTATCATTAGCTCTAGTTGGTGATCTTCTAGAAGAACTTCTACCTCCATTGCACTGGCTAATCGATCTTTGTCCATTGAAGAATCCTATCCCCACTCAAAAGACCTATCCTCACTGCCCTGGCTAATGGATCTCTATCCACTAGAGACTATCATCCTTTAGACTCTGTCATATCCAAAGCTTACTCTCAACTCTGTCTCAAATATGTACTAGACATGGTCCTTCGATCTAGCACAAATCTACTCAATCATTATCTTTGGTTTGGCACAAACCTATCCTCAAATCTGCACCAAACTCTGTCCTCAAATATACATTAAACACAATCCTTCAATCTAGCACAAATCTATCCTCAATATTTGTATCAAGCCTTAACACAAATCTTGATTCAATCACAAATCAAATCTTCTAGATTTGCTCCAAATCTTAACCCAAGGTTTGAACAAATCAATCAATCAACTCTGCTCGCAAGTCTTCTCAATGAATTATCTCAAATCTACCTTGTAAGCTTCCATAAAAGCTCACACTAATTTGTCCACAAGTCCTCTCTAAAACTTTTCCAATCTGCTCAACAATATTTGTCCTCAAATCTGTATTGTAAACTTTCATAAAATATCACACAAATATGTCCACAAGTCCTCTCTAGAACTTACATCAAAAATGCTCAACAAGTCCTCATTAGAACTTGTCCAATCTACTCAAAAAAATTTATCCTCAAACTTTGTATTGTAAGATTCCACAAAAGCTAAATTTGTTCACAATTCTTCTCAAAGACTTACCTCAAATGTACTCAACAAGTCCTCACTATAACTTTTCAAATCGCACAGAAACATAAAGAGAATTGTTAGATACTCAATATGCTTCACTTTCACCACAATGCTCAATCACTTTCAATCTCTCTTTTATCACAAAAACATATAGAGAATTATTAGAGACTCAATATGTTTCATACTCATAAGCACTCAATCTCTTTCTCAAATCACTTTAGATTATGGAATAATTTGTTTTACAGAACTAAACTATCACTTCAACACAACTACTTGACTACGCTCAATCACAACTCTACTCAACCAATCACTCAATGAAATAATCCTTTCTCACAAACCTTCCAAGCATATGAACACTCACTTATTTCCAAAAATGCTTATCAAACAATATCATATAACAATGATACTGATGATATTTGCAAACCCTAGTTCAAGTTCTTCACTCAATCAATCACTTCAACAATAATGCTTATCAAGCAATATCACATAACAATGATACTCATGATATTTGCAAATCCTAGTTCAAGTTTCACTCAATCAAGAACTTCTTTCCTTGTCTATCTTGTCCATCCTTACCTTTCTTTTGGTACCTATATTTTTCTAATTCCCTATTCTTATGATCCTGTTTTTCTTCATCATTGCAATTTCTAGCTTCTTGATAATCATTTGCATAGTGACCATACTTTACACAATTGAAACATTGCATATTTAAATCTTCTTGAATCCTTATTGTTTTTCCATAATTTACTTCTCATCACTAGATGACTCATTGCTTAAATTTGGCTTCTTTCCCTTTAGTTTCTTAGTATCTTTGAAGACTTCTTCCTTCCGGATCTTAGGTTCCTATTTTGTTCTTATCTTAAAAGTTGTCGCAATAGCAAGTAACATATCTCTTGTCAAAGAATCACCATATTTTGTTTCCTCTATAGAAGAAATTTTTTCACTAAATATTTTTGGGAGAGATCTTAAGATCTTATCACAAAAATACAATTCTTCAATCTCAAGTCCAAGTCCTTGCATGGCATTAACAACCTCATCTACATGAATTAAATAAGCACTAATATTTTCCTCATCCTTCATTCTTAATTATTCAAATTATCCTTTGACATTTCGTATCTTTGCTTTTTTAACACTTTTATCTCCTTCATATATGCTTTGCAACTTATCCCAAATTCCTTTTACATCTTTGCAATGCATAACTTTTATGAACTCTATTCTATGCAAACCTCTCAAAATTGCATTCATTGTTTTTGAATTGTAATGATGTAAAAGCTTACCATATTTATCTGTAGGTGGAGTAGCTAGTGGTATGCATCCTTTTTCAACTGCTTCCCAAATTTCATTGCCAAGTGCCATCAGGTGTATCTTCATTCTCATACTCTAAAATACATAGTCGCTTACATAAAATACTGGAGTTGAACAATATGAGGACCCATTATTAGAATCCATTATGTTTTTTTAAGCTTTTCCTTCAATATTTTAAACTCTTCTGAAGGAACCCGCTTTGATACCAATTGAATAACACAAGGTTATACTGAGAAGGGGATGAATAGTATAAGACCACTTTTTAATTTTCTTTCCAATAGATATTATGCAATGTATAGATAGCAATATCAACAAAAATAATCAAAGTAATGCACAAATAACCACACATAATAGAGACACAAATTTAATGTGGTTCACCCAATTTGGGCTACTCCATAGAGAAAATATGTCACTAAATTTTTTTCAATCAATCTCTTTGGAATCCTTTCTCTATTACAATATTTATGGACCTTTGTCCAAAGGAGACACCAATCCCCTAATCAATTTTGTGGATCTCTATTCATAGGATAACTATTTCTCCTTATCTCTGGCTAGTGATATTTTAGAAGAACTGTTACCTCCACTACACTAGCTAATGGATATCTATCCACTAAAGACTCATGTCCCCACTCATAATACTTGTCCTCACTACCCTGGGTAATGGATATCTATTCATTGGATACTATCATCCTTTATACTCTATCACCTCCAAAGCTTACTCTCAAATCTATCTCAAATTTGTACTAAATACAGTCCTTCGGTCTAGCACAAATCTGCTCAATCTCTATCTTTGGTCTAGAAAAAACTTATCCTCAAATCTACACCAAAATCTATCCTCAAATATGAACTACATACAGTCCTTAGATCTAGCACAAATTTATCCTTAATATCTATCTCAAGCCTTAACACAAATCTTGATTCAATCACAAATCAACTCTGCTAAAATACTCTAAACCTT
Source organism: Wollemia nobilis (assembly GCA_028583015.1). Lineage (NCBI taxonomy): Eukaryota > Viridiplantae > Streptophyta > Pinopsida > Araucariales > Araucariaceae > Wollemia > Wollemia nobilis. The sequence goes on along the minus strand of JAQPPZ010016829.1, from coordinate 4,807,370 downwards.
AACCCAAGGCTTGAACAAATAAATCAATCAACTCTACTCACAAGTCTTCTCAAAGACTTATCTCAAATCTACCTTGTAAGCTTCCAAAAAGCTCACACTAATTTATCCAGAAGTTCTCTCTAGAACTTGTCCAATCTGCTCCACAATATCTATCCTCAAATCTGTATTGTAAGCTTCCATAAAAGCTCACACAAATTTATCCACAAGTCCTATCTAGAACATACCTCAAATCTACTCAACAAGTCCTCACTAGAACTTGTCCAATATTCTCAACAAGTCCTCACTAGAACTTGTCCAATCTACTCAACAAAATTTGTATTGTAAGCTTCCACAAAAGCTCACACAAATCTGATCACAAGTATTCTCAAATACTTACCTCAAACTTGCTCAACAAATCCTCACTAGAACTTGTCCAATATCACAGAAACATAAAGAGAATTGTTAGAGACTCAATATTTTTCACTTTGACCACAATGCTCAATCACTTTCAATCTCTCTTTTATCACAGAAACATATAGAGAATTGTTAGAGACTCAATATGTTTTATACTCATAAACACTCAACCTCTTTCTCAAATCACTTTAGATTATGGAATAATTTGTTTCACAAAACTTGAACTATCACTTCAACACAACTACTTGACTAGGCTCAATCACAACTCTACTCAACCAATCACTCAATGAAATAATTCTTTCTCACAAACCCTAGTCCAAGCATATGAACACTCACTCACTTATTTCCAACAATGCTTATCAAACAATCTCATATAACAATAATACTCATGATCTTTGCAAAACCTAGTTCAATTTCTTCACTCAATCAATCACTTCAACAACAATGCTTATCAAGAAATATCACATAAAAATGATACTCATGATATTTGCAAACCCTAGTTCAAGTTCTTAACTCAACCAATCAGTTCGACAACAATGTTTATCAAACAATGTTTTATTAATAAATCTTATTTCAAAAAAACCCTTTTCACTCCAACTTAGCATTCACAACATTCAAAAATCACTCACTAGTAAGATGTGCCCATACTTTTTGTTTGATGTAGAAGTACCCTTAAAAACTTGTCTCAATCACAATTTTCTTCTTTGCCAATTTCAATGGTTAGATAACAAAATTTCACACGAACACTCTTTCAAAATATTTCTTAAGTACACAAATAATCAATCTCAAATACACCTTATTACTCCTTGAAATTAGCAATCATCAAATCACATATAAAAATAATCACTCAAATTGCTCCTTATAATATCTAATTTTAATAAATCAATCTCCAAAAATTAACCTTTCAAAAATAATATTTGCCTACCCTTTTATCTCCCTCAAAATACTTAATAACCAAATTAAATAAGGTAAAAATTAAACCTCGTAAACCATCAAAACAATTTTTTTTCAACCTTAGGCACATAAAAATATTTATATTTTCTTTCAACCTTAGCACATTCGAAATTAAGCAACCAACACAAATGACATCAACGCATATCTTTGTCATACCAAAAAGGCCTCGGTGGTTTTTGAACACGAGACCTCTCTGTCGAGCACCTTATCAAGTTGCCAACCCACCACATGGGCTAAGTGCTTCCATGGTGAAGGGAAGACGCAAGCCTCCCTTTAACCCCTTGTTCGATGCTTGCTCAAAAAGATGTCCCCTATCTGCTTTGTCAAAAAAAAAACCGAAGAGATTCGAACCTGCATGACTTTATTGCCACACACCCTAGCACTTCCACCATTTCCAACTATGCTACTAGCACCTTTGGTGCTATGTATTGGTGCTCCCTTCGATTTATTCCTTCACTGTCAAAGACCCTTCAAAAAATATGGAAAGTCTTTTCCCTTTTTATGCACGAATTCGATGGAGCATAGGAGATTCAATCTATAGCATTGGTAGGTAAGGCAAAGGTCTTTACCATTATTTATACACGATGCCTCTTGTTCCATAAACGCCAATGCTTGAATCGAAAATGAAATTCAATTTTTATTTTAACCCTATAACCCTCTTTAGGGTTATTAAAATTAATATAATTTAATTTTTAATTAAATTAAAAATTATATTATAATTAACTTAAGTAAATTTTGAAAGTTAATTAAATTAAATTATAATAAAATTATATTAATTAATTTATAACTAATTTAAATTTCCTTTTTAATATTATAATATAATTTGCTTGGGCCTCTTATTTGCACTTTGGACCACATCTGACTACCTGGAACTGGATCTGATCAACTGAAGGTAGATTTTTCTTTTTGCACTGACTGTGAAACTTCTTCCCTTTACACTGCTCACTTAAACTGGCATCAATGACCATTCACTCTTGACATCAATGACAACTCATCTACTCAAAATGTCCAACAATGTGTTCACCTAAACTCAAAAATTTGACAAGGCTTTTTGTTTTACTGGGCAGGCAATGGCATCCGGATAAAAAGCTAGTTCCTCAAAAATATTTATGAGGGTTCAACGAGAAGGGCTAACCATACATCCAAAAAGGATCTTTCAAAATGTTATGAGGATCAGGGCTAATGAGGAAGTCATAGAACATCCTCGAGAAAAGAGGGAAAAAGAACTAGTTGTAAAAGAGGATAAAATCGTCCGAGATGTAATTATTACAATAAAAAATGAGCCAACGGAAAGAACAAATAGAGTAGCAAAGTGCTCAAATGGCTGAACACATAGCTCAAAAAAAGACCCAAATGTTAGAACACATGAAGCAACAAAAAGCTCAGTTGGCTCAACAGCAAGAGATGATTTTCCATCAATAGAAAACAATAGAAAATTTATCTAAAGGAAAAGAAACAGTAATAGTTGAGGATGAGATAAATATTGACCCAGGAATAAAACAAGCAGGTTTCGAGTTAGACAAGGATAGCAAAAACTCAACATAGCTAAATTTGATGGCAAATGTGATGGAAAAGAGGCTGAAATATGGTTGAATAGTGTGGAAGCATAATTTGCAGTTAAAACCCTTTCATCTAAATTGAAAACTTCATGGGCAATTTTTTGTCTGATTAGAGTTGTTGCTGATTGGTAGGATACCTATAGGAAAACTCACAATGTGGATGTTGTCAATGTTCATTAGGAAACATTTGTATTAGCATTCAAATATAGGTTTCTAACACCGCAATTTACCATGAAAGGACTGTATAATTTTCAAGGTTAACGTAGATTAATATGATCGTAATTGAGTACTATCAGTGATTTATGTAATTGCTCAAATGCATGCTTGAATAAGAACAACGAAATAAGATCAAAATTCATAAATTCAAAAAATTCAAAAAATTGGACACCTAATTCTTATGTTGAAACCTGCTACTTTAACTGCAACCTATGACTTGGCTCGGTAAGAAAAGGACAACTTTAAGGCCAAGAAAGCTTATTATCAATAATCCTTTGAAAATGAAGAACCATAGAAAAAGAAAAATGTGGGTCTAACAAAAGGAGACAGGAATTGGAACAAGAATCGTGGTAATGGGAACACAAATAGGTTTGACAAAAATAAGAATAGGTACCAAGGAAACAAAGGAAATCAAAACTTTTAGGGTGGCCAAAGAAATTTTAGGGATAAGTATGATCATAGAGCCAATGCACCAAGAGTTGGCACTTAGGAAGATAATGAGGAAAATAAGAAAGAGGGGGCACTGTGAACGTGGTGCTAGATTTGTCAAGAACATTATTATGTTGATAAAAATCCTTTGTGAGCCGATAAGAGAAAAGAACCTGTAGAATCTGACCATAAGATATATGTAGCAACAGGTAATTCCAAACTCAATGGTAAAGCAACACCTTTCCTATTGAAAGGTAAGCAATATCTAAAGTTGGCCTCAGTCCCTAGGGTTCCTTGCATGTCATGCTGCATTAGTCCATGTGTGGAATTATTGTAGGATAATTATTGTTCCAACATGATCTATTTTTCTTCCACCTTGGGCGGTGTCCCACCCCTTTATTATGGATTTCCATAGTGATCACACTTCATATGGTGAAGTTGTAGGTTGGAACAATGGCGCCCGAAAAGCATCCTCACAAATTCCTTTTGAAAGTGGGACACGAGGTAAAGGTCCCATCCCTTAGGATTATATTCCTATCTTTGAGTTTGAGAGTACCTATGAATGGTTTGAATCACATACTTTAGTAGGATACTGTTTATGGAGAATTCCCCATGATACCCTTTTGCGTACTTGGGTTAGCTAGGTCTGGACTCCTTATGGGATTAAAGTGGAGAATGTGCAAAACCTCACTAAGGGGTATTTCATGTTTTGCTTTGTTGAGCCTACACATGCATAGAAGGTGCTAATAAAAGGACCATGGTTGGTCCGTAATTCCTTGTTAATTTTGCAAAAGTATACCCAAGGTTTTTTTGTTGACAATTAATCTACCACTGAGGTCCCATTCTGGGTAGAGTTACCGAACCTTCTGCTTTCATTATGGTGTTTCCTTCAAACCCTAACTGAATTCTTAGACACATTTATCTAATTTGAATCTGAATTATTTTTCTTTGCTCAGCCTTCTCGGAGAGTCTATGTCAAAGTGGATCTCACCAAGGACCTCCAAGAGTTTATTGATATTAACATTGGAGATGAGTATTTCTAGAAATGGGTGGTGTATATTAACCTCCCAAATACCTGCTATCATTGTTAGTCTTCTACACACAAGATTCATGATTACCCTTTTATGGATAGCAAGTTCAAGGACAAGGATGCTACTTCCCCTCTTGTAGCTACAACCTCAAATGAATCTAACAAGGGGACAATGCATGGACTATTGTTGTCTCTCGACATACTCGCCAGCAACCTGGAACAGAGATGGATATTTTTCACATTGCTTTTGTTGATCAATACTCTAGGTTTGGCCCTATCATTAGATCCCCTTCAAGAAATGCCTAAAATTTTGATGCTCCTATTGACTCCTTTGCTCACTCATATGGCCTGGCCCATAGTTTGCCTATATAGTTGTTGGATCTGCACCCATGCAAGCCCAGGAAGACAACCATTCCAAAAACTCATCGCTTGTATAGCCTATTGTGGGGTGGTAACCCTATAGATAAAAGACAACAAATCGATGTTGCTCACTAATAGTCTGACCAATTTCATGGTTATAGCAACTCGTTTGGGGCCCTCCAAGGGTTAGATGGCCTCGAGGATGACATGGACTTTCAGGACCCCCCTGATAAGTCCGCATGATTTGTTTCTCTTGGAATATTAAAGGGTTAATGAACTCAAACCAAAATTATACGGTTCAAAGTGAATTATATGATATTATTTGTCTACATGGCAGTATTAATTTTATCTATTTGCAAGAGGTTAAGATTGTTGATTTCATTCTGCAAAGTACTTGCTCTTTTCTATGGCCAAGGGGACTTTTTTTCATACCAATAATTCTCTTGGGAAAGAGAGAATTTTCACACTCATTTCTTCTAGATGGCATGCTCATCTTGTTACTTGGGAGGCTGACCTTTCTGTCCAAGCTGTCTGGGTGCTTTTCGAGTTCTCGAGAAAGCCTTTTGGCATCATTAATATATATGCTTCCAATGATTCCCTAGACAAGTGTGCTTTATAGAGATGGCTTGCTCTATCATTCCATTTTTCCACATGGGTTTTGTATGGGGATTTTAACATGGTGGATACACCTTCTAACAAGAATAGTCACTCACCTATGCGTTGGAGTGTTGGTGAGCGATAGGTGTGGTTATTTATGAAAAACAAGCTTAGTTTATTTGATCCTAATCAAGGTTTTTGTTGTGATCAATTTCCTAAAGCTCAATGGTATATGTGGTCTAATTTCTAAGCTAATAATAATAGAGTTCTTAAAATATTAGATCGAGTTATGCTTTCTAAGAGTGATTCTTTCAAGTTTGAGAGGGTTTCTTTTTCTCAACCCCTTGTTATGGTTGTGCTTGACACTACCTGTCTGACCATGCTCCTATTGTTTTTTATATTTCTCAGTCTCATTCACCACCTCAGGTATTTTCTTCCCAGTTTTACCTAAATGTCTCCTTCCTAAAACATCCTTCCATGAAATATCATATTTGTAGGATTTAGAATGTTGTACTTTGCCCTGCTAGTTGTACTAGATGGATTCAATGGTGGAATGAGGTTATCATTAGCACCACTCGAATCCTTCGTATTATTGGTAGGGAAGTTGCTAAGAGAAGGAGGAAATCAAATTCCATTCTCCATTCTGAACTTGCTTGAGCTAACCGCCAGTTGGAAGCCAACCCTTTTCACCAACCCACCCAAGCTTTTGTGGTATCCCTGCATCATGAAATATGTAAGGCCGAATTATATGAAGCTAAAGGTGCTCAAATCAGTGCTAGATTAAATTGGATCAAATTTTGAGATAATGTCACCAAGGAATTTTTCAAACACCTTCGACCCCCTGTGCATGCAACTTAATTTCAGGCTATTCAATCTGATGGGGACTGAATTACTTCCCTTCTTGATATTATCAAAGTCTTTATTTCTCACTATCAACAAGTTTTCATATCCCAATATTTTACACCAGAAAGGCAAAAAATGCTCCAGGAGTGTTGTTCTATCATACCTCTAAAACTCTCCTAAGCTCAGAGAGAATCATGCGACATACCATTATCTCTGGAATATTTAAATCAACCCTTACTCAGATGGCAAATAATAAAGCACCTAGTATTGATGGATTTCCTTGTGAATTCTACAAAGAATTTTGGGACATGGTTGGCAATTATTTACTTCATGTTTATCAGGAAGCTATATCTTTAGGCTCCTTGGGACCCTTGATAAATAAGGGCAATATAAAATTTATTCCTAAGTCGGGTGACCCTGAAATAATCACCAATTGGCACCCCATTACCTTGTTGAATTTTAGTTACAATATTATTGCTAAGGCATTAACTCTTAAATTAAGACCTCTTCTTCCACTCATCATACGACCTGAAAAAACAAGATTTTTATAGGGTAGATATATTCTTGATAATTTTATTGTTGTTTGGGAAGGCATGGAATGGGCTAGAACCTCTAATCAAGATGCTCTTTTTCTTAAGTTGGATTTTTCCAAAGCATATGATAGGATTGAATGGCAGTTTATATTTGCTATGTGACAAGCATTGGGGTTTGGCCCTTTTTTTATTCATTCTATTTGGATGTTATTCTGATATGCATCTACAATCCTTACTATGAATGGTATTCACTCTAAACCTATCATTCTTGCTCGCTCTGTCAGATAGGGGTGCCCCTTGGCTCCTTATTTGTTTATTCTTGTTGCAGAGGCCTTTAGTTATCTTTTGGTACATAAGGCTTCTCAAGGCCTTATAAAGGGAATTTCTCTTCCTGGATCCTCTGAATGGATTTTAAATGACCATTTTGTATATGATTATTTTCTTACTTTATAAGAAGATGAATATTCTATGGTTCATGCTATTCAGTGTATGGATACTTTTTATCTTGCTTCTAGATCTTTTATCTAATGGCACAAATCTTCTTGTTATAGGTAATCTCCTAAGCCCATCCCTGATTGGTTGGCTCGCTATCCCTAGAAATGGATACAAAATGGGGAAATATTTAAATTTCAAGGAATCCCTTTTACTTTTCAGGGCTCACCCGCCCAACTTTGGTCCTATGTTGTTAAGAAAGTTGAGCAAAAATTGTCATAATGGTCCACTAAGAAACTCTCTCTAGTAGGGAAATTTCAAATTTATTCTAAGGTTTTAGCTTCTACACATGTTAATTACTCCTCTTGTTGGGTCCCTTCCAAATCCTATTATCAAAATTTGGATAAGCTCTTAAGGGACTTTATCTGGTCATCAAATGTGAATAAGAGAGGTTTTCATCGAGTAGCCTGGGACACTTGTTATCTTCCTTGATCATATGGAGGTATGGGACTCTTTAATTACGATAATCAAGGTCTTTCACTTGGTTCCAAATGGATTGTTCAAGCTTTGGAAATAGCAGAAGCCTAAAAAATTCTTATTCGCCATTTTATTTCACAAGGCTTACCTTTTGCTAGAAAATGTTGGAAAGGATTATCCTTGCAGACTATTTTGACTACTCCAATCCCATTTAATATTTGTGGTTCTTTTGCTATCAAAAGTATTTGGAAGGCCTAGGAATATCTTAAACCATGGCTTCAATGACAAGGAAAAGGTAAGTCAATGGGGGATTATCTTGGTTCTCTTAGCCCTTGGTGGTACCATGTTACTCAATCTGAAGATATGATGCTAGCTCAAATTTAATGGATTCATGCCCTTCGCTTTTACAAGAAATGCATTGTTTTCCTTCATGATTTTTTTGATCATCATACCATGAGATGGCTAACCTGGGATCAATTTAAGTGGAGGTTTGGGCTTCAATAGAATGACAAAGACACTTATGATATTGTGATTGATCGGACCCCTTTTTCAATTTGGCTCAAGCTTCACAAGCACTTTTAGAATCCATGGTGGGTTGATTGGTTCTAGCCTCATCATAGAAACTTGGCTAAGTATCTTCCATGCTTGGGTTATGCTTGGCTATCCCCCAATGTTCCAATTATTGGCATTCTTAATCATCGATGGGATATTCTTTCTGCTCAATCTCGGTGGAGTCTACATTTCTCAGTTCTTTGGTCCTCCTCTCTTGAGCCTAAACAAAGTTTCTTTTCTTGGAGCCTAATTCATCAAGGGTTACCTATTAGGCCTCATCTTGTTCATCTGGGGGTTCCTAGTCCTACGTGTGATTTCTATAATAATCCTGATGGCTTTATTCATATTTTTTGGGACTGTCTAAAAGCTCAAGCGACATGGGAATGGATTATCTCTTTTTTAACCCCTTCCTCAAATCACAATGTTCATGGGAGTATGATATTTTAGGGGATCCTTTGATATTTTCAAAGAAATTACAAGAGATTTGGAACATATTTCACCTTAGCATTTTGTATCATCTATGGAAGACCAGGAACAATATTATTTTTGGCTGGCAAAAGCCTTCTATTTCTTTCTCATTGGCTAATAAATATGAGATTTTTTATGACTTTTGGTTGTAGATAATTGTGCAAGTTGAAAAGTAAATTTTGAGGTGCAATATTTATGTAACTTATTGGATCACTGGGTAAATGCACCATGTTTGGGTAGTCACCTACCTCTAGATGTTGGTGCTTGCTCGTGGTCTCGGTCGAGGGGTCACTTATCTCATACACAGTGTTTCTCACGATGTCGTTCTCTGGACCCCTCTCCTTAGAGGCACTTGTCTCATCCTTTGTAGAATCCTAAGTGTCACTGTATTGGAAATATTTCTTCCTCTCATGCTCAAAGTTGGTGGGATGCTCGCCCTTCTTCTCATGAACCAGTTGTTGGATGGGGATATGTGCCTGTGTCTTCTCTTAGATAGGTAGCTAATCATGCCATAGGCAGTGGTGATAATGTTAATGATGTTTGGGGTGCTTCTTTTAGTGAACATGGTAGATGGGAGCATATACAGTCAGTGGATAATTTTTGACCCCCTCAATGATTATTCTGTGTTTATGTCATTAGATTGATATTTTTTGTTTCTCCAGACTATTACTGATTTTTTCCTAACTAGGGGTTAGTTTGACTGTTATCATGCTTTTTTGGCTAAGTATTTTTTCATAGTGGTTTTACCATGGGGTGTGACTAATTCCACCCAAAAAAAAATTTGTATGAAAAGCTTTTCACTTAATATAAATTCCTTTTCATTAAAAAAATTATAATAGGAATGTTGGCATTTTAGTTGATTCTAGAGCAACTAATAGCTTTATTTCACCAAATATTTTTAGGGACATACCAGAAAAACTTGGATTTATGGTGAATGGATGGAAAGTTGAGTATGGTTCTGGGTAAACCTATATTGTTAATCAATGTCTATTTGACCCTCAAATAATGCTACCTCAAGGGAAAACTCGGTGGCATTTATATGTAGCTCCATTACATGCCTTCGATATAATTTTAGGTATTGATTGTCTCAAGGTACATAAAGCATTGTTAAATTTTGAGGAAAGATGGATGGAATTCACTGATGACACCAAGCAAAGAATTCAAATTTTCTATGGATGTGAATCAATGGAATCACATATTTTACAACAATGCAAGTTAAAAGAGCATTGAAAAAGCGTAGTAGAGTCTTTGTGATCAAACTTAATAAAAAGGAAGAAGACAAGTCTGGATCAAGTATTTTCCAACCTTACCTAGTTTTAAATGATTTTTGATATGTATTTCCTAAGAAATTATTGGGTCTTCCATCCCAAAGGGGGTTTGATTTTACTATAGAAATTTTACCAGGAGCAACTCCTATAGCTCGAACACCATATAGGATGACTAAAATATAGTTGCAAGAACTCAAGACTCAACTTCATGAACTTTTAGAAAATGACATATTAAACCTAGTGTTTCACCATGGGGTGCACCAGTTCTATTTGTGAAAAAGAAGAATGGAAAATTAAGGCTATGTATTGACTAAAATATGCTAAACAAAATGACTATTAATAATAAGTACTCTCTACCCAGAATAGATGATTTGTTTGATCAACTAAAAGGAGCCACAATTTTCTCCAAAAATTATCTCAGATTTGGTTATCATCAGTTGAGGATCTGAGAAGAAGATACCCATAAAACTGCTTTTCAAACTAGATATGGCCACTATAAATTTACAGTGTTGCCTTTTGGATTAACCAATGCCCCTGTAGATTTTATGAATTTGATGAATAGTGTGTTTCGATATCAACTATATCAGTTTGTATTGATATTCCTAGATGATATACTGATCTAATCTAAAAGCAAAGAAGAGCATGATCTTCATATGAGGATTGTTCTTGAAATCCTTAGAAATAATCAATTATATGGAAAAATATCCAAGTGTGATTTTTATGCAACACAGGTACAGTATTTGGGTCATGTGATTTTTGCTGAAGGAGTGTTTGTTGATCCAAAGAAAATTGAGGCTATTATTGATTGGCCTGCTCCAACAAATATTTTTGAAGTGTAAAGTTTTATGGGGATGGTCGGATATTATCGTTGTTTTATCCAAAATTTCTCTAAGGTAGCCTATTCAATAACCAATCTCCAAAAGAAAGGAAAATCTTTTAAAATGGACAGAATGGTGTGAAGAAGATTTCAAAAATATTAAAGAAAAGCTAACATCAACACCTATTCTTAGGATAGCAGATCCCAAACAACCATTTATAATATGTATTGATGCATCCATGGAAGGATTAGGTGGGTTTCTCATGCAAGAGGACAATTTTATCGCTTATGAGTCACGAAAAATTAAGAAACATGAATTAAACTATGACACACATGATTTAAAGTTGGTTGCGGTAGTGCATGTTTTGAAAATATGGCATCATTACCTACTTGGTAAATATTTTGAGCTTAAAATAGATCATCAAAGATTAAGATATATCTTTAATCAACCAATGCTCAATGCTAGACAAAGGCATTGGATGGAATTTATGGCAAAATATGATTTTGACATAGAGTACATAAAGGGAAAATAAAATAAATTAGCATATGCTTTAAGTAGAAGAAGGTAAATCAATGCTATATCACACTATCAATCTGCTATAATTGATCAAATAATAAAATTACAAATTCAAGATGAATATTCTTAGAAGTATCAGGAATTGGTTCAACAAGATTTTGATAAACCAAAGGGATTCATAATCTACGAAGATACATTATTCTTTAAAAACAAAATGGTAGTGCCTAATTATCAGGAATTGAGAAATATGATACTGCAAGAGTTACATAGTTCTCCTTATTTCACTCATCTAGGCTATGTAAATATGTATGAAAAATTGAAAAAGAGTTTTATTGGTCAGGAATGAAAAAGGATATCATTGAATTTATGGCTAGATGTTTAGAATTTCAAAAGGTGAAGGCAGAACATCTACGTCCAGTTGGACGCTTATTTTCGCATGACATTCTATGATACAAATGATAAGTTGTGACTATGGATTTCATTGTTGGATTGCCTATAAACTATTTTCAGAATAACGCCATTCTGCTAGTAGTTGACAAATTGACTAAAGTGGCACATTTGCTACCTGGAAATATTAAATATGGAGATCCCGTTGTAGCCCACAAATTTTCTAGGGAAGTGGTACGACTACATGGCTTTCTTATATCAGACAGGGATTCTCGATTTACATTCAATTTTTGGTAGACATTGCATCAGACATGGGGAACAAAACTCAATATTAGTACTACTTATCATCCTAAGATAGATGGAAAAACTGATGGGGTAACTCAAGTCTTAGAGGATATGCTTCGCATGTATTGTATGAATCATGAAACAAAATGGGAAGATTACCTTTTTTGGTAGAATTTTCTTATAATAATAGTTACTATACTTCTCTAGGTATGGCTCCATTTGAGGCTCTGTACGGGAGGAGGTGTAGAATGTCATTATCACGGAGTAATCTAGAGTATCGGGTGATGATCAGGTCGGATATGGTTAAAGAAATAGAAGACCAACTCAATGAAAATTATCAAAGGCTCAAAGAAGCCTCAGATTGACAAAGAGTTATGCGGATCTTAAGAGAACATCCAAGGAATTTACTATAGGAGATAGAGTATTCCTAATAGTTAAACCTACCAAAATTTCTATGAAATCTTCTAATCTTAGTCCACGATTTGTAGGGCCTTTTGAAATTATTGATAAACTAAACCTGGTAGCCTACAAATTAGACTTCCCACCCAATTTGTCAAAAATTCATGATACATTCCATGTGTCCCTTCTCACGAAATATGTTCCTGACCCCTTACATGTTTGTAATATTGATCATTTATAGATGGACGATCCCCTGTGCATTGAAGTATAACCTGTTAATATCCTTGGTTATCGAACAAAATAGTTTAAAAAGTAGAATATTGAACAGTGCAAGGTCCAATGGGACCAGTTTTCCAAAAATAGTACCATGTGGGAGGATGTGGCCATCATGAAAAGATAGTTTTAATTTTTATTTGAATAGTGTTTGAATAGTTTTATCATCATGTCATAGTTTCTTTTTGTCTAAAGAGTGATATTATCATATCTTGGTTTGTGAAGTATGATAAATATATCTAATGTTTGTGAATGTTTAGTATTAACAATAAATGATGATTCAATTTTGGAGAATGCAAATTTGTTTATGTATTGTACTTATTTTCTATTATCCATGGCAATATTATTTTTTTTTTTATGCTTCAATGGGAAATGCTAACACAAGGACTATGTTTATTAGGGGGGAAGTATATAATAACCTCTAAAAATCTACTTTATTTTATGCCTAATTTATCTGCAAATATGAGATATTTCTAATGTATATGTGGATATAGAGGATAGGTGTTTTTACTAGCGGGTACAATGCAAAGGAGGGATGTCTTCTCAATGGGCAGAAGGATTATCTAGTGTAAGGTAAGTCAAAGGAAATGATGAGCGGTGGTGTATTCATCGGTTGATAGGGGCAAAGAACCCTATAGGCAATGCATTCACCAGCGGTCCATGTAGATGCATATCATGTAGTTACATTTGTAGGAATGTTTGATGTTTGTCAAATTGTGAATTTATGATGTTTGGTTGGCAATGAAAATGCTTAAATGCATGGGATCCATAGTTTAAAATAACAAGATAAAAGTGAAGTAATGATGCGACTATTGTTGTTTTAAGATCTGAAAGAGAATATAAGTAAAGGGACAAAGTAAGATAAATAATAATCATATACTTATGTATATTAATGTGTGTTTGAGAGGAATTTATTTATTTAAAATAACATATTTATATATAACTATATGTATAAATATAAATATATGAAGGCATTAAAAATAAATAATATTTATTATTTTAAAATAAGGTAAGAAAATAATTATAACCAATAATATATTAAAATGTGTAATATTAAAATGAATATGAAGGAGTTATTGCTTGGCAAAATAAAATAAAAAGAAGACAATTTGGAAATTGTCAGTATTTTGGGGAAATTATTATTAAACTTGGGTTGTTGAATGTGGAAGGTAGTGGATTCCACATGGCATGCTTTACATATAAGGAATCCCAAAACGAACGTGAGCTTGCTAGTAGGAAAAAGGAAGACTTATCTTCAAAATGGAAAAAAGAGAAGACAAGAGGGATGACGGTCTAATGTTTTTTGGCAAGGCAAGGCAAGAGCAATGGAGAGAGGACTTTGGAAAGCAAGGGAATTAGTCTACGTAAATCAGTAAGTTTGAACTGATAAAATTCATAAGATAATATAAATGGGATAATGGGAAAATGGAAGTTTTAAAAGCATTGTTTAATTTTGTTCTCCATGTAAATATAGTCTGATATTTGCTTTGTAAATGGAAGAGGAAATGAATCATCCCAGTGCATGTGTGGAAAATATTTAAATATGAAGCATGTATGTGATTATAGTCTAATATTTATTTTGCAAAACTAAAGAGAAATTGAATCTTTCCAATGCATGCGTGGAAAATTTTTAAATGGGACGCATGTGTTCTAATGGATTGTTGAAAAATAAAGAGGATTATGGTTTTTTGTGAACTTGACTTGAATAGTTTCTATTTTGAAACTCATTTTGCTTCTGCATGTTGTGTTGGGAAAATTTTGCGATAGTTGCATGATATATTGAAAGCTTATGGTGGTAAGCTTATGAAATCCTGCATGTTGTATTGGAAATGAAAATATTGTATGCATGTTAGGACTAGTTGCATGTCATGTTAGTTTGACCGCTCTAACCCTTGAGATGTCATCGAAAACCCGCATCAAAAAATTGGAGCAGTGTGAAGAAATAAAGCTAGAGTCTTTTACTTGCTATTGAATTCTAGTCTGCATTCAGGTGTCAAGAGTTGAATTTAAACTGAAAATGATTTATTGTAAACTATACAAGCTTATGAAATTTACTCATTAGAAGGATGAAACTTGAGTTATTCAAAGGTTGAAATTGTATACATTTGTAATTCAAAAAATGTAGACTCTATGGAACAACATGGTAGTATTCTGAGAATTCTTTTGATGTAATGTAAAATAATACAGTCATTTACCTTCTAATATGATGAGGAATAGACTTGAATTCAAAGAAATAGGCTTGCACTATTTTGAATGATATATCCTTCTCATATGAAGAATGGTTTCTAGATTAAATTTATTAGTTTATATTTTTTTTTACCATATATGGTTCATCTATTCACATGCTTTTAAATTCTACATAATTAAATATGGTTGAATATCTTACAGGAAATGTAGTTCTAGCAAGTTGCCAAGAAAAACTTCAGTTTGTATAATGGGATTCCCTATATTTTAAAAATGGTTCATATACTGTGCTTGTTTTGGTTGATGAAAAACATTATATTTTCTTTTCCTATAACAAATTTGAACCAGCAATTGTGCATAGTAGGGTTTACCCGTTCATTTTATGAAATAGGGATTTAGGGAAGACTATGACTTGAAATAAGAGGATTTATCAGTCCAAACTAGTATGGTAGGGTTATTTAGAATGTTAGCAAGGATAAACCGTTTAGTAAGAGTAATCATGACAGTTTTGAGTAAACTACCATCCACACGATGATATAATGAACATGAATATATATAATACAATATAAGTTATAGCTTTTCTTGGTTTAAGTCTTCAAACCGAGCCTATGTTTAAAAAAATATGCATTGGAAATTGTGGAAAATTAATGGCTTGGGTAATTTGGAGTAAGGTTATTTTTTAAGAATCGAGTGGTATTACCTTAATTAAGATAGTTAGAGTCAAAAATATTTAAAAGTCATTTAGATTATAGGATTAAAACTATAGTGTAGTTGCAACCTTACTTAAACTTATAAGATTAGTCCACTCTTTTTCACGGTTATATAGTGTAATTTTGAAAGAGAAAGTGATTTATGAATAAATTTTAATGAAGTACCTACTCCAATAGAATATTAAATAAAAAGGAATCTTAAATAAAATTATTTTAGCAAGTTATAAGAATCTTTAGTTTTTATTGCAATGGTTTTTCATAGTTCCTCTATCTTTTATTCTTTTTTAATGAAAACATACAAGTAGCCAAATGGAAACTAGCAATATTATAATACATAATATAACTTTTGAACGATTGTGAAATTGTATTCGTCAAAAAACCTTTGCATAGATAATTTTTTCTAAATAATCAAAACTTAGATAAACCTTTGGTTAAGAAATTCCAATATTGTGGGAAGGACAATATTAACTTGTAACCTAAGGTTGTGGGTAGGGTAATCTTGATATTATTTCAAGATTACGGGTAGGATAATATTATGAGATAATATTGATATTATTTCAATATTGTGGGAAGGACAATCTTGATGGTATGGGACATTGTGTTGGTTAATCAACACAAAACGTTAGGTGGTTACCAAGGTATTGGTAAGATGCTAGACGATGCTTCATGGAGGATAGTTGATCATCTAGCTCGAGCATGTATGTGTTGTATTACATGATATAAGTACAAGATATAAGTTCATGAGTTCATGCCAAGACATGGAGAAATTATGCATCACACCTCTAAGTGATATGGGCCTTATAGGAAAAGAAACATCCTACCTAAACTTAGGATCTCGGGTGGAGAGTGAAGTTCAAAATAGGCAACTATATGGAATTTGGCCAATCTCGATCTAATGAGTATTTTGACTACAACGAAATGACACTCATGAATATGGATCTAACATTATCATACTAGAAAATAAATTAGAAATATTGAAATAAAATAAATCTCTTACTATAACCTCTGATATAGGACAAACAGTGGGCAGACTTGGGGTGTTTAGATAACCAAGTGAGAAGAAATTGGGTTGTTACACTCAATTATTCTAAAGTAAAGTTTCAATGTTATACTGGTGCTCTAACATTCTCATCCTTGATGGCTCTTGGCTTCTATTCAATATATGAAACTGTAACTACTTTCCTTTGATGCATGCTTATTGATGATGTTGGCTTGATGCTTGGTTACTTTTCCAATGATAATTCCAATATTTTCAACCAGAAAAATAATATATCTTTTGGACGAATATACTCAACACTATAGTATATCTAATATGTGCTCTAAAATAACATCTTCTTTTGATTTGAATAGTCAATAAAAACTTGATATTGTTCTTTCTCTTGAAATAAATCTAACTTCTATTTTATGTGTAGGTTTGTGTAGACACGGAAAATTGACCCACTTTTAGTGGGTAATCTTCCTTAGAATCCCCTAACAGGTCTCTAACCCTTGCTCTAGACAAGGGTAGGCATCTTTCACCCTACCTTATCTTCCTTAGCCTTTTTTATAAAAATCATACCCGATTGCAATGGGGTACGATTTTATGAAAGTAATATCGTGCCTCGTCGACATAGAACATAATTTTACTATTTTAGGGTTCAAATTTTTAAAACTCGAGTTTAAACCCTTCCAACAAGTTTTGTATCAGTCTATGTTTATTTTCCTTCCCATTTCACCTCGAATTTCATCTATAAAAGGAGGGATTAATATAACTATTTTAACATGACGATTTTCTAACATGTGATTACTAAGCTCAAAATTTTTATGATTGCTCGCTTTCTTATAACTTGCTTGGATTTTTCTTTCACTTTGCTTCCTGTGTCTTCTACAAGATAACCCTGAGTGCAAAATTCATATTTTATCTTTTGTTGCATTTATTGGATTGTTGTTTGGGTTGTGGATTCATGTTGTGGTTCAAACGGAGAAATAGTATCTATCTAAATACTTCAATCTCCTTTGTCTACTTTTGCACCATCCATCAGGTTCTATGTACTTTATTTCTGTATTAATTTTACATGTTGCATTCATATTTTATTTTCATCTATCTTCAAAAAAATCACACATGGTATTAATGGGTCACGACTTCGCTTACCTATATTAGGGTAAATTGTTTGCATAAGTGAAATCGTACCTGATCTAGACAGGATGTGACTTTGTTGCTGCATTATCGCACCCGCTTCAAGCGAGGTATGATTTCTCCCAAGAGTAAATTGGGGGTAATTAATGGTTTCTAAAATTTTTGATAGGTTCCTTACTGCATCTATATCATATTGGCATACTTCATTTTTTTCTCTACTGCTGCATTATTGTTTTATGATTAAATATTCAAAGGTAAATTTTGTTTTTATTTTCAAAGGTCATCTAAATGACCTAGGGGGCTTGACTATTGCACCTCCAAGAATTACTATACAATGGTCTAAGTAGGCCCCCTAATACTGATCATAATTTTTTAGTGTTTCCTAAGTTATCTTGCTAAAACAGGTATTTTTGATAGCATTGGACAAGAGGCAGAAAAGGCTAGATCAACCATCGATCAAGTTAAGTGTTTTATTTGTTCTATTGGCTATAAATCTGATTTGAATATCCATTATAGGTATCTAAAAAGTGAAAATCATGTAGTGTGCATCTAGGGTTAATATTGTACATTTATCTTGTGTCCTTGCTTTAAATATTTTTTAGATAAAACCCTAGGTTAGCAAACATTCAAAGAAATAATCATACTATGCTAGCTATTGTATTATTGCATTCTATTTTCTACATTTTCCTTTATCTTTCGTAGCATATATCTAGAAAGTCCAAACTTAGATGATTTATTGAAATAGAACACATCAAACTATCTCGAAATCTTGAGTACTTAGAGTGAGTCCTTATACCATTCCTGGTGAACCCATCCCCCTAGCACCAAGTTTAGAGAATAACATACCCCCATGGTCTTCTTGGAACTCTCTATTGCAGATCTAGCCATGAATTATACACAGTAGGATAGTTTTCCCCCTCTACATATTTGGTGAACCTAATGTGAACACCTCATTTTTATTTTAAAACTTTAATAAGACCACTAATTTACTTGCATAGAGTTAGAACATGAAAATAGTTTAAAAAGTGTCTTTGATGTGGCTTTAATTATTTATAGATATATTTTTTCCATTTTTCTTTCTCTTAATCCTATGGCTCCAAACCTTAGGAATAAGTGAAAGCTTTCAAAATTTGATATGAATCCTCAAAAGGATGATCATATTGACAAGGAGAATCCTGATCTAGAGAGAAAATATGTCTTGGAGAATGATGATCCTATTGAAGGTCCTCATGGTAGTCTCATATTTAAATCATATTATCATGTTTGGGGTTTTATGAAATGCCATAAGATAGACTTACATGAGGCTATGAAACATAAAGCTCAACTCAAAAGAGGTGAGACTCTTCTTCCTCCTCTAGTAATCTCTCCTAGGTATGTTCATGATAACCCTTTGTTTGAATATTTAAATCATGGGAATCCTATCCATAAACCAACCTATGCCACTATTGTAAACACCAATGTTGGAAGGACTCCACAAGTTCCTCCAACTAGTAGTATCACTCAATATTGTTTTCAATTTCCTCCTCAATCTACTAATATCAACATTCCTTCTTCTGTTCCACCAATTTTTAGTTATCCTCTCTAGCAAGGTATCACATATCACAATTGTATCAATACTTCCAACATGTGCCAAGTACCTTTTCAACAACCTATCTATACTCCTCCCTTAGGAAATCTAGGGGTATTGCACAATAGTAATCTAGAAGTTTAGAATTTTGTAAATATGGTAAAATAATTGGTTTTAAGAGTGGATATGATTCAGCCTTCTAGTTTTACGTACAATTATAAATATATGTGCAATCAACCCCTAGACCCTATGGTTGTTTCTAGGCCTTATCCTAAGCATTTTTCCATACCGATTTTACCTATATATAAGGGTACTAAAGATCCAATTGAGCATCTAATAAGATTTATAACAACTTGCCATGATCTCATCTATGATGATATGTTATTCCTAAAGATGTTTCCTAAGAGTCTTGTTGGAATGGCATTAGAATGGTATTATCGGCTACCTAATTATTATTTGAGAAATTTTGAGGAAACAACAAAATTTTGTGTTCAATAGTTTGGTGCCTATATTGAAAAGGAAGTGACCATGAAATATATTTATAGTTTGAAACAAGGTAAAGAGGAAAGTTTCTCAAAAATCTTCACCCGTTGGAGAAGTCTAGTTGGATGCTTGAGATATACTATACCTCCCAAATATATTCTTGAGAAATTTATTGGCAATTTACAAGAACAATAATCTTATGAATTATAAAGTACAATTATCACATATTTTGATCAAGAGATTGAGTTAGCAAGGAAAGTGGAACAAGCTCTTATCAGAAGAGGATAGCTCAAAGTGAAAGAAGATAAAACTATTTAGTCATAGTATAAGAATAAGGATGTGGTAGGTTATGGTGTAATGGATAGTAGGCATGTTAATAATATTGCAACAACCTACAAAAGATAATACTTCAAAAATATCCACAAAGGAATTTCACAAGACTTGGCATACCTATGGAAGAATTCCTAAAGCAAATTTTGGAAGCCAAAGCAATTGAATTACCTTCCACAAGGTAACCAAATACTACAGCTAGTTTGTACAAGGTAGGATAACATTGTGCATATCACTGAGTAGAAGGACATTGGACAAATTCTTGTAAGAAGTTGAAACATGTGGTTCAAGATTTAATTGATGCAGGACGTTTTGATGTAAGAAACTCTCAATCTTCAGATAGTCAACAAAATTTCACTACCAACCAAAATGTACCTAAGCAAGGACAACATGCAATTAATCAAGTATCTTGTAAAAATGTACCATATCATTATATTAACCATACGGTTGATATGGTAATATCTACTTTAGAGCAGTAGGTGCATAATCTACAGATCCAGCAATCTCAATAGGAGATGAGTTTTTCAACAAATATTTCCCTCTTAGAAATTTTGCAAAATTCTCATACTCATGGAGAAGCCTTAATAAATATTCTAAAATAGCAATTTTTCCCTCTAGATATTTCCTCTAGTGATATGTCCAATGTTGTAAGCTCTCTTGGGACACATCACATAACATTCTCGAATGATGATATTTATTCCTCATACTTACGTAGGGATTCTTATCTCTAAATTAATTAATTTATTGATGAAACCTTTATCAAAAGGATTATGATTGATAATGGTTTTTCTCTTAATTTATGTACATATCAATTTATCCAAAAAATTGGATTAAAAGAGGAAGATTTAGCTAAATCCAATGCAATCATCAAAACATTCAAAACCAAGTCCCAAGAAGCTTGTGGCATTATATCTCTCCCCCTTAAAATTTGGATCCAAGATTCTAGATACATTGTTCTATGTGGTACCTTGACCTACATATTTTAATATACTTCTCAGACATCCTTGGATCCATGCAATGTAGGTTTTCCCTTCTACTTTTCATCAGTGTTTGAATTTAAAATGTAATGATCAACTTGTCACCATTCTAGGTGACCCTCATTTGTTTGAATATTGTTCAATGGTTTAACAAGCTTAGTTTGGTCTCAATATTTGTCCTTTAGTTTCATAATCTATTTATTCAAGTTCCTCATCTCAAAAACCTGAGCAATTCAACAATCTAAAAGCGAGTGACGAACCTCTAATCAAAATTTCATGGGATCAAGATAATCAGGTTTTTAAAGAACCTCTTCTAGATATATCTCATCAAGGTTGTGAGCAGAGTAATGAGGATGAGGATTCCCCTTATCCCTCTAACATCTTGTTTTGTAATATGGTAAATTCTATGTATTCTAATGATAAATATTTTGCTTCTCATAGAGATCTTGCAAAGTTAGGTATTTCTTCTCCTTATGCTAAGAATGATTGTTTTGTTCAAGAATGTATAAATTATCGTGTTGTGACTACCAAAGAAAGAGCTATGAAGGAGCCTCTCCATGATTATAATCATTGAGATGGCTTACCTTCTAGATTTTTCTTTGATGAAGCAGTCCCTTGAATCCTTGCTCTTTTTGTTAAGATAGGAGACACAGTTAGAGTATGTGTCAACTATCATTATGATTGCTTGTTTAACATAAAATAAAATAAAATCAATCATTAATTAGGCATGCATTTAGCATAGATCATATTGCATTGTTGCTTACTCATATAGCATGACTTCCTATCATATTTTACATGATTGCTTGAAATTTTGTTCCTCTTGCATTTTTGCTTGTCATACTTTTATTATTGTTTGCTTATGATTGCTTGATCATATAACTTTTTCAGAGATTCATGACAATGGGAAATGATGACATCTAGTTAGG
This sequence comes from Wollemia nobilis, assembly GCA_028583015.1. Lineage (NCBI taxonomy): Eukaryota > Viridiplantae > Streptophyta > Pinopsida > Araucariales > Araucariaceae > Wollemia > Wollemia nobilis. The sequence continues at coordinate 4,785,288 of JAQPPZ010016829.1, read as the reverse complement.
TCATAGCTCACATGCATTGCACTCTCACTAGGTTTTTATGCCTAGAGAAGCCCCAACCTAGGGCCCATGAATTTTCATCCCTTCTTCTCTTCTCGTCTTTCTTTGCTCTTTTCTTCTCTTCTCTCTTCTTCTTATGTCCCTTGACTTTGAAATTTTTTACAATGATCATCATTTCTCCTCTAAGTCAAGGAATGCAATCCTATTTTGGCATATCCTTATATTTTTGCATGATTCTTATTTATTATTTGTCTTATTTGTTCAGATAAGGATATACATTCTTCTCTTCTTTGATTACACATTTCCTACCTCTTGAAATTTAACTAGCTGAAACTTCAAGCTAGGGTTACACATGCATAGTTATTTTCTCCTCATTTTCTTCCTCTTATTTCACATGCACACACTCACATTGTGTTATTCTCATTTGATTTATTCTATACATATTCTTACACATACCTATTGGGTAGTACTTGCTAATACACCATTCACATATCACCCCTATAGGGTTACGCTTCTTTTGACTCAACAGGCTCAACACCCCATTATAGGATAAGCTCCTTGGCCACTTTAGTAGACCTCGACATACATCCTAGCAGGTAATCACCCCACAGTAGTCACTAGTGAGCAATCATCCATACCAAGTTACGCTCCATAATTTTATCATTTGAGAAATCGCCAATAGCACGTTATGCTCTATATTTTTTCTATTTTTCCATCTTAGTGAGTACTACACCCATAGCAAATTTTCACTCTACATCTAGACCTTCTGTTTGGGCATAACATTCTTCATTCAATGTTCATGATCAACTTCTCTCACTTTTTTTTATTGATCTTCTTTGTAGATGTTCTTGTTATTCTTCTCTTCTATTCCATTCCTTCTTCTTATGATTGTTTCTTATCCTTCTCTCGATTTCTTTATTATAATAATTATTTCATTTGCAAAGTCTTTTTAATATCCCTATTCAGGATAGCACTTGCATATAATTTATCTATATGTTACACCCCACATGTGATACTTATACATCCTAGAAGGTATTGCATTGTCTATGATCTTCTATCAGGTCATACCCTCGTTTGACTCAGTAGGATTAACACCCATTACAGGATAATCTCCTTGGTCAATTTCATTAGACCTCATCATACATCCTAGCAGGTAAATGCCTCATAGCATTCAATAAGGAAGAAACCACCCATAGTGGATTAGACTCCACACATCTTTTTACACTATTGCAAGTGTTGAACCTATAGTGTATCTAGCTCTCTTTCTAAAATTATCTATGGTATCTAACTACACTGGTTCCTCGTAACCTATGCTAGTTCCATACTATGGGTCGTTGGTTCTTCTCGCTTTCATATGGTTGACCTTTGGAGCTTCCTTTTCTTCTTCTCATTCTTCTTTTATCTTCCCTTATTCCTTCTTTCCCTTTCTTCTATGCATTTCATGATATCTGCATTAGATTCATGATGTACCCAGTGATATTTGCTCTATTTTTTGTTTGCTTACTCTATTATCTGTGTTTCTATGTTTTGCTTTATCTTTCTTTATCTTTTTCGAGTTTCTTAAGGAATGTTCATTCCTTTTGAAACTCAATGGGGCACCCTAGCCATAGAGGCATCAATGGTAGTAATGTCTCATCTTATGTGTAAAATTCTAGTGTCCTTCATGATACCCCTTTTGCACCACCCCTTTTCCCAAACCTAGCCATCCCTTTTTTTTTTTTTTTGTCTTCTTACCTACTAGGAGTCTACATATTTCTTTGACGTATTTACTTGGCCTTAAATGCATCAAAGAGGGGGCAAAATGTAGACACAAAAAATTGACCCACTTTTAGTGGGTAATCCTTCTTAGACCCCCCTAAGAGATCTCTAACCCTTGCCCTAGGAAAGGGTAGGCCTCTTTTCCACCTACCTTGCATTCCTTAGCATTTTTAGTGAAATCATGCCCGATTGCGATGGGGTATGATTTCGTAGAAGTGATATCTTGCCTCATCGGTAAGAGGCATGATTTTGCTATTTTAGAGTTTTAATTTTTAAAACCCGGGTTTAAACCCTTCCAGCATGTTTTACATTGGGATGTGTTTGTTTTCCTACCTATTTCACCTCAAATTTCATCTATAAAAGGAGGGGTTAATCTCACTCTTTTAACACGATGATTTTTTAACATGCGATTACTAAGCTAAAATTTTTTATGATTTTTTACTTCCTTATAACTTGCTTGTATTTTGCTTTCGCTCTTCTTCTTGTGTCTTCTGCAATCTAACCTTGAAGTGCAAATTTTGAATTTGATCTTCTACTGCATTGATTGGATTATTGTTTGGGTTGGTGGATTCATGTTGTGGTTCGGACGGAGAAAGAGTGCCTATCCCGATACTTCAATATCCTTTGTCTACTTTTGCATAATCCATAAGGTTATGTGTGCTTTATTTCTATATTTATTTTTCTTGTTGTATTCATATTTTATTTTTTTCCTATCTTTAGGGAAATTGCACCTGGTATTAATGGGGCATGACTTCACTTGCCTATATTAGGGTAAACTATTCACAAAAGCAAAATCACACCTAGTCTAGATAAGGCGTGACTTTGCTACTGCATTATTGTGCTTGCTTAAGGTGAGGTACGATTTCACCTGAGAGTAAACCAAGGGCAATTTTTGTTTTCTAAAAATTTAGATAGGTTTCTTACTGCATCTATATCATATTGGCATACTTCATTTTCTATGTCTCTATTGTTACATTACTATTTTATGATTAAATCTCCAAAGGTCAATTTTTGCTTTTGTTTTCAAATGTCATCTAAAGGACCTAGGGGACTTGACTGCTACACCTCCAAGAATTACTGTACAGTGACCTAAGTAGCCCCCTAATGTTGATCATATATTTTTAGTGTTTCCTAAGTTATCTTGTAGAAACAAGTATTTATGATATCATTGGACAAGAGGTAGAAAATGCTAGATCAACCATCGATCAAGATAAGTGTTCTATTTGTTCTATTGGATATAAATATGATTTAAATATCTATTATAGGTATCTTAAAAGTGAAAATCATATAGTGTGCATCTAGTGTTAATATTGTGCATTTACCTTGTGCCCTTGCTTTAAATATATTATGGATAAAACCCTAGGTTAGAAAACATTCAAAGAAAGAATCATACTAGGTTAGCTATTGTATTCTTGCATTCTATTTTTTATATTGTCCTTTATACTTCATAGCATAGATCTAAAAAGACCAAACTTAGGTGATTGCTTGAAACTGAACACATCAAACTATCCCAAAATCCTGAGGACTTGGAGCGAGTCCTGAAATCATTCCTGGTGAAATCGTCCCCCTAGCACTGAGTGTAGAGAACAACATACCCCTACAGTAACCTTGGCTCTCTCTCTCTTGCGGATCCAACCAAGAATTGTATGCGGTAGGGCAGTTTTCCCCCTCTATAGTTTGAACCTTATAGAAATAAACTTTTTCACTACCTTGAAGACCTTGAATTTGAAACCTATTTGTGCAACTTATAAACCTTAAAACTTGTGCTTAATAAACTTAATAAAAAATAGAATATAAAAATTCAAATAATGAACCTTTTTCACCTTAGTTGCATACCTTGTTAATCTCAGTTTTATGATAATGATCTTGGTTATTTGGATCACCTAAATGTTACCTTGTACTAGATAATGTAACTCTTATTGGTTGTCCAAAATAGCTCTCTAGGTCACCTATTTACAACCTTAAAACCCCTCTAACTTGTTTTCCAAATAATTTATTTCTTGCTATCCTCAAATATTATAGTTTCATATTGCTAAGTAGTTAGTTTCTCCTCCAAAAATATGGTATGCTTCTTACCAAATCCTTCTCTCTTGGGCTTATTATCGAATGGTGATAATTGTCCCATATTTTGCACTATCAAGAGTTGCTCCTAATATCTCCTCCAATGAGGCTTTCCTAGTCTTATCCTTACAATTAGCTCGAGACCTTCTCCCTGGGCCTTCAATCATGTAGATTTTAAAATCTACAACATAACCTGTTCTAGGCCTTCTCTATTTTAAATCTTGTGGCTCTCTCAATTTCTCATTGATTTGTCATGGATCGGATACCATTGTTAGCTTTTTAAGCTATAAAATTGAAGGAAATGAAATCACAAGTGATGAAATAAGCAAGCAATATTATATCTATTACAATGGCTAACTTTTAAGCATGAAAATAACATGAAAAACTTCTGAAATAACTCATTGCAAAGGCCATTAATGAAATATAATGAAAATAGAAACTCGATATAATATATAAATCTCTCTCTACTAATATACTAATGTGTGCTAAGGACCATGCATCCTTCTTAATAATTATAATTTTAAGCCAGATATATACTAGTATGTGACTCTTCACTTTCCTACCCTAAGGACACATGTGCATTCTACATGATAGACACTTGTGCACATGCACAACTAACTAAGGACACTTGTCTTTTTACATCATTTCACATTCTAATACTTGTGCATTTATTACTTCTTCCTCAAGTAACCACTTAACCTAAGATAAAATCCTAGTCTAATGATGTACCCAAGGTGGTACATTGTCATGTACCAAATAATGTAATATACTCTAACACTCTACTCCAATGTTAACCCTAGTATTTTAGGTTAACATATTCAGCGAAAACCATGTTATATGTAGAGTTTCATATCATAAGATAAGATTTGCATAGCATAGATAAATACTTTGTAGAACCATGAGAAAATACTTATAAAAAAATACCTATGTTATATATATCTATATATAAAATATATATAATATATATATATATATATATATATATAATATATATATATATATATATATATTGTTGAAAAGTGATTTTTATTATTTAAAAGAATAAAAAAACATTGATTACAAAAAAATGTGGATGGTATGGAAGCACACCTCAAAACGTTATACCAAGATTCCACCCAGATCCATGAATAGGGTTTGGATCTTAAGTTCAACTTAGAGATAATAAGAAACAAAACTCAACTTAAGTTCAACGATTTTGCTTGTAGGGAAAGTGATACTCTACCCAGCAAGCAAAGGGTATTTTCCCAATGATCTAACAAAGTCTATAAGTACTCTACTTTAAGAGCCATATTTTTAGCTTAGGCCTGAATCTGTAACATCACATTGGAGCAAATCATAGCTTTTGCATAAGTAGATAAGCCTATGGAAATATTTTGATTAGCAAATATAACACTATTATGATATTTTGAAATGTGAAATAGAAAGTATACTCTAAAAAATGCTATATTTTATCATTACTCATAGGCATTCTAGTCCTATCCCCAGAAGAATCATATGCCAATAAAATCACCTAGGTCTGAATGGCTAGAAGAAGTCATGGATTCAGGACCAGGATATTTTGGCTCTAGGGAAAAACCAAAATAAATTCTTAATGAACTCTTGCCATTGACTAAAGGATTATTTGGGTTTTTACACCCCTATTTGGACCAATTATTCTCTAATTAGTAGTCCTTTAAAGAGTAAACACAAAGAGAAGTGAGACAACTTCGGTTCTAGAGCCAAAAATACCTATTTTTGGGTTTGTAGTTTTTGAAAGGATAATTTGGATAACACTTCTAATATTTCCACCAAGGGTACATACTTTTTATCCTAATTTTGTTAGCATATCATATGGGGCTACCTCTTAAACTACTGGGAAGGTCTCCTTGTCCTTATCTTGAATATTGAATTGGGATTTGGATTTAGGCCAAGAAATCAAGTTTCTAGTGTGGCTAGAGCAAAGGTTAGAAATGAATTTTATCCCTCTATACAAATAAAATAAAATTCCATAACCTTGGGAATTTTAGCTAAATTTTTATCTTTATGCATGATAACTAGGGATTATATATAGCCTAATATAAAACCCATTACTGTTAGTCTTACAATGGCACTGAGAGGGGGGGTGAATCAGTGTAGCTATTTAAAAACTTAAATCTACAACTCTTAAATCTGAAGCAAGGAGAACTTAAAACAGATAAAGCAAATATAACAAGAGAGCAAACCACAACACAAGATTTAACGAGGTTCACCAGTTTTGGCTACTCCTCAAAAATAGACTGCTTGGACTCCCATCCAAATCCAGCCTTTGCAAAGCACCAACTTTACAATCAATTTACCAGCACCCACTGGAAGGAGCACCAACCCCTAATTTATCTGCACCAAGCCCCCCTTGTCTACACTGAAGGAGCACCAACCCCTGATTCCAAGCACCAACTTGGATTTCTATTTTGAATCTTAGATTGACATAAATATGCCTTCACTTTTACAAGACCCTCACTGGTCTATTGCTCACCCAACCTCTCTTTCAATCCAGGAAACACATATTCCTTCTGCGCACTTACAGCCGCACTCTCTCTCAGCTGCGCTCTCTCTTTCAGTTGCTCTTTCTCAGACGCGTTGTCTCAGCCGTGCTCTCTATTCTCTTTTTTGTAGCACTTTCCCTCTATTCTGCAACACGCTGCTCTCTCTTCTCGCACGGAGCTCAACCTTACTACTTCATGCAAATCTCCTTTTATAACTGTGTTCTATTTCTATTCTTAACTTCCATATTCGTGCATGCAGCCTATTAATAGTAATGACTCCTTTATTCTCACATGCAATCTTATTAATAGAACGGTTCTTTGTTTGGGCTTCGAGACGTTTCTCTGTCCAACTCGTGGTCTTCGTCTGATGACTTTCAATAACCACTTCTGCATGATATTTCTTTGTAATGACTCCTGTAACTGTAGTAATGACTTCTATTTACTGTCACTGTAACTGCCCCTATAACTATCGTAATTACTTCAGTTCACTATTCTTATTTAACTACATGATTTCTCTCTGTAACTCCACCTATAATGGTTCTTATTTTTGTTGCATGATTTTACTTTGTAATGGCCCCTGTATCTGCTGCATGACTTCAGTTAACTCTTCTTAACTTAGCTGCATGATTTTCCTGTGCAACTTCCCTTGTAATTGTAGTTCTTCTTCAGTTAACTTTACTTCGGCTGGGTTCTCCTTTTAGCTCTAAGTCACGCAAAAACATGTCACGATATCGTGACATTTCTGCCCCTTTGACTTTTCCTTGGCATTTGACCGTGAAAACATGACATGTCATGATATCATGACATTTTTTGCCTCCTAGTCCTCTTCTCGGCATGCACCCATGAAAACATGACATGTCGTGAAATCGTGACACTTTTGCTTCCGTACACTCTTCTCTACATGCACCAGTGAAAACATGACATGTCATGAAATCGTGACACTTTTCACTGTCGTACACTCTTCTTTGCATGCACCAGTGAAAACATGACATGTCATAAAATCGTGACACTTTTCGTTGCCATACACTCTTCTTTGCATGCACCAACGAAAATGAAACATGTCATGAAATCGTGACACTTTTGCTGCCTTGTGCTTTTCTCTGCCTTACGCCCGTGAAAATGGAACATGTCATGAAATCATGACGCTTTCACCTTTGAGCTCTTCCTCCTTGAATTTGTCATGAAATCATGACACTTCATCCTTCGAAGTCTTCCTCTCTGCTGTTGTCACGATATCATGACATTTCTATCTCCGTACATTCTCTCTCCTCTCTTAGTCATGAAAATGCGACATGTCACGATATCGTGACATCTTTTCTCCTTAGCTCTTCTCTTCTCTTCAGGTCACGAAAACGTGACATGTCGCGATATCGTGACACTTTTTCTCTTGAGCTCTTCCTCTTGCAATATGTCATGAAATCATGACACTTTTTATTGTAGGCTCTTTCTCTCAAACATGTCATGAAATCGTGACACATTTTCGTCTGTACTGCCTCTCTTGCAGATTGTCACGAAATCATGACACTTTTCTTTGTAAGCTCCTTCTCTCAAACATGTCACGAAATCGTGACACATTTCTTTGCTTGCACCTTCTCTCCAAACATGTCATGAAATCGTGATAGTTTTCTTTGCTTGCACCTTCTCTCCAAACATGTCACGAAATCATGACAGTTTTCCTTGCTTATGCCTTCTCTCCGAACATGTCATGAAATCAGACAATTTTTCTTCTCTACCAACCAACATGTCATGAAATCGTGATAGTTTTCTTCCTTCTTTCGAAACATGTCATGAAATCACCACAAGTTTTCTACTTGCCTTCTCTCTTTCAAACATGTCACTGAAAATTGGACAGTTTTCTACTTGGCTTCTTTTCTTCCAACATGTCACGAAATCGTGACAATTTTTCTTGCGCTTTCTCTCTCTTCCAACATGTCATGAAATCATGATAGTTTTCCTTGTGCTTTCTCTTTTCCTCCATATGTCATGATAATCGTGATTTTTCAGCTTTTTCTCTCTCCTCCGATATGTCACGAAATCGCGACAAAAAACATGTCGCGATATCGTGACAGTTTTCTTACTTGTCTTTTTCTTTGATCCTTTGAATCTGGGCCACTTCTGTCTTCTTGGAAATTCACTGTACATGCTCTGACTGCTTTGAACTCTTGTTCACTTCATCAACCGATCTATCTAATGACCTCTGCACTCTTGTCCATTGCATCAACCGATCCTCTGTCTGTGTTGACAACAATGACAATACTTTGGCTGCACCTTGCTCATCAATGAACTCCTGTCCATTGTACTTTGGTTGCACCTTGCTCATCAATGAACTCCTGTCCATTGCATCAACTGATCAACCTGATTGTGTTGACAACAATGACAATACTTTGGTTGCACCTTGCTCATCAATCTCCCCCTTTGGAATTGTTGGCAACACACGTAATTGTGTGCAATTACCTGTAATTCTTCTCCCCCTTTGACAATAATACCAAAGGGTGGCTACAAACTCCCCCTGAGTCCATGCACCTCATCCTTAGGCACAAATTATTACAGTTAGCAAAAAGTATAAACATGAGCAATATGATAAACAGATATATAAATGCTCCCCCTGAGAATGTGGTCCTAATAGCTAGTCAGTTCTTAGGAAGCATGACCACTCCCAATTTATTGTGAAGGTATCGCTATGTGGACCTCTCTTCAATTGTTATATTATAGAAGACTTTAGAGGTGACACTGAAGAAACCTCACTCAGATCTATCTTCAACTGTGTTGGCTTCTGGATCTCTATCCATTGAGACTCTATTCTCTGTACTCTATCAATAGGCTCACACAGAACCTGCTTAACAAGCTCACATAGAACTTGTCCAAATCAGCTCACAAGTCCTCACTAGAACCTGTCCAATTCAGCTCACAAGTCTTCACTAGAACTTGTCCAAATCAGCTCACAAGTTCATCAAGAAAAACTTGCTTAGCATGAACCCACAAAGAGAATTGTTAGAGACCCAATGTGATTCATCAACCTCATAGAAGCATAAAGAGAATTGTTAGAGACTCAATATGTTCTATACTTAACTCCCAATCTCAATCTCAACTCAATCTCAATCTCAAAAGAATAAGATAGATGTAGTATGCTTTTCTCAAGAACATGAAACACAACCCAACAATTGCCAACCATGCAATAACTCATATAACAATGATACTCATGTTCTTTCTACAACCAATATCTTTTCTCAACCAATTAGGGCTTTAACAACAATGCTTATAGACAAGGTTTAACCAACATCATTCAACTCAAGATTAACCTTGAAGCATTCAACCAATCACTACATGAAAAGGAAACTAGTAGACATCCTTTTCCTTCCAAAGGTATTTGAACAAAACAACCACCAACATAAATCACCAATGCAAAGAATAACTTGCTCAAATCAATCTCAATGGAGTAAGCCCAAATCATGTATCTGGAAATCTGTCCTAGCACTGTCCTCAAATATTTCCCAAAGGCCTTCTTCAAAGGCTTAATCAATCAACTCAACCAATCATCACCAGGCTGGAAACCATCTGGCTGCTCATTATAAACCTCTCCTTCAATCTTCCCATTCAAAACGTTGATTTCACATCTGTCAACAATATTGACAAGTGACTCACACTTGTACCAACTTTTGTCCAACACTGTACCAACACTGCAATTTTACTGCCAACTCTATGCAAGCATCAAACACAGTACCACAAAACCAACCAAATCATCTGAACTGTTATAATCCTTAACTTTTGACAGTGGTAGTAAGAACCATCAACAGTACAACAATGACATATAGCAATATTACCAATAAAGACAACTCTCAATTTAATCACCACCCTTCACGGCACTACCACAAACAACTGTATGAACAAAAAACACACTTTGACAGTTGTACAACAACTCCCCGACTACTTTCCTTTCATCCTTAGATAATTACACAAATACATAGGAGCATTAAAATAAAATTTAACATTGCTCCCCCTGAGGATGTGCTACCTAGAGCTGCTTAGTGCAATAGAGGAGTAATCTCCTTCTATCCAAGGAGACACGATTTCCTCTCTTCTTTCTTTCTCCAAGACTTTCTTGAACTTGGGCTTGAGTTTTTCAACTGCATCCCTGTTTTGCACCTTTTCGTGAACTTGAACATTTCTCTTGGGTGGTTGTCTCTTGTGCATCCTTGATGGATGATTACTTTCCTTTCTTTGATGCACATGATATCTTCCCTGTCTGTGTTGCACTCTTTGTGTCTGATGAAATCTAGGGTTTTGCCTTAGATTAGATACAAAAGTGCTTGGACAGAACCTTGCTATGTGCCCTTGACCATTACATTTAAAACATTGCACATGTTTTATTCCCTGTCTGTATTGCATTCTGTGTGTATGATGAAATCTATGGTCTTGCCTTAGATTGGATACAGAAGTGCTTGGACAAAACCTTGCTATGTGCCCATGGCCATTACATTTAAAACATTGCATAGGGTGTTCACTCAGAAAAGCAGATGTGTTTTTAACAGCATAACTTTTTGATCTATTGTTCAGTCCACAATAAATTGCCTTGTGACCATAGCAGTTGCATTTAGAACAATAGCCATTAAAAGCATTATTATTAAAAGAGTGAGAGTGAGAGAACCTCTTTTGTTGTGGTTGCTTTGTTGTAGATCTTCTTTGATACTTTCTTCCTTTTGAAGATTCAGCTTCAACCTTGAACTTCTTCTTCCTTCGATCCTTCAACAGTGGACTTCTTCTTTTCTGCACATTTGGAAGATGAAGGTTGTTCAGCTTCATATCCAAGACCAAGCTTAGCCGTGGAGCTTCTTTGTTGCTTTATCATTTTATCTAGCAACTCTGTGCTCTTCTCAAATTTGAGATTTATATTGGCCTCTTCTAGTTGTTTCTTCAATGAAACAATCTCTTCTTCTTGTTGGCAGCAAACAGTCTCTTTCTCATTGATTTGAGACCTGAGAATATCTTCAATCCTTTTGTACCGTTCTACTTGCAGCTTTAGATCAACAATAACTTTGTTAGATTCCTCTTCACTTGTCTTGCATACATCATCCTCATCATCCAGGTGTGTCTTCAAGGCTTCTTCTGATTTCTTGGCCTTTTGAACTTGTAGGAAGAGATCTTCAATCTCATCCCCATATTCTTCTAACTTCTTGGACATTCTTTTGTTCTTTTTCTTTTCTATACTCAACTCTTCAAGTGCGGCTATCAACTCACCTTCTAGATCTACTTCAATCTCCAGGTTTTCATCACAGACTTTAGGATTCACTTCTTCTACCTTCTCTGGTTCAGTTTTCTCTTCCACAAGCTAAAACCGGCTGGGATGCCTTTTTGGAGGAGGATCTATTCTTTTTACCCATTGTGTACTAATCCAAGATCAACCTTAGCTGATTTAGCCTATTCAGGAACTTGGCTCTGATACCAATTGTTAGTCTTACAATGGCACTGAGAGGGGGGGTGAATCAGTGTAGCTATTTAAAAACTTAAATCTTCATCTCTTAATTTGAATTAATGAAAGCTTAAAATAGATACAGCAAGTATAACAAGAGAGCATCCCACAACACAAGATTTAACGAGGTTCACCAGTTTTGGCTACTCCTCAAAAATAGACTGCTTGGACTCCCATCCAAATCTAGCCTTTGCAAAGCACCAACTTTACAATCAATTTACCAGCACCCACTGGAAGGAGCACCAACCCCTAATTTATCTGCACCAATAGAAAGGAGCACCAACCCCTGATTCCAAGCACCAACTTGGACTTCTATTTTGAATCTTAGATTGACATAAATATGCCTTCACTTTTACAAGACCCTCACTGGTCTATTGCTCACCCAACCTCTCTTTCAATCCAGGAAACACATATTCCTTCTATGCACTTACAACCGCACTCTCTCTTAGTTGCGCTCTCTCTTTCAGTTGCTCTTTCTCAGACGCATTGTCTCAGTCGTGCTCTCTATTCTCTTTTTTGTAGCACTTTCCCTCTATTCTGCAACACGCTGCTCTCTCTTCTCACATGGAGCTCAACCTTACTACTTCATGCAAATCTCCTTTTATAACTATGTTCTATTTCTATTCTTAACTTCCATATTCGTGCATGCAGCCTATTAATAGTAATGACTCCTTTATTCTCACATGCAATCTTATTAATAGAACGGTTCTTTGTTTGGGCTTCGAGACGTTTCTCTGTCCAACTCGTGGTCTTCGTCTGATGACTTTCAGTAACCACTGCTGCATGATATTTCTTTGTAATGGCTCCTGTAACTATAGTAATGACTTTGTTTACTCACTGTAACTCGCCTTGTAACTATCGTAATTACTTCAGTTCACTATTCTTATTTAATTGCATGATTTCTCTCTGTAACTCCACTTGTAATTGTTGTACTTACTTCAGTTAACTCTTCTTAACTTAGGCTGCATGATTTTCCTCTGCAACTTCCCTTGTAATTGCAGTTCTTCTTCAGTTAACTTTACTTCGGGTGGGTTCTCCTTTTAGCTCTAAGTCACGCAGAAACAACATGTCGTGATATCACGACATTTCTACCCCTTTGAATTTTCCTTGGCGTTTGACCATGAAAACATGACATGTCATGATATCGTGACATTTTCCACCTCCTTGTCCTCTTCTCGGCATGCACCCATGAAAACATGACATGTCACGAAATCGTGACACTTTTTGCTTTCTTACACTCTTCTCTGCTTGCACTAGCAAAAACATGACATGTCATGAAATCATGACACTTTTCGTTGTCGTACACTCTTCTTTGCATGCACTAGCGAAAACATGACATGTCACGAAATCGTGACACTTTTCGCTTCCGTACACTCTTCTTTGCATGCACTAGAAAATGGAACATGTCACAAAATCACGACACTTTCGTTGCCTTATGCTTTTCTCTGCCTTATGCCTACGAAAATGGAACATGTCATGAAATCATGACGCTTTCGCCTTTGAGCTCTTCCTCCTTGAATTTGTCATGAAATCGTGACGCTTCTGCTTCCATGCTCTTTCATTTTGCTTCTATCGTGAAATCGTGACACTTCATCCTTCGGAGTCTTCCTCTCTGCTGTTGTCATGATATCGTGACATTTCTATCTCCGTACATTCTCTCTCCTCTCTTAGTCATGAAAATGCGACATGTCGCGATATCGCGACATCTTTTCTCCTTAGCTCTTCTCTTCTCTTCAGGTCACGAAAACGCGACATGTCACGATATCGTGACACTTTTTCTCTTTAGCTCTTCCTCTTGCAATATGTCATGAAATCATGACACTTTTTATTGCAAGCTCTTTCTCTCAAACATGTCATGAAATCGTGACACATTTTTGTCCATACTGCCTCTCTTGCAGATTGTCACGAAATCGTGACACTTTTCTTTGCGAGCTCCTTCTCTCAAACATGTCATGAAATCATGACACATTTCTTTGCTTGCGCCTTCTCTCCAAACATGTCATGAAATCATGACAGTTTTCTTTGCTTGCGCCTTCTCTCTGAACATGTCACGAAATCATGATAGTTTTCTTTGCATGCGCTTCTTCTCCGAACATGTCATGAAATCGTGACAGTTTTTCTTGGCTTTTCTCTCCGAACATGTCATGAAATCATGATAGTTTTCTTTTTTTTCTTCCAACATGTCATGAAATCGTGACAGTTTTTCTACTTGCCTTCTTTGCTTTCAACATGTCACGAAATCATGACAGTTTTTCTACTTGGCTTCTTTGCTTCCAACATGTCGCGAAATCGTGACAGTTTTCCTTGCGCTTTCTCTCTCTTCCAACATGTCACGAAATCATGACAGTTTTCCTTGCGCTTTCTCTCTCTTCCAACATGTCATGAAATCGTGATAGTTTTCCTTTTCTCTCTCCTCCGATATGTCACGATATCATGACAACTTTTCCTTTTTTCTCTCTCCTCCGATATGTCACGAAATCATGACAGAAAACATGTCGCGATATCGCGACAGTTTTCTTACTTGTCTTTTTCTTTGATCCTTTGAATCTGGGCCACTTCTGTCTTCTTGGAAATTCACTGTACATGCTCTGACTGCTCTGAACTCTTGTTCACTTCATCAACCGATCTATCTAATGACCTCTGCACTCCTGTCCATTGCATCAACCGATCCTCTGTCTGTGTTGACAACAATGACAATACTTTGGCTGCACCTTGCTCATCAATGAACTCCTGTCCATTGCACTTTGGTTGCACCTTGCTCATCAATGAACTCCTGTCCATTGCATCAACTGATCAACCTGACTGTGTTGACAACAATGACAATACTTTGGTTGCACCTTGCTCATCAATTACCACTCCATTATAGCTAAGGTTTAATAAAATCCCAAGATTTACAAATGATTTTTGCAACAAAGGTACCCTAAATACAAATACGTACTTTTATACACATAAATGAAGACAACCGAAGTATTTTTTAGGCTTTTCTTCCTTATGGGATGCTTGAGGAAATACAATTTTGAGCAATATTTTCCAATATTAATTGCCTTACATAGCTCTAATAACTATTTGGCACATTAGGCTATTCCTTGTTGTTAGGAATTAAGAAGTCCCAAACCTCTAGAATTCCTTTGAAGGCAACACAATTCTTTGGCCACTATATGGAGGCCTTTCTTTTCTATCAAGGCCCATAGAAAATCTCAAAGGACCCTTTCTAACTTTTGGTAAGAGACTTTGGATAGGGCCCAACAAGACAAATAGTATACAAGAGTGGTAGTGAAAGTTTTAGAACATACTTAGAATTTATTTGCTAGCACAAAAGGCTTTAAAATCCACTTGTGTAGATTATTATCCACTCTATCTAGAACATATTGGCACAACACATATGAAAAATAATGGAAGGCAAAGGTAATTCCCAAGAATCTAAAAATTTCCTCATGTTGGATCCATTTCCAATTAAATTGACTGAACCAAGTAGGATTGGGAAAAACAATTATTTGTAACATTAAATTTTTTGCCATTGGATGTTGGATCCATAGGCTTCACAATATGTGTCAAGATATTATGACAAATTATCAATGTTACTTTTATCTTTAGAGAGCATCAGGAAGGAGTAATTTACAAAATACCCATTGACCTGTTGTTGAGAAGAGTCAGTAAGGGATAATTCCTTCCACTCTCCCATTAGAAATAACATTAGCTAGAATGGATAATCCCTTTCACTCTCCCATGAGAAATAATATTAGATAGAAGGTATCCACATCCTTGATGAATGGATCTACAAAGACAAAAGGGTGATGAATGATGGCCATTAATTATAAAGCAAGCATATGCA
Source organism: Wollemia nobilis (assembly GCA_028583015.1). Classification (NCBI taxonomy): domain Eukaryota; kingdom Viridiplantae; phylum Streptophyta; class Pinopsida; order Araucariales; family Araucariaceae; genus Wollemia; species Wollemia nobilis. The sequence goes on along the minus strand of JAQPPZ010016829.1, from coordinate 4,769,672 downwards.
TCTATGAAGAGTATTTGAACAAATTGAAGAAAGGTGGGTCTAAAACCTAAGGCCTACAACATGGCCAAGATGAATAGTCATTCGATCTCATCATATGCCTTAGAAAAAACTATTTTAAGGAAGATTATATTCTACTATGATCATCTTACACATTCTATGCCTTCCCAAATAACAATGATGTTATCCAATATGTATTTTCTCTTGATAAATCTAGTTTACTCTAGTTAAATGATAAAGGGGAGCAAATTTCTTATCTTAAGTGCCATGGTCTTGGCTATAATCTTATATGATACATTGAGCAAGGTAAAATGCAACCAATTGTAAACGTCCTTAGGGTCCCCTATTTTGGAAATAAGCTTAATATTTCCCTTTTTAATAAAATGGACAAAAGAACTAGTTCTAAGAGCCTCTAAATAAACTTGGTGCATATCTAGCTCTATAGTATCCTAAAGAGTTATATAAAATCCATAGGGAAACCTGTCATGGCTAGGGGCCTTATCATTGGCCATGGAAAAGGTAATTACTTTATGCTCTTCTTATGACAATGGGCTATCATAAAGGGCTTTTTAGGATGTAGAAATATGACAAGGAACCACTCTGACACATTGTTGAAGGGATTGAGCTTGGGCCAGGGTGGGTTCTTGAGCTTGAAACACCTTTTGTTAATGGTATACAAAGGCCTATAGAATATCAATAAGCTTTGTAAATGTATTCTATCTTTCCTAGATGCATTCAATTTTTTGAGCTAGGTTCTTGCCTTAGAGAGATTGGAAAAATTCTTTGGAGACCCTATGATATATTATTGTTGGAAAATTTGGCCACCTGAAGTTGCAATTGTAGACACGAAATTTGACCCACAAAAATGGTTCAAATATTCCTTAGATACCTAGCTAGCCACCCAAAATTGTGTAGTCCATACTGGGTGTAAATGTGGCTTTACATACTCATACATCATATGGAGGGGGAATTAATTTGAATTTTTATAGATTTTTCTCACTTAAATCTCTCCCCCAATCATCTTGTTTTGAGGTCAGATTTGCCCAAAGTGAAATTTTACTTTCTTGCCTATTTGCCCTCCAAACCTCTTATAAATAAGGGTTTGGATCTCCTTAGTTCCCCTAATACTTTTAGTGGTGATTTTGATTCTTGAATCACTCATATGCTCATCCTTTTAAGTGGATTTTTGTTGCAAGTTGATATTTTGATTGTTTTGATGCTTGGTGATTGGTACCCTTGGGGATTGAGTGAAGAAGTCTTGAATATTGGATAGGTCAAATATTTTGGAGTAACTCTTAGACCTATTTATTACTTCTTGCTTGATCAATTAGCTAATCAAGTTTTACATTTGTTTTATTAGCATTTAAAACTCTATTTTCTACATTTTGCACCCCTTTTTTGTTGTTTCAGGCCTCAAAATGGGTACTTGAACCATATTTGCATCCCAATTGTATAGGGCATGAATTGGATCAACCATATTCATGTCTCCTAGTTATAGTATACTAATTTGGTAAAATTAGGATTTTAGGGGTAATATTTGCACTTTAAAACCCTAATTTGTACCCTATTTTGAAGTTGTCAGTTGTGTCCATATTTGTTGCATTTCATATTATGTTGCATATTTGTTTTACTATATTCGTGCATTTTTCAAAGGTCAAATATCATTGTTACTCTTAAATAGGTCATCTAGAAGGACCAAGGGGGATTGATTACTACACCTCCAAGCTCGACTATATAGCATCCTAAGCAGGCCCCCAAATGTTGATCCAATTTTCTAGGGTTTTGTGAAGTTATTCTATAGGATTGAATCTATTGGATATTCTGTATGAAATACAAAGCTTGGACCAACCACTGGATAAGATAATTTTCCTTATATATCTTTATGTTTTTTTTGTTTTCTTTCTACCCACTTTTATGGAAAACCTGGATCATAAGCAAAGTATAGATTTCTTATTAGATTTCATAGGCATTTGAATAAATAAGAGAATATAGTACACATATAGTATTTTGTTTGTGCATTCCCTTAGACCCTTGCTCAAAAGGTTTTATTTTACAATCTAGGGTTAGATATCATTGAATAAAATAATCATTCTAGGTTAGCTCTTGTATTCTTGCATTGTCCTTTCATATCATAGTTTAATATAGAAATATTAAACATAGGTGTATGATCAAATTGAAAACATCAAACACATTCCACACTAGACTTGTATTGAGTCCTAAAACCATTCCTGGTGAGCCCATACCCCTTTTACATCGAGTGTAGAGTTATAACGGTCACCTCAAGGCTTACCGGTGGATCCAACATTGAGAATCATACGTTGGTGCATGGTTTTTCCCCTATTCATATTTGGTGAACCTAACATGAAGACATGTCTTAGTGGCCAAGATAAGAATCTTCTTTATTTTTGCATTTTATTTTAAAACTTTTAACAAGACCACTAATTTTATGTGATTAGATCAACAAACACTTAATAACATCTTAAAAATTTCTCTTGTATTTTTGCTAGTTTTTAGTTTTCCTCCTTTCCACTCCATCATTTCTCCCTATCCTAATGGCTCCAAACCTTAGGAATGGATGAAGGCTCTTAGGGTCTAATGAAATATTTCAAGAGGACAATCAAATTGATAGAGAGAATCATAATCTTAAAGAAAAGGAAAATGAAAAACTGAGAATAGTCTTGATCCTATTAAGGGACCCAATGGAACCCTTACCTTTAAATATTTTGAACATATATGGATATTTGAAATGCATCATAAGGATGCCTTGGATATAGATCTAGAAGAGGAATCCCAACTCAAGGATGTTAGAACATCTCATCATCAAACTATTCCTTCTCAAGATGTTCATGACAACTCCTTGAGTGAATATTTGAATCATGGTAATATTGTCCATCAACCAACTTATGCCACTATTGTAACCACAAATATTGGAAGGATTACACAAGCCCTTACAAATAGTAGTGTCACTCAAAATTATTTTCAATTTCCTCCTCAATATGCTAATCTCAACAATTTTACATCTATTCCACCAACTCTTAGTTATTGTCTCCAGTAAGATATCACATATCACAATAATATTAATATCTCCAACATAGGAAAATTACCCATTCAATAGCCTACCTATACCTTAGGGAATATAGGGGTATTTCAAGGCAGTAATAATGAGGTGCAAAGTTTAACTAATATGGTGAAACAACTGGTTTCAAAAGTAGATATGATTCAACCCTCTAGTTTCACCTACAACTATAAATAAATGTGCAATCAAAATCTAGACCCTATTGTTGCTACTAGACCTTATTCTAAGTATTTTTCCATGCCAATTTTACCTATGTACAAGGGAATAGAAGATCCACTTGACCATTTGAGAAGATTCAAAACAAATTTCCATGATATCATATTTGATGATACGTTATTACTAAAAAGGTTTGTTAAGAGTCTTGCTAGCATGGCGTTATTATCAGTTACCTAGCCATTATCTAAGGAATTTTGAAGAAATAATTGAATTATTTATCCAACATTTTGATGCCTATATTGAAAATAATGTATCCATGAAATATGTTTACAATATAAATCAAAGAAAAATGAATCTTTTTTAGAATTCTTGGCTCGTTGGAGAAGTCTAGTTGGTCACTTGAGATACACCTTACCTCCTCGAGATATGATTGAAATATTTATTGGAAATTTGCAAGAAAAATTATCTTATGCCATATAAACTATAAATATCACATATTTTGATCAAGCAATTGAGTTAGAAAGGAAATTGGAACAATCTCTTGTCAAAAGAGGACAACTTAAAGTGAAGGAAGAGAAAGCCCCTAAAAATTAGTATAATAATAAGCATGTGGTAGGAGACAGTGTAACAGATAGTAGACCTATTAATAGTATTGTTAACAATCTACAAAAGATAATACTTCAAAAACCTCCACAAAGGAATTTCACAAGACTTAACATACCTATGGAAGTGGTTTTAAAGCAGCTTTTGGAAGCTAATATGATTGAGTTGCCTCCCATAAGGAAACCTGATACTACAACAAATTGGTACAAGGCAGGTCAACATTGTGCATATCATAAGGTATGACACTAGACAAATTCTTGTAATAAATTGAAACATGTGGTGCAAGACATGATCGATGCAAAATGTCTGGTTGTAGAATATTCTCACTCAAAGAACCAACCTCCTACTCAGTGAGGGCTTATGACTAATAAATACAATGGAAAAAATGTAGCTAATAAAGTATCTTATAATAATGTACCACCTCACTATGGTAACATGGTATGATAGCAGCTACTTCAAAGAAACAGGTGCAAAATCAATAGATCCATTAGTCTCAGCTAGAAATGACTTCTTTCGCAAAAATATCTCTTATAAATTTCACAAACTTCTCCTACTTATGGGGAAGCCTTGTTGAATTTTCTAAGTCAACAATCTATCCCTAGAGACATTTCCCTTGATGCTATGGCCAATGTTCTAAGATCTCTTGGGATACATCATCTCACATTCTCGGATGACGATATCTCTTCCTCAAACCTATGTAGGAATTCTTCTCTCTACATTACTACATTTATTGGAGAAACCATTATCAAGAGAGTCTTGATTGATAATGGCTCTTCCCTTAATTTATGCACATATAATTTTTTTCTAAAATTTTGTATTAATAGAGGAATATCTAACTAAATCAGATGACATCATTAAAACTTTCAACAAGTTCCAAGAATCTTGAGGTATTGTTTCCCTCCCACTTAAAGTTGGAACCAAGATTTTAGATACATTGTTTTATGTCATGTCTTGTCCTGTATATTTTAATCTTCTTCTTGGATGACCTTGGATCCATGTGATGAAGGTCATCCCTTCTACTTTTCATCAATATCTAAAGTTTGAATTTAAAAATCAATATATAACCATTTTGGGTGATCCTTATCCATTTGAATTTTGAATACTAGAAGAACAAGCTCAATTTAATTTATCAAGTTCCTCATCTCATATAACTGAGTAGTATGAAAATTTAAACATGAGTGAGGAACCATTAACCAATTTTTCATCACAAGATCAAGACAATTTTTCTCATTAGGAGCCTCTTCTAGATGAATCTCACCAAAGTTTAGAGTGGAATTTTGAGAATGAGAGGCTACCATATCCTTATTTTTTGGCCTCAAACCCAAAGTAATATGTCAAATATGAGGATGTTCCTTAGGATGGTATATGCTTTTATGGGTTCGTCCCTTACGCAACATAGGTTGAGTCTTTTAGTTCTCAATAGTACTTTTGTTCTATGTCTCCCAAGGACATTAAGCAACTAGGAGTGATTCTTGCCTACCTCCTCTTTAGGATGAGTCATCCTTTGTCATTGAGGAGACCATAGATGTTAATATAGGTTCTAGGGAAGCCCCTAGAATCCTTAGGCTAGTAAAGCCTTGTCCATGGATGAGTAGGAGCAATTGACCAATTTTTTAAGAGATTTTCAAGATATTTTTGCTTAGTCATATACCGATATGCTAGGGCTTGATCCCTCCCTTGTTATGCATCATTTGCGATTGCACCTTAATGCCAAGACTATTAAGCAAAAATTTAGAAATATGCATCCTAATATCACTCATTTAGTCAAGGAGGAGCTCCAAAAACTCCTTGACATCGACTTTATATAAGCTATTGACTATTTTGATTGGATCTCCAATATCGTTCCTATGGCTAAGAAGGAACAATCATAATATGTACCAACTTTTGAAACATTGACTTAGAATATCCCAAGGATGATTTTGAATAACACAAGCTTCTACTGAGATGGGGGTGAATAGTATAAGAACACTTTTTACTTTTCTTTCCCAATAAATATTATACAATGTATAGATAACAATATCAATGACAGTAATCAAAGAAATGCATAAAACACCATATACAATAGAGACACCACAATTTACATGGTTCACCTAATGTGGGCTACTCCATGGAGAAAATATTTTACTAAAATATTCTCAATCAATCTCTTGGGAATCCTTCCCTATTACAATATTAATGCACCTCTATCCAAAGTAGATATCAATCCCCTAAGTCAAGTTCATGGATCTCTATCCATAGGAGAACTCCTTCTCCTCTACTTTTGTTGGTGATCCTCTAGAAGACTACTGCCTCTACTACACTGGCTTATGGATATGTCTCCACCGAAGACTCTTATCCCCACTCAGAAGACATATCCTCACTTCCCTAGCTTATGGATATCTATCCACTGGAGACTACTGTCCTCTCTGCTCTGTCACCTCCAAAGCTCTGTCTTGAATCTACACTAAAAATAGTCCTTTGGTCTAGCACAAATCTACTCAAAAAGTCCACTAATAACTTGCTCATATCTGCTTAAAAATTCCACTCAAGACTTGCTCAAATTTGCTAAACAAGTCCACTCAGAACTTGCTCAAATCTGCTCAACAAGTCCACTCAAAACTTGCTCAAATCTGCTCAACAAATCCATTCAGAACTTGCTCAAATCTACTCAAAAAGTCCACTCAGAACTTGCTCAATCTGCTCAACAAGTCCACTTAGAACTTGCTCAAATTTTCTCAATAAGACCACTTAGGACTTGCTCAAATCTTCTCAACAAGTCCACTAAGAACTTGCTCAAATCTGCTCAACAAGCCCATTCAGAACTTGTTCAAATCTACTCAACAAGCCCACTCATAACTTGCTCAATATTCTCAACAAGTCCACTCAGAACTTGCTCAAATCTGCTCAACAAGTCCACTTATAACTTGCTCAAATTTTCTCAACAAATCCACTCATAACTTATCCAAATATGCTCAACAAGTCCACATAGAACTTGTCCAAATCTGCTCAACAAGTCCACACAGAACTTGTCCAAATATACTCAAAAATTCCACACATAACTTGTCCAAATCTTCTCAACAAGTCCACATAGAACTTGTCCAAATCTGCTCAATAATCTCATAAAGAACTTAACCAGTCTCATAGAAATATAAATTGAATTGTTAGAGACCCAATATGTTTCAACTCAATGCTCAAACACTTTCTCAACTCAAATCAGAATATAGGATAGTTTATTATATGGAACTTGAACAATCACTTCATACAAACACTTGACTAGGGTCAACCAACTCTACTTAACCAATCACTCAAGAAACAACCCTTGCTCACAAACCCTATTCCAAGCATATAACCACCAACTCAAAATGTTTCCAATAATGCAACAGCAAATCTTACATAACAATGATACTCATGTTCTTTTCAAAACCTAGTTCAAGTTATTTGTACAACAACTTACTTCAACAATAATGCTCATAAAACAATCTTCACATAACAATGATACTCATGTTCTTTTCAAAACTCTAACTCAAATTCCTCAAACAACCAATGGCTTCAACAACAATGCTTATCAAACAAGGTTTTAACAACATCTCTTTATTCTAGAAAACCTTGAAGAATTAACTCAAACACTCTCAAAAAGGAAACCCTAATCAAGTACTTTTCACTCCATCCTTATTTTCAGAAAACCATTCAATCAACTCAACTATGGAATAATTTGCCCATACCTTTTGCTTGACAAGGAGTAAACCACACAAATCTACCACACTCACAATCACTTCTTTGCCAATCTCAACAAGGGTTAGAAGATAATAATTTTCTCAATGAATCACAATACAAAAATATATCAAACAAAATACACTTTATCACTCCAACTTTATAATAATATCCAACACCTTCATAATAATATTTTTGGCAAAAATTCCTTTAAAAATAAAATCAACACTCTTAAATTCGTACTCCTTCAATATGCAAATATAACAATTTAAGACTTTATTTAAAAATAAAATCAAACTCCTTATAAATCCAAAAACAATTTCCAACAAACACAAATTTCCAACTAGAAACCCTTTCAAATATTTCCAATTAGCAATCCTTTTAACTCCAAAATTTATTGAAAAATAAATTTCAATTAACAATCCCTTTCAACAACCTTTTAGCTCCAAACCTTAGGCAATACCAAAAATTAATTATAAAAAATATTACCTTACCTTGGAAGGGATTCGAACTCCCAAAGTAGCCCACGACCAACGCCTTAGCCGCAACTCCAACCGTTGTGCGAGCTAAGCTCTTTCTTGGGAAGGGGAGAGGACCACATGCTTTATAAACCTTCCTTTCTCTACCAAAGATAAAAATGTGTGCCTTCCCTTGGTGCTTCAACATAATGCAAATATTGTCACCGCATTTTGAACGCAGGCCACTCGATGTCTCAACATTTTAGCCAATGCCTCCTTTCCACTAGGCCATGTTACCCAGCTGGCTCCAAAATTTTCGTCACTTTCAAATTATTCCCAATCACTGCCACAAGGAAATATGAAATCACTATTTTCTCACAAGCTTCGTCTTTCACAATTTGCATGCAATCACATTTTGAAGCAATGATAATTTTGATTGCCTTTAAGGCATGGTATATATAGCCTTTCCACCTTTATGCAAACACGTCGGTGCTCCTCAAACTTTATTCGACATCGAAGGTCGAATTAATCTATAAATTATTTAAATTTATTTAAATTTAAATACTATAAATTAATTTAATACAATCTTTGGTTTTATTAGGGCCTTCTCTAATTGCACAATTTGGTATTAAAGATATTTATTTATAAAATTTAAATTCCTTTTGAATTTAAATATTTTATAAAATAAATATTAGACCTCCTTTTAACTTTGCAATAGGCCTCTTTTGGTTTTTATAAAAAACATTTTAACTTATGCTCCTATATAATATTAAAATATTATGGAGCCCTTTTACCTTTAAATTTTGGACTATTGAAGCTTTTTCCTGGATATCAGTGATAACTTTGACGACTTTATTTCTTGTCGAATTCCTTGACATTAATGATGACTTCATCCGGTGACATCAATGACAACATTGACTTAGGGACTCAAAATTTCCAACAGATTTTTCCTTACTCAAAATAGATCAGATTGTAGATTTCACCACCAAATGTGGAATACTTTTATTCATGTATGGTTTCTTAGGATACAATAAGATTATGATCACCCCTAAAGACCAGGCCAATATTAAATTCATCACTCCATGGGGTACCTTCTATTGGAAAGGCATGCCTTTTGGATTGAAAACCATAGGTTCCACCTATCAATAGGCTATAACTTAAATTTTCCATGATATGATGCACGATGTTCTCTGGGATTATGTGGATGACCTTTTAGGTCACTCCTTAGAACGAAAGGATCATGTCCATGATTTAATATGGATTTTTGAAAGGCTTCAATATTTTAGGGTTTATCTTAAACCTGATAAGTGTGTGTTTGGAGTCACAATGATGTACTAAATTAGATCCCATTAATATAGAAATCATCACTAAAATATGTCCTCCCCACACCTTGACTAAACTGCATAGCCTGTAAGGTAAGATCCAGGCTATTCATCAGTTCATTTTCAAGTTAACCGATAAGTGCTAGCCCTTTCTTAATCTTATTAAGAAATATATGGTTTTCTAGTGGGATTATTAGTGTCAAAAAGCTTTTTATGACCTCAAAAAGTATCTCACTTCCTTGCTTATTTTAGTTCCTCCTATGCCTGGTAAGCATCTAATGCTTTACATAGCAGTCATAGCTCACACTTTAGAAGCCATGCTGGACCAACATGATGATCAAAATAAAAAGTGAGCTATCTACTACATTAGTAGAACTTTGGCTAGCTATGAAACCAGGTAGGTATACTCCCTTAGAGAAGCTTTACCTTATCATAGTGTTTGCTTCCCAGAAGCTAGGGTACTACATGCTTAGCCATAAAACCTTAGTGGTTGCAAAGTTTGATCCTTTGCATTATTTAATGTCTAAACCCCAAGTTTTAGGTCAATCCACTAAGTGGCTTATGGCCCTTAGTGAGTTTGAATTGACCTTCATAGATCAGAAGGCTATCAAGGATCAGGTGATCGTTGATCAGTTAGCTTTTGCTCCCCTAGAAGTTTCCCACCCTTTGGTTTTTGAGTTTCTTGATGAGTGTTTCAACATCAAAGTTGAAGATCCAAAGTCTTGAACTTTATTTTTTGATGGATCCCATTGCATGAAGGGTGTTGGAGCTAGAGTCATTTTGGTTTCCCCATAAAAATAGCTCATCCCTTTGTCCTTCACTCTTTGTTTCTCATACATGAATAATACTACATATTATGAATCCTTGATCCTTGGTCTTAGAGTGGACTTAGCTTTGCATGTTAGGGTCCTTTTGGTCTTTGGTAATTCTCAACTTGTGGTCAATCAGTTCAACGATGTTTATCAAACTCAAGATGATAAATTAAATACTTACAAGGAGATTATCACCAAGCATTTATCTATGTTCGATCTCCCTACATCCTCAAACCACCATGTGGATGTCATGGTTGTTGTTGCATCCGTGTTTCCTTTGGATTTGGAATATGATCAAGGATCGATTATCATTAGAAAAATATAGGATCCTACATAACTTGGTTCTTACCTTGTCCCTTTATATGAACATTGTAGATGCCCCATCTAAGCCATGGTACATTGATATCTTTAATTTTATTGAATAGGATTTGATGCCTAATGGTTTAGATCACAATCAACATATTCTTTTGTGCAAAAGAGCATGTTGATTTGTTATTATTGATAATAATTTGTATCAATGTTCTTTTGAATGCATCCTCCTCTGATGCCTTAAATTCTACGAAGCCCGACTTGCTCTTAGTGAATCTCATGAAGGTTCTTATGGAGGTTATTTTAGCGGTATTGCTATTGCCAAGAAGCTCCTTCGAATGGGCTACTATTGGCATTTCATGGAGAAATATACATGTGATCATGTTTGATATTGTGACAAGTATAAATGCCATGAAAACCTAGTCCATGCTCCTTCTCAACACCTTCAGGTTATTTCTTCCCCTTGGTCATTCTCCATGTGGAAATTGGACATTATAGGTAAGATTAATCCAATGTTATTTGATGGTCATAATTTTATCATAACAGTGATAGAGTACTTCACTAAATGGGTTGAATCCATATCCCTAACCATGGTGACTAGAAATTAGGTTTATAAGTTCATCTTCAAGCAAATCCTTTGTAGGTTCAAGATTCCTTTGATGATTATTTCTAACAATGACACTCCTTTCAAGAACAAGTATGTTCACAAACTTTATGCTAAGTACAATATTCAGCACGGGTGGTCAACTTCGTATTACCCTCATGGTAATTAATAATTCGAAGCATCCAAGTCTTTGATCAAGATCTTTAAGAAGTTGGTTTGTAAGACTGATCATGATTGGAATACTCAACTTTATCCTTCATTGTGGGCTTATCATACTTGTGTGTTTACTCCCATAGGTGCCTCACCATATGTCTTGCTATATGGGTCTAATGTGGTGTTTTATTTTAAGATCAAGGTTCCCTTATTGCACATCTAGTTGCAAGATGCCTCGGTTAGTGATGAATGTGCAAATCGTTTGCACTAATTGGAGTTGTTGGATGAAAAGTACCTTCACATCTTAGAGAATTTATGATTCTATTAGAATAGGCTCAAGAAATATTACTCTAATAAAGTTTACAATCATTCTTTTGAGGTTTGGGACCTTTTCCTCAAAGAGAACCAAAAGAACACCAATGCTTATTTAGATCTTTGAGGTACGTTTCAACCCAATTGGTTAGGGTCATTTGTCGTAATGAACAAGTTTGGCTGTGGTGCTTATCATTTAGCTTTTTTATATGGTGAAGAGCTTAAATAACCAATGAATATAATGCATCTCAAAATATATTATGCATGATCCATCATCTACATTGCATTCTATATTTAACTTATATCATATTGTATTTGGTTTTCCTGGTCATACTGCATAGTTACTTGTTATATCTTGCATGGTTGCTTAAAATTTTGTTTTCTTGCATTTATGCTTGTCATAATTGAATTGATGCTTGTTCATGATTGCTTGATCATATAGCTTTTGGGGATTTCTTTATAATGGCAAGTGATGACACCTAGTTAGGTTGTAGTTCACATACATTGCACTCTCACTAGGACTCTGATACCTAGCAGAGTCCTTGCTTAGGGCCCATACATTTTCATACTTTATTCTTCTCTTCCTTTGCTCTTTTCTTTTTTTTTCCTCTTGTATTACTTGACTTTGAAGGTATTTCAACTACCATAATATTTCTCCAAAGTCAAGGAATACAATCCTCTTTTAGTATATTCTTGTCCTTTGCTTGTTTATTCTTCATCTTCGATTTTCTTCATCAATATAGGAATATATGTCCTCCTCTCTTATTTTCTTTCACAATTCCTCCTTCTTGAATTTTCAATAGTAGTAGTTTGCTTTCTTACTATTTAAGCTTCAATATGGGGGCACACACATAGTTATTTTCTCCTCATTTTCTTCTCGATTTTCTTCTAGCACGTGCACACACTCACAAGGTGTTATGATCAGATCATTTGGTCCATTCACACTTTGCATACATCACACCCCTATCGGGTAGTACTTGCTAATATATCACCTTCATACACAACACACCCCACATGGGATAGCTTCATGGCCACACACGAGGAGTAGCCTCTATCTCAACCATTTACAAGCATACATTCTAGCGGGTATCTTTTATCCATTTGTCCATCCATAGCGGGTTTTCACTCCACTTTTGATCATATTTTTTAGCATAACATCCTCTATCTAGGGTTTTGGCCATTTTTCTCTTGTTTGTTATTTCTTTGACCTCTTTGGATCCTTGCTTCTTGTTCTTCTTTTTCTTCATCTAGTTCTTATCTTCTTTTCTCCTCTTCGTTCTTTCCCCTTCTTCTTTCATTCATGAATTTCATCTTAGGTAGCTTGCATTTCTTGCACTAGTTAGAAAAATTTTGTGTCCAGTTTCCTTTGTTGTTCTTCTTTATTTGTTTGTTCTATTTGTTTTTCCTCTATGTTTTACTTTTTTATTTGTCTTTTTTGAGTTTCTTAATGAATTTCCCTTTCCTTCTAAAACACGAGGGGGTATCCTAGCCAAATATATAATAATGGAAGTAGTTTATTTCTTTGTGTGCAAAATCCCAAAGTTTCTAAAGTGATATCCTCTTTTGTACCACACTTTTCTCCAGCCCTGGCCACCCCTTTTTGTGTTTGTCACCCTTGTCCATAGGAGTCTACATATTTATTTGATGCATTTACTTAGCCATAAATGCATCAAAGAGGGGAAAAAATGTAGACACAAAAATTTGACCCACCAAAATGGTTCAAATCTTCCTTAGATCCCTAGCTAGCCACCCAAACTTGCTAAGTGTAAATTTTGGATCATTTTGCCTTCTTCCTTTGTCTTTTTGACTAACTTTACCAAATTTGTACTCGATAAATACTGGGCATAAATTTGGCTTTCAAAATTCATGCCTTGTATGGAGGGGGTTCAAATTGGGTGTTCTAGCAATTTTTCTCACTTAAACCCCTTCCTCAATCGACTCATTTTGAGGTCGGTTTTGCTCAAATTGAAATCTCACTTTCCTACCCATTTGGCCTTCAAACATCTTATAAATAAGGGTTTGGATCCCCTTATCCCTCAGTGCTTTAAGTGATGATTCTAATTATTGACTCACTCATATGCTCATGCTTGTAAGTGGATTTTTGTTGCAAGTTGTTATTTTGACTATTTTGGTGCTTGGTGATTGTTGCCCTTGGGGATTGAGTGAAGAAGTCTTGATGATTGTATAGATCCACCATTTTTTATTTATTATTCCACCTCTTCATTACTTATTGCTTTCTCCATTAGCTCAATAGGTTTCACATTTATTTTATTAGCATTTAAAACTCTATTTTCTGCATTTTGCACCCCATTTTCGCTATTTTAGGCCCCAAAAAGGGCATCTAAACCATATTTGCACCCTGCATATATAGGTCATAAATTTGATCTGCCAGATTTTTGCATTCTAGTTATAGGTCATAAATTTGGTAAAATTAGGATTTTAAAGGTAATATTTACACTTTAAAACCCTAATTTACACCCTATTATGAATCTTTCTGTTGTGTCCATCTTTATTGCATTTCACATTACTGTTGCATATTTGTTTTACTGTATCATGCATGTTATAAAGGTCAAAGACAATTTTTATCTAGGTCAACTAAAAGTACCAAGGGGGATTTACTGTTGCACCTCCAACATCAACTATATAGTGGCCTAAGAAGGCCCCCAAACGCTGATCAAATTGTTTAGAGTTTTGTGAAGTTATTTTACAAGATTGAAGCTATTGGATATTCTGGATGAAAGATAAATATTGGACTAACCACTAGATAAGATAAGTGTCCTTATAGATCTTTCGGTTGTTTTTTATTTGTTGTTTTATTTCTACCTACTTTTTTTGAAAACCTAGATCATAAGCAAAGTATAAATATTTGATTAAATTTCATAGGCATTTGAATAAATAAGAGCATATAGTGTGCATATAGGATTTTTTTTGTGCATTCCCTTAGACCCTTGCTCAAAAGGTTTTATTTTATAATATAGGGTTAGATATCATTGAATCAAACAATCATTCTAGGTTTAGCTCTTGCATTATTGCATCTTGTGTCTTGCATTATTCATCTAATAGTTTAATATAGAAAGGCCAAACATAGGTGTATGCTCAAATTGAACACCTCAAACACATTCCACCTTGGATTTGGAGTGAGTCATAAAATTGTTCTTGGTGAACCCATCCCCATTTTACACTAAGTGTAGAGTTATAATGGCCACTGCGGTCACCTCAAGGTTTTCCTATGGATCCAACCTTGATAATTGTACATCGGTGCATGGTTTTTCCCTCTACAACAACATAGAAGAGAAGGGTTGTGCTTCCAACTCTCATTTGCCATGTTGGATATCCAAGGTAGTGGTCTTGTTTTAATGCTAATGGAATAAGGTCAAATAGCACTTGTAGATGTGAAATATGTGAGTAGTGTATTCCATCACATTATTCTACCAAGTAACCCAACCATTGTGTGTGGTTGGATGGGGCTACAAGTTACATATATGTTGAATGTGAGCCACAAAAGGTTTATGATGAAGCAAATACATATTGAAATAAAAATATCTACTCTACATGGATCACCCTTTTCCTACCCATTCAATGCAAAAGAATATGGAAAAGTGGTTCAAGAGAACAACCTTGAGGATCAATTCAACTAGGAGAGAAAAATAGTTGGAAAAGTTAAATATTGGCTACCTAAATAATAATGTCATGTCCAACCTTTTAAGAATTTTTTAAGATCCAGTGCACAAGTTGGATCATGTATGCCAAATTTTGTAGACTTGATAGTGTCTCTCATTGGAATGATAAAGCTCTAATTTATTGTGCATGTGGAACTAAGTCATATATTTTCCCACTACACAATGCATCAAATGCCCACCACTCTTGTCTATTGCTACCTCAATCATGTTGAAATCACCAAAAATAAGCCAAGTGGTAGAAGGGGGTGACTCAACTAGAAAAATCCTATGATTTGTATCTCCTATAGGCATAATAAAATATAAATAGAATAACTATTAATGAATTATGCACACTATGTATTTATGCTTGGTGTTTGTAAGGTCCTGCACATTCCATGATAGAAAATTCATTGAGATAAGGAGTCAGGTGCAAGTGTAGGTGAATTTTTTTCTATGTAACTCTATGAAACACTAAGGTAGATGTGTAGGTATCTGGTGTGCAATCACACTTGTTGTGTATTAGGGTTCTTTATAGGTGTATATGTCTCCCAACCCTAGTGGTCCAGGAATTAGCTATGGCATCATGGGTGATAAATATGGGAAAAATATTGCCCATAAAATATCCTAAGAAATATATCTAGAAGGTCTCTTTTATCTTTTGATTATACATGTATTTTGTTTAGAATAATTTACCCTAATTGGGTATTTTATGGGTTGTATTACCAATGAGTTGATTTTGAGGGCTTGGATCAATATGACTTGGGCCCCTCATGGCATCAAGGTTGAGATGATATGAAACCTCTATAAGGGTTTCTTCCATTTTAATTTTACTGATGTTGCTCATGTGAAGGTTGTCTATGAGCATGATCCATGGTCATTGTAGATCTCTTTGTTAGTTTTCTTACCATGGACCCAAGATATCTCTATGTCTAAGAAAAAATGACTAAGGTCTTGGTTTGGGTTGATTTTTCAGTCGTCTCCTTTCTTTATGGCATGTATTGGAACACATTGTGGTTATTTTAGGGCATGTAATTCTATTCAAACCCAAAAATATTTTAAATGCTCACTTCAAAAGGTAGGTCTATGTCAAGGTTGATATATCTAGGGATCTTAAATATTTCATTGAAGAACACAATATTATACTGAGAGAGGGGGTGAATAGTATAACATAAATTTTTACTTTTCTTATCACAATCAATATTATGCAATATATAAATGGTAATATCAACAACAGAAACCAAAGCAGTGCACAAAACATCACACACACATGAGACACCAATTTTACATGGTTCACCCAATGTGGGCTACTCCACGGAGAAAATATTTCACTAAAATTTTCTCAATCAATCTCTTGGGAATACTTTCCCTATTACAATGTTTATGGACCTATGTCCAAAGGAGACACCAATCCCCTAGATAAAGTTTGTGGATCTCTCTCCACTAAAGACTCTTGTCCCCACTCAGAAGACCTATTATCACTACCCTAGCTGATGGATCTCTATCTACTAGAGACTATTGTCCTCTCTACTCTGTCACCTCCAAAGCTCTATCTAAAATTTTTACTAAACATAGTCCAATCAGTCTAGCACAAATATTCTCAACAATTCCACTTAGAACTTGCTTGAATCTTCTCAATAAGTCCACACATAACTTTCTTGAATCTTCTCAATAGGTCCACTCAGAACCTACTTAATTCTGCTCAACAGGTTCACTCAGAACCTACTCAAATATGCTTAACAAGTCCACACAGAACTTGTCTAATCTACTCAATAGGTCTAGTCAGAACCTGGTCAAATATGCTCAACAGGTCCACTCAAAACCTATCCAAATCTACTCAACAATATCACACAGATATTACTCAAATACTTGCCTCAAATCTGCTTAACAATTCCACATAGAACTTCTCCAATATCAAAGAAGCATAGAGAGAATTGTTAAAGACTAAATATGTTCTATACTCAATGCTCAATTACTTTCACAACTCAATTCATAATATAGAATAGTTTGTTTTATGGAACTTGAACAATCACTTCATAAACCCACTTGACTAGGCTCAAACAACTCTATTCAATCAATTACTTAGGAACAACTTTTGCTTACAAACCCTAGTCTAAGCATGTATCAACCAACTCAAAATATTTCCAACAATGCTCAACAAAAAATCTCACATAATAATGATACTCATATTCTTTTCAAACCCTAACTCAAGTTCTTCACACAACCAAAGGCTTCAACAACAATGCTTATAAAAAATGTTTCAATCACAATACATAATTCCAGAAAACCTTGAAGCATTAACTCTAACACTCTCAAAAATGAAACCCTAATCAAGTACTTTTCACTCCAAACTTATTTTCATAAAACCAACCACTCAACTCAATTAAGAAAGAGATTGCCCATACATTTTTCTTGTCAACGAGTTGTTCTAACAAATATGCCACACTCACAAATTCCTCTTTGCCAATATCAATAAGGGTAGAAGACTTCAATAAAATACAATACAAAAATATGAATAAAATACACCTTATCACTCCAACTTAAAAATAATATTCACCATAATATTATTTAATAGAAAACCCTTATTAAAATAAAATAAATGCTCAATAGTCTTAATTCTCTAATATATCAATATATTAATTAAGACTTTAATAAAAAAATTAGAATAAAAACCTCCTTATTACTCCTAATAACAATATTAAAAAACCACCACTCATCCAATAATTAATCCTTCTAAATTTTCACTTAACAACCCTTATAACTCCAACATAGGCAAATAATCATAAAATCTTAAACACCCTTATACCTCCAACTTTAGGTAGATAATAAAAGTTCTAGTTAAAAATATTTACCTTGCATTTTAGGGGAATCGAACCCTCAACTATGCCCATGACATGCACCTTAGTTGCGACCTCAAATACCACATGAGCTACATGCTCGTTTGAAACCAACGAAGCACCACATGCTTCAAGTAGTGCTCCCTTTTCCCTTGGTAAAAATAATGTGCACCTTGGGCACCTTTCAACCAAAATGACCTCCAATGCAGCCATCGTGTTTCGAACACAGGCTCTTTTGCAAACAAATGTTTTTGCACTTGCCCACTCGTCACTAGGCCACATTGTCTGGTTGGCCTTCGAATAATTCATGCTTCCATTTTTAACTATTTGTTGTACATGAAAATCCAAATATCATGAGCTCTTCTTCCTTTTCGCATGCCAATTAATAATTCGAGCAAGGATGATGTTTATGCCCTTTGGAAAAGGTGTTTATATTTGCTTTCTCCACTCCTTGGAGAATGTCGGAACTTCCAAAGATTATCCTTCCACGACGTCAACGAAGGTTTAATAATTTTATAAGGTGCTTCGAATGCCTTTGCTTCCAAACCCAACTTTGGATTTATGAAATATAATTAAACTTTATAAAACCCACTTTAATTTATAAAATATTATAATGAAAATTATAAATATTTTATTTGGGGTTTTCACCATATCACTTTAATATTATAATAACAATTATTATAATATTATATCCTTTTGATGTCTTGGATAAATTGCTTCTTTGGGAGAATTAAACCATATTTTGACCCATTCTCTTGGGTGTAAAATATAGATATTTTAACCCATCATGAATTTTATTAAACTCCCACTTGCACTTGAGCTGAGCTATCACCTGGCACCTTGACATCAATGACAACTAACTTCGGACATCAATGACAACTGCTCAAAATGTCCAACATCCATAAATATTTGGGTTAGGTAGACCATCATATCATGGAGAGTGGTTTATATTAACCTATGTAACCCTTGATTTTGATGCTAAGCATATGACCCTAAGGTAAATTATTATCCACTTATGTCGCATAATAGGCCAAAACCAGCCCCTACACAACCAATTGGGTCAACACCTCAATCCAATGAGGAGTATTGGACCATTGTAGGTGTTAAAAAAATTAGCACACTATCTTAGCTAAATCTTCTCACTCTAAATAATCTATGAAGATGGTGCTCCCTTCAGGTTCACAACCATCAGAGAAGACAAAAGAGCAACTAGTTGGTGACCCTTCAATAATGAAGGTCATGGTTAAAGAAGTCTCATCACCTCTCCAAAACCATACCTCAAATGCATATAGTGTGGTCCCCAAAAATACCACCATGCCCAACTCTCCTCCCTAGTATCCTCCTATAATTTTATGCCTCTCCTATAGCCTAAGGGACACATAATTGGGAGATTTTTTATGGAGAAGAGGCCTCACCTTACCAACATTTATTTGGGGAGATATAGACTTGACTTTGAAGGTACCAATAGTTTTAAAGCATTGGAAATTTGGAAACCCATGGATAACCCCCTTAATAAATGGAAAACCAAAATTTCTTTTAGGATACAAGGGGAATTAAAAAAGGGTGTGTATTATCACCATACTTTTACATCATTTTAGTTGAGACTCTTGGAATATTAAATAATTATATTTGAAGAGAAAGAAAAATAATAGGGATAGAGGCTACAATAGGATGCAAAGTTGTAACACGCATTCAATTTTTAGATGATACCATTCTTCTAGATGAAACCACCAAGTAAAGTATAAAATAACTCAAGAAATGCTTGGATTGGTTCACACAAGCTATCAAAGCTCATATAAACACTCAAAAAATGTAGTTCTATACACAAAATATTATAGCAACAAGATTCAAAATATTTTATACTATCCTAGGATTCCAGTCTAGCACAAATAAATACTTCAAATACCTAGGAGTGTCCATGATCTTCCACCTCAAAGCCTTAGAATATTGGACCCCAACATTGGACATGATAGTTAGGAGGATATGAAGTTATAGTAATAGTTGGATTAGTCTTGTAGGAAGGGTAGTATTGATCAAATTAGTGTTAGCTTCTCTTCCAATATACCAACTTGTTGAGAAGCAACACACCCCCACTGAAAAATGAATTTCCATCCTTTGAAAATATTGAGCTTTCATTTTGCAGTAGGGACCCTCTTGATGTTTTTCAGGTTTTAATTCCAAATTTTTGCTTGCCTCCTTCTTCTTCAAGTTTTGCTTGTATCAAAGTATCTAAGTAGTCTTGCATGTGGCTTTAATTTCAAGTTACAATTCACTTCTTTAAAAGGTAGAAACATTCTGAGTAAAAAGATCTTTCGCTGATATGAAAAAAATGCAGAATACAGATAGATGAATTCATTAGAAGCCAAAACTTTCCATTTTTGGAAAAGTCACGAAATCGTGACACTTTCCATTTTTGGAAAGGTAGCGAAATCGCGACGGGTTTTGGAAAAATAAGCTAAGTGCTGAAAACGTCGCGAAATCGCGACACTTCCATTTTTGGAAAGGTCACGAAATCGTGACACTTTCCATTTTTGGAAAGGTAGCGAAATCGCGACAGATTTGGATGAATGCAAGACTTGATGAAAAGGGCGCGATTTCGCGACATGTCGCGAAATCGCGACATGTCGCATTTTCATTGCAGCAGGAGGCAAAAGGAAGCGAAGGGAAAAGGGCACGATTTCGCGACATGTCGCGAAATCGCGACATGTCGCATTTTTGCTGCAGCAGGAGGCAAAAAGAGAGCAAGCGCAGAAAGCGTCGCGATTTCGCGACATGTCGTGAAATCGCGACGTGTCGCAGTTTCGTGGCTGCCAGAGAAAAAAGTGGTTAAGGCAAGAAAAGGGCACGATTTCGTGACATGTCAATAAATGAAGGAAAGAACCAAGGGAAGAAAGAAAGAAGAGGAGGAAGGGTGAGTGGAATCGCGACATGTCCGAGCGTGAGAAGAAAGGGAAAGGGAAAAAGAAAGAAAAGGAAGCAAAGGAAGAAGGAGAGGAAAGTAGGAAAGTGAGGAAATGGAGAAAGAAAGGAAAAGTGACAGGAGAGAAAGGCAAAGGGAGGAGGCAGATTTCATGACATGTCACGAAATCGCGACATGTCATGGTTTCGCGGTGGATCCAAAACAAAAGAAAGCCAAAGACAGCAAGGGGAAGCTAAAGCAAAGGAAAAACTGGCAAAGATGAACCATAGATAGAAAAAGGGTCGCGAAATCGCGACATGTCACGGTTTCGTGGCCATGGTGAGCAGAAAGCGCCAAAGACAGAAAAGGGCACGATTTCACGACATGTCACGTTTTCGCTGCAAACTAAGAAGAAAGTTGTCAAGGGGCAGAAAGGGGCACGATTTCGCGACATGTCGCGAAATCGTGACATGTCGCGTTTTCGCGACAACAATAGCCAAAGGGCGCCCAACGCAGAAATAGGTCACGATTTCGTGACATGTCACGAAATCGTGACATGTCGCATTTTCGCGCCAGAAAAGACAAAGAGCCCGAAATGAAAAACAGCTGGAAGCAAGGGCACGTGTCGCGATTTTTGCGACACGTGTCAAAACAAAGCAAGCCAACGTATAATGAACTTTAGGGTTTCGATTTAATAAAGGTTTTGATTTAATAATTTTAAAATACTAATCCTTGTTTTGTCTTTTTTGCAGAAAGCCATCTGGCACTTGCATGATAGCGGGAGTAATGGCGAGAAAGATAAAGTCAGGCGCATTTTAATCGAGGGCCATCACATTAAAATTTGAGATGCCGAGAATTGCTGGTTTATCCAGATTTTTACAGATCTGGCCGCAAAGAGACTTTACGGTGACTAAGCAGCTGCCCATTGAACAGAGTATGTCGAGAATTGGCCGAAAAATGAAAATATCTACACACGGTTACCGAAATTTGCCGATGGACGCATTTAATGAAAATTTATGGTGAAAGTAATGGCGTGCAGAGATTTTCAACTCGAGAGATGGCTCTACGGAGATGAAATGTCAGAGAAGTGGTGACTCATCCAAATTTCCCAGGGGAATTAATGAAGACATTTGCACATAGTTACAAGTGGATGCAAGTGGCATTAAAATTCTGCCTTCTCCATTTATGGCAAGTAACTGCACTGATTTGCAGAATGGTTAAGTTTTATCGAAACTTTATTTTAAAAGGGCCTTATATTGTAAAACCCGGGTAGTAGAGTTTAAGGTGATAAGATTTAGGGTTTGAGAAGAAGATATTTTTGAAAAGATCAGGGTCTGTCCTGAGTCTATAAATACTTCTTCTGAATGTAATCGTAGGAGGCGAAAACTTAGAAAAAAGGCTATTGAAGCAATTTCTTGCAAATCTTGTTAAATGCTTTATTCTGGACTTGGAGTTGATGTGCTTTTTGCTTTCTGTGATAGCGTGGCCAGGAGCCTAATCTCTTTCAGATTGTGCTAAGTTCATTTTCTTTTGTTTTCATCTCGTTAAAGTTTATTAAATATATGCTGTAAATCCGTGATATCAAGATTAAATATGTTGTTGGGCTTCATTTGTTTTATTGTATGCTAGGGAAAACCACAGATTTAAGGTTCAGGTCTATTCTAATTGCTCTATCCTCACTGTGTGAGCTAGCCTACTGGTGAGAGATACCAATTTTAACCGACTTCCCTTCTGTTTATGATTTTCTTTCAGATCTGTTCCATCTTTGTCTTATGCTCTTGGTAGAAGGTGATCTTAGAAAGCTGGACACCTTCTTCTTTGATTTGTTCTATTGTGAAGTTGATAGTATAAATAAAATTGGTAGTTTTGGTTTTACAACTAAGTTTGATAGACTTCTCTTTTTGCCTTACCCTACTCTCTCTGTTTTACCGTGAAATGATCCATTTTTATTTTCTTTTAAATTTGTCTTTTATTTAAATCATTGACCCATAAAGAGCTAGATCAAAGAACTAATTTTAAATCCGATTGTCAACAAAGTAACAACTTCTAAACATTATTGAACAAGTTCAGAGCCCGTTGTAAGGTAACAGACAGTCCATTTTGAAAACTATTCCAGAAGTGGAAAAGAGTGAATAGACATTCGACCCAACTCTGTAACTCACACCTTGGATAACCAACAAGATCCTAAAGTGAGTGGGATTTATCCCTTATAAGTGTTATCAAAGTTTCATGCTCATTCTTCACAGGGTGTGTATAAAAGTCGGACCAACATTTAAAATGGCGCTAGAAGGAGGGCCCACTGAACTCCGTTCAATATTGTAAGTTGTCTGTACAATATTTAAAATTGCCAAAAAAGAGGACCCCAAGTTCAGTAGTCTGTTAAGGATTGTGAGATTATAAGTTGCTTGTGAAAAGCTGGATTCTACATACAGGGTAACAAGGTCCCACCCCAAAGCTGGAGAGCTCCTTGTGCCTGAATTAGAAACTCCAAGAAGAAGTAGCCTCAGAAGGGCCAAGTCTCTGTCTCGAAACAGTTTTATCACCACCGGTAGTTACTCCAACTACAACTCAGAATATCACCGTCAATCAAGTAGTAATGGCAAACTGGTTGGGTTCCACTGCCTTAAATATCCCGGGTATAGCCCATGACCTGCCAAAAATCCTGAGAGATATCTTCCCAGATACAAGCATGATGGGACTAGGACAGCAGAAGAACATCTAGTTGCATTCAAGAATGCTCTGAAATTGTTAAATGTACAGCATGAAGATGTTGCTTGCAGATTGTTCCCGTTCACTCTCCAGGAGGGAGCTTATGACTGGTTTCTAAATCTCACTAATGATTCTATTACCAGTTGGAATGACTTGGAAAAGGTTTTTGTGTCACAGTTTGGTGAGGT
Source organism: Wollemia nobilis (assembly GCA_028583015.1). Taxonomy (NCBI): domain Eukaryota; kingdom Viridiplantae; phylum Streptophyta; class Pinopsida; order Araucariales; family Araucariaceae; genus Wollemia; species Wollemia nobilis. The sequence continues at coordinate 4,745,891 of JAQPPZ010016829.1, read as the reverse complement.
AATAGATCCCAATATATTATATCAGCAGTTTTCTGGTATTAAAAGAGAATTAAATGAATCTGTCAGATCTTACAATGTCAGATTTTAGAAGGCTTATGGTAGACTGACTGGTTATTATGTGCCAAATGCAGACTTGGCATTAGAGATTTTTAGAAATTCTCTAGATCCAATGACTTCGGTTTTCTTGAAAAGAGATCCCTCTATTACCAATTTAACAGAGGCTTACAAAGAAGCTTTGATTCTGGAAAGACAGTTGGGACCCCAACCTTTAAATGCTCAGCAAATTCCTTTGGTTACACAAGCTGCCCCTATTTTCAATCCCATACCACATCAGATGATGTTGCCAGTGTGTCAGACTCTACCATCAGGAAATCCATTGGCTGTAACACCTGCTGAAAATGTACAGAACCCAGGTAAAGAAGCTGATAATGCAAGAGTTGAAGAAGTCTCAAAAATAGTCCAAAAGTTGGCCAATGATTTTTTGAGTTTTAAAAGGCAGGTTTCTACTGGGGAGAACTCAAACAGGTATTCATATCAACAAAACAGATTCAATCGGCCCCCATACGAACCTAATAAAGATTACAAAGGTAAAGGTCATGATGTGAATATTTGTGATTTGGCTTTGCCTAACTGGTGCAGAATACATGCTACTTCTCAGCACGGGGAGTTGGATTGTTTGGAATTTTGTAACGCCTTTGAAGCTTTATCTGGGGAGTTGATTTCTCCTGAACATCAAAGAAATGCGGATGGCCCAAGTTCATCCAGCCAAAGTGCAGCTATGGTCTTGGATTCTTTCACTTTCCCGGGTGAATCTGAGAATGTAGTTGAAATGCCTATGGATGAGGTGCAGGCTTTTCAACAATACAGGAGGGACAACTACAACCTCAAAAACAGAAATCCGGAGCCCAACACTACATCTACCCCTCCGGACAATTCCCACAATGTTCCTCCAGATCCATCTTCAAGCAATAACCCATCTCCACCCAAGGGAGGAAATCCGAGAGGACCAGATGCATTTGTCCCTCCACTCAATAAGGGATATAATATAGTGGAGGACATGAAAAAGATCAAAGCCAACATCACTCTTCATGAGTTGGCCCAAATTTCAGAACAGAGGGATAACTTGATTAAAACATACTCTGGGCCTACTACCAAATCTTTGGACAAGGGAAAGAAGATGGCAAATGCAAATGTAGCCATGTATAAAGAGAAAACTGAGGTTCCACCTTTTCTACTGACTGTACGTATTTTTGGGAAAAACTTACACAATTGTCTGGTAGATTCAGGTGCTTCAGCTAATGTTATGCCTTTGGCCATTTGTCAACAGTTGGGTTTGACCCCAATGAAGTCTGAAAGAAGAGTTGTCCAATTGGACAAATCGGAGGTTAAAGTAGTGGGTGAACTTCAGAATATTCATATCCAATTAGCATCTGAGCCCAGGGCACAACACAGAATTGAAATTCAAGTGGTGGATATTCCTGTGGGGTACGGGATGCTTCTAAGCAGGGATTGGTCGAGATCTTTGAATGGATACTTGGCAACTGACTTTTCACACATGTGGTTGCCGTGGAAAGGAGTGGCAAACCAATTAAGGGTTGAAAGAGAACCCAGATACAAACATACGATCACTGAATATAATGCAGAAAATGAGACTGTAAATATTGCTGAGGTAGATATTGGAGTTTACAATTTAACAACGGGACAAAATGAGAAGTTTAGTAAAGCTCATCCTGTTCATAGTAATGAAGTCTAGACGCTTCATGTGGATGGGGCTAAATCTAAACAGGGTTCTGGTATGGGGGCAGTCCTTAAAGGGCCTGAGAATCAGACATATTTTATGTCTTATCGCCTACAGTTCCCTTGTACAAATAATTTAGCGAAATACGAAGCACTGGTATTAGGTTTGAAATTTGCTTTGGACAGAAGTGTAAGAAATATCCGAGTTTTTACAGATTCAGAATTGGTGGCTAATCAAGTTAAAGGTAAATTCCAGTGTAAAGCATCTTATTTAAAAGGATACAAACACCGGGCTTGGGATCTTGTAGAAGATTTTGATGCTTTTAATCTGACACACATACCTAGAGAGCAGAATTCATGTGCAGATGTCTTGGCTTCTTCAGCCGCAAGCCTGAAACCACTAGAAGAATTCAAATGGAACAAATTTTCGATTGAGTTAGTCCCTTGCCCTTCAGTCCCAAATAATGTGGATAATTTTCAGGTTTTCTCTGATGACCAATAGATTATAAATTTTTTACAGAGTACTAACACATTTGAAAATGCTATAATCGATGATGGACAAAGGGATACTCTGCTGGAGCAGTTAGATGATGACAGGGGAATAATAAGGTTGAAAGATAACAGAATTCCAAAAGGGATGGTGGAACTGGAGCGGCTCTTTGATGTTGACCAAATCAGGCAAAAGGTGAGTTCTGAGGATTCTATGGGTGCAACAGACAGTGAGACCGAGAACCTGAACGTGGGGACTGAAGAAGATCCCAGGCACATCAAGTTGGCTAAAATTTGTGATCCAAAAATAAAAAGAAATATGATTGATTTTCTTCACAGGTCCAAGGATGTTATGGCCTGGTCTTACAAAGACTTAAAAGTTTTTGATCCGAAAGTTTACACTCATGTTATACCTTTAAAAGAATTTTGCAAACCTTTTCGAAAAAAACAGAGGCATGTCAACGCTCTGCTAGAGCCCCTCATCCAGAAGGAGGTAGAAAAATTATTGAGTGCCGCCATAATTTTTCCCGTTAGGCATTCTACTTGGGTGGCCAATTTGGTGCCGGTCAGAAAGAAAAATGGAGAGATCCGCCTGTGTGTGGATTTTAGAAATTTAAACAAGGCATCTGAGAAAGATAATTATCCTCTGCCTTCTATGGATGAGGTGCTACAGATTGTCAATGGTTCGAAAATGATGTCTTTCCTGGACGGTTTCTCAGGGTATAATCAGATATTGGTTGACAGGGAAGACAGGATGAAAACTGCTTTCACAACTAAGTGGGGAACTTTTGCTTACAAGAGGATGCCATTTGGATTAATAAATGCCGGAGCTACGTTTCAACGGGCAATGGATCATGCCTTCAAAGGCCTTATGGGTAAATGCATTGTTGTTTACATGGATGATTTAACAGTCTTCTCTAAATCTCGGTTTGACCATGTAAAACATTTGGAGTCTGTTTTCAACAAATGCAGGGAGTTCGACATTTCTTTGAATCCGAAGAAGTGCATTTTTGGTGTAACGAAAGGAAAGCTCCTTGGGCACTTGATCACAAAAGATGGCATTTCCATGGATCCGGACAGAGTTGAAGCCATATCCGACATACCCTTTCCCAACTCTAAGAAAGAGTTGAGGTCCTTCTTTGGAAAAATTAATTTTGTCAGGAAGTTCATCTCCGGCTTCGCAGAAATAGTCAAGCCACTGAATGACATGCTAAAGGAAACTGCTCAGATTGTCTAGACAACGAAGCTAAAACAACGTTCCAAGAAATCAAGACCGCCATCAAGCAAGCACCAGTTCTGGTGAGCCCAGATTTCAGTGCAGATTTTTATCTGTACACCTTTTCTTCTGAACACACACTTGCTGCAGTTCTGACCCAACGGAGAGAAACGGGGGAGCATCCAATTGCTTTCAAGAGTACCAATCTAAAGGGGGCTGAGCTAAAATATTCTCGCTTAGATAAACAAGCCTATGCCTTGGTGAGAGCAGTTAACAGTTCAGGCACTACATACTAAGAAGCAGAGTTCATGCTATAGTTCCTGACCCAGCTGTTAAATACCTTTTAAGTCAGGACGAATTGGGTGAACTAAGAGGTAATTGGGTTACAAGACTGCAGGAATATGACTTAGAAATTTGGCCTGCAAAATTAATCAGAGGACTTGGTTTGTCCCGACACATTGCCGAAATACCTGTGCAGCAAGAAATTAATCAGTTAAATTCTGAATCTGATGACTGGTATGGAGATATTATTCATCTGCTGCAATTTGGAATTTGCCCATCTCACTTGAATAGAACCCAAAGGAGAGCACTAAAACTGAAAGCTGCTCATTATCTCCTCAAAGGAGGTAATTTGTACAGAGAAAATTATGCTTGGCATTTTCTTAAGATGCATTTTTTCGAGTGAAGTCAATGAAGTCATGTCCAGTTTTCATGAAAAGTTAGGGGCAGGGCATTCCTCAGGATCTGCTACTACGCATAAAATATTGAGAGCAGGCTATTATTGGCCTACGTTATTTAAAGATGCCCATAAGCATGTGAGAACTTGCCATCAGTGCCAAACTTTTGCATCCAAAGAGGCCAATCGGGCTCTACCATTGCAGCCTGTTGTAATAAATAAACCTTTTATGCAATGGGGACTTGATTTTGTGGGAGTGATTAATCCAAATTCTTCAGCAGGGCATAAGTATGTTCTAACAGCTACTGATTACTGCACAAGATGGGTCGAAGCAGCAGCCACCATAAGAAGTACAGCTCATGAAGTGATCGAATTTCTAGAGTCAAATGTCATAACCAGGTTTGGGGTTCCTCTGAATTTGGTGTGTGATAATGGACCAGCCTTCCAATCATTAGAGTTTGCAGAATGGGCATACCGGATGGGGATAGTTATCGATTTTCATCCAACTATTATCCCCAAGGTAATGGACTAGCTGAGTCCACGAATAAGAATTTAATGAATGCCATTAAGAAATCTACAGCAGACAAACCCAGACAATGGCATACATTATTGAAATATGCACTTTGGGCTGACAGGATAAAATATAAAGTGGCTCTTAAAACTTCCCCATTTGCTTTGTTGTATGGTACTCAGCCCATTGTTCCCATCTCTCTGAAATTACCTACTTACCAATTTGTCTTAGACTATTTTGAGGATCAAGCAGATGCAGAGGCCCGTGTTTTGGATCTAACTAATTTACAGGATGAAAGACTCCAAGCCCTGGAACATTTCAGTCGGCACCAAGAAACCGTCAAGCGCTGGTTTGACAAAAGAGCCAGAGTGAAAGCTTTCAGACTTGCAGACCTGGTGCTTCTATGGGACAAGGCCCATGAAAAGAAGGGTAAGCATACAAAGTTGCAGCCGCTATGGATAGGGCCATACCAGATTGCTGAGATTCTGGGTAATAACGCATTTCGTTTACAGGACCTTGATGGTAATTTTCTGGACCTCCCTGTTAATGGTCAATACTTAAAGCATTATTTCTCAGCTGTTCCATCCAATATATCATTTGAATGAGTCACAAAGAAGTTGTAACATGTGTATACATTGTAAATAAGCTTTAAAGTTTTATTTTATTTTATTTTATTTTATTTTATAGTCTGTACAGTGTTTTTCAGTCTGTACAATTTTTGTTTTATTTTATTTTAAAGGTCTATACAGTTTTGTGATTTTATTTTATTTTAATGTCTGTACAATGTTGTTTTATTTTTTTGGTGTGTGGTGTTTTTTATTTTTTTTTATTTTTTTTTGTGTTTTATTTGTTTTATTTTTTTATGTTTATTTTATTTGTTTTTTTATTTTATTTTATTTTGTTTATCCTTGGAAGTCTGTACAAAGTTCTTTAGCTTTTAAAATTCTATTTTTTTTTTAAGTTTTGCCTGAGCATCAATGAAAAAGTCAGCCTTCTAAAAATTGTTTTATTCTGAGTCCAGAATCCAGTGTTCATTATCCTAATTGTGAGATAGTCTGTTTAAACTGAACAGTGGAACTATTTTGTTATTCAGAACAACAGTAGAAAGATGATTGGATTTTGTGTCTTGCTTGCCACAGTTATTTTAATTATAAAGAAACTGCTATACTGTTTGGCTGGAGAAACTCCCAGGGAATCCAAGAAAAGTTGGTCATAAGAGGGGACTCTGATTCGTGAAATTATTTGAGTATCCATAGAGGCTATCAGTACCCAGGCTGAAGCAGTTCCAGATTGATGAAATATTAAAAGAAAAATTGTTGTTCTTTCTAAGGCTTTTCAGATGTTGGTATATTTCAAAGGAGAGAGAGAGAAGGTGAAAGTTGAGCAAGACAACATAAAACTGGCACTCTGTTATTTCCTATATATATATATATAAAAAAAAAGAGAGAAAAAGTTATGTAATCAAAGAGATAGCCAAGGCTTCAAAAGATGTTTTCTTTTACCAAGTTGTAGATACTACCTTACAGTTGTGAATCAGGGTCGTGTAAATCTAAAGGGTAACTCTGTCGGGGTTGTAAAAGGCTAAACTAGTAAACAGAGCTCTACTCGGTTTCCCCTTTTACAATCTAGAAAAGCTGATCAATCCAGAGTTCAACATTCGAAGGCCCAGTCATTTTTGAAGAAAGTTTTATACACTTATAATTGCACATCAGAAATCTTCCTTAAATGATTCAGCCTAGTATGTCCTTGGGAAATTTTGACAACTATCAGCTAGTAGTCAAATTATTTTGAAGAATATTTGTGGCAAGGCATGGTACATGGTCTATGTTGTTTTGAAACTAGAGTCCTGGGTTCTAAAATAATGCTACTATTTTACCCGCAGATATCGCCATTTGTTGAGAAGCAACACACCCCCACTGAAAAATGAATTTCCATCCTTTGAAAATATTGAGCTTTCATTTTGCAGTAAGGACCCTCTTGATGTTTTTCAGGTTTTAATTCCAAATTTTTGCTTGCCTCCTTCTTCTTCAAGTTTTGCCTGTATCAAAGTATCTAAGTAGTCTTGCATGTGGCTTTAATTTCAAGTTACAATTCACTTCTTTAAAAGGTAGAAACATTCTGAGTAAAAAGATCTTTCGCTGATATGAAAAAAATGCAGAATACAGATAGATGAATTCATTAGAAGCCAAAACTTTCCATTTTTGGAAAAGTCACGAAATCGTGACACTTTCCATTTTTGGAAAGGTAGCGAAATCGCGACGGGTTTTGGAAAAATAAGCTAAGTGCTGAAAACGTCGCGAAATCGCGACACTTCCATTTTTGAAAAGGTCACGAAATCGTGACACTTTCCATTTTTGGAAAGGTAGCGAAATCGCGACATATTTGGATGAATGCAAGACTTGATGAAAAGGTCGCGATTTCGTGACATGTTGCAAAATCGTGACATGTTGCATTTTCGCTGAGAGGAGGCAAAAGGAAGCGAAGGGCAGAAAAGGGCACGATTTCGTGACATGTCACATTTTTGCTACAGCAGGAGGCAAAAAGAGAGCAAGCATAGAAAGCGTCATGATTTCGTGACATGTCGCGAAATCGCGACATGTCGCAGTTTCGTGGCTGCCAGAGAGAAAAAGTGGTTAAGGCAAGAAAAGGGCATGATTTCGTGACATGTCGCGTGAGTGAGAGAACAAGGCAAAAGGGAAGTGGGGGAAGGAGGGGGAAGGGAGGGGGGACATGTCACGAAATCATGAATGTTGGATTTGGGGGTAAGTGAAAAGGAGGAAAGGGAAAAATAAAGAAATGGAAGCCAAAGGAGAAGAAGGAAGGGAAAGCAAGGAAAAGTGTAGCGAAATCGTGACGTTGTGAAATGTGATAGTGGCAAAGGCAAGAAAGGGAGTTGGGTGTGAAATGATGACACGTTAGAGCAAAGGGAAGGTGTGGGGATTTCGTGACATGTGGGAAACAAAGAAAGCCAAAGGCAAAAGGGGAGAAGAGAAAAAGGAGATGAACATAGACAGAAAAGGGGCACGATTTCGTGACATGTCGCGGTTTCATGGCCATGGTGAGCAGAAAGTACTGAAGACAGAAAAGGGGCACGATTTCGTGACATGTCGCGAAATCGCGACATGTCGCGTTTTGGCATGAAGAAGAAAGTTACCGAGGGCAGAAAGGGCACGATTTCACGATGCGTTTTCGGCAACAAAAAAAGTGCGCCCAAAGAAAAATAGGTCACGATTTCGTGACATGTCACGAAATCGTGACATGTCGCATTTTCATGCCAGAAAAGACAAAGAGCCCGAAATGAAAAACAGTTGGAAGCAAGTGCACGATGTCACGATTTTTGTGACACGTGTCAAACAAAGCAAGCCATCATATAATGAACTTTAGGGTTTCGATTTAATAAAGGTTTTGATTTAATAATTTTAAAATACTAATCCTTGTTTTGTCTTTTTTGTGTAGAAAGCCATCTGGCACTTGCATGATAGCGGGAGTAATGGCGAGAAAGACAAAGTCAGGCATTTTAATCGAGGGCCGTCACATTAAAATTTGAGATGCTGAGAATTGTTGGTTTATCCAGATTTTTTACAGATCTGGCTGCAAAGAGACTTTACGGTGACTAAGCAGCTGCCCATTGAACAGAGTATGTCGAGAATTGGCCGAAAAATGAAAATATCTACACACGGTTACCGGAATTTGTCGATGGACGCATTTAATGAAAATTTATGACGGAAGTAATGGCGTGCAGAGATTTTCGACTCAGGGACAGCCCTGTGGAGATGAAATGTCAGAGAAGTGGTGACTCATCCAAATTTCCCAGGGGAATTAATGAAGACATTTACACACAGTTACAAGTGGATGCAAGTGGCATTAAAATTCTGCCTTCTCCATTTATGGCAAGTAACTGCACTGATTTGCAGAATGGTTAAGTTTTATCGAAACTTTATTTTAAAAGGGCCTTATATTGTAAAACCCGGGTAGTAGAGTTTAAGGTGATAAGATTTAGGGTTTGAGAAGAAGATATTTTTGAAAAGATCAGGGTCTGTCCTGAGTCTATAAATACTTCTTCTGAATGTAATCGCAGGAGGCGAAAACTTAGAAAAAAGGCTATTGAAGCAATTTCTTGCAAATCTTGTTAAATGCTTTATTCTGGACTTGGAGTTGATGTGCTTTTTGCTTTCTGTGATAGCGTGGCCAGGAGCCTAATCTCTTTCAGATCGTGCTAAGTTCATTTTCTTTTGTTTTCATCTCGTTAAAGTTTATTAAATATATGTTGTAAATCCATGATATCAAGATTAAATATGTTGTTGGGCTTCATTTGTTTTATTGTATGCTAGGGAAAACCACAGATTTAAGGTTCAGGTCTGTTCTAATTGCTCTGTCCTCACTGTGTGAGCTATGCTGCTGGTGAGAGATACCAATTTTAACCGACTTCCCTTTTGTTTATGATTTTCTTTCAGATCTGTTCCATCTCTGTCTTATGCTCTTAGTAGAAGGTGATCTTAGAAAGCTGGACACCTTCTTCTTTGATTTGTTCTATTGTGAAGCTGATAGTATAAATAAAATTGGTAGTTTTGGTTTTACAGCTAAGTTTGATAGACTTCTCTTTCTGCCTTACCCTACTCTCTCTGTTTTATCGTGAAATGATCCATTTTTATTTTCTTTTAAATTTGTCTTTTATTTAAATCTATTGACCCATAAGAGCTAGATCAAAGAACTGATTTTAAATCCGATTGTCAACAAAGTAACAACTTCTAAACATTATTGAACAAGTTCAGAGCCCGTTGTAAGGTAACAGATAGTCCATTTTGAAAACTATTTCAGAAGTGGAAAAGAGTGAATAGACATTCGACCCAACTCTGTAACTCACACCTTGGATAACCAAAAAGATCCTAAAGTGAGTGGGATTTATCCCTTATAAGTGTTATCAGAGTTTCATGCTCATTCTTCATAGGGTGTGTATAAAAGTTGGACCAACACAACTATTAGCATATCATGCTCCCTAGTTTATTTTGTAAAAGGTAGATGGAATCATATGCAACTTCTAATGGCAAGGAGGTAGGCAATCAAAAAGATAAAAGTTTCACTTGGTTAATAGGGATATGGTCACCAAAGGTAAAATTCAATGAGGACTTGGAATCAAAATAATGGAGATAGTTTTGAAAGCAGCGGGAGAAAAACTTCTCTGGAATATTCTTAAGTAAAATCAAGCATGGCAACACATACCAGTCAACAAGTATGTAAATAACCATTTAGGTATTCAAATTCTTAAACACATAGATAAACTTCTTAGAGCCTCATTGGTTTGGAAACATATAGTGGAAGTAAAGAGTATAATAAAGGATATAATGTCTTGGATACCAGGAGATGGTAAGTCAATTAATCTGTGGGAGGATCCTATCCTTGGAAATCCACCATTAAGAGAGATAACCTCAATTGAGTTGCAGAATCATTTGGAAAGCCAAAGAATACTCAAATTAGGTGATTTGTTTTAATGGACCTCAAAAACTTTGAATTGGATCTCCCCTCCCCTTCCATTTCAAATTCAAGGAGATTGGGATTACTTTATGACCCACATGGCATGTAATAAAATGATGCTAAACAAATTAAATTGGGGGTAGCATAAATAGTAATTGAGAATACTTAGTGCATCTAGGAGTCTAACATCAGCACATTGGGCCTTCCCAAAAAAACTATCAATATTATATAAAAATTGAGCACCACCTAAACTACAAGTATTTAGTTTGCTAGTCTCTCAAAAAAAAATATTAATAGGTGATAATCTAAAAAAGAGAAGTATAGAAGGGCGTCATGTTTATTACAGGTGCATGTAAACAATGAAATAGTTTCTCATATTTTGTTTGAATGCCCGAAGTCAATTTCAATCTATTTAGGAATGACCAAATTTCTTGGCAATTCCTACTCTGGAAGATTAACCATAGACACATGTTTACCAAGTGTAATAAAGAATATAAAGGTAAACTAGTGGATAAGCCCCTCTAAAATTCTTGTGGAGCTCTATACCATATTATGTCATCTAGCACATATGGTTGGACAAAAATTAGAGGATTTTTGAAGGAAAAGGTAAGGATAATAGAACACTAATACGAAGGATTAGAAAATAATTAGTCTTAAATGTTAAATTTAGTTTCTATCAACAATATGAAGAAGAATTATCACCCATAGAAATAAGAATGATCTACCAGCTTAATTTCTACTCTTTCCTAACAAAGGGAGACCACAAAGAAAATAATTTCCTACTTGACATATATTTTTTGATACTCTTATTTGATGGTGCCTCCAAGTCCAACCCTGGTCAAGCAACGACAAGGGGACTAATTTTTATAGGACCCTATGAGATCCTATTCAAATACATGATCAGCTTAGAAAAAACATTTGACAACATGGTAGAGGCTATTGGACACAAATATATTAAAATTGGTGGTAAAGAAAGGAATAACTCGAGTCATAGTTTATGGCGATTATAAACTTATAATAATAGCTCTTACCAATAATAAATATTTTAGAATCTTTACAAATAAATATTATTCAAGACAAGATCAAACAAATAGACAGGATAATTGGTAGAATATCCTATCAAAACATAAGGTGAATATGCAACAAAGAGGCTGACACACTAACGAATCAAGATATAAATATAGTCCCTAGTTACTGTCCTTAAATCATCAAGATGTAGAAATTCAAGGGTGGTATGCAAAGATGATGAGAACTCCAATAATGATATCCTTTTTTGTCTTCATATTATATTTTATAGAATACTATGTTCACTTTGGTCTCTTTGATAAAAGAGTTTTGTATATGTAGGTAAAATTGACTACATCAAGGGGATTGAAGAGTTGTCTTCTCAAAATTTTACTAAGTATAGAAGATGTTGTGACCTCATGATATTTCGATGCCCATAGGCCACCTCAGGAAAAAACATTGTGATCTCATGACATTTTGGAACCCATAGGCTAAGTGTAGAAGACATCATGATATCGTGATATTTTGATACCCACAATCCACATCAAGAAAAAACATCGTAATCTCATGACATTTTGGTTCCCACAGGCTAAGGGTAGAAGATGTCGCGATCTCACGACATTTTACCCATAGGCCACCTCAAGGAAAAACATCACGATCTAATGATATTTTGGTGTCCATAGGCTAAGTGTAGAAGATGTTGCAATCTCACAACATTTAATTTCCCATAGGCCACCTCAAGGAAAAACATCATGATATCACAATATTTTAGCACCCACATGCTAAGTGTAGAAGATGTCATGATCTTTCTACATTTTGGCACCCATAGGCCAGCTCAAGGAAAAATATTACGATCTCACAACATTTTGGTGCCCAAAGGCTAAGTGTAGAAGATGTCACAATCTCATGATATTTCTGTACCCACAGGTCACCTCAAGGAAAAATATCATGATATCACAATATTTTTGTGCACATAGGGTAAGTGTAGAAGACATTGTGATATCGTGATATTTCGACACTCACATGCCATCTCAAGGAAAAACATTGTGATTTCACAACCGACCATGATTTCACCGGTTGAGGAGCCAAAGGTAAAGAAGTGGAGGACAGCTAGACTGTGATATCTCCAAGAATATAAATATGGATATGCAATAACAAGAAGATCTCAATCATTTATTGTTGAATATCCCATACTGTCTTAACTACCAATTTACCAGAATGAGCCTACAAGCATATTGTTGTAAAAACTTTTAGTTTTTATATTATGAAAAGATATATATATATATATATATATATATATATAGGATGAGAAACACTAATAAATGATCAGATCTTAGGAATTTATAATATTATGTATACAATTTTTACACATCAATAAAGATAAGCTCATCACTCTAGCTTCTGGTTCAACAACATTGTTAATGTATGTATGGATTGATATTTCTATCTAAAGTTTTATGGAATGTTTATTGCATTAATTCTATCTCTGGATTTCTGCTTTCTAATTTCATTAAACATTGGAATTGATAATCTCAATACATTAATAAATTATTTAAAGTTCAACATAAATAATTATCTACCCTTGTTTTTATGTTTCTATGAATGCTCTATTCTAAAATTTATTTACCTCTTTGACGTTGTTTAATATGTACCCTATAAAAGTTCTAGAAACAACTATATTTCTCTCTCTTTAAGCACTTTGTTATTATCCCCCCTTTTGCACAAATCAATAAAGGAACCAACCTTTTCTGGAGATTGAACCAGATAATACTTCCCTTCACCCGTTCATTCAATGCTGGTAAGATCTTGGGTGTACACATACATCCAAAAGCAAATTTTATACCAAAAATTTTTGGCATGCCTAGTGGGACATAATCCCATTACATATACAAATCAAATTTTTGTTGGTTATCTTTGTCCTATACATATTATTTTTACGAATCATCTGGTGACTCTATTCAAGAGATAAAACCTAAGAAAAATCCTTATCTATTTTCTAGTTGAATACCAATTTATATGAAAACCAGATCCAAGGCAAAAAACTTCAAATAAGCCATAAATTTATTTGAGTTACACTTTGGTAGCCTTAGAGATAATCCTGTATTAGTTTCTAGGAAAACTTCTTCTACCATCACTACAAAATATGCAAACACTTCCCCTATAGTTCTCCCTAGTACTTATACTAGTGGAACCTCAAATTCAGCTACCCATGTTTCTATAATATCAGTTAAAGTTGTAGCTACAATGGTTGTGAATCAACTAGACCTGCCTTACCCTTCATGGAATCATATAGGCCCCTTGAATCTGGCAACTCAACACCATATTCTAGCAATATCCTTAAAAGCATTACCTTGGTATGATGATGTTGGAAAGACAACTTATGAACACTATCAAGATGTAGTCGCATTGGCACCGATACATAACATCACTAAGGAATATGTTATGATAAGATTGTTAGTCATTTCTTTAAAAGGTAAAATGCTCTATTGGTATAGAACCCTTGCCAATCAAACTATATCCACCTGGGCACAACTTGTCGGTAAACTAGTAAAGGAGTTCAATGAACATGCTGATCTGTTTTATTTACTAAATTAGTTCACCATCATATAGAAGCATCCTCAAGAATAAATAGTTGACTTTAATATCAGATTCAGTTGAACTTGGTAGAGGGTACCTGATGGATTGAGGCCAAAAAATGAGCAATCAATGTATTATTATCTGAGGTCTTTTAACTTATATATAAGTGTGGCTATTATACAATATTAAGTGTTTACTTTCCTAGAGATTTTGCAAGAAACTTAGAAAGCATAAAGGGATCTAATCTCTGTTGGAATATTTCCTCCAAAGATGATTATGCCTATCTTTCCAGAACTTCCACAAGCATCAAATACGAATCTCCCTAAGTGGATAGGACATCCTATAATCCCAATAATGCAAACCTCTTTTACTCCTACAACATTACCCGCTATGCCTACACTCTCTGTGTCATCATTTTTACCTTCTCCTGATCCTCAGCTTGCAAATTTGTTAGATATGCAATCAACCATGAAGACTCTAACAAATAATATGACATCGATGGAAAGAAGAGGGGTGGAGATAAATGTCTATCCAAGGATATTTCAACAAATAATAAGAGATCAAGCTTCCACTAGTGGTAGGAATCATGAAAAATCAAATGTGGTTTACACCAATGAAGATAGTAACCTACTAAAATTTTAATAGAATCAGACTTCTGGTGTTCCACATGTAATGATCCACATGATGAAAATTAGTGTGTGATCGACCAACATTATGTCTAGAAAATAGTTATTAAGAAGATTGAGAATATTGTTAAGGGACAAATAAACATGATCAGGGAAGAAAATCATAATCTCATGATGCCTTTTGTGGAGCAAGTAGTCATTCTAACCTGATCAGGAAATAAGCCTTTGTAGGTAGACCCCCAAGAAATTAATCCTCTAAAAGTATCTTCACCTATGAATAATAAAGTTGAGAGGAGATTTCCCCATGAGAGAGCACCATGAAACCCAAGCCAACAGGAAGTAGAGCTGCACAAAGAAGCTCCCCTATAGAAAGAAGTTGAGACACAATAACAAGAAAGATATAAGTTGCAATACACCTCACTGACTAAGCATCAAAGAATAAAAGCCACTCAAGGGTATAGGAATAAGTATGCTACTTATATAAAAGAAAAGGAGAAAAGCCTTGATCCTCTTCCTTTCAACATAGTCAAGGAGATGAAAAATACTCCTTCAAAAGCAACTATGTATGATGCATTGTAATTTATAGGGCAAATCGACTTATTATAGGAATCTCTGAGATCTATAAAGAACAAGAGTAAGTCTCCAACTCAGTTTAGTTTTGCACAAGCTAGTTTGACATATGCTATAGGAAAAAAATAGACCTCCCTCCTTTTATTTGTCTCTTCAGATGTAAGGATAAGTGGTACATAACTGTATGATAGACTCAGGGGTTGCAACAACTGTCATACCCAAGGCTATGTGCGACATCATGGGAATGAAATACACTATGAGTATTCCTAGTGTTTTAAAATTATATGGAACACTGATAAAAATTCTAGGGGTAATAAAAGATATCCCCATAATCCTACATAGAATACCCCAATTCATAGTCATATAAGAAGTCATTGTAGTGGACTTGGAACCTTATTTTGGTATGTGTCTCTCTAGATATTTCACTGCCAATATAGGAAGATATTTATCCTTGGATTACTCACACTTGGAGATCCCATTCAAGGGTAGAAGAGTAAAAATATTCAATGAGAAGCCATCTACTTTTCATATCAAAAAATGAGAAGAGAAAGTAAAGCAAGCTGCTACAGTGAACATCATGACCAAGGAATTGGAAGATTTAAACCTAATGGAGGAAGCTCTGAATAGTCTACAAGAAGAATATTTGTTCTCTCTCCAATATTTCAACGCCATGATTGGAACAAAGCTTGGGATCTATTAAATCATGAAATCTAAGAAGAGTACTCCCACTTCTCTCTACGAGGCAGACCCTCCTATTGACCAACTATGAAAATTTTTCTTTGATGGTGCTATATGCAAGAATGGAGCTAGAGTAGGTAATATTTCCAATAGATGAATAGAAGGTTTAATCCTATAGATTAACTTGAAGTTGCACCAACAATGTAATATAATACGAGGCATTTTTCCTAGGCCTTAAGAAAGCTAAAAAGTTAATAATTAGACAACTCTAGATTTACGAAGACTCAGAATTGATAGTAAATCAAGTTACTAAGAAATGTGTGAGTAAGCAACACTACCTCAAGGCTTACAAAAATAAGGTTTAGAATTTGATCAAATTCTTTGAAATTCTTAATATTAAAGCAATTCCTAGAGATAAGAATACTCATGCTGACATGTTCGCATCAGTAGGAGCTAACTTTTACCCCATAAATAACATCATTTCAAAAGTCTAAAATAGTTAGACTGATTTATAGGCTTTCTATGATAGACAGGGACACCTTCTAGCAAGTATTTGAGAACAATGAACAGATAGTACACTTTCTCATCCATGAAATAAACTATTCAAATGACAGAGTGTTGGAATATGAAGAAGATGTAGGTATGATCCAATTGAATAATAACCATATCCTAAAGGGATTGATCACCCTCGAAATCTTGTTTGATAATAATAATAGGTCAACTTGTCATAATATGAAGTTTGACAAACACATATACGAGGAGGTCCAAATAGAATATAAAAAAAACTACTAAAGTGGGAGTGAACACTACAAAGGAATATTTGGATTAGATTCTAGGATTATGTAAAGAATTCCCTGACATCGTAGCCTGGACTTATGGTTATCTCAATTTTTACTCTAAAGAGACCATTCAACATACCATCGAACTCGAAGAAGTGCAAAATCCTTGCGACAAAATAAAAGACCAATGAACCCAAAAATCAAAGCTCTAATGAAGCAAGAACTACTAAAGCTTCTTGAAGCCAAGAGTTTCTATCCTATGAAACACTCTACTTGGGTAGCAAACCTAGTTTTTGTCAAGAAAAGTAATGGAGATATTAGGTTATGTGTCGACTTTCAAAACCTCGACAAAGCTTCATTAAAATATCATTATCCTATCCCATAAATCAACCAGAAACTGCATACTATAGTAGGAGTGGAGAGATTTTTTCTATTATATGGTTTTTTGGGTACAACCAGGTGTGGGTCAAAGATGAATACCAATTCAAAACCATATTCACTACCAAGCGGGGAACATTTTATTATCATAGGATGCCTTTTGGATTATCCAATGCTGGAGAAACCTTTCAAAGGGAAATGGATGTGGATTTTGGAGAACTTATCAATAAAATCATAGTGATATACTTAGATGATATGATAGTATTCTCTCATCATAAAGAAGATCATGTTGAGCACATTTGAAGATTTTTTGAGAAGTACAGGGAGTTTGGTATCTCTTTGAAGCCGAAGAAGTCTATATTCATCATTGAAGAAGGTATTTTACTTGGTCATGTTATCTCTAAAGTTGGATTGGCTATAGATCCTAACAGAGTGAAAGCACAGTTGGAACTTCCTTTACCTTCGAACAAGAAAGTCTTACAATCCTTCTTCAAGAAGATCAACTTTGTACGCAATTTCATAGTATATTTTGTGCAAATCATCAAGCCCATGACCAAATTGTTAAAAAAGGATGTTGAATTCAAATAGATGAACTTGCAAAAGAAAACTTTCAAAAATTTAAAGGAGAAAATAGCCCAAGCACCAGTGTTAGTGAATCTAGACTATTCCAAAGGTTTCATATTGTATGTTGTAGGTGAGCAAGAGAGTTACTCTGCAATACTTACTCAGAAAGGAACTTATAATAAAGAGAGACCAATAGCCTTTATAATTCAAACCATGTAGGACCATGAGGAGAAGTATAATTTTATCGAGAAGCAATTTTATGCAATCATGAAATAATTAAAAAACTTTAGACATTTTCTTTCATAGAGTTAGATCATTGTATATGTAGTCCACATTGATGTTAGGAACTTAATCATACAATGAGAGTTGGGTGAGAAAAGAGTTGGTTGGGTATCAAAGATACAAGAGCACGATGTTGAGATCCACCCAACCAAGCTAGTTAGGGTCAGAGCATTATTTCAAGAACTCACCAAGCAAGCTTCTTTAGAATATATAGCCTACCAAGTGCAAGAAATAAACCTAGAAGATGATCAACCCTTGGAAATCATTGACTGGGTTGATGAATTGATCATATATTTCTAAATTAGAAAGTGTTCAGAAGGTTTAAATGCTTCTTAGAGAAGGATATACATGATCCAAGATATGAATTACACCTTGCTACCTAAAGGATTATACAAAAAAAACTTAGATGGTGTATTACTTCGATGCATAAATAATAATTAGAAGAAAAATATTTTGAAAGAGTTCTATGGAGGTCCATAAGGGGGACATTACTTAGGGGGGAATATATCTCTAAAAATAATCAAGAGTGGATGCTATTGGACCACTATCTTCTCATATGCTTTTAGGGTGACCCAAAATTATGAAGAATACCATATGTACATTGGGAGAAATAAGAACACTTCAATACCTTTGAAATCTATTCAAGTTGAAGAACCTTTTCAACAATGGGATTTAGATTTCATAAGGGTAATAGAACCCAAACAATCAATTGGATACAAATATATTTTGATTGCCACTGATTACTTCACTAAGTGGGCTGAAGTAGTGCCTACTAAGAAAGTTGATCAAGCAGTTGTGATAGAATTCATCGAGAGTTTAATAACAATATTTGGTATCCTAGATGCATTTGTCACAGACAACGGTACATCCTTCATAGGTTCTAAAATGATTTATTTTGTGATTAAATATGGGATCTACTTGAAGATATATTCAAATTATTATCCACAAGGAAATGGATTGGCCAAATTGATGAATACAAACCTACTCCGAATCTTAAAGCGGATTTTGAAATACAATAAGAGAAGTTGGAACTCTTTGATAAACCAATATTTATGGGCTTATAGTATCACTATAAAAAAATCCAGCAACACCTATCCCTATTCATCAGTCTATGGTAAGGAAGTCATTCTCCCGATACACATAGAAATACCTGCTTTAAAATTGCTCAATCAAACTGGTACAAAAGAAGCAAAACCGATGGAGAACATGTTGATACAACTCCTACATTTAGAAGAATATAAAGAACAATCCTACAACCATTATCAAAAACATATGGGAGACACGAAGAAATGGTTTGAAAAAAAGACTACTAAGGAATTTCAATATAGGAGACTTGGTTCTAAGGTGGAACGAAAAGAAAGCAAAACCTGGACATCATCATAAACTTGATACTTTTTGGGAAGGACCCTTTGATATAATTGAAGAAAAACAACAATATTATTTCCAATTAAAAATGAACAAGGTCAAGTACAACCTATCCCTATCAATGACTTCCACCTAAAGATGTACTATAAGTAACATGATTTTCCTCCATCCACATGTATTGTATGTAAATATATTTTTTATTTTTCCAAAGCCCACTTCAAAGAAAATTGTTGCAATCTCACGAAATTTTGACATCCAAAGGCCACTTCAAATAAAATGGCCATGATCTCGTGATATTTTGGTGTCCAAAGGTCACTTCAAAGAAAATGGTTGTGATTTCATCTCATTTTGGCATCCAAAGGCCTCTTCAAAGAAAATGGTTGCAATTTCACGACATTTCAGTGTCCAAAGGCCACTTTAAATAAAATTATCATGATCTCATGCTATTTCGACAACCAAAGACCACTTCAAAGAAAATGGTTGCGATCTCATGATATTTCGGTGTCTAGTGATCAAAGTCAAATAAGGATACCTTTTAGTAGGAAATCCAATTTTTTGAGATTTTAAATGCACATAATTTAAAGTGCCACCATACAAAGTTATTGTCTTTAAGGAGAGGTGATGCAAAATTATTGGTCTGACAGGGAGGTGATGTGGAGTTATTGGCTTGCAGGAGATGGTGATGCATGGTGGCTGCTTTTTAGAAGGTGGCACACGAAACAAAGCATCCAACAATGTTCAAAAGTATTCATGAAATATGCACCACCAACCATAATTACTGCATAGCACCTTAAATCATGCATACACATCCTCTTTTTACTGTATAAACCCTTATTATTTGCATCCTTGTTCTCTAAATTTTTTTCCCTTGCATACGGTTTTCCCTAAATTCTTTCAAATATCTTTGATCTTCTTTGAGTCACTTCCAAGATTTTTTGTGTAATGAAATCATGATAAGAAACCATGGCAGGGTCTTCTTCAGCTACTAAGAAAAAGCATCAGGTTAGGGGAAGCGAAAGCGGTATCACATATCTAGATTCCTACATCACTGATACCAGCATGACCTAGAAAAATCCAGAGAAGATTCAAAAATATGTGGAGGCCAGAGTAGTGAAGGGTATCACCCCATCGACTCCAAGTATATTTGCTTTTCACTCTCTTATTTCTTGGTGTATAGGCCTAAAGGTGGCCTTCATAACCCTCCAAATCCCATTGGCTATTTTCGTGTTTTCAACCCTAGTTGCAATCCTATGCAGTTTTATAGGCCTTTGGAATATATTATTGGTATGGGAGAAAATTTTCTCAATAAGAAATTATCTACTTCCAACCCTTTTCACCTTAATGCTTTCTCATCCCATATCTGGTCTAACATTCTCACCCTTGCTAATGATAAATCAATTGTCATTAGACCTGCAGATAAAAATTTGGGTGTTTATGTATTACCTTTGGATTGGTATGTTCCTAAAGGCCTCTTCTAGTTTTCAGATCATAATGTTTACAGAAAAGTTAACAAGGTTCCTTTTCTGGATATTTTTTCTTAACTCCAAAACCTACTTGGCCATGTTGTTAGGTGGGGTTTGCTTTCAAAAAACCATAGAAAGTTCATGCTTCAAATTACTCCTTCCCTTACCAAATTTTGTATTTTTTACTTGCTTTTCAAAATCCATAAGCCTAAGTTTGTTGATTGACCCATCTGCTCTTATTGTGGGTTTATGCTTGAACCAACCTCCAAATGGCTCCACCATTTACTCCTACCCATTTTTCTTAAGCAATAAAACCATCTTATGGATTCTATATCCCTTATCAAATATCTACATGTTCACTCTTTTCCTTAGGATATTATATTTTTTTCTTTTGATGTGGAAAGCCTCTATCCTAGTATTCCCACTTCTCTTGGACTGGCCGCTCTTCATTTTTTAATGAATTTGACTCAACTAAAACCAATTTTATGGTGAGACTTGCAAAAATGGTACTAACCAACCACTATTTGGAATTTAGGGATAAAACATACAGGAAGATAAAGGGGACAATCATGGGAAGTAATATTATTGTGGTATATGCTTTCTTATTCCACTATCATTTGGAAAAACAGGTATTTGATAAAGTTATTGTGGATTGTTTTTTATTTTATAAAATATATATTGATGATGCTATTGCAGTTTGGCATGGACCCAAAAAGGATATTTATGTTTTTCTTACTACTTATGGTTCCTTCCATTCAAGCATAAAAATTACTACCTATATTTCTAACTTTGAGGTGACTCTCTTAGACACGGTGTTTTTCAAGGGCTATAATTTTGCTCAAACTAGAGTTCTTTGCACTAAATTTTCCAAAAATTGATGAATTCTTACTAGTATATCCCTACTTCCTCCCATCATCCTGTTCACCAAAATAAGGCCTTCATATTAAGTGAACTCAATAGGTTTTTTGTTAGAGAAATTTTTAAGGAAGGGTTTATATCTATTTAAAATAGCATTTTTAACAGACTCAAGTCAAGGAGATATCATATTAACTTTCTCCTTCATTTGTTTGATAAATTCAAATTTGACAGTAGGCCCTCATTGTTGGCTAGAGTTTTGGAGTGAGTAACACACATATATGGTTCCAAAATAAAAATAGTTCCACTTATTTTAAAATTATATAATTGCATCTTTTTCAGAGACCTCCACATTAGCACAGATATTATCTCACCAATGTTCAAAATATGGAGAAAATATAGGGAGATCAAACACATTGCTCATGGCATCATTTTTTGGAGGAATCGAAAACCTCTCAATTATTATCTGTATAAAAATGAAATTATTTAAGGGACTCTCTTTCCCACGTTGTACTTTCATTTTTTAATACATTTTTACTTTTCTTGGGGTGGGTCTTTTTATTGGGGGTTGAGCTCGGGCTTCAAAACAAATTTTACCATCTTGGTCTATAAAACTGCAGCTTGTATGAAAAGCTTGGGTATTATTTTATCCCACATGCATTACTCTTCAGATCCCCCCCTAGAGTTAGGATTTATAAAGAGGGGTTGTACCTCTTTAAAGCTAATACTCCACTGATGAAACCTGTAGGTCAAAACACATTCAGAGTTTTGATGTTATATTACTTATTTTTATCGGAATAAAAATCAATCTCATGTCTTTTGTTCCTTTCCTAACTCATGTTTTTATAAATTTTAATATTTTCCTAGTATTTTTTGGTACACTTTTGTTTTTGGTATTATGGTCTCCATTTACCATGTAATGCGATCTAGTAAACCAGAAAGCCTCCAACACTGGTGAATCAAAAACTAGTTTGCACTTTTTTGAGTACTACTACGCCATGTTTCATTTTTCATTAATTAGGTTTAAACCCTTTAATGGCACACGTTGCTCATCCTATTATTGATCTCTCAAATTCTAAATCATATCCCATAGTTCTTGATAGCCCCCCCAATTCCTCCATTCAACTTTCTTGCAAGCATTAATGGTAATCGGATTCATGAAAACAGGTTTGGGAGATCACAAAAATAATTTTTGGTTAATGGAAAATAGAAAGAGGTCTAGAAGAAATATAATTCTATTTCCAAAATAGGGGAATTATATCCTCACAAGATCAAAGGACTTTCATTGATGGAATCGGTGTGATGCATGACAAAATGTTGGATACAAGGTTCGAAGAGTTTAAGGTATTGAGTAAAAAAGTGGATAATTGTCAATCCAGACTAGCTAGGTTTGAAGATAACCTTGGCAATGGAATAGTCCCTCATAGTTTATGAATGGAGAAACCATGCTTACAAATTCCAGATGAAGAAATTAACAAGCAATTTTTTGACAAGTCAAAGGCACTCATTGAAATATTTCACCTAGAGATGGCTAAAATTTATATCTATAATTTTCAAAAATACATAGAAAAATTGACTGCTCAAGCTAATGAGTATATTTCCAATGCCTTACTACCTGTAATCCAAGAACTTCTCTTTGATTCAATGAACAAGCAGAAAACAATTTCTCAATAAATTATCACAACTTGGGAATCTCATATCAAGGAGCTCTTTGAAGGAAATCTTCAAGCTTGGAGAGTCAAATTATATATCCAAAAATATGTGTAGTTGAAAGCTCAAGCAACTCATGAAAATGTTGTGCGAGAAGTCTTAGAAGTTAACATGGCAGAGGCTATATAAAGTGTGGCTGACTTGGTCAAAAATGAAATCAAGCAATAGATGGATTGTTTGGAGAAACTCATCATGAGTATGAAAAAAATGTGACCACCAAAATGGCCTCACACCTATGATTCCTACTGTGTAAAAGAAATAAGAGATACAAAATAATGCATTGCAATATTGACAACAAATTGGAAAGAAAAGAACGCTTTTATTCCATTTAGAAAGAAGCCAATTCCAGTTACAAATACGTCCCTCTTAGGGATACCATTTTGATACTCTTATTACAGTAGGAAAAGCATATGAAATCCCTCTCAAGGGTGAATGTGAGTTTCAAGCCATTCGGGGTGACACGAACTGCTCTAGGGTGGAGTTGACCCTCTTCTTCATGTTGAGGAAGGAATTAGATGATTGAATCTCCTTCGAATCTGCTTTCCTACGGTCAAGAAACAACACAAAAGCATTAATAGCATAGGCAACCTCTCATGATGAGGCCCTTTAAGGAATATGAACATGAAAATGCCATAACACTAATGAAATCAAGAAAGTGAATAAAGCATGTTAAACCTATGCAAAACTCATAAAGATTGCTTGAAACATATAAATAGAAAGTACAACTATCAATCTAGTGGATTAATTGCATGAAATGAGGCATTAGAATATGAAATTAAGCTAATTATGTCCTACTTGCCATAATGAAATAATCCTAATGAAATCCTTAATTTGGTTAGTCAGAGTCTCTAAAATATGAAATAAACTACTAAAATGCTTAATCTAGTCTAATGAAGCACAATGCAAAAGAAACAGTAAGGAGATCTATCACCGGTTGCAAACCGTAGCTCAAATGAGCGGTCTGCACTATACACCATGGTTGTCAGTCGTAGCGAGCAACAAAGTAGCTTTGCCCTCCAAATCTAGGGTTGTGGGCTTGATCCTCCTTGTCCAATTGATGATCAAGGGTCGCCTTGGTGTCCTCTGACTAGATTGGCGGTTGAATTGCATAGTTGGGCCTCCGTTTGCCCGAATTTATGTTTCTTGGCGTTCTAGCTCCTTAGGGCATCCATGGCACAAATTGACATGATGCTTGGTGAATTGGCAAGTGAATGGCAACTAAACTCTCTCAGTACACTCAGGTGAGTCTACAATCCGACAGGGCTTCGCTACTCAAAATGCTCTCTCTCTTTCTATATCTTTGCCCTAATTTGAAGGGGTACTTATAGGATTACCCAAGGGCTAGGGGTGGCTTCATGGAGAAGCCAAGATCAAGAAGAGGTGGTTAGGACAGTTGGATTGGAAGCTTCCATCCTTTAACCACCTTCTTCTAGAACAAATGGTCATTCAAACCGATTTGGCTCGGATGAAGGCCAACTGAACTTCAGTTTAGACCGTAGGTGATAGCTGCAGTTCAAACTATAGACCATAGGTCTCAATCGTGGTTCAGAATGATTAGGCCAAGGAGCCCAAATTGAGTGGTTAGAACCACTGCTCTATCTTGGAGTCTATCCAAGATCTTCCATATGGTCTTGTAGCATGTCCCATATGAGTAGTCGCCCTCGACATGATGCATTTTAGGTGTCTACAGATGCCCCTTTTGAGATGCGTTGTGAGATCGAACAACACGTGAGCAAAAATACACCACCTAAAATGATGTCGAAGGTTGCATGATGATCATTAGTCTGATCAACATTAGATGCCCTAGGTCCTGCAAAAAGGATGCACATCTTGGAATCATTGCTTCCAACTAATTGGAAGGCTTAAATTTGAAAGGGCTTGCACTCGTCATCAGGCATTCGGGTAGCTTTGGTGCTACAATAGGAGTTAGGCCTATATAACCGAAAGGAGGAGAGCTACAAACTAACTATCATAGTTGCTATTTACCCCAAGCAAAGGGGTAAGCTTATGATAGCTATTGACAATGATTTGTAAGACGAACATAATTTTGACAAGATCAAGGGATATTTTTTTTATTTTGATTATGATTTGAAAGTATGACTACCCCCTCAAGCGATGAGTCGATGAGGGTAATGACAATGAATGAAGCGATGAGGTCACTTGACCACTATGAATGATTTGAAAAAACCTAGAATTTAGCATTTAATTACTTGGCTAGGCCTAGTTCAGCTTATGATTGCAAATGTTAATAGTAATTACACATTTCTATCCCATGGAGCGGTCGAGATGTAATAGCTTTATTAGGGAATCAAAATGATACAATGCCCATTAGATTTGTGTTGAATCAATTTATCAATGATCTACTGAAAATATGTCATAGGAGAAATGATATGAGACGTCTCGTTCCTGTGGAGCGGTCCAGCCTCAAAGGCCTTCTTCGAGATTGAAAAGAAGCATATCAAATCAACAATGACAATTTTGCCCCAAATGTCCTTATGGTTATTTACTCATCTCATCGAATTTCATGGAGTGTCAGTCGTTGCAACCACAAAGTGTCTAGGGTAAATAACTGAATACGAGGTGCATTTGGCTTTTGATTATTTGATTATATTTTTGACTTTTTGAATTTTTAATTGATCCTGGTGCTTGAAAATCACCAAATTTTTAAAATTGATTGCTCTTATTAAGATTATGATCCATTAGGAATCATTAATTTACCATTTAAGACATTCTCACGATGGGATTTTAATGTATTTAATTCCAATTGTGAACTGCGTGCACGGGCTGTGGTTAGAAATTTCAAATTTGGAAGTCGCAGATCAGACCTGGGGTTGAAAAACCCTAATTTTGAGACCATGATTGTCAGCTGTGGTTCAATGAAATTAGGAAAAGGTATATAAAGTTTCCCATTTGAAAATTTTCTTACTATTCCTTTAAAGCAATTGCAACTGGAGAGCTCTAAGAGGTGAGGAAGCATACTTGATGCAAGACGTTTCTAAAACAATGACCCACGACCTCACCGCACATCCCTATGGTAGACCCTTCACAACCTTCATCCAGTAGAGGCATTAGTGCGGTAAAGGTAACTCGAAACCGAATCCTCGCACTCCTTACCAGTTTAAAACTAACCACATTAAGAAATGAGTTCAATTAACCTCACTAAAATTCTAGCAAAGAACCTCACACTAGTTTAGGCTAGATTAGGTTTTAATTTTTGTAGGTGTTAGGCTAGAAAGTGACCTAGAAAGGGTCACATTCCTAGACCGCAGCTGGAAAACCTGGATCCCAATTTTCATATTGGGAACCATAGCTATCAGCCACGATGGGATTCAAATCCCAACGGTCAAATTTTGACCACATGTGGATCGCATATTTGACTCACGGTTTCGAGACTTGTGAAAAAAAAATTGATTTTTTTTTATTTTTTAGCAATTTTTTAGATTTTTGTTTTGACATTTTGATGTTAATTTTTATCTTATTTTAGTTATTATTAGTCATCTCTTTCCTTATGTATTATTTCTTTTCAAAAATTGACCTCTAGAGCTAGGGAGCCAGATATACTTTGCACCCTCTGACCAGGAGCGGGCGTGGTTCGATGCAGTTGCCTTTGGCTATGTGCTTGATCTACCCACAATCAGGGTAGACCAGGCCTACATGACTGCGTTGGCCTAATACTGGGATGCACGGACCAACACATTTCACCTACCCACAGGTGAAATGACTATTACATTGGAGGACGTTTATCGGATCTTCAGGATCTCGATCGATGGGGAGCCCATCACCTCCACTCCTTTCACCAGCAAGAAGGATGTTTTTGATGATATCTTCGGTGATCGCAGTGATGATGCTCAAACCTAAATTGATCATGGGGGTGTCCACATCAGATATTCGTATGAGAAGGGCATCTTCTCCATTTGAGAGGCCATATTTATGCATCTGGTCATTTAGATTGTCCTTCTAGACTTCTAGGGTCTGAGGATCCCCTGGAACCTCCTAGCCATTGTCAAAAGAGTTACTCAGAGTTAGACACAGCAGATACTACTCTTAGCCTGGGGGAGCACACTATTGGCTCAGTTGTATCATGAGTTATATTAGGTTACCCATAGGAGTCAGGTAGGCATCAACTGTAGCTTATTGCTTTAGATTTGGGTATAGCAGCACATCCAGATCGAGTGACCTATAGACTTACCACTCATCATCACTACTATTCCTATCACGTGTTAGTTCTATGCGGTGTGCTGGCCTCGCGAGGAGGAGGAATTCCAGAGTAGGACTCATGTTGGAGACCTGGATCACTACATTACAATATTTGTACAGCTCCGAGCAAATGACATAGAGTGGCACCCGTAAATGGATTTCCCCGAGTGGCCAAAGGTTGATGAGTGACTACGCCAGTCGAGGAGGTACCGATGGCTACTGGGCCACAAGGTTGAGATTCATGAGTACCAGTACTAATCATGCGTCTTGCACCTAGTTGGGATGGTTCAGGATATTTTGATGTTTTCTACTATTTATAGGCAACTAGTACTAGAGAGATATCTCCAATGGATCCAGCTGACACCGCTAGGGGATGATGCTGATGACTTCCAAGAGTCGAATGTGGCTACAAATGACACTACCCCAGCGTACGATACTTTGTGGTCGCTACTACAGTGGTAGGGAGAGGGATACCTCAACCAAAAATATGACAGTGCAGAGGCTGATCTAGATGGGCGCAATGTGAACCAGCGGACCAAGGGTAGATGGGATGTAGAGACCATTGCAAGGGAGGCTCCTCCATTTGAGGTAGAGGAGGAGGTATCAGAGGAGGGTGAGGTACCTCTGGACAGCAAGGTTGGGCAACTGAGAGCCTAGGTTGTTGACCTTTAGAGCTAGGATGGGAGGCTACAGACCCAGCTACTACACAGGGACACCACTATTTCCATGACAGAGGCAAATATGGTGCATAGACAGTGATAGTGGAACATTTATGAGGAGGAGAGGCCACTCCTCAAGGCATAACTTACTACAACAGATACAAATATCAAGAGGCTCACTAGTGAGTGCGACCTGGCACAAGCACTGCTGGCTGCTATCACTACTGAGTGGGATATATTAAGGGAATCGAGGGGATATCCCTCATCTAAATAAGTTGTTATGGCACCTCCCGTAGCACCATCATCTTGACTTCCATGATGTCATGATCCCATGGTCGAGATTAGGCGGCTCACTTCTCTCATGGAGGAGGGAAATGCACAACAGGATGCGTAGGTAGCTCGCATATCTTAGCTGGAAGGCCACATCAGGCTGATAGGTGGAGAGGTTCCAAAGGACACCTATTCTACAGGGACCCATAGGAGCAGCTCCAAGACCAAGACCAGGGAGACAAGACAGTCTTCTCCATTCGAGCCATAAGTCTCATCGGACAAGGGGAGCTCAATGCAGGCACACAGAGGCAGGCTCCTAGATATGGGGCTGAGGGAGGTGGAGAGGGCTCTAGTGCTAGTTTATCAGGCCATAATTATGGCTTGTAGTTGATACATGCTATATCACTTTGTATGTATCATTTTTGGTGTAAGGTCTAAGGACCTACATGATTGTAGCCTACAAGCATTTTGATTTACCTCTGATGTACTCATTTTGGAAACATATACATATGAGATTGATCATTTTGGCTCATTATGTGTACTTGTTTATTTTTTATTTTATGTTTATATTATGCACATGGATGCAGATGTTCATATTGAGGCTATGCTTATATGATGTGATGTATGGATGACATGCACTAGATAGCTATTTTAATTAATAATTATGATAGTATGCAGTGATCTAGTTGCTTAGATGTGTTATTTATGATGGATGCATATGGATGTGATGTTTGATTTTAATGCATATTTGATTTTTCTTTATTGTATGCATTTAATTTATGACAATATCACGATATGTTGGTGCAATGTATGTAATGCATTATTTACAAGATGGTATTTTAATGTAAATGAACATGTATGATTTAATCACTTAAAACATAAGGAATTAATGTTATGTGTTTAACAATATAATGGACGACACCACAGAATGTGTAAAAATAATGAATGTAATTGAAAATTCTCATTACAAGAATTTAATCAATTAATCACCAATATATGAAATGCAATGATAGGTATGATGCAAATGATATAATATATCATTCTATATTTCTTTTACAATTTGAAAGATATGCACAATATAGTCAGTGGTCTAAATATTGTTTCTGATATCCATCCGGTATCTATCCTATATCCTTGAAAACTTTGTGCTCAATGTAAATGATGTATCATGGATTCGATACTTTGTAGTTTGATGATTGAAATGACTTTATTTTATATGGTTTGTGATATTTGGTATTTTTTTGCTATTAGAGAAATTTTTGAGGTTTTCCATGAGACTCAAACACCCTAGTAGACTTCTCAAAAGTCACATACTAATTGTACAAGGCTTTTTTTGGACAAATATTTCACCACGAATGACCCAACTGTTCATTACCCTTGTGTGTGCATGTGAGTATTTTAAGATAGACCATAGGCATACCCCAGATGTCAATCAAGACTCTTCCAACCCATATGTGAGATCAGGTTCCTCCAATGTTCATATCATCCTTGTTTCAGACTTGATTGGACTACAATGCTAGACACCCCCAGGCACCCAGAGCTAGCTCATCTTGCAAATTGATCAAGACTACCCCTCCAAAAAAAGTCATGACTCTTTCAACCCATTCTTGTGATTGGGGATCACCCAATAGAACTACTACTTCAGAAGCAGGCGAGACTCTTCCAATCCATTGCTACGATTGGGGTTCACTCTATGGCTTTGGATGGTGAACAATTCAGGGATTCAAGTTCTCACCCTTCTTTTCTTTCTATTCATAAGGATACTTTCTCATATGTAGTGATAAAAATCACTATTTTCACATTTTACTTTGAGTGATAAAAATTATTGTTTATTCTCGTTTTACTTTGAGAAAGGGATTTGAATAGTGCTTTTGATTGACTATGTCACTTTAGATTTGAAATTGAACTTGATTTTGATCTTCATTTGATCTTTGATTTGAATACTAGGGATTTTTACTTTTGAGATGTCAAATTTGGGATATCGATTTTAGGATATCGATGTGGGGTATCAACCTCTGATGTTGATCTAGGATGTTACTCTAGGATATTACTACTTTATTTGTAAGCAAGGGAATGTACGGGTAGGGGAAATATTGTCCTTTTGCCAAGGTTCACCACTCTAGACCAAACTATTTACAAGATAAGCAAGTAATCAAACCCTTCTCTCTAGACACCCAGGATCACTTTCGCAGCTTTCATCTTCCCTCATATTAGCAGGATTTTAAATGTTTTTATTAGTGACGGGATCCTGATGTGCCAAGTACTATCACAACTAGTGACCTCATCTACAAAAGTAAAGCAAGATTTCTACATCTGAGAAACCCACTAGGTATGGCTGAGTGACCAGAAAACTTTAGTATATATACATATTTCATAGCAAAAGGTGTTGTGTTGACAAACATAGTTACTCACATGAATGATGGATTATGATAAATGCAGAGGTGCATAATTAAAACATAAACATGGTGTCGTTTGTAATACTGATAGACATAATCCATTCTACTACGAAATGCAATGGATGAAGAATATATATATGCAATGTGATGAAGTGAATGCATAATGCAAATGCAAATGTTTTTTTGGATTTTATTGCTTTACCAATTTTTTTGGATTTTATTGTTTATTTTTTTAATTTTTATGGATTTTTTAGCCTTTATATTTGACCAAGCGGCGAGTACATGTCGTTGGAGCCTTTAAGAGTGACCAAATGGTGAGGAAATTCCTTTGGAGCATTTTTGATTGACCAAACTAATCACAAGAGATCTTGGAGCCTTTTAGGATGATCGAGTGGTTTTTGGTAAACCCTCGGTGCCTTTGGGTTGATCGAGGGTTTTTTGCAAACCCTCGGTGCATTTGGGTTGACCAAGCAATTTCTCAGAAACCCTTGGTGCCTTTTGGGATGACCGAGCAATTTTAAACAAACCCTTGGGGCCTTTGACTGACATGACCAAGCGATTTTTGGAACCCTTGGTGCCGTTTACTGACATGACCAAGCAATTTTTGATAAACCCTTAGAGCATTTTGCTACGCTCTCAAGCATAGAATGCCTTAAGATGGATGATGTTGAGAGGTTCAGGCTCTTCAACACCCCCTAGTGAAGTTAGGCGATAGGTACCTAGACCAATATTCTCAAATATGATATAAGGTCCTAGCTAATTAGCCATGAATTTGTCTCACATATCAAGCGACAAATTAGAGTTTTGTTGGTTCTCTTTTAGCACAAGATCCCCAACCTCAAAGTCTCTTTGATGGACTTTGATATTGTAAGCTCGTTTTAATAACTCATGATAAACATGAAGATGCTCAAGGGCATTCACACGATGTTCATCAAGTAGCATCAATTGATCTAGGCGAGCTTGTCGTGCAGTGTCGTCATCGATGAACTCTTTCAATGTGATATGTAGCGTTGGAATTTCCAACTCTAAGGGCATAATGGCCTCAGTGTCATATAGTAGTAAAAATGAAGTTGCTCTAGTGGGTATATGAATGCTAGTCCTATAAGCCCATAATGCAAGGGGCAGATGTATATGCCAATCTTTATGGTGTTCTTGTACCGTATTTTTCAAGATAGTCACCACTATCTTGTTTGAGGCCTCAGCTTGCCCGTTTGCTTGCGGATAATATGGAGTCACAAAACTATGCTTGATTCTATACTTAGACATCAAAGCTCTCATAGTTTTGTTCTTAAATGACGTTCCATTATCTAAAATTATCTTGGATGGAATCCCAAAATAACATATGATATGCTCGAGTATAAACTCTGCTATGCGAGCTCCAGTTGTCATTTTTAAGGGTATTGCTTCCACCCATTTTGTAAAGTACTCAGTAGCCATGATAATAATTGTATGTCGTCCCGATGATGGGGGAGAGATCTTCCCGATGATATCCAATCCCCATTAAGAAAATGGCCAAGTCTCTTGGATGGGCTATAAGGCCTGTGATGGCAAGTACGTCATATTAGCATGATGCTGACATTTGATGCATTTCTTGACATACACATTGAAATCCTTCTCCATAGTGGGCCAATAGTAACCCATTTGAAGGATCCGCTTGACGATGGCCATGTCACTGAAATGGCCACCACATGTACCATCATGAGCTTGTGAAATCATCCAATATGTCTCTTGGGGCTCTAGACAACGAAGGAGAACTCCATCGTAGCCTCGTCGGTACAAAATGTCTCCTAGAAAGACATATTTAGTCACTTTATGCTTGAATGTGCATTTTGTAGCACACGATAATCCCTCCGGGATCAAACCAAGTCTTATGAAGTCTTGGATTTGTGACATCCAGCTCTGGTAAGCCTCAAATTTGACTTCCAAGATGACTTGCTCCCCATAGTATCTACATGTGCAAATGCATGGGAAAACCTTGTGGTGAATGGTAGTACCACTCCCCATAGTACTCTGAGATGTTAATGACCCCTAGGGTGCCTTCTTAAGAAAGTCTTCAGCTTTTCAAAACCATTCATATTTTGGTTCCACACTAATCATGTTGATTGATTCTTTATTGTCAAAGGCTTCACGCTCCGTTGTAGGGTGTAAGAGCATTTTAATATGAATGGTAGTAAAATCAACAGATGGATTCTGAGGGATTAAGGATCCCAAAGATGCCATGGTGTCTGAAAACCTATTTGATGAACAAGGGATTGCCTCGATGTCATACCATTCCAACTTAGCCAAATATGTAACAACAATATCTTTATAAGCTTTTAACACGTGACATCGATATTGGAAGAGCCCCTTAACTTGGTTGACTATGAGCAAGGAGTCGCCAAAGATGTTTAATATTTTAATGTTCATGGCGATGACTAGGTGGAGGCCCAGAAGTAGGGGTTCGTACTCAGCATTGTTGTCGGTGTAAGGAAAGTCTAATTTGAATGACAAAGGCATTGGAGCTCCTTGCGGCGTGACAAACACTATTCCTGCACCACCCCCTTGCTCGCACTTTGAACC
This sequence comes from Wollemia nobilis, assembly GCA_028583015.1. Taxonomy (NCBI): domain Eukaryota; kingdom Viridiplantae; phylum Streptophyta; class Pinopsida; order Araucariales; family Araucariaceae; genus Wollemia; species Wollemia nobilis. The sequence continues at coordinate 4,712,857 of JAQPPZ010016829.1, read as the reverse complement.
ATCAAAGAACAAGGTCATATCAACATTATTTTCTAGTTCTTTGGGTTTGGGAGCTTTGGATATGAAAAATACTACATCATCCAGAAGCTCAATGGTAAGAGGTCTACTGTTTGATAGTGGTGCCTCAGCCAACTAATCATCTATGACTTGTCCCTTAATGGACTTTTAGCTTATGAATTCCAAATCAAATTATGTTAGTAGCATGATCCACTTTGCAGTACATGTGTTATGATATGTCTTGCTCATCATATACTACAAAGGATTTTGTTTTGATATTATATATGTCGTATGACTTAGCATATAGTTCCATAGTTTCTTCGTAGTGAACACTATTGCTAAACACAACTTCTCCACATATGCATATCCTAGCTCATAACTCACCAAGGTTTGGCTAATATAATATATGGCTTGCTCCTTGCCTTGCACATTATTTTGGGCTAACATGATCCTTAATGCAAACTCGGTCATAGATATATATAGCAAAAAAGGCACATCTGGCCTTGGTGGAGCTAGCACTGGCAGTGTTTCCAAGTATTACTTGATTTCAGCGAAGGTTGCTTGGCAGTCCTCGTCCCAATTAAATGGGACCCCCTTATGTAGTAGTCGATTCATGGGTTGATATTTATCCGATAATTGAGCAATGAATCACTTTATCGATGCTACTTTGCCTTGAAGGCTTCTTAATTCCTTGATATTAGAGGGAGGACGGATCTCTAATATAGCCTTGACCTTTGATGGGTCAACTTCGATGCCTCATTTGAAAATGATGAATCGTAAGATTTTACCTGAAGTTACACCAAATACACACTTCTTAGGATTCAACTTGACATTATGATCTATCAGACAATCGAAGACCTTTCTCAGGACCTCAGCATGCTCTTCACGCATCAATGACTTGGCCAACAAGTCATTGATATAGTCCTCTAGGATCTTATGCATGTAGTCATGAAATATATATGTCATGGCCTGCTAATATGTGGCACCAGCATTTTTGAGGCCGAATGGCATAACTTTATAGCAAAATGTCCCCCATAGCATTGTAAACACAATTTTATGATGGTCTTCGGGTTTAATCCGAATTTGATTGTATCCAAAAAAATTGTCCATCAGGGAGAGCATCTCATGACCTGCGGTTGCAACCACAAGAGCATAAATATTCGACAATAGAAATGAATCATTTGGTGTTGCCTTATTCAGGTCTCTAAAATCCGTACAAATACAGATTCTTCCATCAGGTTTTCCTACGGGCACCATATTGGATACCCATTCTGGATAGTCGATGGAGATGACAAACTCTATGTCCAACAACTTTTGTAGCTCATATTTCACCATTAAGGCTACTATTGGATGCATCTTTCTAAGATTCTGCTTGACTGGCTTCTTCGACAGATCTAGCGAAAGGTTGTGGGTAACCAATTTTGGGTCTAGACCTAGCATATCTTTGTACATCCAAGCGAAAATATTAGGTCTCTATTTCAATAAAGGGATGAGGGTGGCATGCTCTAGAGTGAGACTCTCTCCAAATTTAACCTTCCTTGGATTAATGGGATCACTACTGATATCCACATCGAAGGTTTCCTCTACTGACATGTGTGATCCCTCCTCTAGCTGATGAGGTGTAGAGATCAAATGGATGTCATATTTTGGGTTTATAGGTTTCGTTTTGGAAGTATCCTCAGCATGATAAACATCATAAGCACAAGCTAGTGCAAAATGAAATGGTTGTAGCATTTCTTCATTAGGGAAGAAATCTTCAGGCTCAACAGGTGAGTCAGTGCGATCCCAATCGATAACATCTACATTGAGATATAATGGTCTAGATGGATCAGCTGGATTATGGAGTAGAGTGGTCAAATCAATGGATACCATATTTATGGAATGGAATTGATCTCCAGGACCACACGGATAAACATTTACATCATCGATGCAGCTCTCATACTTGATATCTAGCTTTATTGACATGGGAACAAATGGATCCTCTTTATGGGAACTATAGATGACTGGATCCTCTCTATACATTGATTATAATATTGGATCATTTGGCTCAATAAGATCCATGTACGTAGGTGGGTCAGAAAACACCATTTGATAAATCACATTGAAGTTTGGTGGTATTCCCCTAAGGTGAGGGTTGAGATTGATCTCTCTTCGCATTTCCTCAGTCGTATAAGGTGCATTGCGATGATGTAGGTAGGGAGACCCTAGATAGGCTCTCTCTGTTTTGTCCTCATAATCACTGTAATAATATAATCCTTTGCCATTACCTATGGGAGTTGTAAAATGCTCTAAATGAGGCCCCATGTAAGCTATATCTTGATAGACATCATCATCATTGAGGGGTTCTTCGTTTTTAAAGGGGGGTATTTTGTTTCTAACCTACCCATAAGAATTGGGATATAAACATGAGGCTTAAATATGACTACTCCTCATCTTAAAATTACTTGGCTATGAGCCTCTTTCATCCTCACATGATTCGTTGTTTGAGGATAGCTCACTATCCCCCCCCCCCCCCCCCCCCCCCCCTCTTTTGTGGGGCCCCCTCTTTAGACCCCTTTTTTTTGTTTTGGTCTCTCCCGGAGAGTTTCGTTTTTGATATATTGGGTTTGGGCTGGGTTCCCTTGGGTCTTCTCCTTCAATATGCACCAAAATATTCTCATGATACGATCTTCAAGTGGCTCTATGGTGACGTAAGATACCATCGGGTTACTCCTCTAGAAGCTGGAAGGATTAGGATGATATGTATTGAAATCCACAAAAATCCCCCAGACTAAGGTACAAGCGGTCTAAATATGCTATAAGCAAATCATCCTATCCTTGTATTTGTAACCCTAGCCCTAATCTATCAGTTGCCAGCTGATAATATGGCTCAAGTGGAGTACTACGTCCTTGCTCAAAAATACCAAATCCATACCCATGCCAATGATATAACTCAAAAATATGCATGGAATATTCAGGGTTGGATAGGTAATGAACATTAACTACGAATGGTTCGTCATCATCTTCCTCCATGGGCATTCGAGTAGGAAGCTGATCCAGCCCAGTGTATATGAAGTTTGTCTAATTGGGTGGCTCTCCCAATGGCACTACTGATCCAACCAAAAAATGATGGGCATGTGGTCGGCCCATCTCTTGTGCAGTCTCTAGAATTGGTCCAAAGGTGACATTTTATACAATATATTCACCTAACCCTATGTTGGCCAGATGAATAGTCACCCGTGGTGCGGATGACCCTATTGACGATGCAGGTGAGGCAGGCTGAGGTACCTCCTCGGATTTTTCTTGGGCTTCCTCCACTTCCATGGGAGTGGGAGCCTCATTGGTGACTGGTTCGGGCACATGCTTCTTTTCCTTTTTACCTATTTTTACCTTTAGCTTCTTTTAATCCTGAAGCATTGTTGATGTAGTTGATTTCAAAGAAGTTTTTGTAGTGTTCTTAGATCTATGTGACATAGATGTTGATGGTTGAGCATGCACTCTTTGTTTACCTCCTAGATTCTTAATTGGCGATGGTGGTCGGATGTCCAGGTGTGTTGAGGGGAGTGTGAAACCCCCAAGAAAATTGGCTAGGTTCATGAATTTGAAGGGTTCTTCGTTTGACGACACCATGTGAACCCATCCCTCATGAATGTATTTTACACATTGATGTAATATGGAAGGAACACAACATATTTCTTGAATCCAAGGTCTCCCTAGCTAGATTTTATATTTCATGGTACCTTCGATCACATGAAACATCATAGGGATGGTCTTTAGGCCCACCTGAATAGGTAGGATGATTGTGCCAATCGTTGAGCATAGCGCATCATTAAACGCTCTCAATGTGAATGTGGTGGGCACAATATGTGACTTGGGCAGCTTTAAATAACTTAATTCCTTGGTCGTTATAATATTGATCGATGAACCAATGTTTATCAAGACCCTTTTGAATGTCATGTGATTAACACATGCGATGATATGTAATGGCAGGTCAGCCATATCTGTAGGAATTGTCTTGATTTCATGATCGTAGAATTGGATCATAGGTTCCTGGCATTGTTGTACATGTACCACAAAATTAGTGAATGCTTGAGCATCCTGGGACTGCACCTCTATGGACATCAAAATATCCATGAGAGTCTCCTTGTGCTTAGGGTACTGTTGTATCATCTCATAAATAGACAACTTCACAAGGGTTATCTACAGGTTTTGGATCAACCTACTCCATATGGTCACCATCGGTCTAGTTGGTGGGCCGGGCATATTCTGAATTGGCCGCTAATTTGGCATAGCTTGTATCTTTATGGGAGCATGAGGTTGATTTGGTTGCTCATATCTCCCATGTCTGGTAACAATAATAACCATACCTATGAACCCTTGGGTAGGTGGTTCGACGCGCACTTGGTTGACCTGGACAACGTTGTTGCATGACACCTCATGATTTGGCAATAGATTTTTATAAATCCCCATGTTTTGGTTGTCAAGAGCCAGTGGATTACTCGGTACTATAAGATCACCTCTATCGATCATATATTGCACTATATGTTTGAAGTTCCAACATACTTTGAAGTCGTGGCCCTTCGTGAATGGAAGATGCAAAATAGATCATCCTGATACCCCTTTGACTTGGGTTGGTTAGGATCAACTAGCTTAACCTTGGGCAACCTGATTGTCTTAGCCTAGCATAATTGATGGAATATCGATGTCAATGATTCTGTCAAACGCATGAATTCGTGAGGTGGGTGTTGTTCCTTATTTTTTCCTTGTAATTGTTTTTGCATTGCTCGTACTGCACAAGAGGAGGTTGGTCTTGATAGTTCTACTTTTGTTACCCCTTATCCTCTCTCTGAAGGTTTAGCACCACTTGATTGACATGGGTCTACTTGCACTGTTGTTTCATGGAGCTCTTCTTGTATCCCGCCTTGTTCTTGAGCTTCAAGTTACCTTCTTGCAACTTGATATCCTTAATTACTTTGGCTTGCACCAAAGCTTCCTCAAATGTCGCGTACTGCTGCATTTGCAATAATAATGAGATGTGCTTAGCACAACTCTTGGTGAACATTTGGGTCAGTTTTATAGCAAGAATGGGGAATGGCAACTTGACCATTAATCTCCTCTACCTCTTTTCGTATTCTAATATTAGCTCATCATCACACTGAGCTAGCACAACCAGATCAGAAAGGTTAGCTTACTTCTTGATGCCAAAATAAAAGCGTTCAAGAAAAGAGTTAGCCAGTTTCTCAAAACTCGTGATACTGTGCTTCTCCAACTAATTAAACCACTCCCGGGTTGGGCTTGAGAGGGTTGTGATGAATGTATGCAAAAGCAAGGTATCGTTGCTTGCAATCTGGAAGCACATGTCCAAAAATATTGTGACATGCTCTTGCACGTCTTCATCACCTTTGAATTTATCTATCTTGGGCATGTCAAAATTTTTAGGGTATGCTGGAGTAGGCACCGAGGGGTCCAAAGGCTCATTATGAATCTTGCTCAATATCAGCTTTTGAAAAGTCGTGCCTTGCCTCTCGATTGCTTTCACCTTCTCAGCTAAGGCCTTATAGGCCTACAAGGATAGAAGGTCCTCCTCCCTAAGCTAACATGGGGGCGGTCTTGGAGGTACATTCTTCCTCTATCGAGGTGGAGGACATTGCTCTTCCTCCTCCTCAACTTGGGAGTTTTTAGGATACTCTTGATCAGCTCCATCTCCCTCTTCTTCCTCATATTGTCTTTGCCTTTGATCTTCAAACGATGGTGGTCATTCTCTTTGTTGGGAACTGACATGAGTGTGAGTGTCTCTGCACTCCTCATGCATGTCAGCTTGTGAAAAAGCCTTTCTATGAATGCACTATTCGTGATTAGCGTGAGTGTATAAACCATCCTTGGCTAGCCTATTCTCCTATTCTACATGCTCCTTCTAGGCAAGGATGCATTCCTCACACATGCGCTGCTCATATAATATTTGTCTAAGGAGCCTCTACGTCTGTAGATTCTTGTCTCCAATGCACTGCATCTCTAGGCGAGCATCCTCCAATTGATCTTGGAGGAGTTGCAATCTCTGCTTGGATACAATTCTATGTGATCTATCCATGTGATCGACTGTAACAGGCCTCTGGTATGTATGCTCCATGTGAGTGACATTATGGGTTCTATACCCTTTTAACAGATTAGCTATGCTTTTTTCTTTGTTTTTGAAGAAAGTATTGGCATCCTACTGAAAGCACGAGGATACGGAAACAAAAAGGAATATGCCACAAGAAAAGAACAAGAAAGAACATATGCAAATTGACACAAGATAAAAGCAATAGAAATATGGTAATATCTTTATTGATACGCTTTATAAATTGTGTTACAATACGTCTCCTTCCTTTTTAGGGGATAGGAGCGTCAAATGTGTTTCTTGTCACAAGATCCATGGATCACAATCCTTCTTCCGCGTGCCCACATGTAAGATGGGCGGACCAAAACGTCACCGCCGCTTGTGTATGTGATTCTTTGCTCTTTCTTGCTCCTCTGCTGTCAGAAACCTGCGTTCAAAGAAATAGAAAATATTAGTAATACCTGCAGACAAAATGAAACATGTATTTCCCAAAGCCTATTGTCAGTGTATGCATGAAAATAATAAAACGACTATCAGATGACCTCTGATTGACCTGAAATTTTGACAGAAGCATAAAAATGTTATCAAAAGACCACTGCAAAAAGAACAGTCTAAAAATTCCTCATAGATTTGTATTCACTCCAGGGTGGGACGAATAGACCCTTGACAGATTGGTATTCGTTCCAGGGTGGGACGAATAGACCTGCAATAACTTGTCAAAAAGCACCCTCTTCAATGTCCTATCTTAGGAAGCTCCAAATGACCTAAAAACTTGGGGTTAGCTAATTGGGGGTGTTTTGAGAAGACCCGAAAGGTCAGATTCCTCCAATTTTGCCTCTAGCACCCAGATTTTGATGATGGCATCTACAAGTTAGTGAAAGCGGGAAATAGCAATAACCTGGTCAAAAATGATCAGAATGTAATGAAATTTGAACTGTAACCTATTTAACCTATCTAGAATCAAATGCAAAAGAAAAAACAAAGAAATATATCACAGATTTCTAATCATCCCGGGTGGGGCGATTAGCACTGTGATAGTTTGGGGAGCGCCCGGGGGCAGGACGCCCACCGTTTGAGGCACTATTTCGGCACCAATCCACTTGGGATGGGTCCAAAACTGGTTATGGGGTATTGTTGACAAATTTTGGGAATTATTGTGGCCAAAAATCGGGTTTTGGGTCCGGATTTGCGCTTCTAATAGTCACCCAATAACCTCCCTCTCGAATGAGAGATTAAGGATGTAAAAGCACAAATCGCAAGTAGGTATGTAAATTGGCAGCACTTCGTTGCTCAAATGCTCCTTCTCTGTATATCTTTTGGGTGGGAAAACTCCCCAATTTATAGACCTTAGGGTCTCCTTGTTTGAATTGCGCATGCGAGGGCGCCTCTTGAGTTAACTGTCCTATTTTCAGAGAAAAGCTAACTCCCCGATAAAAAATCTTCTTGCATGAGGTCTCTAAAATAAAGACATGCATGACTGAAGTCTCTCCTCTTGAATAAAAGCTATTCCTCGCAATTGCATGGCCTGAAGCCTCAGTTAACTAGCGGAGTTGTCGAGGTTTGACTTTTTTGCCAGTCAAACCTGCTATTCGTCCCACCCTAGAGCGATTGCTTAATCGTCCCAGGGTGGGACGAATACTAGTCTGAATTCGTCCCTGGGTGGGACGAGTAGAGAAAAAGGTGCCAAAAAGGTGCAAAATTGACTTTTGACCCTCAAAAATGCTTTTGGGAGTGGTTAGGACCACTGTTTAACCTCTGGGGGCTGCCCTAGGGGCTGTTTGTGTCAATGCGATCAGCGCTTGTTGTCACATAATCGGATTGGTGCTGTTTTGGTGTCTACAGATGCCCCTTTTTGGGAAGCGTTGTGCAAGGCACAACGTCGAGCAAAAATAGATAACCAAAGCACTAATGATTAGGGTTTCTCAATAACCTAACCAACTCTTGATGCCCCAAGTATGGAAAGGGCACGCATTCTTGAATCCTTGCTTCTGACGAGCTAAGGAACTAATGTCAAGTGTTAACCTTGTTCAGTGAGGTGTTACTTGAGCTTGGACATTGATCAGTCATGAATAGGCAAAGGGCGCAACCTTTTGTCTGTGGGAACCTTGAGTTCATGATTCACGAATGCCAAGTGTTTGATCAGCTTGTGATTATTGCTTGTTTGCTGCCCCAAGCAGGGGCGTGATTGTCTTTGTCAATGATCCTTTGAATGCGTGTCATTTCCATGATTGGGTATGTTGTTGTTGATTGGCGACTAAGTGTGACTACCCCCTCAAGCGACGAATCGATGAGGGAATGACCGACATGAGAAAAGCGATGAGTCGCTTGACCCAAGATGACTTAGGTAAGGGTGCCTTCAGTTGTTTACCATTGAATGCGAAAGCAGTTTTCGAACATTCTGACCTATTTTTGGTGGGTTTTAACCCTTTTTGTGACGCATTTTGGAGCTGAAATTGACAAAAATTCGTCCTCCCGTGGAGCGGTCCGGCTATGGTAGCCTTCTTAGGGAGTAGGATAGTGACAATTTGTAACCCCAACGTCTATTTTGGATGCCAAGAATGTCAGGCACAAAAGCGCCTTCGTTCGGCAATGTTATTGCTATTTTTGGATGGGTTTTGACCCGTTTTGGTGACGCCATTTGGGGATGAAATTCTCAAAAATCCGTCTTCCCGTGGAGTGGTCCGGCTATGATAGCCTTCTTAGGGAATAGGATAGTGAGGATTTGTGACCCCGACATCTGTTTTGCATGCCCGAAATGTCAAGTGCAAAAGCACTCTCATCGGACACTTTTATTGCTCTTTTTTGGTGCATTTTTGTGCATTTTTTTGTTGTTTGTTTTTATGTAATGTTTGTTTATGATGATGTATGCATGTGGGATTATGATTGCGATGTTTCTAATTTGTATGATGTATGCATATGGAATGAATGAAATGATTTGTTGATAACTTGTCGATGGCACCATAGATTGTACAAGATTTGACTGGCTTGCTGTACTAATGGGATGACTTTGTGGAATGACTTTGCATGTGACAACTTTGTTTTTGTATTTTGCATATTTTTTGATGGTGATGTATGGAATGAAATGGACCAGTTGTTTTTAAAATGTAGTTAAGCTTTTTTGAGATTCAGATATTTTAACTAACTAGCCAAGACTGTACATTTATCTCGCAAGACTTTTGAACAAGGTATAAATCCGACTTGGAGGTTAACCAAGTTATTTCACATCCCTGTGTGTGCAATTGAGTTCGTTTATGTGGTATTTGTCAGGATACCACCAGTGCCAGATAGGCTATCAACCAAACCTGTATTGAGGATCACCTAACTAGCTCCACTAACTCCGTTGTTGTATTTAGCAAGATTAATCCACGGGACAATCTAAGGTACCATAAGCTAGCTCATCCACATGCAAACATTGGTCTGCGCACATGCAAAGCTAATGTGACAGACATATCGTCATGCGGGTAGGATACCACCATTGCCAGGTAGGTTGTCCACCAAACCCGTAATGAGGATCACCTAGATGGTTTTCGAATGCTGAGAATTCCAGGGATTCAAGTTCAGGCTTTTTGTTGGCTCAATGGTTTAGGATACTTGCTCGTATACAAAGTGATGAAAATCACTGTTTATTTTTCTCTTTGTTTTTCTTTTTGAGCAAGGATTTTGAATAGTGGTGATAACCACTGTTATTTGATTTTGGATTTTGAGCTTTGTAAGTTTGTGGCTTGTGAATGACATTGATCCTTTTAGGCCTTGGGGATGACTACCCATCCTTGGCAGGGACGTGTAGTATGAATCCTTACGACTTTGGGAACCAAGGGGATGATGGAGATTATGAAGTAAGGGCATTGATATTTTAGGCCTTGGGGATGACTACCCATCCTGGTTAGGGGCGTGTAGTACGAATCCTTACAACTTTGAGACCAAAGGTGAGTGGAGATGGTTGTGATGATGGTTTGTTGGAATTTTGTTTTTGAATGGTCATTGATCCTTTTAGGCCTTGGGGATGACTACCCATCCTTGGCAAGGACGTGTAGTACGAATCCTTACAACCTTGGGGACCAACGATGATTGGGATTTTTGGTAGTGGTGAAAACCACTGTTTATTAGGGGGAATGGATGGGGAAGAGCTTGTCCTTTTGTCAATTCTCAGCATTCTGGAACCATTCGCACAGGGGGATGAACAGGCTAATCTTTCACCGATGGTACCCTAGACTGCTTTGTAGGTTTCTCTTGCGTTCACACAACTTAGGAATTATTTTATGTGTGTAAATTTGTGTAGGGATGTTACGTAACAAGGCGTGATCCAAGTAAAACTTTCCCGTGTAAAAATCTGTTTAACTGTGTACCGTTTTTGGCTAGAAATTTAAAGACAGCTGAATGACGAAAACCCTAAATACATTAGGAGACAATTGACTTTGCTAAAAATGAAGATGGTGTTATGCGGGATGTATGCGTTGATGAAAATTGATTTGATGTGAAAAATGAGGGAATTTGCCAAGTAATGACAGTCTATGGTGCTTTTGACTTGTATAACCAGCAAATATGCAATGTATGAATGTGATGCCTAATGCAACCTATATTTTTGTATTTTTGATGTTTTATGAGTATGCATGGAATTGGAGATGCAATTTTTTTTTTTATTTTTGATGATTTTATTGTTTTTGTTTATTTTTGAATATTTATTTTTGACCAAGCAGTTATGGTAACCCTTGGAGCTTTTGGTTTGACCAAAGGGTTTATGGATACCTTTGGGGGTTTGGGGTTGACCAAGCGATTATGGGAATCCTTGGAGATTTTGGTTTGACCAAAGGGTTTATGGATACCTTTGGGGCATTTTGGGTTGACCAAGCGATTGTGGAAATCCTTGGAGCTTTTGGTTACCAAGGGGGGTTAGGGGACAGATGGGTTTGGTTGACAAGAATTAAAAGAATCCTTGGAGTTTTAGGTTGACCAAGAGATTAGGAAAATCCTTGGAGCTTTTTAGGTTGACCAAGAGATTACGGAAATCCTTGGAGCTTTTTAGGTTGACCAAGAGATTATGAAAATCCTTGGAGCTTTTTAGGTTGACCAAGAGATTACGAAAATCCTTGGAGCTTTTGGGTTGACCAAGAGATTATGGAAATCCTTGGAGCTTTTTAGGTTGACCAAGAGATTACGAAAATCCTTGGAGCTTTTGGGTTGACCAAAGGGTTTGTGGACCCCTTTGGGGCATTTGGGGGTTGACCAAGCGATTGCGGTAATCCTTGGAGCTTTTTGGTGAATGTAGTTGGCTTGCTCTTCAGGGGATAGAAGTACCCCCAGCTTGAGAATCCATGGATTCATTGGATCTGTGCCGATGTCTACGCGCATTGCCTCGACCGACATGTGGGATCCGTCCTCCAACCGGTGTGGAGTTGGGATCAAATGGATATCGTTTGCTGAATTAAGATCATCATTAGGAACGTCGGGTTCCTCTTCAACATGGAAGACATCCCGAGTCCGTCCTGGGAGTGAAATGAAACATCCCACCGCAAGGCCAATACTCGATGGGGATGGTGGTGTGATCAGGCGGATCCCAATCTATAGCCTCTATGTCTAGATGCAATGACCATGTTGGGTCGGTGGGATCATGGATGGGGGCGGTCAAGTCAATGGAGATCATGTTGATGAAATGATTGTAACCTCCATTATCGTAGGGGTGATAACTCTAACATTCTAGATGTTCTTGGTGCTTTGGATCTGGCTCTGTAGGCACTGGCACAAAGGGATCGGCCCTATGCACGGACATGCAGACAGGGTCTGCCCTAGGCACTGATGTGGCTATGGGGTCTCCAGGTGGAAGTTGCTCTTGGTCTATCCAAAGTGGCAGATTCAACGTTTGATTCCAGTGCACTGGGTTAACGCGCCACTCATGCCCTAGCCTTGTACCTAGTTGTGCCATCAGTTCTTCATGGGTTATAGGGTGATTGTGCCATCGCGCATGATTGAGATATTCCATCTCAGTGTCGGCTTCGTAATCTCTGTCAGAAAACCAAAGGCCCTTGTTGGCCCCGACAATTGCCTGTGACATGCTAGGCTCTTCTTGTTCGAGCAGATTGATGTGGTCCTCATGGAGTTGTTCCGCTCGTTGTGGGGGGACCTGATTGCTTTGATGTGGCACTTGCTCGATTGGCGCCTCTAAGGGGAATATTTCCATTAAGCTCTCTGGCAATTCTGAGACATGGAAGACCTCGTCCTCGGGTAGCTCTACGGTCAGAGGCTGATCCTCTTCAAGAGGAGCCTCGCATAAGTTGGGCTTTTGGGACCCCGAGATCTTGGTCTCTATCGACTCTAAGTGCTCTAATGCTTTGCATGTATCGGGGGATTTGGGCTCCTCCTCTTTGGTTGGTTCTTGTTGAGGAACGTGGGGCCTATGGAGGGGTAGCCGGATAGCACCCCCCTGCCTTGGTATTGCATTTCAGTCCACTCTTTTTCTTGCTCAGATTCCTCAGAGGCTTCTTGAGGGATTTCTGAGGGTGGCCCATGAACCCGGGTGGGTGCTTGAGGAATCGAGGGAGTAGCCTCCCGCTCCTATCTAGGAGGCATTGGGGGTAGCGCTTGATAAGGTCACGGTGACCTATCTCGCATCGAGGGGTTGTGTCCCTCATAATGTTTTGTCTTATGCGTGCGAAGGGTTGGAGTCCTCGCCTGCATAGTGTGTTGGAACAACTCATCCTTCTGGCGCTGAATGCACTCTTTATTTAGAAGATACCGTTGCTCTAACTGTTGTCGTTCTAGCTCAAGTAGCGTGAGTTGCATCCGACGTGCGATATGCTTGGCATATTCTAAGATAGTTGGTCCTGCCGTCTCATGTCTAGAAGGCCTAGATGCCTCTCCTAGATATCTATCTCGGTCGTGGTGATCCGAGATCTCTATAGGCCGCCTCCTCTCGTTGGGGGTAGCGACATTCCCCCGAGGCTTTGGCCTCAGTAGGTGATCCTGATAGCTAGCAGTTGCGGAGGCGTATTGCTCCCATGATGTATATTGCTCTTGAGGAAGGTAAGGGTTTTCCTCGTGCTCTCTTTCGTAAGTGAAAAAGGAACGGGCGGAGTTGGCTCACCCCGCCTGAGGAGCCTTGTGCTCTGGATTTGTCCTTGTAGTCCTGACAACTAGAGGGGGTGAAGGAGGGATAGTGTAATCATGTGGTTCCTCCCGTCGAACCCTATGTTGACCTAGCGCTTCATCGCGTGGTGACCACTCATAGCGAGCATCTAAGGGAGCTCTCCTATGGATGTACCCCTCATGGAAGGGTGTGTGTTGGGTGCTATGCTGAACAGGAATGCCCCTAGAAGAGGTGCCCCTATAGTCCCTTTTCGTTAAGGTGTGGAGGGGACTGCCTTGTGTGTCAGGTCGCCAAGGTGGTATGACCAAATCCTTGGGACTGTAACGGAGGCGACTCGTGCCTCCTTGGACATTCTCCGTAGCGTCTGCCCGTGAGTGGGCTTGACTGCGGGTGAATACCATGGTAATGACTCTCTACAAGCTACGTAGATTTTTATCTTTTGTTTATGATTTTTTGATTTTTTTTTTGTTACACTAAGCAGAAAAGAACATACACACACAAAGCAATGATTATCTCTTTTAAAGATTAAAAGTGTGCCCTAAATCTGGTTTAGTGTGTTTTGTTGTTTTTTTTTTTTTTGAAAGATTTTTATGAAAACCGTTTAAATGCAATTATGAAGGCTCTTATGACTCCCAAAATGGTCGCCCCTTCAATATACCATTGCCGGACCGATATACCAACCTCTCTATATACCCGCCCTTACGTGAGGGAGACTATAGGTACGTGAGAGCAGATGATACGTGGAACATAGGCGGTACAAAAGGGGAATCACTCTGTTTATGACACCTACCATAGAAGACTTATCCTCATGTGCTAGGAATCACCCTAGCTACACTTGGTCAGCTTTCGTCAGGATTTACGTCTAGCAACAATGCGATCGGGGTAATGTATGCAAATATCCAAGCCAACGTGGTGATGAAATCCACTGTTGGTCTTGCTCAAGGGCTGGGGTTTTACGACCAGCTCCTTGGTTTAAGTAACCACGTGATGTGTGGGGTTCATTTTAAGTTGCAAAATTGAAACAAGCAAGCCTCTAAACTCTCCTATGCAAGCAAAAATTAGAGAACAGAAAATAGAAAACAAAAAATTGACAAAGGGTGTTTAAAACCCCTACCTCTTCTCTGCCTAAATCGGATGTCTCTGAATTTCTGCCTGAAAAAGTCTAGCGTTTGAAAACTTGGTACTCGTAAGCAAAAAACAAGCAACTTTAATCAGAAATTTAATCTTTAAAAATCAAAGGACACAGGTCCCACCGTGATCGCCATTGAAAGCACGAGGATACGGAAACAAAAAGGAATATGCCACAAGAAAAGAACAAGAAAGAACATATACAAATTGACACAAGATAAAAGCAATAGAAATATGGTAATCTCTTTATTGATACGCTTTGTAAATTGTGTTACAATACGTCTCCTTCCTTTTTAGGGGAAAGGAGTGTCAAATGTGTTTCTTGTCACAAGATCCATGGATCACAATCCTTCTTCCGCGTGCCCACATGTAAGATGGGCGGACCAAAACGTCACCGCCGCTTGCGTATGTGATTCTTTGCTCTTTCCTGCTCCTCTGCTATCAAAAACCTGCATTCAAAGAAATAGAAAATATTAGTAATACCTGCAGACAAAATGAAACATGTATTTCCCAAAGCCTATTGTCAGTGTATGCATGAAAATAATAAAACGACTATCAGATGACCTCTGATTGACCTGAAATTTTGATAGAAGCATAAAAATGTTATCAAAAGACCACTGCAAAAATAACAGTCTAAAAATTCCTCACATATTTGTATTCGCTCCAGGGTGGGACGAATAGACCCTTGACAGATTGGTATTCGTTCCAGGGTGGGACGAATAGACCTGCAATAACTTGTCAAAAAGCACCCTCTTCAATGTCCTATCTCGGAAGCTCCAAATGACCTAAAAACTTGGGGTTAGCTAATTGGGGGTGTTTTGAGAAGACCCAGAAGGTCAGATTCCTCCAATTTTTCCTCTAGCACCCATATTTTGATGATGGCATCTACAAGTTAGTGAAAGCGGGAAATAGCAATAACCTGGTCAAAAATGATCAGAATGTAATGAAATTTGAACTGTAACCTATTTAACCTATCTAGAATCAAATGCAAAAGAAAAAAACAAAGAAATATATCACATATTTCTAATCATCCCGGGGTGGGGCGATTAGCACTGTGATAGTTTGGGGAGCGCCCGGGGGCAGGACGCCCACCGTTTGAGGCACTATTTTGGCACCAATCCACTTGGGATGGGTCCAAAACTGGTTATGGGGTATTTTCGACAAATTTTGGGAATTATTGTGGCCAAAAATCGGGTTTTGGGTCCGGATTTGCGCTTCTAATAGTCACCCAATAACCTCCCTCTCGAATGAGAGATTAAGGATGTAAAAGCACAAATCGCAAGTAGGTATGTAAATTGGTAGCACTTCGTTGCTCAAATGCTCCTTCTCTGTATATCTTTTGGGTGGGAAAACTCCCCAATTTATAGACCTTAGGGTCTCCTTGTTTGAATTGCGCATGCGAGGGCGCCACTTGAGTTAACTCGTCCTATTTTCAGAGAAAAGCTAACTCCTTGATAAAAAATCTTCTTGCATGAGGTCTCTAAAATAAAGACATGCATGACTGAAGTCTCTCCTCTTGAATAAAAGCTATTCCTCGCAATTGCATGGCCTGAAGCCTCAGTTAACTGGCGGAGTTGTCCGAGGTTTGACTTTTTTGCCAGTCAAACCTGCTATTCGTCCCACCCTGGAGCGATTGCTTAATCGTCCCAGGGTGGGACGAATACCAGTCTGAATTCATCCCTGGGTGGGACGAGTAGAGAAAAAGGTGCCAAAAAGGTGCAAAATTGACTTTTGACCCTCAAAACTTGCTTTTGGGAGTGGTTAGGACCACTGTTTAACCTCTGGGGGCTGCCCTAGGGGCTGTTTGTGTCAATGCGATCAGCGCTTGTTGTCACATAATCGGATTGGTGCTGTTTTGGTGTCTACACCTACTGAGCCCTATACTATGTTCCACCATGCATGGATGGTGGATGTGTAACATGAGGACACTTGGAAGCCTCCTCATGTTCTCTGGTAGTCCTAATAGAGCTCCTGATACACTCACTTGGGACACGAGTGGGCAAAGCTAAAGGCTTGTAGCCTAACTGCTCGAGGATTCTACCTAAACCATCCAATTGTCTAGATATCCATGGCTCATGTAGTGGCGTACCATTGGCTCCCACCTTGGATATGTCGATAGTGATCTTGCAAGGTTCATTATGCGTGGGAGTGTGGACAAATCTATACTCAAAATCAAGCCTGTATGCATGCCCTTGTATGGGTGGATATCGATCTCTTCTATACTCTAAAGTTGGAGGTATGGAACCTCCTATAGACCTAGTACGTAGGGGTACCAACTTGGCCCCCTGCATGACATACTTATCAGCTGATCCTGTGGATGCACATGCACTGAGATCTTGGTAATGGTCTTCGAGTGGAGCACCCTCATGCTAAGAGGATCCATGCTCTATCTTGTGTCTAGAAGAGTGAAAAAAAGCTCCTTTACCAAGGGTACGCTTAATGGTGACCCCTCGTGTCAAATTATCTCTGCTGATGCTTGTCGAATGACATTCGAGAAGCTCATGTGGGTGAGGGTTCGACACATTTTGTTGTGAATTTAGTGGGGCTTGGTCAATAGCATCAGGATTAAGCCTTTTTTGACCTCCTCGTGTCTCCACCATGGTGCACCTAGTGTGTAGATTTTATCTTTTATTATGCAAACAAGGTATACAATGATGATTATCTTGAATTAAATTTTAAATATGAGCCCTAAACCATTTTATGGTGTTTCATGAGTTGTTTTTCTAGTATTAGAAACTATTATTGTGTTTGAAAATTTGTTGTATGATAATCTCAGTTTAATTGACTTTCATCTGTATACTCGTAGCTCAAAAACTTGGCTATAAACTCCAAGTCACATGATCCAACCTATAATGTGTGGTAATGAAGCCCACACATGATCAGGGAGCATAGGTCCTCCCAGATCCTCACCCATTTCCCCCATTCAGTGTTATACCCTCCAAAGAGAATACATTTAAATTTTTTAGGGTACGAAAGGTTCTCAGATCTAGTATTGGTATAGTATCCAAGGGTACGTAGGATTTGGGCCAATAGATGGAAATAATACCCACCATCATTGAACCCTACTAGTGGTTGGATTTCACTCCTAACTCACTAGCATTTAATTTGAAATGTGGTGTGTGTGGTTCTTTTTAAATTGCATAAAAGGAAATATGCATAATATAGAACTCACATGATTATTTCCTACATGATATGCATAAAAAGAATGTTTGATATTAAGGAAACATGCATGCTACATCCTACATGACCTTTTGAAAATGCAAGTTTACGATGACTAGTGGCCTTTGATTAGGCCTCAAGCATGTAAAACCACCACATAAAATATTCTAGCACGCTGGATTCTAGGGTGGACTGCACTCAGAGATCCGTTGTTCCTAGCAGTGCCTAGCAAAAACTTGAGAAAATAAACCCTAAGGACCTAATTCATTCTCATGATCCTTTTATCCTTAATCAATTTAGGTTTCACTTTTTCTATTTTGGGAAAACACAAAAGCAAAATATAGAGAAAAAGAGTGTCAAAAGAGCCTACCTTAGGTCCTCATTTGATCTATCTTTTAACTCCTATTGTCTATTGTGTCTGTTGTAAACCACGGATCTATGGTGTGATTGCTACTATAGACCATGTTTTGTAGCCGTAGGTCAATAATGAGATCGTAGTTGTAAGCTGTGGTTTGCACCTGATATAAGAAAACACTACAAATATCAAAAATCATAGGCATGAATTGCGGAGTTCCACCATGATATCCATCTATGACCACCAAAATGGCCTCACACCTATGATTCCTACTACATAAACAAAATAAGAGATACAAAACAATGCATTGCAATATTTACAACAAATTGGAAAGAAAAAATGCTTTTATTCCATTTAGAAAGAAGCCAATTCTGGTTACAAATACATCCCTCTTAAGGATACCATTTTGATAGTCTTATTATAGTAGAAAAAACATATGAAATCCCTATCAAGGGTGAATGTGAGTTTCAAGCCATTCGAGGTGACACAAATTGCTCTAGGGTGGATTTGACCCTTTTCTTCGCATTGAGGAAGGAATTAGATGATTGAATCTCCTTCGAATATGCTTTCATGTGGTCAAGAAACAACACAAAAACATTAATAGCATAAGCAGCCTCTCATGATAAGGCCCTTTGAGGAATGTGAACATAAAGATGCTATAACACTAATGAAATCAAGAAAGTGGATAAAGTGTGTTAAACATATTCAATACTTGAAAATATTGATGGACACATATAAACATAAAGTACAACTATCAATCTAGTGGATTAATTGTATGAATTGAAGCATTAGAACATGAAATTAAGCTAATTATGTCCTACTTGCCATAATGAAATAATCCTAATGAAATCCTTAATTCAATTAGTTAGAGTCTCTAAAATACCAAAAAAACTACTAAAATGCTTAATCTAGTCTAATGAAACACACTACAAAAGAAACAGTAAGGAGATCTATCACTAGTTGCAAACTGCAGCTCAAATGAGCGGTCTACACTGTACACCATGGCTGTCAGCCACAATGGGCAACAAAGTAACTTTACCCTCCAAATCTAGGATTGTGGGCTTGATCCTCCTTGTCAAATTGATGATAAAGGGTTGCCTTGGTGTCCTCTGACTAGATTGGCGGTTGAATTGCACAGTTGGGCCTCCATTTACCCGTATTTGTGTTTATTGGTGTTCTAGCTCCTTAAGGCATCCATGGCACAAATTGACATGATGCTCGATGAATTGGCAAGTGAATGGCAACTAAAATCTCTCAGTACACTCAGGTGAGTCTACAATTTGACAAGGCTTTGCTGCTCAAAATGCTCTCTCTTTCTATATCTTTTCCCTAATTTGAAGGGGTACTTATAATACTACCTAAGGGCTAGGGGTGGCTTCATGAAGAAGCCAAGATCAAGAAGAGGTGGTTAGGATAGTTGGATTTGAAGCTTCTATCCTTTAACCACATTCTTCTAGAACAAATGGCCATTCAAACTAATTTGGCTCAAATGAAGGCCAACTGAACTTCAGTTTAGACCGCATGTGACAGCTACAGTTTAGATTGTAGACCGCAGGTCTCAACCGTGGTTCAGATAGATTAGGCCAAGGAGCCCAAATTGAGTGGTTAGAACCACTGCTCTATCATGGAGTCTATCCCATATCTTCCATATGGTCTTGTAGCATGTCCCATATGAGTATTTACCTTCGACATGACGTGTTTTAGGTGTCTACAAAAAATACCCCTACACAACGTAACAAGAATATAAGTCATAGTATATGGCCTAACCGCATGACTTCATCAATGCAAAAGTAATGTATACAACACCAACCTCAACCATGCACAAATAGACAACCACCACAACAACCGCAACAAAGAAATAAATAAAACCAACCACATCAACAATATTATCATAATTTAAACTACCAACTCCCTTCTCCACAAAGATGAAATAAAAGGAGAAACTTTCAAAACTACTTTTTCTCTATGCAGTAGCAATTGCAATAGAGCAATGTAGTAAATTTCCAAAAATTTGGTTTTAGGAATCAAAGACAGGATTGTATCCCATTTGTTCAAAAGCAGCAAGGACATGAGTACTTACATTGCCAAAATACCAGCATAAACCAAAAATAACCTCCTGGGCCGCAATTTTCAGTCCTCAGGACTATGGTCATTGATTTTTATACAGGAGTCTTGTTTGGCTTGTTGATGGTAAAATTACAAATATTGTTGTCCACAATTTATCTTCTAGAGAACTTACCTATAATGATATTGAAGCCCTCAACCTAGGTTTAATGTTACCCCCTGTTCCACCTCCCATGGCCAAGGAAGCTATTAAACAATAATTTTCTACCTTTTACAAATGGCTGTCTTGAGTGGTTTTTTGTACCTAAAGGTGGCCTTCCTAACTCTCCAAATCCTATTGAACCTTTTTGTGTTCCCAACCCTAGTTACAATCCTCCATAGTTTTACAAGCCTTTGGAAGATATTATTGGTATGCGAGAATTATTTCTCAATAAGAATTTATGTGCTTCCAACCGTTTTTGCCATAATGCTTTCTCACCCCATATCTGGTTTACCTTTCGCACCCTTGCTAATGATAAATCAATTGTCATTAGATCTACAAATAAAAAATTGGGTGTTTGTGTTTTTCCTATGGATTGGTATGTGTTTGAAGGTCTCTCCCAGCTTTTATATCATAATGTTTACACGAAAGTTGACAAGGTCCCTTGGCTGGATATTTTTTCTCAAATCTATAACCTACTTGGCCATGTTTATAGGTGGGGTTTGCTTTTAGAAAACCATAAAAATTTCATGCTTCAAATTACTCCTTCCCTTACCAAAGTCTGTGTTTTTAATTACTTTCCAAAATCCATAAGCCTAAGCTTTTTGGTCGATCCATCTACTCTTATTGTGGGTTTATGGTTGAACCAACCTCCAAATGGCTCCACCATTTAATCCTACCCATTTTTCTTAAGCAGGAAAACCATCTTCTAGATTCTATATCCCTTATCAAATATATGCATGTCCACTCTTTTCCTCAAGATATTATCCTTTTTTCCTTCAATGTGGAAAGACTCTATCTTAGTATCCCCACTTCTTAAGGATTGGTTGCTCTTTGTCATTATTTGGAATATGAGTTTGACTTAGCTAAAACTAATTTTGTGGTGAGACTTTTAGAAATGGTGTTATCCTAACACTATTTGGAATTTAGGGATAAAACATATAGGTAGATAAGGGGGACAACCATGTGAAGTAATTTTGTTGTGGTGTAAGCTTTCTTATTCCTCTAACATTTGGAAAATTAGCTATTTGATAAAGTTGTTGTGTATTGTCTTTTATTTTATAAAAGATATATCGATGATGCCATTGGATTTTGGCATGGTCCTAGAAAATATCCTAATGTTTTTCTTACTACTTATGGTTCCTTCCATTCAAGCATAAAAAATTCTACCTCTATTTCTGACTCTGAGGTGACTCTCTTGGACATAGTTTTTCTCAAGGGGGCTAATTTTGCTCAAATTGGAGTTATCTACACTAAATTATTTCAAAAAACCAATGAATGATTACCCATATATCCCTGATTTCTTCCATCATCTTGTTCACAAAAAGAAAGCCTTCATCTTAAGTGAACTCAATATTTTTTTGGTTATATCTATTAAAAATATTTTTTATAACAAACTCAAGGCAAGGGAATATCAGACCAACTTTCTCCTTCCTTTGTTTGAGAAAGTCAAATTTTATGGTAGGCCCTCATTGTGGGCTAGAGTTTTGGAGCGATAATCATGCAAACATGGTTTCAAAATAAAAACAATTCCACTTCTTTTGAAATTGGATAATTGCATCTTTGCAAAAGACCTCCACATTAACATAGATATTATGTCACCAATGTTTGAAATATGGAGAAAATATAAGGAGCTCAAACACATTTCTCATGGCATCATTTGTTGGAGGAATAAAAAACCTCTCAAATATTATTTGTGTAAAAATAAAAAATTTTAAGGGACTCTCTTTCCCACCTTGTACTTTCACATTTTTTAATGTGTTTTTACTTTTCTTGGGTTGGGTCTTTTTATTTGAGGTTGATCTTGGGCTTCAAAAAAAATATTCTCATCTTGATCTATAAACCTGCAACTTGTATTAAATTCTTGGGAATTATTTTATCCCACATGCATTACTCTTTGGCTCCCCCCTAAAGTTAGGATTTATAATGAGGGGTTAAACCTCTTCAAAGCTCATACTTCGCTGATGAGACCTGTAGGTCAAAACATGTTCGGAGTTTTGATGTTGTATTACTTTATTTTTATCAAATAAAATTTAATCTCATGTCTTTTTTTCCTTTCCTAACTTATATTTTTTTATAAAGTTTAATATTTTCCTTCTATTTTCTACCATGTTTTTTTGTTGGTATTATCTGTGTAATGCAACCTGGTGAACTAGAAAAGTCTCTAGCACTAGTAGTATGCTCTTCACTTACGTGTAAGCGATCTGGTGAATCAAAAACTAGTTTGCATATTTTTAGTATTGCTACACCATGTTTCATTTTTCATTAATGAGATTTAAACCCTTTAATGGTGCACACTACTCATCCTCTTATTGACCTCTCAAATTTTGAATCATATCCCATAGTTCATGATAGCCCCCCCAATTCTCTCGTTCAACTTTCTTGCAAATATCAACGATAAGAGGATTCATGGAAACATGTTTGGGAGCTCACAAAAATAGTTTTTGGTCCAAATAAAAGCAGCAGAGGTCTAGAAGAAATAGAAGTTTATTCTCATAATAGAAAAATTCCATCCTCACAAGATCAAAGGAATTTCATTGGAATAGGTGCGATGCATGATATCTCTCCATGACCTGACCCTTTGGACAAACTATTGGATACAAGGTTCAAATATTTTAAGGTATTGAGTAACAAAGTGGATAAATTCCAATCCAAACTAGCTAGGTATGAAGATAACCTTGGTAATGGAATAGTCCCTCATAGTTTATGAATGGAGAAACCACACTTACAAATTCCAAATGAAGAAATTAACAAGCAATTTTTTGACGAGTCAAAGGCACTCACTAAAAGATTTCTCCTGGAGATGGCCAAAATTTATATCTGTAATTTTCAAAAATACACAAAAAAATGACTACTCAAGCTAATGAGTACATTCCCAATGTCTTACTACCTACAATCTAAGAGGTAAAAACCACATGAATTCATCAATGCAAAAGCAGTGTACACAACACCAAATTCAACCATGCACAAACAAAAAACCATCATGGCAACAAAAAAAAGAAATAAAGAAAATCAACCACAACAAAAATAACATCATAATTTAATCTACCAAGGCCCTTCTCCACAAAGATGAAATAAAAGGAGAAATTTTCCGAACCACACTTTCTATGTGTAGCAGTAATCGTAACAAAGCAATGGAGGAAATTTCTAAAAATTTGGTTTCGGGAATCAAATACAAGATTTTGTCCCATTTGTGTAGCAGCAATCGCAACAAAGCAAGGAGAATGGTACTTCTATCACCAAAATGAAGGTAAAAACCAAAAATAACCTCTTGGACCGCAATCTTTAGTCCTCAAGACTATGGCCACTGATTTTCATATAGGATTCATTTTTGGGCTATTGAAAATAAAATTACAAATATTGTCGTCCATAATTTATATTCCATAGAACTTACCCAAAATGAGATTGAAGTCCTCAGCTTGGGTAAAGTTCCTCCTTGTTCCACCTCCCATGTCCAAGGAAGCTATTAAACAAGAAATTTCTACCTTTTGCAGATGGCTTCATCTTGAGTGATTTTTTGGACCTAAAGGTAGTCTTCCTAACCCTCCAAAGCCCATTGACCCTTTCCATGTTCCCAACCCTAGTTACAATCCTCCATAGTTTTACCGGCATTTGGAGGATATTACTGGTATGGTAAAATGATTTCTCAATAATAAATTATCTACTTCCAATCCTTGTCACCATAATGCTTTCTCACCCCATATTTGGTCTGCCATTCACTCCCTTGCTAATGCTAAATCAATTATCATTAGACTTGTAGATAAAAATTTGGGTGTTTGTATTTTACCTATGGATTGGTATGTGTCTGAAGGCCTCTCCCAAATTTTATATCATAATGTTTACACGAAAGTTGACAAGGTTCCTTGGCTGGATATTTTTCTCAAATCCAAAACCTACTTGGCCATGTTGTTAGGTGGGGTTTGCTTTTAGATAACTATAGAAATTTCATGCTCCAAATTACTCCTTCCCTTACCAAATTCTATGTTTTTTACTTGTTTTCCAAAATCCATAAGCCTAAGCTTACTGATCAACCCATATGCTCTTATTGTGGGTTTCTTCTTGACCCAACCTCCAAATGGCTCCACCATTTACTTCTGCTCATTTTGCTTAAGTATGAAAACCATCTTTTGGATTCTATTTCCCTTTTCAAATATATGCATGTCCACTCTTTTCCTCAAGATATTATCATTTTTCCTTCGATGTGGAAAGCCTCTATCCTAGTATCCCCACTTCTCAAGGACTAGCAACTCTTCGTCATTTTTTAGAATATGAATTTGACTTAGCTAAAACCAATTTTGTGGTGAGATTTACAGAAATGGTACTAACCAAACACTATTTGGAATTTGGGAATAAAACATACAGGAAAATAAGGGGGAAAACCATGGAAAGTAATTTTTCTATGGTGTACGCTTTCTTATTCCTCTATCATTTGGAAAAATAGGTATTTGATAAAGTTATGGATTTTCTATTATTTTATAAAAGATATATTAATGATTTCATTGGATTTTAGCATGGCCCCAACAAATATCTTGATGTTCTTCTTAGTTCTTATTGTTCCTTCCATTCAAGCATCAAAATTACTACCTCTATTTCTAACTCAGAGGTGACTCTCTTGGACATGATGTTTTTAAAGGGGCCTAATTTTTCTTAGACAAGAATTCTCTACACTAAATTATTCCAAAACTGATGAATGCTTACCTGCATATCCCTGCTTCCTTCCATCATCATGTTCACCAAAAGAAGGCCACAATTTATATGAAATCAATAGGTTTTTGGTTTAGATAAAGTTTCAAGGAAGGATTTATATCTATTAAAAATAATTTTTTTAATAGACTCAAGGCAAGGGGATATCATATTAACTTTCTCCTTCCTTTGTTTGAGAAAGTCAAATTTGATGGTAGGCCCTCATTGTTGGCTAGAGTTTTGGAGCAAGCAACATGTAGACATGGTTCCAAAATAAAAATAGTTTCACTTATTTTGAAATTGGATAATTGTAGTTTTTCTAGAGACATCCACAATAGCAAAAATATTATCTAGCCAATGTTTGAAATATGGAGAAAAAATAAGGAGCTCAAACACATTTCTCATGGCATCATTTGTTAGAGGAATCATAAACCTCTCAAATACTACCTGTGTAAAATAAAATTGTTTAAGGGACTCTCTTTTCCACCTTGTACTTTCACATTTTTTAATGCATTTTTACTTTTCTTGGGGTGGGTATTTTTATTGGGGGTTGAGCTTGGGCTTCAAAAACAATTACCGTCTTGGTCTATAAACCTATGACTTGTATTAAATGCTTGAGTATTATTTTATCCCACATGCATTAATATTCGACTCCCCCCTAGAGTTTGGATTTATAGAGGGGTTGTACCTCTTCAAATATCATACTCTGATGATGAGACCTATAGGTCAAAACATGTTTAGAGTTTTTATGTTGTATTACTTTATTTTTATCGGAATAAAATTCAATATCATGTCTTTTGTTCCTTTTCTAACTCATGTTTTTTATAAATTTTAATATTTTCCTTCTATTTTTTACCACTCTTTTGCTATTGATATTATGCTCTTCACTTGCCATGTGATGTGATCTGGTGAATCCAAAAGCCTTCAACACTAGTAGTATGCTCTTCACTTGCATCTAAGCCATCTGGTGAATCGAAAACTAGTTTGCATATTTTTGAGTACTACAACACCATGTTTTATTTTTCATTAATGATGAATATTGTGGTTTTAAAATATCATAAAATTTATATTTTAATTGTAATATATATATATATTATCATTTGAGCATACTATTAATTGCTAGGGTTATATTGTTAGAGCTTGGATGGATTTTATAGTGAAACCTTTCATATATATATATAATGCAGTCGAAAGCAAGTGCAAGCACGAGCTGGGAGTGAGTGCAGCCAAAATCAAGCACGATTTGAAATCAAGTATGCATGCAGTCTCAAGAGAGTGTGAGTGCAACCGAGTGAGTGTGAGTGTAGCTAGAAGAGAGTGTGAGTGCAACCGAGTGAGTGTGAGTGTAGCTAGAAGAGAGTGTGAGTATAGTCAAGAGTGAGTGCAGCCAAAAGTGCACAAGCTAGGAGAGAGGAAGAAGTGTGATAAGGCGAGCAGAAAGTAGAAAGTAAAGTGTGATCAAGGAACAAGTGCCACTTCTTATTCTAGAGTATTTAAAGGATTTATTTCAAGAATATCTAGGTAACATGGAAATAAAATCATTTGTATAATTTCTTACTAAAAGTATGAATGGCCAAGTTGGAAGTATGAATTCCCTAGCTGGAATTAAGAGGAAGAGTGAATCCATTGCAAACCTATTCCAGGTAGTATATTCTACACCATAAGTGATTATCAGGGATGAGACGATTAAGAATGATATAATGGTTCTTAAAACTAGAGGGTTAATATGCAAGTTTCATGGATATTAGTCAAGTTTTTCTGAGATTCAAAATTGGGTCAAGTGGAAGTGGGATTTGAATTCAAGTTACTCCATGACATTTCTTCCAAAAGGATTTTTCCTCATTATTTTCAATAGTTCAAAAATGGGAGATAAAATAATAGATGAAGACCCGTGGTTTAGGGGTAAAGATGCATTATATTTAAGACCTTGGAGTGAGAATGTTTTTGCGGAAATAAACTATTGAAATAATTTTGGTATGGATTAGGTTTTTTGGACTTCCTTATCAACTCAACTATTAAAAAAATATTTATCGTTAATAGTTGTTTTTTAATCAAACCTTAGATCAAAATTCCTATTTAAAATACATATTCTTTATATCATAATACATATTATTTTATGAGTTGTACGAATATTTAAAATACATATTATTCATATCATGTGATTGTGTTTCATATTCATGGTATCAAATGTCTAAAATAAATTAATTAAACATATAAACAAATTTAAAATATAAAAAAACTAAGATTTCGAGTGACTAAAAAAAATGAATACGGTGACCTATCTTTTAAAAAAATAAAAAACTAATGTAAAAAATTGTTTATATATTATATTTGTTATGACTGGAAGGAACAATCTGTAATGACCCTCCTTGCATGGTTAATAAAAAAGAATAAAATATGTTAATAATTACCTTTTCTTGTGATACAAGGTGTTGTTGATGTCTTCTATAAGTACAGGTTAGTCGCAGAGAGGCAATGAATGGAAGCAAGTCAGTGGGAAATATAAAATGGGAAGTGATGATTCAACTCGCAAGCACATGGACAATCACGTATGCATATCATTTAGGTGCATTATTGTGTGAGTTAAATTATTTTTAATATTGCATGTGGGTAATGTATGTGAAATGTTTTGTCTTGGCAATGAAGATAGGAGCCACTAGTGTGAAAAGGCATATGGTTGGTTGCAATTGTTGCATGTGTGTGTATGCTTGATTCATGAAATATTCTATTGTTGGTTTGTGTTATTAAATATGGTAAAAAGGGTGTTTTAGTATTGAAATTACCATTAAATAGTTTGAACTAAAGTTTACCCTTATATTGTCATGATACTAGGGAAAGATGATTTTTATTATATATATATATAAATGATTATTTTATCCCTACCTTTTTTAAAGGAAAAGAAATATTTTTTAAAGTTATGATGGTTGTGTTGATTTGTTCATATTCTTGTATTTTAATTATGTATTAAGTTGTGGTGAGAAGATAAAGGGAAGAGTGGCTCCACTTATGGCTTTGATGGTGGATAGCATTTACGATATGACAACCGAAATTCTATCCACATAAAGCATAGTATTTTCCCAACCATTGCTTGTGAAGGGTGAAAAGCATTTATTATTATTTTGCTTGCTTTTTTGGTTGAACTTTGAGAAGAGAATAATTCTTGTTTTGAAACTCCATGAGATGAATAACCCCATGCTAGTGGAACGTGTATTTGTTATTGTTATTGGTTATGGAGGTATGTCGAGAATATGAGAAATATCCATCATGTAAAATTAAGTGCATTCGGTTGAGAACAAGGATGGTGGGAAAGGATTTTCTCGAGAATTCAAGCAATGAATAAAATGAGGAAGGTGCCTACGATTAGTGGGTTGAACAAAGGAGTTTATTAAAGTCGATAATTGCTATAGTTCAAAAAGTGTGAATACAGGTTAGCAATACTATATTTTTATTGTGTGGAAATGTTAACAGAATTATTTTCATGACTATTGACCCATTGGCATGTGAAAATGAAACCCTTATTGTAGCACCCTAAAATTGGCGCAGTAAACCTTAGCAAATAATTAAAATTACATTAGTAATAATTCAAATTCAAATTTTAACCCCAAAACCGCTCCCAAACCGCCTGCTGCCCGTTTCCTCATTTTTCATGCCATTTTTAGAGTTTGTTTTGTCCGTTTGATGATATCGTCGCCGATCAGACGATATCGCCTCAGATCGGATGATTTCATCTGGAGAAGAACGTCCAGACGATCTCGTCCCAAACTGATTTGTGCATAGTTAGCTTCTGTTTCAACGACGTCTCTAATCCGGGCAGAAGCGTGTCTGCATCGTTAGAGACCTCCCCCATTGGAGATCTTCCAAATTAGGATGATCTCCAACCTCCTAACCTCCCTCCTAAGCCTATTTAACCTTAGGACCCCCTCTTGGCATTCCCCCTGGCTGAAATTCCCTGTAACACGAATTCTACATGCATTAGACTATCTTAAACCACCATTTGCATTTGTATTTTTCCAAGTTTGTTTGCAGGAACTTCATTGTTTTTCAGCCGGAGCAAGCTCAGATCGTCGCAGACGATCCTGTTCAATTCGAGACGATTTCGTACCAATCCGAGATGATTTCGACTATAGTCAACATTGGGGGCAATCAATGCCCAGGGTTTGCGTTTTCTCACTTTGTTTGTTGATTTATCCTGCATTTAGTTAAATTTGTTATTATTCCTTATTGTTCTGCATCTTGGAGTTCACCCATATAGCTTAAGTGCACAATGAAGTCATAATTTGTCATTAGAACGTCATAATCTACTTGAATTTTTATTTGTGATTATCACCTTAGCATCTATGTTGCCATTTTACACCATTTTTCTCTGTTAGAATAGTTGCATTTCTGGTATTTTGTATCTATCTCTCTGTTTGCAGGTCTCTGACGAATTCGTCAGATCTCAGACGATCCCGTCAGATCTCAGACGATCCTATCAAATTCCAGACGATCTGGACTGCTTCAAAAATTAGAACCTTCATCAGACATCCGGATCAGGTATGGTTCTTTAATCTAGCGTATTCTTTCTATTTTCTGTCCAAATCTATTTTTTGTATTTATTTAATTTGCATTTTCATAATAGAACACTTAGATTCATCTGGCCAAACCTAGGACTTGGATGTTTAAAGATAAAACTGAACACATTAAACACATTCCCAACCTAGGCGTGGAAACTGCCACTAAACGTTTCCTGGTGAACCCCACCATCCGTCGAAAAATCACCTTAATACCCCTCCCCGAGAGGCGGGACCTTCAAAGGGCCTCTCAGTCCGAGGTACCGTCCCATCCTTTTCCCATCCCCCTTTCGGGCGCGGATCCTTTAGCCTGAAGGTAAGGGTGCGAAAAATTTGGAACGATACATTTTGGTGAACCCGACGTGAATAACATAGGCATCTTTCTGATTCAAAAATATAAAAAAACAAATATATATATATATATATGTATACAAAAAAAAAAGTAACAAAATCATCATTTCAAGTTTGTATGTTTTAGATTCAATTCTAAATAGTAGATACTAAATATTACTTTTAGAAGTACTAAAGAAACCATGAGTTTTTACTCAAATCAATATGAGCCCATCAGTAATGTTGGAAGAATTCAGCTAAATACATTTGTTGATTATGACCAACCTCATCCCTATTCAACACCACCTCCATCACACTTTTCTCATTTTTCATCCTTACCCCAACAGGACAATCCCTTTTCCAATCCTCTTCATAACGATATTATCTATTCTCCCATATATCCATATTATGTCTATCAATCCACATACAATCCTCCTCCACCCTTTCAATATTCTTCTTTCAATACAACACATCCATTTCAACAAGAAAATACTTATTCTTCCAATTCTACCATGCACTCACCTCCTACTTCGCAATCTTCCTGTCATCATTCTACCCATAATAAAGAAAGTAGAGGTGAGAAACCATTAGGTCCTTTTATGACTGAATTCCTAAGGCACGTATCAAAAACCTCTCGAAAACCTTCATCACGTAAATTTACTAAGCTCAATCAACCAATGGATATAATTCTCAAGTATTTACTTGACACAAATAGGATTGAACTCCCTTCCATAAGACAACTTGATACCACAACAGATTGGTTTAAACCTGAGCTACATTGTGAATATCATAGAGTAGATGGACATATGACACAAAAATGTAAAGATTTAAGATGTTCAATTCAAGATTTGATTGATGAGGGTCTTTTTAATATAAAGGAATTACAATCTACAACTGATTATAAATCTCCAGTAAACAATCAAACTCCTACACAACAAATACCAATAATCAATCAAGACATGGGGATCTCCCAAGAACCCCTATTCAATTATCAACAACAAGAAACCAATCAAATATTGCATGTTAATGTGTCCCATCATGATGATATTATTAATATTGTAACAAAAACTACAAATGAGCAACCTCAAGTTCAATCAACTCAATCTGATATTCAAGATATGGATTCCTCATTTGACCAACCTTCAAAACTATCTTTGGCTCTAGAGAATGATCCAAAATGGAATGTAAGCATAGAAAGCTCATCTTTAGAATCAAAATCTCAATCTGAAATCCACTTTGATAGCCAACAACAAGTGATTAATCCTCAAGCAAAGATATCCCTTTTAGAAGTATTACAAAGTTCTCATAAGGAAACTTTGTTCAAGATACCTAGCCAACAATTTGTTCCTCATCATATTTTCTCTAAGAACATAATTAATGGTGTAAACCCTCTTGAGGTTAACCATATTTCATTCTATGATGAGGAGATTCCTTCCTCTACTCCACAAGAAGACTACTATCTTTACATTACAGGATCTAGTAAAGAAACACTTGTTAAAACTATCATGGTAGATAATGGCTCCTCTCTTAATTTATGCACTTATCAATTATTCCAAAAACTCAAATCAAAGGAAGAAGATCTTAATGAATCAAATGTTATTATAAAATCTTTTAACAATGAAATTCAAGAAGCTCAAGGTACTATAATTTTTCCCCTCAATATTGGATCCAAGATCCTGGATACTTTGTTTTATGTAGCATATTGCCCTTCACCTTACAACCTACTTCTCAGAAGTCCTTGGATTCATACGATGAGGGTTGTCCCTTCCACTCTTCACCAATGTTTGAAGTTTGAACTTGCAAATAAAATTGTTACCATACATAATGACCCAACACCATTTGAAGAATATTTAACGGTTGAAACATCAAGTTCTATACATTCTCTATTATCACAATTATCTTCTATCCATCACTTTTCTTCATCCATATATGATCATCCTTGTTTACCAAATAACACCCATGCATATCTTTCACATATACTCCCTCCATCTTATCAAGACTTGGAAGATAGTGATAAGAATGAAGAACCTTCTTATCCTTCTTACATTTTATTTTGTAACATGATCAATTTTACACATATAAAAGTCAAATCTTTTGCTACATTATTCTACATTATAACAAAGCTTTTGTTATCACTACCTTTTATTCATCACCTTTTGTTCTTACCTTCAACACAACCAAATTATCCTTCAAAACCTCCTTTGATTTTGAAGCAACCTTAGACATGCTATACTCAAATAACCTTGTATAGTGTATATAGATCATCTTGTATATACCACCAATTCCATCATCTAAAAATTCATATAAAAATATAAAAGTTTCAAAAAAAAACAATCACATTGTATTTCTTTCAATTCATCAATTAAAATAAAAATATAAAAACATCAAAATCATCAAAATCTTCAAAAATATATTTTATTTTATACCTATCAATTCTTGAAGTATTGCAGTTATATTTTCAAGTTATTTTGGATAAATTAGCATTTATTTGGAATCCCTCACTATCACAAACACAAAAAATAAATATCTTGATTTTATCTGGCATGATTACTAATCTCTCTTATATCAAAGTCCACAAAATTCAATTAAATAAAGTTTGAGCATAGAGAATTGATCTTGTTATTTACTTAAACCAAGCATATCTTTTCACAATAAAATGATTACATTTGTAATTTCCATGCTATGTTACATAGTAGAAGTGGTTCTTGAGCGAAAAGTTTCCCCTGCTATCCTATCATGCACATGGTCTAGAATCTTTGAGAATTGGCAAAAGGACAAGCTCACCCCTACCCGGAATAAAAATCCCTTGCTCTACAGCTAATCCGAGCAAGTATCCCTAGCATAGAAAGAAAAGAAAAGTTCAAAAGAAAAAGAAAAAAGAAACAAGTTATTTCAGCATTATCTCAAATATCAAGTCACAATACAAAAATACAAAAAAAAAAAAAGCAAAGAAAAGAAAAAGCAAAAGCAAAAGCAATAAAATCCCTTTCCCTACCCCTTGAAAAGAAAAGAAGGGTTGATGAGCTTGAATCCCTGGAATTCTCAATTATTCGAAAACTGTGAGGTAAGCCCCATAACAGGTGGTTTGTGCCCAACCCGCTTGGCCTTGGGTAACTCCTAGCGTGGTGATATGTCTGTCACATTAGCGACCTTCTTTTGTACAGACCTATGTCTGCTTATGGATTAGCTAGCTCTTGATAACCCGACCTACATAGTAGTCTGGTATGGTTATATGCATCTAAATCATGGTTAATGAACACTTATTTGGTTCATTCAAATCACTTGTATCAAATTATCTTGCTCAAAACTTGGTAAATGAACAATGCAATTGCACACACATTTGTATTTGAGAGATTTTGTGTATCATTATGATAAATCAAGATTGGTAATGAACTCACATACGCACATGGGATTCCTTATAAATCTAACTTTTGTCTTTAAGATACTTTGAAATATTTTTGCAAATTGTTTGGAATAAATTCATTTTCTTCTTTGAAGAACAGTTGTTTAGTATAAAGACAACTACATGCATTCTCAAAAAAATCAAAATCATTTTCCAAAACATGCAATCAAGTTACATTTATATATAACTTATCGACTTTCGTGATGATGGTATAGTTCCAAAACCAAAATTGGAATTTTATGCCTAGTGCAAGTCCTCATCTTCATATTTTCTGACTATTTCAAAAATTAAAAATCAACCATGCAATAAAACTATTATTTTCTTCTTTGGATTTCACGATGATGGTATAAGTCTATACCTAAATATTCTATGCCTAGCGCAAACCATTGTACCAATTTTATTCCCCATTTATTTAAAATCATAAAAACATATGACTTAAATCATTATGTTACACAATTATGCTTTAAAACAAACAAACACCTATTCTATTTCATGTCATTATGTCAAACTTCAATTTTGCAATGATGGTATAATTCCTAGGGAATTATCCAAAAATTTATCACACTTAGGAATTTATGCCTAGCAAAAGTCATTTTAAAATATTTCATGCATAATATTTTCATGGAAATCTGAAAAACAAATCATCATCATCATCATCATTTGCATCATCACAACAAAGTCTTAAGACAGTCTCTTAAGCACTCTTTTACTTTTAGCAATATTTCTATACTAGGATTAGCTTGACGACCGAGTGAGCGACGACTCCATGAAATGGTCTATAATAGCGACAATGTCCTTTGAAATTATTGTTAAAAGTCCCTTTTATTTTTATCAAATTATCACATCACAAACAACCAACTTGTTTACATCAGATTATTTCATTTAAATTTTAAAAAAGCATGACATTCAAACCATCATATTTCCAAATGGCATAATTACATGAATCATCGAATCAATCAATCAAAACATTAAAGCATCATACAAATACATAAGACAAGTCATATGATCAAAAAATATCTCATCTATATATATCTCAACAGTATATGTACATCATCTCAAAACTAGATTGGTATGCCACAATCTGTACCTAGGCATACTCAATCCCCTATCAAAAATAATAATAAGCACTATAATCAATCTGTGCAGTGCAATCTATAGCAGCTAGCCTCGAGAACCCCTCGAGCTCTCAGCCTCATCTCCTCCCCCACCCTGAGGTGGACGAGGTGGCCCCATCATAGTCCGTGTGGTGCTATGAGTCCTGGACTCTGATCGTGATGATGTCCTCGATGACCTCATCTCGATAGGCTCCACAATATGGGCCGACAGCGGTAACCTCTGCCCCTCTGGCACCATATGGTGGTATAGTGTCTGATAGAATGTGACCTGGGCAATAGCCCATGCTAGATCTCGAGTGCTCGCCCCTCCGCTCCATGCTCTGAGGCATGCTACCTCATCTCTGAGCTATGTGGCCTCCTCTCGATGTCATGCAGCCTCATCCTGTAGAGTCTGCACCTCTGCCTAGAGACGGACAGTCTCCACCCAGAGAGTAGCCATCTCACTACTCTCTCCTGTGTCCACACCCTTGCCCTTATCGGGCGATGGTGGTCTCTCTCTCCATGGAGAAGGGGGTCTCTCCTCCCTCCTCTCCCACTGTCATGGCCTCTACTGAGCCTGTGGTCTCCTCTGCTCTCTCCCGTCGTGACCCTGTGCCACCTCAATGGCCGCCTGCGCCCCCCATCCGATGCACAACTATGTGAATCGGACCCTGAGCCCTCGTCATCCGAGGAGGGCGGATGCCTGTGTACCAGGCATCGTAGCCGTCAGCTACCCCAATGTCATCCCCATCCACCGGCTGAATGGGGGCATCATCTATGTCTGGACCCCAGAAGCGCTGCATATCTGGAGCCCCGCTAACTGTAGTGTTATCCCGGATAGTCCAGGAAAACTCGTAGTCTCTGAGAGATGGGATCCCCTGCTGTAGACCGAACTACCTCAAAACTCGGTCATAGCGGTGGAGCTCCACCTCTCCCCTCTCCATCCTTAGCCAACAGACTCACCTGACGTGAGCCAGCTCCTGTCCATCCTCGGCCCACCTTGGATGATCTCTCCAAGGCCTCCAGGTGATCTGGTCGGAGACAAGGTCATCAAGTAGTCTCCGGGACATTGGCAGATCTATCCGCCATTGTGACCCTCTCCGGAGCCACCAGTAGAAAGCTCGGGGCCTCTCCCCATCAATCCCTATCAGTGGGAGCCCTACCGGCCTCCGCACCATGATGTGCTCCCAACACCAAACCTGTAGTAGAGATGTCATAACCAGACATCGACCGCCCTTGTATACGACCCCATGCAGGATCCTATACAATCGGCATAGTACAAAGCTCCCCCAAGCAAACCTGTATCCATGGTCTCTCATGTCGTAGACCACATCTGTCAGTAGCCATGGTACTCTGCATCCACTCTGATGGCATAGCAGTAGACCACCTACAACCCCAGCCAAAACCTGTGTCAGTCTAGATGCCCTAGGCATCTACCATAGAGATTCGATGTTCACTCCGCCCTTCTCCAGGGCGAAGCTCGGATCTCCGCATAGTCGCATCATCACGTGGCCCTGATTGGCCATGGGAGTGATTAGCCATCCTTGTATGGGGATCCTCAAAATCCTCCATACATCCTCTAGTGTGGGAGTCATCTCCCCTATCGATAACCAAAAATAGGAAGAACCCGGATACCACCTCTCTGCTAGGGCTGTCAATAGCCCCATATCTGTAGAAACCTGTGGCATCTCTCCCACATGCTGCAAGCCGACTTGAGCTAACTGATCTCGCTCTCCTCGAGATAGAGCGGCCAAGTCATCCCTCAACCCATCGTATTTCCATTCTCTGCTCTTTAGTAATCCTCTCTACAACATAAACAACAAAACAATAAAAATCATTAATAAAATAATGATTAATAATGCAAGTAAAACAAAGTTCAATTTAATAAATGATGATATCGTCCACTATTGGACGATATCGTCCCAAATTTGAGCAAATTCGTCTCCGATTTTGCCAGCGAAATCGTCCCCTTTTTGACGAAATCGTCCCCATTTTCGCCGATTTCCCCTGGAAGAAATCGGCGATATCGAGACGATTTTAGAGAAATCGAGACGATTTCGTCTCGACGACGTCGACGGCCCAAAAATGGCCGCGATGCTCAAAAATCATCAAAATTTAATCTAAAAAGCATGAAATTCAAAATTCAAGCCTTCTAAACTAAGTTTAGACCCTTACCCGTAGCCCGCGCCGGACCTCTGTCGATCTGTGCGCTGTCTCGACCATCTTGTTTGCAGAGCTCTAGAAACCAGAAAAATAAAAAATGAACAGTAAAAATGAATTAGGGTTTTTCCCTATTTTTCTTAATTTTATTCAAAAATAATTAACAACAAATTTAATTTTGGCTTTTCCACGTTTTTACCTCAAACGTTCGATTTGGGTAAAAACACGGAGGGGGCATCATAGTAAGCTGTCGTACGATTCGACCAAGAATCGTCGCCTAAAAATGGGAATAAATTTTTGCTTTCTCGTAGATCGAGAAGAACTCATCTTTAACGCATTTTCCTCAAAAAATTCGCTAAAGAGGGGGCAAAATGTAGCACCCTAAAATTGGCGCAGTAAACCTTAGCAAATAATTAAAATTACATTAGTAATAATTCAAATTCAAATTTTAACCCCAAAACCGCTCCCAAACCGCCTGTTGCCCGTTTCCTCATTTTTCGTGCCATTTTTAGAGTTTGTTTTGTCCGTTTGACGATATCGTCGCCGATCAGACGATATCGCCTCAGATCGGACGATTTCGTCTGGAGAAGAACGTCCAGACGATCTCGTCCCAAACTGATTTGTGCATAGTTAGCTTCTGTTTCAACGACGTCTCTAATCCGGGCAGAAGCATGTCTGCATCGTTAGAGACCTCCCCCATTGGAGATCTTCCAAATTAGGATGATCTCCAACCTCCTAACCTCCCTCCTAAGCCTATTTAACCTTAGGACCCCCTCTTGGCATTCCCCCTGGCTAAAATTCCCCGTAACACGAATTCTACATGCATTAGACTATCTTAAACCACCATTTGCATTTGTATTTTTCCAAGTTTGTTTGCAGGAACTTCATTGTTTTTCAGCCGGAGCAAGCTCAGATCGTCGCAGACGATCCTGTTCAATTCGAGACGATTTCGTACCAATCCGAGATGATTTCGACTACAGTCAACATTGGGGGCAATCAGTGCCCAGGGTTTGCGTTTTCTCACTTTGTTTGTTGATTTATCCTGCATTTAGTTAAATTTGTTATTATTCCTTATTGTTCTGCATCTTGGAGTTCACCCATATAGCTTAAGTGCACAATGAAGTCATAATTTGTCATTAGAACGTCATAATCTACTTGAATTTTTATTTGTGATTATCACCTTAGCATCTATGTTGCCATTTTACACCATTTTTCTCTGTTAGAATAGTTGCATTTCTGGTATTTTGTATCTATCTCTCTGTTTGCAGGTCTCTGACGAATTCTGATGAATTCGTCAGATCTCAGATGATCCCGTCAGATCTCAGATGATCCTGTCAAATTCTAGACGATCTGGACTGCTTCAAAAATCAGAACCTTCATCAGACATCCGGATCAGGTATGGTTCTTTAATCTAGCGTATTCTTTCTGTTTTCTGTCCAAATCTATTTTTTGTATTTATTTAATTTGCATTTTCATAATAGAACACTTAGATTCATCTGGCCAA
Organism: Wollemia nobilis; assembly: GCA_028583015.1. Lineage (NCBI taxonomy): Eukaryota > Viridiplantae > Streptophyta > Pinopsida > Araucariales > Araucariaceae > Wollemia > Wollemia nobilis. The sequence goes on along the minus strand of JAQPPZ010016829.1, from coordinate 4,675,074 downwards.
ACCTAGGACTTGGATGTTTAAAGATAAAACTGAACACATTAAACACATTCCCAACCTAGGCGTGGAAACTGCCACTAAACGTTTCCTGGTGAACCCCACCATCCGTCGAAAAATCACCTTAATACCCCTCCCCGAGAGGCGGGACCTTCAAAGGGCCTCTCAGTCCGAGGTACCGTCCCATCCTTTTCCCATCCCCCTTCCGGGCACGGATCCTTTAGCCTGAAGGTAAGGGTGCGAAAAATTTGGAACGATACACCTATGTATAAAATTGAAATAGTTGGGAGAATGTGTTGTTCATGATATAAATTCTATGATTTACTAATTATGTGGGCATAGAGTTGCTTTTAATTTTTTATCACCTATATAGAGAATAATGGTGGTAGTGGAAAATATTTTTTACCTTAAATCAAAAGGTTTGCTATTTTAAAGCATATCATTTGTTGTGTGTGGAAGGAAATGAACATAAATGGTGCACTTGTTGTGTGTGAAATGAACTGAACACAAATGATACACTTGTTGTGTGTGAAATGAATTGAACACAATTGAAATGCTTGCTTTGTATGAAAATAATTGAATGCAATGGATAGCTAGAGTGGGTTAGATGTTGCACAATATTATATTGAATATTCAAAAAAAATATTGCCAAGACAAGGCAACGTAAGCTTGCAGTTGAAGGATTGTGAAATGGAACTTTATTTGTCTAAATTAAAAACATAGCTTTGTGTTAATCAATGTAGAAATATAAAAAAACTTCTAGGAAATATCGTGAGAGGGGATTAGTGAAGTCTAAAGCATTTTTGTGTGAGTCTTGTCTAAATTTAGAATGCATGTTAGTTGCATGATCATGTTGACTCGTATCTGATCCCTAGCGGCTTCACGTAGAATCTAGAATGAGTAATAAATTGTAATGTATAGTGGGCATCATGAAGAAGTCTCGAACGCATGCTGGAATATGGAACCTGCACTATAGAAGAATTTAAACACAAAAAATGTACTAAATTCTTTCTTTATGGTGAGGCAAACTAAGCTCTTGCATAGGGATTCACTAGTTAGTATCTTGCATTGTTGGCTTTCATATTATAGCTAGTGCACATCTTGTGAAGCCAAGTGTATAGTAAACAATAAACATTTCAAATCAATATTACCTCTTACGTTCTTATGGAAAGAAAATAAATGCCAAGACCTTCGTATTTTTGAATCCATCTGTGAAATAAGATATGGAGTACTGCAGTAGAATTGTATAATTGAAAAGCCTAAAGGTATGCTTATGTTTATACTTCAATTCATTTTGCGTGTTAATATGTATTCCACATATTGTTTAATGGAATCACACTATCTTTTAGTTTCTTATTATTTGATATTGTTGAAAATATGTATGGGTAACATTGGAACTTGTTTATTTATGTTTTATTTACTGCATTAGAATATATAGTCGAGTATGCAATGGATACTCGATAATGATATTGAGATGTTAACCGTAGAATGGTTAGTGACACTGTGTGTGGGTGTCTATTTGAAAATCGGATATGCTTAAACATGGTTGAAAGTAAAATCTTTTGTATACATGGAACATCGTGGGCTAGCTACACATATCTACCTTTTATTTAATTAAAGAAAGTAGGTTTGTGATGGAGTCAACTCCTTATATTTTTAAAATAAATAAGACCCTAGGAGATAGAGAACGATCATAGTTATTTTAAGATGCCTTTTTATGGTGCAATGTAGTGGACTCCTTTAGAAGGAATATTCATTAAACTCTTTTAAGTGATGTTGTTTCTAGAAGAGTTAGAGCCAACCAAGATATCTTGAATAACTTGTTAGATCAAGCGGTTGCTAAATAAAGTATAGGGACTTTTGGTAAGACTATACCCAAAAACCTTACTTCAGATATTCATCTGGGAATATAAGGGTGTGGGAAGGCATGGAAATGGATCAAAACAACTAGCAAATGACAAGAAAGGTCAACAAAATACTTGGTCAGCTAGGAATGAAAAAGTGATATGGGATAATTTTTCTAGGTTGTTTTTGTTGAACATTGTGATAAAAACCATACCTCTCAAACTTTACCAAAAAAAGGACACAGGTTTTGGTATGGGATAAACCTTTGTGAGTTGTGAAGGTATGGGGTAATGAAGACCAAGGTTCGAGAAAGGACATGGTGCTACCTGCTTTCGAGAATAATGGAAATATCAGTTAGTCACTAAGGCATAATTACGTTGAGCACTTTCACATTGTGAATAAACAAGTCAATTGATTGTCGAAGGTACATAATGTGAAGGACAGGGAAATAAAGCATCCCCCTCTAGTTTTATGGGCCCTAGAGGATAACCCTCATCGTGGATCAATCCTCATGTTGGTAAACATGGATGATAAATACGATAGCTGATACCACTAAATGGCATGTTTATAGAATTTAGCTAATATTGTCCACTTGCGAGACTGGCTGCAACAGTCTTGAACCCAAAAGTAGTATGTTGTACCTATGCTATACTAAAAATAAGAATGATTAGATTCAAGGTATTTATTTTGAAGTTGTTAACTCTACCTGCAAACTTGTTTAAAAGGTTACCTTTTGTAGTCAGAGTAGTAAAATTTTTAAAATATATATATTGGATTATTACTTTTATTTTATCAAGTAACCAGGTGAGTGGGTTGTTACACGATCCATATAACAAAGGAACCATGATTATACATCTTTGATTATCTTCTAGTTATGAAAAAAAATGGGATTATAGTCTCTCTAAAAAAACAAGGTAGATGTCTCAGAAATGAAATGAATACATTATAAAAAGACTTATGATTACATATTTATGGTCTGTATAGACTGCCAATATAACATCTTTGTAAATATAATTTATTCCACACATTAAGACAACTTAGTGCAGGCTTATAAAACCACCTAAACTAAAACACCACTATCATAAGATATATAATAATTGATAGTGACAAATAAAAACAATATCGCTTGTGACAGTAGATAAATCTAATTAGAACTTAAAATCCTCCAGGTCTTACATTATATGCAAAATACTACACATTAAATACTGCAGTTGAGATAGATCTATAATATATCTTCAGTTATTATGTTGTGGAGACTCTTTACGGTGTGGTGGAGATCCTCCGTTATCATGTGGGGGGTTTGAGGCCTTCACACTCTTCACTACATATTGAAACCACAAGCACCAAATAAGATAGTAGATTTAGTAAAATAACATATCTATTGACAAATTTTATCCCCTCTTAAAACCATTGGATGTGTCCTTAGTCCCGTTGGATTCTTCTGTCAAGAGTACGACAATAACAACAACTCAATAAACACAAAAAAGCACTAAAGAAGCAAGTTTGGGGAAATAAATAAATAAATTTAGGTGTTACTAACATGATATTACAATATACATAACTCTAATTTTTTCTCACATTTTGATCTCTTAGAAAAGAACTGTGCCTCTACTTTTTCATTGTGTGCATTTATACATGTATGGGAAAATCTATTTTCATACATGTATAAATATAATTTAGAAGCTCAATAAATTAAGTACTAAAGAAGAAACACATTGGAGACTTAGATATTGAATGGTTTTGCTAAGCAAGGGGTTAGAAAAACCAAATATTTTCATCTGAAAACCATGCAACGTTGCCAAAGAAACACAATCAAGGAGATAGAGCATAAATGAACCACTTATACATACAAGAAGAAAATTCAAAAACTTGCTAGTCAACACTACTTAAATCTGCTCTTTAAAGAAAATGGAAATCCATATTCCTAGGGAATACTGCTACAACATATACCAACAATATTAATTTTAGAAGAAAAAAAAGATCTCTATTAGCTAGTCACTATAGAGGAACATAAGGATATTATAGCAGCTCTACCAAAGGATAGAGCTCCCAGGCCTGAGGGATTCACAAATAAATTTTACCAGCAATACTTACACATCATCAGAGAATATCTACTATGTATGATTGAGTATGTTAGGGTGAAAGGTAAGCTTATTGGAGCCATCAACTCCATATTTCTAGCATTGATTCCTAAAGAAAAAAATTCCACTACTTTATATATATTCACAGAGATGGTTTATTGGTTGTACCACAATTGTTTTGGATGAGTAGTAACTACTGTAACTAGTGTAGTTTGTACCTGAATAAGCTATTGTAACCGGTGTAGTTGTGGCTAAAACGAGACTAGTGTGGATGCGAGTGGTGGTTTACTGGTGTAATGTTCTCAGAGTTTGCTCTAGTAATATTTGTAATGTTTTTTTGGACTATTTTGTTACCTTATCGATATATGGTTGAGGGTAACAGGTGAAGCTAATATATTTAGATATTGCACATGTAGTGGGAGTAGTTAGAAGATATATGTCCAATCTAGGGAAGGAACATTGAACTACTATGGTAGTTTTTAGACCCTATGGAAAGTATTCAACAAGTGGGATATTGTTGGAAATGTGTTGAATATTTTCCATGTTATTATGGTTGGGTTTTTGGGTTAATATATTTGAACCCATGGATTAATATATTTGGGTTAATATATTTGAACTCATGGATAAATATATTTGAGTTAATATATTTGAACCTATGATTAAATATATTTGGGTTAATATATGTGAACCCATGGATAAATATATTTGAGTTTATATATTTAAACCCATTGATTAATATATTTGGGTTAATATATTTAAACCCATTGATTAATATATTTGAACCCATGGATAAATATATTTGGATTAATATATTTGAACCCATGTTTTAATATATTTGGGTTAATATATTTGAACCCATGTTTTAATATATTTGGGTTAATATATTTGAACCCGGGTTTTATGGCCATGGTATTGTAAAACCCCTTCTTGTGTTGTTGGTATATAAAACAACACTTGCATGAGGGTTGGTGCATGGTGAATGTTCGGACATCCCCAAAGGGGGGGAACATAATATGCAAGAAATGTATTCACAAGAAGTAGAGCAAACGAGAAAGAAACTAAAGGATATTATTGTATTGGAGACAGTCAAGTTTATACAATAAGAATATATTCTTGCTGGGTTTTTTCTCAAAAGTGTTTCCCAGGATAAATCCTTGTGTAATGTGTTTTTCTCTATTTTTCCTTTGATTTTGAAATTATAAATTTTGGAATTTGTTTATTGGGGTATTCTTTCTCTCCATTTGATATTAGAGCTAGGTTTTAGCTTCGTTCAAGGAGAAAGGATTTCAACCCTGGGATAAATCAATTCTTTAGTGGAAGCAGTATGTGGAAGAATTTGTATGAAGGAAAAATAACAAGATGCACAACGGTAGAGATAGTGAGCTTTAGCAGTGGTAGATATGGCAAGCTCAAATAGTGGTAGATATGGTGAGCTCTAGTAGTGGTAGAGCTAGTGAGCTTTGATAGTTGTAGAGCTAGAGAGCTCTAACAACAGTACAGATAGGGAGATTTGGTAGTGTTGTATTTGGGAAGCTCTAACAATGGTAGAGCTGGTGAGCTTCGATAGTAGTAGATCTAGTGAGCTTCGATAATGGTAGATCTAGTGAGCTTTGACAGTGATAGATATTATGATCTTTGATAACAGTAGATCTTGTGAGCTTCAACAGTGATATATATTGTGATATTTGATAATGGTAGATCTTGTTTAAGTTAAAATCCATCACACATCACCATTTCATAAGTCATGTCATAATTTACCATAAAATTCCATCATCCTTAGGTGTTTTCATCAAGTCTCCTCTAGGACCCAAAGCACATTATCACTAAGAAAATATTGAGTTTTGGAAATTGACTCTAAATATTCTTGAACCAAACACATACAACATCTATTAATAACATCTTTTATCAAATAGGAAACCATGATTGGATTAAACCTCGAAGTGAAAAATGCATCTTTGCTTGTCCCATTATGCACATAGACAAAAATCAAAATAGTGTTCTTCACCACTATAAAAACTTCCAAATAAAAGAATAAGTAGTAAGGATAGAGTAAATTCTCATCATACCTCAATTAGGAATCTGATTCCCAAAGCTCTAATTATTTTACAAATCACACACCATATATCCTCAAGTAGTAAGGATAACACTACATTTCCATCCAGATGATTATGTAGTCTGAATACCCAAATATTAACTCCCATTGGACTATGGATCTAATCTCCATTAGGGCTATAGATGCTTGATTTATAGTGGAGTACGCTCATGCATGGTGACACGTCTCTCTTGAAGAGATCTCTGATCACACATAAGGACAAGCTAGTTTTTTGGTCTTCTCCATGACATGTTTAATCTCACTTTACTCAGTACGAGTAAATGAATTCACTTGCACATACATTGGTTCTTGATTGACTTGAGTCATCACCATACTCATGATTGGTAAATAAACATTCACTACACACACATTTGGTCTCTGGGAGATTCGATATAACTTAATGAGTTTGTTCAAAATCACTAGGATGTTTGAGTCCTTGCAAAACAAATCTAGATCAATCATACAAAAACCAAAACAACATCTATACCATAAACACATCACTACATGAGTTTTCCATTCCATATCCCATGATTAGATGTTGGTGTACTTGATTAATAAATAAAGATAAAATTGGTCAAGCAAAAGTCTAAAAACTTTACAAATGATCATTAGAACATGATGTCATTCATTTATTTGCATAGACCAAAACCATCATCACAACTTGAGGGTTCTTAAGAAATTGCACCTTCCCCATCAGTCACATCAAGTTAAAAAAAAATCCACCTGGGTATGCTCAAGGTATCACACCTTCCCTAATAAAATAATCAATTGGGAGTGCTTATGGTATCACACCTTCCCTGTCAGTCCAACAAACTTCTTCATAAACATAGTTGCTAGGTTTAAAAGGTTGTATCCTTTGTCAAAGGTTACGCCATTTGCCTTGCATTCATAATTAATCAATACATCATCCACCCTATCCTACTAAGGAAAAGGTAACATCATCCAATTAAAAAACCATATCCTATTGGGGTAAAGCAGAACCAATAAATCCATATTCAATCGTATCTTATAAAAAAAAAGGTAAAATCATCCCATTTCACTTTACAAGAATGAAAAGCACTTACCCCATCTAATTCTACAACACCGTCACCTCATTGTTCTGCATCATCAAGTCAATCTACATTATAAAGTGAACCTCATATCTACTTATTTACTCTAGTCCCTTGGTAGTTGTAGCGATGTGCTATCCATGCATTTTGATAGGATGGGTAGGTTAACATAAGGATGCTTTTTCAAAATCATCATCCCATGTCATGTTTGAAATCAAACCAAATTGGTCTTTCCTTTTTTTGAATGTGACCACATTCACGAAACTTTTCTCAAAGCTATCAAATTTCACTTACAAATTCCCTTAAAAATTCCACTTGCATCATGCCAATAGGTGTTGGCAATTTTGGGTACTTTGGGTACATTGCCTTTGCTCAAGTGTATAAGTTGTCATTGATGTCAAGAAGCTCTTGAAGGAATTTGATTTGATGTCAAATAACTTGTTTTGATGAAGGTTACGACATGACAGCTTCAAAGGTCTTTTGTAAACCCCAAGTTGGCAGGTTTAAAGATTACAGGTGGATGCATTAGTTTAATGCATTTGGGTCCAGGAGGAAGTATTTATTTAAATAATTAAAAACCTTGTTAAGGTTCCTTTTAATTATTTTTAAATAAATATTAATTTATTGTTTGCATTGGGTTCTCCTAACCCATGGCGCAAATGTCTTAACTTTGATGGCGCTATGTTCTAAGATTGTGGGCGCTAGCCAAGACCTCCGCCGACGTGTTAAACTCCTCCGTCGACGTGTTAAACTCCTCGCGACGTCAAGAGTTTATGGGAAATATGCATATAAATCTCCCACGATGAAGATCAAAGATTATCCCATCTGCATTTTCGAAAAGTGTTGCTCGCTGTGAATTCGCGATCTGATGTTCGATTTCTTCCTCGCTGAGATTTCGTGATCCGCTGTTCGGATATCCGCCGTTCATTTTTTGTATCCGCCGTAAGGTTTCATCATCGTCATTCACGTCAGAAGACAGGGAGGCCTGTTGTTTATTTTAGCCCTGGCATAGAAGGTACAAGGGAAACAGAGTGAGGTTTAAACCTCACCGGACGCCTTTGGCGCACCGGTAGCGGCTAGGTTGTTGGCGCGCTACCCGAACGGGAGGTTCCGCGTTCGAATAACGTGAAAGGGTTTTTCTTCGTTGAAGTGGACGCAGCGGGTGGTGTTAGAGTTCGTGCGCAATTTCTCCATAGCACGATTTTTGGTGTTGGCCAAGGTATTTTCGAAATTAATTTTTGCTAGTGTATTTTGCGGATGGAGGAAGTTTATTAGAGAGAAAAATAGCTTAGGAGTTATAAGGAGTTTGAAGCTTGCTTTATTTTGATAAAAGATTCTTTTGAAAGTGTTGTTTGCATTATCTTATTGCATTCTTATGAGAGATAAAGTTTATTGTTGATAAGACTATAAGGGAGAAATAAGGTGTATAAGGGATAAATATTTCTTGTAATGTTGAGAGTGCTTTTGGTTGATTATGGAAATGAAAGCATGATGTTTTAAGGTTAGAATTGCTTCTTGTGTGAAGTTGTGAAACCTTAAGTGGGCAGCTTTGAGATTGACATTAGCTTTCATTAAATTGGTTATAATCAAGCTATTCTTTACTTGGTTAAAGTGTTGGGCTTACTTCTTTGTTGATGATTTGAAAAGTTGTTTTGTGCTATTGAGATTTGAGTTGGTGGATGCTTTTTGTTCAAACAATGTTGGAGAGAAAAGGAGTTCTACTTGTTTCCTTTTCTGATGTTGATTGTGAAATGCTTCAAGGTTGTGTTTTGAGTTGAATGGTGTTGATTGAACCTTGTTTGATGAGCATTGTTGTTGAAGCCCTAATTGATGGTGAAAAGAACATGAGTATCATTGTTATGTGATTCTTTGCATAGTTGGCAATTGTTGGGGTTTCATGTTCTTGAAAGAAAGCATTCTATCCTATCCATTTTAGATATTGAGTTGAGTTTTCAGATTTGAGATTGAGATTGAGCTGAGTTGATTTGAGTTGAGTTTTGAGATTGGGAGTTGAGTATAGAACATATTGAGTCTCTAACAATTCTCTTTATGCTTCTATGAGTTTGACAAATCACATTGGGTCTCTAACAATTCACTTTGTGATTTCCTACTAAGAAAGTTTTTCTTGGTGAGCTTGTTGAGTTTTTGGACAGGTTTCGATGGGGACTTGTGAGCAGTTTTGGATAGGTTTCGATGGGGACTTGTGAGCAGTTTTGGATAGGTTCCGGTGGGGACTTGTGAGCAGATTTGGACAGGTCCTAGCAGAGGACTTGTGAGCTGAGTTTGATAGTTCTATCAGAGAACTTGAGGATAGAGGTGCACTGGTTCTATGAGAAGAACCTGAGGATAGATTTGGCAAGTCTTTGAGAAGGCTTGTATGTAGAGGATTGATTTGTTCAAGAGTTGGACAGATCTGACAGATAGAGGAAGACTTGTACTAGACCGACTGACTATGTTTGGTACAGGTTGTTGAGATGTTGTGGACGTGATCATAGAAGGCAGAGGTCTCTTAGGCTAAGCATTGAGGATAGGAGGTCTTCGGTGGAAAGGAGTTCCACGTGCTGGCAAGAGGTAGAGGCAGTTGATCTTCCGAGGGATCATTTCTAGAGTAGAGGGGAAGGTATCTCCTTTGAGCAGAGGCTCATAAATTTTGATTGGGGGAAGGTATCTCCTTTGAGCAGAGGCTCATAAATTTTGATTGGGGGAAGGTATCTCCTTTGGGCCGAGGCTCATAAACATTGTAATTGGGAAGGATTCCCAAAGAACTTTGAGATAACTTTTAGAGAAAAGTTTTGTGGACGTAGCCCACCCATTCTGGGTGAACCACGTTAAAATTGGTGTCACTTTGTGGATGATATTGTGCATTGCTTTGATATTGCTTTGGGTATATTGCTTTACTATTTTGAAGTATAATGGAAAAAGTAAAAAGAGGTCTTATACTGTTCACCCCCCTCTCAGTATAAGCTTGTGTTCTTCAATTGGTATCAGAGCAGGTGCCTTCGAAAAGTTTAATAGCTTGAAGGAAAAGCTAGTAAAGAACACAATGGATCATTCAAGTGGCAATGCAACACCTATTCTTGATGGGTCAGATTTTGGTCTTTGGAGTGCAAGGATGAAGGTTCATCTAATGGCACTTGGGAATGAGGTTTGGGAAGTGATTGAAGATGAGTACACTATTCCTGAACATGGTCCTAATACTAAAGAAGAAAGGCTCCTACATCACAACAATTCAAAAGCAATGAATGCAATCCCGAAAGGCTTACAGAAAGCAGATCTCACCAAAGTGATTCACCGCAAGACAACTAGTGAAATGTGGAATCAGTTGAAGGTGGTTCATACAGGTGATACAAATGTCATAAAGGCCAAGTTGAGACACTTCAAAGGTATGTTTGAACAACTCAAGATGAATGATGATGAAAATATTAGTGACTACATGCTTCGTATGGATGAGGTTGTTAACTCCATGAAAGACTTAGGTCTTGAGCTTGCTGAAAATGATGTTTGTGATAAGATTTTAAGATCTCTTCCTAATAGATTTAGTGAAAATATTTCTGCTATTGAGGAAGCTAAAGATTTGGATAAGTTGAAAAAGGATGAGCTCCATAGTATACTTGCAGGATTTGAGTTGAGAACTCAAGTGAAGGTTGATGTCAAGAAAGAGGCAGCTTTCAAGGCTACCAAGAAATCCAAGGGTAAACAACTTCAAGATAGTGATGAGTCTTCTAGTGATGAAGAGGCATATTACAGCAAGAAAGGCAAGTTCTCTAGAAAGCACAAAAGTATGAAAAATGTAAGATGTTTCAATTGTGGAAAGTTTGGTCATTATGCTACTGACTGTACTGTTCCCAAGAATGAAAGTGATGAAGATAAACAGGATTCTAAGAGCAAGGATTCTGAAAAGCACAAGCATCACAGGAAAAACAAAGATGAGCACAACAATCAAGGAAAGAGGTATTCTCACAAGCACAAGAAGAGTTTCTACCTAGACAAAGCAAGTAAGTGTTCTAGTAGTGATAGTGAAAGTTCTTCAAGTGATGATGAAAATGAGATGTTGTTCATATCAGAAAAAGAGGAAGAACCGAAACATAGATTCATTATCATGAAATGTCTTAGATGTGGAAACTTTGGTCACCTTGAGGATGATTGCACAAATAATGATTTGGTTTCTAGTATGTATGAGGATGCTTCAGAAAACTATAAGGAAGATGCATGTATGGTTTTTGAAAAGGGTAGCACCTCTAGTGATAAGAAATCTGAAAAAGGCTTTGATGATTCAAAAAGCAAACAAATAGAGGAAGATATAGAGAAAGGTGAAGTAGATCTTAAAGGTGAACTTATTAGTGCTCTTAGTGCTTTGAAAAAGGAAAGAAAGAAGAATGCTAGACTCAAGGATAAGTTAGATGAATGTTGTATGGAGAGAGATGATCTTATAGAAAGTCTTGACTTCTCTATAGCTAAGACACAGGAACTCAAGGATGAGTTAGAGTCTAAGGTTCTTGAGTATAGTGAGTTAGAACAGAAAATGGCTTCTTTGAAAGAGGAAACTAAAGAGTACAAGGATAAGCTTTACAGGTTCCAAGATAGCTCCAAAAAGGTTAAGTCACTCATCAAAGGTCAAAGAAAGACAACAGATAAAATAGGCCTTGGTTTTGTTAAGCCACACAAGGAACAAGTTGGAGAGTCTAGTAAGAGACTCCAAAAGGAAGAGAGTTCTGATGAGGAAAGTATTTCAGAAAAGGAGTCCTTGAATGATAGATGCACAGAAACAGAAAACAGAATTCAGAATGAGAAGAAGAAGTTTTCGGAACCTAAGAGGTCAAATAAAGGAAAGTTTCAAGGCAGATGTTTTGCTTGTCACAGGTTTGGTCACATGGCTTCACATTGCATGGCTCAAGTGAAGAAGGTAAATGACAGTTTCAGAAGTGCTAGTTACTTTCAAGGGTATTGCTACTCTTGTCAACAGTTTGGGCACAAGGCACTTTATTGCAAGGCAAATAACAGGAATAGGTTTGGTCAAAGTTTGGAATTTGGAAGTTTGGAATTTGGTTTGGTCAGGTTTGGTCAGAACTGGTGGATTCAAAGATCAGGTTTACCTCAGAGAAACAACATCGTCAAGTGTTTCAAGTGCAACAATGAAGGTCACATAATCAGACAGTGTAGAGCTGAAATTCTAGAATACAGGAACAGGAACAAGTGGCATGATCAGGTCCAAGGATCAAGGCATGGACAAGAACAGGGATGAGAACAAGAACAAGAACAGTGACAAGAATAGGAATATGGGCAAAGAGTTCAAGAGAAGGCCCGACAAGGAAGTTATAGACGCCGATGATGATCAGTGCCTAATGGGAGTTTTACTCCCACCCCAGAATTAATCACCTCATCAGGAGGTGGGGGAGGGACTAAGCTAAGAGGCTCATTCTTAGTCCCGAGCCCCAAAGGTGACCCTTTGCCATTGATGACAAAGGGGGAGAGATATGAGTAAGGGGGAGAGCTTCAAAGTGAAGAGGAGAGCTTCAAGTCAGGGGAGCAAAACTTCAAAGGAAGATTCTCAGTTGTGGGCACAGTTGGTCAGTTGTTAGCACAGTTGGTTTCAGTTTTGGCTCTTGAGAAGTGTTTTCAGTAAAGGTTTGCCATCAATGACAAAGGGGGAGATTGTTGGCAATTTTGGGTACTTTGGGTACATTGCCTTTGCTCAAGTGTATAAGTTGTCATTGATGTCAAGAAGCTCTTGAAGGAATTTGATTTGATGTCAAATAACTTGTTTTGATGAAGGTTACGACATGACACTTTCAAAGGTCTTTTGTAAACCCCAAGTTGGCAGGTTTAAAGATTACAGGTGGATGCATTAGTTTAATGCATTTGGGTCCAGGAGGAAGTATTTATTTAAATAATTAAAAACCTTGTTAAGGTTCCTTTTAATTATTTTTAAATAAATATTAATTTATTGTTTGCATTGGGTTCTCCTAACCCATGGCGCAAATGTCTTAACTTTGATGGCGCTATGTTCTAAGATTGTGGGCGCTAGCCAAGACCTCCGTCGACGTGTTAAACTCCTCCGCCGACGTGTTAAACTCCTCGCCGACGTCAAGAGTTTATGGGAAATATGCATATAAATCTCCCATGATGAAGATCAAAGATTATCCCATCCGCATTTTCGAAAAGTGTTGCTCGCTGTGAATTCACGATCTGATGTTCGATTTCTTCCTCGCTGTGATTTCGTGATCCGCTGTTCGGATATCCACCATTCATTTTTTGTATCCACCGTAAGGTTTCGTCGTCGTCATTCACGTCAGAAGACAGGGAGGCCTGTTGTTTATTTTAGCCCTGGCACAGAAGGTACAAGGGAAACAGAGTGAGGTTTAAACCTCACCGGACGCCTTTGGCGCACCGGTAGCGGCTAGGTTGTTGGCGCGCTACCCGAACGGGAGGTTCCGCATTCGAATAACGTGAAAGGGTTTTTCTTCGTTGAAGTGGACGCAGCGGGTGGTGTTAGAGTTCATGCGCAATTTCTCCATAGCACGATTTTTGGTGTTGGCCAAGGTATTTTCGAAATTAATTTTTGCTAGTGTATTTTGCGGATGGAGGAAGTTTATTAGAGAGAAAAATAGCTTAGGAGTTATAAGGAGTTTGAAGCTTGCTTTATTTTGATAAAATATTCTTTTGAAAGTGTTGTTTGCATTATCTTATTGCATTCTTATGAGAGATAAAGTTTATTGTTGATAAGACTATAAGGGAGAAATAAGGTGTATAAGGGATAAATATTTCTTGTAATGTTGAGAGTGCTTTTGGTTGATTATGGAAATGAAAGCATGATGTTTTAAGGTTAGAATTGCTTCTTGTGTGAAGTTGTGAAACCTTAAGTGGGCAGCTTTGAGATTGACATTAGCTTTCATTAAATTGGTTATAATCAAGCTATTCTTTACTTGGTTAAAGTGTTGGGCTTACTTCTTTGTTGATGATTTGAAAAGTTGTTTTGTGCTATTGAGATTTGAGTTGGTGGATGCTTTTTGTTCAAATAATGTTGGAGAGAAAAGGAGTTCTACTTGTTTCCTTTTCTGATGTTGATTGTGAAATGCTTCAAGGTTGTGTTTTGAGTTGAATGGTGTTGATTGAACCTTGTTTGATGAGCATTGTTGTTGAAGCCCTAATTGATGGTGAAAAGAACATGAGTATCATTGTTATGTGATTCTTTGCATAGTTGGCAATTGTTGGGGTTTCATGTTCTTGAAAGAAAGCATTCTATCCTATCCATTTCAGATATTGAGTTGAGTTTTCAGATTTGAGATTGAGATTGAGCTGAGTTGATTTGAGTTGAGTTTTGAGATTGGGAGTTGAGTATAGAACATATTGAGTCTCTAACAATTCTCTTTATGCTTCTATGAGTTTGACAAATCACATTGGGTCTCTAACAATTCACTTTGTGATTTCCTACTAAGAAAGTTTTTCTTGGTGAGCTTGTTGAGTTTTTGGATAGGTTTCGATGGGGACTTGTGAGCAATTTTGGATAGGTTCCAGTGGGGACTTGTGAGCAGTTTTGGACAGGTTTCGGTGGGGACTTGTGAGCAGATTTGGACAGGTCCTAGCAGAGGACTTGTGAGCTGAGTTTGATAGTTCTATCAGAGAACTTGAGGATAGAGGTGCACTGGTTCTATGAGAAGAACCTGAGGATAGATTTGGCAAGTCTTTGAGAAGGCTTGTATGCAGAGGATTGATTTGTTCAAGAGTTGGACAGATCTGACAGACAGAGGAAGACTTGTACTAGACCGATTGACTATGTTTGGTACAGGTTGTTGAGCTGTTGTGGACGTGATCATAGAAGGCAGAGGTCTCTTAGGCTAAGCATTGAGGATAGGAGGTCTTCGGTGGAAAGGAGTTCCACGTGCTGGCAAGAGGTAGAGGCAGTTGATCTTCTGAGGGATCATTTCCAGAGCAGAGGGGAAGGTATCTCCTTTGAGCAGAGGCTCATAAATTCTGATTGGGGGAAGGTATCTCCTTTGAGCAGAGGCTCATAAATTTTGATTGGGGGAAGGTATCTCCTTTGGGCCGAGGCTCATAAACATTGTAATTGGGAAGGATTCCCAAAGAACTTTGAGATAACTTTTAGAGAAAAGTTTTGTGGACGTAGCCCAACCATTCTGGGTGAACCACGTTAAAATTGGTGTCACTTTGTGGATGATATTGTGCATTGCTTTGATATTGCTTTGGGTATATTGCTTTACTATTTTGAAGTATAATGGAAAAAGTAAAAAGAGGTCTTATACTGTTCACCCCCCCCTCTCAGTATAAGCTTGTGTTCTTCAATAGGTAGGTCCAAAAGTATGGTCTTTTAAAGTGAGAATGGTATTCCCGCCTTTGCCACATGTTCACCAATGTTTGCTAATTTATTCCTAATAACAACATCGCTCATTGTGCTTAGAGCAAATTTTCAAAAACATTGAAAAATCCCCAAAATTGGGGTAGCAAAATTTGATTTTAATTTCCACATTGGGATGCAACATACACATTCATTGCATCATCCAATAAAAAACCCATTTTTATATTGGGGTAAAAACAAAATCAAACATTGCACCATTCACATTCATTGCATCATCCAATCAAAAACTCCTTTTCCTGTTGGGGCAAAAATAGAACCAATCATTGCACCATTCACATTCATTGCATCATCCAATCAAACAACCCTTTTTCTATTGGGCAAAAGTAGAATCAATCATTGCACCATTCACATTCAATGCATCATTCACATTCATTACATTATTCATATCATCCACATGCTTGTGATATGCGTTCTTCACTCATTCACCAATTGAGGGGGTAAGCTACAACCATAAAAATTTTAGAGTCTTCTTGCACAATGAAGAAAGAGTCCATTCTATCAAACCAGGTGTCTCTTGTTTTTCATTGCATTGTATTTCACGCAACACGATACACAAATGGGTATCTATAGATACCAAATCCTAGAAACTCGTCATCCACTCATCATCAAATCATAACCATTCATAATTTATTTATATTTATTTATTTATTTATATAAATATAAATATTTTATATATTTATATTTATATAAATATATATATATATATGAATAAATCTCAATCAACCATCACATCTTAATCATGGCTGCTCATTTAACATGATCCATGTCACTTACCAAATCACAATCACAACCCTTCATCATGTTTTAATCTCGGTCGCTCATTAGTTTTGTCAAAACTCTAACATGAAATAAGGGAAATCATAAAATATAATTCACTTATCGTGAATGAGGGTCTCAAAAATTAACATCTTGAGAGGTTGAATCATCCATCATCTTGTGAGCCCTAACATTCTATAATTTCACTTCCCCTTCGCATTGGCACAAACCCTCATTACTACCATATCCTCTGTTCATCCTCTACAACCCTTATGAACCAGATTCAGATCCTATCAAGCATATACCATAGATTCTTTAAGGTATTTCACAAATGCTTTAAAGTATCTCTCAAATACTATTGAGCAATCGGTAGACACCATAGGGCATCCAACTAGCTCTCAGATTCTTCAGGGCATCTGCATGACATCAGATCGAACTAGTAGAAGCGTAGATCTAGAAAACTAGGTATATTTTGAGAAGGTATTTGGTTTATTTTTTTTAACTTGCATTTTTTGTATATTACACTTCATTTAGCAAGTATTTCAGCTAAGGTTAGTGATTGGCACTTTCATGTTTTAGTAGGCCTCACACTCTAGAGGCCCTACAGGTGTTACTAATTCTATGTTATGATCTATTTGTGTGCAGGTATAGGATATGTTTCTATTAGTAGTTGTTGCAGCTTTGAGTGGCCCCACAAGGATACACAAGCTCACTCACCTTTTTTTAGAGTGAAGAAGATCCAAAGACACCACCATTTTTTGATCAAGGGTTTTACCCTTCCTATTGTAAAATCATTGTATCAAAACAAGTTGTATTTTGTGACCCCTGATTTTGGGGTACACCAATGTTGTAATAGTGGAGATCCAAGCTCCCTAAAATCAATATAATAGCATTCTTCTATTGTGTAATATTACTTATTTTTTATATGTTATTATTATCTTTGTGTTGATCATTTTTTCTTTACAATGGTTAACAAAACTAGATGAGTGTGTTGGTATTTTGCAAAAAGCTTTGTGATGAGATAAGAGGCTCACATTCAAGGTTTTTGTAGTTTTTGAACACATAAAAAAATTTAACAGTTATTTATGCTATTTGCAAATTTTCCATGAGCATCCATGATCCTATAGGGACTTCAAAATGCATAATATTTTTTTTTTTATAGTAGTAAAACAGAGTGTCTAATGATCTGTCAGAAAATAACGCTTGACCATATTTCACATGCATAAGAGGACTTTGGCATTTCAAGTGATAAAGTCTTGTGTATGAAAGGTAAAATTCCAAATGGTGTAGGTTGTCTATATTTAAAATTTTATAAAAATTAAAATATAATGTAGAAGAATATGAAAATATGTAAAAATGAAAAAATATATATATTATAAATATATTTTTATTAATAAAATAGTTTTTCTCTATTTTTATATAGATAATTTTATAATTATTTTTATATAAGTTATGTATCATTATTTTCTATTAGATTTTCAATATTTACATAGTTTAAGTAATGGTAATAGTATAAAAACTATACTACTTTTTATTAGTAAACATGTTGGTATATTTTATAATAAAATATATATATAATGTCACACTTATAATATATGTTTTTAGGTTTAGCTGAGTTCAAGAGTTGGTCATGAAGTGATGTTATGCAGAAACACCTAATTATTAGTAAGGAGAGTTGCAACAACCAGACAATGATGTTTGTCTCTTCTTTTGCTTCTATGCATGTAATTGGAACTGGAGTTGGAACTGAAGCGAGGAAGTAAGGAATAATGTACCTGAAGCTTTTGTTGTTTCATGTCTATGAGGGAATCATGGGATGGAAATAGGGATGTATTGCAATGATATAGATTTATCAATATATTTTTTCTAATACAATATAATATTATATTCCAAATGATTGAGGTTTTTTTTTATGTTTGTAGAGAAGCTCTAATAAAATAAAAAAGAGTGGAGTGGGAACAAACTAGGGGAAGAACAAATTTGGGGGAAGACAAAAAATAACGTTAGTTAATTTTTACTAAGAGATATCATGAGTATCAGTTCAAGTATGACACTCCTTTGGCTTTAGCTTTGAAAATGTATCATTAGCTAGGGCTTGAGTTAGGAAATTACAAACAATAGGGACCTCTTCTATGGGAAGTGATTTATGGTAGTTTTTTGTTTGCAATGATGATAGCGGCCTCACTTTTCAAACAACAAATCAATGAGACCTAAGTCTAAATGCTTAAAGCGAGGAAATCCCCCATCAAAAACCACCTACTTGCTCTAACAATGGTATCTTTGTGCTCAAGTTAGGAAAGTCTCTAGTGATTCATGTGCCTCCAATCCTCATCTAGTATTCTTTGCTCACACTTTCCACTTGCCCTTTCATGTAAATTTGTGGGTATATATCCTAGTCCAATAATAATCTAATTATTGGATTAACATACATTGGGAAGGTAGAGTTTCCTCTTATGAATTCATGATGACAGAAAAGAGATACTTTATTGTTACATTTACCTCTATGTAAGAAAATAGCGCTATCTTCCAAGGAGATCCCTAGTTTCTATGATCCAACCCACTCTACATGATCCTATGGAGCATGGTATTTGATCCTCAAGAGAAGGATCCTGAAGAAGTTTTTGTCTAGGTGATGTTATTTTTACCATTGCACCTATGGAATAGATCAATAGAATTAATAGGGAACACTATTGAAATGTTCATTGACTGGGTTTGCCTGAGCATATTAGAATAAAGGTGTTTTATTGGATATATAACCAACTTCTATACTACAAGCATATACCATTCAAGTGAATAACCTATCATGAGCATGGGCACTTCTTTCAAAACTACTTAATTAAACAAGTACAATAAATAAAAAAGAAATGACCAATATTTTGGGAAGTCAAAAGGAGATCACATAGATCAAGAAGAAAGAAGTGACAACCTCAACCAAAGGATAAAAAAAACATCCAACATAAAAATAAATTTGCAAGTCTTAGTGGACGAGAAAAGGAAATCACCTCTCTAGACGTGATGACTCCTAAAGGTAAAGAGAAGACACCTCCAATTAAATTTGATAACTCATTAGATATCTTAGGAGATACACTAGATAATACAACAACTAGAGAAGAAATTGATGGGAACTCATAGGAAGAGGTAGAAGAAACACAATTGGAAAAAATAGTGATTCTTAAGGGTTTTTTGGCCACACAATATGCATCTAAGGGAAACAATTGAACCAATAACTCAGAAATGAACAATCATAGAAAGACTTGTAATCCAAACTAGTCATAATTGAGGATAACTTCACAAAAAAAAGAAAAATCCAAAAAATGAATATTATGTCATGGAACTATAGGGACTAGGCAAACCTTTGAAAAAAACTATCTCAAAGTTCTAATACAAGAGAAAAATCCAACAATAATTTATATTTAGAAAACAAAAATAGCAAAGGCAAAACTGACTACAAAATATCAAAAGATATGGGTACAATCAGAACTAATAACTATTGATTCTATGGGAGCTTCAGGGGGACTAGATTTGGTTTGGGATTTACAACAATTAGTTTGTAGCTTATAGCATAAGCACAATAACTGAATAGATATAAAATTCGTCTTACTAGATGGAACTAGTTTAGTAGTAATAAATTTTTATGTTCCAAATCATCATATTTAGAAAAGAGAATTATGGAAAAACTTAGCACAATGACTAGACACTAAGAAGTTTGACAACATAATACTAGGAGGATATCTCAACATGATACTCTACCACTAGGAGAAGGCTGGGGGAATTTTAGCAAGGGATGCAAATAGAAATTTGCTCAATAAAATTATGGCATATGAAAGCTTACAAGACATTTAATCAACCAAAATTAAGTACACTTGGAGCAACGAAAGAGTAAAGGTAAACTATAAGATTTGATAGATTTTTTTATTAGTGAAAATATCCTAATACACTTTCCCCTCACTTCTAGTCACATAATTTAAAAATCTATCTCATATCATAAGCCAATTCTCTTGGATAGTGGACAAAGCCTACAACCCCCAAAAATTCTTGCAACCCCAAAAAAATCCTTTTAAGTACAACTTTGAATGGGTGATAGAAAAATATTTCACTGAACTTGTGGAAAACACTTGCAATCAACAGGTCTAGTCCACCAATCCCTAAGAAAAGTGGAAAAGCAAAATTAAAAAATTGAAACATGTGATAAAAAAAGGTTGGCAAAAAAAATGAGAGTCAAACTAGATAAGAAGCAGTTGATGCAACAACTAGAGAAACTAGAAACAAAAATTGGGGATCATCCTTCTCAACCATGGCAAGAAGATATAATAAATAAGCTAATTTAAAAAATCGATAAATTAAGCGCTAAAGAAGAAACATGTTGGAGGCTTAGATCCCAAATGGTTTGGCTAAGCAGGGGGATAGAAAATCTAAATATTTTCATTTTAAAATCATGCAAAATTGCCAAAGAAACATAATTAAGGAGATAGAGCATGAAGGAACCAATTATATTAATGGGGAGAAAATTAAGAAACTTGCCAATTACCACTACTCAACTTTGTTGTCTAGATATGGAAACCCACATTCCCAGCGAATATTTGCTTCAACATATACTGATAATATTAACTTTAGAAGATAAATGGGATCTCAGTTAGCTAGTCACTATGGAGGAACTTCAGGATATTATAGTAGCTTTACCAAAGGACAAAGCTCTCGGACTTGATGGATTCACAAAAAACTTTTACTAGCAATCCTTACACATCATCGAAGAATATTTTCCATGCATGATGGAGTATGTTAAGGTGAAATGTAAGATTCTTGGAGCCATAAAATCTACCTTTCTAGCATTGATTCCTAAAGAAAAAAAAATACCACTACCTTCTCTAGATTCAAACCAATCTCTCTATGTAACTCCTCCTATAAAATTAGTACCAAACTATTGGCCAATAGAATAAATAAGAAACTTGAAAAACTAATATCAGAAGAAAAAAAGGGGTTCATACCTAGAAAAAAAATATACGATAATATCATCATGGTGCATGAAGTCGTCCACAATAGCAAAAATTTAAAAAAGAAGAAAATTATTATAAAACTTGATATGGAAAACACCTTTGATTGATTTAATATACAATTTGTAGAAAAGGTCCTACAAAAGTTTGGATTTCTACATCAAGTCATAAATTGGATCAAATCATGCATCATAAACCTATGGATAGCCCCCTTAATAAATGGATAACCGAAAAATTTCTTTTAGGCTACATGGGAAATTAGACAAGGTTGTCCATTATAACCATACATTTACATCATTTTAGCTGAAACTTTTGTAATATTAATTAACCATCTTCGAAGAGAAAGAAAAATAATAGGGATAGAGGTTGTAGCAGGATGTAAATTTATAACACACACCAAATTCATGGATGATATCATTCTTCTAGGTGAAGCTACCAAGAAAAATTTTAGACAACTCAAGCAATTCCTATATTAGTTCATGCAAGCTATCAAAGCTCATATAAACACTCAAAAGAGTTAGTTTTATACACAAAATGTTGCAACAATAAGAGTGAAAATATTTTGCACTATCCTAGGATTTCGATCTAGCACAAATAAATACTTCAAATACCTAGGAGTGCCCATGAGCTTCCACCTCAAAGCCTCAGACTACTAGATCCCAACATTGGATAAAATAGTTAGGAGAATATAAAATTACAGTAATAGTTGGCTCAATCTTGTAAGAAGGGTAGTATTGATCAAATTATTGTTAGCTCCTCTTCTAGTATACCAACTATTAGTATATCATGCTCTCAAGTTTATTTTGAAAAAGGTATATGGAATCAAACACAACTTCCTATGGTAGGGATGTAGGCAATAAAAAATAAAAAAGTTTCACTTGATCAATTGGGATGTGATCACCAAAGGTAAAATTCAAGGAGGAATGGGAATCAAAAAAATGAAGATAGTTTCAAAAGCATTGGGAGAAAATATTCTCTAGAACATGCTTAAGCACAATCAAGCATGATAATGCATACTAGTCAACAATTATACAAATAACCAATCAGGTATTCAAATGCTCAAACACATAGATAAAATTCCTAGAGCCTCATTGGTTTGGAAACATATAATGACAACAAATATATATATAAGGCATAATTTCTTGGCTACTGGTATATGGTAATTCAATTAATCTATAGGAGGACTCGATCCTAGAAAATCCACCATTAAGAGAGAGAACTCTAATTGAATTTTAGAATCACTTGGAAAGCCAAAGAATACTCAAATTATGTGACTTTTTTTATTGGACCTCAAAAAATTTGAATTGGATCTCCTTCCCATTCCATCACAAATATATTGGGATTATTTTAAGTCCCACATAACGAGTTTTAGACCTCTTCATTCTACAATATCAAACAAACGTATTTGGAGTAGCATAAATAGTAATGGGGAATATTCAGTGTATCTAGGAGTCCAACAATAGAAAGTTGGGTCTGCCAACAAAAAGCTATTGATAGTGTGGAAAAATTGAGCACCACCTAAATGTAAGTATTTAGCTAGTTAGTCTCTCAAAATAATGTTGGACATTTTGAGTCATTAAGTCAAGTTTTCATTGATGTCAAGGAATGAAGTCATCATTAATATCAAAGAATTTATCAAGAAATAAAGTTGTCAAAGTTGTCATTGATATTCAGGAATAAACCACTGATGATGTCAAAGTTCAAGAGGAACAATGCAGAGGTTAAAGGTAAAAAGGGCTTCATAATATTTTTAATATTATATGGAAGCATAAGTTAAAAGGTTTTTCATAAAAACCCAAGGAAGATTATTGCAAAGCTAAAGGAAGGTTTAATATTTATTTGATAAAATATTTAAATTCAAAGTGAATTTAAATTTTATAAATAAATATTATTTATACCAAGTTGTACAATGAAAGATGGCATTAATAAAACCAAATAATTTTAAAGAATTAATTTATAAAATTTAAATTCAAATGAATTTAAATAATTTATAAATTAATAAGTTCAAAGGGAAATAAAAAGCATCGACATTTAATTTATTGGAGGAAATTCGAGTGTCGACGTTATGCATGAAGAAGGAAAATCAATATATATACCAATTCCTTACAGGCATTAAACCTTATCCTTTTGCTCGATTAATGAATGCATGCAATTGTGTTGAATTCATGCAAAATAAGAGAAGCAACTTTTGTGTTTTAGCATCAGCAAATAAGGTTTAAGGGGAACAATACCAAAGTACCAAGCATCAACTAGGCAGCATGGCCTAGTGGCAAGAGGATAGTGGTTAGAGTGTTTGGGCACTAGGAGACCTATGTTTAAAATGTGATGACAACATTTTTGGTGGTTGCATTAGTGTTGGAAATGCCAAAGGAAAGGTGCACATTTTTGTGCTAGGCAAGACGAGGAGTATTTTGGAGCATGTGGTACTCTTTAGTCCCCAAGCGAGTGCCTAGCTCACACGACGGTTGGATCCACGGCTAGGGCACTGGTTGAGGTTGCACTATGAGTTTGAATCCCTTCCAAGGTAAGGTAATGAATTTTTATTATTATTTTTTGTGTGTTGCCTAAAGTTTGGAGTTAAAAGGGTTGCTTAAAAGGATTGTTTATTGAAAATTATTTTTGATAAGTTGAAGGAATAAGGTGTTAGGTTTATTTTAATAAAGTACTTATGTCACATTGATTTGTTGAAGTATTAAAAGGATAGAGGGAACTTCTAGCATTGAGTTATCTTGAAAAGAAAAGTGCATTGAATATAATTTTAATTGGGAGATTATAAGGTGTAAATGGTGTATTATTTTTTTGTAAAATGTTGATGATTTTTTTCTTAAAGATGGAGTGATAAGGTGTATGTGTGTCTTGATATTTACATTGTATTTTCAAGAATTTTATCATCTTATAATTTCTTTGAGTTTGGAAAATAAGTGTTTGTGATTGTGGAAGATTTATGAGATTCCTTCATCATCAAGAAAAAGGTATGAGCACATTCTTCCATAGTTAAGTTGATTGGTTAATTTTATGAAAATAAGTTTGGAGTGAAAAGGACTTGATTAGGGTTTCCTATTGAATGTGTTTAGTTAATGCTTCAAGGTTTTATGGAATAAAGAGTTTTTAAAACTTTATTTTATAAGCATTATTTTTGAAACCATTGGTTGTGTGAAGAACTTGAACTAGGGTTTTAGTATCATTGCTATGTGAACCTTGTTTTATAAGCATTGTTGTTGAAACCATTGGTTGTATGAAGAACTTGAACTAAGGTTTGAGTATCATTGCTATCTGAATATTTTTTCATAAGCATTATTGTTGAAGTGAGTTGTTGAGCAAAGAACTTGAACTAGAGTTTGAAAAGAACATGAGTATCATTGTTATGTGAGACTTGTTGTTGGGTATTATTAAAAATATTTTGAGTGAGTAATAATATTCTTGGACTAGGTTTTGTGAGCAAGGGTTGTTTCATTTAGTGTTTGGTTGAGTAAAGTTGGTTGTGCCTAGTCAAGTGGGTGTGTGAAGTGATTGTTCAAGTTCCATAAAACAAACTATTCTATATTCTAAATTGATTTGAGAAAGTGATTGAACATTGAGTTGAAATTGAAGCATATTGAGTCTCTAACAATTCTCATTATGTTTCTAAGATAGTGATTGAAAGTAATTTAGCATTGTGATAAGTGTAGTACATATTGAGTCTCTAACAATTCTCTTTATATTTCTATGAGATTGGATAAGTTCTTGTGTGGAATTGTTGAGCAGATTTAAGATAAGTATTTGAGAAGACTTATGGACAAATTTAGTGTGAGCTTTTGTGGAATCATACAATACAGATATTGAGCATATTTATATAAGTTCTTGAGAGGACTTATTGAGAAAATTGGACAAGTTCTAGATAGGACTTGTAGAGAAGATTTAAGCGAGTTCTAGAGAGGACTTGTGGACATATTAGTGTGAGCTTTTGAGAAATATTACAAGGTAGATTTAAGATAAGTCTTTGAGAAGGCTTGAGATAAGATTTGATTGATTTATGTGTTCAAACCTTGAGTTAAGGTTTAGGGTAGATCCAGCAGAGTTGATTTGAGATTGAGTCAAAATTTGAGTTAAGGTTTGAGGACAGATATTGAGGATAGATTTGTGCTTGAATGAAGGACTGGGTTTAGTGCATATTTGAGAATAGAGTTTTTTGCATATTTAAGGACAGGTTTGTGCCAAACCAGAGACAAATATTGAGTTGATTTGTGCTAGACCGAAGGACTGTGTTTAGTATGGATTTGAGATAGAGCTTTGGAGGTGACAAAGATTAGAGGACAGTAGTCTCTAATGGATATATATCCATTATCCAAGGTAATGAGGACATGTATTTTGAGTGGGGATAAAAATATTAAGTAGAGAGAGATCTACAAGCCAGTGCAATGGAGGCAGTAGTCTTCTAGAGGATCACCAGCCAGAGCAAAGGAGAAGGAGTTCTCATGTGGATAGAGATCCATAAAATTGATTTAGAGGATTGGTGTCTCCTTTGGACAGAGGTCCATAAACATTGTAATAGGGAAAGGATTCCCAAGAGATTTATTGAGAAAATTTTAGTGAAATGTTTCTCCATGGAGTAGCTCACATTGGGTGAACCACGTAAATTGTGGTGTCTCTATTGTGTGTGGTGATTTATGCATTACTTTGATTGTTGATATTGGTATTGATATCTATACATTGCATAATATTGTTTGGGAAAGAAAAGTAAGAAGTGGTATTCTAATATTCACCCCCCCTCTCAGTATAAGCTTGTGTTCTTCAAATAATATATTAATAGGTGATAATCTGCAAAATAGGAGTATAGCAATATTTAGGAGAAAATTAGACCCCAAAATTGGATAAAATGGTTAGGAGAATACAAAGTTATAGTAATAGTTGGCTTAGTCTTGTAAGAAGGGTAGTATTGATAAAATTATTGTTAGCTTCTCTTCCAGTCTATCAACTATTAGTATATCATGCTCTCAAGTTTATTTTACAAAAGGTAGATGGAATCAAAAGTAACTTCCTATGGTATGGAGGTAGGCAATCAAAAAGAACAAAGTTTCACTTGGTCAATTAGGATGTGATCACCAAAGGTAAAAATCAAGGAGGAATGTAAATAAAAAAAATGAAGATAGTTTCAAAAGCATTGGGAGCAAAACTTCTCTAGAACATGCTTAAGCACAATTGAGAATGACAATGCATACTAGTCAACAAGTATACAAATAACCAAAAATGTATTCAAATGCTCAAACACATAGATAAACTTCTTAGAGCTCGTTGGTTTGGAAACATATAATGACAACAAATATATAGAGGACATAATTTCTTGGCTGCTAGGAGATGGTAAGTCAATTAATCTATGGGAGGACTCGATCCTAGAAAATGTACCATTAAGAGAGAGAGCTTCAATTGAATTATAGAATCACTTGAAAATCCAAAGAATACTCAAATTATGTGACTTTTTTATTAGACCTCAAAAACTTTGAATTGGATCTCCTTCTCATTCTATCACAAGGATATTAGGATTATTTTAAGTCCCACATGACAAGTTTTAGATCTCTTCATTCTACAATATCAGACAAACATATTTGGAGTAGCATCAGTAGTAATGGGGAATACTCAATGCATCTAGGAGTCCAACAATAGCAAATTGCGCCTACAACAAAAAGCTATTGATAGTGTGGAAAAATTGAGTGCCAACTAAACTGTAAGTATTCAGCTAGTTAGTCTCTCAAAACAATATATTAATAGGTGATAATATGTAAAAGAGGAGTATACCAAGGCCTCATATTTGTTACAAGTGCATATAGAACAATAAAATAATTTCTCATATTTTGTTTAATTGCCCAAAGAAAATTTTAATTTGGTTAGGAATTACCAAATTTCTTGGCACTTTCTACACTGGAAGGTTAACCATAGACATAATTTTTACCAAGTGGAACAAAGAATATAAAGGTAAACTGGTGGATAAGCCCCTCCTAAAATACTTGTGGAGCTATATACCATATTATGTCATCTGGCACATCTGGTTGGAAAAAACTAGAGGACTTTTTAAGACAAATGTAAGGACAATAGAACACTAATATGAAGGATAAAAAAATAATTAGTATAAAATGCCAAATCTAGTTTCTATCAATAATAGTATGAAGGAGACTTGTCGCCCACATAAAGAAGAATGATCTACCAACTTAATATTTAAGCTTTACTAACAAAGGGAGGTTGTAGAGCAAACAATTCCCTGCTTGAAATCTATTTTTTGACACTCTTCTTTTATGGTGATTTCAAGTCCAACATTTGTCAAGCAGCAGCAAGGGGATTGATTCTTACAGGATCCCATGATATCTTGTTCAAATACATGATAAACTTAGGAACAACATCTAACAATGTGGTAAAGCAAGGAATCATTCAGGTGGTAAAGCAAGGAATCACTCAGATCATAGTTAACAAGGATTCTAAACTCATAATAACAACTCTTGCCAAAAATAAAGATTTTAAAATCTTTACAACTGAAGATTATTCAAGATAGGGTCAAACAACTAGGAAAGATAATTGTCAGAATATCTTATCAACACGTAAGGCAAAAATTCAACAAAAAGGTTGACACACTAGTGAGTTAGGCTATAAATATAACCCCTAGTTATTGCCACCAAATCATCAGAAAATAGAAGAGCAAGGGTGGTATGCGAAGATGATGAGGACTCATGTCTTCATGGTCTATTTTCTAAAACTTTGTTTACTTTAATCTCTTTGATCAAGGAATTTTGTATATTTTTATTAACTAAATAAATATTTTGCTCTAAAAATAATTTTAATGAATATTATGATTTTAAAAGATCATAAACATTATGTTATTTATATATATTTTTTGTTTACTTTAATCTCTCATCAAAAAAAATTATATCTTTTTGTTAATTAAATAAATCTTTTCCTTTAAAAATAATTTTAATAAAATATTATGATTTTAAAATATGGTAAACGTTATTTATACTTTATTAAAGAAGTTAGTATTATTTATTTATTAAAAAATAAATACTTTGTTTTTTTATTTAAATTTTAGATTTTTTTTTATACAGTCTAACCTTCTGCTCAAATGACACACCATAAATACCCTCGAGGTAAATATTATGAGTACACGTTAGATTGATAACGATGATATAAATCTTGAACATGAAGATGGTACAAATCTTGAACACTTCTTAATATCAGGTAGGACTATAAAACAACAAGGTAGAATAGGTTTAATGAATGCAACCCATATAGTTTAAATTATATATATATAACCCCTTGCAGGGCCGCCTTGGTCTGAGAGACCTCGAACAGGGGGTTCTACATCGTCAAAGTTATCTAGGAGCCGCACCCAACCCTGCTCGCACCAACATTATTAATTGGATTTTGGATACCCAATTCAAATTTTTAGTAGGGTGAATATTTGGACCTCTCTTGGAGGATTTCCCTCTCCTATCCAACTCACCTACAACACCTCGGTAAAAAAACTAATTTATAGTGGAAAACACCCCTTTCCAGGTGCCACTTTCAACAGGTTGGGCATAGGAGGAATGGAGCCTTGTCGGCCTCTACCAAGACATAGGACATTCCTAACTATACCATATATCTGCAGGATGGAGACAAGGGGAATGGAACCTAGGTCAGCCTCTACCAGCACCTAGGGCATTGACCACTGCACCACAAGCAAATATTCAAATTTTATACTTACCAAATATTAAAAATAATGTAATTTATCAAAAGAAATCTAGGTTCAAATTTTATACTTACCAAATATTAAAAATAATGTAATTTATCAAAAGAAATCTAGGTTTGGGAAAGCTTGTTAGAAAGTTAGTAGTCCCATCCAAATCCAAGTGGTCCATTTCGGACTATAAAATAACTAAGTGAAATAAGTTTGAAGGATGCAACTCCTGTGATTTGAAATCTGCCCTTACCAACTACTAAAAATAGTATAATTGTAACAAACAAAAAAACATATTCTACAATTAAAATTTCATTTCAGGTTAATACTTGTTTATTTATCAAACCATAAATCCAAATTCTATTTAAAATATATATATATATATACTTCATATTGTTTTTTGAGTTGTACAACTTTTTAAAATACATATTCTTCATATCATGTGATGGTGTCATATTCATGGTATCAAATGTGTAAAATAAATTAAACAATTAAAAATATAAAGAGATTAAGATTCCTTGATTTCAAACAAAATTGAATAAGGTGGCCCGTATTTTAAAAAACTGATGTGAAATTTATTTATATATTATATTTGAGATGGTATGACTGGAAGAAACAATATCTTTGCTTCTCTTCTAGTTCTGAACAAAAGTGGGATTATAATCTCTCTAAAAAAACAAGGTAGACGTCTCAGAAACGAAATGAATACATTATTAAAAGACTTATGATTACATCTTTCTGATTTGTATGAACTACCTATTTTATAAAGGATATAACATCTTTTTAAAGATGATTTATTCCACAGATTAAGACAACTCAGTGCAGGCTTAGAACACCACCTAAACTAAAACACTACTATCTTAAGATATATAATAATTGACAGCGACAAATAAAAGCAACATCACCCCTGACAGCAGATAACTCTAATTAGAACTTAAAATCCTCCAAGCCTCACATTATATGCGAAATACCACACATTAAATACTGCAGTTTAGATAGTCTATAATATGTCTTCAGTTTTTCTTTGGTGGAGATCCTCCGTTATGCTGTGGTGGAGATTCGTTATGCTCTGGTGGAGATCCTTTGTAAGTTTGTGCTTGAGATCCTCCGTTATCCAGTGGGGGGTTTGGGGCATTCTCAATATTCTCTGCAGACTGAAACCACAAGCACCAAACAAGATTTCTTAAAGCAACATCTCTATTCACAAATTTTGTTCCCTCTTACAACTTTGTATACGTACCTCTGATTTCTTTACAGCATTGGCTGCGTCCTCAGTCCCATTGGATTCTTCTCTCAACACTACAACAATAACAACACGTCAATAGACACGGAAAAGCACTGAACAAGGAAATTTGGGGAAATAAATAAATAAATTGAGGTGTTGCTGGTATGATATTACAGTATACCTGACTCTGAGTTTTTCTCGCCTTTTGAGCTCTTAGAAAAGAACCTTGCCTCTAATTTCTTGCTGTGCGCAGTTGTACGTGTATGGGTAAATCTATTTTCATATTCTCACCCTAAATAATCTATGAATATGGTGGTCCCTTGAGGTTCATAGCCATTAGAGAAGGTGAAAGAGCAACCAATTGGTGGCTCTTTAACAATGAAGGTCATGGCCAAAGAAATCTTGTTGCCTCTCTAGAACCATACCTCAAATGCAGATAGTATGGTCCCCAAAAAGGCCACCATGCCTAACTCTCCTTCTCAGTCTCCTCCTGTAAGTTCACGCCACTCTTGTAGCCTGAGGAAGGACATGGAATTGGGAGATTTTTTTTTGAATAAGAGGCCCCACCTTACCAACATTTAGTTGGGGAGATATAGACTTGACTTTGAAGGTACCAATAGTTTCAAAGCATAGTATTTTTTTATGGCTATATGATATTATTGATTTGAAGATGTAATAAAAGTAATATTTATTTCTCTTCAAAGGACAAAGGTTTAAGAGGAAAATGTATTAATCAAACTAGCCTAATTCAAATATATATGCACTTCAGGTTTATACCTAAGGTTAAATTATTTGATATTCCTTACAATCATTATATTAGATTTAAATTTCCTTCCTATTAAATTAATAGTTAATAAAAAATAACACCTAATTACAACAAACAATAGATAATACTAGGCTAGAAAAATAAAAACATGGATTTTGGAAGTAGAAACACATAGTTTTTGCCTTAAATGCAAAGCCATTGCTAGGTTTAAAAATTTGTTACATGGTGGTTTTATCAAATTTGCTAATGGTTTTGTAAAATCCTCCAAAACATACAAATATAACAACATAAATTAGTGTAGAGGGGTATTCCTGGATTGGGTAAGATGTAAATTCTCCTTAGTTAACTGATCATTCCCTTCTAGAATGGTGATCCTCGAAGATACAATAGAAATACAATAAAATTATTATAAAACTAGATTAAATGCTTTTAAAAGAATATGCATGTTATCAAATTAGAGTGATAAAGTAGACACACAAAAATTAATACCATAGATATTCCAATAAACTGTAAAAGGGGCACTAAAAGTATTATTCAAGATGATCCAACCAAAATCAATAATATACAATAGGATAAAAGATGAGATTAGATCAAAAATTTGTAAATTTCAATGAGCAAGGGAGGATGGAAGATGATCAACACAAGACTAGGGAGATGCCTGCTCTTAGATTCTACTTGGAGATCCCTTCAATGCTTGATAATAGCATTGCTTGTTGGATTTAGAAGCTTTAGTACTTGACTAATATGCTTAATCAAGTTCCTAAGAGAATGCAATGATGATAGTTGTAGATGAATATAAATTTTGGTAAAGTTTACCTATAGTATTAGCTTGAGAAAATTTTGGCAAAGTTTTAATATTCTTAACAACTTGTTACTTGATATACCCTCATCAAAGTTACATTTATAAATATTTTTGGGCTCTTATAGGGAAGGAAATGAGGCCATGGTAAAAATTTCTAATAGGTTAAAACCGGAAGGGTCAAGGGTTACGGATTGGTAGGTGTGATCATACCCGATAGTGTGGGTTGGCTTTGAGCATGAGAGGAATGTATGAATCTAAGATTCCATGCATGCTAGGAAAAACCACTACATGGTAGTTTTGTGATGGCCATTTTGATACATGACCATTAAAGTTAAAATTGGACAAAAATTTTAAATTTGGCAAAATCACTATCAATGTGCAAAACTACTACATGATGATTTTTCTAGTGGTCGATATTTTTTCTCTTTGAGTGATAAATGCTCTAAATTTGGGAATGAATTTGAATAGGTATGTTTAGCTAGTTGATGGATTGTTTGATGGGGGTCATGGTGGATTGATGGTCAGCCTAGTGTGCAAAATGGTTGTCTACATATGATAGTCAAGAGGGTTCCATTAGTGTGTTCACTATGTGGGCTACTAAGAAATAAATCACTACCTTTAGCCAATCCACTAGTGCAACTATTTTTGGTCATGCAAGTAAGGGGATCTCAACTATTCATCTCATCTACAACTATAACTATATAGGTGACTAGTAATATGGAACATATGTGGTTACAATATGGTATTTGGGCATTGGATATTCCTATTTTTATAGATAAAAAATAAGGTAATTTTCCTCTAAATAAGTGTCATGTTTACACCTAATATTACCATGTTATCCAACAACTGCCACATAAAAATCATAATCCATTCAATGTGATAGAATAGGTACTTCAACCCCCATCCCCATAGGAGATAAATATTTTATGTCTTTCATTATCTACTATCCCCATAGGTCACTTAAGAACCAAAAAATATGACCAGCACTTTGTCTTACATGCCATGATGGGGTAGGGGATACCGAGACTTGTCAATGCTAATAACCTCATCACATTGTATAAAATATTTATTATTGAAAATATATTGTTAGTTTTAAA
Source organism: Wollemia nobilis (assembly GCA_028583015.1). Classification (NCBI taxonomy): domain Eukaryota; kingdom Viridiplantae; phylum Streptophyta; class Pinopsida; order Araucariales; family Araucariaceae; genus Wollemia; species Wollemia nobilis. The sequence goes on along the minus strand of JAQPPZ010016829.1, from coordinate 4,642,321 downwards.
CCTATTATAGAAACTTAATTTTGTGTACATGGCTAATATTGAAGTTTAAAAATCCCTTCATCAATCATCCTTTCAATCAACATATTGAATCAATCTTTCTTGTGCCTAAATTTGGAGGTATTTATTGCTCCAAAAGTAATAGCATAAAGAAACAAGTGATAGCATTGGAAGTGCTATAGCAACATAACATCACATTCACAACAACTTTCAATATTTACCTTTCTCATCCATTTTTTACCTCCAAATATCATGAGGTGAAAGTGCCACCATGAAAGTGTTGTCATCACTATCATATTTTGGCACTTTTGAATGTCATGCATCAAAGTTAAAAAATTTAACTTTATATCCCTCTCAAAATACTTGAAATTAATGAACCAAGTCCCAAAAAAATTATTCACATCCCTTAGAGAAATTCCAAATCCAAGAATTTTCATTTTCATGTTCTTTGATTAATGACTTCTTGATCAACTTCAATGCAATTCTCCCCCATGAATGCATGGATTTCTGTAAATATATTACTTGGGAGATACCAATTCATAACCATTTATGGGTAGCAAATATCTACCAAAATTTCATCCATGGTCTTTTGAAAGCAACAAAAATCTCTCTAGAGATATAAGTGTTAACTTTTGATGATATATATTAAAGCAAATACAACCACAAGATGTAAAATAAGTAAGCAATGATAATTATATGATAATGACACTATAATATGTAAGAAAAATATAAGAGAAACTTCTGTAATAACTCAGCAACATTCCATTAATGAAAGCTCATGAAAATAGTATAATGTAATATAATGGAGGACATGAACACTCCATAAATACATGAAAGAACTATATTGTACTCACTCTAAATACTAATGTAACTATTCAATATTGTATCTTATGTCCCTCTCTTCTCTTCTACCTCAAAGGCATATATATAGGGAGATAAATTCGTTGGCTTTTCATCTACCAAACGTATGACTCATGTACATGTGGACTACATGCACATTTACATGATTGCACATTCTAGAACTTGTGTATTACTACATTGCATGAAGTAACTAATCAAACCTTAATCTAAAGTAAACTCCTACTCTAGTTATTTACCCAAGGTGGTAAATTATCATGTACAAAATAATGTAATATACTCCAACACCCCCTATATTACATTATTTGGGTATTGAAGACTTTAGTATTCATATGGATGTTCATTTTTAATATTCTTTAGTTTGATCAGATTCCTTATATTATCTTTAATTTACTTTGCACTATATGCGTCCTTGATCTGGTTTCTTTTCTTCTTCTTTATCCTTGTCTTTGGAGTCAGTTTTTGTGCTTGTATGAGTGGTCATACTATCACCTGATTCCTAAAAAGGTAATTTCTCTTTGCCTTTGTCCTTATTATCACTATTCTTATTTAGTTAAGAGGCTTCTAAACAATCACTTTAGGCATCATGATAAGATCTTGAGGTAGTAGAACATGAAGTATCAATACTACAATAGGATTGAAATATATTCTCTAAGAAGGATTCATCTAGTGTTGTTTTCCATCTAGTGTTGTTTTCTCTTTAAATAATTCAATCAATCAATTTTGTTCTACGTTCTCAAATTTATAATATTTGAATATAAGTAATACCATATATAATATTCTACTAATGTATAAAGGAATTTTAATATCATTATTTTCATTAGCAATTGCTTTAGTGATTCTAGCATGTAGATAATATTTCAAATTTTCAAAGTTTCTTTTAAAGCTTTACTATGAATCACTTTTGAATAAGGTCTAATTCTCCTTCGGAATTTATAAGTAAATTATTGATTCCAATTTTTATAAAACATACCCTTTCCTTTCTGATGGTGTTGTCCATATCATTATTCATTATATTCTTTGTAGTAGACATCTTTATTCCTCCTTAGTTTTAATACATCATTGTCACTTGTAGATCTTGTATATCCCTATCTGAATTCTATGTTGAATTTGAGTATATGACCAAATTCTAACCTTTAATTCTTAAAATATTGTAGTATATGATTAATCAGTGAAATTCTTCTAGGTCTTTAGTATTTTGATAATACTTTTGATAGAACCTTTGAAGTAGTCTACACTATGACTCATTGATTTAGAGTATTCTATGGTCTTGATAAAGTGCTTAACATCTATTAGATTTTCTTTTAAGTTGATTCTCTAATATTTTGAATATAATGTTAATATAATGATCAACTCCTATTTCACCTTATTTCTCTCTATTGATATAGGTACTTTTCAATTGATGAAGTTATCTATCATCAAGGCTCTATCGTTGGATTCCTTTTGTCCCTTTAATTTGTATATGAGACAAATATAAGCAATAATTCCATATTTAAAGCAATCAATGATTTTTCTTCCCTTATTCTTAATTTTCAATGGTTTAATTTTCTAAATTCCAATAATCTAAAGTTTGATGTAGTATTCCTTATATCTCCCTAATTTGAAAATTTAGAAAATGATAATATTTGCAAAAGAATAATGCTTTAATTTTTCGAAGGTAGAAAACCTTATATCTCCTATTTTAATTATTTGTAAATATTATGATATTTGTATTTCAACTAATGCACTTTCAAAATATCACTTAAGGATATAAACTCGTTGTTTTGATTTGCTTTCTAATTCACTAAGGTTGGTATTTGCTTATATCTCCAATGTAATAATAAATAAACACAACATTATATAACACATCTTATTACTCCTTGCACTTAATGAAAGAAAATATTAAATCATGTAAAACTATACCTTCCTTGTAATTTTATATTTTGTGAGATTATATGATTCTATTTTGAACTCTATAACCAAGCTCTAGGTACTGTATTTTATGGTCTTCAATGTATGATAGTGAGCATTGGATGCTTGATGTTCAATGGACGCCTTATGATAGTCTTCTCCTCCTTCAATGTATTGCTTCCAAAAACTCTAAAAATGAGACATCAGTATTAGTTCCAGACCAAGTCTCCTCTAGATTCAAATGCTTAAGTTCTCTATGTGATGTGTGATTCTAAATGTAGTTCGTACAATTAACTACTTTTGTGTTGTATACAGTAGGTAAATCCTTGGAATGCATCATGCAATTAGCCATCTTATTTAAAGTTTATTTCTTCCTTTATGCTAAACCATTCTATTGCAGAGTATAAGGAATAGAATATTGGTGAAGAATTCCATGAGATACCAAAAATCGGAAAACTCTGTATTGAAGTACTCCCCAATTATCAGTGTGAAGTTTATTTATGTAATTAGAATATTTATTCTTGATAAAAGCCTTAAATACTTTGAAGTGTGAAAAAAAATCACTCTTGTATTTGAGAAAATAAATCCAATTACACCTCAAGAAATCATCAATAAATGTAAGTACATATTTAGTTCCTTTGAAATAAGGAGTAGGAAAATAACCAAGCCACTATGCACAAGATCAAGTGGTGAAGAAGCTCTTTTTGAATTACCCTTAGGAAACATATCTTGGTGTCATTTTTCTAATGCACATCCAGGGCAAACTCCATCAAGACATGAAACTCTAAGTGAACCATAAACCATACCATAAGTGCTCAACTCCTTAAAATATTTATAATAAATATATCCAAATATCTCATGCCAAAGCTTACTCTCAAAATCTGCATGAGAAACCAAGCATATCCCTATAGAAGAAGTGTCATAAAAACCCTCAAAGTGATATAGTCTAGAACTATGATCAACAATACCTTGTACAACAATTGAATGAGGCTCCAACAAGATTCGAACTTCATCTCCTTGTGGTGTGAAAGTCACTATTTTGCCCTAACTAGAATAAAAATTTTGATAAAAAAAAAGTAAATTTGTAGTGATGTTAGGAACATAGAGTGCATCATTGATGCGATCACCATCAAGCTATATGTCACCTTTTTTCTTAACAAAAATAAAGGAAGAATCTCCAACGTTAATGTTGGAAGTATAACTCAAAAAAAGAGATACAAATGACTCCTTAGAAGAAGTTGTGGTGAGAAGCAATAGAATCTATAACCTGACTATTTGCAAAAACTGACTAAGATCTCCCAACAACATTAAGTGTGTTGTCATGCTCACTGGAAGGAGGTGAAGTGGAGATAGAGATCTTGTATTTTCTAACTACATCCTCCAAGGCTTGCATTCTCTTCCAACATCTAGTTTCTACATGGCTATTCCCCTCACAAAAGGAGCATGAAAGGCTAGATTTATTCTTATATTTAGAAGACTCTTTAGGTTTAAAGTTATATTATTTCAGTTTAGGGGCACTTTGATATGGAGAAGGAGTGGACTTTGGTTTATATTTTGATTTTTCCTTCTCCTTAGGACTAGATGCTACTAATACCTTTTGATAGATGGAAGACTCAAGGTTTGACAATTTGGATTCTTCCCTTGTAATTCCTTCACAAAACAAATCTAAATCAGGTATTTGAATATAGCACCTAAGGCATCCATGCTAGATAAAAAGTTAGAAGAAAATATTTAGAATAGAACTTTCAACTTGGATAGAATTAGGTAAACACACTCTTCGTCTTTCTTATCTCTCCCACCCCCTTTAACTATGTCAATAAATGCTTGAACTTAGTAAGATAGTCTACAATAGATGGAAAATCTTCAAGATTGAGAGAAGTGATCTCAAATTCAAGTTGCATGACTCATATTTGATCCACCTTATCAAATAATTCATTCAATGTCTCCCAAATGTTGAAATAAGAGTCATATCCTTCAAAATAAAATAAAATACTATCACTTACATAAGTTCCTACCAAACCCATACATTCATCTCATTTGCAGTAGTGCTAAAAAAAATTATTTTCTCTATTTAACACTGGTTTTTTTTCAAACATTAAAGCCCATAATCCTTTTTTTTAATGATTGTCTCCATATGTGGTAATTATGTGGTGTTAATGGCTCTCATTGATCTAATGTAGAAGAAAATGAAGAAGCCATGCTAGAAAAATCACCAAAGAGCAAAAGAATGCAAATAGGGTGCACCAATAAGCACTGAGACAATCCCCTAAAATATTATTTTATTAGCTTTGCAAGAATGTAGAATATGGGACTTTATAACAATATTCCGTATACAAGGTTCAAGTGCAAAAAAAATCTTTTCACAATGCAATATAATGAGAGTGCATCATAAAATCATCCTAAATACAAATCCAAATAATCTTAAATTTTAGAAACATATCATAAACATGATTTTACAATCCTGAAAAAATAATTCGTTGAGCAACTCCAAATATTTCATCCAAAATAATGAATTTACTAAAAATAGTAAAATCATTATAAAATTCTAAATATGGCTCCAAATGTGCTAAAATTTTATGTGTAGGTCTATCAGCTAATTTTATGGATTCTATTAAAAATATTCAAAAAATGTGAAGCTTGGATGAAGATATATGCAAATTACTAAATCTGGATAGGTTTTTGTAAAATCACGATAACTTGAAGAATACTTATCCAAATCAGCTAAAATTTGGGGCATAAATCATAAGAATGCATCTACAAACCTATACATTTTTATGGAAATATTCACATTCTATCCAAAGATATATATAAAATACAAAAATAGTTTGTGTTGGTGACCCTATCAAAAAAGGGAAATGCTAAAAAAAATGCTTAAGATAATTTCAAGGGGATGAGGTTGTTGTTGTATGGGAATAAGAGAGTTTAGGAGGTTTATGATGATCTTTCAATGAAAAGAGAGACATAAAACTAGCCAAAAACTCCACCAAGGACTTGATCACAAAAACTGAAGCTTCCACACGAATCTTCAAACCTGCAAGAAAAATAGTTGCACAACACTCACTAATGGATGACTACAACACCTATTTCTTTGATGCCATGAAAGGAATGATAATCAGATCGTTCCAAGACACAAGGATCTTAGGTATTAATAGAACACCACATTCAACCAAAAAATAAGAATCTAAAAGAAAATTGATAACATAAGATTACAAATAGATATGCAAAACAAAGAGCACAAATATCATATATTATATCTAAAAAATGAACTATGAGTACAACAAAGGTACCTTTATTATATATGCAAGGATGATCAATTGACGTGGACACAAATTTACAAAATACACGAAAGGAGTGAACGATCAAAAAATTATTTGCATCACCGAAAGACACCTATAAATAGAAATTATAAAGCTTTCAATCAAATAAGGTTGTATTAAATAATGATGGTTACAACCCTTATCTACTACAACAACTATCAAACAAATTATTAAAAATAATTGGTTGTAAATGTTATCAACTTATTACAAGTAATGGTAATACACTAATCCCTATCATTCTTTCCCATTGAGAAATCATTGCTCCCCAACGCGTACAAGTTTGGAAGAGAAAAATGGATAGCTAAGGAGTGTCAGGAAAAAAAAAATGCACTCATATTACAAACTAAGAAGACAAACATGATAAGTTTTAATAGGTCTTTAGAAAACCAAAAACTAATGTTGGAACTGAATCAGGCTCATAAAACGCTCTCCAACAACTATAAACACTGCTATATTGGTGGATAGTTGGATAGATCCTTTGATTCAAAAAAAGAAAGCAACAAATAATGTATCCAAAGGATATGCCTTGAAGTATGTGCCAAAGGATGCCACAAAAAAATTAAAATTTAATCTAATTTTTGGGGGTTTGGATTGGGTGTCGTGCATTGAATGAAAGGAACAATGACACATTAATTTTTTGTTTTTATTACTGATACACACACATTAATGACGAAGGTGACAAAGTGAATGAAGTGTGCCAAGAGAAAATTTAATAGTTTGATTTGAATTAAATGGTAATGGAAAAAAATAAATTTAATTTAAAAGAATTTAATTTAATTTATTGAATGGGATGCAATAAAATATGGGGTCTAGGACAATGGTCAGAAGATGAATAGAGTGGACTGATGTGGGATATGATAGGACTATCATGGGATATGATAGAGTGGGCTGACGTGGAACACATGTCAAGTGGTAAATATCAGACTAATGCAGTAGACACCCAACTGACAACACAAGTTCAGGTGATAGACAAACTAGACATGTACACGGGAAACTAGACATGGTAGGGTTGACACAGTGACAAGCAAGAATGATATTAGCAGTGCATAAAAATATAACGAGGACCCAGACATGGTCAAAGGCGATTAGATGATGGAAAATCGATGTGGATGAATACTGACAGGGACTAAGATAAGATGAAGCCTAACGAAGATATTTCTAACGGTGTCTGAAGGGAAACAATGATGATCGAGGATAGACAAAAGACTAATATGGGCTAACAATGATGATAGAGGATGGACAAAGTGGGAAGCAAGGTTGTAGGTTGGTGTGGGAATCAAGGTTACAGGTGGACACGGGAATCAAGTTTGTAAGTGGGAAACACAAGGGTGACACAAAAAGTAGTACACAATGGTAGTAGAGGAATATAATAGCCAGCAAAAGTTAGCTAGTAAATAGAGTGTGATGGGGTAGATAAAAAACACAATGGAACCCGAAACAATAGATGTGGGATAAAACTCATAATTGTTTGAAACACAACACACATGCATGCTACTAAAGAAGAGAAACCAATGATCGAGATAGAATAAAAATGTGTGAAACCTTATAATTAGTTTAATATATATTTTAGAGAACATGTGGGCATGGAAAAAAAATCATTGATTCTGAAAATGTAGAAAGAAATGGTCGGAATCATACGAGCAAGATCGAAAACAATGAAACCTTAGCATTTTTTTTAATTTTTCTATCAGTAATTCATTTTCTTGTTAAAATATGTGAGTGGTGCTAGAAGTTGTAAGAAGCATAGAGAAATGGGTGGCTTGTTGCCTAGATAGTGAAATTGTAAGGTGGTTCCAGAAGTCTGCATGTGGATTTTAAGGAGATAGTAGTGCAGTGGAGGCCATGACAGTGGCTAGGGACAAACAACGATGGTGGCCATGCAATCTTCTAGACATGCAAAAAATCATCAATGGTATAGCTGATAGGTAATATTAGAACCTATGAAAAGCTATAGGTGGATATTGCAATGGTCGACAGGTAAAAAGAAAGATATCATTTCCAGATAAAGAAGAGCACCAAAAGACGTTGGGTGCTAAAAAAAGAGGCCATAGTATGAAGTGGTATGCATGCTACAATCGGTAAGGGCGAGATAGATCTATTTTGGCTTACATTTGAGGTGAGGAAACCAGGTAGATCAAGTGGAAGTGGTAGTTAAAAAATGGTTGGAATGGCTATGCATAGGTAGAAAATCAAATGGGAAGGTGAATGTAAATCCAAACAAAAAAATAATGGAGGGCAAGGTGATTTCCAATATATCTGTGATAGCACACAAATGGGAAGTATGTGGTAATGGATACAGAAGCCATGTAGGACCATCAAATCAAGCCATGAGAATAGTGAAGGCCATGATGGATGTTGTTGAGGAGGTGAAAAATCTAGATAGGGTGGATAAAATATAGAATTAATGGGAAACAATAGATATGGGGGTACAAGTTGGGGGTACAATCTTGAAATATAAGCCAAATCCTCTTTATGAAAACCATCATCCATTGTGTCAAAAGTTGCAGCAACAACAAAAGAATCATCGAAAGTTTGATCTACAATAGAAGAAATGTCAACACCATTAGCAACATCATCTAAAGGCAAGATGATGGGAATCTCACCCATAAATCCTAGTTCAATTCTAGGTGTTGCTTCAGAATACTCAGTATCTAGAAAAAGTTCTTTACTGGTAAGAAATTCTTCATTAGTAGTAGTGGCCATTTTGGTGAGCATAGCAGCTCAAATCTGCTCAATTTAGCAGTGAGATCTTTAAGTTTGTGAGAGACTTCTTCGATAGAAAGCTTCGAATTCATTATCACCCCGTCAGAAACAAAAATTGTAAATATTTAAGAGTGAAGAGTTTGAGATCGTCAATTTAGGCAAGGTCGAAGCAATTTGTGATCGCGTACGAATGAAGAAGTGGTTAACTATAAATCTAATAAAATATCTATAACAATGCAAGTGATTCCACCAGACCAAGATCCACGGGATATTTTCTCATTCATCTTTTGAATTAAAAATTGGCCTATAGGAAGAGGATACTTGCCTACCTAGTGCTCGGCTCTATACCAAATTTATGTGGACATAAATTTACAACAGATATGAAATAATTGAATGATCAAAAACTTATTTGCATCACAAAAATATACCTATAAATAGGTATTACAAAGCTTTCAATCGAATAAGGTTGTATTAAATAATGATGGTTACAACCCTTATCTATTACAACAACTGTCTAAAAACTTATTAAAAACAAGTGGTTGTAAATGTTATCGTATTATTACAAGTAATGGTAATACACTAATCCCTATCATCAACCATAGCCATAGGATCAAGCTAAGAATAAATATCCACCATACAAAGGGAATATGTGATATGATCCATAGATCTATAACTTATATGTGGAAAAAGAATCTCAACCCTCCAAATGTACCCAAAAATATCCCCATAACACCTAGGAATAGTAAAACCTAAAAATATCCCCATAATATCTAAGAAATAAATATGTAATATCTCATAATATATAAATAAGATAAATTAAATATCCACACACAAGTGGGTGGAAAAAATACATGGAATAACTAAATAAAAGAAAATAAATTACCTAGGTTAACATGAGCTAAGGTAAACAACCTACTCTAACAATATCATGCTTCCAAGTTTATTTTGCAAAAGATAGATGGAATCATACACAAATTCTTATGGTATGGAGGTAGGCAATCAAAAATATAAAGTTCTACTTGGTCAATTGGGAGATGGTCACCAAAGGTAAAATTCAAGGAGGATTGGGAATCTAAAAAATAGATATAGTTTTTAAATAATTGGGAGCAACACTTCTCTAGAACATGATTAAGCACAATCTAGCATTGTCACACATACTAATCAAAAAGTATGTAAATAACCAATCAGGTATTCAAATGCTTAAATACATAGGCAAGTTTCCTAGAGCCTCGTTGGTTTGGAAACATATAGTGGTAGTAAAGAGAATAATAGAGGACATAATTTCTTGGGTATTGGGAGATGGTAAGTCAATTAATCTATGGGAGGACCCAATCCTAGGAAATCCACCATTTAGAGAGAACTCCAATTGAATTGTAGAATTACTTGGAAATTCAAATAATACTCAAATTAGGTGACTTATTTTATTAGTCTTAAAAAATTTTGAACTGGATCTCCCCTCCCATTCCATATCAACTTCAAGGAGATTGAGATTACTTTCAGTCCCACATGGTGAACAATAGATATCTTCATCCTATGATGCTAGACAAAATTATTTGAGGTAGCATCAATAGTAATGGTGAATACTCGGTGCATCTAGGAGTCCAACATTAGTAGATTGGCCTACCAAAAAAAACTATCAATATTATGGAAAAATCAAGAACCACCTAAATTGCAAGTACTCAACTGGATAGTCTCTCAAAAAAGTATTAATATGTGATAATCTATAAAAAAATGAGTATAGAAGGGCCTCATGTTTGTTACAGGTGCATGCAGAACAACAAAAAACTTCATCTTTTGTTTGAATGTATGAAGATAATTTCAATTTGGTTAGGAATGATCAAATTCTTGGCACTTCTTACTCTAGAAGGTTAACCATAGACACATGTTTTACCAAGTAGAACAAATAATATGAAGGTAAACTAGTGGATATTACCCTCCAAAATACTTGTGGAGCTCTATACAATATTATGTTATCTAGCGCATTTGGTTGGAGAAGGAAAATGTAAGGACAATAGTATACTAATATGAAGGATAAAAGAAGAATTAGTATTAAATATTAAATCTAGTTTCTATTAACAATAATATGAATAATACTTATCACCCATAGAAAGAAGAATGATCTACCAGCTTAATCTCCAAGCTTTCCTAATAAAGGGAGGCCATAGAGCAAACAATTCCCTACCTAACATCTATTTTTTGGTGCTCTTCTTTGATGGTGCCTCCAAGTGCAACCTCATTCCAGCAGTGACAAGGGGACTAATTCTTATAAGACCCTATAAGATCCTACTCAAATACATGATCATCTTGGGAACAACATCTAACAACGTGGTAGAGGCTACTGGATGTGAAAATAACTTAAAACTGGTCAAAAATAAAGGAATCACTCAGGTCATAGTTTACGGGGATTCTAAACTGATAATAATAGCTCTTTCTAAAAATAAAGATTTTAGAATCCTTACAACTAAATATTATTCAAGATAGGATCAGAAAACTAGGTAGGATAATTGGTAGAATATCCTATTAACATGTAAGGTGAGAATTCAACAAAAGGGTTGACACACTAACAAATTAGAGACTATAAATATAGCCCCTAGTTATTGCCACTAAATCATTAAGAAGCAGAATGGCATGGGTGGTATGTGAATATGATAAGGACTCCAATAATGAGGTCATTTTTTGTCATGTTCTATTTTCTAGAATGCTCTATTCACTTTGATGTCTCTTATAAGAGAATTTTGTATCTTTTTGCTAGGTAAATAAATCTTTTCCTTAAAAAAAATGTTGATGAATAATGTGATTTTAAAAGATCATAAACTTTATATTTCAATTGTAATTAATATATATAATGCAATTGAAAGCAAGTGCAAGCAGAAGTCGTGAGTGCAGCCAAAAGCAAGTGTGATTTGGGAGCAAGTGTGAGTGCAGTCAAAAGAGAGTCCGAGTGTAGCTGAGAGTGAGTGACGAATGGTTATTTGACACATATTTCTGTATCATAATTTTTTTATTGTTATAATTATTTAGTCATTACGATATATTTTATGTGAATTATTATTGAATATTGTTTTGAATTATTAGAAAATCTGATTAATTGCAGTAATCTAACAAATGTGTTTGATTTATACAAAATTCATCTGAGTCTTGATAAAAATGCAATAAAAAGTGTTGATGATTGATGAAGATATTGTAGAGCTTTGGAGTGTGCCTCGAGTGAGAAGAAGGACAATTAAAAGGACCCAAGATAAAAGTAGAGTTCGGTGACAATAGTAGTTGACCTATTACAAAAGCATGTTACAGATGTATATTACTGAAGTATGTTACAAATGTATATTACTGAAGTTTGTTATAGATGTTTATTACTGAAGTATATTACTGAAGCATGTTACTGAAGGTAACTACCAAAGAAATTTACTGAATAATATTTTACCATCAATTACCGAAGGATAATAAAGATTGTTGACTTTCGTGGCATGCCACATCAGTGATAGCACGTCAAGTTTGGACGACAACAAATATTTTCACTTAGCAAAATATTTCATTTATTGCATACTATCCATGAGAATATTTCAGTTGATAAATTTTTTATTTGCTTAATAAAGTTTGTAATCAGATTATTATGAGAAGTTTTAGATATAGATGCAAGACTGTTAGACCTTTCTTGGAATATAGGACATGAGGTCCTAATGTATATCTTGTAAATCATTCAAAATAGTATTGTTTTATTAGGTTTGTTTGTAGGATGCCACTTGGACCAGTCATAATATTTAACAAGTCCAAATGGGAATGTGTATTATGTTAGGTTTAGATTATTTTGGGTTCATGCATAGTTGTTGCATCAGAAAATCCACAAAATCTGTAATGGCAAAATATGTGGAGAAATATTGTTTGGAATTGTATTAGTTATAATATAAATTACATATGAGAGACCTTGAAAGAGGTCTGTAGGAAAAATATAAGAAATTATTGTCTGTTCTAAGTTTACAATTTTGAAGAAACGCACCAACATGTACAACTGAATCTCCAGTAATAAAAGTAGCATTTTGTTCTTCAAAAATGGTAATTTGTATCAATTTCATGTGTTGTTTAATTTTTGTTATGTAAATTGTGTTTATCTGTTACCTACATTTATATAATAGACATAATGTTAGTATTAGTTATAAAATATAATTACTGAGATAAAGTAAACTATAGGAGAAAGACTTACATTACCCTCTAGGAGGCAAGGCCCACTCCTAGAGCCAGTCCTTGAGCTCTCACACCTGCAATAAGTTAGGATTAGTTAGCCTTAAATTAAACTGCATTTCAATTTACATAAAATAATATAGATTGCATGAGGATCCTCACATATAAATTAAATCATGTCATAAATAAATTAGTTTACAAATAATTATGTGCATCAGTAAAAGTAAATTATCATTGCATCAGTTATTTATTATACTCTACATCATTTATTTTTGCACAAGTTTTATTTTGTTTATTACTTTCCTGTACATGTGAAACCTAAAAATGAAACTTGAGCTAAGCTTAGTATTAATCCCCATGGTACAATCTATACAATATTCCTACTCTTTAAATCTAACCTTGATTTCCATCGGATTGATAAAATTAAATGTAAGCTCTACATCTGATCATTTTTGGCACTGTTGCCAGGGAGAGTAGTGTCGTAGTGGTTAGTCAGAAACGTTATTTTGCAGTGTAAAGAGATAGGCTTACTTGTATGTGAAAAGGGGTACGTACGATACCTTGGTGTGCATACGAGTCATAGTGTCCCAAATATGGTTCCAACAAGTTCCTTCGTTCGACGTTGCCAGGTTCATTTTCTTAAAGGATTCATTTTTACTGCTTTTATAGATTAAAAAATTATTTTCTACAAATTTCAATTTCAGCAAATTTTATTTTCTGCAATTTCCTTGCTTTGGGTGATTACTATTGTTAATTTGATTTAGGACCTATGAAAAATAATAGGAAGTAGGTGAATGCTGAAAACAACCTAAACTTTGCTTAGGACCCTATTTTTTTTTAGTAGGGAGTAGTTACGTTGAGTGACATAACTGTAATGAAATTTCTCCTAATAGTCAAATAATAGTAGAAATTTACCTTTTACTTCAGCAATTTTACTTCTAGTAAAAATTTACTTTCCAAGCATTTTAATTTTTCCTAAGTATGCTGAAATTAGTTGTATAAACGCATCTAATTTTAGTAGCACTAGGACTGTTTAGTAATTTTAAATTTATTTCTTTTCTATTGTGTTAGGAGTATTTATAAGTATTGAAATTTATATTTAAACTTGGCAGATAGTAGGATTGAAACACAAAAATCAAAACCCAAATAGAAAATAAAAAAATAATAATATAAAATCAAAGAGAGAAAATAAAATAAAATAAATTATGGAAAACAGTCAAACTGAATTTATAGACCTTAGAAAATTATTAATACAACAGGAGGTTAATCTTCTTTTTGAACAAGGGAACAAAACAACCAAACTAGAGTGGGAAGAACTGTGTGAATGCATTGCCACTATCAATAAAAGATCAGACGAACTAAAGAAAATCAAGAGGATAAATATAGCAAAAACTCTAAGGGTAAACCATTCTTCACCTTATCAGGATATTGGAAGAAGTTGTGAGAATTGGCTTTAGGATAGGAGAACAATAGTAAATTTAGTAATTTATCCTTGGAATCAATACCTTAAGGATTACCTCACCATTCACAACTTCCTTTCAGACATAGAAAGGAAAGAATTAGCCATACAATACAATAAGATATACTGCACTAGAGCTATATATTTTAGAGAATTGTGCCAAGAGTTGTATTACGAGCTACAATTTGAAATTCCTAATCATGTTGCAACCAAAGCTTTCCTTGTTCAGTTGATTCAATTGTTGGTCTACTACTTTAACTTCGAAGAGGAACATTTTATGACACCATAACAACTTGATACAGTCAATGATATTCATAAATTATTCAAAAAAGATTAGACATATTGTAAAAACAAGAAGTTTATAACATTCATGAGAAGACCTAGAGACTCTAAAGGAAGATTCATAAAAATTACCAAGACAGAAGGAAATTCCCAAAGAGACTTTAGAGAGCTTGGAATTTATAAATTAATAGGAAGCAAGGTTACAACATCAACCAATCAAGCTGAAATCCTAGATCAAGATCCCAATTCATAGTTATTGTCGGATCCAAAATTTAACTACGTAGATCCTTCTTCTATATTTTCTGAACCTATACCTGATCCAATTTTTGAAATCCTATATTCAGGTATGGCTAATGAGCAAAGTGTTTTGGGAGAGGAAGTAGATAACCGTGGAAATAAGAGAAAAATGCAAGAGAGATATCAAGGAGATAACAAACAAATAAAAATGTTCATTTCCCAATATTATATATAGAAGGAACAATAAGAGAACATAAATTAGTCTATGTTTCTATATTGCCTACCTTTCATGGAAAATCCCATGAAGATCCTGATGCTTTTCTTTTCGAATTTGAAGTAGTATGTCAAGCTTACTTTTGCACCACAAATGAGAAAAAGCTAAGGTTGTTTTTGTCTACTCTTAAAGATGCAGCTTTAATATGGTTTATGGGTCTAGGAGAAGGAGTTTGTGAAAGCATGAGATTCCGGAAGAAAGAAATACTAAGATGCAATGAGAACATAATTAACTTGATGCATGAAATGAGAAAACGTAATCAAATTGAGACAAAATATAAAGAAAAAGTAGGAGCACAACCCTTTTTATTCATAATATTCTAACTCGGTTACAATACGTTTTCTCAGTTACACATTCTCAGTTACAATCATGATAATAATCTTCTTCTTCCGCATGCCCACATGCAAAGTGGGCGGGCCAAAGTGTTGCCGTCGTTTATGCTAACGAGGATCCTTGCTTGCTGCTGTTCTTCCTGCATTCAAGAAAACAATAAACTGTTAGTAGCACCTGCTGCAAGAATGAGAGATTTACTTCTTACAATTAGTGAAAGACATATACCTAAAATCATTGAAACAGTGAATAAAATGCATATAGGTGACCTGCACGCTTTAACAGAATAAAATACGTAAATTCGAGAATAGCATGTATTTTTTTTTAAAATTTTAAGTTGTTGTATATTTCGAGAACAACATGTATTCTAAAACGTAAAACGTAAACAGTTGTTTCAACAGCATAAAGCGTCTTCTGAATATGAAAATGTCTAGACGTCAGAGAATACCCTATGATAGAATAAAAAAGCTTGAAACATAGGAACGTGTGTGGGATGCCCCAAACGGGCCGCCCCGTAAAAGCTTGACTTCGGCACCAATCCACTGGGGATGGGCCCGAAATCTGGAGATTAGTTGTGATGTCGTCGAATTGGTAGTTTACCGTATCCACTGTCGGATCTGAAAATGCAGAAGAAATGAGTTCGAAAAGACTGTCAAAATCGGCCTCTGGTTTTGCAGCACTTCGTTATGTTAATAAAATGCTTGTTCCTCCCTCTTGCTGGGCGGGAAAATCCACTCTTTTATAGACCCACGGGGTCTCTTTAGCAGGGTACGTGGGGACGCCACGTGTCGGCCATGCCTTTCTGAGAGGGAGAAAAGTCCTCCACGACTAGGGCTTACATGATCGCCCTCGATAGTCTCACGGCCACCTACCCACCTACGCGTGCACGCAAGGCAGGAGCCATAAATGGCTGTCTTCGACTGCCACCTGTCTCTTAAGTTGTTTTAATTTTTGCTTTACGCCTCCTTGAGTGGCGGATGTCTGCCTCTGCTTGGCGAAATGCTGCCTTTGATTGATGCAAGTCTATTTTCGAATGCTGAAGTCCGCCTTTGAGCATCGAAGTGTCACGATATCGCGACGTCGCGATATCGCGACACTTCGGGCAAGGCTCCCCTTTGGGCCCCGAAGTGTCGCGATATCGCGACGTCGCGATATCGCGACACTTCGGGCGAGGTTCCCCTTTGGGCCCCGAAGTGTCGCGATATCGCGACGTCGCGATATCGCGACACTTCGGGCGAGGTTCCCCTTTGGGCCCCGAAGTGTCGCGATATCGCGACGTCGTGATATCGCGACACTTCGGGCGAGGTTCCCCTTTGGGCCCCGAGGTGTCGCGATTTCGCGACGCCTAAGGCCGAAGTTCCTTTGCTCTTAAAGTTTGCCAAGATTTGTATTTTGCTTAAGATTTGTTCTTGCTCAAGGCTTAAAGTTTGCTTAGGATTTGAGGCTTGAAGTTTGTTAAAGGCTCGCTTTAGATTAAAGGCTTGTTAAAATGACCAACTTTGTTCTGCTCACTTTTCGACCTTCTAAACTGCTGTGTGAGTGGCTAGGACCACTGTTTGACCTCTGAGGGCTGCCCTGAAAGCTGTGTATGTCAATGCGATCAGTGTTTGTAGTCACTTAATCGGATTGGTGCTATTTTGGTGTCTACAGATGCCCCTTTTTGGGAAGCGCTACGGGTGACGCAGTGCTGAGCAAAAATAGATGACCAAAGCACTAATGATTAGGGTTTCTTGGTAACCTAACCAACTTTTGATGCCCCAAGTATGGAAAGGGCATGCATTCTTGAATCCTTGCTTCTGATGAGCTAAGGAATTTGATTTCAAGTGTTAACCTATTTTGGTGAGGTGTGACTTGAGCTTGGACATTGATCAGTCATGATTAGGCAAAGGGCGTAACCTTTTGTCCATAGGGGGAACCTTGTGTTCATTCTTCGGGAATGCCAAGTGTTTGATCAATTTAATGATTGCTTGTTTACTGCCCCAAGCAGGAGCGTGATTGTCTTTGTCAATGATTCTTTGAATGCATGCCATTGCCTTGATTGGGTGTGTGCTTGTTGATTGGTGACTAAGTGTGACTACCCCCTCAAGCGACGAATCGATGAGGGAATGACCTTCGTGAGAAAAGCGACGAGTCGCTTGACCCAAGATGACTTAGGTTAGGGTGCCTTTAGATGTTTTACCATTTAAGCACGTGCAATTTCCCGACATTTGGACCTATTTTTGGTGGGTGTTAACCCTTTTGGTGATGCCATAATGGGGTGAAATCATCAAAAACCCGTCTTCCCGTGGAGCGGTCCGGCTATGGTAGCCTTCTTGGGGAAGTAGGAGAGTGACAATTTGAGCCCCGACATCGATTTTTTTATGCCAAGAGGTTAAGTGCAAGAGCACTTGTGTCCGGCAATGCTTATTGCTGTGTTTTTGTGTTGCATTTTTTTGATGTTTTTGTTGTTTTGATTTTCTTTCTTTGTGTATATGTCATGATATTATGGTATGCATAATGATTGATGTTGATGGATGCATGCTATTTTATATTGATGGATGCATATGGTATGATAAATGCGATTGTTGTATGTTGATTTATTTTGATGGATGCATATGTTGTGATGAATGCAAATGTATGTGATATATAGAAATGAAATGGATGGATGGACTTTGTGGTGTTTGGCTATGGCACCATAGACTGTTTAGAACTCTATTATTTTGTCTTTTAGGGATTGCTGTGATGCATGACTTTGTATGTATACATGTGGTTTTTCTTTTTTTGTATTTTCTGATGGTATTGTAAGGATGAAAAGTAGCGCAGCTTGGTTTAGAAATGTAGCTAAGGTTTTCTCGAGACTCGATCGGTTTTAACTTACTAGCCATGACTCGTACTTTATCTTACAAGACTTTTGAACAAGGTATGAATCGGACTTGTTTTTGACCAAGTTATTTCACATCCCCGTGTGTGCAATTGAGTTCATTTATGTGGTATTTGTCGGGATACCGCCAATGCCGATGGGCTTTCAACCGAACCTGTACTCGAGGATCACCTAATTAGCTCCACTAACTCCTTTGTTGTATTTAGTTAGATTAATCTGCGGTGTTATCCAGGATACCATAAGCTAGCTCATCCACATGCAAATATTGATCTGTACACAAGTTAATGTGATAGATATATCGTCATGCGAGAAGTTTACCGCCAGTGACCGATAGGCTATCAACCAAACCGATACTGAGGCTTGCCTCATGACCTGTTAGAATGCTGAGAGTTCCAGGGATTCAAGTTCAACTCCCTTCTTTTCTTCAATTGTATTGGGATACTTGCTCGTTTGTAGTGATAAGATCACTGTTTATTTTGATTTGTTTTTCTTTTGAGCAAGGGATTGGGGATATGGAGTGACGATAATCACTATTGTTTGTGCCTTTTGATGTGTGCACTGTAGGATGTCAAATTTTGATGTTTTGACTTTTTGCAAATTTTTGATGTTTTGCAACTATTTGAGAACTAGGGATTCTTAGGGAATTGGGTAGGGAGGATGCTTGTCCTTTTGCCAACTCTCAGCATTCTTGGGGTCATTCGCACGGGGGATGAGCAAGATAACCGTTTCGCTTATGGTGACCTGGATTACTATGCAGGTTTCATCTTTCGTTCACACAACTTGGGAATTTTTATGTGTTTTAATTTGTGTTGGGATGTTACGTAACAAGGTGTATTTCAAGTGTAACTCTACCTTCGTAAAATCTGTCTGACTTGATACATTACATGGCTAAAGAGCAAAATGATGACCGAATCACGAAAACTCTTGATACATTAAAAGACCACTGACTCTAGTGTGGTAAAAACAATGCATGGTGTTTTTGTTGTTTTTGTAAAATGGAACAATGTGGAACAAGATGGACTAGCAGAGCAATTACAACCTATGGTGCCTTTGACCTATATGACCACAAATATGCGATGTATGGATGCAATGCTTTAATGCATCTATGTATTTTTGTATTTTTGATGGATTGATTTTTGTGAATATGAAGATGAAGTGCGAGAAGAACTCTCTATTGATGAATTTGAGTATGCCTAGAAATGAGATGCAAATTTTTGTTGTTTTTGATGATTTTTGTTGTTTTTGAATTTTCTTGATTTTTGACCAAGCGATTGTGGAAATCCTTGGAGCATTTTTGGGATTGACCAAGCGATTGCAAGAATCCTTGGAGCCTTTTGGGATTGACCAAGCGATTTTAAGAATCCTTGGAGCCTTTTGGGATTGACCAAGCGATTTTAAGAATCCTTGGAGCCTTTTGGGATTGACCAAGCGATTTAGAATCCTTGGAGCCTTTTGGGATTGACCAAGCGATTGTGAGAATCCTTGGAGCATTTTTGGGATTTGGCTCTCTTAGATATGAAATGGTCGCAAATGACTGATATTCAAGGGTTCTTTTTCCTTGATACCGTCAAGAGAAGCTAGCCGGTATGTCCCGGGTCCTATTTTGCTATCAATGACATATGGACCTAACCAATTTGCCGCAAACTTGTCCCTTAGGTGGGATGGCAAACTGGAATTTTGTTGGTTTTCCTTCAAAACCAAATCACCAACCCGAAAGTCCCTGAGGTGAACTTTCATGTTGTAAGCTTTCTTAAGTCGCTCTTGATAAATACGTAAATGCTCGAGAGCATTAACGCGTCGTTCGTCAAGCAACGTAAGCTGGTCTAACCGGGCTTGCCGTGCAGAGTCATCATCGATGAACTCCTGCATTGATATGCACAGGGAAGGAATCTCCAACTCTAGAGGCATGACTGCCTCGGAGCCATACACAAGCGAAAATGGAGTGGCCCCAGTGGGTGTCCGAATGCTAGTGCGATAGGCCCATAGGGCAAGTGGGATTTGAATGTGCCAATCCTTATGACTGTCTACGATGGTATTTTTAAGGATGGCAACTAGCATTTTGCCCATTCGCCTGCGGATAATAGGGTGTTGAAAAGTTATGTTGAATCTTGTACTTTGTGGTCAAAGCACGCACGTCTTTGTTCTTGAAAGGCATCCCATTATCCGAGACTATTTTGGATGGAATACCAAAATGACATATGATGTTATGCAAAATGAACTCCACAATGCGGGGTCCTGTCGTAGAGGTAAGCGGAATTGCTTCCACCCACTTGGTAAAATACTCGTGGCCGTTATGATAAATGTGTGACGGCTTGACGATGTAGGGGAGATCTTTCCAATTAGATCAAAGCCCCATCACGAGAATGGCCAAGCAGACTGGACTGTCTGCAAGGCCTGAGAAGGTACGTGCATCAAATTGGCATGATGTTGACACTTCACGCACTTCTTGACATAGGTGCAACAATCTCGCTCTAAAGATGGCCAATAATAGCCCATGCGAAGAATGCGCTTTGCAATGGCCATACCACTGAAGTGGCCACCACATGTACCATCGTGCACTTGGGCGACTGCCCAAGTGGACTCTTGCTGGTCCAAGCAACGAAGGAGGATTCCTTCATAGCTACGACGATACAAAATGTCTCCTATCAAGACATACTTAGCCGCTTTCGCTTGAGTGCTCATTTTGCGGCATGAGTCAATCCAAGTGGGAGATTACCTAACTTGAGGTAGTCTCTGATGGGTAAATACCAGTCCCGTTGATCAGAAACCTCGACAGTATGAACAACCAATCCCTCTTGAAGTTCATCCCTAGCAAACGCTGAATGGGATAGAACCTGTAAGAATAGCGTTGTGTTGCTATTAATGGGAGTAGGGGAGAACAAGGACCCCCATTTGGCACGTTTCAGACGATCTCGGATTCGAGAGAACTTATCCGAGGATGGTTCAATCTGGATCATGTGGATTCCTGGCGTCAAGTCTGAGCTTGCACGCTCCATCGCGGATTGCGATAAGGTTTTGACTTGAATGGTTGTCATATCACCGAAAAGGTCTTGCGGAATTAGTGACCCCAAGGAGGCCATTGTGTCCGCAAAATGATTCGATGATCGAGGGAGTGCCTCGATGTCATACCACTCAAGTTTTGCCAGGAATTTGTCCACGAGGGCTTTATAAGCCTGCAGGACTGGGCATTTGCATTGATATACCCCTTTGACTTGATTGACTATTAACAGCGAATCACCAAAGATATTCAGTCTTTTGATGTTCATGGCGATTGTTGTCTGAAGACCTAGGAGCAAGGCTTCATACTCGCATTGTTGTTGGTGCACGGGAAGTTTAATTTAAATGATAGGGGCATTGGAGCACCCTACGGTGTGAAGAATACAATTCCCGTGCCACCACCTTGCTCACATTTAGAACCATCGAAGAATAGGGTTATGTCGGCCTGTGACTCAGGCTCATCAAAATCTGGCGATTCTGAGACATGGAAGACCCCATCATCGGGTAGTTCTATGACCAGAGGCTGATCGTCTTCAAGAGGAGCCTCTGCTAGTTGATCGGCTATGACTTGTCCTTTGATAGATTTTTGTCCAATAAACTCTATGTCAAATTCCGTCAACAACATGATCCATTTCGCCGTGCGACTACTATGATAAGTACGACTCATCATGTATCGCAATGGATTCTCCTTAGACACAACATACGTAGTGTTGCTCAAGCATGTAGTGGCATAGCTTTTTGGTAGCAAACACCACCGCCAAGCAGAGTTTCTCAACGTATGCATAGTTAAGTTCATAACTGACCAGGGTGCGGCTAAGATAGTAAGTAGCCTATTCCTTGTGAAGTTCATTCTTCTGGGCTAGCATGGCACCCAGTGCCACCTCAGTAGCTGAGATGTATAAGTAGAACGACACTCCTGGTCTAGGTGGTGCCAATACTGGTGGCAAAACCAGGTATTGTTTGATCTCATCAAAGGCTGACTGGCACTCGTCATCCCAATGAAATGTAACCCCTTTGTGCAATAATTTGTTCATGGGTCGGCACTTGTCAGATAATTGCGCTATGAAGCGTTTAATCGACGCGACCTTTCCTTGCAGACTTCTGAGCCGCTTGATTGTAGTTGGGGGAACCATTTCAAGGATTGCCTTGACTTTCTTTGGGTCCACCTCGATGCCTCACTTTGAGACTATGAAACCCAAGAGTTTTCCAAGATGTGACACCAAAGACGCACTTCTTGGGGTTTAGTCTAACTTTATGCTCCATGAGGCGATCGAGGATCTTGCTTAAGTCATCGATATGATTTGAGCGCAAGAGAGACTTGGCTAACAAATCATCCATGTAATCTTCCAAAGTTTTGTGCATGTAATCATGGAAGATATATGTCATGGCACGTTGGTAGGTAGCGCCAGCATTTTTAAGGCCAAAAGGCATGACCTTATAACAAAATGTCCCCCAAGGCGTTGTGAACGCCGTTTTTAGTTGGTCTTCAGGATTGATACGAATTTGATTGTATCCCGAGAAACCATCCATTAGGGAGAGCATTTCGTGACCTGCTGTAGCGTCTACCAACGCGTCGATGCTCGGCAAGGGGAAATCATCCTTAGGACTCGCTTTGTTTAGATCTCAAAAATCAGTGCATATGCGAATCCTCCCGTCGGGCTTCTTGACGGGAACCATGTTGGACAGCCATGGCGGATAATCCACGCAGATGACAAACTATGCATCCAACAGACTTTTGCAATTCGTCTTTGACCATCAAGGCCACTGTTGGGTGCATCTTACGTAGTTTTTGCTTTACAGGCTTGATTGTCGGATCAAGCGTTAAATTATGCGTGACTAGCTGCGGGTCTAGTCCCGGCATATCTTTGTACGACCATGCAAAAACCTCCTTCTTCTCTTTGAGAAGGGCAATGTAGTCGGCTTGCTCTTCGGGGGAAAGACTTACCCCAGCCTTGAGAATCTATGGATTCATTGGATCTCGTGCCGATATCTACATCGGCCGTCTCCTCGATTGACATGTGGGATCCGTCCTCCAACTGATGTGGAGTCGGGATCAAATGGATATCATTAGCTGAATTTAGATCTGCATTGGGAACCTCGGGTTCCTCTTCAGCTTGAAAAATATCCTGAGTTGTCCTTGGGGTAAAATGAGGCATTTCACCGAAAGGCCAGTACTCTGATGGTGATAAAGGTGAATTGACGCGATCCCAGTCGATGGCATCTATGTCTAGATGCAATGACCATGCTGGATCGGCCGGATTGCGGATGGGTGCGGTCAAATCAATGGAGATCATGTGGATGGAATGAATTTGGTCTCCATTACCGTGGGTGTGATAACTTGATTCTTCTAGATGCTCCCTATACTCTGGATCTGGCTCTAGGGGAACGGGCACGAACGGATCGGCCCTATGTGCGAAAAGGAGGACAGGGTCTTCCCTCGGCACTGTTGTCATGATAGGGTCTCGAGGTGGACGGTGCTCATCATGAATTTGGAGCCATGGATCCAACACTTGGTCCCACCTCGCTGGGTCTACCCACCATTCATGCCCTAACCTTATGCCCATCTGTCCCATTAGATCTTCATGAGTTAAAGGGCGGTAATGTCGTCACGCATGTTTGAGATAGTCCATCTCAGTTTCATCTTCTGAATCACTTTAGAAAACCCAAAATTGTTCATTCTCTTCAACAACCATTACTTGCGACATTGAGGGTTCTCCTTGTTCCAGGAAGTTAATCTGGTCCCATTGCGGTTGTTCCACTCTTGGTGGAGGGACCTGATTCTCTTGACACTGTATTGACTCAACTGGAACCTCTAAGGGGAACAACTTCAAAAGATGTCCGGAAGCCGTTGATGTTCTCTTTGAGGATTAATGTCCGAACTTTCGCCTCTCTCTAGCAAAGGAGAGGGATTACTGCTGTTTCCAAGGGTGTTTGTTGACCATGGGAGGTAGTCTCCCAATGTATATTCTGTATTCGGGTTGGCATAAAGATCTGGTGCCAATCCCCCCTTGTTGCCTATTTCTAGGCCTTGCATATTTTCGACCAAGATGTCTAAGGGCGGGGGTGGTTGAACCCTACTCCTGACTTATCATATGGCATCTGATATCTTGGTTGGCAAAGGACCCGCATCCCTTGCTCATATCTGCCTAGCCCGTATCCATGCCAATTGCATTGGCCAAGATATTTTAGGGCAAAGTCTGGGTTTGACAGATAGTTGATGTTTTCAACAAAAGGCTCTTCGTCTGCTTCCTTTTGTTTGCATGGTTCAAGACCATGATCAAGGCCCCCATACACAAAATTTGTCTGGTTGGGTGGGTGACCTAGAGGAACAACTGTTCCTATGGGAAGGCGAGGTCTCCCCATATCCTAGTACCGACTCTAATGCGGGCGTTGCCACAACATTCTCGCACTATGTACTCCCCAGTGCCTATACTAGCCATTTCAACAGTGATTGTTGATGCTTGGGAGGGAGGGAACGGGAGTCCTTCCTGAGTCCATTCCATGTTTGGTGGGTTAGGAATCTCAGCTTCCGTAGTGCTAGGTGTTTCCTCTGTTGATATCGTTGATATTGTGGGCAACCCCTCTTCTAGGGGCTGAGCCTCTTCCATGATCTGTTTTCCCTTGTCCTTCTGTTTAGCCATGACAGGTGGCGTTGGTAATGAAGGAGCAGATGATGAGGATTCACTTGGCTGGGATTTTGGTGATTTGGTCACCAGTGGTGCCTGCGGTATTGGACCCTGTTTAGATGGATTTAACTGGAAATCCAAATGCGTTGAAGGGAGGGTCGACTGAGGCATTAATTGTACCGCATTGCAATACTTGAAGGGTTCTAAGTCCATCGGGACTACATGTATTTCTCCTTCAAAAGCATACTTTAAGCACTCGGTGAGCGATCAAAGGGACACACTTCATGTCCCCGATCCAAGGCCGCCCTAGCAGTATATTGTAAGCCATCTCACCTTCCAACACATGGCACAATGTTGGTATTGTCTTTTGTCCTACCTGGATAGGTATAAAAACTGTGCCGACTTTCGAGCATATTGCATCATTGAAAGCTCATAGTGTGTACGTGGAGGTTGTGATATGAGAGGCTGGCAGCTTTAAATGTTTTAGTGCTGTCGTGGTAATGATGTTACTGGACGAGCCAGTATCTACCAGCACTCTCTTGTACGGGATCCCGTTGACCCGCGCAACAACGTGCAGGGGTGGATCTGCCGTGTCATTCGATATTGCTTTGACTTCATCCTCTCTGAAGGTGATGATCGACTTCGTATATCACTTCACATGTCCCACGAAGTTGTTGAAAGAATTTGCTTCGTGAGGTCGTAATTCGATGGCTTTTAATATTTCCATAAGAGCTTCTCTATGAGGTGTTGACTGTTGAATAAGCTCGTAAATGGAAAGCCTAGCCGATGTGGTCCGCAAACTCTGCGTGAGTTTGGTCCGTATCGTGACCTCGGGTCTAGGCGGAGGTACTTGCACAGGGCATTGCTGAGGCTGCGACGTCGTTGGAACTTCCCTCGTAGCTACCTCGGGGGCAACTGCTGGGTACTTTTTGTTCCGTGTCACTATGCTAATCATTCCCACAAATCCTTGCATGGGAAGATTCTGTCGCACCTCGTTAATCTGGAGAGGTTTTGCCTGTGCCTCGTGGGCAGGCAAAGGGTCCTTGAATACCCCCATTTGTTGATTGTTTGGCGCTATGGGGTTGTCCACGGCCAATGTTTTATTGTCGATTAGATCTTGGATTAATCCTTTAAATTTCCAACATCCGTTTAAATCATGTCCCCTTCTCCTATGGAATCTACAATACAATTCCTCTCTGTATCCCTTAGGCTTGGGAGTGTTAGGGTCTACAGTTTGGATCTCCGGAAGGGTGACTAAATTTGTCGCTGACAAGTGGTCAAATAGGGAGTCCCTGGACTCCATATAAGGGGTGAATTGTCGCCTAGGGCGACGCCGCTGATTCTGCTCCTATTTCTTATTATCTCTTTCATAACTAGGAGGCACCGCTTGGTAATTAGCCTTTTGGGGCTGCATTTCTTGCACAGGCTTGGGAGCATTTATCGCAACTTGGTTAACCGCAGCGGGTTGTGATTGCGTAGTCCCAGTCTTAGTGGTTTTATTCCACTCTTTCTTTTTAGGCTTGGCGATTGCGCCTTCGCCTATCTTAATCTCTTCTATAACTCGGCTTGCGCCAAAGCTTCTTCTAAGTCTGTCGTATTGCTGCAAGCAACAATAGACCAGAGATTGATTTTAAGCAACTCCGTGCAAACATCTGTGTAAGATCATACATAGGGGGATGGTAGGGTAGCTTAGAAAGCAAAGCCCTCCATCGATTCCCATATGCTGCCATTGTTTCTTCCTCATATTGCCTAAGGCTGGCCAGATCACTCAGTGATGCCTTCTTCCTTGTGTTGAAGGCAAAGCGTTCAAGAAACGCATCTACTAATTGATCTAGGTTGTTTATGCTGTGTTTGGGTAATTGTGTGAACCAATCCGAGGCAGGGCCTCGCGAATGTGGTTATGAAAGTTCTAAGCAACAATGCATCATTATCTTGGATGCTCGAAGCATTGACTTAGGAACCTTGTGACATGTTCTTGTGCATCCTCTTCACCTTTAAAAACTGCCAATTGAGGCAACTTGAAGTGTTCAGGGTAAAGAGGTGTAGGCACTGAGGGATGCACTGGATGACTACGGAGTTGACGCAACGTGGGTTTTTGATGCCCAGAAGCTTTTGTCTCCACAGACTCCAAACGCTCTAATAGCGCTTTGTATGCATCGAAAGATTTTATTTCTTCCTCTTTTGTTTGCTCCCGTTGTGAGTTATGGGAGACTGGAGGCCTATGGGGGGGTGGCCGAGTGGCAGCCCTCCCGCCTTGATGGGGCGTTTCAGCCTGTCCGCCTTGATGGGGCATTTTGGCCCATTCTATTTTTGGTTCGTACTCCTCATAAACTTCTTGAGGAGTCTCTCGGTGAGACCTGTGACCCTGATTGAGTCCCCGTTGAGGGTACCCATCATTGTTTCGGGGAGTGGCCTCCCTCTCGGGTCTATAAGGTCTCGGAGGCAAAGCTTGACGAGGTCGCGGAGACCTGTCCCGCACCAAAGGATTGTGCCTCTCATATTGTTCTTCTCTGTGGGTGCGAGGTGTTGGCACCCTCTCAAGTAGTTTATAGCGCAACTCATCCGCTTCGCGCCGCATGCGCTCTTTATTCAGGCGGTATAAGTACTCTAACTCCTGATGACCTTGCTCAAGCTACGAGATTTGGGCTTGGCGGGCGGCATGTCTGGCGACCGCCGGGTCAACTTGATCTCGCTCTCTTTTGCTCAGGAGGCTTAAATGTTTTTCCTATGTGTTTGCCTCGATTTTGATGATCTAAAATTTCAATGGGTTGCTTCCTCTTGTCGAGGTAGGCGACATTTACTTGAGGCTCTGGCCTCGATGTATGATCATGATACCTAGCAGGTGCAGAAACGCAAGGTTCCCACACTGTTTGTTGTCCTCGAGGAATGCGATGGCTTTCCTCGTATTCCCTTTCATGGGTTTGAAAGGGGCGGGCGGAGTTGGCTCGCCCTGTGTAAAGAGCCCTACGCTCTGGATTTTGTCTTTCTGTTCGAATGTGAGGCAAAGAAGAGGTAGCGTATTCACGCTGTCTCTCCTCATGGACACTATGCCTCTCTAGCACTTCATCGCACTGCGGCCATTCAGATCTAGCCTCGAGAGGCGGTTGTCTACTTACATTAAGATCTACATGTAAAGCATCTTCCCGAAAGGGGCTGTGTTGAATGGGCATACCCCAATGAGGGGGTTCCCAATAGTTCCTTTTTGAAGTGGCCTGATGTGGACTTTCTTGTAGGCTAGACCGCCAAGGCGGTATGGCCAAGTCCTCAGGGCTAAAGCGAAGGCGACTAGCGCCCTCTCTTTGTGCACCTTCCGCAGCGTCTGCCCTTGATTGGGCTTGGCTACGGGTGTACACCATTGTGGTGCTTCTCTACTCTCTAAGCAGATTTTATCTCATTTATGATGATTTATCTTTTTGTTTACACTAAGCAGAAATGAACACACACATACACAAAATCGTGATTATCTCTTTTAAGGATTGATAGTGTGTCCTAAACTGGTTTAGTGCATTTTGATGTTTTGTTTTGTTTTTGCAATTTTTGAAGAATGTTTAAATGCATAATGTTGGCTCATATGACTCCCATAAATGGTCGCCCCTTCAATATACCATTGCTGGACCGATATACCAACCTCTCTATATACCCGCCCTTACGAGAGGGAAACTATAGGTACGTGAGAGCAGATGGTACGTGGAACATAGGCGGTACGGAAGGGGGATTGTCCTGTTAATGACAACTACCATAGAAGACTTATCCTCGCGTGCATGGGAATCACCCCAAGCAACACTCGGTCAGCTTTCGTCAGGATTTACGCCTAACAACAGTGACAATCGAGGAAATGGATGCAAAGCTAAGCCAAGGTGGTGATGAACCCACCGTTGGTCTTGCTCAAGGGCTAGGGTTTTACGACCAGCTCCTTGGTTTAATTTACCACGTGAAGTGTGTGTGGTTCATTTTATTTAAAAAAAATGAAACAAGCAGAAAAAGAAACTTTCCCTATGCCACACAAATACTACAAAACCGAAAAATAGCAAGTAGAAATTTGAATTTTTTTTTTTTAAATAAATAAAGCAAGAAAATTGACCTACACTTTCTCTATCTTTCTTTAATAATTAAAAAAAAATGAGAGTAAAAAAATAAACAATTAAACTAAACAGAAATATCACAGCAGAAAATGAAGAAACTGTTACCTCTTTCCTGCCCGGACTTGCTGTTTCTGACCTTTGGCTTAAAAAAATCAGGGGTACCTGTTAAGCACAAACACAACAAATCTGATTAGTTTCTGTGATTTACAATTCTGGGAACGGTCCCACCGTGATCGCCATTGAAAGCATGAGATTCCGGAAGAAAGAAATACTAAGATGCAATGAGAACAGAATTAACTTGATACATGAAATGAGAAAACGTAATCAAATTGAGACAAAATATAAGGAGAAAGTAGGAGCACAACCCTTTTTATTAATATGATTCCAACTCGGTTACAATACGTCTCTTCAGTTACACATTCTCAGTTACAATCATGCTTAATAATCTTCTTTCCGCATGCCCACATGCAAAGTGGGCGGG
Source organism: Wollemia nobilis (assembly GCA_028583015.1). Classification (NCBI taxonomy): domain Eukaryota; kingdom Viridiplantae; phylum Streptophyta; class Pinopsida; order Araucariales; family Araucariaceae; genus Wollemia; species Wollemia nobilis. The sequence goes on along the minus strand of JAQPPZ010016829.1, from coordinate 4,612,749 downwards.
CCAACGTATTGCCGCCGATGTTAACGAGTCCTTGCTTGCTGCTGTTCTCCCTGCATTCAAGAAAACAATAAACTGTTAGTAGCACCTGCTGCAAGAATGAGAGATTTAATTCTTACAATTAGTGAAAGACATATGCCTAAAGTCATTGAAACAGTGAATAAAATGCATATCGGTGACTTGCACGCTTTGACAGAATAAAAACGTAAATTCGAGAACAACATGTATTCGAGAACAACATGTATTCAAAACGTAAAATGTAAACAGTTGTTTCAATAGCATAAAGCATCTTCTGAATATGAAAATGTCTAAACGTTAGAAAATAACATATGACAGAATAAAAAGGCTTGAAACATAGGAACGTGTGTGGGATGCCCAAACGGGCCGCCCCGTAAAAGCTTGACTTCGGCACCAATCCACTAGGGATGGGCCCAAAATCTGGAGAGTGAGTTGTGATGTCGTCGAATTGGTAGTTTACCGTGTCCACTGTCGGATCCGAAAGTGTAGAAGAATGAGTTTGAAAAGATTGTAAATCGGCCTCTGGTTTTGCAGCACTTCGTTATGTTAAGAAAATGCTTTCTCCTCCCTTCTGAGTGGGAAAGTCTACTCTTTTATAGACCCACGGGGTCTCTTTAGCAGGGTACGTGGGGATGCCACGTGTCGGCCATGCCTTTCTGAGAGGGAGAAAAGTCCTCCATGACTAGGGCTTACATGACTGCGCCTGCGACAGTCTTCCAACGGCCAACCTACCCACCTACGCGCGCATGCAAGGTAGGAGCCATAAATGACTGTCTTCGGCTGCCACTTGTCGAATGTCTACATTAAGTTGTTTTAATGTTGTCTCTGATTGCCTTGGTGTCTACCTCTGAATGCTTTGATGGTGCCTCTGATCGTTTTAATTCCTGCCCTTGAGTGGCGGATGTTTGCCTCTGCTTGGAGAAATGCTGCCTTTGATTGATGCAAGTTTGTTTTCGAATGCTGAAGTCCGCCTTTAAGCGTCGAAGTGTCACGATATTACGACGTCATGATATCGCGACATCACGATATCGTGACACTTCGGGCAAGGCTCCCCTTTGAGTCCCGAAGTGTCGCGATATCACGACACTTCGGGCAAGGTTCCCCTTTGGGCCCTGAAGTGTCGCGATATCACGACACTTCAGGCGAGGTTCCCCTTTGGGCCCCGAAGTGTCGTGATATCACGACACTTCGGGCGAGGTTCCCCTTTGGGCCCCGAAGTGTCACGATATCGTGACACTTCGGGCGAGGTTCCCCTTTGGGCCCTGAAGTGTCGCGATATCGCGACACTTCGGGTGAGGTTCCCCTTTGGGCCCTGAAGTGTCGCGATATCGTGACACTTCGGGCGAGGTTCCCCTTTGGGCCTCGAAGTGTCACGATATCGCGACACTTCGGGTGAGGTTCCCCTTTGGGCCTCGAAGTGTCGCGATATCGTGACACTTCGGGCGAGGTTCCCCTTTGGGCCCCGAGGTGTCGCGATTTCGCGACGTCGCGATTTCGCGACGCCTAAGGCCGAAGTTCCTTTGCTTTTAAAGTTTGCCAAGATTTGAAGTTTGCTTAAGATTTGTTCTTTGCTTAAGACTTAAAGTTTGCTTAGGATTTTGAGGCTTGAAGTTTGTTAAAGGCTCGCTTTAGATTAAAGGCTTGTTAAAACGACCAACTTTGTTCTGCTCACTTTTCGACCTTCTAAACTGCCGTGTGAGTGGCTAGGACCACTGTTTGACCTCTGAGGGCTGCCCTGAAAGCTGTGTATGTCAATGCGATCAGTGTTTGTAGTCACTTAATCGGATTGGTGCTGTTTTGGTGTCTACAGTTTGTAATTGTTGGTAAATATAAAATGGATTAAAAGAGTTATTCCTTGAAAGATATCAAGATTATTGTAGAGTTAGGGATAAGAAAGCTAAGTTTTTTTGTATGAATAAAAATAAGAAGAATAATTGGAGGATTATCTCGAAATATTTTAATTTGTAGGGTCTAGAGTAAATATAGACCTTGATGAAGAAATCCTAAAAGAACTTTTCCTAGAAGTATTGAAGGAATATGTTCTTGAGATTTTAAATATTATGGCAAAAGGAGACATTCATATTATGTAATTTGAGGATATTATCAATCATTGCAGAAATTATTCAAGAAACAAACCTCTAAGAAGTAATAAATATACATCCACAGGAGGAGTGACAAGAGTAGAAATTGGAAATATGTTGGAAGGCTTAAAAACTGATTTGTTGAGTACTTTGACCTTATCCTTGGATTTAATGGATAAAAAATCAAAGGACACTAAATAAATTTACTGCCATAGGTGTAGGAAAAAGCACAATTTGAGAGAATTTCCTCTCAACATAACAAATATATCCAATATCTTTGATTGTTGTCAAATTTGTGATAAGAATCATAAAACTAAAAACTGTAAGTATATCTCCGTTGTTAAAGCTGCCATAAAAGAACCTGAAGCGGAAGATGTTTATTTTGTTGCTCAAATACAAAATGGTCCATTTAATGGCCCACCAAATTGTTCAAACCCTAGTTATTATAACCAGCAAAGGCCTAATCAATGGTCTAATGCACTGAACTGGACAAATTAGAACTCTTAAAATCAAGACTGGAACATACCCCCATGGGCTCAATTTATGGCTAATTCTTATGGAGGACCACCTCCATGGAATCAAGGGATACAAATTCATAACATGCCTAATTGAAATAATAGTGGCCAATATAATCAAGGTGGCACCAATTGGTCCCCAAATACAACATGACAACAAAACCTTCAAACTCAATCTAGGGGACAAAACACTCAAAACCCACCTCAAAATATAATTCTACCACCTCTGACCAATAATAATAATCCTCCTAAGTAACCAGCTATTCCAGCTCAACCAATTCCTGTTGGCAATTTTGGGCACCTTGGGTACATTGCCTTTGCTCAAGTGTAGATGTTGTCATTGATGTCAAGAATCTTTTGAAGGAATTTGATTTATTGTCAAAAGGATCTAAGTTCTAGGAAGGGTTTTTGTGAAAACCAAGGCAGTCAAAATAAAAGGTTTTATTTAAAACCATGGACAACATATTTGAAATGGGTTTTTCTTAAAACCCAAGTTGGCTCTTCGTTTCGTTGAAAAATGTGCCCCGGTGATGAAGATATTTAATTTTAAATATTTAGTTTAAATTTTATTTATTTAAAATTTAAATTAAAATTTTAAATTAAATTAAAAGGGCTGACGTGTTTGGAAATGCATCAAAGTACATATTAAATAAGGCAATTAAATTCATTAAGTTTTGGGAATGGTGTTTGACATTAATCGCTGAGCAATTCGATTTCGACATCAAAGCACCTGCGCTTGAGATCGAAGTTTAATCGATGAAAATATAGTAAGCGGGCAGCGCTGGTGGTTGTTGATGTTAGATAGCAGAGAGAGCCTCGAGTTCAAAACCCGATGCTTATGATTTTGTGTGTTGGATTTTTGTTGTTCGCGATTCAAGGTGGCTATAAACAAGAGTGTATGTTGTGAACATTTCAAGAGAGCATGTAGCCCAAGTGGTTCCCAAGATACAACTAAAAGCACTTCGATAAAGTTTTAATATGGTGTAAGGTATGCGCAGTTTAATGTAAATAATGTAGCAGTCGTCTTGTTTCTATGATAGAGCTTCATACCTGTCAAAGGTCAGGGCTCGATTTTTGAGCCAAGGAAGATTCTGTTTCGGAGATTAGAGGGAGGCCCCTCTCCCTTCCTCACGTGGGTGTGGATAGCCCACGCGGTTTAGCCAAGCGCCTTGGCTAGAGGAGACGGCGGGTCAAATCGCGCCGAATCCCCTTTTTGAGGGATGTAAGAGGTATCCACGCGAACTCCATTTATTGCAAAAGGGCAGTGAATAAAATATATTAATTTTGCAATGTTGATGATATTTCCAAAGTTTGTTTGGGAGGTATAAGGTTAGCAAAATTAATATTTTTTTATATAGTTTTTATTAAGTGTAATGGAGTAGATAAGGTGAATATAAGAAATATGTTATGTATGATTTGTTGAATGAGGTTGAAAGAAGAAGACATAGAACCTTGATTATATTTGGACCAAGGAATATTCTTGAGGAAATATTAAAGAAATATGTTGTCTACTAACCTTCTTGAGTTTGGCAAAAATGTGGTTATGGTTATGACAAATTTGTGAGATCTTCTTCATCTTCAATAAGGTATGGGCACTTTCTTCTTATGAGTATGATTGGTGTATGTTATTCTTGAAATAATATTGGAGTGAAAAGGTATACAACAAGGTTTCCTTATGGTTGGGTGTAAATCCTATTTTCTGGTTTGTTGAAGACTACTTATGCATTGTTATCATTGATGAGAGTTTTGGTGAATGCATAATTCTGGTTTGAGGTAGTGGAAGCATTGTGCACTAGGGTTTATGTTTGTAAGTCTTGTTACTTGCATTGAGATGGTGAAACCCTTAGGTGGCTATTTTTATATTAATTTATGAGTTACTTCCATAGAGGAGGTGTTGATCAAGTTAGTGCTTTACTTGATACATGATATTGGGCTTACTCCATTGAGTTGATTTGAACAAGTTATGCTTTGCATTTGGTGATATTGTGTTGGTGGCTGTTTTGTTCAAATATCTTTGGAGGGAAAAGGATTTCTACTTGTTTCCTTTTCTTGTGATGATTGGTTGAATGCTTCAAGGTTAATGTTGAGTTGAATGATGTTGGTTAAACCTTGTCTTTGAGCATTATTGTTGAAGCCCTAATTGGTTGAGAAAAGATATTGGTTGTTGGAAAGAACATGAGTATCATTGTTATATGAGATATTGCATGGTTGGAAATTGTTGGGTTGTGTTTCATGTTCTTGAGAAAAGCATATTACATCTATCTTATTCTTATGAGATTTGAGATTGAGTTGAGATTGATATTGAGAGTTAAGTATAGAACATATTGAGTCTCTAACAATTCTCTTTATGTTTCTATGAGATTTGAGATTGAGATTGGGAGTTAAGTATAGAACATATTGAGTCTCTAACAATTCTCTTTATGCTTCTATGAGGTTGATGAATCACATTGGGTCTCTAACAATTCTCTTTGTGGGTTCATGCCAAGCAAGTTTTTCTTGATGAACTTGTGAGCGAGGTTTTGGACAGGTTCCGTTGGGGACTTGTGAGCAGGTTTTGGACAGGTTCTATTGGGGACTTGTGAGCAGGTTTTGGATAGGTTCCTTTGGGGACTTGTGAGAAGATTTGTACAGGTCCTAGCAGAGGACTTGTGAAGCTGAGTTTGATAGTTCTATCAGAGAACTTGAGGTCAGAGGTGCATTGGTTTTATGAGAAGAACCCGAGGACATTTCTGCTAGACCGAAGGACTGTGTTTAGTGCAAATTCAAGGACTAGCTTTGAGGTTATAGATTTGAGGACAGAGGTCTCCAACCAGAGTAGGGAAGACAGGTGTCTTCTATGGATAGAGTTCCATTTGCTAAGGGAAACGGAGGCAGAGGTCTTCTAGAGGATCACCAGCCAGAGCAGAGGTAGGGGAAGGTATCTCCTTTGAGCAGAGGCTCATAAATTTATATTGGGGGAAGGTATCTCCTTTGAGCCGAGGCTCATAAACATTGTAATTGGGAAGGTTTCCCAAAGAACTTTGAGATAAATTTTAGAGAAAAGTTTTGTGGATGAACCACGTTAAAATTGGTGTCACTTTGTGGATGATCTTATGCATTGTTTTGATATTGCTTTGGATATATTGCTTTACTATTTTGAAGTATAAAGGAAAAGTAAAAAGAGGTCTTATACTGTTCACCCCCCCCTCTCAGTATAAGCTTTTGTTCTTCAATTCCTAACCCTAACAACAATAAGAATGTCCAAAACATTTATGAGGCTAGTGAGACATGTTCTATATCCGTAGAACCATGTCGACATATTTAATTAAGATCAGGAAAGGTATTGGAAAATAATGTTACTGATGATTCTATCAAAAAAAAATTGAAAAAAAGGATAACAACAAAAAGGAAACAAAAAATCTACCAGAAAAATATTCCAACAAAGCAACAAGAAATCCAAATAAGAAAGGAAGTAGAAGTACTATTCCCTCAAAGACTGGCAATACCAAAAGAACTATCTAAGCCATACTTTAACTTCCTTCAAGAAATAGAAGGCATTATTATTAAAATTCTTTTATTACAAGCTATCAAGGATATACCCATCTATTCCAAGCTTATTAAAAATATATGTTAAAATTCATGGAAGAAAAAGAAGAATGAATTCCAAACTATTCAAGTCATTGGACAATTATATAAGATAATGATAAGAGAAAGGTTATTACCAAAATACACAGATCTTAGAATACCTATACTCATAGTACATATTGGAGATATAACCTTACAAAAAAATTTGATTGATTTAGGAGCCTTTATTAATGTCATGACAAAAGAAACAACATAATCCTTAGGGATGCATAGACTACAATCAACTTCTATTGTGCTTCAACTCAGCGATAGGTCTACTATTAAGCCAAAAGGAAAACTAGAAGATATTATGGTCTCCGTAAGTTCATGGGAATATCCTTTAGACTTTATAGTCTTACAACCCAAAAATATGTTAGGGGGACATCCCTTAATCCTAGGATGCCCATGGCTTGCAACAGCTGATGCTTACATTAGTTGTATATTAAGAAATATGACTATTTCTAATGGCAAGAATACTAAAGACCTTAGTTTATTCCCTAGATTAGCAATAGAAGAATAATTTCCAAAGCAATTGTGGTATGATTTCTCTCATGAGTATGATGATATCCAAACCTTATCAATTATTTTTCTACATGAATAACTTCAAAAAGAAGTCAAGGTACCCCTACCATTATTGTTAGGAAATCAACAAGAGAATCAAGGTCAAGATAGTAGTTGTTCATCTCAATTTTACATTGATGAGGCAAGCACAAGTCAATCGCAAATAGAACCATATGGCTATGATTTAAACATTATTGGATATGAGGTAAATGGGATAGATGCAAATACATAAAAGTGAAAACAAATAGATATTATACCAAGAAAAAATCTTAACATTAGTAATGAATTCACAAGCATGCAAGAATCATAGTTGGTAGATATGCTTAGAAAGCATCAATTAGCATTCACATGGAACTATGAGGATATGACGGGTATCCACCCAAATATTTGTACCCATTGCATATTTATTCAAGAAGGTTGTAATCCAATAAGACAACCCGAAAGATGATTGAATCCAGCTATGAAATAAGTAGTTCAAGAGGAAATCATTAAACTCTTAAAGGTAGGATTTATATACCCAATTTTTGATAGCCAATGGGTGTCACCTTTGGTGATAGTCCCTAAAAATAATGGTAATTGGAGAATTTGCATTGATTATAGAGAATTAAACAAAATAACCAAGAAATATTATTTTCCCTTGTCATTCATTGATCAAGTCTTAGATACATTGGTTGGAAAGAAATATTTCTACTTTTTATATGGTTTTAGTGGATATAATCAAATCTCCATAGCTGAGGAAGATCAGGAAAAAACAACTTTCACATGTCCTATAGAAACCTATGCTTATAATGTTCTACCTTTAGGACTATGCAATGCACCTACAACTTTTCAAAGAGTTGTACTGGCTATCTTTGCCGACTTAACTAATGAATGTGTGGAAATTTATATGGATAACTTCACAATATACGGTACTACCTTTGAAGAAACATTATCAAGCTTGTAAAAAGTTTTGGTAAGATGCTAAGAGAAAAACCTCTCTCTAAGTCATGAAAAGTGCTTTATGATGATGAAAGGAGGTATTGTTCTAGGACATTATATACTAGAAGAAGGTGTTAAAATAGACCCTGTTAAGATGCAAATTATTCAAACCCTTCAACCTCCAAAAACACAAATAGAGATGAGAAGTTTCTTAGGACATGCAGGATACTACCGTAGGTTCATTAAAGACTTCAGCAAAGTTGCTACTCCCATGTTTAAGCTCTTAACTAAATATAGTGAATTCAATTGGACAAATGCATGTCAAGAAGCCTTTGAAGAAATAAAATAAAATTTGACTATTGCTTCAATCTTGCGAAGACCAAATTGGGAATTACCATTCCACATTCATTGTGATGCTTCAGGTTATGCAATAGGAGTAGTATGGGAACAAATAGAAAAAAATACCTTATGCTATCTATTATGCAAGTAAAAACTTGCATGGAGCTGAGCTTAACTACACAGTTACTGAAAAATAATTTTTAGCTGTAATTCATGCTCTCGATAAATTTAAACATTACATAATAGGGTATGAAGTATTTGTTCACACTGATCACTCTTCCATTAGATACTTAATGAACAAAGCAACAATGGATGGGAGAGTGATTATATGGCTTCTCTTACTACAAGAGTTCAATGTCACAATTATAGATAAGGTAGTGTTAGAGTAATATTCCATTCTTTGGGATATTTACCCTTTTACTCCACTAGGTAAAATAAGCTAGTATATTGCATTACACTAGTTTAGTAGATTATTACATTTACTTTGTACTAATTACCATGTAGATATTTACTGTTTTAAAATATCTAATGGTAGATAGGTTAATTCCTAAATATCTTAGGTTATCAAATCCTAACCTAACTCTACTTCTCCTACAATGCGTTTGTTAGCGTGGGTTAAGGAGATTAAGTTAGTATTACTATTTTATTTCTTATTTAAACATTAGTCCTATGCTAATTTTTAGTTAATGAATTATTTGGTTTTCGTTCAATTGTGTTAATTATTTTACCACATTGGAATCAGAGCTAGAAGGAGCAGAAGGGAGAAATAGCATCGGGATACATTCGTTCAACTGGAGAAGGTGAAGGCACACCTTCGTTCAGCTGGAGAATGCGAAGGCAATCACTGGTGACTTTAATTAAAAAAAAAATTGTTCCTATATTTTTATCATTTGTTTTGATTAATCAAATTACCCGGAGGCAAAGGAGGTGGGATATTCCCAATTTTTTGGGCCACCTCACCCCACCTCGACAGGCATTGAGTCTCGCATGACAGGATCAAGGGAGGGCCCGCAAGAGCTTGACTGGCCAGGTCCAAATCCTCGGCTAGTCCCAGGGCTTGAGGGACTACCTGTAGGTCAGCCCGTAGGCCCACAGATCTGACAGAATGTGGCTATCAGACCTATCAGGCCCACCTCGATCGGAGGGTAGGTGTCCCTCCTGAACACCGATGACCAAGATCCGAGAGGATAGGCGGCCCTCTGATCCTCGATAACCAAAAAATAGGACCTTCAAGGTGGCACCACCCCAATCATAGGGCAGGCATGCCCTCCCCTGCCACTTGAACCCTGACAGTCGACTAACACTGACTTTGAGGATGCACAGATCTTGAAGGTGATGTGGCGACTGATCAGAGAGGGCAGGAGCACCCTCCGTCGGCACCAACACGTACTCATACCGCACATTGACATGTGGTGAACAACCATTGGATAACAACAACACAAAACACATGAGTGACACGTGGTAGATAGGCCATGTTTCACTCGACTAGATAGGACACGTGGGCGACAAGTGGCGAACAACCACGCATCACCTGACTAGACCGGGACACAAAACGTGGCGACTGACATGGCAACTTGACAACTATGCCACGTGACAATGATAAAAATGAGGATGAGGAGGACTAACTATCCGTAGGTAGCCAACCAAGTAAGGGCTTCAAAGCCCTTTTATTCCCCACAATACTCCCACACGGGCGATGTGGGATAAATCCCACATTTCTTTTCCTTTTTTTTTTTTTTGAATTGTTTATATGGGATTGAAACGGGCCCCACCCGTATTACATCATCACCACATAGTGGTAGTATTACAGCGGCTGGTTACCCATGCAATTCAGTTGAATGATGAGATTACTATAAGGACATTCGTTGATGTGAAGACAAAGTGAGGAATGACCCTTTTTTTTTTCCCGCCCGTGTGAGGGAAGAAGAGAAAGGGATTTTATTCCCTTCCCTTCATGTCAGGCTCTCTAGCCCGACCGGTTGATCGGGTCGGGCTAAGGCCATAGGCGGGGAGTCGCAGGATCGACTCCCGTCGCGTATTAAAAGGCATTTTGTTTACCTTAATACCGCGCCAAGAGGCACATATTTTTTAAAGGTAAATTCTTTTTTCTTGTGTTTTTTTTTAATTATATTTTTTAAGTATTTTTTTTAATAATTTAATATTTCTTAGCTTAAAATCATTTTTTTATATTAAAGTGATTTTTACAAGAATTTTTTTATTATTAATTAAAATTTGGTTAAAGTAATTAAATTAATGCACTAAATATTGAAAGGGTCTATTCTTTTTTGCAACTTTCAAATTCAAAGGTTCTTGTGTTTTCTCACAAAATGGAGATATGAGACATAGCAAGAGCACATTTTTTGTTGCAAATTAGAAAAATCTTCTCAAACCTTGTCAATTAAGCATACAAAAGAGAGGATCAAACTTGAATTCTTTCTTGCAAATTGGAAAACAAGGAAACTTAAAAACTTGCAAAACATCAATATTGAAAGTGTGCATTTGTTTTCTCAAAAGGGGGATGTAAGACATAAAATTGCACATATTTGTTTTGCAAACTTGAGAAGAACTTGAAACCTTGGGTCCATCAAAACCAAGTCGTTTTCGACTGGTCTGGAAGCCTTTCAAAAGTGGGTCGTGTGTTGACTTATCTTGAAAGGAGTGTTATTTTTTAAATTTTCAAAACAAAGTGGGGAAAACAAGAAATTGTATTTCTTTTGTAAATTTGTAACACAAAAGTGAGGAGCACTTTAAAACAAATCAAAACTTGTTTATTTTTCAAAATCAAAAAATAAAGGCAATTGTTTATTGTCATATTATTTGCAAAATTGTAAAACTAGAGACAAAATATTAATTTTTTGCACAACACAAATCCACATTTTGTTGCAAAAATTAAAAGGTACATTTTTTATTTTACTCGAAACCTTCATTGGCAACTTAGGTGTATTTTCGGTTGCATCTGACACCTAAGTGATAAGAATTTTGAGGGCATTCTTGTTTGATTATTGCATTATTTCTTTTTGCAATTATAAGTCATAGAATCAAGAACACACTAAACCCCAAAATTTCACAAATTTGTGTAAATCCTTGCACATATTTAAAGCCAAAATTAATTGATATTCTCTCCTAAATCAAAACCCCTAATTCACTCTTTTTTTTTTGGCTTAATTTCCTCAAACTGATTATTCCTCTTCAAGAGGATTTTGAGGCAGGTGCCATTAAATATTTGTTTGAGTGAATTATCTTTTCATACTCTTTTAGGGTAATCAAAAGAAAGAACACGTTTTTTGAAAATAAGGAACCTTAAAAAGTTGCAATCCTTTGCACTAAGGGGGGATAATTCCTTGCTTCCTTCAAAACATAGATTTTTGACAAGAGGGAAATAAAACCTATAAAGGCAATCATAAAAGTATAAGTCATCAAAATTATACCTTTTCTTTTAGACTTCATAATAGCAACCATGCTTGAAGTACTTGAAATAAGGAAGGATGATTTGGTGAACTTTTTGATAAAATTGCCTAGAAAGCATAGTTTTGCACAACTTGTAAAAATGACAACCAAGAAACCATTCAGTGTTGGTTCAAAAACAATCAAAACAATAAATACAAAGGCACAACATAGAATAAAAACAAAGGCAATATTTCTAGTGAAGTGTCTAGTTATGATTCTGATTCTGGTTCAGAAAAATCACACAGAGTGCTTATTGCTAAGACAGTATTGAAGAGGGAAAACACATTTGTTACCTTGGGCAAAGCACCATTTCCTCTTTATCCTCTTTTAGGCTTCATAAATATCATAATTTTTTGTTTGAAGTACTTGTAATAAAGGGGTGTTTGTACCTCTTTTAGGCTTCATAAATAGCAAACTCTCATTGTTTGTAACAAAAGGAGGAAATTTTCTGGTGTAAAATTGCCTAGGAGGCAATATTTGTAAAATCCTTCACAAAGCTTCTCAAGTTGCACATATTTTGCAATTAAGGGGGGATATACTTTCCTTTCTTCACAAATTTTTGTAAAAAGAGAAGACTTATAAGGGTGCATTTTCGATAGCAACCGACACCTTAGTCATACTTCTTTCAAAAATTAATTACAACATGTTTTGCAACAAGAAGGGGGGAACTTATAAGGGTGCATTTTCGGCAGTGACCAACACCTTAGCTACCTTATATTTTACAAACTCATATTGTAAATGAATGAACCTAGTATAAAGTGATCTATTCTACTACACCTAGCAATTACAGTGGCTGCTTACCCATGCAATTTGGTTGGATGATGAGATTACTATAAGGACATTCGTTGATGTGAAGACAAAGTGAGGAATGACCTACTTTTTGCTTAGAAGCAGCCAGAGTACTGTGACAGGACAAGAACCAGTAGATCGACATATTTTTCACTGTATTGGGACAATTATATACATTACTCAAATAATGTAATAAGGGGGGATGTTAGAGTAATATTCCATTCTTTGGGATATTTACTCTTTTACTCCACTAGGTAAAATAAGCTAATATATTGCATTACACTAGTTTAGTAGATTATTACATTTACTTTGCACTAATTACCATGCAGATATTTACTGTTTTAAAATATCTGATGGTAGATAGGTTAATTCTTAAATATCTTAGGTTATCAAATCCTAACCTAACTCTACTTCTCCTACAACACGTTTTTTAGCATGGGTTAAGGAGATTAAGTTAGTATTACTATTTTGTTTCTTATTTAAAAATTAGTCCTATGCTAATGTTTAGTTAATGAATTATTTGGTTTTCACTCAATTGTGTTAATCATTTTACCATAGGCAAAAAAAATATAATGCTATTGCAGATCACTTATCTCACATGCAAATCTTTGATGATAATGAGTTAATTCCTGATAATTTTCTAGATGAACATTTGTTTGCTCTTTCTATTTTTACCCCTTGGTACATTGATATTGTAAATTATCTAGTAACAGGAAAAATACCTCAAAATTATACACCGCATAAGCGTAGGAAATTAATACATCAAAGTATTCCTTTTATGTGGATTCATGGAATTTTGTTTAAAAAATATCCTAATCAAATCATTAGGATATGTGTGCAATAAAATGATGTATATGATATTATTAAGGAAAAACATGAAGAACCTTGTGGAGGTCATTATGCCACCCAAAGAACGGTTAATAAAATACTTCAAACTGGGTACTTTTGGCCTACTATGACTAAATATGTTCATCAATTTATTGATAGATGTGATGCTTGTCAAAGAGCTAGCAAGCCTACACCATCTATGGAAATGCCTTTGGTTCCACAGATAGTACTTGAACCATTTGAAAAATGGGGAATTGAATTTTTTGGACCTATAGACCCTCCAAGTGATGGTAATAAATACATATTTGTATGTACAGATTATGTTACCAAGTGGGCTAAAGTTAGAGCTCTCCCACAAGCTCAAGCTGAACGAGTGGACGATTTTCTATATGAAAGCACAATGCAACACTTTGGAGTACCAAGAGAATTAGTTTCATATCATCGACCTCAATTCACCTCCAATGTGATTGATCATTTTGTTAACATATATCAAATAAAACACAATAAAACCTCACCATATCACCCTCAGGCTAATGGACAAGTAGAAGTTACAAATAGAGAACTTGAAAATATTATTGCAAAAATTGTAACTATTAATAGGGGTGATTGGATTGAGATATTAAAATAAGTTGTATGGGCATATAATACAACTTGGAAAACTACCACAATATTATCTTTTTATTTTTATTATTTGTGGAAAACATCCCAAAAGGGATGCCACTTTCGGGTAAGACCCAAGGAGGCAGGGGTATCCATTCCGCCAAAAACACCCGGGACTCGGACCTGGCCTACCACCTTTGACATACTCAAGGAGCAAACAAACACACAAAACCAATTTAAAAATAAGTAAATAACAACAAAAATAATAAAATAAAATAAAAAACATGCTCCTTGAGTGTGTCAAAAACAAAAGCACAACCAAACACGCACAATAAGATAAAAGAAACCACAACACAAACCACATAGAAAAACACAAGAACCACATAACAAAACACAAACAAGACAAAAACAACAGAACACTACAAAGACATAACCCAAAAAAAACATGAAAAATAAACACAACCAAAACCTAAAAAATAAAATAAAATAAAATAAAAATAAAAATAAAAAACAACCAACAACAGACAATAAACAAAAACAAAAAACATAGAAAACACTCACACATAAAAACATGAATTAACACAAACAAAGAGAAACCCAAGAACAAGAACGAAAAAAACACAAGAACAATAACAAAAAACATAAAAAAAAAAACACAAAACAACAAAAACACATGAACAACAAAAAACAACACAAAGAACACAAAAACAAAACAAAACAAAAGAACCCACCCACCTTAAAAAACTAAACAAAAAAAATAAAAAATAAAAAAAAAAAAAAATTGAACATAACAATGACCTATCTAGACCAGAAGACTATTAAGGCAAGAATCAACAGAGGAAACAAAATAAAGAATAGAATGAGCTAGGGAACTAAAAAAACTTGAATGAACCAAAGAGAAGCAAAAAAAAAAAGCAAGAAGAAACTAGGTACCTTCGAAGCTGGAGCCATCCAAAGAAATGATAGAAAGAAGAGCTTCCCTAATTTGAGAAGCCCACCATATAGGAGGGTGGCCATAACAAGTAAGATCACCTTTGTCCAAAGCCCAATTAGCTAAAGCATCAACACTCTTGTTTTGATCTCTGACCACATGATTGTAATCAACTTTCAAAAATCCCATCTGGATTAATTGAATCTTCTCAATAATTCTTTTTATTCTCCAATCCACCTTATGATTCTTAGAAGGAGTCTTCAAGAGATTAATCATAAGTTGAGAGTCAGACTCAACTAACACCTTTTCCCATCCAACCTTAGTAGCCTCCTGAAGGCCTCTGAGGATACCATACCCCTCAGCAAGGTTATTGGAAAGAATACCCAAATTCTCAGCAAAAGTAAAAACCAGGGAGCCATCTGAAAGTCTACCAATTCCTCCCACACTTGCTTTTCCAGGGTTCCCTCTAGAGGCTCCATCAGTATTGACTTTTCCAAAATCCTTAGGAGGAGGTTGCCAATTTCTAGTCCTATCCATCTTACTAATACTCACATTCCCTTTAAGTTGGTTGCCCTTAGAAGATTTAATCTTCAATATTTGCATCACTTGATCCCATCTTTGGTGGGAGTTTTGGGGGTGATTAAGGAGTTGATGGACTGATTCAACTAAGTTGGCTATGGTCTTTTGCCAAATATAGTGAATATCCTTCCTATCTTGATTAAAAATTTGGTTGTTCCTTTCATTCCAAATATTCCAAAGAAGAATGGTAGAACCCATCCAAAATAGCTGCCTAATAAAATGATCAACACCCTCTTGATTAGGCCAATCCCTCCAAAGCTGTTCAAAAGTAAAAAAATTGGACCATTGTAAGCCAAGTAAAGTGGCCATTCTCCTCCATAGCTCGAAGGCTAAAGTACACTCAATAAAAATATGGTTGAGATTTTCTACATTCTCTTCACACATTTCACATCTAAAAGGGCCATGAAAACCACGCTTCATAAGTTGCTCACCGAGTAAGCACCCTACGATGCAATAAAAGCCAATTAAAGAACCTCACCTTAGGCCAGAGCTTTTGAGCCCACAATCGAGAAAATATGTCAAAAGAATGGTTGGGATTATTATGGCATAAGGTCAAATAACCTTGAGCAACTGAATACTCACCCTTAGTAGTGTTGTTCCATCCAAAACAATATTTTTCATGGGACCAAGAGAGGGATCTCATATGAAGGATGCCTTGGATATCTTGTCTTTGCCTTTCTGGGATTTGAATAGGCCGAGTCCTCAATAGGGATCCAATATCTACCAACCTTTGAATTACCAGTATGGTACCGACAGTAATTAGCCACCTTTATCCAATTAGCTCGGTGAAGCTCCTCCATCCAAGGCCTCCAATCGGGAAGCTGAGTTATCAAAGGCTTGTGACCATCCCAAGAATCTGTCCAAAAATTTACCTGTTGACCATTATGAATGATCCAAAATAATTTTTTCTTTATCAAATCCTCACCAGTCTTAAGAACTGCTAAAATGGGAGAACCTTTGGTAGGAAGTTGATAGCGAACAAGGTCTTCAGGACTTTTGTTCTCGGCATATTTAGCATGGAGATTATTGGCCCAAAGAGCATTGGGGTTATGCAACATCCTCCAATATAATTTAGCAGCTAAAGCTTTGTTGTTATTAATAGAAGACCGAAATCCTAACCCCCCTTCACTCTTAGGAAGACATAAAGTATCCCATTTCACCAAGGCCCATTTTCTTTTCTCCTTAGTACCACTCCAAAGGAAACGATGACTGATTTGATCCAATTCTCGAAGAACAGCCTTTGGGATATTCAAAATGGAAGAAACATAAATAGGAATAGCTTGAAGGACTGATTTTACCAAGGTGATTCTACCCCCAGAAGAAAGCCACTTGTTGGTCCACTTTCCAATTTTCTTCTTGACTTTGTCCAACAACCAATTCCAATCTTTATTTTTCTGCCTTTGAATATTTATGGGAATACCTAAATAAGTGATTGGAAGGGAGGTCTTCTTATATCTTAATTTATCCAAGACCATGGATTCCTGTCTAGCAGAGCGAGTGAAAGAAAATAACTTTAGATTTGTCTTCATTGATCAAACTGCCCAATAGCCTTAGAAAAACAGCTAATGATTTGCTTAATATTAGAAGCTTCCTTAATTGTAGCTTTACCTAAAAGAGTAGAGTCATCCACAAATTGAAGATGAGAGATAGGTCTAGCTCCATGAGCAATGGTAACTCCCTCAAGGGTTTTGTTTTCCCTCTTTTTGGTTATAGTCCTACCCAAGCATTCAGCAAGAATGATGAATAAATAAGGGGATAGCGGGTCACCTTGCCTAATACCTCTGGAAGTTGGGAATGATTGAGAAGGCCTACCATTGATAAGAACTAAGTAGGAAACTAAAGAGATACATCCCATAATCCAATCCATCCAATCCTTAGAGAAACCAAATTGCCTCAAAACTTTGATAAGGAAGTGCCAATCCACTCTGTCATAAGCTTTGGATAAGTCTAACCGAATGAACATGGAAGGAGATTTTTGCATATCCATGGAATGGATGGCTTCTGAGCAAGAACTATCTCATCTACTATTTGACGTCCTTCCACATAACCCCCTTGCTCTGGGGAAATAATCTTATGCAAAAGAGGCTTCAACCTTTCTGCCATGATTTTAGTAATGATTTTGAGAAGAACATTACATAAAGCAATAGGTCTAAAAGCTGAGATATGATCAACCTCTTGAGCTTTTGGAACAAGAGTAATATAAGTTTTATTGATAACCTTCAAAATTTCTTTGGCTTTCCTGGCTTCTTCCACCACCTCTAATAAATCAACATGAAGGATATCCCAGAACTCTTGGTAGAACTCAATGGGAAAACCATCGGGACCCAGGGTTTTCCATTTTTGCATTTTAAAAACTACTTGTTGAAGCTCATTGATAGTAACAGGAGCGAGTCAAAATAGAGTTCTCCTCAGAAGTGATAAGAGAAGGGATTGCTTGAAGAACATTTTGTTGTGAAGCTGAGTCAAGAGGAGTAGCAGCAAAAATATTGGAAAAGTAATCAACAACAATAGAGTTCATGCCATCCCAAGTATAAACAACATCTCCAGAATCTGATTTTAAGGAAGAAATAAAGTTGTGAGATCTTCGAGCTAGAAGAGATTTGTGGAAGAAATTTGTGTTTCGATCTCCTTCTTTGAGCCATTGAATTCTAGATTTTTGCTTCCATAAGATTTCTTCTCTTTTTCCCATTCCTCTAGCTGAGTTGTGAGTTTAATTTCATCTGCACTTCTCTTCTCTGTGAGGCCATCTAAACGGATTTTCTTATTCAAATTTTCAAGATGAGCAATAACTTCATGTTTTTTTTATGAACATCCCCAAACTCTTTCCAGTTCCAAGTCTTGATTTTGGATTTAATGTATTGCAATATTTTGGCAAAATAGAACATCTTAGTCCCATGCCTAGGTTTACCTTCCTTCCACCATTGTTGCACATGAGGTCTGAAGGAAATGTCTCTAAGCCACATTAATTGAAAATGAAAAGGAGAGAAACTCACATTGGTTTTCCACATTTCCACCATGATTGGCCAATGATCCGAACCAGCATTATTAAGAGTCTTCACTTTAGGAATGTGACCATGGATTAAGAAATTTTCAGAGAGCAAAAACCTATCCAATCTCTCCATTATACAAGCTAAGCCTTGCCTTCTGTTAGACCAAGTCATAAGGCCATTATCTAGTTGGATATCCACAAGATGGAGGTTTGCAATATATTCGCTCATGAGGTCAGTGCTTTTGTCCAAATTTCTATTTCCCCCATCTTTTCTCATCCAGAGAGAGGATGGTATTGAAATCTCCTCCGATCAAGATCCAAGCTTTAGGAAAATGAGAGATAATATGAGTAATATCCTTCCACTGTCTTCTTTTTTCCTCCAAAGAAGTCGGAGCATAAACAGTAATGCAGAGCATAATCTGGTTGGAATGTCTACTTTGAATAGCTATAGCCAACAAACCCCAACTGCCAACCATATGGTGAATAACTACCTCTTTTGGGTCCCAAAGACAAGCAATGCCACCCGAAGTCCCTTGGGAACCGAGGGAAACCACTTTTCTAGCTGGCCAAATTTTACTGGCAATTGAGTCCATATCCTCCATTGACATCTTTGTTTCTTGAAGGAAAACAAGATGTGGATGATTTATCTGAATCATTCTTCTAATTTCATTTTGTTTTGAAAGACTCCCTTTGAGTCCTCTAATATTCCAAGTGATGATCTTCATTAATACCAGGGCTAAAAAAGTTGGGAAGGGCATTAATCTTACCTTCCTCTACAAGCTTTTCACCTTCTTTTACCATATGATATTGATTGGTCTTGCGACCTGCTTTTTGATTAGAATCCATCTTCAATTTTTTTTCCCTGTTTCTTGACTTATTCCAATTGAATCTGAGATGGCTTCTAACCTTGAAGAATGCTCGTACACAGCCAAAATTTTACTAGATGGTTCAATGGAGTCTATATTGGGACCTGCATTATTTGAAGTTTTGACATTTGAAAGATTGTTTTTCTTGTGTAAATTTTCTCCCTTTTTTTGTTGAAAACCTTTGATTTGTTGGTTTGTCTCTTAAGTTCTTCCCTTCATATTTAAATTGTGTTTCTAAGATTTTAGTTTCCATTATTTCCTCTTCCTCACTTGGGACATCATTTGTGGAAAGGATTTCAAACATATTAGCAGATGACTTTGATTGATCCTTCATAACTGGTTTTTTTGAGTGTTCTTCTTCTTAGGTATTTGGAAACCTGTTGAGTTTATATCTTCTTTCTTTTGATCAGGAATTTTATTTGGGCAAGCACTGGCCAAATGACCATATTCATGGCAAATTCTACAATGAAAAGGAATGTTCTCATAGTCCACTACTTGCTCCCAAGTGTCTTCCCCAAATTGTAATGTGATCTTTTTAGGTAGGGGTTTGTCAAAATCCATTAAAACACAAATCCGAGCATAAATAATATGTTCAAAATTTTGAGTACAATCAGCGAGTCATCATAAAAGTTCCTAAAGAGTTTCCAATTGAAGAAAAAATAGTAGGATTCCAAAATTCAATAGGGAGGCCAAAGAGTCTAACCCACACGGGAGCTATAGAAGGCATCTCTTCTTCGGCTTTAAATTTAGTATGCCGGGGCTTCATGAAAAGCCCTGCCCTTCCAAAAAACCAAGGACCCCCTTGAAAAGTTTTCTCTCTATCTTCATTATTAGCAAATAAAACAAGAAAATAACCATTTGGATAAATAGAGATTTGTAACTCACCTTTAGTTTTCCAGCTTTTTGCAGCCCAGACTTTGAAAGCGAGATAGACTCGGATCGAAAACCCATGAACCGACAAATTAGTCCTCTTTTTTCCAAATCTTCAATGCCAGTCTGAATGTTACCCATATCAAGCTTAACAATAGGAGTTCCATCAGCTGCTTTAAGACATCCTGACTCCATTTTCCTGGGATCAATCTTAGGCATTCTTAGAGGTTTATGGGAAGCCCTAAGATTGATATTAGCATTGGGCTGAGGCTGTCCACCATGAAGGGCATCCCTAAAATTCATTTTTGGGACTGAGTCTTCGAAATTCTTACCCTTGACAGGGGTTTTCACAGTAGAATTATTTTGTGGGTGCACCTTAGCACCAGATTCACTTGAGATATGAGCCATTTTTTGATCAACTACTTGAAACTTGTTTCGTGATCTCTTTAATCCTTGCCCTAGACGTCGTGGAAAGGTATGGTTTTCACTTTTCTTTTGTGCAGCAAATTGGAAGTCGTTGTCACTCAAGTTCATAGTATGATCTATTGAAAGACAAATTTCTAACCCATATTGGATCCCCTGCAACATTTCCTTCTAAAATATTGAGCATAAACCACAAAAATATTGGCCGCTAGGGCCCAAAGGCCCTAAAAACCAACCTCTGGAGCTGCTTGCACTCAACCGAGATGAAACCCTCGCATAGCCGCTTGCCAAATATCTCGTTCACACATAGGGATGCGCTAGGATCTATGTTGCTCCAAATGATATGAAAATTGGTGGAGACGTTCTAGGGTTTTTCAGGCATCTACCCTCAAAATTTCAGCTCAATCCGAGTCCGGATGAGTGAGATATGGCCGAAACGAGTTCGACAGTTTGGGCAGTCCTACGAAAAATGTTCCTCCCTCTTCAAACCCCTTGTAAATGATTTTATTATTTTCAAATACCTTTCCTTTCTTCTTCCCTTCTTAGATCTTCAAGATCAGATTCATTTTTCAACTACCACAAGATTATCACTGTATGAAATGGTCTATGTAAAACAAGCCATCATACCCATTGAATTCGAGATAGAAACTCTTTGCACAATGGTACAAATTGACAAGAATTTGGATAATGCACAAAAATACAAGTTGGAAAAGTTAAATATTCTAGATGAGAGAAGATTAGAATCATTCCATATAACTGAAATAACCCAACAACAATGAAATAAATGGCATGATAAACACATTGTACCATGTACATTTCAATCAGGAGATTGGACCTTGTTATTTGACTCTTGTTATCAAGATTTTCAAGGTAAATTAAGAACAAGTGGCTAGGACCCTATGAAATTGAGGAAATATTTGGAAATGGTACAGTCAATCTTAAGCCCATAGATGATTCAACAAGGAAACTACTAGTAAATGGACATAGGATTAAACTTTATAAGAAACCATTATCTAAGAAAAAATTTATACACCAGTTTAGATAGCAAACTGATTTGTAGTGTATTTCTGAACTGCAACCAACTACTATCCAATAAACTCTATCTTTGAAAAGAAAAAAATAATAATAATATAATTATATATATATATATATATATATATATATATATATATATATATCAAAATTGAAAAAAAATAATTATAAAAATAAAAATGATTATGCTTCCTTTATTTCATCATGAAGTATCTATTTTCCCTTCCATTTTCAGTATTAATGTTTTAAAGATAGCTCAAGGAAATTTTTAAAAATAACCTTGTAGGAATATGATTACCACATGATGCATAGTACCTTGTTGCTAGATGAAATATAGTTATTTTTAAAATACTCAAATTATATCTGGTATCTTGAGCAAAATTTTCATTGAAAATAAAGCAAATATTTTAAAAATGTTATAAGTTACTTCTAGTTGATCAAGTTTTTCTTTTGACCACGCACAATTGCACATCTAAAAACATTGTGAAATATTTGAGAAATTAACTCGTGTTATTTTTGCCATAAGTGAATAGTTCCCCTTGCTTATCTATTTATACGCATGGTCTAGAATACTAACAAATTGACAAAAGGACAAGCTTGCCCTTCACCCTTTAAAAAAAATAAAAAATTATATATATCCCTTGCTCCTCATCTAATCGAGCAAGTACCCCATTAAAATTTTCTTCCTTCTCCTTAAAATAAGCAAGAACCCCAAAAAAATATTCCAATATAATTCTTCTTGCTTCTCTTCAAAATAAGAAAGAACCCCAAAAAGCACTAAAAATCCATTGCTCCTTCCAAAATGAGCAAGTATCCCACATCAAACAAAAGTAAATAAAGGGCAAAATAGCTTGAATCCCTGGTATTCTCGGTATCTCAAACACCATGGGGTACTCTTTATTGTGGTATCCTTACATATTAGCACTAAGTCTGGATAAGACCTCTAGATGCTCATAATATTAGTTGGCTTTTTGGCATACATAACCCTTGTTGTTTTTCAATCCTTACTCATAATGGGAAATGAATCCTCACTACACACATAGTTGGTCTTGAAAGAGGTTTGAAAATACTAGGACAACTTTGACATTAATTTGGTTTGTGAGAGGAGTAAATGAAGTTGTTTCAAAAATTTTAGAATGTTTGAAGTCCTTGAAGAATAACCCTAGAAACATCACATGTAGGTAAAAGTCCAAAGAAAATCCTCATGAAAGTACTATAGTTTCAATTTTTTCTATAAAAGCATAGCTTTTGCCTATCACATTTTCATCCTTTAAAAGCCATCTTCATAACTATTTCACTTTTTCCCATGATTGAAGATATCCTAGAAGGCTGAAATCAGATTTTATATAAATTAATTTTTCTTTCCTGGAAACTTCTTCATGACATAGAGGAAGCATACTCACCAAAATTATAATAAAATCCCATTCATAAAATTATCCTTATATTATCCATAAATATAAATAAACACCCTTCCTTTTTTGTTTTGGCTATATAGCCAAAATTACAGTTTGGGAGGGGATAAATAAAGGCATATATAGCTCATAATACAGTTTGGGGGAAGAAAATAGGTAAAGTATTTTCTTGACTCTAAATAGTGGTTTCGGTAAGTGTCTTCCGTAAGTACCTTTCGTAAGTGTCTTTCGTAAGTACCTTTCGTAAGTGTCTTCCATAAGTATCTTCTGTAAGTATTTTTCGTAAGTATCTTTCGTAGGTGTCTTTTGTATATATATTCCATAGATACCTTATGTAAAAGTTTTTTGTAGTTATCTTTTGTAAAAATTTCCTATAAGACAACATTCGTAAACACGATCTAAAGGTATCATCAGTAACACTATTTAGTAACACCCTTCTGTAGCTGTCATCTATACTTGTAGCACTAAAAATTGTAAGTTTAAAAATTTAAATTGAAGACACGTGGCGAATTAAAAAGTAATAGGGAAAATAAAAGTGTGACAATGACAAGCATAAGAAAGCGCGATAGTAATTTTTATTTTCTTCCAAAATTAAACTAAGGGAAATTAAAATTATATGATATGAACCCTTGGTTCATATAGCTATCAAAAACCACGTATTAATGTGCTTGAGCTGAAGATCAACCGTCATCCAAACCAATCAAAATGCGGTGGATTTTTACTCCTGCCATGCGAGGTGTTAAGGGAAGTTTACAAAAGCTAAACCACATAAAAATTATATTAGCACGGGACACGTGACTCTATCCAACTAATTGTGAGAGGTTATGCGAATTAAGGATTTTCACTGTTGATTAACATAAGATCAAGGGTTGAGGAGGAAAAGAGAAAAAATAGGTAAATAAACATGACCCTCTCCTACTTTTGTGATTGTTCATCAACATGTGCCCCCTTTATTGCCCAATCGAGCAAAAAGTATGAGAAATTGGATGATCATCGTCGATTGAAACAAGATCGACGAATGATATTGCATCGGAATTTAAAAACCCTATTCACCATCAAAACTAGGGTAAACATCATTGTCGTTGATAGGTTTTCAAGTCATATTCATCGTCGATAGAGAGAAAAAAAGTATCTGCCACCAGAAGAAACATAACAACGCTACATGCAGCTAACCAGATGAAACAAACCAGCCCAACCCTGAATCCAGTTGCAAAATGCAAAGAATATTGTAAGGATTTGAGAGAGAATAGTCTGAGTAAAAAGGTCAAAATTGTGTCGATTAGGTCAAAATAATTTGTGATTTTACATGTGCTAGCACTGGATTAGGTCAAAATTATAGGGTTTGTCAAGAACGTCGGAAGGTGGCAAAGCTGCGGTGAAAGCGACAGGTAAAATTTCAATTTTAAATTTTTATTTTTATTTTTGTGTTTTTTTTATTGTTGTTTTCCTGTATACAAAATAGATATTCTCTACTTCATTTTGTACATACGACAAGAAATAGATACAAAAGTTTTTTTTAGGGTAAATTACAAAGATTTCAAAATACAGAAAATATTTTATCTAGTAAATTATAGAGATTTTAAAAATAAAAAATATATAGAGATTATAAAATTAGGGTTTTTGAAAATATAGGAAAAAAAGAGAAAATCATATGTATTAAAAGTTTTAGATCTGGTATGATTACAGTGGGGTTTCGAACAACTATTTAAGGATGTATTTTATTTTTAACCATAAAATAGAGTAAAATTCTAAATAAAAAATAGTAATAAAAAATATAAAAATTTTAAGGGCTATGTCGACTTCTGAGAAAATTATGTTTATATATAAATTACAGGATTCTTGGTGATAAATTCGAAATACTCTTCTCTCAACCCTTAGTCGTCACCATGCCTCCACCCGTGTTTCATAAACATAGTGAGTCGTCATCTATTGAGACCCAAAA
Source organism: Wollemia nobilis (assembly GCA_028583015.1). Taxonomy (NCBI): domain Eukaryota; kingdom Viridiplantae; phylum Streptophyta; class Pinopsida; order Araucariales; family Araucariaceae; genus Wollemia; species Wollemia nobilis. The sequence continues at coordinate 4,588,009 of JAQPPZ010016829.1, read as the reverse complement.
CTCAAGCGACTCTGTAGTCAAAAAATTTCAAAATACTTGATGGTGGGAAGCATTGACTAAGTTTAAATGCCATGATTTAGGGGTGGCTAGACATTTCATAATGAACTGTAACCCTGACACAATGTCTACCCATGTTGGATAACTCCAGCTAAACTTAAACTCTAGTTTGGTCTCTGAGGTGTTGGATTTACTTGAGGTTGGTCTACCTTATTATAAAAATACATCTAAAAGCATCACTTAGTTGGTGATAAAATTTGGTGAAAAGTGTACAATTCTTAGAGACGAGGGATGGATAAAAGGTATTTCGACTTCTACACTTCCCCTCCTATGGCAAGAAGGAGTTGTCATTATTATTAAGTTCTTCACTCTTAAGGGATAAATGTTTGTCTTATCATCTTACCACATTCATATGTTAATGAACTTAAAATTCCCAGATAGTAAATATTGTGTCATTTTAATCTACCTTACTTTTTGTTCCAATCACTAAAATCGACTATTTTGCGAGTTAAACCCAAAAATTCTCAAGAAAAACCAATATTGTACTTGATTGCGCACCACGGTTTAATTAAATTGATTGTCCTAAAAAAACTCATGAAGTGAAAATATCCTGGAATCATATCATCGATGAATCCAACTTACCTGAATGCTCGAAATCTATCGGATCTGAGGGGGAACATTCGACAAAGAAATAAAATGACTCTGATAGTCAGGAAGAAGATCCTGAAAGCCCAAAACAAAAATGTAAGAACCCTTGAGTTCTTATAAGAATTTAATAATTATATTGATCATTAATTAATTTGAATCTACAGCAATCACAGGCCTCTTAAAATGGGCTCCCTTGCAATAGCTTGCCACTTATAGGGTCTTCTTTCTGGTTACTTATTAATTAAATATTATTCTTCTTTGATGCCTTGTGTGAATTTCCAAACCTAACATTTATACCTATCCTAGATCTACGTGTGTAATGATGTGACTATTTACATTATGATTTTAGATAATAATTAATTAAATGAGTAATATTTAATAAATAAATAATGTTAGGATATGGAATCCTAACACATATCTACATAATCAAGAATAGGTGTACACACTACACCAAAATGGGGATAATCCACCTATCGCAACTAAATATTTTGACCTAAATCAGAAACATGAGCATGTAGATATATCCACTAGACAAAATCATCATGAATTATCCACATTAGATCATATGTTGAGGACTTCTAATCCACATCAGCTTAATTGTTCCCCATCACTTGCATCTAGTCCACCTCCACCACCTACCAATCACCAACAAATTTTATCAACATTCATCCAAAACCCCCTTCAACAATACTAGCAGCCACCACCACTAGACTTACTACAAATATTGGAGTAGTTAGCTAGCATTGAGCTACGATCAAGTTACCAACACATTCCAATTCTATATAAAATTTAACTTGAATTACAAATTTTGAGTTAAATTTGAGTCATCATCAATCTCATCAGCATCCATTTTAGTAACCTCAACAGTTGCAAAAAACAAAAACACACAGAATCACTACTCATGCATCCATTTCACACAATCACATTCATGTCCTTTTAGTGCATTTCATTCACCATATTAGTGGTCATTTGCATAGTTTAGATAATTATTAATCTAATAAGTCTTATTGCCTTAATCAAGGGTACCCTTAAGTTAACATCTATCACATTTCACCATTTCATAAGTCATGTCAGCATTTGCCATAAAATTCCATCATCCTTAGGTTTTTTTGATCACTCAGCCACTCCTAGCATTTCAAGCAATCTCCATTGCATGTCAAGTCTCCTCTAGGACCAAAAGCACATTATCACTAAGAAAATATTGAGTTTTGGGAGTTGACTCTAAATATTCTTGAACCAAACAGATACAACATCTATTAATAACATCTTGTATCTTGAAGTGAAAAAGTCTTCTTTGCTTGTCCCATTATGCACATAGTTAAAAATCAAAATAGTTGTTTTCACCACTATCAAAACTTCCAAATAAAAGAATGAGTAGTAAGGATAGAGTAAAATTTTCATAACACTCCAGTTGAGAATATGATTCTCCAAAGCTCTAATTCTTTTACAAATCACACATCATATATCCCCAAGCAGTAAGGATAACACTACATTTCCATCTAGATGGTTATGTAGTGTGAATCTCCAAAGCTTATCTCCCATTGGACTATGGAGCTAATCTCCATTGAGAATATAGACTCTTGACTGGTAGTGGAGTACGCTCATGCATGGTGACATGTCTCTCTTGAAGAGACCTCTGACTACACATAAGGACAAGCTAGTTTCTTGGTCTTCTTCATGACAAATTTCATCTCACTTTACTCAATATGGGTAAATGAATTTACTTGCACATACAGTGGTTCTTGATTGACTTGAGTCATCACCATACTCATGATTGATAAATAAACATTCACTTTATACACATTTGGTCTTTGAGAGATTCGATAGAACTTAATGAGTTTGTTCAAAATCACTAGGATGTTTGAGTCTCTACAAAACAACTCTATATCAGTTATACAAAAGCTAAAATAATGTCCATACCATAAACACATCACTACATGAGTATTCCATTCCATATTCCATGATTAGATGTTGGTGTCCTTTATTAAGAAACAAAGATAAAATTGGTCAAGCAAGAGTCTAATTTTTTTTACAAATGATCATTAGAACATGATTTCATTCATTTATTTGCACACACCAAAACCATCATCACAACTTGGGGGTGCTTAAGGTATTGTACCTTCCCCATCAGTCACATCAAGCCAAAAAAAATCCACTTGGGGATGTTCAAGGTATCATACCTTCCCCAATAAAATAGTCAATTAATTGGGGGTGCTTAAGGTATCGCACCTTCCCCATCATTCCAATAAACCACTTCATCAAAATAGTTGCTAAGTTCAAAAGGTTGCATCCTTTGTCAAATGTTACATCTTGTGCCTTGCATTCACAATTAATCAATCCACCATACACCCTATCCTACCAAGGAAAATGTAACATCATCCAATTAAAAACCATAGCCTATTGGGGCAAAAGCAGAACCAATCAATTTTAGCATCAACCCTCTCCTATCAAGGAAAAGGAAATCATCCTATTTTACTTTGCAAGAATGAAATACACTTACCCCATCTCATTCTACAACACCCCTCAAATCAACTCATCAATGCATTCACCTCATCATTCTACATCATCAAGTCAACCTACATTATCAAGTGAACCTTGTATCTAGTGATTTACTCTAGTCCCTTGGTAGTTGTAGTGATGGGTTATCCATGAATTTTGGTAGGATGGGTAGATCACCATAAGGATGCTTGTTCAAAATCATCATCCCATGTCATGTTTAAAATCAAACCAAATTGGTCTCTCCATTTTTTGAATGTGACTATGTTCACAAAAATTTTCTCAAAGCTATCAAATTCCACTTACAAATTCCCTTACAAATTCCACTTGCATCATGCCAAAATTAGGTCCAAAAGTATGATCTTCTTGTTAGAATATATTTCAATATTTCTCTCATTAGTTAATTCGATCCTAACGATCTTATGTTTTTAGAATTGATTTAGGTAGTTGTTATTTTGTTACAACTACGCCTATATTGGTCTCAGGTAGTTCCACAACCTCTAGACTAATCCCGGACCTAATGTATTATTTATACTTCATCAAATAATTGAATTGTCATTCCGCTTCTCATATGGTATCAGAGCTTACCACCACTCTCTCTCCACCACTCTCATTTTTTAAATGATCTTGTAGTAACATGAGAAAGAAGCAGTTGAGGAAGAGTTTTTTTTTTTATTGGAGGTGATTTTTTGAGGCTGAGTTTTTTGGTAGTGAAGCTGAGAAAACTTCGTTTTATTTTCTGAGGCAATTATTTCAATTTTTGGAATTCAAAGAAGCATGGTCAACGGATCAAAGAAGCACGATCTAAGGTGAAACGAGGCAAATAAGGGTCGAATATCAAAGCATAGTTCGAAGGCTCATGACAAAGCTCGATGGCCAACACCAAGGCCACTTAGCCAAGCACGAGAGGAGAGCTCATGACCTCTTAGGTGGGAATCCCCGAGAGGAGATACTCCTCTACAAAGAAGAAACCCTCTTAAACTCCTAACAGAGTCACTGTGCCCTCGATGTGGGACATTGAGTCCTAAAATACAAATGCTCGGATCTGTGAATACACCATCACCTGCGTCAATTGCATAAACCAAGACGTATTTTTCCTTACTTTTGAGGCCGGTAGATCAAATATCTACAAATTTTCTTTGAGAATGAGGTAAAATACGAGAAATTTCACTGGATTGAAATTTCATTTTAGCTCTTGGATCTTTCCTCAAAATATTTTTTTCCTCCCGAATGGCGTCAATGGAAAAATTTGACAGACATTTTTGAGCAGTTTTCTCCACTTGGTTTGGTTGTAAACTGTTCTATTCTTCCTCTGTGATCTTTGTGCATCATTTTGATACATCTGTGGCAAGGTTTTGGTTGAAAAAATGATTGTGTTCATCTGCCACCAGAGCGCCACCCTACTGCCACTGGTTCTCCGCTCCTGAGCTACATCGGTTGCCGCTCCTCTTCATAGCCCGAGCTCTGCTCGAGGTAGCAGAGTAGCCACGCATTATTCAAAAGGTGCGTCAAAGTTGTTTAAGGAGGAGGGCACTGAGAATAGTTCTCGGATCAGCCCACTGGCTCACCGATTGTGAGCCGAGTGGTAAGGGCTTCGGGAGCCCTCAGGTCATGGGTTCGAGTCCCGTCGACCCCCCCGCTCAAAGGTATAAATTTTTATTTATTTATTAATTTTTTTTTTAATATTCTCTAATCAAAGTTAAATTAAATATATTTTTAATTTATTTTATCATATTTTAAAGGTTATTTTTTTTTAAATATTTTTTTTTACTATGTAGAATAAAGTTAATTTGTTTTTAACTTTGATTATAAAAGAATGTTTTTAAAATGCTTTATAAAGGAAAATTTTAAAGGGGGGAGTGCTTTTTTTTTGAAAAATAAAGGGGGGATTGAGAGTAATTTTTTGAAAAAGCAAAGTTTGGCATTATTGTAAAGCTGCATTTTTTGCTGCGCCCGACACCTAGTGGGTTATTTTTGTGGGCACTTTTTATGTTGTATGTTGTATTTTTTCCTTCTTTTGCACTACATCATTTAAGTTAAAATCAAACACTCCCTAAGTCCCCAAAATAATTAAAACCCATTCGTGCAATTTATTGCACTTTAGCATTCGGTATTTGTGATACCTCTGGCAAACACTTACAGATAAAGTTGTCATGATTGTGCTATTGTATCCGCCACCTAATATAGCTGCCACAATGACGTCTGAGATTGTACTCTATTAATCGTCTGTGAGAGATAAGTTTACCATTTTGCTATTTTTTACTCCATCCACTACCCCAATCACTCTCATGTTTAGGCTTAAATCTAGATGAAAGTTCGGATATCCAAAGTGCTTAGGGGAATTTACGCCCCATGCATGAGGATTGAAGGCTTTCTAAGGTCGGTGCCATCAATGAGGTGATTCCCTTTCAGTATCGCCTAAGTACCACATATCGTATAATCATTAAAATTACCTACAGTCTCCCTCATGTAAGGGCAGGTATTTTGTATGGTATAACGACCTAGCATTAAGGTATATCGAACGGACGATCATTTGGTGTTATAAGGAACCTTCACAATGTCTACAAAACTAATGACTGATGCTCATCAGTTATTGAAAGGTCCAAATTATACACCATGTAAAAAAAAAATGAAGGTAATCCTAGAGATGGATGATCTTTAAAAAATTATGTCTAGAATAACAATAAGACTTTCATCTTTAGTTGGAACCACAACTCCATCTACTGATCAAAAATACTTTGACAAGAAAGATAGCAAAGCAAAGGTGCTCATTTTTCTTGTTGTTTCTGATGAAGTTCAACCTCATATTGCTGACTATCCAAATAGTAAAGTGGTATGGGATACCCTTAAAACTATATATGAAGGGAATAATGACTCCACCATTCTATTTCTTCAGTCTGAATTACACATTCTAAGCATGAAACAAGGAGAGATGGTTGAAAATTTTCTTTGCAGAGTGTCTGAGTTGAAAGGAAAATTGAATTCCTTAGTAGCACCAGTTGATGATAAGCTCCTTACCTTAGTGGTAATGAGAGCTCTTTCGAATTCTTTTAGAGTGTTGATTACCTCACTTCATGTATCACAGAGACAAGTTACCTATGTTGAGTTGGTAAATATGCTTCAAGAAGAGGAGGCATGCCAACTACAGTGAGATGATTCTTCTAACACTGCCCTATACACCAATAGGAAGGGGTAAAACAAGAAGGGTAATTTTTAGAAGGGAGGTAGTTCTCAAAAGGATTCAAAATGGAAACAAACTCAACCTCAACAGAAAAAGAGATATTGCAAGATCTGTGACAAAGAAGGTCATGATATAAACAGATGTTGGCATAAGAATAAATAATCAAAATAGAAAGGCCAGAAAAAACCACAAAAGAACAAACAACAGCAAGTGAATGTTGTTGTTGAGGAATCTGACATAGATTCTGAAAGAGCACACAAAGTGCTCATGACTACCATAGTATCCAAGCAGACGGATCCTATTTGGTATGTCAATTCTGGAGCCAATAAATACATGACTGGTGATAAATCATGGTTTGAGTCTTTTGAGGCCAAAGAGGGCAAACTTGTCACTATTTTCGATGATAAAACCTACAAGGTTTAGGGAGAAGGAACAATTTATGTTACTCTTCCTAATAGCAAGTGTCAGATTGAGAAGGTTTTCTATGTTCCAGGATTGGCGAACAACTTATTATCAGTCACACAAATTCTGGACAAAAATATGGTTGTTAACTTTAGTGTTGAGGGGGGCAAGAAGTGTTGTTCTATCACCAGGAGGGGTAAGAACATTGTAACCGCTTCATATAAGCATGGTTTATTTGCCCTAAATACTATCTCTTCTCTAGATGTAGCCATGATTATCTCTACAAATGAGGCAACTTCCTTATGGCACAATAGATATGGACATATGAGTTCTGGTTACTTACTTGAGTTAAGTAAGTATGCAATGGTAAAGGGTATTCCTTCCCTATCTACCACATTGCCAGTTTGCTCTGACTGCTTGGTAGGAAAGCAGCATAGAGTGCCCTTTGAAAGGAGCTCTACAAGAGCAAATAAACCTCTGGAGTTGGTTCACACTGATATGTGTGGCCCTTTAACTCCCAACAGTTGTGGGGGTAAGAGGTATTTTCAGTTATTCGTGGATGATTACTCACAAAAAATGTGGATATTCTTTCTTCAACTAAAATCTGAAGCATTTGGCTTCTTTCAGCAATTCAAGAAATTTGTTGAAAAGGAGTCAGGGAATTCTATAAAGACCCTCCGTTCAAATCGAGGGGGGGAGTTCACCTCTATATAATTTTTTGATTTCTTAACTAAAAATGGGATCACACGATAGTTGACTACTACTTATACTCCTCAGAAAAATGGATTTGCTAAAAGGAAAAACCATTCCATCATGGAAATGGTTCATTGCATGCTCACAGGAGCTAGAATTGGGCAACAATATTGGGCAGAAGTTGTCACCACAACAGTATATCTATTGAATAGGGCACCCACTAAGGCCCTACAAGGAATGACTCCACAAGAATCATGGAGTGGCAGGAAACCCTCCATCTCTCATCAACACATTTTTGGTTGTAAAGCATTCATGCACATACCGAAAGAAAAGAGGAATAAGCTAGATGAGAAAACATTGAAGTGCATTTTTCTTGCGTATGATGAGCACTCCAAGGGTTATCAATTGATTGATCCTTTAACCAAGAAGATACACATCATTAGAGATGTATTTTTTGATGACGCTTTCACATCAGATGTATACCTAGACCTTGTAGAAACTAAGGTTGAGAAGTCTCCTTCATCCAAGGTTGGAGGTCCTTCTTCATATTCTTCATCACCACAGAAAAAGAATACAAAGTGGTATACAAGTACAATTAGAGACTCTAAGATATCCACTCCACCAAACTTGACATTGGATAGGCCTTGTACTCGCAACATGGCTCGATAGGAGAAAGCTACAATAGAGATTATTGGGGTTGATGATCTGTGTCAAAATTTTGAGGATCTTTCTATAGATCCAGAGAGAGATACAGAAGATATGGATATTGATGATGACATTGTGGTTATTTCCTCAATAGACGAACTTGAACTTGCATCAATGCAAGATGCTCTTAGTGAGCCTCAGTGGAAGACCGCTATGGATGCAGAGTATAAGTCTCTGATGAAAAACAAAACTTGGAAGATTGTCGATCTACCATACAAAAAGAAGCCCATAGGCTGAAAATGGGTGTATAAAGTCAAGTACAAGGTAGATGTGACAATAGATAAGCATAAGGCCTGACTTGTGGCAAAGGGCTATGCTCAAAGAGAAGGTATTGACTATGAGGAAACTTTTGCACCTACTGCTCGGACGACAACCATTCAAGTTTTTTGTGCTATGGTAACATAGTATGGGTGGAAATTGCACCAAATGGATGTCAAGAGTGCCTTTCTAAATGGTTATATTCAAGAGGAAGTCTACATGACTCAACCAGAAGGATTTGAAGTGGAATTCCAACAGCAGAAAGTTTGCAAATTGGTCAAATCCTTATATGGTTTGAAACAGGCCCCTCGGGCTTGGTACATAAAAATGGATAATAACCTACTACAACATTGATTTAAGAGATTTCTATTGGATGCAAACCTCTATTTCAAGAAACAAGGCTCTGAAATAGTGTTTCTTGTACTCTATGTTGATGATTTGCTCATAACAGGGAGTTCAAAAATAATGATATCTTTTTTCAAACAGGATTTGAGAAAATCTTTTGAAATGATAGATCTTGAACTTCTCCATTACTGTCTTGGTCTAGAAGTGAACCAGAAGGAGCACTACATCAAAGTGTCCCAGAAAAAATATTTCAAGACACTACTAGAAAAATATCGCATGACTGACTGCAAGCCGATGGCAACACCAATGGAAACAGGACTTCGATTATCATGATATGACAAATCACCTCGGGTAGATGCTACTCTCTATCGTCAGCTGATTGGGAGTCTCATATATCCGACCAACACTAGGCCGGATATCGTATTTGCTTTCAACTATCTTTTGAGGTTCATGTAGGAACCTAAGACTACTCACTGGAAAGCAGAAAAATGAGTTCTTCACTATGTCCGTGGCACAATGGAATATGGCCTAGAATACAAGAAGAACAACAAATTCTTATTACAGGGATACACGGACTCTGACTATGCCAGATCATATGATGATTGTAAATCAACTTCAGGATATTTTTTTCATCTTGTATCTGGTTATGTCTCTTGGCACAGCAAGAAGCAACAGGTGGTTTCTATCTCATCAACAAAGGTAGAATATTGTGTTGCACGTGAAGCTGTGTGCAAAGTGATATGGTTGCGTCGCATCCTGACAAGTATGGGTCTTCCATCAAAATATCCAATACGCTTGTTCTACGAAAACATGGGTGTTTTAAATCTTGTTAAGAATCTAGTGTTGTTGGCAATTTTGGGTACCTTGGGTACATTGCCTTTGCTCAAGTGTAGATGTTGTCATTGATGTCAAGAAGTTCTTGAAGCAATTTGATTTGATGTCAAGGAATTTGTTTTGTTGAAGGTTATTCAGAGCATGATCAGTGAGTTTCCAGGAAGTTCTTAGTAGCCCATTTGCAAAAGATCAAGAAAAAGACAAGTAAGAAAAAGTATGCAACCGACTGGAAAAACTGTCATGATTTCGTGACATGTTTGAGGAGAGAGAAAGTGCTGGCAAAACTGTCACGATTTCGTGACATGTTTGAGGAGAGAGAAAGTGCTAGCAAAATTGTCATGATTTCACGACATGTTTGAGGAGAGAGAAAGTTCTGGCAAAACTATCACGATTTCGTGACATGTTGGAAGAGAAGGAGAGCAAGATGGAAAGTGTCACGATTTCGTGACATGTCGCATTTTCGCGACTCGAAAAGTGCAGGAAGGCAGAGAAGGAAAAGTGTCGCGATTTCGCGACACATTGCCAGGAAAGTTGTACGGACGAAAAGGTGTCACGATTTCACGACATAATGCAGAAAAGAGAGTCCAGTAGTGTGAACTATCATGATTTCGTGACAAGTTAGAAGAGAGAGAAAGTTACATGAAAAATGTCACGATTTCGCGACATGCTGCAGAGGTCGAGGTGAGGACTGTCACGATTTCGTGACATGCTAAAAAGCTCGAAGAGAGAACTATCACGATTTCGTGACACGCAGCAAATGGGAAGAGTCTGAAATGAGAAGCGTCACGATTTCACGATAGGCTACAAAGAAGTTGTACGGATGCAGAAAGTGTCACGATTTCGTGACAGGTTGAAGAGAAAGCTTGCGAATGCAGAAAGTGTCACGATTTCACGACAAGTTGAGATGGCAGCATTCAGTTGGAGAAAGTGTCACGATTTCGTGACAGAAATAGTTAGCAAGTCTTCATCAGAAGAAGCGTCATGATTTCATGATGAATTCAAGAAGGAAGAGCTCGAAGGCGAAAGTGTCACGATTTTATGACATGTTCCATTTTTGCTAGTGCAAGCAGAGAAGAAGGCCATGAAGTCAAAAGGGTCACGATTTCATGATAGAGTTGAAGATGACATCAAGAGATGTGTCATGATTTCATGACAAAAGAGAGAAGAAGGCAATGAAGACTAAAGTGTCACGATTTCACGATAGGAGTGAAGATGACATCAACAAAAGTTAGAAGTGTCACGATTTCACGACAAGGACGTTGTCAAGGCAGACAAAAGCAAAAGTGTCACGATATCGCGACAATAGCCAAACGAAAGTGTACGGCTCAAAAATGTCATGATATCATGACATGTTGTAGTTTCACGATAGAAGCTAGAACACAGAGGAGGTTGAAGCGAGAGTTAAATTTAGGCCGACATAGTTAGGGTTTGTAGGACGTAGTTTAAGGGTAACATCCGACTAAGACCAAGGTTTAGATCTTGATTTTGTTAGTATAAAAGGAGGGTTGTTTGAAGAGATTTGGCATCGATCGAAGTGTGCATTCGAAGTGCGATATTCATAGATAGAGTGCGAGGGAGAAGTTCGATCATCGAGAAGCAGTGTGTGAAGACTCTACTGTTGTGATTGCGTAGAGGTGCATAAGTTGATGTTCGATCGAGTGCTACTGTGTTTGCACGTTTAGTGCAAAAGTTGGTTTCGACCAAGTGTGGCTATAACAAAACAGAAAGAGATTTGAGGACAGACTCGTGCCAGATCGAAGGACTGTGTTTGGTGCAGACCAGAGAAAGAGGAAGAGGACAGACTTGTGCTAGACCGAAGGACTGTGTTTGGTGCAGATAAGAGGACCAGCTTTGGAGGTGAAAGAGTTGAGGACAAAGGTCTCCAGCCAAAGCAGGGAAGACAGGTGTCTTCTATGGATAGAGTTCCACTTGCTAAGGGCAGAAGAGGCAGAGGTCTTCTAGAGGATCACCACTAAGAGCAGAGCTAGGGGAAGGTATCTCCTTTGGGTTGGTGCCCATAAATATTGTAATCGGGAAAGGTATTCCCAGATTGTGAGTTGATAAAATTTAGAGAGAAATTTTATCCGTGGAGTAGCCCGCATTGGGTGAACCACGTAAATTGTTGTGTCTCTTTTGTGGATGGTGTTTTGTGCATTGCTTTGATTACTGCTTTTAATACTGCTATCTATACACTGCATAATACTAATTTGAAAGTTGTTTTGAAGCAAAAGTAAAAAGTGGTCTTATACTGTTCACCCCCCCTCTCAGTATAAGCTTGTGTTCTTCAATTGGTATCAGAGCGGGTCTCTCCAGAAAAAGCCTAACAGCTTGGAGAAGGATCTATCAGAAGAACATACAGATTTAGAAAAGGATGAAGAGGTTAAGTTCGATCTCAAAAGTGAATTCTTCTGGGCTTTAAGAAAAATTTAGGGAAGAGAGTTCTGTTCTCAAGCATCATGACAGGAAGAAGAGACAGCAAGATCAATCTTCATCCTGAAGAACGATGGATTCCAGTTGGTCACAAGAAGAACAATCATCCAAGGCATCAAAACAGGTTACATAATACTTTCCATGGCTACTGTTTTTCTTGCAAGAAATTTGGTCACAAAGCTATGCATTGCAATAAATCCATGAATAGCCATAGTAAGGAAAATGTTAACTCTTTTGCACCTCTTATGGATAAAAATGTCATGTGTTACAAGTGCAAGAATTTTGGGCATATAGCAAGGATGTGCTGTTTGGATAGATCTAGCATTGAGTTCACTAAAAAGAGAAATGAGATCAAATCTAAGTCAATGATAGTTCAAACTGCTTTTCATGCTCAAGACAAAGTAGAGAAATGGTATCTTGATAGTGGTTGCTCAAAACATATGACTGGTGAAAAGGAAAAGTTTTTGGTCTTAAAAAACACAAACAAAGGAACAGTTAGTTTTGGAGATAACAGGTCAACTAAAATCTGTGGTAAAGGAACTCTTAGTTTGGATGGGAAATCCAAAACAGAAAATGTGCTTTATGTAGAAGGCCTAAGACATAATCTTCTAAGTGTGAGTCAACTTTGTGATCAAGGACACATAGTATCTTTCTTTTCAGATAGATGTGAGATACGTAAAGAAAAAAATGGAAAACTCATTGCTAGTGCTACAAGGACTCCAAACAATCTTTACATGCTAAGTGAGATAAAAAGGGAAAAGTGTTTTCTAACTCAAGAAGATGAGAGTTGGTTATGGCATAAAATATTGGGGCATTTGAGCTTTGATAATCTTGTCAATATTAGTAACAAGGAACTAGTTAGAGACTTGCCCAAAATAAAAAGGCCCCATAACACCATTTGCGGTCCTTGTCAACATGGAAAACAGACCAGAACCAGTTTTAAATCAAAAGGGTATACTTCTTCAAAACCATTAGATCTCATTCATACTGATTTATGTGGCCCCACCGAAACTCAGAGCATTCAGGGAGAAAGCTACTTCATGCTGTTTATAGATGATTATTCTAGAATGACTTGGGTTACTTTTCTCAAAGAAAAATCTGAAGCTTTTGAAAAATTTAAAGCTTTCAAAGAAATGATTGAAAATGAGACTGAAAAGAGAATCAAATGCTTAAGATCGGACAGAGGAGGAGAGTTCACTTCTAATGAATTTGTGGAATACTATGAGCAACAAGGAATCAAAAGAGAATATTCAGCAGCAAGAACTCCTCAACAAAATGGAGTAGTTGAAAGAAAAAATAGAACTATTGAAAATATGGCTAGAGCTATGTTAAATGAGTCGAAACTTTCAGATGGTTTCTGGAAAGAGGCAATCGGTACAACAGTCTACATTATCACCAGGGCCCAACTTAGAGTAAATCATCATAAAACTCCTTATGAGTTGTGGAAAGGAAGACCAGCTACAGTAAAACATTTCAAAGTGTTTGGGAGTAAGTGCTTCATCAGAAGGGAAGATCAGAATTTGGGTAAGTTTGATCCTAGGTGTGATGAGGGAATTTTTCTTGGTTATTCCAGTAGAAGCAAGGCTTACAGATGCTTCAACAAAAGAACGCATACAGTCGTAGAGAGCATAAATGTAACTATTGATGAAAAGACAGGGATAAGAGAACCTGTCAAGGAAATCAGTGATGAAATTTGTCAAGAAGAATTCAGAGAGGTTTCAGATGAAGAAGAGGAAAGACAGCAATCTGCTTCCCAAAACTCCTTCACGATATGTTCGGAAACATCATCCCAAAGATTTGATCATTGGTGATCCAAACAGCAGGCAAACTAGAAGAAGAGTCATTCCTTCACACGATTCTACAAATGTTTCATTATTATCTCAGATTGAGCCAAAATATTTCAGTGAAGCATGTGCGAGATAAATTTTGGGTAAAAGCAATGGATGAAGAGCTAAATCAAATAGAGAAAAGTGAAACTTGGGATTTAGTTCCAAGACCTAAGGACAAGAATGTCATTGGCACAAAATGGATATTCAGAAATAAACTCAATGAGGATGGAAAGATTGTCAAAAACAAAGCCAGGTTGGTTTGCAAAGGTTATGCTCAAGTAGAAGGTGTTGATTTCGAAGAGACGTTCGCTCCTGTTGCTCGTCTCGAAGCTATCAGAATGTTTTTGGCCCTTTCAAGCTTCAAAGCATTCAAGGTGTATCAAATGGATGTAAAGTCAGCTTTTTTAAATGGAGTGTTGGATGAAGAAGTCTACGTAGAACAGCCAGAAGGCGTGTCTCTCTCAGATCAATCAGACTATGTGTGTAAACTAAAAAAGGCCTTGTATGGGTTAAAGCAAGCACCTAGGGCTTGGTACTCAAGACTTGACAGGTACCTTCATGAGCAAGGTTTTAGGAAAGGTATGGCAGATAGCAATTTGTATATTAAGGATAAAGGTGATGATATGCTGATTGTAGTTGTCTATGTTGATGATATCATTTTTGGGGGAAATAATACTCAGATGTGCAAAGATTTTGCTAACACCATGCAGAAGGAATTTGAGATGTCTATGATTGGAGAGCTGTCATTCTTTTTAGGTCTTCAGATTGCTCAATCAAAAGATGGTATATTTCTCTCTCAAGGAAAGTATATCAAAGAAATGTTAAAAAAATTTGGGATGATGGACAACAAACCTGTATGTACTCCAATGACTACAGGGTGCAAGATGAGCAAAGATGATGAATCTCCAGTGGCAGATCAGAGGTTGTACAGATCAATGATTGGCAGTTTATTATATGTTACAACTACCAGACCAGATATCATGCAAGTTGTTGGGTTAGTAGCCAGATTTCAAGCAGCTCCGAAATATTCTCATGTTATAGCAGTTAAAAGGATATTCAGATATCTGAAGGGCACTATGGACTTTGGGCTTTGGTATCCCAAAGGTGATGATTTTACTCTCACGGCCTATACAGATGCAGATTGGGCAGGCAGTAATGATGACAGGAAAAGCACCAGTGGTGGAGCATTCTTTTTGGGAAAGAGTTTGGTTTCTTGGCTAAGTAAGAAACAACCTTCAGTTTCCTTATCTACGGTAGAGGCTGAATACATAGCAGCAGTGGCTGGGTGTACACAAGTTTTATGGATGAAAACCACCTTGGAGGATTTCAAAGTCAAGCATGAACAACCCATCTCCATATTTTGTGATAATACTAGTGCCATAAGTATTTCCAAAAATCCGGTAATGCACTCAAGGACAAAGCATATTTCCATCAAGTATCACTTTCTAAGGGAGAAAGTGCAAGACAAGCAGGTCAAGGTAGAATATGTGTCTACTAAAGAGCAGATTGCAGATATCTTCACAAAACCTCTTCCAAGAGATACGTTTGAGTATCTAAGGGAGAAATTGGGAGTTGTACTCCCACCCCAAAATTAATCACCTCATCAGGAGGTGGGGGAGGGACTAAGCTAAGAAGCTCATTCTTAGTCCCGAGCCCCAAAGGTGACCCTTTGCCATTGATGACAAAGGGGGAGAGATTTGAGTAAGGGGGAGAGATATGAGTAAGGGGGAGAGCTTCAATGTGAAGAGGAAAGCTTCAAGTCATGGGGAGCAAAACTTCAAAAGGAGATTCTCAGTTGTTGGCACAGTTGGTTTCAGTTTTGGCTCCTAAGATGTGTTTCAGTAAAGGTTTTGCCATCAATGACAAAGGGGGAGATTGTTGGCAATTTTGGGTACCTTGGGTACATTGCCTTTGCTCAAGTGTAGATGTTGTCATTGATGTCAAGAAGTTCTTGAAGCAATTTGATTTGATGTCAAGGAATTTGTTTTGTTGAAGGTTATTCAGAGCATGATCAGTGAGTTTCCAAGAAGTTCTTAGTAGCCCATTTGCAAAAGATCAAGAAAAAGACAAGTAAGAAAAAGTATGCAACCGACTGGAAAAACTGTCATGATTTTGCGACATGTTTGAGGAGAGAGAAAGTGGAAAAACTATCGTGATTTCGTGACATGTTTGAGGAGAGAGAAAGTGCTAGCAAAACTATCATGATTTCGTGACATGTTTGAGGAGAGAGAAAGTTTTGGCAAAACTGTCACGATTTCGTGACATGTTGGCAGAGAAGGAGAGCAAGATGGAAAGTGTCACGATTTCGTGACATGTCGCATTTTCGCGACTCAGAAAGTGCAGGAAGGCAGAGAAAGAAAAGTGTCACGATTTCGCGACACATTGCCAAGAAAGTTGTACGGATGAAAAGGTGTCACGATTTCATGACAAGTTAGAAGAGAGAGAAAGTTACATGAAAAATGTCACGATTTCGCGACATGCTACAGAGGTCGAGGTGAGGACTGTCATGATTTTGTGACATGCTAAAAAGCTCGAAGAGAGAACTGTCATGATTTTGCGACACGCAACAAAGGGGAAGAGTCTAAAATGAGAAGCATCGCGATTTCGCGACAGGCTACAAAGAAGTTGTACGGATGCAGAAAGTGTCACGATTTTGCGACAGGTTGAAGAGAAAGCTTGCGAATGCAGAAAGTGTCACGATTTCGTGACAGGTTGAGATGGCAACATTCAGTTGGAGAAAGTGTCATGATTTCATGACAAAAATAGTTAGCAAGTCTTCATTAGAAGAAGCGTCACGATTTTGCGATGAATTCAAGAAGGAAGAGCTCGAAGGCGAAAGTGTCACGATTTCGTGACATGTTCCATTTTCGCTAGTGCAAGCAGAGAAGAAGGCCATGAAGTCAAAAGGGTCACGATTTTGTGATAGAGTTGAAGATGACATCAGTAGAAGTAGATGTGTCATGATTTCATGACAAAAGCAGAGAAGAAGGCAATGAAGACTAAAGTGTCACGATTTCATGATAGGAGTGAAGATGACGTCAACAAAAGTCAGAAGTGTCACGATTTCGTGACAAGGACGTTGTCAAGGCAGACAAAAGCAAAAGTGTCACGATATCGTGACAATAGCCAAACGAAAGTGTACGGCTACAAAAATGTCATGATATCGCGACATGTTGTGGTTTCGTGACAGAAGCTACTGAACCACAGAGGCGGTTGAAGCCGACAGAGTTAAATCTGGGCCAACACAGCTTAGGGTTTTGTAGCTGACATAGTTTAAGGGTAACAGTCGACTAAGACCAAGGTTTAGATCTTGATTTTGTTAGTATAAAAGGAGGGCTATTTGAAGAGAATTGGCATCGATCGAAGTGTGCGTTCAAAGTGTGATATTCATAGATAGAGTGTGGGGGAGAAGTTCGATCGTCGAGAAGCAGAGTGTGCAAAGACTGTGTTGCTGTGATTGCGTAGAGGTGCATAAGTTGATGTTCGATCGAGTGTTGCTGTGTTTGCGCATTCAGTGCAAAAGTTGGTTTCGACCAAGTGCGACTGTAATAGAACAGAAAGAGATTTGAGGATAGATGATGCGTAGTCGTTATACCATCATTAATTCTCAAAGAATCTGTCAATCCAGGGCAGTGTACAAGGCTATCTGCGGAAGAAGAAGTGAAACAACTATAACTTAGGTCAATCTAGGGCAACAAGTCTTTATTGGTGGAACCGGTTTTGTGGGGGGTTTTGGAGCATTCCTATCTCTAAATTGCATGAATTAAATCTTAATCTAAGTTGCAGAATTGGAAACTAATCATTAACTACGAAATGAAGTCCTAATTACAATTGCGAGATGAGACCTAATTATAATTGCAGAATTAACAGTTACAAAATTGAAAGTCTGATTCTAATTGCAGAAAGGAAATCTAATTACTTTTGCAGTAATGAAAGTCTAGATCTAATGTGGAAATAAAAACTATCAAAATTTTGTAACAGAAGGTTGTCAATCCTCTGTTCAGATTTTGACAGCAAAACATAAAAATGCAGGAAATTGCTGAAAAATAGTAAATTCTGGAAATAACAGTTCTGAAAATAAAGTGAAAGCTTGGCTGAAAGTAAGATTGCAACTAAAACATTAAGCACAAGATTTATTTTAACATGAATGAACTAATACTGCAAATATTGTCAACTTATTCACAAGCAATTTACATAACAAGTTCTGCAACTCATTCTGCTGCAACAAAATCAGAATAAAAACCTGTTACGTTAGTCCTCCTCCTAGGTCTGGAAGTGGCCAGCCTCTTTGTCCAGAAGAAGGTGTAAGTCTCTCTCTCTTTCTAAATCTTAATCACACTCATTTACAAGTAAATTGAAATAGAACTGGTGCACTTTATTGATCAAAAGACATGATTACAAGAATTCTGCTGAAAAACTATTACAGGACTGTAATAGTCAATTTCTAGTTATACTCTGTATTTAGCTTCCTTACTCTATTTTCTATCTATCTGCTATTTCTCTACCCCTCTCTATAGCTCAACTTGGAATGGGAGCAATATTTATAGCTATCCTATGATCTGATTACAAACAAAGAATATCTCAAAAGATCTAATCCTAAAATGCTGCAACAAATTCTGGTTTTATCCTAGAAGAGGACTAAAACATGATCTTTCCCTTAATGATGGCTTTGGTCGGCAACGACGGCAAAAAAATATGGCAGATATTTCTCTTTACTTTTTCCAACCTTTATTTCCCTTTTTTCGTCTTCAAAAATCGGTCAAAAAGGTCAAAATCACATTATGTTCTTCATTCCGAAGATAAGTGGCTTCATTCCGAAGACAGTGCAGTTTTCATTCCGAAGATCGCTCATTCCGAAGATACTGCATGCTTCATTCCGAAGATCCGCTCATTCCGAAGACGCTGCATTCTTCATTCCGAAGATCCGCTCATTTCGAAGATGCTGTGTTTCTTCATTTCGAAGATGCTTGGAATGAACAAATGTGTGCTTTTCCTTTGATTTCTTCTGCATCTCTCAGGTGGGTTATCTCTTAAGATCAAATTCTAATGGTCTCCATTCCTTTCCTCATGTGAATTCCATGCCTTGCTATTTATGGACAGTTGGCTGGAATTTATATGGGAAAGGCCAGATTTTGTTGCACAGCAACGGTTTGCTTGCACTTGTTGCAGATTTAGGTGAAGTAAATGCTTGAAACAAATCAGAATATGATTAGTGAAATGCTGCTATTATTCTAAGCATATCCCATTGTAGAAAATCATAACAAAAAGAACACAAAATTATGCAAAAAGCTATAAAATCGGCATATAATATCTCAAATACATTGATCATGCAAAATGGTTAATATACTGACATATTAAATCAACTTAACTAACATATCGAGATAAAACATAAGAGTTTATAGGCATTTTTAGTGTACAAAACATGTTATGATTGAGGCATTTCCGAGGCCTCATCATTTTCCCCCAACTTATATTGATGCATGCCCTCATGCATTCTGTTGGGCTATGGAATCACAGATGTCCATGTTCAGATTCCATGACCTGTAGAATAACTTCTTGCCTATGTAATATCCTCTGTTTTCCTGAATGTTTCTAAGCCAATCTTCAAATTGTTCATCAGGTTGTTCATCTTCTTCAAAGTAAAATGGAACTGGAGTAATGATGGTTGGAGGCCTGAACCTGAGACCTATCCAGTTATGCTGCATGACCTGGATCAGTTGGACTACACCTTCTGCTCTTCTTCTGGACCACTCTAGATTGATGGGGGAGATAGGTTCTCTTTTTCTTAAAGACATGGAAAGTTCATTCCATCTGTCTCTGCATATTGACAATGCTGGAAAGAAATTGTGATCACAGAAATTGTTAAATCTGGTCACACAGTCCCTCAAATTGTTCAAGTACATTCTCTTAATATCATCCCTGTTCATCATTGAAAAGTGCTGCGTTGAGTGATATTTAGGTGATTTGGGCTGGATTGCTCTGACTAACAACTCAGCCCTTGTTTCAATCACTTTATTCTGCCTTTTCTCATGATCCCAATAAAGCTGATTTTGCAAGGTAGACATAAATGCTCTCAACTGAACATCTCCAATGTAGATTTGAGGATGAGAGTCAACTTCCTCTGGAATGAAGAAACTATGCAAAAACAGTTCACACAGGAGATTTTTCTGTTCAAAGGGACTGTCAAAATATGCCTCTAGAAAATCTTCAATAGTGTCCAATTTGTATGGAAGGTTTGAAGTAATCCTCATGACCTGCCATCTAAGGTATTTTTCCTTCAAAATAAGGTTGTAAAATCTGGCTGGCCGTCTAAATTGGACTAAAAACTCAGCAATTTGGCACAGGTCAGATACCTTTTCTTTCAATGCCTAAATTTATGTGTCCTTGGCTTCTAGCTGTTTTGCTTCCAGTTTGAATTTTTTAGTTTTATTGGCAAGCTGTTCATATCTAATCATCCAGCTAGCTATGTCTGCATTGTACTGCTCTAAGGACACAGTATTAGGTGGTCTTACTACGGGGGGATCCTAGGCACCAGATTTGTCTGAACTCCTTTTTCTGCCACTTCCACTGGCTGTTCATCTGTCAATATCTCTACTTGCACCCCCTTATTTGCTATTTCTATGGGGTTATCATCAAATAGTATTTCTACTTGTACCCCCTTATCTGCTGTTTCTATTGGAAGTGTAACAAGTTGAAATGCAGGGACCTCAGTAGGAGTACTTACTTGAACTTTTTCTTGCTGTTGGGACTGTTCTTGTGCTGGTGGCTCATTTTCAGCATCCTCTGCAATATTCCTCACCATTTTTGAAGCATCTTCAGAACAAGAAGGCACTGCTTCAGAATGAACAGGCACTTCTTCAGAATGAAGGAGTGTTGTTTCAGGATGAACTTCTATGTCTGCCTCAACAGAATCATCTGCTCTTGATAAACCCAGAAGCAATTGAGCCAAATTATCTTCATCATGGAACACAGCTGGCTGCTTTTCAGATTGTGCCAACAACTTTTTTAGTTCTGCCACTTCCTGCTGGAGTTCTACAATTTTTCTTTCTTGCATCTCAATGATGCTTTCTTTCTCTGTGATCCATCTGGTCTGTGTCTTGACAACACTCCTTGCTGCCCTCATTTGCTCAGTGATGTCTTCCACTTCTATTTCTGCTTCAGAAGCTGATGCAGACAAATCAGTTGCAGTTGGCTCATTCAACCAAATTTTCCTCTTCTGCTGCAACATTCTGTTCTTGTTCAGGAGGCTCTGTGAGACTGTCTACAAGGACATCCACCATATCTGTAGCCTGTTGAATTGTAGCCTCTTCCAAACCAACTTGCTCAGTTTCTGCTTCAGCTATCTGTTCGGGAATTCTAGAAAATTGTCAGATGCTGGTTGTATCTCTGTGACATCTGGGCTACCTGGTCTATCTTCTTCCTCCATGACCTGTTCTGCAGTCTCTTTCAAATGGATTCTTGTAGACCTCCTAGTTCCAGATGCAAACTTCTTCTTTTTGCTCTATTTTTTGGTGACAACAGGGGTCATGGGGTCAGTTTTTGATGCCTCTGTTTCCCTTGTTTCACTTCTCTGTTCTGACAAGTCAGTTGCAGCTTCAGCAAACCGAACTCTCTTTTGTTTTTCTGCTCTCTGCTAGTTCCAGATCCTCTTTTCTTTTGTCTCTTAGCCTGTGAAGTTGAAGGCTCAGGAGCAAGTTCTGTAACAGCTTCAGGGGCATCTTCTGCAGCTTCTTCTGCAGCAACCTCTGCAACATTTTTTGCAGCAACTTCTACAATATTTTCTGTAGCAACTGTTTCCTCTTCTGCAGCAACATCAGTAGTATTTGACTCCTCTTCTTCTTCACTTTCATCCCCAAAAATGACATCATTTAAATTAGAGTAAAACCTGTCAAAACTCCTAGGGTTTCCTCTGAAATGATGTTGGCAAATTAATTTGATAAGGCCATGATGGCGAAGGCTTCCTTTACCCTCCTGATATCTTTTTGCCATGTTCTTTAACTCTTGGTACAAATACAAGGGAAGATTAACCCTAACTTCTGGTTGTTGTCTACCATGTCTGAGATGGTTTAAAATTCGTAGATGATGCCCTGACAACAGCACATACTGCCCTTCAGAGGTCAAAAACTTAATCACCCAGGTGGCTACTTCATCCCAGGGTTCTTGCAGGCTAGCCCTTTTTAACCCCTTGCATGTGTTGTTATGGGTTAAATATTCAAGTTCTCTATCATTCTCTTCTACAAATTGATTAACTACATTTGCCAATGTGTTCTTGCCAGATCTAGTAATTGAAATTCCCTCTAATGGCAGCTCTGTAATTTGACTTAAAATTTTAGGGCTTACCTCAATAGACATGTCGTTGACATGTGCTCGGTTGTTTACGAACGTGTGGGCAAACATGCCAGCTAAATCTTACGAAGACCCATTGAATTTGTCCAGAAATGTCATAAACCCTCCGTCTTCAAAAATCTGCACAACTGTCAGATTTTCTCGAAGGAAATTGGTATCTGCAGGTTCTGTTCTGATCTTGCGTCCCATTTTTCTCTGTTTAAAACTTGTACACTACGGCTGCTGTCCTACTGCAGGATTTTTTGGCTATTTCCTGTTGCTAATTTGCAGAGTTTAGAACCTTCGCTGCCCTGTTTCTCCTTCTTCTTCGTCTTCTTCGGAATGAGCCGTATTCTGTGCACTGTACCTCGCAACACGTCTTCGAAAAGAAGGATGGCACACATATCTACTTCTGCACTGTACACCTGTTCGTTGATAATTGCATGGATGTCCTTGCCGTCAGATCCACGTCATCAGTTTTGCAGATTCTCACGTGCATGTTAATTGACATTAAAAATTGGTGGCATATGGTTGCAGATTCTCCGTATTTCCAATGAGTGCAAAAACAGACCATGTGCTTGATTGACACGTGTCCCTTCTTCGCATGCAACTAAGAAAAAATCTTAATTTTGTCGTATCTTATTTTCTTGGACGCCACGTGGAAATGCTCTTTCCGAAAATGCAAACAAAATTTCATTCCGAAGATTATGACCTCATTCCGAAGACAAGTCTTCATTCCGAAGACAAATCCTCATTCCGAAGATTATGACCTCATTCGAAGACAGGTCTTCATTCCGAAGACAAATCCTCTTTGCAGAATTTTCATTTCGAAGATAGATCTTCATTCCGAAGATCAATCCTCATTCCGAAGATTAATCCTCATTCCGAAGATCAAGCTGTATTGTGAAAGTAAATCGTCATTCCGAAGACAGACCTTCATTCCGAAGATAGATCTTCATTCCGAAGACAAATCTTCATTTCGAAGATGATGCAGCAAATCGTCATTCTGAAGACCAAGTTTCATTCTGAAGACAAATTGTCATTCCGAAGACAAAGTTTCTTTCTGAAGATAAAGTGCAACATTCATTTTCTTGTCATTACGAAGACAATTTCATTCCGAAGATAATACGACAAGTATTGTTTTTGGCATTCTTGTTCGAAGATTAGGCGAGAAATCAATATTATCATTCTTAAAACATGTTTTTAAGTATGCCAACTCTTATGAATACCTTTTATGCTAATGGTTAATTGTCACATACTATATACCAATCATTTTACAATGAAGAAATGTAAGAAATATATACCTGATAAAAACAGTTAATGCCAGTTTTGAAGAATGACTTGCTTTTGTTGATATTCTACTGAGATTTTCTGCAACATTTCAAAACAAGTGCACTAGGTGAATTTGTACAATGATGATTCAAAAATTTCTCAAGGTTATGCATGCCAGAAAACTGGTTTTCATGCATACCAACCCAGTAGTGCCTTAAAAAGGTTTTCACTGCTGAGTTATTCATTTTTCTCTTTTTTTTTTTTTTGATTTTCCCCATTTTTTTTATTTTTACCTCTCCTTTTCTCTCTTTTTTTTTTTTCTTGATCCTGACTATGCCCATGAAGGAATTTCATGATTTCCCCTGAAACCATGCCCATGAAGGAATTCATACTCAAAATTTATTCATCTTTTTGTTTTCTATTTTTTGATTTTTTTGTATTTTCTATTTTCTTGAAATCCACTGATCATGTTGATTGTTTTGAAGTGGAAGAAGGATTCTCTTCCACCTGCTGTGTATCCAAACTATCAAGTTGCTGCAAGAATTCTTCTTTAGTCAGAGGTGTATGGTATACCCTGAGGCGATGTCCATTCACTACCAACTTTCTTCGTGACCCATCAATGGGGGATAAACGAGCTGCTCCATTGTTGAATACCTCTTCAATCCGTTAAGGTCCCAACCATCTAGTTCTCAGTTTTCCAGGGAAGTCCTCATATTGAGAATCGAACAGTAAAGCCCAATCTCCTTGTTGGAGTTTCCTCTGCTGAATGTGACTGTCATGCCACAGCTTCCTCTGCTCCTGAATTACCTCAGTTTGGTGCAGAGCATCCAATCTAAGTTCATCCAATGCATTCAGTTGCAGAATCCTGTCTATCTGTGCCTGCGACAAGTCAATTCCAATTTCCAGTGCTGTGCGCAATGTTAGTAGCTCAAATTCAATAGGTAAGAGAGGCTTTTTACCAAAGACTAGTTCATAAGGTGTGAATCCAGTAGTGGACTTCCAAGTAGTATTGTAGGCCCAAACTCGCTTCAGGTAGTTTGTCTAGCCAATTTTTCCTATGAAAAGCTACTGTTTTTGTCAAGATGCGTTCTAGTTCTCTGTTTGTTACTTCAACCTTGGCCATTTGCTTGTGGGTGGTAAGGTGATGATTTCCTATGTTTGATTTCATACAATTCCGTAAATACTTTTATGACTTTGGATGCAAATTGGGGTCCTTGGCCTGTGGTGATAGACCGTGGAGCTCCAAATCTCTGAAAAATCCGAGTATACAAGAAATCGGCGACCTTCTCTTCACGAGCATGTTTGAAAGCACGCACCTCTACCCACTTTGTCAAGTAATCGGTGCATACTAGAATATGCACCTTTCCTTGAGAAGGTGGATCAATAGGTCCCTACAAAATCAAGCCCCCACCTCTCAAATGGTTCTAAAACCATTTGAGGCTGCGAGTGGCATCTCATTTGTATGAGTGGGTTTCCCCATTCTTTGGCATGCATCACAATGCCTGATGTACTTTTTCACATCCTTGTGAAGAGATGGCCAATAATATCCTATCCCTAAGATTTTTCTAACTGTGCTTTTTACGGAATAGTGTCCACCCGAGGGTTCATCATGACAAGCTCTAAGGATATCATACACTTCATCCTTTCGGATGCACCTACGTAACACATGGTCGGGACTTGCACTTAAAAAGCATACCCTTAATCCACTCAAAAGAAGAACTCTGTTTGATCAATTGTTTTTTCTGTTTTGAGGTGAAATGTGGAGGAACTTTCCCTGTGGCCAAATAATTGGCTATATCTACAAACCAAGGTGATTGAACTGATATAGCAAATAGTTTTTCATCGAGGAAAAGTGTCATCAACTAATTCCCCTTCATCTGTGTTCTGCAACCTGGACAAAAAATCTGCTACAACATTAGCTTTTCCTGGTTTGTTGATTATGGTAATATCAAATTCTTGCAGCAACAGCAACCAACGAATAATTCTTGCACTTACCATAGGTTTATTCATCAAATACTTAATGGTTGTATGATCTGTGTGAATAAATATTTGATAACTTGTGATATAATGCCTGAATTTGTTGATGGCATAAATCACCGCTAGGAATTCTTTCTCAGTTGTTGTATAATTTTTCTCTGCTCCTATCAATTTTTTGCTAATGTTGTAGATGGTATAATGTTCACCATTATCAATTTGTCCTAATCCTGCTCCAATTGCTGTATTGGAGGCATCAGTTTGAATGTGAAATGGTAATGTCCAATTAGGTCCTCTAAGCAGAGGTGGAGTTATCAATTTCTCTTTCGAGCTTCAAATGCTTCCCGACACTTTGCGGTCCGGGGAGAATTCAGAATCTTTAGTCAATAAGGCAAACATAGGAATGGCTATTGTACTAAAGTTGGGAATAAACCCGCGGTAAAAACCAATGTGTCCTAGGAAACTTCGACATTAGTCCGAGTTTTAGGAGGAAGGAGGTTCTTGATAATTTCAACTTTCTTTGGATCAACTTGGATCCCTTCTGGAGAGATGTGATGACCAAGAACTATCCCTTCCTTCATCATCATGAAGCATTTATCTGGATTTAAGGATAAGTGGTATGTTTCACAGCGAGTTAAGACTTTGTCAAGATTTTCCAATGTAAAATCAAAAGTTTGTCCACATCCTTGTGAAATCATCCATGTAAATTTCAACACTTTTGGTGGTCGGATCAGCAAAAATTGCTAGGACTGCTCGCTGAAAAGTTGCTGGGGCATTACACAAACCAAAAGGTAAAACCCTATAGGCAAATGTTCCCCATGGACATGTAAAAGTTGTCTTTTCTTGATCTTCGGGTGCAATCTGAATTTGATTATACCCACTGAATCCATCAAGAAAACAAAAGTATCTTTTTCCAGCGCAAGAGTATCTAACACTTGATCTATGAAAGGTAATGGAAAATGGTCTTTGTATGTCACCTTATTCAATTCTCCGTAATCTACACATACTCTCATTTTTCCATTTTTCTTAGGAACTATTACCAATGGAGAAACCCATTGACTATCAGAAATTGGGTAAATGAATCCTACTTCCAGGGAGTTTTCAATTTCTTCCTTCACAATATCTCTTAAGGCAGGATTCAATCTTCTTTGAAATTGTCTGACTGGCTTGACTTCTTCGGTATAGATCTTATGGGTACATATATCAGGATGAACTCCTGACATATCTTTGTAGTTCCAAGCAAAAGCATGAACATGCTTCTGCAAAACAACTATCAATTTTTCTTCCTCTTCCCTAGTAAGCTGGCTGTAGATATTCAAAAATTTGCCTGGCTGGACTTCTATTTGTTTTGTATTTAGAAGGACTGAATTCACTCCTTCATACTTGGTGATTAAGGGATTAAGAGGACATTGCTGTGATTGGAGAAACGAAGCAGTTTCTGTTTCATTGCTGCTTGAGGGAAGCATTTCTTGTATGGAACAGTGAGAAGGAAAAATCAGATGATGGTGCCATCCATGTGATAGTGAAACAGAGTTTCCTTGTGATAGCACAGATGATTCATCTTCAGATTTTTGATTCTCCTCATTACTTATCAATTGTTGGGTATTTGTTGCTTCCCCTTCTAAACTTTGTTCATGCAGAACATTCATCAGGATTGTTTCATTTTCTAAGTTTTATGTGTCACTGAGGTCTTCTGTGTGTTCTCTTACTACTAAGGTAGCTAGTGTAGAAATGACCTCTTCTGGTTCTTCATCTGAGTCAGAAAACCATAACTGGCCTAAAAATTTGCTAGATGGTTTTGCAGGAGGATATAAAGAAATTTGTTTCAGCTCAATACCATTTGAAATAGTCATATTTCCAGATCTGCAGTCTATGAAGGCTGCTACAGTTGCAAGCCAAGGTCTTCCCAAAATAATGGGATATCCATGTGCTGAATTTCTTGGCTGTAAAACCAAAAAATCTGCAGGGAATTCCCAAGAAGAAACTTCTATAGGGACATCTTCAATGATTCCTTCAGGTTTTGCAACTGACCTATCAGCCATTTCTAAAACTGTAAATGTGGGGCTGAGATGTTTGAGCTGTAATTGTTCCATTGTATCTTTAGTCATGACATTTATTGCAGCTCCTAGATCCACTAAAACATTTGATATTGGTACTGAACCTATGGTGACTGTGATAACTGGGCTTCCTGGATCACTATACTTTGGAGGTAGTAGTTTTCCAGGATAAGAGATCAGCTATCTTCCCTTCAACCTTGCACAGTCTTGGGGAATGCTTTCTTCTTTCTTCTCGCTCTTTTAATGCACAAATTTCGGACAGTATCCTGTTGATTTCTGGTATTTCCTTAATGGCTTGCAATAAGGGCAATGAGATAGTCAACTTTTTGAGTTCTTTGACCAATTCTGACTCAGAAATTTCTGGTATTACATTAAGTCTTTCAGGATATGGAACTATCCTTGGTAATTGTTCTGCTTGTGTCTCTTTTTCTATTGTTGGATCCAATTTTTCTGTTTCTTTTGTTGGTTGAATTCTCTCTGATTCTGATGATTCTTGCTCTTCATTATCTTTGGTTTCCATTAAAACTGGTTCAGGTACAACTTTTCCTGAACGGAGTTGAATATCACTACAATCAAGAACATTAATTTCAATATTTTCTTCAGCTTCAGCCACATAGACAGGAGGTGTCTGTCTTACACTATTGGGATTAGTGATTGGCTGAGCTGGCAATTGAGGTTGCTTCACTTGCTGTGTTTGCTATTTTTCTTGAAAATTCTGATTAGGTGCAGGCAACAAATGCTGAGTTTGACCTTGATTCCTTTGCTGCCTTGGATAGGACTGGTATTGCTGATTCCATTGTGGTTGGTTTTGCACCCAATGTGGATTAGTCTGATTTTGATTCCATGAGGGGTTGTTTTGATTCTGATTCCATGAGGGGTTGTTTTGATTCTGATTCCAGGCTGGATTACTCCAATTTGATTGTGGCCATTCTTGGGAATTTGTCCATTGAGGATAATTCCAAGGACGTTGGGGTGGTTCTGATTGTCCCCAAGGCATAGTACCAGGATTATGCCCCCAATTTGTAGGAAAACGAGGGGGATTTTGATATTGAGAGAAATTTCCCCCTTGTTTTGGTCCAATATAGTTGAGTTCCTCAATCTGGTTTTCTAACACAGTTTTGAGTTGTGGTAGCAGGTGGCATTGATCAGTTGAATGCCTTTTTGAACAGATACTACAAATGGCTGAGATGGTTGTTTTATTCAAAGGACATTCCTGCAAAGCATGTTTACTTCTACATCTTGGGCAATAAATTGCCAAAGGTTCTGTATTTTTAGCTTTTGCAGAGATTTCCCCTAAAGTAGTGTTTAGATGCACTAGGATATCAGTTTTGAAATTTGCTAGTTCCTCTATCAGGTCCTTTACATCAGTGCCATTTGTGCGGTTTTTTCTTCTTCTCTGCTTAGTGCGAGAGTAATTCCTGCAGAGATCCATAATCTCCTCATTACTGAGAGTGGTTACATCCCCTTTTCCCATTAAATCCAGAACTTCTCTGGATTCATCTTGCAATCCTCTCAAAAAGATAGTTTTACACAATTCTGGTTCTACTAGTCCACATCTCCTTTGAACAAAGGAGAACCTATCAAGGTAATCTTCCAAGGTCTCATCATCTTCCTGCTTGATTCTAAATAACTCATCCTTTCTATTCCTTACACGGCAGTATTCTTGATATTTGTCTAAAAAGACAGTCTCCATTTGATCCCAGGTTCTTATGGAATTTGGCTCTAAGCTCATGAACCAGCGTAATCTCTGAATCCTTGAGAGTTGAGGGGAAAAACCTTAAGTTTTTGATTGTCATTTATATAATCATAAGTCCGACACACTACCTTGAATTCAAACAAAAATCGGTCGGGATCTTCGGATACAACACCTCGGAAGGTGGGAAGTGCTGAAGGTGAAATGGTCTTCATGGGAGAGTTTTGTGTTGGATTCAGATGAATAGGATATTCAAATGTTACGGACGGTTGGAGCACATCCTGATCATCCCCTTCATTATGAACATAGCCATGCTGGCCATCTACATTGCCTGCCATAGTTTCTTGTTTCCTAGGAGAAGTTAAAGCTTCCCAAATTTTTCTCTCAAGAGGTCCAAGCTTTTCTGTTGATGAGTCTGATGAATTATCTTCCTTAAGATATTCTGTTGATACAATTGGTGATTTTCCTTTCTCAAAATGTTCTACTGATGGTGAGACTGGTGATTTTTCTATCGATCTTTCAGGTAGTTCAAACACGGGTGATTCACCCCTTAGGCGTGAAGATCTCCTTAATGGGACAAGCCGGGGATCCTTTGGGGTCTCCCTAGACTTACTCATTCATTTTTACTCCTAAATGACATAAATTAAGTCAATAGTTGTTATCTTACTCTGTTGTTATATTCAGATTTTAACCTGAATGTTCATAGTTTAGTCTGATTACAGCTATTGGACTATTTGTTTTCTTCTGGCAACACTATATCCCCGAAAACGGTGCCAAAATGATGCGTAGTCGTTATACCATCATTAATTCTCAAAGAATCTATCAATCCAGGGCAGTGTACAAGGCTATCTACGGAAGAAGAAGTGAAACAACTATAACTTAGGTCAATCTAGGGCAACAAGTCTTTATTGGTGGAACCGGTTTTGTGGGGGGTTTTGGAGCATTCCTATCTCTAAATTGCATGAATTAAATCTTAATCTAAGTTGCAGAATTGGAAACTAATCATTAACTACGGAAATGAAGTCCTAATTACAATTGCAAAATAAGACCTAATTATATTGCAGAATTAACGATTGCAGAATTGAAAGTCCGATCCTAATTGCGAAAGGAAATCTAATTACTTTTGTAGTAATGAAAGTCTAGATCTAATGTGGAAATAAAAACTATCAAAATTCTGTAACAGAAGGTTGTCAATCCTCTGTTCAGATTTTGACAGCAAAACACAAAAATGCAGGAAATTGCTGAAAAACAGTAAATTCTGGAAATAACAGTTCTAAAAATAAAGTGAAAGCTTGGCTGAAAGTAAGATTGCAACTAAAACATTAAGCACAAGATTTATTTTAACATGAATGAACTAATACTGCAAATATTGTCAACTTATTCACAAGCAATTTACATAACAAGTTCTGCAACTCATTCTGCTGCAACAAAAATCAGAATAAAAACCTGTTCTGTTAGTCCTCCTCCTAGGTCTGGAAGTGGCCAGCCTCTTTGTCCAGAAGAAGGTGTAAGTCTCTCTCTCTTTCTAAATCTTAATCACACTCATTTACAAGTAAATTGAAATAGAACTGGTGCACTTTATTGATCAAAAGACATGATTACAAGAATTCTGCTGAAAAACTATTACAGGACTATAACAGTCAATTTCTAGTTATACTCTGTATTTAGCTTCCTTACTCTATTTTCTATCTATCTGCTATTTCTCTACCTCCTTCTCTATAGCTCAACCTGAATGGGAGCAATATTTATAGCTATCCTATGATCTGATTACAAACAAAGAATATCTCAAAAGATCTAATCCTAAAATCTCGCAACAAATTCTGGTTTTATCCTAGAAGAGGACTAAAACCTGATCTTTCCCTTAATGATGGCTTTGGTCGGCAATGACGGCAAAAATAGATGGCAGATATTTCTCTTTACTTTTTCCAACCTTTATTTCCCTTTTTCGCCTTCAAAAATCGGTCAAAAAGGTCAAAATCACATTCTGTTCTTCATTCCGAAGATAAGTGGCTTCATTCCGAAGACAGTGCAGTTTTCATTCCGAAGATCGCTCATTCCGAAGATCGCTCATTCCGAAGATACTGCATGCTTCATTCCGAAGATCCGCTCATTCCGAAGATGCTGCATTCTTCATTCCGAAGATCCGCTCATTCCGAAGATGCTGTGTTTCTTCATTCCGAAGATATCTGTTCATTTCGAAGATGCTTCGGAATGAACAAATGTGTGCTTTTCCTTTGATTTCTTCTGCATCTCTCAGGTGGGTTATCTCTTAAGATCAAATTCTAATGGTCTCCATTCCTTTCCTCATGTGAATTCCATGCCTTGCTATTTATGGACAGCTGGCTGGAATTTACATGGGAAAGACCAGTTTTTGCTGCACAACAACAGTTTGCTTGCACTGTTGCCAGATTTAGGTGAAGTAAATGCTTGAAACAAATCAAAATATGATTAGTGAAATGCTGCTATTATTCTAAGCATATCTCATTGTAGCAAATCATAACAAAAAGAACACAAAACTATGCAAAAAGCTGTAAAATCAGCATATAATATCTCAAATACATTGATCATGCAAAATGGTTAATATACGACATATTAAATCAACTTAACTAACATATCAGATAAAACATAAGAGTTTATAGGCATTTTTAGTGTACAAAACATGTTATGATTGAGGCATTTCCATGCCTCATCAATAGACTTGTGCCAGATCGAAGGACTGTGTTTGGTGTAGACCATAGAAAGAGGAAGGGGACAAACTTGTACCAGACCGAAGGACTATGTTTGGTGCATATTCGAGGACCAACTTTGAGGTGAAAGAGTTGAGGACAGAGGTCTCCAACCAGAGCAGGGAAGACAGGTGTCTTCTATGGATAGAGTTCCACTTGCTAAGGGCAGTAGAAGTAGAGGTCTTCTAGAGGATCACTACTAAGAGTAGAGCTAGGGGAAAGTATCTCCTTTGGGTTGATGCCTATAAATATTGTAATCGAGAAAGGTATTCCCAGATTGTGAGTTGATAAAATTTAGAGATAAATTTTTTCCATGGAGTAGCCCGCATTGGGTGAACCACGTAAATTTCCATGTCTCTTTTGTGGATGGTGTTTTGTGCATTGCTTTGATTACTACTTTTAATACTGCTATCTATACACTGCATAATACTGATTTGAAAGTTGTTTTGAAGCAAAAGCAAAAAGTGGTCTTATACTATTCACCCCCCCTCTCAGTATAAGCTTGTGTTCTTCAAGTGCATCATGAGAAAACAAAGAACATTGATACACAATGCCACTTCATTCAAGATGAAGTACCAAATTACTGAATCCAGCTTCAATACATCTCCACCAATGCTCAAGTTGCAGATATATTCACTAAGGCACTTGCACGTGTCAAATTTGAATTGTTTCGCAACTCTATATGTATTTCAAAATAATAGGGGGATGATAGTATAGCTAGTAGTTATATGTTTCCAAAAATATTGTAATATGGAGGGATGTTAGAATATATTTCAATATTTGTTTCATTAGTTAATTCAATCCTAACGATCTTATATTGTTAGAATTGATTAATTTAGGCTAGTTTTTATTTTGTTACAACTACGCCTATATTGGTCTCGGGTGGTTCCACAACCTCTGTACTAATCCTGGCCCTAATGTATTATTTATACTTCATCAAATAATTGAATTTTTGTTCCACTTCTCATACTTCTGAAGTGAGAATGGTATCCCTGCCTTCACCACATTTTCATCAATGTTGGCTAATTTATTTCCAATAACATTGCACATTGTGCTAAGAGCAAATTTTTAAAAACTTGTAAATATCCCCAAACTTGGGGTAACCAAATTTAATTTTGATTTCCCACATTGGGATACATCATACACATTCATTGCATCATCCAATCAAAAACCCTTTTTTCTATTGGGGCAAAAATAGAACCAACCATTGCACCATTCACATTCATTGCATCATCCAATCAAAAACTCCTTTTTTTGTTGGGGTAAAAATAGAACCAATCATTGCACCATTCATATTCATTGCATCATCCAATAAAACAACTCTTTTTCTATTGGGGCAAAAGCAAAATCAATCATTGCACTATTCACATTCAATGCAACATTCACATTTATTACATCATTCATATAATCCATATGTTTTTCAATTGGATTGTGAGATTCATTCTTCACTCATTCACCAATTGAGGGGGTAAGCTACAACCACAAAAATTTTAGAGTCTTCTTGCGCAATGAGGAAAGAGTCCATTCCATCAAACTAAGTGTCTCTTGTTTTTGCACTGCATCATGTTTCATGCAACGTGATACAAAAAGGGGTATCTGTAGATACCAAATCCTAGCCACTCGTCATCCACTCATCATCAAATAATAGTCATTCATCATTTATCTATATTTATTTATTTATTTATATAAATATAAATATTCTATATATGAATAAATCTCAATTGCCCATCACATCTTAATCTTGTCCGCTCATTTAACATGATCCATGTTACTTACCAGATCACAATCACAACCCTTCATAATGTTTTAATCTTAGTCGCTCATTGGTGTTGTCAAAACCCTAACATGAATTAAAGGTAATCATAAAATATAATTGACTTGTCATGAATAATGGTCCCAAAAATTAACATCTTGAGAGGTCAAATCATCCATCATCTCATGAGCCCTAACATTCTATCATTTCACTTCCCCTTCACATTTGTACAAACCTTCATTACTGACATATCCTCCATTCATCCTCTACAACCCTTGCAAACCATATTCAGACCCTGTCCATCATCCACCACATACCATAGATGCTTTAAGGTATATCACAAATACTTTTGATCATCTCTTGAACACTGTAGAGCATCCGATAGACACCACAAGGTATCCATCTAGACCTCATATGCTTGAGGGCATTTGCATGACATCAGATCAAACTAGTAGAAGCGTAGATCCAGCGACCCAGGTTTATTTTGACAAGGTATTTGGTTTCATTGTTTAAATTACATTTTTGTATATTTCACTTCATTTAGCAAGCATTTTAGCTAGGGTTAGTGATTGAAAATTATAGATCGAGGGCCAATCAAATGCAATGAAAAACAAACATTAATCATAGAAAAAATTAAATACTTTATTTGCACCCCTCATCAACCTTAACCATTACAAATTCAAGTGTATAAATAAGTAGGGGATAGGAAGAAAGTCGACAAAGGAGAGAAGTTAAGGGAATTTGCGACAAAAATTGTCAACAAATATTGGGAGTTTTCACACGTAGGCTTAGAAAAATATTTTTCTAAGCCTCTTACAACTTAACCCTTTTCATATTTGCAACATTCTCCCCCTTAAAGTTGAGAGGACTGACTACACAGTCTCTCAGCTTTACAAATTGAGCTTTAGTCATCGCCTTGGTGAAGATGTCTGCAACATTCTCCAAAGTGTGACAGTATTGAAGCTCAACAATTTCATGTTCCACCATATCTCTGATGAAGTGGTACTTCATATCAAAATGCTTCGTTCTACTATGGTGGACAGGATTATATGCCAACTGAATGGCACTGATGTTGTCACAGTAGATTCTGGTTGGACCACTTTGCTGTTATCCAATCTCTTCTAGTACTTTCCTTAGCCACAAGGCTTGAGTACTAGCATAAGTAACTGCTATATACTCAGCTTCTGTTGAAGATAGTGCTACTACTATTTGCTTTTTTGAACTCCAAGTTATTAGTCCTGATCCAAGACTAAAACAGTTTCCTAATGTTGACTTCCTGTCATCAATATTGCTACCCCAATCACTATCACTAAAGCCTACAAGCTTGATAGTGTTACATTTATGGTACTGGATTCCAAAATCTAATGTACCCTTCACATATCTCAAAATTATTTTAGCTGCCTACAAATGCAACTCAGAGGGGTTAGACATAAATCTAGAAACAAGAGATACAACATATTGAATATCTGGTCTAGTGTTGGTGAGAAACATCAAACTCCCAACCATGCTTCTGAAAGTGGTCACATCAACTTTTGGTGCTCCATCATCTTTGCTTAATTGGATCTCATGTCCAACTGGAGTTGCAACTGGTTTGCAATGCTCCATAGCAAACTTCTTTATCATATCCTGAGCATACTTATGTTGACAAATTAAGATCCCTGTACCTGACTGATGAACTTCCATTCCAAGGTAATAGTGCATTAAGCCAAGATCCTTCATCTCAAACTGCGTCATCATGGAGTGTTTGAACTCCTTATTCATTTTTTCATTACTACCCATAAAAATGAGATCATCCACATACAAAAAAACTATGAGGATGTCTTTACTTTGCTTTAGGTAGTAGAGTGTGGGTTCATTTTTGCTTCTGGTGAACCCATAATCTTTGAAGTACCCATCAATGCATGAGTACCAAGCTCTTGGTTCCTGTTTCAAACCATAGAGTGCCTTCTTCAATCTGTATACAAGGTGTTCCTTACCTTGCACTTCAAATCCCTGTGGTTGCTCAACATACACTTCTTCTGTCAAGTAACCATTGAGAAATGCACTCTTGACATCCATGTGTTGGACTTTCCATCCTTTGTGTGCAGCTAAGGCAAGAACTGTTCTGATTGTCTCATGTCTAGCTACAGAAGCAAAAGTCTCTTCATAATCTATTCCACATTTCTGAGTAAAACCCTTTGCCACTAATCTTTCCTTGTGCTTTTCAATGCTTCCATCAGCATTAAACTTGGTCTTGAAGATCCATTTACAGCCAACACATTTCTTTCCTTTCGGAAGCTTCACGAGCTCCCAAGTGTCATTTTTTATAGAGGTTATCTCCTCTTTCATGGCATCTTGCCAAATCTTCTGAGTACATGCCTTCTCATAACTAAAATTTTCAAGCTGTGCACTAGTTAACAAAGCATAGTTAACTTGATCTCCTCTAGGTTCCTGCTGGGATTCATCATCACCATACAAGTGCATACTTTCTAATCTATGTAAAATAGATTCCATTTCACTAGCTTGACTCCTAGTATATCTTCTTGAAAAAAATTTATCCAACATCTGAGAGGATGGATGATACTGTAAAGTTCTCTTACCTTTGGATGGAACATCAATATCCATTGGTGAGGAACTTACTGATCGTTGTGGAGAAGGACTTGGAGAAGTAGTTGAATCTGAAGATGGACTTGGTGGCTATGTGGGCGGAGAGGCGCTTTCCTTTCTGTGGTAGCTGTGGTTGCACCTGTTGAGCTACTACATCAGTGCCTTCAACATCACTAAATATTTGGGGCTTACCCCACTCTCCCCCTTCATCAAAAATCACATCCCTTGAAACCACTATCTTTCGAGTCGTAGGATTGTAGAGTCTATAACCCTTTGTGTTTTCACAAGTATCCTACAAAAATGCAAGCTTGACTCTTTGGATCCAACTTCTTTCTCGGATCATCGGGAATGTGAGCATATGCCAATGAACCAAATACTCCGAAATACTTCACATTTGGTTTCTTACCATACCGAGGCTTGGTAAGGTGTCTTTCCTTTCAAACTTGAAGTAGGACTTCTATTCAAGATGTGAACACTAGTCCTTGTTGCATCTCCCCAATATGCATTACTCAAATGCTTTGTCTGAAGCATTGATCTTGCCATCTCCACAATGGTGCAATTTTTCCTTTCTGCAACACCATTTTGTTATGGTGTGTAGGCAGTTGTGAACTGCCTCTTGATGCCATGATGTTTACAAAAATTCAAAAACTAATTTGAGGAGTATTCTCCTCCTCTATCTGATCTAAGACATTTTACAGAATATCCACTCTCACTTTCAAATTTTGCTTTAAAATCAACAAAGCATGCAAATGCTTCATCCTTATGCTTCAAAAAATATATCCAACACATTCTTGTGTAATCATCAATGAAAAGTAGGAAGTAAGAGTGATTACCTAGACTCTTGGTCTGCATCGGACCAAAGATGTCTGAATGTACTAACTGAAGAGGATAGCTGGCCCGCCATGCTTGCCCATGAGGAAATTTTGATCTGGCATGCTTGCCCAAGGCACATCCTTCACAGACTTCCTTACTGTCTTGAATTTTGGGAAGTCCAGTCACCATTGCTTGTGAAGTTAGCATTTTCAAACTTGCTGAATTCAAATGACCATATCGCAAGTGCCATAGGACACTTGTATTGGTAATTGCAACATTTTCTAACTTATTTCCTCCTGGCTGGCCAAACTTCAAAGGGAATAATCTATTCTTTGACATTGGCACTTGTGTAATGATTCTATTACTATTGTTCTTGTCAAAAATGGTGCATTTACCCTCATCAAAAATCAACTTATAATTCTTTTCAAGCATTTGACCAACACTTAAGAGATTGTGTTGAAGATGAGGTGTGTAATAGATATCACTTACTTGCTTGATGCCTTCTTTCGTTGGAACCTCCATGGCTCCAATGCCTTCTACTGCCAATGACTTGTCATCTCCCAATCGGATGCTAGATTTGTATGAGGAGTCTAACTTAGCAAAGAGTTCTTCTTTGCCACTCATGTGATTTGAACACCCAGTGTCCAAAATCCATGTATCATTCATATTTTGCTCTGTCTGGCCATAAGAAAGAAAGAGATTTGAGGACTCTTCCTCTTCTCCAAAATTCCCAACCTGACTGCTCTGGTTGCTCTCGCTTCCTTGTGAAGTCTTTGACCAACAATCTCGAGCATAATGGCCGGGTTTGCCACAATTGTAGCAAACTTGTTTTGATTTGTCTCCTCCTTTTCCTTTGCCAGATTTTTTCCCTCTATATTGTTGTTGTCCTCATCTATTCTGATTTCCACCTCTGTTGGATGATCCTCCTCTGTTAGGAGTTCCCCCTCTTTGATTATTCCTGCCTCTGCCTCTTTGTTGTCCTCTGCCACGGCCTCTACCTCTTCCTTCATGTGTGGCAAAAGCTTTGTCATCTCCTCCATAACTAGTGGTAGGAGTTTCCTGTGACCTCTCTTCATGTGAGAGAAGTGAACTAGTTAATGCATCAAAAGACAATGTGGATAGGAGTTTTCTATTATATTCCAAATAATCAAACAAACATTAATCATAGAAAAAATTAAATACTTTATTTGCACCCCTCGTCAACCTTAACCATTACAAATTCAAGCATATAAATAAGTAGGGGATAGGAATAAAGTCGGCAAAGGAGAGAAGTTAAGGGAATTTGTCGACAAAAACTGCCGACAAATATTGGGAGTTTTCACACGTAGGCTTAGAATATTTATTTTCAAGTTTAGCTGATTTATATTTATAATGATACATAAAATATACCAACAAATATATATATAATATAAAAATAATAAAAATATTAGTAAGGAGAGTTGTGGGTATATTTTATGGTATATTTTATTCTAGCTCTTGAAATCAGCTAAACTTGAATATATATATATATATAATATTCTAAATATTTGTTGGTATATTTTATAATAAAAATATATATAATGTCACACTTATAATATGTATTTTCAAGTTTAGCTGATTTCAAGAGCTAATCATGAAGTGATGTTATGCAGAAACACCAAATTATTAGTAAGGAGAGTTGCAACAACCAGACAATAATGTTTATCTCTTCTTTTTCTTATATGCATGTAATTGGAACTAGAGTTAGAATTGAAGCTAGGAAGCGAGGAAAATTGTACCTGAAGCTTTTGTTGTTTCATGTCTACGATAGAAGCACAAGATGGAAACAGGGATGTATTACAGTGATATAGATTTATCAAAATCTTTGTTCTAATACAATATAATATTATATTCCAAATAATCAAGGTTTTTTTTTTTAAGTTTGTAGATAAGCTCTAATAAAATAAAAAAGAGTGGGGTGGGCACGAACTAGGGGAGGAACAAAGTTGGGGGAAGACAAAAAACCTTAGTTTTGATCGATTTTTACCAAGAGAGATAATGAGTATCAGTTCAAGTATGGTACTCCTTTGGCTTTAGCTTTGAAAATATTTCATTAGCTATGGC
The DNA here is from genome assembly GCA_028583015.1 of Wollemia nobilis. Lineage (NCBI taxonomy): Eukaryota > Viridiplantae > Streptophyta > Pinopsida > Araucariales > Araucariaceae > Wollemia > Wollemia nobilis. The sequence continues at coordinate 4,548,910 of JAQPPZ010016829.1, read as the reverse complement.
TTGAGTTAGGAAATTACAAACAACAGGGACCTCTTCTATGGGAAGTTATTTATGGTAGTTTTTTGGTTGCAATGATGATAGCGGCCTCACTTTTCAAACAAGAAGGCAATGAGACCTAGGTCTAAATGCTTAAAGCGAGGAAATCCCCCCATCTAAAACCACGTACTTGCTCTAACAATGGTACCTTTGTACCCAAGTTAGGAAAGTCTCTGGTGATTTAGCTACCTCCAACCCTCATCTAGTATTCTTTGCTCATGCTTTCCATCCAACCTCTTTCATGTAAATTTATGGGTATATGGCCTAGTCCAATCACAATCCAAAAATGGATTAACATACATTGGGGAGGTAAATTTTACTCTTATGAATTCATGATGACATGCAAGAGATAATTTATCATTATATTTACCTCTATGTAGGACAAGAGTGTTATATTTCAAGGAGGTCCCTATTTCTATGATCCAACCCACTCACATGATCTTGTGGAGCATGGTATTTGATCCTCGAGAGAAGAAGTCTGAAGAAGTTTTTGTCTAGGTGATGTTATTTTTGCCATTATACCTATGGAATAGAACTTCGATAGAATTAAGAGGGAGCACTATCAAAACGTTCATTGACTGGGCTCCTCCAAAGTCCAATAACGCTATATGCATATGCATCTATGTGTAAATCAATTTGAAGAAGGGTTTACCTGAGCATATTAGAATAAAGGTGTTTTATTGGATATATAACCAATCCCTAGACTACAAGCATATACCATTCAAGTGAATAACCTATAATGAACATGGGCACTTCTTCCAAAATTTTCCAATTAAACAAGTACAACAAACAAAAAAGGAAGAACCAAGCTTCTAGGAAGTCAAAAGGAGATCACATAGATCAAGAAGGAAGAAGCAACATCCTCAACCACAGGATCAAAAAAACATCCAACACAAAAATATTTTTTCAATTCTTATTGAAGAAGAAAAGGAAATCACCTCTCTATATGTGATGTCTCCTAAAGGTAAATAGAAGACACCTCCAATTAAATTTTATAACTCGTCAGAGATCTTAGGAGATACACCAGAGAATACAACAACTAGAGACGAAATTTATGGGAACTCAGAGGAAGAGGTAGAAGAAACACAAGTGTAAAAAATAGTGATTCTTAAGGGTTTATTAGCCACACAATATGCATCTAAGGGAAAAAACCAAACCAATAACTCAAAAATTATAAGCACCGAAAGACTTACAATCCAAAATGTTGGTCATAATTGAGGAGAGCTTCACAAAAAAAAGAAGCAATCCAAAAAATGAAGATTATGTCATGGAACTATAGGGGATTAGGCAAACCTTTGAAAAAAAACTATCTCAAAGTTCTAATACAAGTGCAAAAACCAACAATAATTTATATTTAGGAAACAAAAATAGTAAAGGCAACACTAACTACAAAATGTCAAAAGATATGGGCACAACCAAAATTGATAACTATTGATTTTGTGGGAGCTTCAAGAGGACTAGCTTTGGTTTGGGACCCACAACAATTAGTTTGTAGCTTATAGCATAAGCACAATAACTGGATAGAAACAAAATTTCTTTTACTAGATGGAACTAGTGTAGCAGTAATAAATTTTTATGTTCCAAATCATCCCATTTAGAGAAGAGAATTATGGAAAAACTTAGCACAATGGCTAGACACTAAGAAGTTTGACAACATAATACTAGGAGGAGATCTCAACATGATACTCTACCACTTGGAGAAGGTTGGTGGAAGTTTAGCAAGGGATCCAAATAGAAATTTGCTCAATCAATTTATGGCAGATGAAAGATTACAAGACATTTGATTGACCAAAAGTAAGTACACTTAGAGAAAAAAAGAGCAAATGTAAACTATAAGATTTGATATATTTTTTTATTAGTGAAAATCTCCTAATACACTTTTCCCACACATCTAGTCACATAATTCAAAACTCTATCTCAAATCATAAGCCAATTCTCTTGGATAGCGGTCAAAGCCTACAATCCCAAACAATTCTTGCAACCCCAAAAAATTCCTTTTAAGTACAACTTTGAATGGGCGATAGAAGAAAATTTTACTAAATTTGTGGAAAACACTTGGAACTGATAGGTCTAGTCCACCAATCCCTAAGAAAAGTGGAAAAGCAAAATTAAAAAATTGAAGCATGTGATAAAAATATTTGTAAAAAACATGAGAGTCAAACCAGATAAGAAGCAGTTGATGCAACAACTAGAGAAACTAGAAACAAATATTGGGGATCATCCTCCTCAACCATGGCAAGAAGATATAAGAAATAACCTAATTCAAAAAATTGATAAATTAAGCACTAAATAAGAAACACATTGGAGGCTTAGATTCTAAATGGTTTGGCTAAGCAAGGGGATAGAAACACCAAATATTTTTATTTGAAAATCATGCAACATTACAAAAAAAAAACACAATTAAGGAGATAGAACATGAAGGAACCACTTATACAAATAGGGAAAAAATTAAGGAACATGTCAATTACCACTACTCAACTCTTTTGTCTAGAGAAAATGGAAACCCACATTACCATGGAATATTGTTGCAACATATATCGATAATATTAATTTTAGAAGACAAATGGGATCTCAAGTAGCTATTCACTATGGAGGAACTTAAGGAGATTATAGTAGCTTTTTCCAAAGGACAAAGCTCTCGGACCTGATGGATTCACAAACAACTTTTACCATCAATACTTACACATCATCGAAGAAGATTTGCCATGCATGATTGAGGATGTTAGGGTTAAAGGTAAGCTTCTTAGAGCCATCAACTCCACCTTTCTAGCATGGATTCCTGAAGAAAAAAATACCACTACTTTCTCTAGATTAAAACCAATATCTCTATGTAACTCTTCCTATAAAATTATTACCAAAATGTTGGCCAATAGAATAAACAAGACTCTTAACAAACTAATATCAGAAGAGCAAGGGGGTTCATGCTTGGAAAATAAATATATGATAATATCATCATGGTGAATGAATTCGTCCACACTAGTAGAAAATAAAAAAAGAATAAAATTATTATAGAACTTTATATGGAAAACACCTTTGATTGATTTAATATACAATTTGTAGAAAAGGCCCTACAAAATTTTGGATTCTCACATCAAGTCATAAATTGGATTAAAGCATGCATCATAAACCCATGGAAATGGAGAACCAACAAATTTCTTTTAGGCTACATGGGGAATTATACAAGGGTGTCCATTATCACCATACCTTTACATAATATTAGCTGAGACTCTTAGAATGTTAATTAACCATCTTCAAAGAGAAATAAAAATAATAGGGATAGAGGTTGTAGTAGGATACAAAGTTGTAACACACACACAATTTATGGATGATATCATTCTTCTAAGTGAAGGTACCAAGCAATTCCTAGATTGGTTCACGCAAGTTATCGGAGCTCATATAAACACTCAAAAGAGTTAGTTCTATACACAAAATGTTGCAACAATAAGAGTGAAAATATTTTACACTATCCTAGGATTTTGGTCTAGCACAAATAAATATTTCAAATACCTAGGAGGGCCCATGAGCTTCCACCTCAAATCCTCAAACTATTATACCTCAACATTGGATAAAATGGTTAGGAGAATACAAAGTTACAGTAATAGTTGGTTTAGTCTTGTAATAATGGTAGTATTTATCAAATCATTGTTAGCTTATATTCTAGTCTACCAACTATTAGTATATCATGCTCTCAATTTTATTTTACAAAAGACATATGGAATCATATGCAACTTCCTATGGTAGGGATATAGGCAATCAAAAATAAAAATGTTCACTTGATCAATTGGGATATGATCACCAAAGGTAAAAGTTAAGGAGGAATGAGAATAAAAAAAGGGAGATAGTTTCAAAAGAATTGGGAGCAAAACTTCTCTAGAACATGCTTAAGCACAATTGAGTATGACAACGCTTACTATTCAACAAGTATACAAATAACTAATTAGGTATTCAAATGCTCAAACACATAGACAAACTTCCTAGAGCCTCGTTGATTTAGAAATATATAATGGCAACACACATATATATATAGGACATAATTTTTTTGCTACTAGGATATGGTAAGTCAATTAATCTATGGGAGAACTCGATCCTTGAAAATCCCCCATTAAGAGAGAGAACTCCAATTGAATTGTAGAATCACTTGAAAAGCCAAAGAATACTCAAATTATGTGACTCTTTTTATTAGACCTCAAAAACTTTGAATTGAATCTCCTTCCCATTCCATCACAAGGAGATTGGGATTATTTTTAGTCCCACATGACTAGTTTTAGACCTCTTCATTCTATAATATTAGACAAACGTATTTGGGGTAGCATCAATAGTAATGGGGAATACTCAGTAGAGTCCAACAATAGCAAATTGGTCCTGCCAACAAAAAACTATTGATAGTGTGGAAAAATTGAGCACCACCTCAACTGCAAGTATTCAGCTAGTTAGTCTCTCAAAACAATATAATAATAGGTAATAATTTGCAAAATAGGAGTATGGCAAGGCCTCATGTTTATTATAGGTGCATACAGAACAATGAAATAGTTTCTCATCTTTTGTTTAAATTCCCAAAGGCAATTTCAATTTGGTTAAGAATGACCAAATTTATTGGTACTTTCTACTCTGGAAGGTTAAGCATAGACATATGTTTTACCAAGTGGAATAAATAATATAAAGGTAAACTAACGGATAAGCCCCTCCTAAAATACTTGTCGAGCTCTATACCATATTATGTCATCTCACACATCTAGTTGGACAAAAACTAGAGGATTTCTTAAGGCAAATGTAAGAACAATAGAACACTAATATAAAGGATAAAAAAAGAATTAGTCTTAAATGGCAAATCTAGTTTCTATCAATAGCATTATGAAGGAGACTTGTCACCCACATAAAGAAGAATGATCTACCAACTTAATCTTCAAGTTTTCCTAACAAAGGGAGGTTGTAGAGCAAACAATTCACTACTTGACATCTATTTTTTGACACTCTTCTTTGATGGTGCTTCCAAGTCCAACTTGGGTCAAGCAGTGGCAAGGGGACTGATTCTTACAGGATCCATGAGATCCTGCTCAAATACATGATCAACTTGGGAACAACATCTAACAACATGGTAGAGCAAGGAATCACTCAGGTGGCAAAGCAAGGAATCACTCAAGTCATAGTCAACAAGGATTCTAAACTGATAATAACAACTCTTGCCAAAAATAAAGATTTTAAAATATTTACAATTGAAGATTATTCAAGATAGGATCAAACAACTAGGCAGGATAATTGGGAGAATATCTTATCAACACATAAGGCAAAAATTCAACAAATAGAATGACACACTAGTGAGTTAGGCTATAAATATAGCCCCTAGTTATTGCCACCAAATCATCAAAAAACACAAGAGCAAAGGTGGTATGCGAAGATGATGAGGACTCCAATAATCAGATCATTTTATGTCTTCATGTTCTATTTTCTAAAACTTTGTTAACTTTAATCTATGATCAAATAATTTTGTATCTTTTTGTTAACTAAATAAATCTTTTCCTCTAAGAAATGTTAATGAATATTATGATTTTAAAAGACGATAAATATTATATATATATATATATATATATATATATATATATATATATATATATTTATTTATTTATTTATTTATTTATTTATTGTTTACTTTAATCTTTCATCAAAGAATTTTATATTGTTTTTGTTAATTAATATATCCGTTAATGAATATTATGATTGTAAAAGATGATAAACTTTATATATACTTTATTAAAGATGTTAGTATTATTTATTTATTAAAAAATAAACACTTTGATTTTTTTAATTTAAATTTTAGATTTTTTTATATATATAAGGTTTCAAGTTGTAACAGTCTAAGCATAACAATTAACACTTTGCTCAAATGACACACTATAAATACCCTTGAGTTATAATAATAGTAGAGGCGAATCTTATGAGTACGCGTTAACGATGGTGCAAATTATGAGTATGGCGATATGTAGGATTATAAAACAACAAGGTGAAATAGTTTTAGTAAATGCAACCTATATAGTTTAAATCTTATACTTATCAAGTATTAAAAATAATGTAATTGTAACTAACTTAGCTCTAAAAACAAAATCTGAACCTTTCTAATACGTACAAACATTTTCTAAGTCCAATTTATTTTCTACTCAAGTCCGCGTGAACAAAAATAGAGTCAAGCAAATGTGACAAAACTAGAGTCAAGCAAATTTGACAAAAATAGTAGAACTACGCACCGCGTGGAATCCATAAATGATTCCATACAAATATTTTCCGTGAAATTTCCGTGGGCAATTATTTTATACCGTCAACACTTTGACACTGGTTCCTATTAAAATAATAATAATATATTTTACAATTATTTTTAAAATTGATTGATAAGTGTTAGTTTGGTTGGATATTTATTAAAAGAAAATCAGGTTTAAATTTTGGGAAAGCTTGTTACAAAGTTAGTAGTTTGATCCAAATTTGTTAGTAGGAGTCCTGACCATCTGGTGGTCCATTTCACAGGTCGGGTTATACAACAACTAAATGAAATAGGTTTCGTGAATACAACCCTTTGATTTGAACCCTACCCTTATCAACTACTACTAATGTAACAAACAAAAAAACATATTCTACAATTAAAATTTTATTTCAAATTAATACTTATTTATTTATAAACCTTAAATCCAAATTCCTATTTAAAATATATATATTCTTCATATTGTTTTCTGAGTTGTACAACTATTTAAAATACATATTCTTCATATCATCGTATCAAATATCTAAAATAAATTAATTAAACAAATTAAAATATAAAAATATTAAGATTCCTTGATTTCAAGGAAATTGAATAAGGTGGCCCGTCTCTTAAAAAACTGGATGTGAAATTTATTTATATTTTATATTTGAGATGGTATGACGGTATGACTTGAAGAAACAATTCATATAACAAAGGAACTATAATTCTGCATCTTTGCTTCTCTTCTAGTTCTGAACAAAAGTGGGATTATAGTTTCTCTTAAAAACAAGGTAGACGTCATGGGCTGTTATAGATGTTACTAACAATGATTCGGCTTATCTTCACTTACGGAATTGTTTTAGGTTAATTATGGTTTTCCTAAAAATGGAATAAATAAATAGACGGGCGTTGACGGTGGCAGCTTTCGTGTGATGACCGTTGGAGGAATTTCCTTGGAATTTCATTTGAAGCATTCAGCATACCCATTTGTAACGTGTGTTAAGGATATTTGCATGCGATGACAGTTTCCTCGAAAAGTGTAGACGGGCGTTGATGGTGGCAGCTTTCGTGTGATAACCGTTTGAGGAAACTCCTTGGAATTTCATTTGAAGCATCCATCGTACCCATTTATAATGTGTTTTAAAGATATTTGCATGCGATGACAGTTTCCAGTAATTTTCGAGGAAACTCTTTCAAACTTCATTTGAAGCACCAAAGTCTTCACCATCACATCGGCAGGACATTGGCGTTGACCAGGACATCTCTCGTGTGATGACCGTTTCCAGTATTCGTTCGAGGAAACTCTTTGGAAACTTCGTTTAACTATGAAGGAAATGAATTTTAGGCCAAACAACCTACATACTCCTACCAACAAAATAACTCACAACTTTTATCTCCTACAGGCATAGAAAATCTAAGTCGAAGAATTATTAATGAATTATACACACTATGTATTTGTGTTTAGGGTTTATAAGGCTCTCCACATTTCATGAGAAAAAATTCATTGAAATAAGGAGTTAACAGGTGAATTCGTTTTTTATGTGGTTTTATGAAACACTAAGGTATAGGTGTAGGTTTCTGGTGTGCAATCACTTTTGTTGTGTAATAGGGTTTTTATGTAGATGTACATGTCTCCCAAACCTAGTGGACCAGATATTAGATCTGACATCATGGGTAATAAGTTTGGGAAAAATGTTGTCCATCAAACATCTCAAGAAATATATCTGGAAGGTAATATTTCATCTCTTGATGTTGATATCCTTCTACTATCTATTGATTCTACATGCAATTGGTTAGAATAATTTACCCTAGTTGGGTATTATGGGTTGTATTTTCAGTAAGTCAATTTTGAGGGCTTGGATCAATACGACTTGGGTCCTTCATGGCATCAAGGTTGAGGTGATATGGAACCTCTCTAAGGGTTTCTTTTATTTTCATTTACTGATTTTGCTCATGTGAAGATTGTCTATGAGCATGGTTTGTGGTCCTTGCAGAGCTCTTTGTTAGTTTTCTTGCCATGGACCCAAGATTTCTCTATCTAATAAAAAAATGACTAAGGTCTTGGTTTGGGTTGAGTTCTCAATATTCCCCTTCCTTTGTTGCATGCATGAATGTATTATGGTTATTTTAGGGCATGTAATTCTAGTCAAACCTAAAAAAATTTAAAAGCTTTCTCAACAAGGAAAGTCTATGTAAAGGTTGATCTATCTAGGGACCTTAAAAATACCATCAAAATTTGGATTCGAGAAACCATCATCTCGTATAGAGTAGTCTATATTAACCTGTCTAACACTTGCTTTCGATGTTAAGCATCTAACCATAAAGTAAAATATTGTCCACTTATGCTGCATAATAGGCCAAAACCAACTCTTGCACAACCGATTAGGTCAACTCCTCAACCCAATGAAGAGGATTAAAACATTGTGGGAGTTCAAAAATTTAACACACTAAATAAGCTAAAGCTTCTCACCCTAAAAAATCTATGAAGATGGTGGTCCCTTCAGGTTCATAACCATTAGAGAAGGTGAAAGAGCAACCAATTGGTGGCTCTACAACAACAAAGGTCATGGCCAAAGAAGTCTTGTTGCCTCTTCAGAAGCATACCTCAAGTGCATATAGTGTGGTACCCAAAAATGCCACCATGCCCAACTCTCCTCCTCAGTCTCCTCTTGTAATTTCATGCCACTCTTGTAGCCTAATGAGGGACATGGAATTGGGAGATTTTGTTTTGGAGAAGAGGTCCCACGTTATCAATATTTAGTTGGGGAGATATAGACTTGACTTTGAAGGTAACAAAAGTTTCAAAGCATAGGGAAATGTATCAAGCAAACTAGCCTAATGCAAATCTATATGCACTTCAGGTTTATACCTAAGGTTAAATGATTTGATATTCCCTATAATAATTATATTAGATTTAAATTTCCTTCCTGTTAAATTAATAGTTAATAAAAAACAAAACCTAATTACAACAAAAAATAGATAATACTAGGCTAGAAAAATAAAAATATGGATTTTGGAAGTAGAAACACCTAGTTTTTGCCTTAAAGACAAAACCATTGCTATATTTACAAATTTTTTGCATGGTAGTTTTGTCAAGTTGCCAATGGTTTTGTAAAATCCTTGAAAATATACAAAGACAACAATATAAATTAGTGTAGAGGGGTATGCCTGGATTGGGGAAGATGGAAATTCTCCTTATTTAACCGATCAATCTCTTCTAGAATGGTGAGCCCCCAAGATACAATAGAAATGCAATAGAATGATTATAAAACTGGATTAAGTGCTTTTAAAAGAATATGCATGTTATCAAATGAAAGTGACAAAGTAGACACACAAAAATGAATACCATAGATATTCCAATCAACTATAAAAGGGGCACTAAAAGCATTAGTCAAGATGATCCAACAAAAACCAATAATATGCAATAGGATAAAATATGAGATTAGATCAAAAATTTGTAAATTCCAATGAGCAAGAGAGGATGGAAGATGATCAACTCAAGACTAGGGAGATATATGCCCTTAGATGCTACTTGGAGATCCCTTGAATACTTGATAATAGCATTGTTTGTTGGCTTTAGAAGCTTTAGTACTTGACTAAAATGCTTAATCAAATTCCTACAAGAATGCAATGGTGATAGTTGTAAGATGAATATAAAGTTTGGTAAAGTTTACCTATAGTATGAGCTTGAGAAAATTTTGGTAAAGTTATAATATTCTTAACAACTTGTTCCTTGATATGCCCTCATCAAAGTTACATTTATAAATATTTTTGGGCTCTTAGAGGGAAGGAAATGAGGCCATGGTAAAAATGTCTAAAAGGTTAAAGCCTAAAGGGTTAAGGGTTGCAGATTGGTAGGTGTGATCATGCTTGATAGTGTGGGTTGGATTTGAGCTTGAGAGGAAGGAATGAATATAATATTCCATGCATGCTAAGAAAAACCACTACATGGTATTTTTGTGATGGCCATTTTGAGACATGATCATTAAAGTCAAAATTGGACAAAAATTTCAAATTTGGCAAAACCACTATCAATGTGCAAAACTACTACATGACGATTTGGCTAGTGGTCGATATTTTTGCTTTTTGAGTAATAAATGCTCTAAGTTTTGAAATGAATTTGAATAGGTAGGTTTAGCTAGTTGATGGATTGTTTTATGGGTATCATGATGGATTGATGGTCGGCCTAACGTGCAAAATGGTTGTCTACATATGCTAGTCAAGAGGGTTCCATTAGTGTGTTCACTATGTGGGCTACTAGGCAAGAAATCACTACCTTTAGCCAATCCACTAGTGCAAGTGTTGTTGGTCTTGCAAGTAAGGGGATCTCAACTATTTATCTCATCTGCAACTATAACTATATAGGTGACTAGGAATATGGAACATATGTGGTTACAATATGGTATTTGGGCATTGGATATTCCTCTTTTTATAGGTAAAAATGAAGGTAATTTTCCTCTAAATAAGTGCCATATTTACACCTAATCTTACCATGTTATCCAACAATTGCCACATAAACATCATAATTTATTCATTATCCACTAGCCCCATGGGTCACTTAAGAACCAAAAAATATGACCAACACTTTGTCTTACATGCCATGATGGGGTAGGGGATACCGAGACTTATCAATGCTAATACCCTCATCACATTGTATAAGAGATGTATTATTGAAAATATCATGTTAGTTTTAAACCTATTATAGGCACCTAATTTTGTGAATAGGGCTAATCTTGAAGTTTAAAAATCCCTTCATCAATCATCCTTTCAATCAACAAAATGAATCAATGTTTCTTGTGCCTAAATTTGGATGTAGTTATTTCTCCAAAAGTAATAGCATCAAGGAATAAGTGATAGCATTGTAAATTCTATAGCAACATAACATCACATTCACAAAACTTGCAATATTGACCTTTCTCATCCATTTTTTACCTCCAATGATCATGAGGTGAAAGTGCCACCATGAAAGTGTTGTCATCACTATCATCTTTTGGCACTTTTTAATGTCATACATCAAAGTTAAGAAATTTAACTTTATGTCCCTCTCAAACTACTTGACATTAATGAACCAAATCCCAAAAAAAATTATTCACATCCCCTAGAGAAATTCCAAATCCAAAAATTTTCATTTTCATGTTCTTCGATTAATGACTTCTTGATCTCTTTTCAAATTGTTACATTCTCCAGAATTTTTAACTTCAATGCAATTCTCCTCCATGAATCCAGGGTTTCTATAAATATATTACTTGGAAAAACCCAATCCATAACCATTTTTGGGTAGCAAAGCTCTACCAAAATTTCATCCATGGTCTTTTGAAAGCAACAAAAAACTCTCTAGAGACGTAAGTGTTAGCTTTTGATGATATATATTAAAGTAAATGCAACCACAAGATGTAAAATGAGTAAGCAATGATAATTATATGATAATGACACTATAATATGTAGGAAAACTATAAGAAAAACTTATGCAATAACTCAAAAATATGTCATTAATTAAAGCTCATGAAAATAGTACAATATAATATAATGGAGGACATGAACACTCCATAAATACATGAAGGAACTATATTTTACTCATTCTAACTACTAATGTAACTAGTCACTATTATATCTTTTGTCCCTCTCTTCTCTTCTACCTCAAAGGCATATATAGGGAGATATATCCCTTGGTCTTTCATCTACCAAACATATGACTCATGTACATGTGGACTACATGCACATTTATATGATTGCATATTCTAGAACTTGTGCATTTATTACATTGCATGAAGTAACTAATAAAACCTTACTCTAAAGTAAACTCCTACTCTAGTTATGTACCCAAGGTGGTACATTATCATGTACAAAATAATGTAATATACTCCAACACCCCGCTATATTACATTATGTAGGTATTGAAGACTTTAGTCTTAAATATGGATGTTCATTTTTTGAATATTCTTTAGCTTGATTAGGTTCTTTGTATTGTCTTTAATTTACTTTGCACTATATGTCTCATTGATCTGGTTCCTTTTCTTCTTCTTTATCCTTGTATTTGGAGTCAGGTTTTGTGCTTTCATGAGTGGTCATACTATCACCTGATTCCTACAAAAGTAATTTATCTTTGCCTCTGTCCTTCTTATCACTATTCTTCTTTAGTTCAGAGGCTTGTGAATAATCACTTAAGGCATCATGATAAGATCTTGAGTTAGTAGAACTTGAATTATCAATACTGTAAGAGGATTGAAATATCTTCTCTTAGAAGGATTCATTTAGTGTTGTTCTCTCTTTAAGTGATTCAATCAATCTTTTTTGTTCTACGCATTCAACCTTATAACATTTGAATATAAGTAATGCCATATATAATATACTACTAATGTATAAAGGAAATTGAATATCATGATTTTCATTATCAATTGCTTTAGTGATGCTAGCATGTAGATAAAAATTTCAAAGTTTCAATTTTTTCTTTTAAAGCTTTACTATGAATCACTTTTGAAGTAAGGTCTAAATTTCCTTCAGACTTTATAAGTAAGTTCTTGATTCCAATTTTTATAACACTTGCCCTTTTCTTTCTGATGCTTTTGTCCATATCATTATTCATTATATTATTTGTAGTAGACATCATTCTTCCTCCTTAATTTTAATAGACTATTGTCACTTGTAGACCTTGTATCTCCCTGTCTGAATTCTAAGTTGAATTTGAGTATATGACCAAATTCCAACATTTAATTCTTAAAATATTGTAGTATATGATTAATTAATTAAATTCTTCTAGCTCTTTAGTATTTTGAGAATACATTTGATAGAACCTTTGAAGTAGTCTACATTATGACTCCCTAATTTTGAGTATTCTATGGTCTTGATAAAGTGGTTAACATCTATTAGATTTTCTTTTTAGTTGATTCTCTAATATTTTGAAGATAATGTTAATATAATGATCAACTCCTATTTTACCTTATTTCTCTCTATTGATATAGGCACTTTTCAATTGATGAAGTTCTCTATCTTCAAGGCTCTATGGTTGAATTCCTTTTGTCCCTTTAATTTGTATATGAGACAAGTATAAGCAATAAATTCCATATTTAAAGCAATCAATGATTTTTCTTCCTTTATCCTTAATTTTCAATGGTTTAATTTTCTAAATTCCAATAATATAAAGTTTTATGTAGTACTCCTTATATCTCCCTAGTTTGGAAATTTAGAAAATGATAATATTTTCAAAAGAATAATGCTTTACTTTTTCCAAGGTAGAAAACATTATATCTCCTGTTTTAATTATTTGTAAATATTATGATATTTTTTATTCAACTAATGCACTTTTGAAATATCACTTAAGGATATAAAATCCTTGTTTTTATTTGCTTTCTAATTCACTAAGGTTGGTATTTGCTTATATCTCCAATGCAATAATAAATAAACTCAACATTATATAACGCACCTTATAACTCCTTGCACTTAAAGAAAGCAAATATTAAATCATGTAAAACTATACCTTCCTTGTAATTTTGTATGTTGTGAGATGATTGGCTTCTATTTTGAATTCTCTATCTAAGCTCTAGGTACTATATTTGTTGGTCTTCAATGTATGATAGTGAGCATTGGATGCTCTACGTTCAATGGGTGCCTTATGACAATCTTCTCCTCCTTCAATGTACTGCTTCCAAAAACTCTAAAAATGAGACATCAAGCTTAGTTCCAGATCAAGCCTCCTCTAGATTCAAATGCTTAAGTGTTATATGTGATGTTGTTAGAGTTAAAGTAAAGTGCACTATGCCTTCCTTGACACTTGTCAGTTTATACTGACACTTGTCAGTTTATCATATAGGCCTTCTGCCTATATATGTAACACATTTTTATCAATAAAATAATCCCCTTTAGTTTTCCCTCCTAACATTTGGTATCAGAGCTCCAGGATTTCTCTGGCCTTGTGAGCTTGAGGGGGGATTTCCCTCATGGAAATCCTCCCTCCCCCCATTTTTTTTTCTTCCTCCAATTTTTTTTCTTCAGTTTGACAAGTTTCAAACTGAAGGCATAGTGCACTTTAACTCTAACAAATGTGTGATTCTAAATGTAGTTTGTACAATTAACTACTTATGTCTAGTATACAGTAGGTAAATCCTTGGAATGCATCATGTAATTAGCCATATTTAAAGTTTGGTTCTTATTTTATGCTAAACCATTCTATTGCAAAGTATAAGGAATAGAATATTGGTGAACAATTCCATGAGCTACCAAAAAATTAGAAAACTCTCTGCTGAAGTACTCACCCCTATTACACTGTGAAGTTTCTATATACACTAAAATATTGATTCTCAACAAAATCCTTAAAGACTTTGCAGTGTGAAAAAATATAACTCTTGTACTTGAGATAAACCCAAGTACACCTAGATAAATCATCAATAAATGTAAGTGCATACTTAGCTCCTTTGAAAGGAGTAGTAAAAATAATCAAGTCACTACGCACAAGCTCAAGTGGTGAAGAAGTTCTCTTTGATTTACCCTTAGGAAATAGATCTTGGTGTCATTTGCCTAACGCACATCTAGGGAAAACTCCATTAAGACAAGAAAATCTAGGTAAACTATCAACCATACCATGAGTAGTCAACTCCTTCAAATATTTGTAATTAATATGTCCAAATCTCTTTGGCCAAAACTTACTCTCAAAATATGCATGAGCAACCAAGCATGTCCCTATAGAAGAAGTGTCATCAAAACACTCAAAGTGATATAGTCTAGAACTATGATCAACAACACCTTGTGCAACAAGTGAATGATGCTCTAACAAGGTTCTAATTTCAGCTCCTTGTGGTGTGAAAGTCACTATTTTGCCCTAACTAGAATGACAAATTTGATAAACAAAAATTAAATTTGTAATGATAGGAACATATAGTACATCATTGATGTGATTGCCATCAAGTTGTATGTCACCTTTTTCCTTAACAAAAATAAAGGAAGAATCTCCAACCTTAATGTTGGAAGTAGAACTCAAACCAAGAGATACAAATGACTCCTTAGAAGAAGTTATTTTTTGAGAAGCACCAGAATCTATAACCCGACTGTTTGCAACAACTGACTAAGATCTCTCAATAACATTAAGTGCTTTGACATGCTCACAATAAGGATGTGGAGTGGAGATAGAGATATTATGTTTTCTAATTACATCCTGCAAGGCTTGCATTCTCTTCCAACATCTAGTTTCTACATGGCTATTCCCCTCACAAAAGGAGCATGAAAGGCTAGATTTATTCTTAGATTTATAATACTCTTTAGGTTTAGAGTTATATTCTTTGGGTTTAGGGGCACTTTGAGATAAAGGAGTGGACTTTGGTTTACCTTTTTATTTTCCCTTATCCTTAGGACTAGATGCTATTAATGCCTTTTGAGATATGGAAGACTCAAGGTTAGACAATTTGAATTCTTCCCTTGTAATTCTTTCATAAAACAACTCCAAATCAGGTATTTTGAATATAGCACCTAAGGCATCCATGCTAGAGAAAAAGGTACAAGAAAATATTTAAAATGGACCTTTCAACTTGGAGAGAATTAGGTAAACACACTCTTCATCTTTCTTATCTCTCCCCCCCCCCCTTTAACTATGTCAATAAGTTCTTGAACTTAGTAATATAGTCTACAGTAGATGGAAAATCTTCAAGATTGAGAGAAGTGATATCAACTTCAAGTTGCATGACTCTTATTTGATCCACCTTATCAAATAAGTCTTTCAATTTCTCAAATTTTGAAAGGAGTGTCACATCCTTCCAAAAAAATAAAATACTGTCACTTACATAAGTTCCTATCAAACCCATACATTTATCTAATTTGCACTAGTGCTAAAAAAATATATTTTCTCTAGTTAACACTGCTTTTTTTTCAAACATTAAAGCCCATAATCCTTTTTATTTAATAATTTTTTTCATTCTTAGTCTCTATGTGTGGTAATTATGTTTTTTTAATAACTCACATTGATCTATTGTAGAAGAAGATGAAGAAGCCATGCTACAAAAATCACCAAAGATCAAAAGAATGCAGATAGGGTGCACCAATCAACACTAAGACAATCCCCTAAAATATTATTTTATTAGCTTCACAAGAATGCAAAAGATGGGACTTTATAACAATAGTCTATATACAAGGTTCAAGTGCAAAAAAATTATTTTCACAATGCAATATAATGAGAGTGCATCATAAAATTATCGTAAATACAAATCCAAATAATCTTAAATTTTAGAAACAGATCATAAACATGATTTTACAATCCTGAAAAAAGAAATCGTTGAGCAACTCCAAATATTTCACCCAAAAGAATGAATTGACTAAAAATAGTAAAATCATTATAACATTCTAAATACGGCTCCAAATGTGCTAAAATTTTATGTGTAGGTCTATCAGCTAATTTTATGGATTCTATAAAAAAATATTCAAAAAATATGAATCTTGGATGAAGATATATGTAAATTATTAAATTTGGATAGATTTTTGTAAAATCACGATAACTTGAAGAATACTTATCCAAATCAGCTAAACGTTTGGGCATAAATCATAAGAATGCATCTAAAAACTTGTACATTTTTTATGGAAATATTCACATTCTATCAGAAGATATATGCAAAATACATAAATGGTTTGTGTTAATGACCCTATCAAAAAAGGAAAATGCTAAAAAAAAATGCTTAGAATAAATACAAGGGGATGAGGTTGTTGTTGTATGGGCAGAAGAGACTTTAGGAGGTTTATGATCATATTTCAATGGAAGGAGAGACATAAAACTAGCCAAAAACTCCACCAAGGACCTAAACACAAAAATTGAAGCTTCCACATGAATCTTTGAACCTTCAAGAAAAATAGTTGCACAACACTCATTAATGGATGACTACAACACCTATTTATTTGATGCCATGAAATGAATGATAATCAAATAATTTCAAGCCACAAGGATCTTAGGTGTTAATAGAACACAACATTCAACCGAAAATAAGAATCTAAAAGCAAATTGATAGTATAAGCTTACAAATAGATGTGCAAAACAAAGAGCAATAATATCATATATTATATATAAAAAATGAACTATGAGTACAATGAAGGTGCCTTGCTTATATAGGCAAAGATGATCAATTGATATGGACACAAATTTACAACAGGCATGAAAGGAGTGAACAATCAAAAACTTATTTGCATTACCGAAAGACACCTATAAATAGGTATTATAAATATTTCAATCGAATAAGGATGTATTAAATAATGATGGTTACAACCCTTATCCGTTACAACAACTATCTAACAACTTATTAAAAATAAGTGGTTGTAAATGTTACCGACTTATTACAAGTAATGGTAATACACTAATCCTTATCATTCCTTCCCACTGAGAAACCATTGGTACCCAATGCGTACAAGTTTGGAAGAGAAAAATGGATAGCTAAGGAGTGTTAGGTACAATAAAAAATGCACTCATGTTATAAAAGAAGAATACCAAAATGATAAACTTGAAAAAGTCTTTAGAAAACCAAAAACTAACATCGGTACTCAATAAGGCTTGGAAAACGCTCTCCAATGACTATAAACACTGCTATACCAGTGGATAGCTAGATAAGTCCCTCAATTCAACAAAATAAAGTAGCAACTAAAGTGTTTGAAGGATATGCCTCAAAGTACGTGCCAAATGATGCCACAAAAAAATTAAAAGTAAATTAAATTTTTGGAGCATGGATTAGATGTCATGCATTGAATGAAAGGAACATTGGCATGCATTAAATTTTTGTTTTTATTGTTGATACACACACATTAATGACAAAGGTTACAGAGTGAATGAAGTGTGCTAAGAGAAAATTTAATAGTTTGGTTTGAATTAAATGGTAATGCAAAAAATTAAATTAAATTTAAAAGAATTTAATTTAATTTGTTGAATGGGGTGCATTAAAAGGTGGGGATTGGGACAATGGTCAGCAGATGAAAAGAGCAGATTAATGTAGGATACGATAGGACTAACGTAGGATATGATAGAGTGGGCTGATGTGGGACACATGGCAAGTGGTAAACATCAGACTGACCCGATAGACATGCAACTAAAAACACAATTTTGAGTGATAGACAGATTGGACACGCACACGGGGAACTAAACGTGGTAATGTTGATACAATGACACGTAAGAATGATGTTAGAAGTGTTTAAAATATAATTAGGACCTAGAAGCCTAATGGGGACACATGTCTAACGGTGTCTGAAAGGAAACATTGATGATCGAGGATGGACGAAAGACTAATGTGGGCTAAAAATGATAATAGAGGATGGATAAAGCAAGAAGTAAGGTTGTAGGTGGGTGCAGGAATCAAGGTTGCAAGTGGGCACAAGAATCAAGGTTGCATGCGGGCAACGCGATGGTGAAATGAAAAGTGGTACACAACGGTAGCAGAGGAAGACAATAGCCAGCAAAAGTTAGCTATTGTAAATAGTGTGCGATGGGGTAGATAAAGCACACAATGGAACTCGACACAATAGATGTGGGATAAAACCCATAATTATTTGAAATACAACATGCATGTATGCTGTCGAAGAAGATAAACCGACAACCGAGAGAGAATGAAAAATGTGTGAAACCTTATAATTAGTTTAATATTTATTTTTGAGAATAGGCGAGCATGGCCAAAAATTCATTGAGTCTAAAAATGTAGAAACAGATGGCCATAATTGTGCGAGCAAGATCAAAAACAACAAAACCTTAGCATTTATTTTTTAATTTTTCATGTTGATAGTTTATTTGCTCATCAAAATACATGGGTGATGTTGGAAGTTACAAGAAGCACCGAGAAATGGGTGGCTCGTTGCCTGGACAGTGAAATCATAAGGTGGTGCCATAAGTCCACGTGCAAATTTTAAGGAGACAATAGTGCAGTGGAGGCCATGACGATGGCTGGGGATGAACAATGATGGTGGCCACGCAATCAGCTAGACGTGCATAAAATAATCAATGGTACAACTTATAGGTAATAGTAGATCCTACAAAAAGGCACGGGTGGATCTTGTAGTAGTCAATAGGTAACAACAAAGCCTACAAAAAAATAATAGATCTCATTGCCAGAGAGAAGAGCACCAAAATACGTTGGGTGCTAAAAAAAACAACAATGTAAACCCGCTAGGTATGCTACGATTGGCAAGGGTGATAAATATCCACTGTGGCTTATATTGGAGGTGAGGAAACCATGCAGATCGAGCAAAAGCGACGACTAAAAAATGGTTGGAACAGCTTTGCAAAGGTGGCAGATCAAATGAGAATGCGGATGAAAAACCAAATAGGAAAACAATGGAGGGCAAAGCGATGTCCAATAGATCTGTAATAGTGTACAAATGGGAAGTATGTGTTAATGGATCCTGAAGTCATGCATGACCATCAAATCAAACCATGAGAATAGCGAAGGCCATAATGGAGGGTGGAGGCCATGATGGAGGCTATTAAAGAGGTGAACAAGCTAGATAGTATGGCCAAAATATAGAGTGAATTGGAAACAATAGATATGGGGGTACAAGTTGGGGTACAATCTTGAAATATAAGCCAAACCCTCTTTATGAAAACCATCATCCATTGTGTCAAAAGTTGTAGCAACATCAAAAGAATCACCGAAAGTTGGATCTGCAACAGAAAAATTTCAACACCATTAGCAACATCATCTAATGGCAATATGATGGGCATCTCACCCATAAATCCTATTTTGATTCTAGGTGTTGCTTTAGAATATTTAGTATCTGGAACAAGTTCCTTATTGGTGAGAACTTCTTCATTAGCATTAGTGGCCATTTCAGCAAGCATAGCAGCTCGAATCTGCTCAATTTTGGTAGTGAGATATCTAAGTTTGTGAGAGACCTCATCGACCGAAAGCTTCAAATTCATCATCATACTGTCAGACATAAAAATTGTAAATATTTAAGAGAAAAGAGTTTGAGATCGTCAATTCAAGTAAGGTTGAAGTGATCTATGATCACGTACGAATGAAGAAGTGATTATCTGTAAAGCCAAAAAAATATTTATAACAATGCAAGTGATTCAACCAAACCAAGATCCACGAGAGGTTTTCTCATTCCTCTTTTAAAATAAAAACTGGTCTAGAGGAAGAGGATACTTGCCTACCTAGTGCTCAACTCTGATACCAAACTAATGTGGATATAAATTTACAATAGATACGAGAGTTAACAATCAAAAACTTATTCGCATTACCAAAAGATACATGTAAATAGGTATTATAAAGCTTTCAATCAAATAAGGTTGTATTAAATAATGATGGTTACAAACCTTATCCATTACAACAACTATCTAACAACTTATTAAAAACAAGTGACCATAAATGTTATCGACTTATTACAAGTAATGGTAATACACTAATCCCTATCATCAACCATAGCCATAGGATCAAGCTAAGGATAAATATCCACCATACAAAGGGAATATGTGATATGATCCATAGATCTATAACTGCTATTGGGATAAAGAATCTCAACCCTCCAAATATACCTAAAAATATCCCCATAATATCTAGGAAGTCAAACCTAAAAATATCCTCATAATACCTAAGAAATAAATATGTAATATCTCATAATATCTAAATAAGATAAATGAAATATTCACACACAAGTGGGAGGGAAAAATACATAGAATAACTAAATAAAATAAAATAAATTACCTAGGTTAACATGAGCTAAGGTAAACAACCTACTCTAACAATAGCATGCTTCCAAGTTTATTTTGCAAAAGGTAGATGGAATCATACACAACGTCTTATGGTAGGGAGGTAGGCAATCAAAAAGAAAAAGTTCTACTTGGTCAATTGGGAGATGGTCACCAAAGGTAAAATTCAAGGAGGTCTAGGAATAAAAAAAATGGAGATAGTTTTGAAAGCATTGGGAGAAAAACTTCTCTATAACATGATTAAGCACAATCGAGCATGGTCACACATACTAGTCAACAAGTACATAAATAACCAATCAGGTATTCAAATTCTTAAATACATAGACAAGCTTCCTAGAGCCTTGTTGGTTTGGAAACGTATAGTGGCAGCAAAGAGCATAATAGAGGACATAATTTCTTGGCTACTGGGTGATCGTAAGTCAATTAATCAGTGGGAGGACCTGATCCTAGGAAATCCACCATTAAGAGAGAGAACTCCAATTTAATTGTAGAATCACTTGGAAATTCAAATAATACTAAAATTAGGTGACTTATTTTATTAGACCTCAAAAAATTTGAACTAGATCTCCCCTCCCATTCCATATCAACTTCAAGGATACTGGGATTACTTTAAGTTCCACATGGTGAATAATAGACCTCTTCATCCTATGATGCCAGAAAAACTTATTTGGGGTAGCATCAATAGTAATGAGGAATACTCAGTGCATCTAGGAGTCTAACATCAGTAGATTTTCCTACCAACAAAAACTATCGATATTATGGAAAAATCAAGAACCACCTAAATTGCAAGTATTCAACTAGCTAGTCTCTCAAAAAAATATTAATATGTGATAATCTACAAAAGAGGAGTTACAAAATTCTTGGAACTTCTTACTCTGGAAGGTTAACCATAGAGACATGTTTTACCAAGTAGAACAAAGAATATAAAGGTAAAATATTGGATATACCCTTCCAAAATACTTGTGGAGATCTATACAATATTATGTTATCTAGAACATTTGGTTGGACAAAAATAAGAGGATTTTTGAAGGCAAAGGTAAGGACAATAGAACACTAATATGAAGGATAAAAGAAGAATTAGTATTAAATGTTAAATCTAGTTTCTATTAACAATAATATGAAGAATACTTATCACCCACAGAAAAAAGAATGATCTACCAGCTTAATCTCCAAGATTTCCTAACAAAGGGAGGCCATAGAGCAAACAATTACCTACCTAACATCTATTTTTTGGTGCTCTTATTTTATGGTGCCTCCAAGTGCAACCTCATTCCAGCAATGACAAGGGAACTAATTCTTATAGGACCCTGTAAGATCCTACTCAAATACATGATCATCTTGGTAATAAATCTAACAACATGGTAGAGGCTATTGGATGTGAAAATGACTTAAAATTAATGGTAAAGCAAGGAATCACTCAAGTCATAGTTTACGGGGATTCTAAATTGATTATAATAGCTCTTGCCAAAAATAAAGATTTTAAATTCCTTACAACTGAATCTTATTCAAGATAGGATTAGACAACTAGGTAGGATAATTGGTAGAAAATCCTACCAACATGTAAGGTGAGAATTCAACAAAGGGTCTTACACACTAACAAATTAGAGACTATAAATATAGCCCCTAGTTATTGCCACCAAATCATTAAGAAGCAGAAGGACAAGGGTAGTATGTGAAGATTACAAGGACTCCAATAATGAGGTCCTTTTTTGTCATGTTCTATTTTCTAGAATGCTCTGTTCACTTTGATGTCTTTGATAAGAGAATTTTATATCTTTCTGTTAAGTAAATAAATATTTTTCTTTAAAACAAATTTTGATGAATATTGTGATTTTAAAATATCATAAACAATTGTAATATATATATATATATATAATGCAATTGAAATAAAGTGCAAGCATAAGTCGAGAGTGAGTGCATCCAAAAGCGAGCATGAGTTGGGAGTGAGTGTGAGTGCAGTCAAAAGAGATTCTGAGTGCAGTTGAGTGTGAGTGTGAGTGCAGCTAAAAGAGAGTGTGAGTGTAGTTGAGAGTGAGTGCAGTCAAAAGCGAGTGCGAGTGTAGCCAAAAGTGAGTGCACGTGCAGCTAGGAGTGAGTGAAACTGAAAGCAATTTGGGAGTGAGTGCAACTAAAAGTGAGTGTGAGTGTAATCCAAGAGTGAGTGCAACCAAAAGTGCACGAGCTGAGAGTGAAGAGGAAGTGTGAGCAAGGAAGCATAAAGTAGAAATCAAAGTGTGAGCAAGGAAGCATAAAGTAGAAAGCAAAGTGTGATCAAGGAACAAGTGCCACTTCTTGTTCTAGAGAATTTAAAGGATTTATTTGAAGAATATCTAGGTAACATGGAAATAAAGTCCTTACTGAAAGTATGAATGGCCAAGTTGGAAGTATGGATGCCCTATCTAGCATTAAGAGGAAGAGTGAATCCATGGCAAACCTAGTCTAGGCATTTGATTCTACACTAGAAGTGATTTTCAAGGACGAGATGATAGAGAATGCTATAATGGTTATTAAAAGTAGAAGGTTAATATGTAAGCTTCATGGATATTGGCCAGGTTTTCTAAGATTCAAAAGTGGATCAAGTGGAAGTGGGGTTTGAATTTAAATAACTCCATGAAATTTCTTCTAAATGAATTTTTCCTCATTATTTTCAATAGTTCAAAAATAAGGGATAAAAAAATAGATGGAGCTCTATGGTTTAGGGGTAAAGATGAATTATATTTAAGACCTTGGAGTGAGAATTTTTCCATGGACATAGATACTATTAAAAGGCTTTTGGTATGGATTAGGTTTTTCAGAATTTCTTATCAACTCATAAATAAGGAGGTTTTGAAGAATATTAATAATACTCTAGGTGAATTCATCCATGAAGGACCAACTACTAAGGAGAGAAGGCATGTTGTATACACTCAAAAATGTGTCTCCATGGATATTTTTAAACCTTTACCACAATTAATTAGGATTAAATATGAATCAATAGAATGAGATCAACAAGTGGATTATGAAAACTTTGCAATTTGATGTTGCAAATGTCATGAAACTGGGCACATGACAATACTACAAAGTGAAGATGGAGGAAGAGATGGAATTTTTTGGGCATGAAGGTAGCTTCAATTTGAAACAAGAAGACCATATCATAGGAGAAACTAGGTCAAATCAAGGATTTTCCACTCCTAATAAAGTGGCTAGAAAAATCCCTCTACATCATCAAATGACAAATGTCATTATAGTTCACTCGAATCAACCATTAGAAGAAAAAAATGATGTGGGGAATGAGGAAGTACAATTCGTAAGTTCAAATATAGAAGGAGTTAAAGGTGTGAAGAAATAGGGGAAGGAACATTTAGAACAAAGGAATATGGGGAGATAAAGTTTAAAGTAAATGAGGTGAAGGAGGTCAAACTTAATCCAGGTTAATCACCTTTATTATCCTCAAATAGCTTAAGATCTTCTCCTTACAATAAAAATGAATGTAGTATGTGTAGACACCAAAACAACACCAATCCGATTATGTGACTGCAAACACTGATCGCTTTGACAAACACAGCCCCCAGGGCAGCCCTCAGAGGTCAAACAGTGGTCCTAACCACTTTCATAGCAATTTTGTAAGGTCAAGAGGCAATTTGGCACATTTAGACACTTTGCTCGGTATTCGTCTCACCCAGGGACGAATTCAAACTGGAATCCGTCTCACCCAGGGACGAATTCTGAATTCGTCTCTGGTAGGGACGAATTCTGAGTTTAACGGGCAAAAAGAAGAATGGCGCCAAGTGGCAGCCAAAGACAGTCAGTTGATGACTCCTGCCTCGCACGCGTGTGTGGGTGGGCAAATAGGCCGTTAGAGGACTGTCACAAGGGCAGTTATGAAAGCCCAAGTCATGGAGGACTCCCCTCCCTCATGGGAAGACATGACCGCCACATGGCACCTATGACCAACACATGGCGCTTATGCTTCCCTCTCAAAAGAGACCCCATGGGTCTATAAAAGGTGGGACTTTTCTCACCCAAAAGAGACAGATTGGAGGCGATTTCAAGCAACGAAGTGTTGTCCGATTGATTACCCACTTGCATCCTTTTGATTCACCTTCTCACATCCACTAATCTCTTTCGCAAGGGAGGTTATTGGGTGGCTTTTGGAAGCGTGGATCCAACCCAAATCCAACATTTGACCACCTTACACCACCAATTTGCAGACATCCCAATCCTAAGAGGTTTTGGGCCCATCCCTAGTGGATTGGCGCCGAAATCAAGTGCCAACGGTGGGAGGCCCACTTGGGCACCCCCGCACTTTCTAAGTTTTATTCTAAAGCATTCTAGATTATTGGTTCAGGTTGCATCTTATGTTATTCTATTTCGGTTAACTCATAGCTTCAATTTCATAACATTTTGATCAGATTTTATCATGCCTTTTGTCGCTTTGTTGTCCTACTAACTTGCAGGTGGCGATATCGAATTCCCGAGGATAGAGGCCAAATTGGGAGAATCCGACCATCTGGGTCATCCCAAAATGGCCCCAATTACATAACCCCTCTGTTTGCGGGTGTTTTGGAGGTCTCGGGAGTCGACATTGGAGCAGCATCACCTCGGCTTTTCCAACACAGTAGAATTCGTCCCACCCAGGGACGAATTGCGATCGAAGTCGTCCCGCCCAGGGACGAATTCCAGGTGAAGGCAGATTGGCCAAGCTGTTTCAGTGGCAATGGCCTTCTGGTAATATCTTCTATCTTCTGTCAGGTTTTTAGGCCATTTGGACTCACTTTACTCACTGTTTTAGACAAATGTTTATATGCATCTTTTGGCGATTTTAGAGAACAAACACTTCTTATTTGCAGCAGGTGCTACTGACATCTTCGTTGTTTCTTTGTTCGTAGGAGGAGCAGCAGAGGTCAAGGACTCATCAACATCAGCGGCGACATCGTCTTGGCCCGCCCATCTCAAGTGTGGGCACGCGGAAAGAGGAACCTTAAGTCTTGATTGTAATCAAATTCTTTTAACGCTCCTAGCCCCTGAAAAGGGAGGAGGCGTCTTTGTAACAGAGATCAAGAGAGTTTAATGAAAGGGCTGTGTTTTCTCCATTTGCTTGTATCTCATTTCAATGCGTCTCTTTCATTTCATGCATTCTACATTTCTAGGACTTAAGCGTATTTGATTTTGAATGCATCGCAATTAGTGTTTCCTTCGCCCGAAATCTCGTGCTTTCAGTGGCGATCACGGTGGGACCCTGTCCCCTAGTTTTTAAGATCACAGAAACTGATTAAATTTTTGTGTTTTGTGCTTGACAGGTACATTTTTTTGTTGCAGACTGTTATTCGTCTCTGACTGTGACGAATTCTTTACTGTAATTCGTCTGACCCTGAGACGAATTCAAATTCGTCTCTGGCAGGGACGAATTCTATTCTGAAATTCGTCTCACAGAGGGACGAATTCCTTCCTGTAGATTTTCAGAGCAGAAATTCAGAAGCAACCGGTCCAGGCAGAGAAGAGGTAGGGATTTTTATAATCTCTGTTAAATTTTCTATTTCTGTTTCTGTTCCTTTGATTGTTTTCATTTTATCCTGCATTGCTTAGGGAAAGTCATTTATGCTTGTTTCATTTTCATTAAATAAAATGAATCCCACACACTTCACGTAGTAAATTTAAACCAAGGAGCTGGTCGTAAGACCCCAGCCCTTGAGCAAGACCAACGGTGGGTTCATCACCACCTTGGCTTAGCTTTGCATCCATTTCCCCGATTGTCACTGTTGTTAGGCGTAAATCTTGACGAAAGCTGACCGAGTGTCGCTGGGGTGATTCCCATGCACGCGAGGATAAGTCTTCTATGGTAGGTGTCATTAACAGGACAATCCCCCTTCCGTACCGCCTACGTACCACGTACCTTCTGCTCTCACGTACCTATAGTCTCCCTCTCGTAAGGGCGGGTATATAGAGAGGTTGGTATATCGGCTCTGGTTGGTATATTGAAGGGGCGACCATTTTGGGAGTTATATGAGCCTTCATTATGCATTTAAACGTTCTTCAAAAACATTCAAAAACAAAACAAAACATCAAAATGCACTAAACCAGTTTAGGACACACCATTAATCCTTAAAAGAGATAATCACGGTTTTTGTATGTGTGTGTTCATTTCTGCTTAGTGTAGACAAAAAGAAAAATCATCATAAACGAGATAAAAATCTACTTAGATAGTAGAGAAGCACCGCAATGGTGTACACCCGTAGCCAAGCCCAATCAAGGGCAGAAGCTCCGGAAGGTACACAAGAAGCAGGTGCAAGTCACCTTCGCTTCAGTCCTGAGGACTTGGTCATACCGCCTTATCGGTCTGGCCTACAAAAGAATCCATGTCAGAATCCTCGATGGGGTATGCCCATTCAAAACAGCCCCTTTCGGGAAGACGCTTTACATGTAGACCTTGATGTAAATAGAGAATCGCCTTCTGAGGTTAGACATGAGTGGCCACAGCATGATGAAGCGCTAGAGAGGCACACTTGTCCATTTGGAGGGACAACGTGGATATGGCGTCCCTTATTTACCTCCCATCAGGATAGAAAGACAAAATCCAGAGCGCAGGGCTCCTTACACAGGGCGAGCTAACTCCGCCCGCCCCTTCCAAACCCATGAAAGGGAGTACGAGGAAAGCCATCGCATTCCTCGAGGACAACAAATAGTGCGGGAACCTTGCATTTTCGCACTTGCTAGGTATCATGATCATACATCGAGGCCAGAGCCTCGAGTAAATGTCGCCTACCTCGACAGAGGGAAGCGACCCATTGAAATTTTAGATCATCAAGATCGAGGCAAACACATAGGAGAAACATTCCAACCTCCTGAGCAAAATAGGGTAGACCAAATTGACCCGATAGTCGCCAGACATGCCACCCGTCAAGCCCAAATCATGCGGCTTAAACAAAGTCATCAGGAGATAGAGTATCGACACCGCTTGGATAGAGAGCGCATGCAACGCGAATCGGATGAGTTACGCTATGAACTACCTGAGAGGGGGCCAACCCCTCACACCCAAAGAGCCGAACAATATGAGAGGCATAATCCGTTGGTGCAGGACAGGTCTCCACGACCTCGTCAAGCTTTGCCTCCGAGACCTTATAGACCCGAGAGGGAAGCCACTCCCCGAAACAATGATGGGTACCTTCAACAAGGACCCAATCAGGGTTATAGGTCTCGCCTAGAGACTCCTCAAGAATTTTATGAGGAGTATGAACCAGAAATAGAACATGCTGAAACTCCCCATCAAGGCAGGAGGGCTGCCATTCGGCCACCCCTCCATAGGCCTCCAGTCTCCCATAACTTACAACGGGAGCAAACAAGAGAGGAAGAAATAAAATCTTCCGATGCATACAAAGCGCTATTAGAGCGTTTAGAGTCTGTAGAGACAAAAGCTGCTGGGCATCAAAAACCCACATTACGTCAACTCCGCAGTCATCCGGTGCATCCCTCAGTGCCCACACCTCTTTACCCCGAACATTTCAAGTTGCCTCAATTGGCAATCTTTAAAGGTGAAGAGGACGCACAAGAACATGTCACAAGATTTCTAAGCCAATGCTTCGGCATCCAAGATAACGATGCATTGTTGCTTAGAACTTTCATAACCACATTCGCGAGGCCCTGCCTCGGATTGGTTCACACAATTACCCAAACACAAGCATAAGCAACCTAGATCAATTAGTAGATGCGTTTCTTGAACGCT
The DNA here is from genome assembly GCA_028583015.1 of Wollemia nobilis. Classification (NCBI taxonomy): domain Eukaryota; kingdom Viridiplantae; phylum Streptophyta; class Pinopsida; order Araucariales; family Araucariaceae; genus Wollemia; species Wollemia nobilis. The sequence goes on along the minus strand of JAQPPZ010016829.1, from coordinate 4,520,293 downwards.
TTGCCTTCAACACAAGGAAGAAGGCATCACCGAGTGATCTGGCTAGCCTCGAGCAATTTGAGGAAGAAACAATGGCAGCATACGGGAATCGATGGAGAGCTTTGCTTTCTAAGTTACCCTACCGTCCCCCTATGTCTGATCTCACACGAGATGTTCGCAAAAAGTTGCTTGAAATCGATCTCTGGGCTATTGCAGCTGCAGCAATACGCCAACTTAGAAGAAGCTTTGGCACAAGCCAGAGTTATAGAAGAGATCAAAATAGGCGAAGGCACAATCGCCAAGCCTAAAAAGAAAGAGTGGAATAAAACCACTAAGACCGGGACAACGCAATCACAACACGCTGCGGTTAACCAAGTTGCGATAAATGTTCCCATGCCTGTGCAAGAAATGCAGCCCCAAAAGGCTAATTACTAGGCAGTGCCTCCTGGTTATGAAAGAGATAATAGAAGATAGGAGCAGAATCAGCAGCGTCGCCCTAGGCGACAATTCACCCCTTACACGGAGTCTAGGGACTCCCTATTTGACCGCTTGTCAGCGGCAAATTTAGTCACTCTACCAGAAATCCAAACTATAGACCCTAACGCTCCTAAGCCTAGGGGATACAGAGAGGAATTGTATTGTAGATTCCATAGGCGCAGGAGGACACGACTTGAATGGATGCTGGAAATTCAAAGAATTAATCCAAGATTTGATCGACAATAGAACATTGGCCGTGGACAACCCCATAGCGCCAAATAATCAACAAATGGGGGTATTCAAGGACCCTTTGCCTGCCCACGAAGCACAGGAAAAACCTCTCCGGATTAACGAGGTGTGATAGAATCTTCCCATGCAAGGATTTGTGGGAATGATTAGTATAGTGACAAGGAACAAAAAGTACCCAGCGAGTTGCCCCCGAGGTAGCTACGAGGGAAGTTTCGACAACATCGCAGCCTCAACAACGCCCAACGCAATTGCCTCCGCCTAGACCCGAGGTCACGATACGGACCAAACTCACGCAGAGTTTGCGGACCACATCGGCTAGGCTGTCCATTTACGAGCTTATTCAACAGTCGGCACCCCATAGGGAAGCTCTTATGGACATTTTAAAAGCCATCGAATTACAGCCTCACGAAGCAAATTCTTTCAACAACTTCGTGGGACATGTGAAACGATGTACGGAGCCGGTCATCACCTTCGGAGAAGATGAAGTCAAAACAATATCGAATGACATGGCAGATCCACCCCTGCACGTTATCGCGCGGGTCAACGGGATCCCGTACAAGAGAGTGTTGGTAGATACTGGCTCGTCCAGTAACATCATTACCACTGCAGCCTTAAAACATTTGAAGCTGCCAGCCTCTCACATCACAGCCTCCACGTACACACTGCGAGCTTTCAACGATGCAATATGCTCGACAGTCGGCACGAGTTGTTCTGCCTGTCCAGGTAGGACAAAAGACAATACCTACATTGTGCCATGTGTTGGAAGGCGAGATGGCTTATAATATCTTGCTAGGGCGGCCTTGGATCGGGGACATGAAGTGTGTCCCTTCGATCGCCCACCGGTGCTTAAAGTATGCTTTTGAAGGAGAAATACATGTAGTCCCAATGGACTTAGAGCCCTTCAAGTATTGCAATGCGGTACAATTCATGCCTCAATCGACCCTCCCTTCAACGCATTTGGATTTCCAGTTAAATCCATCTAAAAAGGGTCCAATACCGCAGGCACCACTGGTGACCAAATCAACAAAATCCCAGCCAGGTGAGTCTTCATCATCTGCTCCTTCATTATCAATGCCACTTGCCATGGCCAAACAGAAGGACAAGGGAAAACAGATCATGGAAGAGGCTCAGCCCCTAGAAGAAGGGTTGCCCACAATTTCAACGGTATCAACAGAAGAAACACCTCACACAGCGAAGCGGAGACTCCTAAAATACCGAACATGGAATGGACTCAGGAAGGACTCCCATTTCCTCCCACCCAATCATCAACAATCACTGTTGAAATGGCCAGTACGGGCCTGGGGGAGTATTTAGTGCAAAATGTTGTGGCAACCCCCGCATTGGAGTCAGTACAAGACATGGGAAGACCTCGCCTTCCCATAGGGACAGTTGTTCCTCTAGGCTACCCACCAAACCAGACAAATTTTGTGTATGGGGGCCTTGATCATGGTCTTGAACCATGCAAACAAAAGGAAGCAGACGAAGAGCCTTTTGTTGAAAATATCAACTATCTGTCAAACCCAGAATTTGCTCTAAGATATCTCGGCCAATGCAATTGGCATGGATACGGGCTAGGCAGATATGAGCAAGGGATGCGGGTCCTTTGCCAACCAAGATATCAGATGCCATATGATAAGTCAGGAGTAGGGTTCAACCACCCCCTACCCTTAGACATCTTGGTCAAAAATATGCAAGGCCTAGAAATAGGCAACAAGGGGGGATTGGCACCAGATCCTTATGCCAACCCAAATACTAGAATATACATTGGGAGATTACCTCCCATGGTCAACAAACACCCTTGGCAACAGTAGTAATCCCTCTCCTTTGCTAGAGAGAGGCGAGAGTTCGGAGATTAATCCTCAAAGAGAACATCAACGGCTTCCGGACATCTTTTTGAAGCTATTCCCCTTAGAGGTTCCAGTTGAATCAATACAGTGTCAAGAGAATCAGGTCCCTCCACCAAGAGTGGAACAACCGCAATGGGACCAGATTAACTTGCTGGAACAAGGAGAGCCCTCAACGTCGCAAGCAATAGTTGCTGAAGAGAATGAACATTTTTGGGTCTCCGAAAGTGATTCAGAAGATGAGACTGAGATGGACTATCTCAGACATGCGCGATGACATCATCGCCCTTTAACTCATGAAGATCTAATGGGACAGATGGGCATACGACTAGGGCATGAATGGTGGGTAGACCCTGCAAGGTGGGACCAAGTGTTGGATCCATGGCTCCAAATTCAAGATGAGCACCGTCCACCCCGAGATCCTATCATGACATCAGTACCAAGGGAAGACCCCGTCTTCCTATCAACACATAGGGCTGATCCGTTCATACCCGTCCCTACAGAACCAGATCCAGAGCATAGGGAGCACCCAGAATGTTCGAGCTATAACACCCGCGGTAATGGAGACCAAATTCATTCCATCCACATGATCTCCATTGATTTGACCGCACCCATCCGCAATCCGGCCGATCCATCACGGTCATTGCATCTAGACATAGATGCCATCGACTGGGATCGCGTCAATTCACCTTTATCACCATCAGAGTATTGGCCTTTCGGTGAAATGCCTCATTTTACCCCAAGGACAACTCAAGATATTTTTCAGGCTGAAGAGGGACCCGAGGTTCCAAACGTAGATTTAAACTCAGCCAATGATATCCATTTGATCCCGACTCCACATCAGTTGGAGGAAGGATCCCACATGTCAGTCGAGGAAACGACTGACGTAGACATCGGCTTAGACCCAATGAATCCACAGATTATCAAGTCTGGGGTAAGTCTTATCCCCCGAAGAGCAAGCCGACTACATTACCCTTCTCAAAGAGAAGAAGGAGGTTTTTGCATGGTCATACCGAGACATGCCGGGACTAGACCCGTAGCTAGTCACGCATAATTTAACGCTTGATCCGACAATCAAGCCCGTAAAGCAAAAACTACGAAAGATGCACCCAACAGTGGCCTTGATGGTCAAAGATGAATTGCAAAAGTTGTTGGATGCACAGTTTGTCATCTGCGTGGATTATCCGCCATGGCTGTCCAACATGGTTCCCGTCAAGAAGCCCGACGGGAGGATTCGCATATGCACCGATTTTTGAGACCTAAACAAAGCGAGTCCTAAGGATGATTTCCCCTTGCCAAGCATCGACGCGCTAGTAGACGCTACAACGAGGTCACGAAATGCTCTCCCTAATGGATGGCTTCTCAGGATACAATCAAATTCGTATCAATCCCGAAGACCAACTTAAAACGGCGTTCACAACGCCTTGGGGGACATTTTGTTATAAGGTCATGCCTTTTGGCCTTAAAAATGCTTGGCGCTACATACCAACGTGCCATGACGTATATCTTCCATGATTACATGCACAAAACTTTGGAAGATTACATGGATGATTTGTTAGCCAAGTCTCTTTTGCGCTCAGATCATCTCGGTGACTTAAGCAAGATTCTCGATCGCCTCATAGAGCATAAGGTCAGACTGAATCCCAAGAAGTGCGTATTTGGCGTCACATCTGGAAAACTCTTGGGTTTTATAGTCTCAAAACGAGGCATCGAAGTGGACCCAAACAAAGTCAAGGCAATCCTTGAAATGGCTCCCCCAACCACTATCAAGCAGCTCAAAAGTCTGCAAGGAAAGGTCGCGTCGATTAAACGCTTCATAGCGCAATTATCTGACAAATGCCGACCCATGAACAAATTATTGCACAAGGGGGTTACATTTCACTGGGATGACGAGTGCTAGTCAACCTTTGACGAAATCAAACAATACTTGGCTTCGCCGCCAGTATTGGCACCACCTAGACCAGGAGTGCCGTTCTACTTATACATCTCAGCTACTGAGGTGGCACTGGGCGCCATGCTAGCCCAGAAGAATGAACTTCACAAAGAACAGGCTACTTACTATCTTAGCCGCACCCCGGTCGATTACTGAACTTAACTATGCATACGTTGAGAAACTCTGCTTGGCAGTGGTGTTTGCTACCAAAAAGCTATGCCACTACATGCTGAGCAACACTACGTATGTTGTGTCTAAGGAGAATCCATTGCGATACATGATGAGTCGTACTTATCATAGTAGTCGCACGGCGAAATGGATCATGTTGTTGACGGAATTTGACATAGAGTTTATTGGACAAAAATCTATCAAAGGACAAGTCATAGCCGATCAACTAGCAGAGGCTCCTCTTGAAGACGATCAGCCTCTGGTCATAGAACTACCCGATGATGGGGTCTTCCATGTCTCGGAATCGCCGGATTCTGATGAGCCTGAGTCACAAGCCGACATAACCCTATTCTTCGATGGTTCTAAATGTGAGCAAGGTGGTGGCACGGGAATTGTATTCTTCACACCGCAGGGTGCTCCAATGCCCCTGTCATTTAAATTAAACTTCCAGTGCACCAACAATAATGCAGAATATGAAGCCTTGCTCCTAGGTCTTCAGACAACAATCGCCATGAACATCAAACGACTGAACATCTTTGGTGATTCGCTGTTAATAGTCAATCAAGTCAAAGGGGTATATCAATGCAAATGCCCAGTTCTGAAGGCCTATAAAGCCCTTGTGGACAAATTCTTGGCAAAACTTGAGTGGTATGACATCGAGGCACTCCCTCGATCATCGAATCATTTTGCGGACACAATGGCCTCCTTGGGGTCACTAATCCCGCAAGACCTTTCCGGTGATATGACAACCATTCAAGTCAAAACCTTATCGCAATCCGCGATGGAGCGCGCAAGCTCAGACTTGACGCCAGGAATCCACATGATCCAGATTGAACCATCCTCGGATAAGTTCTTTCGAATCCGAGATCGTCTGAAACGTGCCAACTGGGGTCCTTGTTTTCCCCCACTCCCACTAATAGCAACACAACGCTATTCTTACAAGTTCTATCCCATTCAGCATTTGTTAGGGAAGAACTTCAAAAGGGATTGGCTGTTCATACTGTCGAGGTTTCTGATCAACAAGACTGGTATTTACCCATTAGAGACTACCTCAAGTTAGGTAATCTTCCCTTTGGATTGACGCACGCCGCAAAACGAACATTCAAGCAGAAAGCGGCTAAGTATGTCTTGATAGGAGACATTTTGTATCGTCGCAGCTATGACGGAATTCTTCTTCGTTGTTTGGACCAACAAGAGTCCACTTGGGCAGTCGCCCAAGCGCACGACGGTACATGTGGTGGCCACTTTAGTGGTATGGCCATTGCAAAGCGCATTCTTCGCATGGGATATTATTGGCCATCTTTAGAGCGAGATTGTTGCGCATATGTCAAGAAGTGCATGAAATGTCAACATCATGCCAATTTGATGCACGTACCTTCCCAGGCCTTGCAGGCAGTCCAGTCTGCTTGGCCATTTTTGCAATGGGGCTTCGATCTAATTGGAAAGATCTCCCCTGCATCATCAGGCCGTCACACGTTTATCATAACGGCCACAGAGTATTTTACTAAATGGGTGGAAGCAATTCCGTTAACTTCTACGACAGGACCCCGCATTGTGGAGTTCATCTTGCATAACATCATATGTCATTTTGGTATTCCATCCAAAATAATCTCGGATAATGGGCCATCATTCAAGAACAAAGACGTGCGTGCTTTGACCACAAAGTACAAAATTCAGCACAGACTTTTCAACACCCTATTATCCGCAAGCAAATGGGCAAGCAGAGGCGTCAAACAAAATGCTAGTCGCCATCCTTAAAAATACGGTCGCAGACAGTCATAAGGATTGGCACATCCAAATCCCACTTGCCCTTTGGGCTTATCGCACTAGCATTCGAACGCCAACTGGGGCAACTCCGTTTTCCTTGGTGTATGGCTCAGAGGCAGTAATGCCTCTCGAGTTGGAAATTCCTTCCCTTCGCATATCAATGCAGGAGTTCATCGATGATGACACTGCGCGGCGAGCCCGGTTAGACCAACTTACGTTGCTTGACGAACGACGCGTTAATGCTCTCGAGCACTTACGTATCTACCAAGAGCGGCTTAAGAAAGCTTACAACATGAAAGTTCACCTAAGGGACTTTCGGGTTGGTGATTTGGTTTTGAAGGAAAACCAACAGAACTCTAATTTGCCGTCCCACCTGAGGGACAAGTTCACGGCAAATTGGTTAGGTCCATATGTCATTGATAGCAAAATAGGACCCGGGACGTACCGGCTAGCTTCTCTTGACGGTATCAAGGAAACAGAACCCTTGAATATCAGTCATTTGCGACCATTTTATATATAAGAGAGCCATGTCCCAAAAATGCTCCAAGGATCCATAAAATCGCTTGGTCAAAAACACAAAAGCTCCAAGGATTATCGCAATCACTTGGTCAAACCAAAAAAAGCTCCAAGGATTATCGCAATCACTTGGTCAAAACCCAAAAAGCTCCAAGGATTATCGCAATCACTTGGTCAAACCAAAAAAGCTCCAAGGATTATCGCAATCACTTGGTCAAACCCAAAAAGCTCCAAGGATTATCGCAATCACTTGGTCAAACCCAAAAAGCTCCAAGGATTATCGCAATCACTTGGTCAAAACTCAGATTTATATTGGACCCAAAAAGCTCCAAGGATTATCGCAATCACTTGGTCAAACCAAAAAGCTCCAAGGATTATCGCAATCACTTGGTCAAACCAAAAAGCTCCAAGGATTATCGCAATCACTTGGTCAAACCAAAAATCTCCAAGGATTATCGCAATCACTTGGTCAAACCAAAAAGCTCCAAGGATTATCGCAATCACTTGGTCAAACCCAAAAAGCTCCAAGGATTATCGCAATCACTTGGTCAAACCAAAAAGCTCCAAGGATTATCGCAATCACTTGGTCAAACCCAAAAAGCTCCAAGGATTATCGCAATCACTTGGTCAAACCCAAAAAGCTCCAAGGATTATCGCAATCACTTGGTCAAATCAAAAATGCTCCAAGGATTATCGCAATCACTTGGTCACCCCAAAAGCTCCAAGGATTACCACAATCACTTGGTCAAAACATCAAAAGCTCCAAGGATTATCGCAATCACTTGGTCAACCCAAAAAGCTCCAAGGATTATCGCAATCACTTGGTCACCCCAAAAGCCCCAAGGATTATCGCAATCACTTGGTCACCAAAATGCTCCAAGGATGTCCACAATCACTTGGTCAAAAATAAAAAATAATCAAAAACAACAAAAATTTGCATCTCATTTCTAGGCATACTCAAATTCATCAATAGAGAGCTCTTCTCGCACCTCATATTCATATTCACAAAAATCAATCCATCAAAAATACAAAAATATGTAGCTGCATTAAGCATTGCATCCATACATTGCATATTTGTGGTCGTATAGGTCAAAGGCACCATAGGCTGTAATTGCTCTGCTAGTCCATCTTGTTCCACACTTGTTCCATTCTACAAAACAACAAAAAAAGCCAGCATTGCTTTTTACCACACTAGAGTCAGTGGTCTTTTAATGTATCAAGAGTTTTCGTGATTCAGTCATCATTTTCCTCTTTAGCCATGTAATGTATCAAGTCAGACAGATTTTACGAAGGTAGAGTTACACTTGAAATACACCTTGTTACGTAACATCCCAACACAAATTAAAACACATAAAACAATTCCTAAGTTGTGTGAACGAAAGATGAAACCACGTAGGTAATCCAAGTCACCATAAGCGAAACGGTTATCTTGCTCATCCCCCTGTGTGAATGACCCCAAGAATGCTGAGAGTTGGCAAAAGGACAAGCATCCTCCCTACCCAATTCCTTAATTTTCAAAAAAATCAAAATAATAAAAACAAATAATATTTGCAAAAGTCAAACACTCAAATGGCACAATTTACTCCTTATTCACACATCAAACACACAAACGATAGTGATTTTCATCACTCCATATCCCCAATCCCTTGCTCAAAAGAAAAACAAATCAAAATAAACAGGTGATCTTATCACTACAAACGAGCAAGTATCCCAATACAATTGAAGAAAAGAAGGGAGTTGAACTTGAATCCCTGGAACTCTCAGCATTCTAACAGGTCATGAGGCAAGCCTCATTACCGGTTTGGTTGATAGCCTATCGTAGCACTGGTGGTAAACTTCTCGCATGACGATATATCTATCACATTAACTTGCGTACGAGATCAATGTTTGCATGTGGATGAGCTAGCTTATGGCATCCTGGATAACACCGCAGATTAATCTAACTAAATACAACAAAGGAGTTAGTGGAGCTAATTAGGTGATCCTCGCTACGAGTTCGGTTGAAAGCCCATCCGCACCGGCGGTATCCTGACAAATACCACATAAATGAACTCAATTGCACACACAGGGATGTGAAATAGCTTGGTCAAAAACAAGTCCGATTCATACCTTGTTCAAAAGTCTTCTAAGACAAAGTACAATCGTGGCTAGTGAGTTAAACCTGTCTGAGTCTCAGAAAACCTTAGCTACATTTCTAAACCAACTGCGCTACTTTTCATCCTTACAATACCATCAAAAAATACAAAAAAAAAAAAACCACATGTATACATACAAAGTCATGCATCACAGCAATCGCCTAAAAACAAAATAACAGAGTTCTAAACAATCTATGGTGCCATAGCCAAACATCACAAATCCCATTCATCCATTTCATCTCTGCATATCACATATAAATCAAAAACATTTGCATTCATCATAGCATATGCATCCATCAAAATAAATCAACATGCATACATCCATATTCATCAACCATCATGCATAAGATCAAAGAAAATCAAAACAACAAAACAACAAAAAAAATGCAACACAAACAAAAAGCAATAAACATTGCCAGACACAAGTGCTCTTGCACTTAACCTCTTGGCATAGAAAAATTGATGTCGGGGTTTACATTGTCACTATCCTACTCTCTAAGAAGGCTACCATAGCCGGACCGCTCCACGGGAAGACGGATTGTTGACAATTTCACCCCCAAATGGCATCACAAATGGGTCAAAGCCCACAAAAAAAAAAACAAATGCAACACAAACAAAAAGCAATAAACATTGCCAGACACAAGTGCTCTTGCACTTAACCTCTTGGCATAGAAAAATTGATGTTGGGGTTTACATTGTCACTATCCTACTCTCTAAGAAGGCTACCATAGCCGGACCGCTCCATGGGAAGACGGATTGTTGACAATTTCACCCCTAAATGGCATCACAAATGGGTCAAAGCCCACTAAAAAAGAACAACAAAACAAAAAAAAGCAAATAAACATTGCCAGACACAAGTGCTCTTGCACTTAACCTCTTGGCATAGAAAAATTGATGTTGGGGTTTACATTGTCACTATCCTACTCTCTAAGAAGGCTACCATAGCTGGACCGCTCCATGGGAAGATGGATTTTGACAATTTCATCCCCAAATGGCGTCACAAATGGTTCAAAGCCCACTAAAAAAAAAAAAACAAAAACAACAAATAAATGCAACATAAAAACAAAGCAATAAGCATTGCCGGACACAAGTGCTCTTGCACTTAACCTCTTGGCATAGAAAATCGATGTCGGGGTCACAAATTGTCACTCTCCTACTCCCTAAGAAGGCTACCATAGCCGGACCGCTCCATGGGAAGACGGATTTTCGATAATTTCACCCCATTATGGCATCACCAAAAGGGTTAACACCCACCAAAAATAGGTCCAAATGTTGGAAAAATTGCACATGCTTAACGGTAAACCATCTAAAGGCACCCTTGCACAAGTCATCTTGGGTCAAGCGACTCGTCGCTTTTCTCATGAAGGTCATTCCCTCATCGATTCGTCGCTTGAGGGGGTAGTCACACTTAGTCACCAATCAACAATCACACACCCAATTAAGGAAAATGACATGCATTCAAAGAATCATTGACAAAGACAATCACGCTCCTGCTTGGGGCAATAAACAAGCAACAATCAAATCAATCAAACACTTGGCATTTCGTGAATCATGAACACAAGGTTCCCCCGAGGATAAAAGGTTGCGCCCTTTGCCTAATCATGACTGATCAATGTCCAAGCTCAAGTCACACCTCACCAAAATAGGTTAACACTTGAAATCAAACTCCTTAGCTCGTCAGAAGCAAGGATTCAAGAATGCATGCCCTTTCCATGCTTGGGGCATCAAAAGTTGGTTAGGTTACCAAGAAACCCTAATCATTAGTGCTTTGGTTATCTATTTTTGCTCGGCGCTGCGCCATGCACAACGCATCCCAAAAAGGGGCATCTGTAGACACCAAAACAGCACCAATCCGATTATGTGACTGCAAACACTGATCGCTTTGACAAACACAGCCCCCAGGGCAGCCCTCAGAGGTCAAACAGTGGTCCTAACCACTTTCATAGCAATTTTGTAAGGTCAAGAGGCAATTTGGCACATTTAGACACTTTGCTCAGTATTCGTCTCACCCAGGGACGAATTCAAAATGGAATCCGTCTCACCCAGAGACGAATTCTGAATTCGTCTCTGGTAGGGACGAATTCCAAGTTTAACGGGAAAAAAGAAGAATGGCGCCAAGTGGCAGCCAAAGACAGTCAGTTGATGACTCCTGCCTCGCACGCGTGTGTGGGTGGGCAAATAGGCCGTTAGAGGACTGTCACAAGGGCAATTATGAAAGCCCAAGTCATGGAGGACTCCCCTCCCTCATGGGAAGACATGACCGCCACATGGCACCTATGACCAACACATGGCGCTTATGCTTCCCTCTCAAAAGAGACCCCATGGGTCTATAAAAGGTGGGACTTTTCTCACCCAAAAGGATAGATTGGAGGCGATTTCAAGCAACGAAGTGTTGTCCGATTGATTACCCACTTGCATCCTTTTGATTCACCTTCTCACATCCACTAATCTCTTTCGCAAGGGAGGTTATTGGGTGGCTTTTGGAAGCGTGGATCCAACCCAAATCCAACATTTGACCACCTTACACCACCAATTTGCAGACATCCCAATCCTAAGAGGTTTTGGGCCCATCCCTAGTGGATTGGCGCCGGAATCAAGTGCCAACGGTGGGAGGCCCACTTGGGCACCCCCGCACTTTCTAAGTTTTATTCTAAAGCATTCTAGATTATTTTTTCATGTTGCATCTTATGTTATTCTATTTGGTTAACTCATAGCTTCAATTTCATAACATTTTGATCAGATTTTATCATGCCTTTTGTCGCTTTGTTGTCCTACTAACTTGCAGGTGGCGATATCGAATTCCCGAGGATAGAGGCCAAATTGGGAGAATCCGACCATCTGGGTCGTCCCAAAATGGCCCCAATTACATAACCCCTCTGTTTGCAGGTGTTTTGGAGGTCTCGGGAGTCGACATTGGAGCAGCATCACCTCGGCTTTTCCAACACAGTAGAATTCGTCCCACCCAGGGACGAATTGCAGTCAAAATTCGTCCTGCCCAGGGACGAATTCCAGGTGAAGGCAGATTGGCCAACTGTTTCAGTGGCAATGGCCTTCTGGTAATATCTTCTGTCTTCTATCAGGTTTTTAGGCCATTTGGACTCACTTTACTCACTGTTTTAGACAAATGTTTATATGCATCTTTTGGCGATTTTAGAGAACAAACACTTCTTATTTGCAGCAGGTGCTACTGACATCTTCGTTGTTTCTTTGTTCGCAGGAGGAGCAGCAGAGGTCAAGGACTCATCAACATCGGCGACGGCATCGTCTTGGCCCGCCCATCTCAAGTGTGGGCACGCGGAAAGAGGAACCTTAAGTCTTGATTGTAATCAAATTCTTTTAACGCTCCTAGCCCCTGAAAAGGGAGGAGGCGTCTTTGTAACAGAGATCAAGAGAGTTTAATGAAAGGGCTGTGTTTTCTCCATTTGCTTGTATCTCATTTCAATGCGTCTCTTTCATTTCATGCATTCTACATTTCTAGGACTTAAGCGTATTTGATTTTGAATGCATCGCAATTAGTGTTTCCTTCGCCCGGAATCTCGTGCTTTCAAGTATGAAGTGTATTCCTTGCACTTTAGGATATCAAGAGCAATACAGTAAAGAAAATATTATGGAGGATATCCAAGGAAATTTAGGGTTTTTAGGCCAACATAAGAAAGTGATGACTTTGGAGGATCATCTATGTAGTTTAGAGTTTTCAAGGCAACATAAAGAAGAAAATACTAATGAGGTTATTCCTTGCATTTTCGACTCTTTAGGGCAACATAAACCTTTAGAAGACAAGTCTCATTTTGAACAATATAACAAATAAAAGAGGTTGATAAAGATGAGAGTGTTAGTGGGAATAGAAGAAGGATAGTAAGGCCATCAAAGTAGGAACAAAGAGAAAAAGAAACTCAAAAGGATATTGATTCACAAGTGTTAATAAGAAGTGGGGCTAAGTCCACTAATAAGATAAAAAGTGTTGATGATGAAAATAATATCATGGAATATTATGGGTATGAATAAAACCCCTAAAAACATAGTTATTAAGGAATTAATAGGTTGTTATAGCCCTCGATTTATTTTAATACAAGAAATAAAATTAAGCATTGAGGAATGTAAGGATGCTTTTAAGAAGATTTGGAAGACAAATTGTTGTTTAGTAGTTTCTTCTATAAAAGCTTTAGGTGGTTTTGCAATAATATGGAACAAATGCAAATGGGTTGGACAACTACTAGAAGCAAAAAGTAATTGGGTTGTTGGATGTTTTGCAGGAAAGAGGAAAACATCAATGTTAAATGTATATGCTCAAACTATAGTTACTCCTTGTGAAAGATGTTCGAAGGACTTTCACATATTATTTTCAAATACAATAATTGATTCATTGTGTTTTATGGATTCTTGGGGGTGATTTTAATATGGTTCCATCTCCTTTGGAAAAAAATGGTGGCATTATTCTGGCATTCTCTTGGGGTGATTTTAATACTGCTCATCATCTATTACTAGAGGTAATATCTTGGCAGTGTAAGCATATTTATAGAGAAGAAAATTAGGTAGTAGATAAATTAGCGAATTATGGTGTTGATCTTCATCCCGGTGAAATTCAATTTTTAGAAAGCAATTGACCAAGTGAGATTTTATATCTTAATCAAAATGATGTCAAAGAGTATGGAAACATAACACTCTGAGGAGATTGAAGAATATATTTAAAAGAAAAAAAAAAAAAAAACTTTGATAAAAATATATATTGTATCAAATGTAATATTTTTGTATTTTGATGAAAATGATTTAATCAAAAACACATATAACCTATTAAAAAATCTAAATTTTAAATGAAAAATAAATTATTTATTTATTTTAATAAATTAATAGCACAAAACTAATATTTTATGTATATAATAAAAATAAAAAAATATAAAATAATTTGATATTTATAATTCTTATAGTCAAGTTAAAACAGTCAAGGTGAACGAACAAAACCTGCATTTGAAGGTCACTCGTGAATTCATTTAACATTTTAACATTTTAAAAATGGATGTCTTTGTTAAGTTTAAGTTCATGTTTTTTTATAAAGGGAAAAAGTAAATTTATATTAAATTAAGGTAAAAGTTTTATAATAAAAAAGTTGGTGGATTAATAAATTTCATAAGATAAAATTAATTTTTATTAACAAATATTAATAAAGAAAGCCACTAACAAAAACACAAATTTACCAAAAATATATATATAATATAAATCCGTGTTTTGATTTAGAGGCCTCCCAATTCGAATATTCGCGTCAAGCAAATGTGACAAAAATAGAGTCAAGCAAATTTGACAAAAAATAGTAGAACTAAGCACCGCGTGGAATCCATATTTGAGTCCATACAAATATTTTCCACGAAACTTCAGTGGGCAATTATTTCATATCGTCAACACTTTGACACTCTTACCACGTTTAGTAGCCTATTCTATAATTAAAATTTTAATTTCACATTAATATTTGTTTATTTGTCAAACCTTAAGTCGAAATTCCTATTTAAAATACATATTTTTCACATTTATATTTATTTATTTGTCAAACCTTAGGTCGAGATTCCTATTTAAAATACATATTCTTCATATCATGTGATTGTGTGTCATATTAATGGTATCAAATGTCTAAAATAAATTAACTAGAGATATAAACAAATTAATAATATAAAAATTTAAGATTCTTATGTCTAAAATAAATTAATTAAAGATATAAATAAATTAATAATATTAAAAATTAAGATTTCTGTTGATTTCAAATAAAATATAGTGGCCCTTCTTTTAAAAAAATAAAAAACTAATGTGAAACTTTTATTTATATATTATATTTGAGATGGTATGGCTGGAAGGAACAATCCATTTAACAAAGGAACAATGAATCTGCATCAAGCAAAAGAAAATGGGTGTACGGTGTGAGGCCCAATTTTCTCTCTTGAAAAGTCTCCATAGAATTTCCAGGCAGACAAAAGACAAACGCGCGGAATTTCACGCTACACGCAACCCTTCAATTTGAATCAGGGTTCGAAACTTCCCATTCAATGGAACGCGTGGAAAATGGGTGTGAGGCCCAATTTTCTCTCTTGAAAAGTCTCTTTAAAATTTTGAGGCAGGCAAAAGACAACAGCGCGGAATTTCACCATACACGCGGGTAGGCAACCCTTCAATTTGGACCACTGTTCGAAACTTCCCATTCAAGGCAATGCGTGGAAATTTCTCTCTTGAAAAGTCTCAGTGGAATTTTAAAACTGAGGGAAGTGGAACATTCCAAAGTTTTTCATTTTAAAAAGATCTCTTTCAATTTTTAGTAAGTATTTATTGGTTTGTGATTTTTAAATCAATAAAAATATTTAACTCTTGCAATGCCTTTGTACGTGCTAACGCTTGTAAGGCTCTCAATTCTTCCAATGTAAGGTTGTCTGGGTCTCTTGCTTCTCTCAACGTAATTCTCATCAACGGTATGCTGGTGCTCTAACGTCCTCGTCCTCGTCCTCGATGGCTCTTGGCTTCTCTTCAATGCTTGAAACTAATAACTACCTTCCTTTGCTGCATGCTTGTTGATTATGTTGACTTAGTGATTGGTTACTTTTCCAATGATAATTCCAAGCTTTTCAACTAGACAAATAGTATGTCTTTGGGATGACTATACTCAACATATCTCTAATCTGTGCTCTAAAATAATGTCTTTTTCAATAGAAAGTTGATATTTTTCTCTCTCTTGAAATATATTTAACAAGTTTAAACTTTGTAAAAATCAACTTTTGCACTATTTTGAAGACTTTAACTTTGAAATCTATTTGTAAAACTTTTAAACCTTGAAACTGGTGTTCAATAAGCTTAATAAATAACTTAATATAAAAGTTCAACTAATGAAATTTTGCACCTTAGTTGCATACCTTGTTAATCTCAGTTTTGTAGGTCCAAAAAGACTACATACTTAGCAAAATTTTGTAAAATTGGCTACGGGTTGAGAAAAACTTTAAGAGCAATGTTAAATTCCGCTAAGGTGCAAAATCCACAATCAACACAGTCAAACAGCACCCAATAGAAATTGGAGTAGTGGAATTCGAAAAGGTAATGTAAAATTCGCTAGGTGTTGAGAGAAAAACCTCAAGGGTAGCATTAAATTTCGTCAGAGTGCAAAATATGCGATCAGCACAGTCAAATAGGGTCTAGCGAAATCTAGAAGAGTGACTACAGCCCAAGGTTATTGTCTACAACAAAAGGCCACACACATAGCAAGTTCGGTAAAATTGGCTAAGCATTGGAAGGAAAATCTACTAAGTGGTGGCAATGTTAAAATCCGCCAAAATGAGAAGCCCATAGTCAAACAAGGGCTAACAAAATTCAAAGTAGTAGATTTTGAATACAAAAGGGTGATGCAATGTTAAAGTCCATTGAAAACCAACATACGATCAAAATTTCATGGTCAACATGATCAAACAGTGCCCAAAAAAAAAAGTAGCAGATTTCAAAGGATGGCGTAGATTGTTTCAGAGCTCTCATTTCATGGTCAAATTGGTCAAACTTGACCCGACAGAATTTGAAGCAACCAATTTCAAATATGAAAAGAATGCAGTAAAACTTGAAGAGTGCCAGCGAAAAGAACCAGAGAAGATCAAGCATCGCTAAAATCAAGATTTGCTTTCATTTTTAGTTACAGATCTATAGATGAAAAGTTTGATCAAGAATAGAGGACAATCCAGATCAACCTGCAACCAGTTTAGCTATCAGATTCAATTGAAGGTTGAGCAACTTGCAGAGCTCAGAGTTGTAGAGTTCATGGAACATAGCTCCATTCTCTTTCTTGAAAGCCCATAATAGGTCGCCACCTCAGTATTCTGTTGATCTGACATGAAAATCATTGTAATATTTTCATTCTTTTATTGTTATTGTAAAATCTATATAAAGAGGTCGAACCCTCATTTTTAAGAGACGGTTCTGAAGTGTTTGTCTAATATATTACTGTAAATTTGCTAAGAAATCAATAAAATAAGTATTACGTGTATTTTTACCTCAAACTCATGTTTTCATTCTGTGAATTTATTTTGTAAATTCATTTCTGCTACTGTTGTTATGATTAGTCAATTTTGATGATATTGGATTGCTAATTTCGAGTAAATTAGAATGGTTCATGCCTAAACAAATGTTGTAGATGACTTCTTTTTCTATTAGTCTAAATATTGATCTAATTCTGCTATTTGGATTATTAGCATTTAGATGTTTGAAATAGTTCTCTGAGTGTTTCATTATTCTTTAACGATGAAGATGACTAGTTTTGAAAGTTGTTAGTCTTAAGTGTGGCATACTAAAAATGTGATTGATCAGAGGATTCTTGATATTTGTCAATGTTGTGAGCTTTATCCGTTCATTATTCATTCAATCATTTTCTAACCCTTACCTCATTTACATGCCTAAACTTACACCTTTAATTGAGCTAAATTGAGTCAACACCAATTAGTTGATATTATATACCAGCCTACTCTAGAGGTTGGATTAAAGCAATCTTTAATCTATCAAATATCAAGGTTTGAGTTGTGATTAGCAAGTGTACATATCCAAGAAATTCATAGATTTATAGTCATAGTTCAAGCTTTCCTTGATGTTAATTCAGACCCCAATAGTTTTGGCACACCCGGTGGGACCTTAAAGACACATTGTCTTTTTCCTACCCATTTCTTTGAGAATAACCGAAGGAACCAAGATTTAGTGAATTACCTTGACCTCATTCAACGAAGAGAGAAAATTCACTTGGTGACTCCTTGAGTGCAAGAATCCAAAAAAAAACCACCCTATTATAGTAACTTTTTCATGAATACTAGGTCAACTATTAAAAATAGTCATGACCTTGTTATATTTTACAAGCTTCCCTTAAGAGGGTCCAATATCATAAGAAGTTTATTCCCAAACTCATTGGCAAAATAAGTCCTAGTTGAACCACCCCCTGTAGTGCCTCTAAGACAAATTTCACCAAGAATCCTACCTACAATGGCTCAACACGTTAATTAGAACCAATCCCCACAAAATTATCCTAGTTAGAATACTTTTGGACTGCTCGGACTTGCTAATAGGCATGACATTCCTCAAGCTATTACAAAATCCATACCCAAATTTTATGGTATTGAAAAGACAACATATAAGCATTGCTAAGACATATTGAACTTATCAACTATTCACAATATCAAGATTCAACATGTCATAGTCAAACATCTAGCACCTTCTTTTAGTGGAAAGATCTTGTACTGGTTCAAAACCTTAGAAGATAAAACCATCACCTCATGGGAAAAGCTAGCTAGTCCTTTTGTAGAAGAATTCAATGAGTCATCTGATTTGTTTTTCCTTCTAATTTAATTTACAGCTATGCAAAAATATCAGCATGAGCTAGTCTCTGATTTTAACTTGAGGTTAAGAAGAACCTTGAAGAGGATTCCCATTGAAACCATACTAGCGACATATTTAGCATATATGTATTACATAAGAGCCCTTGGATTAGACCTGGGGCTACAAACTCAGCAATCTGGCATAAACACCTTCCCACAAGTTTACCGGGGAGTTTTCCAAGCAAAAAATATATTAATTAGTGTAGGAAGACTTTCACCAAAAAAGGTAATGCCTTACTACTCTAAGATTCCCCACTTCCCACCAAAATTCAACACTCCATATATGGATCCTCCATCGGCCCCTCAAGTAGCTCCACAATATCCTCCAAAAATAGCTCTTGATGTCATTTTTCCTCCACTTCCATCTTAGAACTTCCAAGAAATATTTGTATTACTCGACATCCAGAGCACTCTAAAGTCGCACAATAATAAATTCAATGCAATTGAAAAGTGAGAAATGGAGAGATTTCAACCAAGAAGGTTCTCTTACATTATTAAATATCAAAAGCCAAGTACAAGTGGCAGTGTAGGACCTAGAGTCAATGTAAATCAGTCATAGCAAGAGTTTGAACCTAAAACTAGCTTGGTCAATGTTTGGTGCTTAGTTTTAAAATGATCTGCATGATTCTAAGACATGTGTGATGTACCAACATCATGTACAAAAAGCAATGGAAAATATAGAGATAAATCAGAAGGGAAGAGTTAACATGTTGCGACAGTATGATCAATTCATGATTGGATAAGAGTTTTCGAAAGAGGACCAAGTCTTGATCATGACCAGATCCAGAAAGAAGTCTTTGCAAGTGGACCTACAAAAAATGGGTGGTTTCCAGGTACCCTCTCAGAAGAAGAGAGAGCCACCACCATAAAGTAAGGACAAGTTTCCCATTCCACAAGTTGCTAATAAAGGTAATGCATTTCCTGGGAGGCAAGAAAATGAGGTAAACGCTCCAAGAGAAGGTGAAATGAAGAAATGCAAGGAGCAGGAAAGTGCTAGGAAGAAAGCCCAAGAAAATTTGTGTTTCCCTTCCATTACAAAGGGTCAAAGAATAGAGGCTACTCAACAATATAGAAGAAGGTTTGGAGAACCAAAAAAAAGGTATGAAAGGCCTCCCCCAAGTCAGGTAAAATATAATATAGTGGATGAGTTTAAAATAATCCCATCTAGAGTAAGTTTGTATGATACACTTTTTCTCCCTGGCCAAATAGATTTATTGAAATTTTCTCTGCATAAAAAGTCCCAAGGAAAGGAAACTGCCACAGTTTTTAATTTGGCATAATATAAGGAAAATATATCTCTCGCTACCCTGAAGAACAAGCCTTCTTCATTCTACATCTCTCTTAGAATGAAGGATGGGTTGTTCACAATTGTATGATAGACTCAGGTGCCTCAATGACTATTATGCCAAAAGTAGTCTATGATGAGATGGGCATAGAGTACACAAGGTCATGTTAGGGAGTCTTGCAACTTGACGATACCCCGATTAAGACTATTGGAGTTATAAAGGATGTATTGATGATGTTGCATAGAGCTTCGGAGTTGACCACTATCCAAGAAATCATGGTAGTTGATCTTGATCCATATTTTGGCATATGTTTTCAAGATATTTTACGACCAATATGGGTAGATATATGTATTTGGACCACTCTGCTATTATAGTCCCTTATAAAGGCAAGAGAATAAGGATAATCCTAAAAAATCCTGTATCTTTCCATTTTGAAAATTTTGAAGAGGAATTGTACAATCATTTAGTGATGTAAGAGCCAGAGTTCGTAGAAGTCCTGGAATATTTAGAAATCGAAGATGAATTGCCCATTAAGGATGATTATAGCTTGTCAAAAATAAGACTGGGTACATATAGTATTTCATCGAAGGCAGAGAAATATATTCCTACCATATCTAACCAATCACTCAGGGAGACGGATATTTGGAAAATGCATTTTGATGGAGCAAGGAGCAAGAATGGAGCTAGAGTCGGGTAGTGTTAAAGTCTCCTTCAGAAGGAGTGAAGAGTTTTTCTTTTAGATTCACCTAGGCTTGTACCAACAATGCTGTAAAATATGAAGCACTATGTTTAGGATTGATGCAAGCAAAAAAATAGGAATCAAGATACTAGACATTATTGGTGACTCAGAGTTGGTGGTCAACCAAGTTACTGAGAAGTGTATTGGTAAACATCACTATCTAGAGACATACAAAAATAGAGTATGGGACTTGGTGGAATCATTTGATGCACTAAATCTCCACTCTGTTCCCAAGGAATAGAATACATTGGCTGACGCTTTGATAGTGAAAGGCTCTAATTTTAATCCTTCCTTAAACCTTAGATCATATACAAGTAAAAGTGTCAAATTAGTCTTCAAACCTGCAGTTTCGAACAGACAAATCTTCTGATAGGTCTTTGAGAATGATGATCAGATAATAGATTTTCTAGTGAGAGAAGCTTGTTTAACCAACGTATAAGAAGAGCTTTCCCAGGAAATAGAACACGACGATATCATCTAGTTGAAGAATAATCACATTCCTAAAGCCTAATCACATTGAAGAGTTTGTTTGATAACGAATATAGAAAGAGATCAAGAACTATGAAAGTAGATAATAAAATCCATAATGAGATTGAAATAAAAGAGAAGAAGATTAATGTTGGAATAAGGTGTTTCCCAGAAGAAGTTGAGGGAATCAAGTATCTGTGCTTTAAATAATCAAACATTATCGTCTGGTTATATAAGGACCTCAAACACTAATCCAATATTAATCTAAAGTGGGCCTCGAGAATACACAAAAACACATTGAAACTTCATTCTCCACTTGACCACATAGATTTACGGTACGCCTTTTCATCTCTACTGGTAAAACACTAATCCAATTTATCTTCCTCTATATTTCCTTTATTTTTTTATGTCGGTGGCCCAGATCCTTTGTTTTCATTATGCACTGGTCCGGATCTTGTGTTGGGTCCTGGTTTGTCGGGACCCTGCACACCCTGCAACCTCTTAACCGCAAACTGAACCCACAAGCACAAAACAAACCACAAGAATTAGTAGAGCAGCATCTCTATTATTAAAATCTTCTACCTCTAAATATGCATATACCAACTTTGGAATCCTTTAGGCCCTCAGTGCCCTGTCATCCCCTTCGGAATCTCTTACAAAAGTGCAAAAATAATAGCATCTCATTAGACATGAAAGCACCGTAGACATAAGGTTCCAAAATAATTTAAGTGTTCATCATATGATATTACAAAATACCTGACTTGTCATCTGCGCTTTGAGAAGAGAATTGTGCCACCACTTTTGCGTTGCGTGAATCTAATTTGATGAATATTTAGATTGGCGGTACTGAGGTTAAGCTTCGCTTGCTTGAATATGCTGCTCATGCATATCCATGGGTTATAACCCTTACCCACAATTAGTCTGTTCATCTTGACCCCCTCCCTTACTCAACTTCTTCTATTGTTACCCCTTCTACACCCGAGGCTTCAAATGATGGTCATATATATATATATATAAAAGGTGATCTTCTTGTGTTCTTCCTTTCTCCATGGACTTCGCCTATCATTAGCATCCCTCACATCCTACCGACCATAATGTTATTGCAAGATTTATCCACATAAAAATGATGGGGCTCATGATGAAGAATCCCATGTAAAAACAAAAGGCTTGCAGACCAAAATGCCACTGAGTGAGTGTAGGTCGAAGTAAAAAGGTCAATAAACTTTTTGAGCACTTGGGACAAGTAGAAAACGACTATAAAAGAATATACGGAAACAAAAGGGAAAATGACAATTAAAATAGCATTTTGTAAAGAAGTGGAAAATTGTAACCACAAAATAATAAAATTAAACACCCTGTACGTGGTGGACCCTGCTTATGAAACATTATGTACGAAAAGGTTCTGCGTGTTCAGATTGAAGGCTTTTACTCTGTGAGCCAACGATAAAAATCCATATATCAAACATAATAGAAGTTGTTTTTTATTGTTTTTACATTAGGATGGAACTAGTTTAAATATGATTTTTTAATCAAAATTTAAGGAAATATAGTTATTTTAAAAGATTGAGGGAACTAAATAGTCGACCCTTCTCTTGGCAGAGCCGTAGTTATTCATTTGTAAGGCATTAAAAAACAGGATAAATTAATTGATAACAACTAAATATTAATGTTTATAAAGGTTTTTTTACTCTGTTATACTTTTTTTTGTCTGCTTGTTGGCTCACTGGTGATTTGAGTCAGTCCCCTACGAGATAGGGAAGGCTTCATAATTGAACAAGAAAACTACGTGCAATGATGCAACGTACGTGGATGTCCTCGAATAACTATGAGTCAGTCAGGTAAGGCCCCATAATTGAACCAGAAAACTACGTGCAATGATGCAACGTAACATAGATGTCCTCCAAAAGAACCAAAAAACTACGTGCAATGTGCAAAGTAACGTAGATGTCCTCCAAAAGAACCAAAAAACTACGTGCAATGTGCAAAGTAACGTAGATGTCCTCCAAAAGAACCAAAAAACTACGTGCAATGTGCAAAGTAACCTGATAAATACTTACCAACCAATTACATGGTAGGGTTGGTGATATGTTTGATGTTGCGGGTGACTAAGGAGAAGTGAATCGTATTGAAAGCAGATAGCGTTGGGTATAGGTAGTGAGGTTAATCATGTCAACCACTCCGCGTGACGGAAGATCACGGTGGATTTATTATATAAACAAACTGAATTTTTGAAACAGTAATAATAGATTAATCATTAGGGAAGAAGATCATAAACATGCAAGACGATATAAAACACAATATATAACGTGGTTCACTCAACGTGGGTTACATCCACCAAGAAACATCAGTCCTTTGTATTAGCACCAATACAATCTCTGAAGGGAGTAATCTTGCAACATAACCACTTGCAAATTCCTTTTCAAAACACCAACATCTCCACACAATTACTCTAATAGTAATTCAACATGCAAACACCCTTGCATCAAGCTCTACACTAAGCTTACTGCTCTCTCTATAGGAGATACACAATCCTATGCACTTCCCATAAACAAGATACAATCATCTCTACCAGAGGTATACATAAATAGGGAAACATGCATGCTAAAACAAGCATCCTATAGTTAACCCAATCTCCACTTAAGGCCTAATTCAAACTTAGAAAGTTTACAATTAGAAAAAGCTTAATTTTAGCCAATCCTAAAATTAATTTTTCTTTTTCCTTTATACAATTAGAAAAAGCTTAATTTTAGCCAATCCTAAAATTAACTTTTCTTTTTCTTTTTCCACCTCTAGTTTAGGATTGGTCATCTACAATCCAATTAAGGAATATAGAATTGTTTTATCAATATTTAGCCAAAATCAGACTCCACAACCTAACAATCTCCCACTTGGAGACTGATCCACAACAACTCTACCGTTGTTGCATCTACCAAAGAACATCTTCAAGCCAAACAAGGAATGTCAACTCCTCCATATTGTTGTAACCATGCTTTGAACCATCACATGTGTCATCCATGCACTTTTCCTATGATCAACAAGCAACACACAATCTTACCTACCATAAATCCATGATATTTCAACATCTCCATGATCGTCCATGCATCATGATGATACAACCATCACCATCATGACAAGATCCACATACCATGTCTACCCCCATAGCATGCTCACACATAATGCGACTTGCCACAATCGCATCATGTAATCTATATCGTAATCATGCATCAATATCGGTGCCATGTCCATCCCCCTGAACATGCCTCTTACTCATAGCTCCCACTGCTTGGCCAATCTTTAGTCTTCTATAGTCAAGATCAACACAATCTTTAGAAGCAAGTATCAAAGCCTCTTGAAACACATCACCTGCTATGTTTACTTCTAATCTTCCTCCTCCATATCCATTCTAAGACCAACAATATTTCTTCAGATGTCCCTTATTATCGCAATGTCAGCACTTCATATTTCCTTTGGACTTGGATCCATTCTCTCCACGATTCATTGAACTCATTATTTTTTCTTTTTGCTTTCCTCTGATAATCAAATCCACACCAAATGATGATCCGATCGTGCTCTTCTGTCGCATCTCATCACTAAGGATTTCATCAACCACATTTTCAAAAGCAAGAGTACCAAAAATAGAATTGCTAATTGCCATAACCAAGCTCTTTTAGCTTTCTGGTAATGAGCATAAGAATAGAATGGCTTTAATCTCTTCCTTAATATTAATCTTAATTGAGGCTAACTGACTAACAATTGTATTGAGATCATTTAAATGACTAGCTATAGATCCACCTTCTAAAATTTTCAAATTGTAAAGATGCTTCATTAGAAAAACTTTATTTGAAGCCGAGGGATTTTCATACAACCTTTTTAGTGTGTCCATAAGATCCTTCGTAGTATTCTCCTCTAAAATGTTGAATGTCACTGAAGCTGCAAGGCACAAACGGATAGTACCCAATGCCTTCCTGTCTAGAAGAGCCCACTCCTCATTTGACTTGCTTGACGACTTCTTCGCTTTACCTTCCAGAGGTAGATAGAGATCTTTCTGATACAAATAATCCTCCATCTGCATCTTCCACAGCTGATAGTTCTGGCCATTGAATTTCTCCACTCTGAACTTCCCTTCTTCTACCATAGCTCCCACTCAATCCTGAATCCCAACCTCACTCTGATACCAATTGTTAGGATTCACTATATAAGCAAAAGAAATTCTTGAAGCAAACAACTTAATCGATAACTATAAAAACTATTAACCATCAGAGAAGAAGATCATAAACATGCAAGACAAGATAAAATACAACATATAACGTGGTTCATCCAGTGTGGATTACATCCACTAAGAAACACTAGTCCTTTATATTAGCACCAATACAATCTCTGAAGGGAGTAATCCTGCAACACAACCAACTTCAAATTCCTCTTCAAAACACCAACATCTCCACAAAATTATTCTAACAGTAATTCAATATGCAAACACCCTTGCATCAAGCTCTACACTAAGTTTATTGCTCTCTCTATGGGAGATACACAATCCTATGCAGTTCCCATAAACAAGATAAAATACTCTCTACCGGAGGTATTACATAAATAGGGAAACCCAGTTACATGCATGCGAAAACAAGCATCCCATAATTAACCCAATCCTAACTTAAGGCCTAATTAAAACTTAGAAAGTTTACAATTAAAAAAAGCTTAATTTTAGTCAATCCTAAAATTAACTTTTCATTTTTTCTTTTACAATTAGAAAAAGCTTAATTTTAGTCAAACCTAAAATTAACTTTTTTTTTCCACCTCTAGTTTGAGATTGGTCATCTACAGTCTAGTTAAGGAACACAGAACTGTTTTATCAATATTTAGTCGAAATTAGACTCCACAACCTACCAATTGACTTGCTTAGATTACACTTGTTGTGTGGGTTGATCCCCTTGAGGATTGGTCCTCCATGTTCAGGTAATGGAATCTGATAAATACCCAGATTTTGATTTTGTGGTACAAGGTGGTTCGAAACTTGTATAGTACCCCAATCCTATACTAAGCCGTAAAAGGAGTGATAAGACCCTGCATCATGACCATGTTGTCGATGGTAAGCACAAAAGGCCTTTTCATTTAACTCACGAGGTTTGGGTTGATTCGAGTCAATAGCTCTAACATCGGGTAATGTGACATGACCGATGTCAAACAACCTCTGGGATAAAGCTGGTAGTGGCTCAAAAAGCGAAGTCTAATTTCATCGTGGGGGCTGAGGATGAATACCGTGAGCTTGTTGTGGATTATATGGAAGAGGAGCATTAGTCTGGAACATTTGTTGTTGTGGATGTCATGAGATCGACAAAGAGGTTGGAGAGGTTGTTGTCACTTGATTGGTTTGTGGCGGTTTAGAAAAGGGTTGATTCGACGCATTGTGATTGAAGCAAAATTTTGAAGTGTTAGATGGCTTCTACTGAAGTTTGATTTTTCTAGATTGAACTTTGATGTCCTTGATGACTTTTGCTTGAGTGACAGCTTCATCAAATGTGTGGCTTTGATGTAATTGAAAAGGTGTGGAGATGTGTTTATGGCAACTTTTGACAAATAGTAAAATGAGTTCGACAGACGGGAGGCTATAAGCTAGGTCGTGGATGACCGATCTCCATCGAGAAACGAAATTCATGATATGTTCGTCATCAACTTTTCGTAGGGCGTAAACATTAGAAAAATTCATATTTTTCTTGATGTTGATGAAAAAGTGTTCAAGACATACATTAGCCATCTGTTCGAACATGAACAAGCTATGGTGTGGAAGCATATTGTACTAATAGAGGGCTTATCCCTCAAGTGAGAGAGCGAAAGTATGCAACATAAAGGGATTGCTACCGTGGAGCTGGTAGCATGTGAAGCAATAATTATTAATATGTTGTCGAGGGTCCTCTTTACCTTTTATATTTCTTAGACTTCAACTAGGAAAAAGAGCCACGTATGTATATATATATATATAATTATAATTATAATTATAATTATAATTTTCTTCTAAAATATTTTAAAGGTTCATGTAAAGTGGGTGTAGGCGTCATTCAAAGTTGTAGGTTGACATGCACTTACTATATTTAAAAGAACGTTATTTCCACTAATGATGTTTTAGTGATGCTTGTTAATTTTAAAAACTTAAAAATTAGTTTATGGTATAAAAAAAAATTGTACATGTTAATTTTTAAATTTAATTTAATATTTTAAACTCGGCATCACTATTGGAATCCATGTAGCCTCCTCTTGGTTATGCTAATTTAATTTAATTTGTAGACGTTCTTAGCAACGCTAATGTTATAATCGTTAATGTTATAATCGCTAATGAAACAATCACTAATTTATATTCTAGATTGCAACTGTTGTTGCTCATATGATGAGCCCAAGTACAACCACTTCAATAAGAGAAATAGTTATCTTACCTTCTTAAGAGGATAAACTAAAATATGCATGACTAATAAGAGAAGAAGAGAGACTGCTTTTAGATCAAGCTTATCTTTTTTGTGCAAGGTTTATGACATTATTATAGTCGGGATGTGAACTAATATTTCTTGCGCGACTTCAAAGGTGAGGTTTTTTTTCTCTATGTTTTAAAAGGGATGAACATTTTTAGACTTCCAGCAAATGATTTATAGTTAGACTTCTAAAGTTCTAATTTCCTAAATCTTTTCATGGAATATGCTTTAAAGACAAAACAAAACTTGGAGTCTGGACCATGAACATTTGCATATTCATACTACTGAACAAATATCTGTCACTGAGGAATGTAATTTTTGTACGAGGACAAGGACAAAGACAAGTATGGAGTTGCAAATGTTCTTTTCAAACACAGGGTCCCCCACAATATCTTTGATAAGCAAATACACATATTACAATCAATCAAATATTAAAATAAAATATTATTAAAGGACATAAATGAAATAAGGTTGTTTTTTTAGCTATCTTCTATTATGTGAAAATTGATAGGTCTTCACTGCATTGCATATTTGTTTCACATTGGTGAAAGTTGTTTTGATTTTGCTCTTCTTTTTCTTCAAAATTTTGTTATGATTTGGCCACTTCACCATCTTAGTTAAACAATTTCCTTATTTAAACAAAAAATGGCTTAGAAATTAAAGGGTTTTTTATGCTTTTAAAGGATAACATATTTTGTTTACATCTTACACTATATATGTTAGACAGAGGTCTTAGGAGATCTCAAGAGACGTTCCCCAACTGTTAGAGATATCTTCCTCAAAGATTTTTACGCATCAGAAAAAGAACTATGTAGCAATATAAATAAAGACACAATATAAATAAAACTATGTAGCAATACCAATTCAGAAAAAGAACACAAATTGCAACATTGTACTTAAAAAGTAATGGACATATATATAATAAACTTAGTAAACTTTTTATATTTTTATATATATATATATATATATATATATATATATATATATATATTTATTTATTTATTTATTTATTTATTTATTTATTTATTTATTTCATGTGAAATTTTAAGATGGAAAGCAGCTCTGAATTGTAAGCATTGTAGTTATAAGCAACATGTTTGATCGAGTGGTGTGAATCGATAGTATTTATGTGATGTGCACTCTCACATTCTACCTTTAGTAACTAAAACATCACCACACATTGCCCTCATTGCCCTCTACCTTAATTACAAATGATTTTAAATTAAATTATATGTTTATGATGAAATCCCTAAACATTGGACAATATAACTCTTTTAAAAACCCTATACTTATACTTTTATATATATATATATATATATATATATATATATATATATTTATTTATTTATTTATTTATTTATATTTTTACAGGGTCTCCAATTTATCAACGTGAACATGTTAATAGATTAGACTTAAAGTGCATTAAAGTTTGTCTGAAATCAGAATTAAAAACTCTTTCAAAACAAACTTGATCATGCATCTTTCTATTTAAAAGATATGAAAGTCACTACCATCTTTCAAAAAAGGTTGAAAAGCAAATAGAATTTTAAACCATAATTTAGGAGTCAATAAAAAAATTTAACCATTATAAAAATTGCTGTTGACAATTATTTTTTTTTAAATTCCAGCCTGCTCGCCGCGAATGGACGAGTTACTTGGCCCGAGGATTTTATTAAAAAAACTAGCACGCCTGCTTAATCGCGGGTACATCTCAGCAGCCAGAGACTCAAGGGAGACGTCCGTCCTGGATTGTTTCAACTCGGGCATTTAAGACGCTTGGAGCTCAGTAATAATTTCTCTGGCACTCCCATCCCTTCGGAGGTAGACAGACTGAAGAGACTCACCTCAAACGCTGGGCTTGTCGGCCGAATTTCTTCAGAGGTGGAAATCCCATCCCATCCCCTCCCCCTCTGCCGTACGAGTCTCGGCTATTGCTGGCCGAGTACGAAGCGAATATTGTCCGCAAGTAGGCGAGTTACTTGGCCCGAGGTTTTTATTAAAAAAACTCGCAGGCCTGCTGAGCCGCGAGTTTCGCGGGTAATCTCTGAGTTATAAAACACTAGTTCAACTTACCATATGCAATTCTTAAACCTTATTATATTTATTTTAATTTCAACACTTTAAAATTATAATATGATTAATTATAATTATAATTATAAATATTTTTTAAAACAAAAATGCTCGAAAGCCCCTTCGAAAGGTTCAATTTGCTACACGAATAGTCTGCTCCCTGTTTCGTACAACAAATTTGGAAATTATCTCTGCTTTTGCCAAATGTACTTTGATATTTAACATTATAAGAAAATTAAAATTAAACAACGAGTCTTAAAATGTGATTTTCAGACTTTAAAACGTTTTTCATACAAAACGTTATACATATGTCAAGTTCCAGTTTTAGACGGTACAAGATAAACATCTAAATAAGGCAACCATAAATACACCTAACAATAGCGGAAGCTTTTCTTTTCTATTTTGATAACATTCACGATTACAACCTAAAGTGCGTGAAGC
The DNA here is from genome assembly GCA_028583015.1 of Wollemia nobilis. NCBI lineage: Eukaryota > Viridiplantae > Streptophyta > Pinopsida > Araucariales > Araucariaceae > Wollemia > Wollemia nobilis. Next base: position 4,490,398 of record JAQPPZ010016829.1, on the reverse strand, counting down.
CTCGAGATTACACAAAAAGATACTGAAACTTCATTCTCCACTTCACCACATAGATTTACTGTACGCCTTTTCATCTCTACTGTTAAAACACTAATCCAATTTATCTTCCTTTATCTTTTTTAGTCGGTGGCTCAGATCCTTCGTTTTCGTTATGCACTGGTCCGGATCCTTTGTTGAGTCCTGGTTTGTCGGGACCCTGCACACTCTTAACCGCAGACTGAACCCACAAGCACAAAACAAAGCACAAGAAGTAGTAGAGCAGCATCTCTATCATTAAAATTTTCTCCCTCTAAATATGCATATACCAACCTTGGATTCCTTTAGGTCGTCAGGTGCTTTGTCATCCCCTTTGGAATCTCCTGCAAAAATAAATAGCATCTCAGTAGACATGAAAGCACCGTAGAAATAAGGTTCCAAAATAATTGAAGTGTTCATCATATGATATTACAATTTACCTGACTTGTCATCTGTGCTCTGAGAAGAGAATTGTGCCACCACTTTTGGGTTGCGTGCATTTCTATACGCATGCCCCAATCTAATTTGATGAATATTTAGATTGGCGGTACTGAGGTTCGGCTTCGCCTGCTTTAAACTGGTGCTCACCCATTTCCATGGGTAATAACCCTTACCCACAATTAGTCGGCTCATCTTGACCCCCTCCCTTACTCAACTTCTTCTATTGTTGCCCCTTCTACACCCAAGGCTTCAAGTGATGGTCATATATATAAGGTGATCTTCTTGTGTTCTTCCTTTCTCCATGGACTTCGCCTATCGTTACCATCCCTCATATCCGACCGACAATAATGTCCACATAAAAAATGATGGGGCTCATGATGAAGAATCCCATATAAAAACAAAAGGCTTGGGGACCAAAATGCCTTGCGTGAGTGTAGGTCGAAGTAAAAAGGTCAATAAACTTTTTGAGCACTTGGGACACGTAGAAAACCACTATAAATGTATATACGGAAACAAAAGGGAAATGACAATTTGAAATAGCATTTTGCATGTGAAGTAGTGGAAAATTGTAACAAAAAAAAATAATAAAATTAAACACCTTGTACGTGGTAGACCCCGCTTATGAAACATTAAATACATTATGTACGAAAAGGTTCTGCGTTGAGGTGTGTGGTTCAGGTTGAAGGTTTTTGCTTTGTAAGCCAACTATAAAAATCCGAATATCAAACATAATAGAAACTATTTTTATTGTTTTCACAGAAATCCGTGATATGTTCGTCATCAGCTTGTCGTAAGGCGTAGACATTAGAATAGTCCATATTTTTCTTGATGTTGATGAAAAAGTGTTCAAGACAATGTATTAGCCAACTGTTCGAACGTCATCATCAGCCTATGGCGTGGGAGCATATTGTACCAATCGAGGGCTTGTCCCTTAAGTGAGAGAGTGAAAGTACGCAACATGAAGGGATCGCTACCATGGAGCTGTTGATAGGTTCTTGAGGGTCCTCTTTACATTTATATTTCTCGAACTTCTACTGGGGAAAGAGAGCCGTGTATATATATATATATATATATATATATATATATATATATATATATATAATTTTGAAATAAAAATGTGGTATTGTTATAGTTTTCAACTTTGTTTTTAATTTTTATTTTTCTTTTCAATTTTTAACCGTGGAAGACTCGAGAAAACCAGACATTTGCAAGGAAAAACAACTTTCAACTGTGGAAGATGAAAGGAAAAACAACTTTCAACTATGGAAAAACATAAGGAAAAGTAGACATCCATCGACTAGTCTCCAAATCTCATCCACCTCCAAGGCTCCAAGTTATTAGAGGTGCATATATTTTAACTTGGAGAGGTTTTTTTCGTGCTTCTTTGCAATTTTTACCCAACATTTTATTTTCACACTGTCTTTCTTTGTTTTCTATGGTTCTTTTTCATTATATATTTTTATTTTATTTTCTTTTTAATTGATTATATGGATTTAAAATGGATCATCCATGGTTCCATAGTATATTGTGATTCCATAGCAATATTACAACAGCTTCCTTCTCCTTCTAATCCTTGTAATAATACATAATCATTAATAAACCTTACGGGGTGAAGTGCTGCTTTTTTATTTTGAAGTGGATTTCAAGAAAGAAAAAGATCTTGACTCCGCATTATATTTTTTCTTACTTTAATTTGTAAGATGGTTTCTAGTTCTAATAGAAAACATACATTTCTTGAAAGAAAAGGATCTACAGGTTATACTTTGGCCCTTAATTGGAAAACACATGCTTATTGTGTTAAAAGGAGATAATACACCCTTAGAATAACTTATTATAGAGGGACAATTATATAGATTTTATTTAATTATAGAAGAGGCACTTACTCATATACGTAGGAAAAATTATAAATGATGAAAAAAGAAAGTTTCTTGGCTTATGTATATCATACTTACATGTCTTTCTCCTTCTTTTATTAAATTGTATGTATATCATACTTGCATGTCTTTCTCCTCCTTTTATTAAATTGTATGTATATCATACTTACATGTCTTTCTCCTTTTATTAAATTGTAAGTATATCATATTTATGCTAAAGAATCTTTGAACAACTTCTATTATTTTGAATCTCAGAAAAGGATAGGGGTCATAAAAAATGAGCTTTTAAAAGAAACTATGGTATTCTTCTTCTACCTTTGTATCCTCCCTCAAGAAATCATCGATAAATAAAAAAATAATTCTTGTCATCAAGAGTTCAACTAGTTATTTGGTGAGATTTTATGAGTTATCTTGTAATAAATTTAATCCAAGTGAAGCTCATCAAAATTATTCAATAATCATTTTTAGCATGCACATAACCACAGACAAGTGGAACTCCTCAAAATTATTCAATAGCTATTTTTAGTATTTATATAATGAAACTCTTCAAAATTATTCAATAACCATTTTTAGCATGTACATAGCCACAAACAAGTGGAGTTCTTCAAAATTCTTTTGATAATCCACTCATGTAAAGGAGTTGGAGAGCAAGTGGGTAGTTAAAACTCTCTCCCCTCACATGCTATGAATATGCTATGTAAAGAAAATTACAAATAAAAAAATTATAGATAAAAAATAATAATTAAAAAAAAAAAATCTTTCATAACTATTTTTAGCATGCACATAGTACAAAGTACAGTTGTTCCTAGTGTATTGATTATAAAATAAAATTAGAATTCCTTTTTATACATGTGGATGTAAAACTAAACTATATAGATATTATTATTTTTTAATTATATAGACTAAGTAGAATAAAAAATTAAATTTTGATTAAGGTTTGTTGAAAAAGATGGAATAAGAATATATTAACTATTTAAATTTTTTATTTATGAAGATATAAAACATTTAAAGTTACAAAAAAATTCATAAAAAAATCAATAAAATTTTAAAGAGTTATATAAATTTTCTGTTAATAAATCAATAAAATTTTAAACCATAACTTAAAAGTCAATAAAAAAAATTAAATAATTTTAAACCGAATTTCTAAAGGTGGAAATCCCCTCCCCTCTGCCGTACGAGTCTCGGCAATTACTGGCCGAGTAGTAGGCGAATATTGGCTGGGTAACTCGCCGCGAGTTACTTGGCCCTAGGTTTTTATTAAAAAAAATTCGCAGCGCGTGGGATTTGATTTTAGTTTTTTAATATAAGTTTACTAAAAGAAAACCTAAAACCCTTAATTATATAACCTTATACAGAGTCAATTTAGAATATGCAAATTTTAAATCTTATCTTATTTATTTTAATTTAACACTTCAAAATTATAATATAATTAATTATAATTTAAAAAAAAATTAAAAACAAACATGCCCAAAAGCCCTTCGAAAGGTACAATCTGCTACACGAATAGTGTACTCCCTGTTTCGTACAACAAATTTGGAAATTATCTCTACTTTTGCCAAATGTACTTTGATATTTAACATTCTAAGAAATATACAGTTAACAAGGAGCCTTAAAATGTGATGAGCAGACTTAAAATGTTTTTCATACAAAATTTTACACATGTTAAGTTCCAATTTTAGATGTATGTTAAGTTCCAGTATTACAAAAATTTTAAAATCTAAATAAGGCAACCATAAATACACCTAAGAATAGCGAAAGCTTTTCTTTTCTATTTTGATAACATTCACGATTACAACCTAAAGTGCGTGAAGCCTGGAGAAGACACAAAAAGACACTGAAACTTCATTCTCCACTTCACCATATAGATTAAAATAAAATAGCATTAAAATTAAAATGACAAATTAAAATATACGGAAACAAAAGGGAAATGACAAATTAAAATAGCATTTTGCATGTGAAATAGTGGAAAATTGTAACAAAAAATAATAAAATTAAACACCTTGTACGTGGTGGACCCTGCTTATGAAACATTAAATACATTATGTACGAAAAGGTTCTGCGTTGAGGTGTGTGGTTCAGATTGAAGGTTTTTACGTTGTGAGCCAACGATAAAAATCCAAAAACCAAATATAATAGAAACTATTGTATCCTTTTTACAATAGGATGGAACATTTTTAATTAATATTGAATTTTTAAAATAAAAATTTAAAGAAATTTTAACCCTTATCTTCTTATAGATATAATTGTTTTAAAAGATTGAGGAAATCTTCGCACAGATATAGTTACTCATTTGTAAGGGATTGAAAAACATTTCATGAAATACCAACCTTTAATATATTTATTAAATTAAAGTTTATAAAAAGTAATAAATGTTTTTTTTGTATGCTTGTTGGCTCACTGCTGACTTGAGTCAGTCCGGTACGAGTTAGGGAAGGCCCCACAATTGAACCAGAAAACAACGTGCGATGATGCAACGTAACCTGTGCAATGGCCCCCAAAAGCCTGTGCACCCTAAGAAATTAAAGTAGACAAGATTGATGGGAACTTTGTAGGTCGCTATTGCCTATGCTGAAGAAACCCAGGCGATGATCCAACGTTTTCAGAATAGTCTTGGCGTTTCAAAGACGGTCTTGGGATTGGGGGAGATAATCTCCCAATATTTGATTCTTGATGAGTGTCCTTGCCCTGTTTGTGTTGTTTTTTTTTTGGCCATTGGTCTTTCATGTTTTTTTTGGATGTTAGTTTTACTATTTGATCTTGAAGAGTTATTGTTTGTTTGTTTTTTTTGTTAGGCTGTGAGAACTGCTGATTTTATAAGAAACCTTTGAATTAGTCCTTAGTTCTCCAATATATATATTTTTAAATTAGTACAATATTTTATAAGAAATCTTTGAATTAGTTCTGTGAGAATTGCTGATTTTATAAAAGTCCTTCAAATATTTTAAGCTATTTTTGTTTTAGCTAGTTTTGCTTCTCCTTAATTTTTTTTAGAATTCATCTTAACACCTTCTACTAAGAGAATATGGTTGAGGTACTCAACCTTCATTTTATCAAAAATAACACTTTGAAATGCTTTATTAAAAAAAAAAAAAAGATTTTATTACAAAAGCTGTAGGATTTAGTGCAACTAAATATAAGCGATTCTCATGTGTAATTATAAATGAGAATGTCATTGGAGAAGAATAAGATGAATTTCCAAAGAAATGGAAAAAATTGGTTCATTAAACTTTGAAATAGGGATGGTGCATTTATACGGTGAATATTTTCTTCCTAAAAGCAAACATGATGATAGTTGAATTAAAAATCTAAAGCAAACTATAGACACCTAAAAAGTGTCAATGTAATGTTTGCTTAAGGCCAAACTTAATAATTTTGTAATAGTCCTAACTAATCTCAAAATGCACCATGTAACCTTACAAAATTCAAATTTGCCCTCTCTATCCTCCTTTCCCCACTTAGCCCTCTCTTACACCAAGACCTTAGTCACCATGTGATTGCCCCATCCACCCTAACCTATGTGCACATTTCCCTATCCTATGTAATCTACCTCTTTGACCATAGCTTAGGTCCACCTCACCCTAGCCTAGTCTACACCTACCTTCCACATCCCCATGCACCCTTACCATCCTCATGCCTCTTAATGCCACTTGGAAGGGTGAGGACTCTCCCCACCCAAGGACATTAATGAGGTATGGTGTGCACATGCCACTTGAGTGGGGTGAGGACTCTCCCCACCTAAGGAAATTAATAAGGCATGGTGCACACACCCTCTTTGACCATGCAAGTGGAATTTCCCAAATTTTCTACCTCCCTCAACTTTGACACTTGGATGCCATGTCATGTCCAATTCAGTACCCCCTCTCCCTTGCAAGATCCTATAAATAAGCCTATCATTTCTTCATTTTGATAAGAGTGTGAAGTTACATACCAAAACTTTGCAAAATTTTCTTTTAAATTTTTTTGTGTGTTTACCCCTTGTTTGTAAACTAGCCATGAAGATCATCACATGCCCCTATTTGCATCCACTTTATTTGTAAAACTGCTCATAGGTGAAGTCTCCAATCAGATCCAAACTCCTACCAGAGGCTCTTGACACCATATCAAAGGTCCCCTACACGTTTCATAATATTTTGGGCATCCAAGTCTCAATCGCCCGTACCTAGGAAGTTCATAGTCATAATCGCTCACCCCTAAGCAATTCCCACTCAAGACTAGATTCAATCAAAGATTTAACCCTAGACAACTTCCAAAAGGTTCTCTTGAGGCTCTTGTAGCATTTTGGATAGTATAAACTCAATCGCCTCTCTAGGCGGTTGTTAGTTAGAATTGCCCACCCTTGTGTGGTCCACTCCAAAGACCAATTTTAGCCACAAAATCAACAATAGATAATCAACAAAGGTAAGCAAGGTAATATCTTCTATATTTTGTAGCATTTTAGGTTATGTTTATGCTTTAATAAATCTTTCTTGCTTTTATTTTGTTTGCATCTCTCATAAACTCGGGCCTAACCGAAGTCGGCTCTATAGATGCTACTAATCCTTATGTTTGGTTGTGTGTAGGGCTCATGGAGGTGCATACAATTAAGGGTGGTCAAGAATTCAAGCACTCAAAACTCACCCCCTCTTTTGAGGTGGTTTAGAAGACTTTTGGGCATAATTGTATTCACTTTTATAAAGGGTGTATTCCACTTTTGTGAATGCCTCTTGTAGCCCATGGGGAATTTATAATAAAAACATGTATATATCACATTTTTTGTAATGAAATGAAATGATGCATTTCCTAAACCCCACAAACTCCATGCAATTCATCTATCAATTCATCAATCATAACAAATAGAACTTGTCCTTAGTAGTAATTTTGTACAACTCCTTAAATGACCAGGATAATTGTGGAGTAAAGGGCTAACCCTTATCTAAATAATCCATGTCTTATGCAATTCCTACACCATCTTCTCAATTTTTATTTTTTGCATATAAAGGTATCAACATATTTGAATATTTGATGGTTGCCTACATAAAGCTAATTGTGCTACATTATCTTGTAAAAAATTACAAGGTAGTCCTTGAGATTCTAGAAGATATGATAATTCTTGTCAAGGATTAATTAGAAGTCTGATGATTTAGTTAAGTGAATTGTTTTATCAGTTTATAACAAAAAGTTGAGATATAACCCCTTAATAATCCTTTTATATTAACTTCTTTATGTACTATGAACTGATAATATGGGTGGATCCTATTGTAATTAGGGTATAATATTTTGCCATTGATGGTGAATTGCATCCATATTTTGAAAAATCCCTACCAAAAGTATGAACATGATAGGTTTCACATTGTAATCACCCATTGATATCCTGACATGTTTCCTTACAATCTAATGTACCCTATTAACTACCATTACCTCAAACTTGTTGTATGGATACACATGATAATCTACTTGCTTGGCCACTTAAGGATCAAAACATTATGAGTGATATGAGGGTCAATCATAATAGTTACCGAATGCATCTTGAAGAATCCAACAGGTTCATAGTATGTCTATTGTAATTCCTCCTTATGCATGTACAAAAATTACGAGGATAGAGTCATCGATCAAACAAATCTCCTTGGGTTTCTCCTTAACTAAACCATCATCTAAGGCATATAGTATGCCAAACATAGAAGGTGCCTTAATATAGTAGATATAGTTTCTATTTTGTACAATTATGACTAGGTGTATATTTATCATCTCAATTATAGCATAACCCTTTAGCTCTATGAGTGATGATCTCCTGATTGATTAATTGGTGTAGGTTGTGTGCCTAGATTTGATGTTGATTGTAATGGTTATGTTTTTTTGACATTCAATTATTTATATTGACAATGTCAAAATACATATTTATCCCTAATTAATTTAACAACCTAATTGCTTCCATCATGGTGATGGGTTTAAACATTTTGACTTTAGCATCAAGGTCTTCCTTCAGGCTATTAATAAAACAACTTTTAATAATATTATTCTACTCTATACAACCAACTTGTGGGATCGTTAGCATACATTTTAGGGAACTCTAGTTCAAATGTGTATTATGCCCCCCAAGATTTAAGTGGGTTGGGAAAGTATGCTATCCAATCAAAACTTGTTGGCCAATGTTAGCTATATTATTTTGATTTCCTAATCCATTGTTTTTAAGGGAGGGATTAGTATTTTCTTCCACTAGTCATATTAGTCATCTAGAGTCCATCAAAGGACTTATCATAGAGTCATATCAAAATCAACATGATAAGAGAGTAAAAAAGGGACAAGTAATAAAATAATGAAAAATTTGTCTAGATTTTAGAATCCAAATAGGAGGTTCAAGGTTCAAATTCAATGAGATAGAGTTATACACCATATTTTAAAAACTAAAGTTTGGATACATAAACATATATTGGGTATATAATAATCCTCTATGAGGTTCTTCTCATATGACTTATGATCTTGTGGATGTTAAAAATAACTTTACCATATTAACATTTTCAAAGCCCTTATATTAAAGGTATGCACTATCATAATGACTAAATTCATCATGGTTTATGGCATATTTATTGTCAATGTTTTAATTTTTTAAATGATTTGAAATGTAGGGTTTTGAAAGGGTTTCCCTTTCCCTTTTACATCATATTAGGTTATATAGCCTATTTGATGTTGCCAAGATTTGAACATTGGTATGGGATACATCATTTGTATGTCTCAACCATTGAACTAAGATCTCTTTGACATTTATTGTCAATATTTTAGACTTTTAAATTGTATAAGATTTAACACATGAGATTCAATTGTCATAATAACTTAGTTATAAACTCTATGATCCATTGACCCCCTACATCATTATATTAATCTACTCTTCTATATCCTATAGTTTCCTAATCTACTCAAATCTAATTGTTAGGCTATGATTTCAGTATTAATATTATAGCTCATTCATATTACATGTTCTTATTACATTATATATTGATAATCTCTATGTAAAAACAATTTTAGTTACTAATTAGGTTTTTCCATTATCCCATTAGTTTAATTGTTTCTATAAGATTTCCTATGAAGATTTCATGTAAAAAGGTTATATATATATATATATGAAAATACATTATATCAAAGATATATCAAAGTTTAATAAAATATTCTCTTTTACCATTACATTAGAGCAAATATTTTATAGTTGATTTAATACTAAAGATCCTATAAAAAAAAAGATTTTTTATTGATTTAAAACTAAAGATCCTATGAAGAAGGTGCATTTTGGTTTATTTAACACCAAAAATCCTTTGAAGAAGGTGCATTCCTGGTTTATTTAACACCAGAGATTTTGAGAAGAAAAGTACTCTCATGTTTTCCATGTTTGATATTTAAAAAAAAAACACTACTGTAATGAAAATGTTGCAGTCTAAGCATTAGTGTCATCCATTGAAGGTATTTGGCATGTTCTTAATTAATTATTTTTTTAAAAGATCATTATTAGAATGGATCATATAAGAAGAATCAAGAGAATCTTGCTAACAATGTTAGTCAAGAGAGTGTTATTTAAAATAAAGACATTTGAGCGCCTGAGAAACGTGTGACCTATTACCTGAGAAAGAATGCCTACATCTCTTGCCTAAGAAACATGCGACTTGTTACTTGGGAAGGAAAACCTATATTTCTTGCCTAAGAAACATGTGGCCTATACATATACATGAGAAGGAACACAACATGTTTTTAAAAAAAATAAAAAAAACAAAAAAATAAATATAATATAATATAATATAATAGTGCAATGTTTTAGGTTTTAGTATTTTTAAAAAAATTCAAAGTTTAAATTGAGACAAATATATGATTGTATTAAATTTTCTATTGATAGAATCAATTCACCTATTTATAATAATTATTTTTTAAGTAATACTTTTATATATATCCATCATAAGGATTGAACTGGGAACACATCACGAATAATATAAATAATGTTCTTACCAATAAACCACACTCACGAAGATATCTATCTATAATTGTTGATAAGCCTATGTCTTTACCATAGGCCTTTGAGGACATCCAGGTCGATGATATTTTCACGTAGTTTTCAGATTCATTTATGGGGGGCTTTTTCCTAACTTGTCCCAGACTTAGTCAAGTCTGCAGTGAGCCAACAAGCAGACAAAAACATTAAATATAATAAATGTTCTAGATAACAGTGGAGTATTTTTAATGCCTACCATGCGTCGCATCCTTTTTTATGTGCACGAAGGATAAATCCAGTTGGTGGGGGCGTAGGTGAAGTCCATGGATAAACCTGGCAGGCCCATCATGCGTCCCTCATTTGTTGATGTAGATGAAGGATAAATCTACTTGGTGGGACGTGGTGAAGTCCAAGGAGAAAGGAAGAACACAAGATCACTATATATATATATATAGATGAAGGATAAATTTAGATGGTGGGGCGGGTGAAGTCGAAGGAGAAAGGAAGAACACAAGAAGATCACTATATATATTTTTTGAAAAATAATATTTAAGTTTTTATTTTATTAAATAAAGTTTAAATTTTGAAGTCTTTTTATAATTCGTATTTCACTCATCAGATTATTATCTAGACATGTTACCTGGTCTACATCATACTACTATCTAGACATACCACCTAATCTATCTAAACATTTCTTAAAATTTAAACCTAAACATGCTTTATCTAAACATATTTTAAAATTTAAACCTAAATTTCTGATAACCAATCTACTAACCATAAACAAAATCACCTTATATATGACCATCACTGGAAGTCTCGGGTGTAGAAGGAGCAACAATAGAACAAGTTGAGGAAGGGAGGGGGTCAAGATGAGCAGACTAATTGTGGCTAAGGGTTTTAACCCATGGAAATGGGTGAGCAGCAGTTTGAACCAAGCGAAGCCGAAGAAGCTTGCTACCGCCAATGTAAAGGGTTGTAACAACGGAAATATTCATCAAATTAGATTGGGACATGCGTATCGAAATGGACGCAACGCAGAAGTGCCGGCACAGTTCTCTTCTCAGAGCGCAGACGACAAGTCAGGTATTTTGTAATATCATATCATGAACACTTCAATTATTTTGGAACCTTATTTCTACGGTGCTTTCATGTCTACTGAGATGCTATTATTTTTGCAGGAGATTCCAAAGGGTTTGACAGGGCACCTGACGGCCTAAAGGATTCCAAGGTTGGTATATGCATATTTAGAGCGAGAAGATTTTAATAATAGAGATGCTGCTCTACTAATTCTTGTGCTTTGTTTTGTGCTTGTGGGTTCAGTCTGCGGTTAAAAGGTTGCAGGGTGTGCAGGGTCCCGACAAACCAGGACCCAACACAGGATCCGGACCACAACTTGACGTGTACACAGGATCCGGACCAGTGCATAACGAAAACAAAGGATCTGGGCCACCTACTAAAAAAGATGAAGGAAAGATAGAGGAAGATAAACTGGATTAGTGTTTTACCTGGAGAGATGAAAGGCGTACAGTAAATCTATGTGGTGAAGTGGAGAATGAGAAGGCGTCAGTATCTTTTTGTGTATTCTCGAGGCTTTACCCACTTTAGATTAAAATTGGATTAGTGTTTTCGCAGTAGAGAGGCTTTACTCACTTTAGATTAAATTTGGATTAGTGTTTTCGCAGTAGAAAGGAAAAGGCGTACCGTAAATCTATGTGGTGAAGTGGAGAATGAAGTTTCTGTATCTTCTTCTGTATTCTCGAGGCTTCACGCACTTCCGGTTGTAATCGTGAAATGTTATCAAAATACTTTCGATATTGTTAGGTGTATTAATGGTTGCCTTATTTAGATGTTTATTTATTTATTTATTTATTTATTAGTATAAGGAATCAGTTATAGTTATTTTTTATTATCAATTAGGATTCGAATCTTGGGCTGGTCCCTTATAATCCCTGCTGCATCTTGTTGACGTTAACAACCGTCGGTCGCTGTGGAGGGTTTGTACCATGTTGTCGGTCTCGCGCGCATTTAGAGGACTTAGAGGATTCAGATCAGACTACTTCCTTCACTAATGGCTCTAAGATTTGAACCTAAGTCTCTTCTTGGTAAGTGTCCAATCAATCTAACACTTACCAATTTGACAAACATGACTGGTTATTCTGACAATGTTAAATATCTAAGTACATCTGCCGAAAGGAGCAGCACCTCTAGTATTAAAATCTTCTAGCTCTAAATATGCATATACCAACCTTGGAATCCTTTAGGCCCTCAGGTGCCCTGTCATCCCCTTTAGAATCTCCTGCAAAAATAATAGCACCTCAGTAGAGGTGAAAGCACCGTAGAAATAAGGTTCCAAGATAATTTAAGCGTTCATGATATGATATTACAAAATACTCACTATGTTTTGTATTAAAAACATTTTAGGATTAAGGATTTGTCCAATAAGGATTTTGATTCAGAAGAAGAAAAGGACACCACTATTGACTTTGACAAACCATACAGATCTGTTGTAGGGTCCAAAAAAGTTGTAGGAAATTTGGTGTTAGGTAGTAAAGATGAGTATTGCGATGAATCAAACTGCCTCTTATGGGTTTATGGCATGACTATGATCGCCCCATAATGAGAAGTTCATGACAAAACTATGGTTTTCCCAACATGCAATGATCACAACAAGATAAACATGCACAATTTTCCAGCATTCAATGATTACAACAAGACAAACATGTACACAAACAATGTAGGTTGAATGCCAGTCCCCAAGATCGACAAGATCCAATGTCTATTTTGAGCCTCGTGAAAAATATTTAGTTGCATACATGATGACCCTTAGGGAGTCTTTGGCTTACTAGCTAGAAATTCATAGGCAAAAGAAAAATGGAGGCTTCTAAAACAGAAACATCCAAACAAGTGCAAGACATGATGACAAATCCTACTCAAATTTTAGTGCAAATAGAAAGCTTGTAGGGAAGTTTGTTATCTTTCCAATCTTGAACTCTAATTCTCCTCCTCCTTCTCATCCTTGGATTCTTTACCTACATCAATTGATCCAACTTTGAGAAATTATAACATTTAATATCTAGCTCCTGAAGTGGAAGTTGTAGGCCTATCTCAGGATGTGCTTAAGTTCTTTTATGATGGACTAATAAATCCCAAATATTTTGAATCCTTAAACATTATATTAACTCTCTAGATACTTTTGTTAAAAAGCTAAAACAAGAGTTTGATAATGACATGACTATTATGGAAGAAATGGATATTTTTTTAAATAAAAAATAAGGCCCTAATGAATATGTTATTGATTTCCACAAATGATGGAAAAGACTCAAATCTCATGCAAATATGAATTTAACTAACGAAGATGCTATTCTTATGTTTGTAAACAAACGTAAACCCTCTTTCAAAGATAAAATATAGGAATATAACCCTTGTGGATTGCCTTAACAAAGTCATATATTTGTAAAAAAACTTTTGTAGTGGGAAATGAATGGCCAAAATATCCTAGAATCTAAAAATCCTAATAAAAATGTTGTAGGGGATGGGGTTTACAATATAGATGTTCAAGATACCTCCCATGAAATAGAAATAGTTGGAGCTCTTATTCACATGTTAACTAAATTTGGGGGTGGTCCTAAGCCTAAGAATATGATGCCTCAATGGACACATGAAGATATTCTTAAAATATGCCCACCTCCTAAGCTAAAAAACTATCATATTAATGATAGGTTTGAAGCTCATGTATGGCATGATGCTAACAAGTTTTTCTTTTGGCATGGAACATATGGTCATGATAATTCCACTTGCATAGATTTTTGAAAGTTCTACCTTAGTCAACCCTTTGGTCCTAACTTCACTATTGATCAAGTTAACAATGATAGGATTGATTTATTTCATGAAAGTAAAAAGAGACTCCAAAAGAGGTTTAATCACCCTTGTAATCAAATGCTAGGTATATATAATACTCCATTCCCCAACCATGAGAAACAAGCTCCTAATCAACTAGGGATGAATTAAAATTAGGATCAAGGGTTTAATTAGGGTGGCCAACAAAACTATCAAAATCAAGGATACAATTCTAATCAAGACAACCAAGGAGGGGGTCAAAATTATCAAAATCAAAATGGTAATTACTCTCAAAATCAAAACCCTAGAGCTAGCACTTCTCAAGTTAATTGTATTTTTCCAACTTAGCCCAAGTAGTGAGTACGTTTGTAGCCAACAAAAAGTGTCTCAATATCTCAACAATTTAGATGTGTAGAGAACAATTGCATCTTTGAAACAACAAACTGTTGTTGTGTCCCATAATGCACCTCAATATAAAAATAAGAAACCTTATAAAGAGGAAAAAGAAAATAAGGATAAAGGAGAAGAACATGTTCAAACAGTAATTAATCCTACTATTATTGATAAAATTACAAACCCTCCCTTGGTCATCCAAGAACCTATTACAAACACAATACATCCAAATATGTAGAAACAATTCTTGAAAATACTTCAACCTAGCCTATGGAACCTATCATTTTGGAAAATAGTGAAAGATTGCAACTATAACTTAAAGTGACAATGTCAAAAACCATAGTAGAAATGCAACATGATGTCACTTGACCAAAGAGTCATTATTGAAAGTGATCATGAGAAAAACAAAAGTGTCGAATATTATTGAAGAGTTGCGTACAACGCCTTGCTAGGTACCATAATTAGAGTTTCTTAGGATATCTCCTTATAAAAGATAAAGATTAAGAAAATTACTAAATGAGATGGAGATGTCTAGACCAAGGATTAATAATATTATGCATACCATTCTAGGGTCTTGTGAATTGTAGTGTATTCAATCACATAAAAAAGAATCTTTGTATCGATGCATATACTAGTCCTGATTTGGTTAAAATTTTTCCTTTGAAAAACATGATTGTTGTTGATTATTTAGCAAGTTTTTATGATCCATAATTGATGATAACACTGTTTAATAACAATTTGATAATCCATAGGGATTTAGTTGATGAAGGGAGTGGTACATCTATCATGTCATTGTCCACGATAGATAAACTAAATATACCTAGAGAAAATGTCCTTTCTACTAGAAGTCAATTTTGTGCTTATAATGGTAAACATTAAGATCCTATTGGTTGGATTTGGTTTCCAATTTTAGCTGGGCCTAAAGAAGCAAGAGTGAAGTTTATGGTGTTTGATTTTTAGAACAAGTATAACATGCTATTAGGTAGACCTTAGACTAGTAAGATGAGAGCTATAGCTTCCTATACTTGTCAAGTGGTTAAGTATGCTTATCATCATAAAGTTTTTACTATAGAGGGATACTTAGATCCTTGAGGTTCTCTCCATCCAAGCCATGATATTTGTTTCATTCCTTCTATGGATGAAACACATAAAGCTCCCATTTATGAACATAAACCTAAATGGACATCTAGAAGGAAGTTATACAAGAGGCATCCTGCATTTTCCTTGAAATTCCCTCAAGATAGGTATGAATATAAATATGATCAACATGATATGGATGCCATTATTTCCCTTAAAAGTAGTATAGATAAATTTCCACCATTTTTGAAACCCAAATACAAATAATATCCTATTTTGTTTTACGAAAGGATGGTCATACTACATAAAACCCAAGAGGATGCTAACAAATTGAAACAAGTAATATTTTTGTCTAGAAAACAATAGCATGGCGAAATAAACTAATAGTGTCATAGACAATGATTTTAATCAAACCTTTAACATGGAAATTGAGAATTATCCTTCTACTACTATTTCTAAGGTGGGTGTGGGGCATTATCAAGTAGGTTCAATGTAAGTTCATGTTTTAGGTGATAATGATCAACTAGATATTTTTTTTTTGCAATCGATAATAGTAGTTTATTTTCCTCTAGTATCCTTATGAATGCTGAATATAATAAATACAAACCTAGGCTAGATAGGTATAGAACATCTTATATTTTTTTTTATCTTTGCTTTAAAACCTCTACATAGGTTAGGTGAAATAGGAATTATTCCCTTGCATAGGCATTTAACAAAGGCTAAAATCTATCAATTTCAAAATCGTTATGTTAATCGCCTTGTTTTTTAAAACATTAATTCTAGTACTATTTAAACCTATACTAAACCAAAATCCATTATGGCTCACTATCTGTTAAATATTTTCTAGTAGTACCAAGAATGCTTCTAAAAGAGGTGTTCCTAGTTAATTATGATATTCTAGCTATTTCTTGGCCTATCCCTACTGATTTTTTAGTCCATGATGACTGCTTCACCTATAAAATATTGGTTTTTCTTAGACTATTTGAAATTTCTAAGAAAATTTCTTGGCAACTATGACCATCTCAAAATGCGATAATTTTAGTTTTTATAGATTGTTAGATTGTTAGAAAATTATGAATGCTTAAGCATTTATTGCTATCCACACTATTTTATTTCTAGATCTAAAGTTTTTTCCTATTCTGATAAGTGGATTAATGATTTGATTGATCCTACACCTTCTTATCCAACAAGGAATCTAGTTGAAGTATAATTTTCTATCGACCTAAAAACTAGGGTTGTATTAACAATTTAATAAAAAATTATAATCCATTAAGACTATATCTTGATGGTCTAAAGTGGACAGACACAAAGTCAAGGTAAGAAAATGTTGGGCATGGAGATCAAACATGGTCCCAACAACGTAACCAATTTTGCTGACACACCCTGACTACCACTACATCAAGAGTTTAAATTGGTGGTGAGGGCACCACCAATGAGGTCATTCTGGGGACTAAGTGTGAAAGTCGAGTTGAGGGTCCCAACATCCAATAGTTACTTTTGAGGATAACACTTTCATCTAACAAAAGCAAAGGGTATTCTCTCTCCTCATTCAATACCTATGCAAAATTGAAATATAAAATTTTTTAGATACTAATTTTATCAAAACTATTGCTTATTCAGGATGGATGTCTAATATTTTGCATATTAAAAAGAAAGAAAAAATGTTATTCAAATTTGCTATGATTTTAGAAATATTAATCTAGAATGTCCTAAGGATAAAATTCCTTTACCCTCTATTTGATGTGAGTAAGAATTGGCATGAACAAAAAAGAAACACTGATGGAGAAAATTTTCTCAATGAAAATTCATGCACACAATATTTGATACGAATCATTAATTTTTTCTAGATAAGCATGACATTAACTATTGTACAACATTAAATGCATGCTTATCCATTGTAAAGACTTGGCATGTCTATAAATATGCTTGTTTTATAATGAAATATCAATATGGAATTTTATCTTTGAATTCTTAGCATCTCAATCCTTATCAGTTTGGTATCCTTTGGTCAAATATGCTACGTATG
This sequence comes from Wollemia nobilis, assembly GCA_028583015.1. Lineage (NCBI taxonomy): Eukaryota > Viridiplantae > Streptophyta > Pinopsida > Araucariales > Araucariaceae > Wollemia > Wollemia nobilis. The sequence continues at coordinate 4,472,787 of JAQPPZ010016829.1, read as the reverse complement.
AACTTGGAGGATGCTTTGACTCCTTTAACGCTTCTACCTCTTTTCTTCAATGTGTAAGGTGTTGGAATTTGCTTCTCCTTTCTTTTGCTGAGTGCCACGTATTGCAGACGTTATGAAATATTTTGACTTCCTTCTTGGCAGTGCCAACATTCATGGAAGAGTAAAACAAATACTTGGCTCAATAGTCCTTGTTGTTTGGGAGTTACCTATCCTTTATTGAGTACTAGGTAATGATGTAGAGCATTTAGCGCTCCTCTTTTTGGAAATTTACATTTCTTCCCTAGTGATTTACGTTATGGATTATGAGCCAACTTTGACCCTTGTGCTAGGTGGCAATATGCATGCGCTCCTTTATCTAGCGTAAGAAACTACAAAGATTTTTAATTCCTCTATTTTCTTCAACATATTATTGCTTATTGCAAACGTATTATGGCTTCTTTGTAATTGCACTTCGTGAGGATTCTCCATGGCTGAGGCTGGATGTTAACGTATTATTGCTTCTTTGTAATTGATCTTTGTGAGGTCTCTTCTCTCCTTGGATGATGGTGGATGTTTTTTACTGATGGCTCCAAATGCAATACCTATTGTATGCAACAATGGTGGCCTTGTAATATTTTCTTTGGAAGTTTGCTCTCTTGATGTTTTTCTTTTGATAATGCACCCTGTATTTGTTCTTTTCCTGTAGTTTGCCTTGCTTTACGTGGATTGATCTTTTGCAGGTTGTGGCTGATGTTTTCTTGCTCCTTTGGTTGGATGAATCTTGAGCCTAATGGATCTTCTCCCTTAAGCACTTTTGTTAGTGCTTCTTTATTGCAAATGAGTGGAAGTATGATGTAGAGGTTGCCCCCCATATTATGGTGCCGAATGGTGCTCAATATGGTGGTGTCTTCAACCACTCTTTTAGTGGTTTTATTTACCACTTTATGCTTGTGCATTTGGTTTTTTTAAACACCTAAAATTTACCTTGAATTTGGAGCTCTTTTCCTTCCAAAATATGCTATATGTTTAGAGGAATATTTTTCCTCTCAAATGTAGGATAATATTGTTTTTACATTCACTTTAAAAACAACATATACTATTCACTTATAACTCCTTTTAAAAATCAATCTAATGTTGTTATAATTCTACGAGATTCTCTAAAAATGAGAGTAAATCTATCTCACTAATGAATGTAAAATAAATTTGATATATATATATATATATATACCTTATCACTCCTATTAAATTGTAACCCATTTTTGCTATTTATAATATGCAAGATTTATAAAATCAATGGTGTGAAATGGTATATTTTCTTAGCTTAATGACACCTTAAAAAACTTCCTCTTTGGTAGCTCTAAATGGCTCTAATATTTGATGCTCCAAAAATTCTTAATAGGCACCTTCAAAACTTTGCAATAATAATATATATGGTATAAAATTAACACATCTTTTTGTAGCTTCCTTCTTTGTAGCTTGTTGTATTGTATTTGCTGTAATTGCACCTTTATTTACTGTCTATAGACTCTTTAATTTGCAGCTATATTTGTTGCCCAAAACTTGCTTTATTCTCCTCTAAATAGGTGCTAGCTATCTCTGATTTTTGCAGCTTCATATGTTGCCTTTTCACTATTTAATTATGTAGGAGGACTCCTTAGATGTTGTTAAAATTTTATTTGGAGTTGTCTTCAAGCGTTCAAATCTGCTGCTCTTTTTTTTATCAAGCATTCTCTTTGTTGTTCATTTTTTTTATAAAAGCTTCTCCAAAGATTTCTCTAAATTATAGCTTTTATCTTCAATTTTTTGCTTTCTTTTCAACTTCTCTTTCTGCAATTCTATGCTTTTATAAATCAGCCTACAAAACTTTTGTGGTTGTCTCCAAATCTCTCTAAAATGTGACCTCTTCAATCTTCTTGCTTTATTCTGTCTTCTTGCTAAATTTTGACTTCAAATCTAACCTCTATCTTTGTCTTCTTTCTCCAAAATATGAATATCTTGAGTTCTCAACATCTTCTCAAAATTTGACAAACTTCTTGTCAATTTTTTTTTTCTTTTGGGCTTGTTGGATGGCAACAATTGTCCCAATATATTTTGGTTATGAGCTCTTTTTACTTGTAATATTCTACTTCAGGTCATTGCTTCTGCTTTTGTAATGAGGATTTATCTTGCATTCTTTTTTCTTCAAAATCTTCTATAGACATCTATTCTTGGGTCTTCTAATTCTATAGCTTTCAATTCTTTAGCAAATACTTTTAATGAAACCTTACCTTACTTTTTTCAATATTCCAACTATGGGAAATATTTCAATAAGAAATATTTCTTGGATCTCTATATTCAACTGATTTTGACTGCAATAGGATCTTCTGTAGTCCTATCTTCTGTCTTCAATATTGAATCTTCCAAAACTTAGAAGTTCTTCAATGTGACCTCTTATTGGGTATTTATCTTTAATATGCAATCTTGCAATGAGAACCTTCTTCTTCATTCTTCTCAATCTTAAAAAATGTCTCCTTCTTGGACCTCCTTCAATGTCTACTTTTTGCAACAAAAGAGTTAATCCCTACACGAGGAAAGCACATAGACTTTCAGGAAATCGAAGATGAAATTATTCTCTATCTATTGTAGGAAGCTTCTCAAATTCTAATAATCAATCTTCTATAGAAAAACTTTAGACAGTAATAGTTAGATGTATTCAATGTTCCAAAAATAATAATCTTCACTAGCTATCTTAAAAACTAGTGGAATCAAATCTATACTGAATCCTAGTCTTCACGGGTTTTCCTTTCAACCCTATGGAAATATTCTAGCCAAATAATTTGGAATACCTTTTTATCAATAGGACCTCTTCTAAGGGTCTGTTAATCAAGGTATGTATTCAATACCTATAGATTCTCTTCTATTCTAACTCTATTCTTGGAATAGGTATCTTCAATATCAAGATCTATCTTCAAGACCTGTAAATTTCCTTCTATTCTATTTTTGTTCTTGGAATAGGTATCTTCAATATCAAGTTCTGTCTTCAAGACATGTAAATTTTCTTCTATTTTCACTTTGCTCTTGGAATAGGTATATTCTCTTTTCAATATAAAGATATGTCTTCAAGACCTGTAAATGTTCTTCTATTCCAATTTTGCTCTTGGAATAGGAATATTATTTTCTTCTCAATATCAAGGTTTGTCTTCAAGACCTGTACAATTTCTTCTATTCCTATTTTATTCTTGGAATAGGTATATCCCTAAATATCATTGGTTTTTCTTCAACACAGTGAAAAATGCTATCTTCTCTAGCTTCTCTTTCCTTATCTTCTCTAGTTATTTTCTAGAGCAAATTCTCTTTATCTTCTCTAGTTCTTATCTAGAGGAAATTCTCTTTATCTTCTTTGGTTCTTTTTCAGAGGAAATTTTCTTTATCGTTATTGGTCTCTTCTTAACCAGTAGAAATTTTATTTCTTCATATCTATATAATGACTCTTATAAAACAATCTCAAGACAACGTTGTTTATAAGTGGAGGTGCACAAAGGTGAGTCCAGTTTACAAAGAAACAGTGAGATTCAGAATGATAGTAGCAATAGTGATCTCTTTTGGCTCTTTCAATTTGATCTACTATAGCTCTGATACCATTGTTAGCTTTAGAAGAGCAAATACTCAAATATAATTACCACAAGATCAATAATATAAATACAATATGAGATATATAATAATGTTGATCAATCAAGCATATAAATTTTGAATCTACTAGATAATAACTCAAAGAATGCTAATGCCAAATACTAAAAAAATACTCAAAAATATTTATTGAATGAAGAGACCAAAATACATCATACTACATCACCTTACATTGCTTACATAGGTGAATCTTCTTCTTAAGCCATATCTCTTTTACATCAATACATCCATATCTATAGAATGGAATGTGACTCTTCATATGGAGGTTTCTTGGGCCTCACTCTTCCTATGAGTCTTCATATTCCTACTCTAGTGACACATGTACATAGGTACAACTATGCACATTACATTCCAAAATATCATTGTACACTTGTGTATTACATTGCATAAAGTAAATCCTAATCTAAGACTTTTTTCCTAATCTATAGATGTACCCATGGTGGTACATTGGCATGTACCAAATAATGTAATATATTCCAACACTATGTAGGTAATATTTTGGGACTCTCTAAGAAAAGAGAAAATCAGATTCAGGACCTAAGATGCATCTTTAAAATATTATGAGAATAAAATTTAGGCTAAAATCCCATAAGTGCATCTTCAGGGTAACATCAAGCAAGTTACTAGGGTTCATCATGTCTCATCATGGAATTTAAGTAGACCCTTCCAAAATTGTAGCAATGACAAACATGAAAGAACTACATAGTATTTAAGGTAAATTACAAGCCATTTGAAGATTCATCTTATGGTGGATATTGCCTTATGAAATTTCGGAGCTGAATGGTAGAGACGTTTTTCGCAGGACTGCCCAAACTGCCGAACTCGTTTCGATCATATCTCACTCATCCGAACTCGGATTAAGCTGAAATTTTGAGGGTAGATGCCTGAAAAACCCTAGAACATCTCCACCAATTTTCATATCATTTGGAGAAACACAGATCCTAGCACATACCTATGTTTGAATGATATATTTGGTAAGCGACTATGCGAGGGTTTCATCTGGGTTGAGTGCAAGCAGCTCAAGAGGTTGGTTTTTAGGGCCTTCGAGCCCTAGCGGCCAATATTTTTGTGGTTTATGCTCAATATTTTAGCAAGAAATGTTGCAGGGGATACAAGATGGGTTAGAAATTTGTCTTTCAATAGATCATACTGTGAACTTGAGTGACAACGGCTTCCAATTTGCTGCACAAAAGAAAAGTGAAAACCATACCTTTCCTCGGTGTCTAGGGCAAGGATTAAAGAGACCACGAAATAAGTTTCAAGCAGTTGATCAAAAAATGGCTCATATCTCAAGTGAATCCGGTGCTAAGGTGCACCCACAAAATAATTCTACTGTGAAAACCCTGTTAAGAGTAAGAATTTTGAAGACTCAGTCCCAAAAATGAATTTTAGGGATGCCCTTCGTGGTGGAAAACCTCAACCCAATGCTAATATCAATACTAGGGCTTCTCATAAACCTTTAAGAATGCCTAATATTGATCCCAGGAAAACAAAGTCAGGATGTCTTAAAGCAGCTGATGGAACTCCTATTGTTAAGCTTGATATGGGTAATATTTAGACTGGCATTGAAGATTTGGAAAAAAGAGGACTAATTTGTCGGTTCGTGGGTTTTCGTCCGAGTCTATCTACTTTCAAAGTTTGGGCTACAAAAATCTGGAAAACTAAAGGTGAGTTACAAATCTCTATTTATCCAAATGGTTATTTTCTTGTTTTATTTGCTAATAATGAAGATAGAGAGAAAACTTTTCAAGGGGGTCCTTGGTTTTTTGGAAGGGCGGGGCTTTTCATGAAGCCCTGGCATACTAAATTTAAATCCGAAGAAGAGATGCCTTCTATAGCTCCCGTGTGGGTTAGACTCTTTGGCCTCCCTATTGAATTTTGGAATCCTACTGTTTTTTCTTCAATTGGAAACTCTTTAGGAACTTTTATGATGACTGTTGATTGTACTCAAAATTTTGAACATATTATTTATGCTCAAATTTGTGTTTTAATGGATTTTTACAAACCCCTACCTAAAAATATCACATTACAATTTGGGGAAGACACTTGGGAGAAAGTAGTGGACTATGAGAACATTCCTTTTCGTTGTAGAATTTGCCATGAATATGGTCATTTGGCCAGTGCTTGCCCAAATAAAATTCCCGATCAAAAGAAAGAAGATATAAACTCAACGAGGTTTCCAAATACCTAAGAAGAAGAACACTAAAAAAAAACCAAGTAATGAAGGATCAATCAAAGTCATTTGCTAATATGTTTGAAATCCTTTCCACAAATGATGTCCCAAGTGAGGAAGAGGAAATAATGGAAACCGAAATCTTAGAAACACAGTTTAAATATGAAGGAAATAACTCAGAGACAAACCAAAAAATCAAAGGTTTTCAATAGAAAAAAAAGGAGAAAATTTACACAAGAAAAACAATATTTCAAATGTCAAAACTTCAAAAAATGCAAGTCCCAATATAGACTCCATTGAACCATCTAGTAAAATTTTGGCTGTGTATGAGCATTCTTCAAGGTTAGAAGCCATCTCAGATTCAATTGGAATAAGTCAAGAAACATGGAAAAAAAATTGAAGATGGATTCTAATAAAAAAGTAGGTCGCAAGACCAATCAACATCATATGGTAAAAGAAGGTGAAAAGCTTGTAGAGGGAGGTAAGATTAATGCCCTTCCCAACATTTTTAGCCCTGGTATTAATGAAGATCATCACTTGGAATATTAGAGGACTCAAATGGAGTCTTTCAAAACAAAATGAAATTAGAAGAATGATTCAGATAAATCATCCACATCTTGTTTTCCTTCAAGAAACAAAAATGTCAATGGAGGATATGGACTTAATTGCCAGTAAAATTTTGCCAGCTGGAAAAGTGGTTTCCCTCAGTTCCCAAGGGAATTCGGGTGGCATTGCTTGTCTTTGGGACCCAAAAGAGGTATTTATTCACCATATGGTTGGCAGTTGGGGTTTGTTGGCTATAGCTATTCAAAGTAGACATTCCAACCAGATTATGCTCTGCATTACTGTTTATGCCCTAACTTCTTTGGAGGAAAAAATAAGACAGTGGAAGGATATTACTCATATTATCTCTCATTTTCCTAAAGCTTGGATCTTGATCGGAGGAGATTTCAATACCATCCTCTCTCTAGATGAGAAAAGGGGGGAAATAGAAATTTAGACAAAAGTACTTGACCTCATGAACGAATATATTGCAAACCTCCATCTTGTGGATATCCAACCAGATAATGGCCTTATGACTTGGTCTAACAGAAGGCAAGACTTAGCTTGTATAATGGAGAGATTGGATAGGTTTTTGCTCTCTAAATATTTCTTAATCCATGGTCACATTCCTAAAGTGAAGACTCTTAATAATGTTGGTTCGGATCATTGGCCAGTCATGGTGGAAATGTGGAAAACCAATGTGAGTTTCTCTCCTTTTCATTTTCAATTAATGTGGCTTAGAGATATTTCATTCAAACCTCATGTGCAACAATGGTGGAAGGAAGGTAAACCTAGGCATGGGACTAAGATGTTCTGTTTTGCCAAAAGACTGCAATACATTAAATCCAAAATCAAGACTTGGAACTGGAAAGAGTTTGGGGATGTTCATAAAAAAAAACATGAAGTTATTGCTCATCTTGAAAATTTGAATAAGAAAATCTGTTTAGATGGCCTCACGGAGAAGAGAAGTGCAAATGAAATTAAACTCACAACTCAGTTAGAGGAATGGGAAAAAGAAAAGAAATCTTATGGAAGCAAAAATCTAGAATTCAATGGCTCAAAGAAGGAGATCGAAACACAAATTTCTTCCACAAATCTCTTCTAGCTCGAAGATCTCACAACTTTATTTCTTCCTTAAAATTAGATTATGGAGATGTTGTTTATACTTGGGATGGCATGAACTCTATTGTTGTTGATTACTTTTCCAATCTTTTTGTTGCTACTCCTCTTGACTCAGCTTCTCAACAAAATATTCTTCAAGCAATCCCTTCTCTTATCACTTTTGAGGAGAACTCTATTTTGACTGCTCCTGTTACTATCAATGAGCTTCAACAAGTAGTGTTTAAAATGCAAAAATGGAAAACCCCAGGTCCTGATGGTTTTCCTATTGAGTTCTACCAAGAGTTTTGGGATATCCTTCATGTTGATTTATTAGAGGTGGTGGAAGAAGCCAGGAAATCCAAAGAAATTTTGAAGGTTCTTAAGTCCAATAAGCCTTAAATTTCCCCACACATTAGACATGGTGAGGGTTCTTAAGTCCAATTCCTCATGTATCTATAAATATTTACATATGCATCGAGTAATAGACTTATAGACTTGTATTAACCTCTCTGATATGTCAAGTGATCTAGAATAAAATTACCCTACAATTTTAATCAAAATATTTCTCATTGACATTCCCATATAGCCTAGAGGTAACCTACTTTAGCATTTCAAATAAAAACACTTTGCATAAAACTTTTGGGGGCAACCTGCTCACCACTACTATACATATCCATATACTTCCCTTACTACTCAATGGCATCTGTCATAATAGGCATACAAAATAATTTCTCTCTCATGCATTTGATCAGTAAAATACTTTGGGTACACCACTCAGAGCATGCATTGTGTTAGTAAAATTTTTTGGGTACTCAAAGAATTCATTTACTTAGTAAAGTCCTTTGGGTATACCACTCAAAGCATGCATTTGCCTAGTAAAATCCTTTAGGTATGTTACTCAAAGAATGCATTTGGTCACACAAGTTGGAAAAATAATTATCTATGTGGTAGGAGGGATGAATGGATATGGCTATAAGTGGTAAACCTTACCATAAGCAAGAGAAAATACTAACAAAACAAGCATGCCAATTGGCTAAAACAACGCTCAAAATTAACATAGAAGAAAAAGGCAATGTTAAGTTTAGGACAACACTCAAGCCTCTACTACACAATACATAGGTTAAATACAGGCCAAGCTTTAAAAAAATTAAAGGAGAGGTAAACTAACATAAAACAATATTATCAACAACCTTGGAGAAAAACCAAGCTAAAGAAGCACACGATTCAATCAAAACAACAAAGAAAGGATCTGGTTCAAAGCTCTCCTACATCTCCTCTGAAATGGACATCGTGTTGCTTCAAATCTTCTTCTCCTCAAGACTTCAAGCCTCCTCCTTTTTTCTCAAAACCCCTTTCCCACCCAACACAATATTTTAAACACCAAAAGGGTATGTGCACATCTTCTTGTATGGAGGCGATCACATAAGAAACACTCAAGAAGATGTTTTTTTTCAAGACTTGTGCCACTTGAGTATTTTAATTAAGATGCCACCAAAGCATACCAAAAAGAATAATGCACTCCTTAAATTGAGTTAACCTTATTCTTTAAATTGATGATTACCTTTATCAAAACCAAAAGGGTAGTATTAATTATTACCCCCTATTTTGCTTTATTAATTTCAATCCCAACATTTGACATTAATTGTTTTTTTTTCCAAATTTTAATGTCACTAATCTAACTAATACTTTACTAGTCTAAAGTATTAAAGCCATCATTTAATTAACTTAATAATTTAGAAGTATTAATATTATCAACTAATTAATACTTAATTATTCTAAAGTATTAATATTATCAATTAATACTTAATAAAATCTTATTCAATAAAATATATGCATACCACAAATATAGTTTCATACCATTGTTTTATCCCTAAATGGATGGTCTCCTTTAAAATAGTCTAATGCTATCACTGACCTATTAAGGAGACTCATTGCAAAAACAAATTCCTAGCCCAATGGTGAAAATACGAAAACAAGCAAAATGCAATGCATCTACATGAAGGGTATTTTGTTACTCGGAGCTATCCATGAATAAGTAATCACCATAATTTCTTAAAGTATCTCTCTGAAAGCACGAGGATACGAAAACAAAAAGGAAAGTGCCAAAATAGATGCTTTTAAAACCCAACTTAACGCTTATAGCCTATGTATTGCAAAGTGCATAAAAAGAAAGAGCATAGACGAATTGACACAAGATAAAAGCAATATAAAATGCGGCCTTTTTTTTTTAATATGCTTTTCAGAGTTGTGTTACAATACGTCTCCTTCCTTTTCAGGGAATAGGAGCGTCAAATAAGTTTCTTATCGCATCTATAAACAACAATCCTTCTTCCGCGTGCCCACATGTAATATGGGCGGACCAAAACGTTGCCACCGCTTATGTATGTGATTCTTTGCTCTTTCCTGCTCCTCTGATGTCGAAAACCTACGTTCAAAGAAACAGAAAAGATTAGTAGCACCTGCGGGCAGAATAAAACATGTATTTCCCAAGGCCTAATGTCAGTATATGCGTGAAAATATTAAAACGATGATCAAATGACCTCAGATCGACCTGAAATTTTAACAGAAGCATAAATATGTTATCAGGAAGCCATTGCAAAAATAAAAGTCTAGAAATTCCTCACAGATTTGTATTCGCTCCAGGGTGGGACGAATAGACCTACAATAACTTGTCAAAAAGCACCCTCTTCAATGTCCTATATCAAAAGCTCCAAATGACCTATAAAATTGGGGTTAGCTAATTGAGGGTGTTTTGGGAAGACCCAGAAGGTCAGATTTCTCCAATTTTACCTCTATCACCTAGATTTTTCTGGTGCCATCTGCAAGTTAGTAAAGGCGGGAAATGACAAAAACCTGGTCAAAATTGCTCAGAATGAAATGAAATTTGAACTGTAACCTATTTAACATATCTAGAATAAAATGCAAAAGAAAAACCAGAGAAATCTATCACAAATTTCTAATCATCCCGGGGTGGGGTGAATAGGATTGTGACAGTTTGGGGAGCACCCGAGGGCAGGATGCCCACCGTTTGCGACATTGTTTCAGTACCAATACACTTGGGATGGGTCCAAAATTCCTTATAGGGTGTTGTCAACAAATTTGGTGAAATATTGTGGCCGAAAATTGGGTTTTGGGTCGGGATTTGTGCTTCCAATAGTCACCCAATAACCTCCCTTTCGAATGAGAGATTAAGGATGTGAAGGCACAAATCGCAAGTAGGTATGTAAATTGGTAGCACTTCATTGCTCAAATTATCCTTCTCTGTATCCCTTTTGGGTGGGAAAACTCCCCAATTTATAGACCTTAGGGTCTCCTTGTTTAAATTGCGCATGCGAGGGCGCCACTTGAGTTAACTGTCCTATTTTCAGAGAAAAGCTAGTTCCCTAATTTAGAATATCCTTGCATGAGGTCTCTAAAATAAAGACATGCATGACTGAAGTATCTCTTCTTGAATAAAAGCTATTGCTCGCAATTGCATGGCCTGAAGCCTCAGTTAACTGGCGGAGTTACCGAGGTTTGACTTTTTTTGCCAGTCAAACCTTCTATTCGCCTCACCCTAGGGCGAATGCTACTATTCATCCTTGGGTGGGACGAATGCTAGTTTGTATTCATCCCGAGGTGGGACGAGCAGAGAGCAAGGTGCCAAAAAGGTGCCAAATTGACCTTTGACCTTCCAAACTACTTTTGGGAGTGGTTAGGACCACTGTTTAACCTCTGGGGGCTACCCTGGGGGCTGTTTGTGTCAATGCGATTAGCGCTTGTTGTCACATAATCGTATTGGTGCTGTTTTGGTGTCTACAAATGCCCCTTTTTGGGAAGCAATGTGCAAGGCGTAGCGTCGAGCAAAAATAAATAACCAAAGCACTAATGATTAGGGTTTCTCAGTAACCTAACCAACTCTTGATGCCCCAAGTATGAAAATGGCATGCATTCTTGAATCCTTGCCTTTGACGAGCTAAGGAACTTAATTCAAGTGTTAACCTTGTTCAGTGAGGTGTTACTTGAACATGGATATTGATCAGTCATGAATAGGCAAAGGGCGCAACCTTTTGTCTGTGGGAACCTTGAGTTCATGATTCACGGATGCAAAGTGTTTGATTAGCTTGTGATAATTGCTTGTTTGCTGCCCCAAGCAGGGGTGCATTTGTATTTGTCAATGATTCTTTGAATGCATGTCATTTCCAGGATTGGGTATGTTGTTGTTGATTGGCGACTAAGTGTGACTACCCCCTCAAGCGATGAATCGATGAGGGAATGATCAACACGAGAAAAGCGTGAGTTGCTTGACCCAAGATGACTGAGGTAAGGGTGCCTTCAGTTGTTTACCATTAAATACAAAAGCAGTTTTCGAACATTCTGACCTATTTTTGGTGGGTTTGAACCCTTTTTGTGACGCATTTCGGAGTTGAAATTGGCAAAAATCTATCTTCCCGTGGAGAATTCCGGCTATGGTAGCCTTCTTAGGGAGTAGGATAGTGACAATTTGTGACCCCAATGTCTATTTTGGATGCCAAGAATTTCAGGCACAAATACGCCTTCGTTCGGCAATGGTATTGCTATTTTTGGTTGGGTTTTGACCCTTTTTGGTGACGTCGTTTGGGGCTGAAATTCTCAAAAATCCGGCTTCCTGTGGAGCGGTCCGGCTATGGTTGCCTTATTAGGGAGTAGGATAGTGAGGATTTGTAGCCCTGAAATCTGTTTTGCATTCCTGAAATGTCAAGTGCAAAAGCACTCTCATTGGACAGTTTTATTGCTTGTTTTTGGTGCATTTTTGTGCATTTTTTTGCTATTTTTAAAATGTTTGCTCTGTATTCGTCCCTGGGTGGGATGAATTCCTATTTAGTATTCATACTAGGGAGGGACGAGTGCTAACCAGAGTTCTCATCCCAAGGGGGGCGAATACAAGCTCAAAAAGCCTATTTAAAGGCCAAAACTAAGTTTTGGGCTCATTTGCATTTGTTTTTCTTTGCGATTTGGAGCTCTAAGGAGGAGGAGGTCAATTCTGCAAAGTGAAGCACTCCTGAACTGTTCTTGCGACCATGAGTTCACACATCAGATCGAGCGGTAGAGCCGAAGTGATACCAGTGAGTGCCTGTCCTCATTATTAGTTTGCGTTGCAGTTTGAAAACCGCAAGTTGTTTATTGCTTGTTTTTTTTTGTTGTTGTTAATTTATCAGTTAGAATTAAAAACCCTAGATCTGAAAAATTATGTTTTTGAATGTTGTTGTTTTTGTGTTTAATTTATCAGTTAAATTTAAAACCCTAAAACTGACAAATGATTGTTTTTGTTGTTAATTTATCAGTTAGAATTAAAAACCCTAGATCTAAAAAATTACGTTTTTGAATGTTGTGGTTTTTTGTTTAATTTATCAGTTAAATTTAAAACCCTAAAACTGACAAATGATTGTTTTTGTGTTTTGTAATTGTTTTTGTTGTTAATTAATCAGTTAGAATTAAAAACCCTAGATCTAAAAAATTAATTTTGAATTTTGTAATCACTATTTTGTGTGTGCTCTGTACACATTTTTGTTTTTCATTATTTTAATGTTTTTATGTTGTTTTCTATTGCAGGTTGTGAAGAGTCGATACCGGGTGCCTACTGTTATCACTGAAGCACGTGTAGCACTAACTTTTGCGGACTAGGATTGGCTTGATGCCCTTGGGCTCAAGCAGGTGACTCGACTGGAGCCGATGGTCGGGGATCAGGCCTATCTGACGGCCTTGATCAATCTGTTGGATCCCCGGACCAACACCTTCCATCTCCCAACAGGGGAGATGACAGTGACCTTGGAGGATGTCTATCAGATTCTTTGAATTCCAATAGATGAACTGCCGATTAGGACGATGCCGCAGGATCGAAGGACAACAGTACTGATACGTTGTTTCAGGCATGGGGAGGAGTTGGGTGTGGAGAGCCCAGTGGAGAGGGCAGAGATCGACTATCATACTGGTGGCATATTGGTTCGATGGTGGCTAGAGAGGGGTGTGTTGGTAATGAGGCATGCATTACTCATGGGCCTCATTTCTAACATGCTGCTCCCTGACTCTTCGAGTGCGAGGTTCCCGTGGAACCTACTGGAGGTGGTATTCAGGCTGGTGGAGTGTCCTACAGATACATCGATGATCATGAGATGGAGACAAAATATGCTAGCATAGCTTTATGATGAGCTCTACGAGGTCCGCTCTCAGAAGCAAAAGGGGATTAGTTGCAGCTACTTGTTGTAGTGCTGGGCTTGGTAGCACATAGTAGTGGAGAGGCCAACGGGGCTGCCCTAGATGACTCGAGCAAAGATGGCAGACCGGGAGATTGGATACGGGGTACTGTGGTGGAGGTTAGAGGAGAAGGGTCAGAGTCGACGATGGGTAGGTGCCTTAGGGCACTATGTCGATGCTTTCGCTCAGCTTACTCCAGGGGAAGTGTTCTGGCGCCCCTACCAGGACTTTTTATCCTGGCCTAAGGTAGGAGAGTGGATCTGACGTATTGGTTGAATGCTTCAAGGTTGATGTTGAGTTGAATGGTGTTGGTTGACTAAACCTTGTTTGATGAGCATTGTTGTTGAAACCCTAATTGATGGTGAAAAGAACATGAGTGTCATTATTATGTGATTCTTTGCATAGTTGGAAATTGTTGGGGTTTCATGTTCTTGAAAGAAAACATTCTATCCTATCCATTTCAGATATTAAGTGAGTTTTCATATTTGAGATTGAGATTGAGCTGAGTTGATTTGAGTTGAGTTTTGAGATTGGGATTTGAGTATAGAACATATTGAGTCTCTAATAATTCTCTTTATGCTTCTATGAGTTTGACAAATCACATTGGGTCTTTAACAATTCACTTTGTGATTTCCTACTAAAAAAGTTTTTCTTGGTGATCTTGCTGAGTTTTTGGACAGGTTCCAGTGGGGACTTGTGAGCAGTTTTTGGACAGGTTCCGGTGGGGACTTGTGAGCAGTTTTGGACAGGTTCCGATGGGAACTTGTGAGCAATTTTTGGACAGCTTTTGGTGGGGACTTGTGAGTAGATTTGGACAGGTCCTAGTAGAGGACTTGTGAGCTGAGTTTGATAGTTATAACAGAGAACTTGAGGATAGAGGTGCATTGGTTCTATGAGAAGAACCTGAGGACAGTTGCTCGCAAGTCTTTGAGAAGGCTTGTATGCAGAGGATTGATTTGTTCAAGAGTTGGACAGATCTAACAAACAGAGGAAGACTTGTACTAGACCGACTGACTGTGTTTGGTACAGGTTGCTAAGCTGCTGTGGACGTGATCATAGAAGGCAGATGTCTCTTAGGCTAAGCATTAAGGATAGGAGGTCTTCGATGGAAAGGAGTTCCACGTGCTTGGCAAGAGGTAGAGGCGAGTTGATCTTCCGATGGATCATTTCCGGAGCGAGAGGGGAAGGTATCTCCTTTGAGCAGAGGCTCATAAATTTTGATTGGGGGAAGGTATCTCCTTTGAGCAGAGGCTCATAAATTATGATTGGGGGAAGGTATCTCCTTTGGGCCGAGGCTCATAAACATTGTAATTGGGAAGGATTCCCAAATAACTTTGAGATAACTTTTAGAGAAAAGTTTTGTGGACATAGCCCAGCCATTCTGGGTGAACCACATTAAAATTGGTGTCACTTTGTGGATGATAATGTGCATTGCTTTGATATTGATTTGGGTATATTGCTTTACTATTTTGAAGTATAAAGGAAAAAGTAAAAAGAGGTCTTATACTATTCACCCCCCTCTCAGTATAAGCTTGTGTTCTTCAATTGGTATCGGAGCGGGTGCCTTCGAAAAGTTTAACGGCTTGAAGGAAAAGCTAGTAAAGAACACAATGGATCATTCAAGTGGCAATGCAGCACCTATTCTTGATGGGTCAGATTTTGGTCTTTGGAATGCAAGGATGAAGGTTAATCTAATGGCACTTGGGAATGAGGTTTGGGAAGTGTTTGAAGATGAGTACACTATTCCTGAACATGGTCCTAATACTAAAGAAGAAAGGCTCCTACATCATAGCAATTCAAAAGCAATGAATGCAATCCTGAAAGGCTTACAGAAAGTAGATCTCATCAAAGTGATTCACTGCAAGACAACTAGTGAAATGTGGAAACATTTGAAGGTGGTTCATACAGGTGATACAAATTTTAGAAAGGCCAAGTTGAGACACTTCAAAGGTATGTTTGAACAACTCAAGATGAGTGATTATGAAAATATTAGTGACTACATGCTTCTTATGGATGAGGTTGTAAACTCCATGAAAGTATTAGGTCTTGAGCTTGCTGAAAATGATTTTTGTGATAAGATTTTAAGATCTCTTCCTAATAGATTTAGTGAAAATATTTCTGCTATTGAGGAAGCTAAAGATTTGGATAAGTTGAAAAAGGATGAGCTCCATAGTATACTTGCAGCATTTGAGTTGAGAACTCAAGTGAAGGTTGATGTCAAGAAAGAAGCGACTTTCAAGGCTACCAAGAATTCTAAGGGTAAACGACTTCAAGATAGTGATGAGTCTTCTAGTGATGAAGAGGCATATTACGACAAGAAAGGCAAGTTCTCTAGAAAGCACAAAAGTATGAAAAATATAAGATGTTTCAATTGTGGAAAGTTTGGTCATTATGCTACTGACTGTACTATTCCCAAGAATGAAAGTGATGAAGATAAACAGGATTCTAAGAGTAAGGATTCTGAAAAGCACAAGCATCACAGGAAAAATAAATATGAGCACAACAATCAAGGAAAGAGGTATTCTCACAAGCACAAGAAGAATTTCTACCTAGACAAAGCAAGTAAGTGTTCTAGTAGTGATAGTGAAAGTTCTTCAAGTGATAATGAAAATGAGATGTTGTTCATATCAGAAAAAGAGGAAGAACTGAAACATAGATTCATTATCATGAAATGTCTTATATGTGGAAATTTTTGTCACCTTGAGGATGATTGCACAAATAATGATTTTGTTTGTAGTATGTATGAGGATGCTTCAGAAAACTATAAGGAAGATGCATGTATGGTTTTTGAAAAGGGTAGCACCTCTAGTGATAAGAAATTTGAAAAAGGCTTTGATGAATCAAAAAGCAAACAAATAGATGAAGATATAGAGGAAGGTGAAGTAGATCTTGAAGGTGAACTTATTAGTTCTCTTAGTGCTTTGAAAAAGGAAAGAAAGAAGAATGCTTGACTCAAGGATAAGTTAGATGAATGTTGTATGGAGAGAGATGATATTATAGAAAATCTTGACTTCTCTATGGCTAAGACACAAGAAATCAAGGATGAGTTAGAGTATAAGGTTCTTGAGTATAGTGAGTTAGAACAGAAAATGGCTTCTTTGAAAGAGGAAACTAAAGAGTACAAGGATAAGCTTTACAGGTTTCAAGATAGCTCCAAAAAGGTTAAGTCACTCATCAAAGGTCAAAGAAAGAGAACAGATAAAACAGGCCTTGTTTTTGTTAAGCCACACAAGGAACAAGTTGGAGAGTCTAGTAAGAGACTCCAAACGGAAGAGAGTTCTGATGAGGAAAGTATTTCAGAAAAGGAGTCTTTGAATGATAGATGCACAGAAACAAAAAACAGAATTCATAATGAGAAGAAGAAGTTTTCAGAACCTAAGAGGTCAATTAAAGGAAAGTTTCAAGGGAGATGTTTTGCTTGTCACAGGTTTGGTCACATGGCTTCACATTGCATGGCTCAAGTGAAGGAGTAAATGACAGTTTCATAAGTGCTAGTTACTTTCAAGGGTATTGCTACTCTTGTCAATAGTTTGGGCACAAGGTAGTTTATTGCAAGGCAAATAACAAGAACAGGTTTGGTCGGAACAGGTTTGGCGGAACGAGTTTGGTCGAGAAAAGGTTTGGCTAGAACAGGTTTGGTCAGAACTGGTGGATTCAAAGATCAGGTTTACCTCAGAGAAACAACATCGTCAAGTGTTTCAAGTGCAATAATGAAGGTCACATAATCAGACAATGTAGAGCTGAAATTCCAAATTACAGGAACAAGAACAGTGGCATGATCAGGTCCAAGGATCAAGGCATGGACAAGAACAGGGATGAGAACAAGAACAAGAACAGTGACAAGAACAAGAATATGGACAAAGAGTTCAAGAGAAGGCCCGACAAGGAAGTTATAGACACTGATGATGATCAATGCCTAATGGGAGTTTTACTCCCACCCAAGAATTAATCACCTCATCAGGAGGTGGGGGAGGGACTAAGCTAAGAGGATCATTCTTAGTCCCGAGCCCCAAAGGTGACCCTTTGCCATTGATGACAAAGGGGGAGATATTTGAGTAAGGGGGAGAGCCTCAAGACAGGGGGAGCTGTTTATGTTGAGTTTCTGTGTTGTTGAGAAGCATGGTTTGCCATCAATGACAAAGGGGGAGATTATTGGTAATTTTGGGTTTGAGATCCTAGCTTCTTGTCTATGAGTTGTCATTGATGTCAAAAGGAAATGGCATTAATGTTAAGAGGATATGTTGGCTTCAAAGGTGGAATATTCCAAGAGAATATTTTTAAGAGAATCCGGAGAGATTCCATTGGCAAGGGTTTTCATTAAATCCAATGGAGGTTATCTTTATTATTTATTTAATTATTATTTAAAACCCTTCAAGGTTTTAATTAATTAATTAAGGGAGAAATTATTTTTAATTTATTAAAAATACTTAAAGGTTTTTAAACCTTTTTTAATTCTTAATTTATTAAAATTATTTAAGGGTTTTTAAACCCTTTTTTGAAAAGACTTTTGATTAATTTTGAAATGGTCTTTATTTCCGCCGACGTCAAGGTGTCTTTGAAGAGACTATTTATTCTCCAACTCCTAAGGTTGGAAGGCCAATTAATTCGAAATTCCTCGAATGCAATTTGTGGTGTTTGTGCTCTGTATTCGCTACGATCGAAGGAAGACTTAGAAGCACGTGCGGTTGAAAAGTCTTCAGGAGTTTTTTCGAGGGTGAAGTGGAGGGAAGTTCACTTGTGAACTTCATAGCCCGCGTGGGCTAGTGGCAGCGAAGGCTGCTGTTGGGCGCTGCATTGGCGGAGGTCACCGTTTCGAGTCTCGCAGGGGTGCTTTGCTAGAGTAACACACATTTTTATTAAAACGTCTTTATGCCATGAAATTCGGAGTTTCTTGGACAGCGATTTATAAGGTGTGATTAAATTTTATGAGTTTTGGCTTTTGTGATTAGCATTGAATAAAAGCTTAGGAGAAATAAGGGCATATTTCTTTGGATGTATTTTTAAGATTATTCTTTGCTATGCTAAAATTAAAAATGGAGGTATAAGGTGTGAGTCTGTGATTGTTGATTTATTGCCGTGTTATGGTGGTTGTGTTTAAAGAAGTGGAGCTAAAAGGTGTAAAAAAGGAAGTTTATATTATTGCTCATTTCTTTTTATTATAACCCTAACTTGGTTGGAAGTTTGAGAGTTGTGTGTGGTGACAGCTTGAAGGTTCAATTATCTTCTACTCCAATAAGGTATGGGCACATTCTTCTTATGAGTATGATTGGTGTATGTTTTCTGAAATAAGGTTGGAGTGAAAAGGTATTCTACTAGGTATCCTTTGGCTAGGTGTAAATCCTATTTTCTGGTTTGTTGAAGACTACTTATGCATTGTTATCCTTAAGGAGATTTTTTGGTGAATGCATAATTTTTGGTTTGAGATAGTGGAAGCTTTGTGCACTAGGGTTTATATTTGTGAGTCTAGCTACTTGCATTGAGTTGGTGGAACCCTTGGTTGGCTGTTTTGAGTTTGATGGTTGAGTTGCTTCCATAGAGGTTTTTTGATCAAGTTATTGCTTTACTTGATTCATGATATTGGGCTTACTCCATTGAGTTGATTTGAGCAAGTTATTCTTTGCATTTGGTGATATTGTGTTGGTGGCTATTTTGTTCAAATATTTTTGGAGGGAAAATGATTTCTACTTGTTTCCTTTTCTTGTGATGATTGGTTGAATGCTTCAAGGTTGATGTTGAGTTGAATGGTGTTGGTTGACTAAACC
The DNA here is from genome assembly GCA_028583015.1 of Wollemia nobilis. Taxonomy (NCBI): domain Eukaryota; kingdom Viridiplantae; phylum Streptophyta; class Pinopsida; order Araucariales; family Araucariaceae; genus Wollemia; species Wollemia nobilis. Next base: position 4,453,350 of record JAQPPZ010016829.1, on the reverse strand, counting down.
TTGTTTGATGAGCATTGTTGTTGAAACCCTAATTGATGGTGAAAAGAACATGAGTATCATTGTTATGTGATTCTTTGCATAGTTGGCAATTGTTGGGGTTTCATGTTCTTGAAAGAAAACATTCTATCCTATCCATTTCAGATATTGAGTTGAGTTTTCAAATTTGAGATTGAGATTGAGCTGAGTTGATTTGAGTTGAGTTTTGAGATTGGGATTTGAGTATAGAACATATTGAGTCTCTAACAATTCTCTTTATGCTTCTATGAGTTTGAAAAATCACATTGGGTCTCTAACAATTCACTTTGTGATTTCCTACTAAAAAAGTTTTTCTTGGTGAGCTTGCTGAGTTTTTGGACAAGTTCCAGTGGGGACTTGTGAGCAGTTTTTGTACAGGTTCCGATGGGGACTTGTGAGAAGTTTTGGACAGGTTCCGATGGGGACTTGTGAGTAGTTTTTGGATAGGTTTCGGTGGGGACTTGTGAGCAGATTTGGACAGGTCCTAGCAGAGGACTTGTGAGCTGAGTTTGATAGTTCTAGCAGAGAACTTGAGGATAGAGGTGCATTGGTTCTATGAGAAGAACTCGAGAAGGCAAGTCTTTGAGAAGGCTTGTATGCGAGAGGATTGATTTGTTCAAGTGTTGGACAGATCCGACGAGATAGAGGAAGACTTGTACTAGACCGATTGACTGTGTTTGGTACAGGTTTCTGAGTTGCTGTGGATGTGATCATAGAAGGCAGAGGTCTCTTAGGCTAAGCATTAAGGATAGGAGGTCTTCGATGGAAAGGAGTTCCACGTACTAGCAAGAGGTAGAGGTAGTTGATCTTTTGAGGGATCATTTCCAAAGCAGAGGGGAAGGTATCTCCTTTGAGCAGAGGCTCATAAATTTTGATTGGGGGAAGGTATCTCCTTTGAGCAGAGACTCATAAATTCTAATTGGGGGAAGGTATCTCCTTTGGGCCGAGGCTCATAAACATTGTAATTGGGAAGGATTCCCAAAGAACTTTGAGATAAATTTTAGAGAAAAGTTTTGTGGACGTAGCCTGACCATTCTGGGTGAACCACATTAAAATTGGTGTCACTTTGTGGATGATATTGTGCATTGCTTTGATAATGCTTTGGGTATATTGCTTTACTATTTTGAAGTATAAAGGAAAAATTAAAAAGAGGTCTTATACTGTTCACCCCCCCTCTCTCAGTATAAGCTTGTGTTCTTCATGATTGGGCATCACGAGACTGAGTAGGAGTTCTTCCCATATGGCCGGGTTACACGATAGTTCGGAGTACTCTAGGGGTTGCCTGGTGAGCCCGTGGTCTATCGACACCGGGGAGATGAGAGGACTTTGGACCGACCAGTCATTGCGCCATTAGGTGAGGATGCAGATGCCGCGATTGACGTCCCGGATGTGGATGACATCAGGGTGACGGCTGAGTATGAGCAGTGGTTGACCTTGCGATGGTGGCGAGGCGAGGGGCCGCTAGACGGGGCAGAGGTGGCAGCAACAGGGGATGAGGGTGCAGAGGCACCAGATGGGGGTTGGGGTGCTCTTTTGGATGATGCAGAGATGGTGGAGGTTGAGGATGCGGGCGAGTATGGGGTTACAGACCAGCAAAAAATGCAGGATGTCTCAGAGCAGTGGGAGCCAGAGCAGGCTACTGTTCCAGAGATGGCAATGCCTCAGGCAGTGGCGGAGGACACGGAGGTAGGGTTACACGCTGAGAATGCGTGATTGGCAGAGATGCTACAAATGCGAGATGAGGAGAATGCACGATTGGTAGGGTTACTCCGAAGGCGGGATGAGGAGCTTGGGGATGCACTACGGGAGAGGGATCTCCTACGAACATAGCTAGCAGAGTGAGAGAACGAATGGGCTGCATACCACCGACAGGATGGAGATACCGATGCTGCGCGGGAGAGGGATCTCCTACGAACATGGTTGGCACAACGTGACGGTACTTTGGTGATGTATCGTCAATGAGAGATGGACTTGGTGCGATATCGGTTGGAGCTGGAGGTAGAGATTGATCACCTCGGTGGGCAGGTCCCTACGCCCGTTGGAGGGGGCTCTTCACATCGGATGAGGGGCAGTGATACTGAGCAGTCAACATCATCTCGTCGTAGGTGATTGGATGAGGGAAGCAGTAGCAGGCGGGATGCAGGGACTAGCAGCAGCCACCCTGAGGGGTCCCATAGGACTCACCACACGGGGGGTAGTTCCCGTCGCACCAATCTTGCGTGATCATGGTGGTCGACGCCCTAGGCTTGGGGGTTTTTGAGCTTTTGGGTTTTGTTGTGAGGTCAGAGGACCGGTTCATTGTAGCTTGTGGGCATTTTTGATGATATATATACAGATGACTCTTTTTTTGGTTTTTATAAACTTTTCATGGTTTGTTTACTATTTATGCATATTGATTTATGATGATGTATGCATGTGGTATTATGAATGCGATGTTTCTAATTATATGATGTATGCATATGGAATGAATGAAATGATTTGTTGATAACTTGTCGATGGCACCATAGATTATGCAAGATTGACTGGCTTGTTGTACTTATGGGATGAATTTGTGGAATGACTTTGTATGTGAAAACTTTGTTTTTGTATGTTGCATATTTTTGGATGGTGATGGAATGAAATGCAATGTACCAGTTTTTTTTAAAATGTAGTTAGGCTTTTCTGAGATTCAAATATTTTAACTAACTAGCCAAGACTGGACATGTATCTTGCAAGACTTTTGAACAAGGTATAAATCTTACTTGGAGGTTAACCAAGTTATTTCACATCCCTATGTGTGCAATTGAGTTCGTTTATGTGGTATTTGTCAGGATACCGCCAGTGCTAGATAGGCTATCAACCAAACTTGTACTGAGGATCACCTAACTAGCTCCACTAACTTCGTTGTTGTATTTAGCAAGATTAATCCATGAGACAATCTAAGGTACCATAAGCTAGCTCATCCACATGCAAACATTGGTCTACTCACATGCAAAGCTAATGTGACAGACATATCGTCATGTGGGTAGGATACCACCATTGCCAGGTAGGCTGTCCACCAAACCTGTAATGAGGATCACCTAGATGGTTTTCGAATACTAAGAATTCCAGAGATTCAAGTTTAGGATTTTTATTGGCTCAATGTTTTAGGATATTTGCTCGTATACAAAGTGATGAAAATCACTGTTTATTTTGTTCTTTCTTTGTTTTTCTTTTGGAGCAAGGATTTTGAATAGTGGTGATAACCACTGTTATTTGATTTGGCTTTTGAACTTTGTAAGGTTGAACTTGTATGTTTTTGGCATATGGATGACCTTGATCCTTTTGGCCTTGGGGATGACTACCCATCCTTGGCAGGGATGTGTAGTACAAATCCTTATGACTTTGGGAACCAAAGGGGATAATGGAGATGATGAAGTAAGGGCATTGATCTTTTAGGCCTTGGGGATGACTACCCATCCTTGGCAGGGACGTGTAGTACGAATCCTTACGACTTTGGAGACCAAATGGGATAATGGAGATGATGAAGTAAGGGCATTGATCTTTTATGCCTTGGGGATGACTACCCATCCTTGGTAGGGACGTGTAGTACAAATCCTTACAACTTTAGAGACCAAATGTGATTGAGATGACGACTTGTGGGAATGTTGTTTTTGAATGGTCATTGATCCTTTTAGGCCTTGGGGATGACTACCCATCCTTGGTAGGGACATGTAGTACGAATCCTTACAACCTTAGGGACCAATGGTGATTTTTGAATTTTTGTTAGTGGTGAAAACCACTATTGATTAGAAGGAATGGATGGGGAAGAGCTTGTCCTTTTGTCAATTCTCAGCATTCTTGAACCATTCGCATAGGGGGATGAATAGGCTAATATTTCACCTATGGTACTCTAGATTGCTTTGTAGTTTTCATATTACGTTCACACAACTTAGGAATTATTTTATGTGTTTTAATTTGTGTAGGGATATTACATAATGAGGCGTGACACAAGTAAAAATTTCCTGTGTACAATCTGTTTGACTTTGTACAATTTTTGGCTAGAAATTTAAAGACAGCTGAATGACGAAAACCCTAAATACATTAGGAGACAACTGACTTTGCTAAAAATGGGGATGGTGTGATGCGGGATGTATGCGTTGATAAAATTGATTTTATGTGAAAAATGAGAAAATTGCCGAGCAATTATAGTCTATGGTGCTTTTGACTTGTATGACCTAGCGAATATGCAATGTATGGAGGTGATGCCTAATGCAACCTATTTTTTTTGTATTTTGATATTCAAGAGTATGCATGAATTTTTTTTTTTGGTTGTTTTAGTGATTTTTGATGATTTTTATTGTTTTTGTTGGTTTTTGAATATTTGTGTTGACCAAGCGGTTATGGTAACCCTTGGAGCTTTTGGTTTGACCAAAGGGTTTATGGATACCTTTGGAGCATTTTAGGTTGACCAAGCGATTAAGGGAATCCTTGGAGCTTTTGGTTTGACCAAAGGGTTTATAGACACCTTTGGGGCATTTTGGGATTGACCAAGCGATTGTGGAAATCCTTGGAGCTTTTGTGGTTGACCAAAGGGTTTATGGACACCTTTGGGGCATTTTGGGATTGACCAAGCGATTGTGGAAATCCTTGGAGCTTTTGTGTGGACTATGGCTCTCTAAATGTAGAATGGCCTCAAATGACTGATGTTCAAGGGTTATAGCTCCTTGATTCCTTCAAGAGAGGTGAGCCAGTATGTTCCAAGTCCTATCTTACTGTCAATCACATAAGGACCTAACCAGTTTTTTGTGAACTTGTCTCGAAGATGGGATGACAAATTAGAATTCTGTTGGTTCTCTTTTAAGACCAAATCTCCAACCTGAAAATCCCTTAGGTGAACCTTCATGTTATATGCTCTCTTAAGTTGCTCTTGATAGATACACAAATGCTCGAGAGCATTGAAACGTCATTCGTCAAGCAACATGAGTTGATCTAACCCGGCCTATCGCACAGTGTCATCATCGATGAACTCTTGCATTGAAATACGTAGGGAAGGGATTTCCAACTCAAGAGGCATCACAACCTCGGAGCCATACACCAGTGAAAACGACGTTGCCCTAGTGGGCATCCGAATGCTAGTGCGATAAGCCCATAGGGCAAGTGGGATTTGAATGTGCCAATCATTATGATTATCTATGATGGTCTTTTTGAGGATGGTGACTAGCGTTTTGTTGGACGCCTCTACTTGCCCATTTGCCTGCATATAATAGGGTGTTGAAAAACTGTGCTAAATTTTGTACTTTATGGTCAAAGCCCGCACATATTTATTCTTGAAGGGCATCCCATTATCCAAAAGGATCTTGGATGGAATACCAAAACAACATATGATGTTATGCAAAATAAATTCCGCAATGCGGATTCCAGTCGTAGAGGTTAGCAAAATTGCTTCCACCCACTTGGTGAAGTACTCTGTGGCCGTTATGATGAACGTGTGATGACCCGAAGACATAGGGGAGATATTTTCGATGAGATTGAAGCCCCACTACAAAAAAGGCCAAGCTGATTGGATCAATTGCAAGGCATGAGAAGGTACATGTGTCAAATTAGCATGATGTTGACACTTCACGCACTTCTTCACATATGCGCAACAATCTTGCTCTAAAGATGGCCAATAATAACCCATGCGGAGAATGCACTTTGTGATGGCCATACCGCTGAAGTGGCCACCACATGTACCATCGTGGGCTTGGGTGATCGCCCAAGCGGACTCTTGTTGGTCCAAGCAATGGAGGAGGATTCCTTCATAGCTTTGACGATACAAAATGTCTCCTAGCAAGACATGTTTTGTCGCTTTCTATTTTAATGATCTTTTCGCGGCTTGTGTCAATCCAAGTGGGAGAGTACCTAGATTGAGGTAATCCCTTAGGGGTTTGTACCAATCCTGTTGATCAGAAACCTTAATGGTATGAACATCCAATCCCTCTTGAAGTTCATCCCGAGAAAAAGCTGAGCGGGAAACAACTTGTAAAAATAGCGTTGTGTTGCTATTAAGAGGGGTAGGGGAGAACAAGGACCCCCAGTTGGCTTGAGTCAAACAATCTTGGATTTGAGAGAACCTATCCGAAGATGGTTCAATCTGGATCAAGTGGATTCCTAGCATGATATCAGAGCTTGCACGCTCCATCACGGGTTGCGATAATGTTTTGACCTGAATGGTTGTCATTTCACCAGAAGGGTCTTGCGGGATTAGTGACCCCAAAGAGGCCATAGTATCTGCAAAATGATTTGATGATCGAGGGAGTGCCTCGATGTCATACCATTCAAGTTGTACCAGGAATTTGTCCACAAGGGCTTTATAGGCTTGCAGAACTAGGCATTTACATTGGAATATCCCCTTAACTTGATTGACAATTAACAATGAATCACCAAAGATGTTTAAACGTTTAATGTTCATGGTGATTGTTGTTTGAAGACCTATGAGCAAGGCTTCGTATTCTACATTATTTTTGGTGCATAGGAAGTCTAATTTAAATGACAGAGGCATTGGAGCCCCTTGTGGAGTGAAGAATACAATTCTCGCACCACCTCCTTGCTCACATTTAGAACCATCGAAGAATAGGGTTATGTCAGCCTGTGACTCAGGCTCATCCGAATTTGGTGATTCTAAAACATGGAAGATCTCATCATCTGGTAGTTATACGGTTAGAGGATGATCGTATTCAAAAGGAGCCTCTGCCAGTTGATCGACGATGATTTAACCTTTTATGGATTTCTATCCAATGAACTCTATGTCAAACTCCATCAACAACATGATCCATTTTGCCGTGCGGCTACTATGATAAGTATGACTCATCATGTATCGCAATGGATTCTCCTTAGACACAACATACGTCTTGTTTCTCAGCATGTAATGGCATAGCTTCTTGGTAGCAAACACCATCGCCAGCGAGCTTCTCGACGTATGCATAGTTAAGTTCATAATCGACCGGGGTGCGGCTAAGATAGTAAGTAGTCGGTTCTTTATGCAATTCATTGTGCTGGGACAACATGGCACCCAGTGCCACCTCTGTAGCTAAGATATATAAGTAGAATGGCATGCCTGGTCTAGGTGGTGCCAATACTGGCAGTGAAGCCAGATCTTGTTTAATGTCGTCAAAGGTTGACTGGCACTCGTCATCCCAATGGAAGGCTACCCCCTTGTGCAATAATTTATTCATGGGTCAGCACTTCTCAGATAACTATGCTATGAAGCATTTGATTGACACAACCTTTCCCTACAAAGCATGAAGGTCCCACCGTGATCGCCATTGAAAGCACGAGGATACGGAAACAAAAAAGGAAAGTGCCAAAATAGATGCTTTTAAAACCCAACTTAACGCTTATAGCCTATGTATTGCAAAGTGCATAAAAATAAAGAGCATAGACGAATTGACACAAGATAAAAGCAATATAAAATGTGGCCCTTTTTTTTTAATATGCTTTTCAGAGTTGTGTTACAATATGTCTCCTTCCTTTTCAGGGAATAGGAGCATCAAATAAGTTTCTTATCGCATCTATAAACAACAATCCTTCTTCCACGTGCCCACATGTAAGATGGGTAGACAAAAATGTTGCCACCACTTATGTATGTGATTATTTGCTCTTTCTTGCTCCTCTAATGTTAGAAACCTGTTTTCAAAGAAATAGAAAATATTAGTAGCACCTGCGGGCAGAATAAAACATGTATTTCCCAAGGCCTAATGTTAGTATATGCATGAAAATATTAAAACGATGATCAAATGACCTCAGATCGACCTGAAATTTTAAAAAAAGCATAAATATGTTATCAAGAAGCCATTGCAAAAAGAATAGTCTAGAAATTCCTCACATATTTGTATTCGCTCCAGGGTGGGACGAATAGACCTGCAATAACTTGTCAAAAAGCACCCTCTTCAATGTCCTATCCCGGAAGCTCCAAATGACCTGTAAACTTGGGGTTAGCTAATTGAGGGTGTTTTGGGAAGACCCAGAAGGTCATATTTCTCCAATTTTACCTCTATCACCTAGATTTTACTGGTGCCATCTGCAAGTTAGTAAAGGCGAGAAATAACAAAAACCTGGTCAAAATTGCTCAGAATGAAATGAAATTTGAACTGTAACCTATTTAACATATCTAGAATAAAATTCAAAAGAAAAACTAGAGAAATATATCACATATTTCTAATTGTCCTGGGGTGGGGCGAATAGGATTGTGATAGTTTGGGGAGCGCTCGGGGGCAGGACGCCCACCATTTGGGACACTGTTTTGGCACCAATCCACTTGGGATGGGTCCAAAACTCCTTATAGGGTGTTGTTGAAAATTTTGGTGAAATATTGTGGCCGAAAATCGGGTTTTGGGTCGGGATTCGTTCTTCCAATAGTCACCCAATAACCTACCTTTCGAATGAGAGATTAAGGATGTGAAGGCACAAATCACAAGTAGGTATGTAAATTGGCAGCACTTCGTTACTCAAATGCTCCTTCTCTGTATCCCTTTTGGGTGGGAAAACTCCCCAATTGATAGACCTTAGGGTCTCCTTGTTTAAATTGCGCATGCGAGGGCTCCACTTGAGTTAACTGTCCTATTTTCAGAGAAAAGCTATTTCCCTGATTTAGAATCTCCTTGCATGAGGTCTCTAAAATAAATACATGCATGATTGAAGTCTCTCTTCTTGAATAAAAGCTATTCCTCGCAATTGCATGGCCTGAAGCCTCAGTTAACTGGCGGAGTTGCTAAGGTTTGAATTTTTTTGCCAATCAAACCTTCTATTCGCCTCACCTTAGGGCGAATGCTACTATTCGTCCCTGGGTGGGACGAATGCCAATTTTTATTCATCCCAGGGTGGGACGAGTAGAGAGCAAGGTGCCAAAGAGATGCCAAATTGACCTTTGACCTTCCAAATTGCTTTTGGGAGTGGTTAGGACCACTATTTAACCTCTGGGGGCTGCCCTGGGGGCTGTTTGTGTCAATGCGATCAGCGCTTGTTGTCACATAATCGGATTGGTGCTATTTTGGTGTCTACACTCTCATAGTAGGTGGTTCACCCATATGTTCCCACTAGAGAGAGAGCACCTAGTCCTACACCCATTAGTACATCAGTAGTACCTATTGTGGGGATTTCTTGCTTACCTCCTTAAACTTTGTCACGTCACAGGAATCTCAAAAATCATAATGAGTATTGTAGACTCTGGTGGATCTACCACTTTAACCTAGGAATATATTATCTAAGTGACTCTAGATAGACCAGGTTGGGTAAGGAAACCCTAGAAAATGGGCTTGAATATTTATCATTATGACACAATCACCCATAGATTACCAGATTTGATGATATTATATTAGTTCTTTGTTCTTTTTGACCAAACCAAGCAATGTTAAGACCATTAAGACCAGACCGGTGCCATGTCCATTGGGTAGTCGTAGCAGATTTAAATTCGTGATTAACTCAGAAAAGAAAGAGAAAGAGGAACTAGCTCATTTTCATTCATTCAAATTATGTAATCAATAAAAATGGTAAACTAGCGAGAGAAAGCATCATTTATACATTCAGAATACTGTAATACATAAATGAGCAAACACATAAACCATAACACATAAATGCCAGGAATGGAGTTGGATTTTGTATTATAAAATAATTTTACATAAAATCCTGGTAGAATGCTCAGGTCTTATATGGTATTAAGTACAATGACTCCCAAGTTTGAATATTAGAACCAGGGGCTATTTATCTCCATCCTGATTACAGTGATGCAAGAGCCTCCAACTTTGACACATCCATAGGAAATGATCTCAATAGATGAAGCTTCCTGGACGGTCCCTGGAAATGGTAGAAGGAAAGGGGGAGGTAAGAAAGATAGAAAAACACAGACAAAGAGAAATACAACTAACTTTTAGACACAACTTATACCTGGAATTTTCTCTCTCAGAGGTTCGATGAAAAAAATTTGCTACTGTAGTGGTCTCCCTTATATAGTGTTGGTTGATCGAGCAGGGTTGTAACCGTTTCCTCCAACTGGATCAATCTTGCTCCCTCCAAAAGTAGGATGTAATAAAAAATAGGCACGTAGCCCACATCTCTTTGTCTATGCAGGTGGTGGTTGTGGTTGTGTATCATCTCCCCCACTGCCCTGGGTTGGCATCTGCGTTACACTCGACTTGTGTGCTCCTGGGTGAACTGGCCCCACCCCTCCTCTTTTGAGGTCTTGTATACTTTGGTCAATGTAGTTCCATGCCTCATCATGGAATGTTAAAGTAAATAATAATAAGTTAAGATCCTGTGTGGCTTTGTTCACCCTTTATTTGGCCCATTCCATGGTGTTCTCGATGAAGACACATAGGCGATCCACCATTTGTACCAAAGTTATAAACTACTTTGATAATTTTACATTAGGACCAAAGTCAAAATTTTGTATTTTATGGAGCACAAACTCCTTGATTTTAGGAGCCTGAATAAACTAATCGAGTTTGAAACCATAATCTTCAAGTTCATCTTCGACCTCTCATTCGGCGTCGACCACCTCTTGGTTCCACAGGAGCCAATTTTGTCTATTCTGTAGGAAGACAAAAACTTTGGCATACTCTTCGACAAAGAAATAGATAGAACCATTCGCCAATGTAGTTGTCATCCCACCGATTGCTACGTAATTCTCCTTGAACCTCTTATATATAGGAAATATGGTGTTCACTCTCTGATCTGCTTGTTGTAGTCGATCACGCAAGAGGCTAAAAATGTGCTTGGTAGCATAGATGTCATAAAATATGGACTCAAGATCCTCCATTTTTTCCATCATTTTCTCCTTCATTTCCTATTTGAATTCTTCTATAGACCCAATTTGATCACTAGCCTGTACAACAATGGTCTAGGAAGGAGCTGGCATTTTCTTTAATTGATCAACCTCAACTTGGAGCTGCTGCACTTTGAGCTGTAGTTGCCCCGCCTCTATAGCCTTGGCCTTTAAATCTTCCATTTCTTTCTCCACTATTGCTTCCACCTACACTTGAGAGGCTACGTGGGACTTCATCATGTCCATCGGACCAGCCTCCACCCTTATATGACACCTTTGATCGATATCAATGGTGGCTTCTTTTAAACTTGGTGGTAAAGGGATGTCAAATATAGCAATGGACATGTCACACCTTTCCTGTACAGCTATCCTTCGAGGCCTGCTTACCCCTTTACTAGGGGACCTTTGCTCCTCTATATATTGTATTTGATCTTCTTCATCTGTAGTAAACTAGAGCGTGTCCCTCACTCTCGCCAGCGTAATATTTTTGATGTTCTCAACAATAGACTTAGTTCTGGTTTTCTTTCTGGTGGGGGACTACATGGGGCTTCTTTCTTGTACTTCATATTCTCTAAGTATATTGGACAATACCTCTACTTTTGTTATTTTCTTTAAAGCCTTGGGGGGAATGGGATGCTCCTCTTGGTTGACTACCAAGGTGGCAGAGAACAAAGAAGGTTGGCCCACTACCACGTAGGTTTTCTCTGATGGAGACATCAATGTTAGAGCTGATGATGTGAGGCCTTGTGATCACTGTGAGGAGTAAGTGACCAACTCCTTCCCTTTTGAGGTGGCAATGGGAGAACTAGAAGAAGAGGGGAGTTTTACCTATTCTTGTTGTGCTTCACCCACTATTTTCATCATGACCTCAAACATGTTAGTATCCTGATGGACAATCTGGAAAGTGGGGTCCTCAAATTCTTCTGGGGGAGCATTAGGACCAGTGGCACCACCTTATCCACCAATAATTCTCTATGTAATCTTAGCTCAGAGCCATAATCTCCAACTGCTTCTAGCTTGTTGTAAGGCCTTTTATCCATTTTCCATACCAAGTCTAGTGATTGATTCCCCCTGAAGGCCTTATGCATCTCATCTTCAAAATCATCCTTTCTATGAGTAACTTGTAATAGAGCAAGTTTGTTAGCAACAACGTGCCTGTGGTGACCATCGGGGTCATAGGATCTCCACGTAACTTCGAGGAAGCAGTATGTATCCATATTCCATATGGCCCATAACATTGCAAAGTGGCCCAAATATGTATAATGGCCCATCAAGCAAGGAATGGGTAACCATGGCACACTCCCTTTCTTCCTGAGGTATCTTATTTTCACTTCCTCGACAATCTGTCAGGTTATCTCCAGGATAGCAATTGAGGTTGGGAAATGCTTTGGCAATGCCTTTGGGGGTAATTTAGAACCATATACCCTAATATAGGAGAATTATTCTGTATAGAAGAAGTCTCCTACCCTAGCCTCGTGCAGAAAGTTTCTCACCCCAACTCCTAGTCTATTAGGCTCTTCATCGCACAATCGGGTGTGTACCACTGGGAGAACATTCTCAAAAAAGACTTTATAACTTGAACACCCCTCTTGTATACACAACAATGAATATTGAATTGCGATGGCAGTCACCCCTCCCAACTGAGCCACCAGGGATTTTCTTAATTGTGCTATCACTAAATGAATAAAAAATGAATAATATGAGAATGGGGGGAGCTCTTCCTTATCGGCCAATATGGCCTCCTGTAATTTTCTTAATTCCTTATCCATGTTGTCACTTATCACATCCTTCCATCGGTAGAGGGGCATCCTGTCTATTCTATTACACTAGATGATGAGGAACATAACCTCCTTCGTGATAAGCTCCAAGTCCTTGATGCCCAACACTAGGTTAATCATATCTGCATAGTCCTGCACCCAGGGATGAAGTGAGAACTTTCAGACTGGAAAACCTGAAGGCCTGTTCTTTCCTCTCTTCAGGAGCATCTATGGGAATGTGGTGTTCAGCATAAAATTTACTTGAAGAGTGAGCATTTTAAAGTCTAGGACCCATGAAGCTATGGTGAGCCCGAACACCTATCTGATCCTATCTATGTCAATCGGGCCACAACCTGATTTTTATGGTCATGAATGGTCCTGTTCTTATGGTTGTAGGCCACAGCTAGCCATGCTAGGAGGTTCAAAGAGTGGTAAACCTTTGGATAGATTAGCTAACCTAGGTTAGTGTTCCATTTATTACAAACTGGGGCTGGCTCAATGTTGTCCCTCTACGCCCTCATAAACAGGCTCCTCAACAACGTCATATGGCATTGGTTATCCTCCTCAGTAAGATCAAAACTATAGATAGTGATGCCCTCCATCTGTCGCTACTAGCCTACTATTATATCCCTACCAAATCAGGAAGGTTTGTCAACACTTTCAGGTTCTGGGCTCTCCTTACCCTCCTAGTAATTGGCCACACCTCGATAATTCTCCTAATTTGGGTCTTAACATTGGGTAATCCTACTACAACCGTGCTAGTTGATGCCATTGTAATGTGTTTTCATGAATAGAAAGGGTTTTGGAATCTCTATGCTTGACCTCATCGAGAAAGCTCTTTGCATGCACAATTACGCTAATGGTGCGAGGGAGGTTCACCACCTTTCATTTAAAGAACCAACATTTAATTCATGTAGGTGGGGCGTGCACTTTTTCATTCACCAGTACTTTATGACTGGTCGTGCCATAGATCTAAATGCACCACATCATCCTCCTTGTTGGCTATGGGTTGGCTGCACTTTTATGCCCATTTGATTCAATTACGATGTTGAGAGATCTTGGAACATGTGGCGGCTTTTGATTCGCTTGAGCAGGGTACGCTCGAGTGGGGTGCATGGCTTTTTGGAAGGAGCACACAAAAATTGTGCCTCATTAACTCTTAGTGTGCCTTGAATAGTACTGGGATCATGGATTCATGCACCTGGTAAAACTTCTTGCGCTCTATTAGAGGAGTGGAGCGCATGGACCTCAAAGTTGGTGCACAACCTTATGCGTCCACAAAAACCTTGCATGCTCCAAGGGAGTGGAGCATGTGGAATGCAATGGGGCACATGAGATTGTGCAACCTAAAGACCCTCATGCACTCCACTATCTAGTGGAGTGCATGAACCCGAAGGTGGCTTCATGCACCCAACTAGACCCTCGTGCATTTCATTGGAGTGGAGTGCACAGACACAATTTGGGGCACATGGACTCGTGCACCCTTCGAGACTTTGCATGCTCCAGTGAAGTGGAGCACGTGGGCTATGGGTTGGGCGCATGACCTTGTGCACCCCAAAGGCTCTTGCACGCTCCATTGGGGTGGAGCACGTGGGTGGGATCGAGGTGCGCAAAGGCTTGTACCCTTAGGATTTTTTGTGCACTCCACTTATGGTGGAGTGCATGGACTCTAGATGGGTGCACAACCTTGTGCACCCATAAGGACCTTCGTGCACTCCATTGGAGTGGAGCACATGGACTCAAAGAAGGGCACACAGAGTCATGCACCCCTTAGACACTTTTGTGTGCTCCATTCCCCAATGGAGTGCATGGGCCATGGTTGGATGCATGGGTTCGTGTGCCCAAAGGGACTTTCACGTGCTCTAATTATGGAGCGCACGGGCTCGACTTGGGGTGCACAATCTTGTGCACCCTTGGACTTTTCATGCGCTCCACTGGAGAGTGGAGTGTACAAGCTCAGACTTGGGTGCACCACCTTGTGCGCCCTTCAAAAAAAGAGGGAGTGCAATAAAAAATAAAATAAAAAGGAATGATATTCCATTGCTAACACTGGCTCTGTCTGGGACAAGAGGATGGATGAAAATATTTTAAACATAGACATGAGAACTCCAAAATCTCTGGGTGGACCAAAACTGATGACTTAATTACAAGATACTTACACACACACCTTACTCATTGTTTTTTGCCAATAACCCCTCGTGACCTTCTAGAAGGAGGCCAAAGGATTTTAGGTGCTGACCATTTACCGGTATGGGCATCTCTTCTTCCTCCATGTCTTGGAGCCTAGAAGTGTGTTGGTCGATGACCTTAGAAACCTGATAGGGCCCTAACCACTTAGATTCAAGTTTGTCCTTCTCACTAGGCTTATCATTTTTTGGATCCCAATAGAGCACTACTTCATACAAAAAAAAACTTTTATCCCTAGCCTTTTTATTGAATATTTGAATGGTCTTTCTAGATTGACATGTCTTCTCCCTCCATGTCTTGGAGCCTGTAAGTGTGTTGGTCGATGACCTTAGCAACCTGATAGGGCCCTAACCACGTAGATTCAAGTTTTTCCTTCTCATCAGGCTTATCATTTTTTGGATCCCAATAGAGCACTACTTCATCCACAAAAAAAAATTTGACCCTGGCCTTTTTATTGAATAGCTGAATGGTCTTACCGGATTGAGCGATCATCTTAGCAACTACTTCCCTCCTATCCTCTTCCAATTGTACAAGCTGGTCCATTCTCCTTTGCAATGCATCTGGTTTTTCATGATCCTAGAGTAGTAATGAGAGGGTTGTTCTTTCTAGATGAGGTGGCAAAAGTGCCTTTTCCCCATAAACCAGCTCATAAGGTGATTTTCCAATGGCTCTTTTTATTGATAGCCTATCCTCCCACAAGGCATACTTCAGTTCACTATCCCAACCTCTTTTATTCTTCCCCAATGATCTCTTGATTCGGGTGATTATATTCTTGTTTGAAGACTCGACCAATCCATTCCCCTGAGGATAATAATTTGTTGAGTGGGCCAGCTCTATACTGTATTGTGCACAGAAGTCAACCATCTCATAAGAGGTGAAATATTTAGCATTGTTTGTCACAAGCTTCCTGGGCACCCCGAATCTAGTTAATATGCTTTCTTCCAGGAAATTGATGACAACTGATGTTGTTGACCTTCTGAGAGGAGTTGCTTCAACCCATTTAGTAAGGTAGTCTATGGCTGTGATTATCCATTTATGCCCTCCTAAATAATTTGGGTTGATCTCCCCTATCAGATCTATTCCCCATTGAGAGAATGGAGTTTCAATGATTACAGGCTTTAGTGGCATTGTAGGCAGGTTTTTCTTGCCAATAAAAACTTGATAGTTGTAACATTTTTTGATAAATTGATACACATCCTTGAACATTGATGGCCAATAGTAACCTGCCCTCATAATATGGTTGGTTATTGCCTTTGGAGCGAAATGACCACCACAAAATCTTGTGTGAAATTCTTCAATGATTTTGGGGACTTCCTTTTCTATCACACACAAAAGCAACACTCCACTTGGGTGTCTCCAATAAATCTGGTTTTCTTGGAGGTGATACTTCTGAGCTTGTTGTTTGATACTCCTCACCCTATTGGTAGATTTATCAGGTAGAAAGGATAGGGTCTTCAAATAAAATAGGATGTCTCTATACCAGTCAGATTCTTCATGTTCACGATGTTCAACCTGCTATACCCCTTGCACTACAAGGGTGTTATCCATATCCTCTTCTCCTTTGCAAGCCATGTATTTTTCCAACCCTTGACCTTTAATAATTATAACTACCTTAAACTCAACATCATACTGCAATAGTTTCACCATCCATCTTGCTGAACTTCCTATGGGTTCAGGCTGGGTGAGGACATCTTTTATGGATATGTAAGGAATGCAAGCAATCACTTTACTGGAGCCAAAGATACTTTTAAAATATTCCAAGGCCTGAATAAGGGCAAAGGCCTACTTATCTATTGGTTTATACCTCATTTGGGTCCCCTTCATTCCTCAAATCATGAATGCTATGGGTTTTTCACTTTCTTCATCATCCTTCTGTGATAGCACAATGACTATCGTATGCTATGAAGCAAAAGAATACAATTTAAAGTTATTTGAATGATCTGGGCAAGTTAGCACAAGTGCAGTGGTAATGGCTTCTTTAATTTGCTGGAAGGCTTTGATATTGTCTCCATCCAACTTTATATTTGCATCCTTCTTAATCATGTCGTTAACAGGTTTAGCAATTTTAGCAAAGTTTGGGATAAATCTCCTGACAAAGTTTATCTTGTTGAAGAAGGACCTGACTCCTTTGAGGCTCTTAGGGGTGGTATTTTTGCAATAGCCTCTATCCTTTCTGGATCAATGCTTATTCCTTCCTTGGATACCACATGCCCTAATAGCTTACCATCTGGTCTCTTCCCCGGGTTGGAAATCCTTGGAGACCACATGCCCTAACATCTTGCCATGGGTGGCTCCAAAAAAATATTTCTTTGGGTTTAAGGATATCCCAAATTCTTTGCATCTTTCAAACACTTGAGATAAGTGGGAGAAGTGATATGCAGGATTCTTTGAGAAGATTGTGATATCATCCAAATACACCACTACAATTTTAAACATTAGAACTTTGAAGGTGAAGTCCATGGCCCTCTAAAAATTGGCCCCAAAATTCATTAACCCAAATGGCATTCTCTGATATTCAAAGGTCCCCCATGGTGTAGTAAATGCAGTTTTGAATCGGTCTTCTGGGTTGACCAAAATTTGATTATATCCTAAGAAGCCATCTAATAGAGATATCCTGGATGACCCCACTACTACCTGTAATAGTTGTTCCATGTTGGGGAGGGGGTAGTTATATTTGAGAGAATTTTTGTTCAAGTTTCTAAAATCCACACACAACCTTATTTCTCCATTATTTTTCCTCACAGGCACCAGATTTGCTATCCAAGAAGAGAACCTCACCTTTTTTATTATTTTTGCACTTAATAGTTTTTGGACTTATTTTTGCATGACAAGATGTAGGGTAGGATTAAATTTTATTTGTTTCTACCTAAAATGTTTGGCATCCTCCCTCAAAGGAATAACATGGGTCATGACCTCAGTATTGAATGTTCTTAAGTCATCATAGCTCCAAGCAAAAATATCTCTGTTTTTTCTTAGGTACTGGATGTACTGTTTCTTTTCCTTTTTTGATAATGCCTTGTCAATTATGACCATTCTTAGTTCTCCGGATGTCCCAACATTAACTTTTTCACCTTCAAATTTATGAGGGGCAGTCCTGTGGGCCTTGTCAAAATCATAAAAAAGGGATTCTAAAGATACCAAACCTCTAGGGATCTTATTGGTTTTTAACTGTATTACTTCTGTTGGAGTCCCTATGATATGTTGCAATTTTTCTTCATCTTCTTCATCACAAATTACCCCAACAAAGTGATTTTTCATAGCCATAAAACCCTTGATATCAGCATCATCTTGGAAGACCTATAGGTAAACCACATTATCGTGGAAAAAATGATGATATATAAATATGGTGGGGAATCGATCCATGAATTCTGTATCTATCTCAAGATTATCTATCCCAAATGCATTTACAGCCAGTTTGTTAGCAACATGGTTCTTATCTCTAGGTATATGAGATATGTTAAAGGCCAAGAACCTACCAATTTCATCCAGAACTGCTTGCTTGTATTGTTTCAATTTGGGGTGCTTAGTTTGGTATTTCCCTTTGATCTATTGGATAATCAGTTCAACATCCCCATAGACAGTGAGGAAGTTTATACCCAGTTATTTGGCTTTCCTAAGTCCTAGTAGGAGTACCTCATACTCTACCACATTATTTGTGCAAGGAAATTCTAATCGATAGGGCACACCCAGATAATTTCCTTTTATGTCTGTCAGGTTAATTCCAGCTCCAGCCCCTATTTGTGATTTTGCCCCATCAAATTTCAACGTCCACATCTCAGTGGTTAAGACTCTATCAGACTCAGCATCCACTATTGCTTTTACCTTGGGATCCATCCCATTTGCATTAGGTACTTCCTTAAGGAAAGGTGTATGCCAAATAGAATAAACACCCAACTCTTTCTCTTCAACAGAGCTGACCAAATTGATAGTGGTGTTATCAGGCCTCATTAGCTCGATTGAGCGTTTATTGAATGGTTCTCTCCTCAAGGTGGCCTATTCTTTGGATGAAAGGGATATGGTGGCATATGACCAGTCTAACTGGATTGATCTACCCAATTGCTCTACCTAGTGTCTAGAGAGCAGAAAGGAAAATAATGGGTCCACATCTACCACAACTACATCCATTACAATCCCTTTCTTTGGATATTGATCTAAAAATACCAAGAGGCTTGTAATTATCCCAACATAAGGCACCTACCTATTGTCCATGATAGAAATAGGGGGAATCCCTGGTGCATATCAATCCCAACTGATCAGACCACTTATTTCAACATTATATTATGGGACGCCCCACTATCAAGCATGTAGTTGTGTATCACATAGCGGTCACCATACCCAGAAGTATAATGAAGGGATATATAAAAGGGCCTGACTAAGGTGGGGCTTCTACTAGATGGATTAGAAGTCAAAGCTATGAGGACATGACCCTCCCCTTGTTCAGTTAGCCCAAAGGCTCTATAGATATGATCCCTATATTTAGGTATTATCATCAATTCCCCAAAGGTTATATTTATCTTCTATTTTGCCAGTTCCAGTCCTATGTCAAATTTTGATTTTTTATTTTTTGACCCACTATTGACTGGTTCAAATATTTTGGGAGGGGGTTGTTGATGGCCATCATTTGGTTTCTTTACATTGGCATGCTCCTTATCCTCAACTATATTTTTTTATCAGTCCTGTCAGGGATGGTTCTATTGCGTAGCCTAGTAGCATGGACTCTTTCCAATGTTTCAACCTCCTCAGTTGTGGGGATTAGCTTGCCTTGCTTTATTTGTTCAAAGTGGCTATTTGGGGGCCTCTTTAAAATATTCACATCATCAAGGGTGAAGGTCATAGGTCTGTTATTAGGACTGGAAGGTTGGATTGGTTCTTCTTGAGCTGGTGGTGCTTTAATGGTCTCATCCCAAGTCCAACAGGTGTTTACTCTGATTTCATCTTCTGATTCCTCCTCGAGGTCGACACCTGAATGGAGACTGAGGTATACACCACAATCAACTGGATTGTGGGGGGCATCACATGCTGGATAGAAGAAAGGAAAATTAGAGGCTACATTGACAGAGGTCATGGGGTTTGGGACAACATCCTGATATTTCTGGACTTCCTTCCTCTTCCAATTATTATTTGAATTTCTACCCCCCTCATTATTCTAGTTCCTATTGAAATTCCTCCTAAAAGGTGGTCTACCTTCATTTTGATGCTGTGAGGATTCCCCACTATTAGATTTATCTCTTTCAATTTTAGACAGTCGGTAATTCATTGACTGAAACATTTCTATTAACTGTGATGACAACTTGTCAATAGGATCAGGTTTTAATTTTTTTAAAATACCAAAGCCTACTTTCTTAGTCTTCCTTTCGGCTGGCTAGGGCTGGGGTCTACTAAGGTTGGCTTCATATTCCCACTATCTATCATATCCCTTTCTATCATTGTTGCCCTTTCCATACAAGCATCAATGGTAAGTGTGGGTTGTTGCCTGAGTTCATAGTTGAAGTCACTAGGGAAGGCATTCTTGTAGAAACATATAGATTGGTGATCATTAGGCCTTAAAGCCACAAGGATTTAGTTTCTCAGATTGGTGAACCACCTATTAAAATCATCTACAGTTTCATTATCTTTATTTTTCATGGTTGCCAACTCGGTCAACAGGGACTGTTCATTCTTTTTCTCCCCATATTTCCTGAGAAATACAGTTTCTAAATCTTGGAAAGTGCCAATAGTATCTATATCTAGGCTATTAAACCATTCTCTGGCATCCTTTTCCAAGGTTTGAAGGAATAATCTAAGGACAACATCCTCATGCTCCACCTCTAGGCTATCCATAGCATATAAAAAGTCTTTAATATGGTCTTCACCGATCACAGTATTATCCCCTAGGAACTTGGGCAAGTACTTGTGGGCTTTTGGGGGTAATGGGTTCAGGGCGAGTGGTAATATAAAAGGCCTATATCTATTAATTCACCAATTATTTAGAGGTGGATTAGCCATTGGTGTGACTGGGCCCCTCGAGACAGGAGGTACAATGGGTGGGATAGTACTTAATGGGTGAGAACTTTTAGGAATAAAAATAGTACTGTAACTACCCTGATTACTAGGAGGAACAAAAACCAAAGATTTCTTTTTGCTTTTATGTGTTCTGAAAAGTACCTAAGGGTCCAAAAGTTTAGGGTGTAGTTCTTTTC
The DNA here is from genome assembly GCA_028583015.1 of Wollemia nobilis. Taxonomy (NCBI): domain Eukaryota; kingdom Viridiplantae; phylum Streptophyta; class Pinopsida; order Araucariales; family Araucariaceae; genus Wollemia; species Wollemia nobilis. The sequence continues at coordinate 4,432,453 of JAQPPZ010016829.1, read as the reverse complement.
CATTACTTCTTATGTCTACCAGATCATCTCCTCATTGGTATTGGTTCTAAGCTCTTTAGAGTTGCCAACATAGTGTGAAAAGAGTAAGAGGTGCTCTCTGGCCAAGATTGCTCAAGGAGAGTAAAAAAGAAAAAATATTTAAAGGATCCTCCCTGGAAACCATGCCAAAAACTATTGTGGGGATTTCTTACTTACCTCCTTAAGCTTTTTCATGTCACAAGAATCCCAAAAATTACTGAGTATTGTAGACTCTAGTGGATCTACCGCTTTAACCCAGGAATAGATTATCTAAGTGACTCTAGATAGACCAGGTTGGGTAAGGAAACCCCAAACAATGGGCTTGAATATTTATCATTATGACACAATCACCCATAGATTACCATATTCGATGATATTATATTGATTCTTTGTTCTTTTTGACCAAACAATGTTAAGACCATTAAGACCAGACCGGTGCCATGTCCATTGGGTAGTCTTAGCAGATTTAAATTCATGATTAACTCAGAAAAGAAAGATAAAGAGGAACTAGCTCGTTTTCATTATTTCAAATTATGTAATCAATAAAAATGGTAAAATAGTGAGAGAAAGTGTCATTTACACATTCATAATACTGTAATACATAAATGAGTAAACACATAAACCATAACACAAGAATTCCAAGAATGGAGTTGGATTTTGTATTGTAAAATGATTTTACATAAAAGCCTAGCAGAATGATTGGGTCATATATGTTATTAAGTATAATAACTCCCAAGTTCAAATATCATAATCAAGGGTTGTTTCTCTTCATCCTGATTACAGTGATGCAAGAGCCTCCAACTTCAATGCGTCCACAAGAAATGATCTCAGCAGATGAAGCTTCTTGGATGGTCCTTGGAAATGGCATAAGGAAATGGGGTGGTAAGAAAGATAAAAAAGTATAGACAAAGAGAAATAAAACTAAATTTTAGATACAACTTATACCTGGAATTTTCTCTCTTAGAGGTTTGATGAAAAAATCTATTGTTGCAGTGGTCTCCCTTATATAGTGTTGGTTGATCGAGCGAGGTTGTAACCATTTCCTCCAGTTGGATCAATATCGCTCCCTCCAAAAGTAGGATGTAATAAAAAATGGGCACGTAGCCCATGTCTCTATGTCTATGTAGGTGGTGGTTGTGGTTGTGTATCATCTCCCCCACTACCCTAGGTTGGTGGTTGTGCTACACTCGGCTCGTGTGCTCTTGGTGAACTAGGCCCCACCCCTCCTCTTTCGAGGTCTTGTATACTTTGGTCAATGTAGTTCCATGCCTCATCATGGAATGTTAAAGTAAATAATAAAAAGTTAATATCCTACGTGGCTTTGTTCACCCTTTCTCTGGATCATTCCATGGTGTTCTCAATGAAGATACATAGGCAATCCACCATTTGTACCAAAGCTATAAACTTCTTTGATAATTTTACATTAGGACCAAAGTCAAAATTTTATATTTTATGGAGCATGAAATCCTTGATGTCAAGAGCCTAAATAAATGCATCGAGTTTTAAACCACAATATTCAAGTTCATCTTTGACCTCTCGTTTAGCGTCGACCACCTCTTGGTTCCATAGGAGCCAATTTTATCTATTTTGCAGGAAGACAAAAACTTTGGCATACTCTTCAACAAAGAAATAGATAGAACCATTCACCAATGTAGCTATCATCATGTTGATTGCTACGTAATTCTCCCTGAAACTCTTATATATAAGAAATATGGTGTTCACTCTCTGATCTGCTAGATGCAGTCGATCACACAAGAGGTCGACAATGTGCCTGGTAGCATACATGTCATAAAATATGGACTCAAAGTCCTCCATTTTTTCCACTATTTTCTCCTTCATTTCCTTTTTGAATTCTTCTACAAACCCAATATGATCACTACCCTATACAACAATGTTTTGGGAAGGAGCTAGCATTCCCTTTAATTGATCAACCTTGGCTTGGAGCTATTGCACTTTGAGTTGTAGTTGCCCCGCCTCTGCAGCCTTGGCCTTTAAATATTCCATTTCTTTCTCCACAACTACTACCACTTGTACTTGAGAGGCTACATGGATCTTCATCATATCCATTATACCAACCTCTACCCTCATTACGCCTTTACCGATATCAATGGTGGCTTCTTTGAGGCTTGGTAGTAAAGTTTGTCAAACATAGTTATGGACACATCGCATGTTTCCTGTACAATTGTCCCTTAAGGCTTGCTCACTCCTTTATTGGCAGACCTTTACTCCTCTATATCTTGTATTTTATATTCTTCATCTACAGTAAATTGGAGCATGTCCCTCACTCTCGCCAGTGTAAGAAATTTGGTGTTCTTAGTAGCAGACTCATTTCTAGTTTTCTTTCTGGTGGGGGATTGTGTGGGGCTTCTTTCTTGTACTTCATATTCCCCAAGTATACTGGAAAATCCCCCCACTTATGTTATTCTCTTTAAATCCTTGGGGGTAATGGGACACTCTTCTTGGTTGACTACCAAGGTGGAGGAGAACAAAGAAGGCTAGACCACTACCACATTGATTTGCTCTGATGGGGATATAAATGCCAGAGCTGATGATGTGAGACCTTGTAATTACTGTAAGGAGTAAGTGACCAAATCCTTCCCTTTTGAGGTGGCAACAGAAGAACTAGAAGAAGAGGAGAGTTTTACCTATTTGTGTTGTGCTTCACCCACTATTTTCATCATGATATCGAACAGGTTAGTATCTTGATGGACAAACTAGAAAGTGGGGTCCTTGAATTCTTTTGGAGGAGAATCTAGGACCATTGCCACCACCTTATCCACCAATAATATCTATGCAATATTAGCTCAGAGCCATAATATCCAACTTCTTCTAGCTTGCTATAAGATATTTTATCTATTTTTCATACCAATTTTAGTGATCGATTACCCTTAAAGGCCTTCTACATCTCATCTTAAAAATCATCCTTTCTATGAGTAACTTGCAATAGAGCAATTTTGTTAGGAACAACGTGCTTGTGGTGACCATCGGGGTCAGAGGGTCTCCACATAACTTCGAGGAAGCAGTACGTATCCATATTTCATATGGCCCACAACTTTGCAAAGTCGCTCAAATATGTATAATGGCCCATTAGGCAAGGAATGTGTAACCATGGAACACTCCCTTTCTTCCTGAGGTATCTGATTTTCATTTCCTCGACAATCTGTCGGGTTATCTCCAAGATAGAAATTGAGGTTGGGAAATTCTTTGGCAATGCCTTTGGGGGTAATTTAGAACCATATACCCTGATATAGGAGAATTATTCTATATAGAAGAAGTCTCCTACCTTAGCCTTGTGGAAAATGTTTCTCATCCCAACTCCTAGTATGTCGGGATCTTCACCGCACAATCAGGTGTGTACCACCAGGAGAACATTCTCAAAAAATACTATAACTTGAACACCCCTCTTGTATACACAAAAATGAATCTTGAATTGCGATGACATTCACCCCTCCCAACTGAGCCACCAAGTATTTTCTTAATTATGCTATTACAAAATGAATAAAAAAGAAATAATATGAGAATGAGGGGAGATCTTCCTTACCGGCCATTATGACCTCCTATAATTTTCTTAGTTCCTTGTCCATGTTGTTGCTTATCATGTCCTCCATCAGTAGAGGGGTATCATGTCTATTATATTACACTGGATTATGAGGACCATAACCTCATTCATGATAAACCATGTCCTTTATGCCTAGCATCAGGTTAATCATATTTGCATAGTTCTGTGCCCAGGGATAAAGTGATAACTTTCGGATTGGAAAACCTGAAGGCCTATTCTTTCCTCTCTTCAAGAGCATCTATAGGAATATGGTGTTCAACATAAAATTTACCTGAAGAGTGAGCATTTTAAATTCCAATATCCATGAAGTTGTAGCGAACCCAAACACCTGTCTCATCCTATATGCTATCAATCGGGCCACAACCTAATTTTTGTGGTCACAAATGGTCCTTTTCTTGTGGTCGTAGGCCATAGCTAGCCATACTAGGAGGTCCAAAGAGTGGTAAGCCTTCATATAGGTTAGCCAACCTAGGTTAGTGTTCCATTAATTGCAAACTAGAGCTGGCTTGATGCTATCATGTTGTGCCCTCATAAACAAGCTCCTCTCTCACTGCTGGTCTGCTATTATGTACCTAACTAAATAATTTGGGTTCATCAACACTTTCAGGTCTTGGTCTCTCATGGCCCTCCTGGTAATTGGCCATGCCTTGGTAATTCTCCCAATTTGGGTATTAACATCAGGCACTCCTGTTGCGGTCATGCTGGTGGAAGCCATTGTAATGTGTCTTCATGAACAAAAAGGGTTTTAGAATATCTGCGCTCAACCTCATTAAGAAATATCTTTGCATGCACAATTACGTTAATGGTGTAGGGGAGGTCTACTACCTTCCATTTAAAGAACCAACATTTAATTTGTCTAGGTGGGACGTGTGGTTTTTATTCGCTGGTACTTTATGATTAGTCATGCCATAGAGCTGGGTGCACCACGTTATCCTTATTTTTGGCTACACTTTTATGCCCATTTGATTGAATTACAATACCAAGAGATCTTGGGACATGTGGCAGCTTTTGATTTGCTCGAGCGATATAAGCTCAAGTGGGGCACGTGGCTTTTTGGGAGGAGCGCGTAAAAATTACACCTCATTAACTATTTGTGTGCCTCAAATAGGATTGGTGCACGGATTCATGTGCCTGGTAAAACTTCATGTGCTCAATTGGGAGAGTGGAGTGCATGAATCTCAAAGTAGGCGTACAACATTGTGCACCCAAAAAAACCTTGTGCACTCCAAGGGAGTGGAGTGCATGGACCACAATGGGGCACACAAGACCGTGTTCCCTCAACAGCATCATGCATTCCACTCTCTAGTGGAGAGCATGAAACCAAATGTGGACGTACAACTTTGTACACCCAACTAGATCCTCATGTGCTTCATTGGAGTGGAGCGTGTGAACACAATTTAGGGTGCACGGACTCGTGCACCCTTTGAGACTTTATGCGCTCCATTGGAGTGGAGCGTGCGAGTTGTGAGCTAGGTGCATGACCTTGTGCACCCGAAAGGCTCTTGCGTGCTCCATTGGGGTGGAGCATGCAGGCGAGATCGGGGTGCACGAAGGCGTGCACCCTTAGAATTTTTTTGTATGCTTCACTTACGATGGAGCGCATGGACTCTAGATGAGTGCACGACCTTGCACACCCATAAGGATCTTCACGTGATCCATTGGAGTGGAGCACATGGACTCAAAGTGGGGCACAAGGAGTTGTGTGCCCTTTAAACACTTTTATGCACTCCATTCCCTAATGGAGCACATGGGCCATGGTCGGGTGCACGAGTTCATGTGCCTGAAGGGACTGTCACACACTCCACTTGTGGAGTGCACAAGCTCAAATTGGGGTGCACAAGCTTGTGCATCCTTGGAATTTTTATGCACTCCACTAGAGAGTGGAGTGCACGGGCTCAGGCTTGGGCGCACCACCTTGTGCACCCTTCAAAAAAAGAGGAAGTGCAACAAAAAATAAAAAATAAAAGGGAATGATATTCCTTTGCTAATAGTACCATATTCCATACTCAAAAGAATACAATCATTCCATCATATAGACACAATAATATGAATCTATGCAATTAAATATTCAAACAAGTACATGGTTTTTTATCAATAAAGAGTTTTGCCAAGGAAGGTTGTTACATACTTCCCCCTTGGATTAAACACAGTCCTCTATGTTTCTTGCAAGTGAGTAACAAATTGATTTTATTCAAACAATAATGGAAATTATTGTCTCATTTCTTTGGTATTTTCCCATGTAGCACAAGTCTCATAATACTGGTGTCATTGGACCTTACATTGATCTCAGGTTCATTTCCTCAACATCTTGGAATGAAACCCTAGAATCATAATTGGTCTCACCTTAATGGCTAAGGTCTCACGACCCAAATTTATCCTCCATTTTTTTTACATATATGAGATTTGCATTGATCCTATATTGTTCCCTAGAAATCTCTTATCCTAAGCCTCTATATCTATACCCAAAAAAATAACTTACACCTACAGGATGAGTTAGCTTCATTATCTATCCTATCTTGTTGATGTGCTAGTGAACTATCTGTCTCATCAAGTCCATGAGTTGGATTAGCTATCGGTCTCATCTCCCGATGAGTTAGCCCAAGATCTCAACCACCTTGAGGTAGTAAGTTAGTTTAGCTATCCATATCATCTCCCAAGATGAGCTAGCCAGACTATCTATCTCATTACGAGGTGAGTTAGCTTAACTATCAATCGTATCTCAATGATGAGCTAGCCTAAGCTATCTATCTCACTTTATTCATGAGCTAGCTTAGCTATCCATCTCATATTTATGACAAGCTAGCACAAACTATCTGTCTCGATGCATTGGCAAGCTAGCTCCACTATCTGTCTCATCTCCTCGATGAGTTAGCTCAAGCTATCAGTATCACCCAATGAATCTCTAATTTGCACCTAAGAAAAAATTGTGATCTAACTAGGTATACAATTTTAACATTTAGGATTACACTTTTTGTGATTTGCTTATTCTAAATCCTATTCATCCCTCGAGGGTCTTTTCCCACCCTTCCATAATTTATCTTTTTACCTCATTTGTAATACGTAGAATATGATCCATTTACTCAATGAATTCTAAATATATTGTGATCTTACAAAAAAATGTGCAATAGATTTATCATACTTATATTACTTCATTGTGCCAAGCAAAAATACTCCCAACAATGTATACAAATCAATGATAGAGACTAATATTCAAGATACATGATTATATAACAAGATGTTTACCTTAGGAACCCTTACGGGGAATAAACCCAAACTCAAAATCGCTTTCCATTTTATTATTCACTAATTATTGTAATACAATCCATTTGAGGTACTACTTTGTAGTCCTCTCTTTCTACTCCTATCCCAATGTTAACCTTTAAGGCATATAGAGACCCCATAATCCCTACATCCCATAACCCTAAAGGAAACAACCATTCTTTGTGGGTTAAAAGGTTTAATAATTGAGTTCCATGGTTCTATTTATTTTATCACAGAGAGGGACCCCATAAATACCACTTACATGAATTTTTGTATTACATATTAAGAAGTAAGGAGCCATCTTCTATACTTCTCGATGAGAAAATACAAATTTTTCACAAAACCATTATTATTAATATTTTTCTACACTAAGAATGATTCTGCTCGAGTATATATTTTATATATTGAGTTGGGTATCATCTAAGTTACTTTCCAATGCTAAACATATTAAGTATTTACGTATTATAACCATGTACTAGACATAGATATGGTTGATTTATCACCCCCCCTCCTTTGAGGAAGCAAGGCCCAAAGCTTCGATAGACTATCAACGGTGTTGATAGAACTCTAGACCATATTGAATTACCAATATTAAAGGGTGTCTTTACTCTATCTTACCAACACAATGATAAGCCTCCTTCAAACATTTCATTGAGTGCTAGCCAATCCCTCACTTTGGTGTCTGGTCATGCGTAGATGAGAGCATTCATCTACTTTACAATTGAAGTGTTCCTACAAATTAGCTTTCAATGACTGCCACATATTATTTAAGATATTGAATCAATTCACAACATGATAAAATACTTACCCTTATACAAAATCCAATGAAACATTAATTCAAGAGTGATGCTTCTCCATAAGTAGCCATGCATCACTAGAGAGAATCTACTTCAACGTCTAAACCATTTTTTAAAGAAATATTTATACTTCTCGACTACGCAATCATTAAAAAGTTAATTCGACATTATCCAAGGAATTGTTTGGTTTCACCACAAAATTTATCTAAGTATTATTAAAGCAGGGGTCTAGCATCGACCTATAAAATATGTAAAAGAATAAGTAGCATCCCAAGGATTAGCTTTAGGTATTTTCAACAACATTATATTACCTCTTTTTTTAAGGTAATTAAAACATCATGCAACATCTTCCCAAAACATTGGTATCATCACCCAGATATATCAACCATTTATTTAGATAGAATTATAGTATCATATAACACCTATCATACATTTCCCAGGCTAATTCTTAATGACATTAAAAACCATCCATCAAAACTTTTACAACAACATTCCCAATGGATCATTTTTGGAAAACCAACCGCGTCATATAACATTCATCAAAGCTACAAATAAAATCATCAATGATATATCCTCCCGAATAACACTATCATTTTATATGGTATTCATAAAAGCATTTATTAAAAATATAACTATGATGTATCCACCGTCACATTGATAATAACACCCAAAATCGTCAGCCAACTTATTGGATGTAATAACAACCATATATATAACACCTGCAATATATTTTTCCAAGTTGGTATTTAACAACATTATATGGTGTCCATAAAACATTTAACAACATCCAGAATGTGTCTTTCCTAGGACTAACCAACAACATTCTATGATACCTATCAAGGCTTCAGATAAAAATATCAACAATATGTCTTCCCTCAAGCAAAAAGACAACTACTCATAGCTATCAACTACATCATTTTACATGGCATCCAACCAAGTATTGATAGTATAAACAACTATATTATAGCTATCAATAGCATAATTTTAAAAAAATTCCATCAAAGTGTTAATAGTAAAGAAAAATATGTTATAACCATCAACAACATAATTTTATAAAACGTCCATCAAAGAGTTAATAGTAAAGAAGACTATGTTATAACTATCAACAACATCATTTTATAAAAAATCTGCACTGGGGATATTCGAAGGATGCAATCAGTAATATAAGGATATATACCAAGTAGAACATCATTAATTTTAACCTTGTATCATCCCTTCAACTATTCCAGTTTGATGAGTGTTATCAATTATTCATCATTTAATCATTATTCTTGTCAATCTAGGACGGTGTCCAATGGTTGTATACGATAGGAAAGGTAAGTAGTTTAAGGATCAGTTCATTCAGGGGATGGTTTTATTGGTGAAATAGTTAGTGTTGGGGGTTTGATGTCACCTCTAAACCTTATAAAATGAAATTGACTCCTATTTACCCTTTTCAAAAATGAAATTGTAGGAATTGAAACTTTGCAGAAAAAGGAAAACTAACTACTATTGCAGAATTTAAACTGACAGAAATGAAATGATGCAGAAGTTGAAATGGCAAAAATAAAACTTGCAGAATTGAAAATCACACCTTGTATCAAGAAAAACCTAATTACAATATCAAAATTCAAATAACAGTAATCAAATGTTGCAGAACTGAAACATTAAGAAATTCTCTGATGCAAACTAGAAATGCCAGATTCTGAAAACAACTACTAAAACAGAAAATAACAGAAAATGTTGTAAGATGCAAGAATTTATGCTAAGTGGTCAGCTGACATGCACATACTCCTATAATCATTATGAATTATCTGTTGTGGTTCATCCACAACACACCCCAAAAGTGGGGACCCACCTTTGTTTTTGCAGGTTTTAGGGAAGATCTCAAAGACCCGGATGCTAAAAATGAAGAAAAGAAGAAAAATGCCTAAGTGTTGAAAGGGTCACGAAATCGCGACATGTCACGATATCGCGACATGTCGCGAAATCGCGACCTGTCTCTCCATCGCTGCGAAAAATTGAAATCGCGACGCGTTTTTTGGAAGCGTACGAAAAGTTGAGAATGGTAGCGATTTCGCTACAAGTTGCCGAGAGGAAGCACAAGGTTGAAAGTGGTAATCATTTCACTACTTTTTCATGAAGCGGAGGCTCGAAAGAAAAGTGGTAGCGAATCGCTACCACTTCGTGAAGCGGAGGCTCGAAAGAAAGGTGGTAGCGAATCGCTACCACTTCGTGAAGCGGAGGCTCGAAAGAAAAGTGGTAGCGAATCGCTACCACTTCGTGAAGCAAAGGCTTGAAAGAAGAGTGGTAGCGATATCGCTACCACTTTACAAAGCAAAAGGCGTGAAAGCAAGGTGGTAGCGATATCGCTACCACTTCATCGAAGAAAGGCTCGAAACCAAAGTGGTAGCGATATCGCTACCACTTCATCGAAGGAAGGCTCGGAACCAAAGTGGTAGCGATATCGCTACCACTTTTTGAAAAGAAGGCAAAGCAAAGTCGGTAGCGATATCGCTACAACGAGCTACTGCGGGCGTACGGACCAAGAACATGTCACGATTTCGCGACATGTCGCGTTATCGCGGCTAGGAAACGGAAGAGGCCAAATGCAAATTCTATCGGGATTTCCATGGGAAAGCGTTACGAAAGGTGCAGGAGACGCAGGACACGTGGCAGAAATGACAGAAACCGCAGTAACGTTTCATAACAACAATCACTGTCGCAGAGATCGAGCGTTACGAATGCACGCAAAGGTTAGAATACAAAAAGGCGGGAATTGAAGCGAAGGGTCCCGGAGTCGAAACGAAGCGTCATGGAACAGCCGAGAACGCACGATAGAAAGGTTAAATAGCAGAAATGTAGATGGATACGGGGCTGGAGACCGTAACAAAAAGCATTATTTATTGAAATAAAGGATTTTTCTTTGGTAACACGACTTTTGTGTGTAAAATCAAAAGGAGATCGAAGCCAAAACTATTGTTTTACCGTCAATCTTTTCGTTGCATCATTTTGTCTTGTATCTATTTCGTTTACGCCATGGGATGGGTTACGATAGGTGAATGGTAGAATGATGCAGCTTATATTCTTTTCCTTAGAGTCTTGCATCTGATCTGATTAGATTGTGTGTTAGTACAGATCTGATCGGTTGGGTTGTTTTGGGGACTTCATCTCTTAACTTGGGATTTTTGCAGGGAGGAGATCGTTAACCATTTTAATATCCTTCATTATTTTCCAGCTGACTCAAAAATAACAGTTTGCTTTATTCCTTGATATGCTTAATTTCATGTCGTAGACTAACATTGAAATAATAGAACTATTGAATAGAGATAAAACGAACATGTTAACCTTAGAATAAATTGTGAATATTAGAACATCAAAAGGATTTTTGTTTATTTTTGATTAATCAAACAAGTCAAGATTATAAAGTTCATTGAGAATCAACAAAGGCCCCTTGTTAACAGCTATCTGCAGGATTTGAGTTATTCTGGGATATATCAGTTGTATGTATTAAATTGAAATTCATTTTTATATACGTAAAAGCTGTTTCACAAAGAAGCTTGGAGAAATAATAAAAGGAAGGAAAATAAAATAAATTATTTCTTTGCAAGAAAGAGTCTTTTGTTCGAGACTCTAAGTTGCGTGTTATTATTTGTAATATGACAAATTAACACTCAACATTTTGGCGCTAGAAGGAGGGCCTTCTGTATTGCTTTGCAATTTTGATTTGTTCTAACAATTAACGTGGGTAGTTTTGTTTCCACCTATTGTGCTTGTAGGTGTAACATTTAGACATTTTATCTGGCAGCAGAGTTGAGAAATCTTTTAGAGTCCTAGAGTTTCCAAGCTGGCCCAACCTGAGTACATTGCTACTAGGTCTAAAACCACAGGGGAAACTATCTTCCAAAGCCTTTCTCCCACTGCTAGGAGGCCGAAAAACAAAACATTAGAAGTTGAAATACCACCCAATATACTTGAGTTAGGGATTTCTTTGGACTCAAGTACCTCTAGTGGGCCCGAACCCTTAAGTTCAAGTGGGATAGTAACACCAGCTTGTATCTGTCTCCACGAGCCCAGGAGTTCCAATTGTTCCCACATGGTTGACACCTTTGAATAACATGGCCCAACAACAACAACAACAGCCACCTGCCCTTTGGTATGGTGCTCAGAGTTCCCCTTTAGATATTCCCTGGGCAGTCCACGACTTGCCTAGAAACATTGAAAGGGGATTACCCAAATTCATTCATGATGGTCCAACAAAAGTAGAAGATCATGTCCAAATCTATAAAGATTACATGTTTAGGCAGGGGGTTACTCACGAGGATGTTGCCTGTCGAGTTTTCCCTGCTAGTCTAGACCACATTGCTAACGAATGGTATCGAAATTTGCCAACAGGGTCCATAACTTCATGGGCCCAGCTAGAAACTGCGTTCATAGGTCAATTCATACAGTTAGTAGATCCCTCCATGACATACAATTTCTTCGTATCTTGCAAAAGACAAACCAATGAACCCATTCGAACGTTCAATCGTAGATTTCAAAAGCTATATACGAATGTGACTCGTCACTTTGCGGTAGACCCTGCAATTGCCTTGCAACTATACTTCGGAGCCTTAGATCCTTTAACATCTTTGTTGACTAGAAGGAACCCTCAGGTTACAACCCTTCCTTTGGCTTATGCAGAAACAATGACTCTCGAACAGCAGATGAACCTGCCAGGCGCAGGATTGTCTCAATTGACTGGGATGGGACAATATGGCCCATACAGCCAATTTGCCATGATGAACCAGGTAGTAGCACCACAGGCTCCGATGTTGAACAACTTCCAAACACCCACCCAAGTTACGCCATTGTCAGGTTATCCGAATGCCGCTGTTCAAACACATAGTTTGATTCAAAATAACTCGATGGGTTTGCATGGGTTCGGTATGGGCAATAATCTGTTGACCATGTCGGGGTTTGCTCCAATTAACACGCCAAGCTCAACGACTTATCCAACAATCACTCCCATTCAAAGTGTGAATCCAGGATGGAATCCACCCGCCCAAACTCAAGCCATTCAAAATGGGAATCCAGGATGGAATCCACCCGCCCAAACCCAAGCCATTGTACCCAGTCCGGAGGTGGCTAATGCAGCCAACACAACTGGACCTGCAATTGCAGTGCCTCAACCACAAGGGTCCGAAGCAGCCATAGAAAATATGAAAGAAACGTTGGCCAAGGTGTTGGTAACAATGGGGAATGTCAATAAAAAATTTGATCAGGCCATGGGCCATAACCGACCTCACAATCATAGAGGAAAAGGAATGTATAACACGCAGCCTAACAACGGGCGGGTACCCAATCCCGTTGCCAACCAGGTAGACATTTCGGAAGACTGTGGAGATGCAGGATCTTGTGATAATGATTGCCCGCACTGTGGCCACGTGAAACCGGAGTCTATGCTAACGGAGGTCATACATTCCCATGAAAGTGAAGAAGAGGAGGATGTAGAATTTTTTGGAAGCGAAGATGAAGAAGCTTTGGAAGTTCATGCAAACAAACGTTTTGGGAAAGCAAATCACAAATATTACACTAGGAGTTCTAAAGAGCCCAAAACTTCCTCCGCTCCTCCTAATAATCAATTACTCCCTCCCTGACCCTAAAGGAGATGTCAATCCCCCTCCTCCATCGAAGGTCGAAAAGTCTAAGATGATGCAAAACTTGCCAAATCCAGAAAAGCTCACTTACGATTTGGTGGAAGATATGAAGAAGAATAGGGCCAATGTATCGATGTATGACATGGCCCGATTATTAGGCCAAGAAGTGAGTTCACCAAAAGGATTAAATCCATTCGCACAAGTTCATGAAGCTAAAAGTGCTTGAGTCCCAAGTGGTTGTACAAAAAGAAAAACGAGATATACCTCCCTTTTTGGTAACCATTAGAATTGCAGGTAAAAACTTGCACAATTGTTTAATAGACTCAGGGGCCTCGGCTACTATCATGCCCTTAGAAATCTGTAAAATATTGGGACTTACACCAAAGCCTTCTAGGAGCAGGGTGGTGCAATTGGACAGGTCAACCATGGAGGCAGTAGGAGAGCTGGGTGATGTGCATATTCAAGTCAATTCAGAACCCAGAGTTCAACAACGCATAGACATATTGGTGCTCGATATTCCTATCAAATATGGCATGGTATTGGGAAGAGATTGGAGTAAGAACCTAAACGGTTACATTGTGACAGACTCTTCACACATGTGGCTGCCTTGGAGGGGAGTGGCCAATCAAATTCGAATTGACAATGAACCCCGACTCAAAGAGATGATCACAGATTACAACAAGCCGAACGAGATCCAAGACATTGAAGCCGAGTTGGGAGCATACTGTTTGGACATAGAAGCACTCAAAAATACCCATGATGAAAGGATTGGGCGCAACTTTACTAAAGGACATCAAGACATTTGGACCTTAAGATTTGATGGATCCAGGTCCAGACAAGGAGCAGGAGCCGGTGTTGAATTGTCATGTTCGGACCAGGAGCCTATATTCGCTGCATACAGACTACGCCTCCTGCCACCAACAATATGGCAGAATATGAGGCTTTGATTCTTGGACTACAGCTGGCCATTCGAAAGAAAATTAAATATATCAAAGTCCTTGGTGATTCGGAACTGGTGGTGAAACAAGTGAGGGGACAATACATATGCAAGGACAGGCGGCTCAGGCTTTACCGAACTAGGGTCAAAGATTTAATAGATGAGTTTGACGCCTTTAACATTTCTCTGATCTCGAGAAAGGGCAATCGTCTGGCAGACTCCCTAGCTGTAGAAGCGAGTATGTTGAAGCCAGTGGACCATAAGAAATGCAAGAAGTTCTCTATAGAGTTGGTCCCTTGTCCCTCGATACCAGATAATGTTACGAACTTCCAAGTATTTGATAGTGACAGGCACATATTTCATTTTGTCACTAATTCTGGTATATTTGAAAAGCAGTACATAGATGAAGAAGAAAGGGACTTAGAGGAGGTAGTTTCGAGAGATAAAAATCTCGTAAAAAACAACAGGATGCCTGATGAGATAGCTTCATTAGAAAAAATCTTTGATATTGGATACAAACCGAGAAAAGGTAAAAGGGTTCCATCTCCCGGAGAGGCCTGTGATTTGGTTAACATTGGAAGTGCAGAAAATCCCCTGGAGGTATTCATAGCAAAAGCATGTACCAAGCAGGAGAAGGATTCCATAGCAAATGCATTAAAAGAATACATAGATTGCATTGCTTGGAGTTATAAGGAGTTGAAAACCTATGATCATAATGTCATAATGCACACGATTCCACCGGAGCCGTAGTCCAAGCCCTTCAGTGCAAAGACAAAGGCGAGTTAATCCATTATTAGAACCCTTGATAGAGAAAGAGGTGAAGCGACTCGTTAGAAGCTAAGATCATCTTTCCCGTTAGGCATTCCACGTGGGTTGCTAACCTAGTCCCCGTGAGGAAAAAGAGTGGAGAAATAAGGTTGTGCATTGATTTCAGAAATCTCAATAAGGCATCCCAAAAGGACAACTACCCGTTACCCACCATCGATGAAATACTCCAAAAGGTAAACGGGTCGGAGATGATGTCATTCCTGGATGGTTATTCGGGATATAATCAGGTCCTTATCCATCCTAGTGATAGGATGAAGACTGCTTTTACGACAAAATGGGGCACCTTTGCATACAGGAGAATGCCCTTCGGACTATTGAACGCAGGTGCCACTTTCCAGCGAGCTATGGATTTTGCTTTTAAAGGGCTTATTGGTAAGTGCATCATTGTTTACGTCGATGACATTCCTGTATTTTCTAAGAATAGGGAAAACCATGTCATGGATCTTAAGAAAGTCTTTCAAAGATGCATGGAACATGGTATATCTCTCAACCCAAAGAAGTGCATCTTCTGGGTAACGTAAGGAAAACCGTTGGGGCATATAATATCTAAGGATGGAATTTCCATTGACCCTGAGAGAATAGAAGCCATACAGCAAATTCCTCGTCCCAATAGCAAGAAGGGGTTGAGATCATTTTTCGGAAAGATCAATTTTGTCGAAAAATTTATCGCAGATTTTGCAGAGATAGCAGGACCTTTGAACGACATGCTAAAGAAAGAGGTCCAGATCATTTGGACAGATGAAAGGATAGAGGCTTTTGATAATATCAAGGATGCGATTTCTAAAGCCCCGGTTTTGGTGAGTCCCGATTATACGAAGCCTTTCTATATCTACACATTTGCTTCAGATCACTCCTTTGCGAGTGTTTTAACTCGTAAGAGTGAAGGCAAGCATTGAAAATCCCATTGCTTTCCCGAGTAGTCCTCTCAAAGATGCGAAGCCGAGATATTCTACCCTAGACAAGCAAATGTATGCGCCGGTTAAGACCGTAAAAAATTCAGGCACTACATAGTCCACAGTAGGGTCTTTGCTATCGTCCCAGATCCTACTGTCAAAGCCATGTTCGTTCAGAATGAATTAGGTGAGAAGCGTGGTAAGTGGGTTTCAACTTTGCAGGAATTTGATCTGGAGATTCAATCGATGAAGATAGTGCGGGGGCAAGGGTTAGCTAAGGCAATCGCAGAACAGGATCTCGCAATTCCTTGTCAACATTATGAAGTCGCTGATGTAACCAAGGAGGAGTGGTATGCAGATGTGGTGTACTATCTACTAAATGGTAGGTGTCCATCATTTTTGAATGCTACTCAACACAGAGCCTTGCGTTTGAAGTCTGCTAATTTTCTAGTTAGATCTGGCACATTATACAGAAAGAACCATGAAGGTATTTACCTTCGTTGCGTTGATCAAGAGGAGGCAGTGCGAATACTCGAAGAGTTTCATGGTAAACATGGGACAGGGCATGGGTCTGCTAATGCCACAGCCCATCAAATCCTCAGAGCCGGTTATTATTGGCCTCAACTATTCAAGGATGCCCATTCTCATGTGAGGTCATGTCACATATGTCAAACTGCAGCCAATAGAGACAGAAACGCTTCCATGCCTTTACAGTCCGTAATCGAGTCCAGACCTTTCGCGCAATGGGGCCTGGATTTTATTGGGATTATCAGCCCCAATTCATCCGATGCTCACAAATATATTCTGACGGCTACGGATTATTGCACGAGATGGACCGAAGCTATCCCCACAAAGAATGCTACTGCAGAGGTGGTCATTAAATTTTTAGAAGATAACATTGTCACTAGATTCGGGATGCCTAACTCCATCGTAAGTGATAATGGTTCGGCCTTTTCCTCTCTAGAGTTTGCTAATTGGGCATTTGATAACAACGTGAGTTTAAAGTTCTCCTCCAATTATTACCCTCAAGGTAACGGATTGGCCGAGTCATCCAATAAGAATCTGTTGACTGTCATAAAAATTTTTTTGGAAAGGAATCCGCTGGACTCGGCACAATAAGCTTAAGTTGGCCCTTTGGGCTGATAGAATCGTAGTCAAAGAAGCAATAGGGACATCTCCTTACCATCCGGTTTATGGACAAGATCCCATTTTTCCCGCAAATCTCGGATTACAAACGCCGCACTTCATGAAAGATTATTTTGGAACTAATGATAAACTTGAGTCTAGACTAACGCAATTAATGCGCTTGGATGAAAAAAGGGATGAAGCTATGCTTCATTTTAGTAAACACCAAGACATTGTAAAAATATGGTTTGACAAAAGGTCTAAGGCCAAGGCGTTTAAAATTTCAGATTTAGTGCTATTATGGGACAAAAGACATGAGAAGAAGGGGGAACATGATAAATTTGATTACCTTTGGTTAGGTCCCTACCAGATTTTAGAGATCCTAGGGGAAAATAGTTTTAGACTAAAAACCTTGGATGGAAAGGATTTGGCACTACCTATCAATGGGTTGCACTTGAAGCATTACTTTCAAGCATGAGGTAGTTGGGCTTTGTATTATATGTAATAACGCTGTAATTTCTTGCTTTCATTTTTCATGTTTAGGTGTGTATTATTTGTTTTTTTTGACATGTCTAAGCTTTGTATTAATGTTGTGATCTGTTTCTTTGTGT
Source organism: Wollemia nobilis (assembly GCA_028583015.1). NCBI lineage: Eukaryota > Viridiplantae > Streptophyta > Pinopsida > Araucariales > Araucariaceae > Wollemia > Wollemia nobilis. The sequence continues at coordinate 4,414,806 of JAQPPZ010016829.1, read as the reverse complement.
GCAGATTTGATACTTAAGTGTGTGTTTCAGGAGATATCTAGTTTTGTGTCAATGCTGTAATTTAGTTTCTTGATGTGCAGATTTGATATGTTAGTATGTATTCATTTTTTTATTTCAGGTTTTTCTTGTATTAATGTTGGGTTTTTGCGTTTGTGTGCAGGTTGGACATTTAGGCGGTGGTGTTCCTTTGATTTCCTTTTCATTGCCTTATAAAAAAAAAAAAAAGGGAATAAAAGCTTGATGTTGAACGCATGCCTAAGATTGGGAGAATATGAAACATTGGAATCATGTTGTAAAAGCTCCACATGTAATACAAAAAGTTAATTTAGATCATTTGAAGCTTGTGATGCATGAAAAAGTCAGTTTTGCATGACAAATCATCTCATTTGCAATTCAAGAAATAATGCATTCATGTTCCATCTCACTTTTCATACATTTCACCGTAGTGGCATATGCATCTTAGGTGCAATTCATTTGAGTATGTTGAATCCTCTTAGGGTTATGTTATAACATAAATCTAAGTAAATCCTAAGGTTGGAAACTGAGTCTTGAAGTATCTAGGACCAAGCACGTTTCATACATTAAAAGGGATCTTGAGCAAAATGATCAAAACCTAACTTGGAGGAAAAGGTTGGGCGAAAATGGTTTTCATGTCTATCCTATTATGCAACATGATCCTAAAAACAAGTGGTTTTGACCACTTCCATAGAGCTTAAAGCCTAAAATCATAGTAGTAAGGATAGGGTTAAATTCTCATCTCGGTTGGTTGAGAATCTAATTCCCCAAAGCTTTGATTGGACCCACATGGAGTAGTAAGGATAGGGCATAAATTCTCATCTCGGTTGGTTGAGAATCTGATTCCCCAAAGCTCTTATGTTTCATTTCGTATTAAGTCTTAGATTGTAAGGATCGTACTATTTGTCCTCTGCAAAGGATGGGTAGTCATCCCCAAGGTCTAAGTAACAAGATTAATATTTTCCACTTACATTTAAAATCTTGGGTTGTAAGGATCGTACTATTTGTCCCTAACCAGGATGGGTAGTCATCCCCAAGGTCCAAGAAGTAAAATAAATAAATTTTTCCCATCTCATCCTTATATTGGATTGTAAGGATCGTACTACTTGTCCTCTAACCAGGATGGGTAGTCATCCCCAAGGTCCAAAGAAATGAAGATAAGTTTTGGATTATGGGGTTAGATAGGCCCATGCATGGCATCATGTCTTGCCTAAAAAATAAGACCACCGATTGTCTAGAGGGTTAGACTAGCATGACCATTTCTTCCATAATTGGTTTAGTTATTTTGCTCAAAGTGAGGTAAAGAATTCTAAATCAGAATAGTAAGGATAGGGTTAAACTCTCATCTCGGTTGGTTGGGAGTCTGATTCCCCAAAGTTCTGATTTCACATCCACTTGCACATGGGTTCAAGATAGTAGGGACTCATAACCAACTTTGGGATATAATGAACCGTTCACTAGTGGATCCTAAGAGGGTTTGGCAGTCTTGAATGTTTGCACATAATACTACAAGAGTGACTATGCATTTTCTCATGGCATATTCAGTAGGATACACAAATCATTCACAATTTCGCATATGCATTCATGCAAAACCGATGATGGAATGTGGATCAAATTCAAATGATAAGGAAAGGAATTCATTGCACACACCGAGCTAGTACTTGATGATTCTGATAATTCATGTACTTCTGATTTTGGGCATTAGTTATATTGATTATGGGCTAACCCATGTTTTCAAATTTGTGATTTGTGTTAGGTTGGGTTCTTACTAAAATGCTCAAGAGCATTTGACAAATAGAGTCGCCATTTGTTGTGGTTCATCCACAACACACCCCAAAAGTGGGGACCCACCTTTGTTTTTGCAGGTTTTAGGGAAGATCTCAAAGACCCGGATGCTAAAAATGAAGAAAAGAAGAAAAATGCCTAAGTGTTGAAAGGGTCACGAAATCGCGACATGTCGGAATCGGACATGGGATCGCGACATGTCACGAAATCGCGACGCGTCTCTCCATCGCTGCAAAGAAAGTTGGAAATCGCGACGCGTTTTTTGGAAGCGTATGGAAAAGTTGAGAATGGTAGCGATTTCGCTACAAGTTGCCGAGAGGAAGCACAAGGTTGAAAGTGGTAATCATTTCACTACTTTTTCGTGAAGCGGAGGCTCGAAAGAAAAGTGGTAGCGAATCGCTACCACTTCGTGAAGCGGAGGCTCGAAAGAAAAGTGGTAGCGAATCGCTACCACTTCGTGAAGCGGAGGCTCGAAAGAAAAGTGGTAGCGAATCGCTACCACTTCGTGAAGCAAAGGCTTGAAAGAAGAGTGGTAGCGATATCGCTACCACTTTACAAAGCAAAAGGCATGAAAGCAAGGTGGTAGCGATATCGCTACCACTTCATCGAAGAAAGGCTCGAGACCAAAGTGGTAGCGATATCGCTACCACTTCATCGAAGGAAGGCTCGAAACCAAAGTGGTAGCGATATCGCTACCACTTTTTGAAAAGAAGGCAAAGCAAAGTCGGTAGCGATATCGCTACAACGAGCTATCATGGGCGTATGGACCAAGAACATGTCACGATATCGTGACATGTCACGATTTTGCGACATGTCGCGTTATCGCGGCTAGGAAACAGAAGAGGCCAAATGCAAATTCTGCCAGGATTTCCGTGGGAAAGCGTTACGAAAGGTGCAGGAGACGCAGGACACGTGGCAAAAATGACAGAACCAGAGTAACGTTTCATAACAACAAGCACTGGTCGCAGAGATCGAGCGTTACGATTGCACGCAAAGGTTAGAATACCAAAAGGCGGGAATTGAAGCGAAGGGTCCCGGAGTCGAAACGAAGCGCCATGGAACAGCCGAGAACGCGCGACATAAAGGTTAAATAGCAGAAATGTAGATGGATACGAGGCTGGAGACTGTAACAAAAAGCATTATTTATTGAAATAAAGGATTTTTCTTTGGTAACACGACTTTTGTGTGTAAAATCAAAAGGAGATCGAAGCCAAAACTATTGTTTTACTGTCAATCTTTCCGTTGCATCATTTTGTCTTGTATCTATTTCGTTTACGCCATGGGATGGGTTACGATAGGTGAATGGTAGAATGATGCAGTTATATTCTTTTCCTTAGAGTCTTGCATCTGATCTGATTAGATTGTGTGTTAGTACAGATCTGATCGGTTGGGTTGTTTTGGGGACTTCATCTCTTAACTTGGGATTTTGCAGGGAGGAGATCGTTAACCATTTTAATATCCTTCATTATTTTCCAGTTGACTCAAAAATAACAGCTTTGCTTTATTCCTTGATATGCTTAATTTCATGTCATAGACTAACATTGAAATAACAGAACTATTGAATAGAGATAAAACGAACAGGTTAACCTTAGAATAAATTGTGAATATTAGAACATCAAAAGGATTTTTGTTTATTTTTGATTAATCAAACAAGTCAAGATTATAAAGTTCATTGAGAATCAACAAAGGCCCCTTGTTAACAGCTATCTGCAGGATTTGAGTTATTCTGGGATATATCAGTTGTATGTATTAAATTGAAATTCATTTTTATATACGTAAAAGTTGTTTCACAAAGAAGCTTGGAGAAATAATAAAAGGAAGGAAAATAAAATAAATTATTTCTTTGCAAGAAAGAGTCTTTTGTTCGAGACTCTAAGTTGCGTGTTATTATTTGTAATATGACAAATTAACACTCAACATTATCACAATCAATCTAAAAGAGTACAACTAAAATTATGAAGTATAAACTAACAAATTTCTACTAATTTTCTACAGCAAGAAATGAGCAAAAAATCTATAAAAGTTACTCCTTCTCCTGGCCCTGGAAGTGGCCCTTGCTCCCTGACCCAAAAGAAGGTGGAAATAACTATTCTAAACTATCTAAGTTTCACACACATTCACTCATACTGCCAATAAAATAGAAATATTGCACCTTTTATTGATTTTGCAGTAGCATTACAATATTGCAGGAAAAAGCCTGCAAAATACTATCCTACTGTAATTATAAGGAAAGCTTATCTATTATGAAATTATGCAACTCTATATCCTCTATATGCTCAACCAAATGGGATCTATCTTATTTATACTAATGGGTTACAATATTGATAGGATTTTGTGCTGCTATGTAGGGCTGCTACAACTTTTGCAGAACTATTTCCCAGAATGCAGGGATTTGTTTTGTTATTCCTTATCCATTACTTCTTATAGGCTTCATGCATTGAGGTACAGGTGTTGGAAAGAATAAGGGAATACCTTAAATAACTGTAGCCACCATTTACCACCATTCTATTGCTGTTATAGGTACTTTTGACCAAAACTATTCTTACTGCATTCATTCCGGAGCTGCTTTGAAATATCATGTAGGATAACAGAGTTTATATTAATTCATGCACCAAAGGTGTAGGAAAATAGTTGTGACAACGTGAATAGTATCCATAATTTCCTAGAAGACTTATTCCATTCTTTGCACAAGCTAGAGTGGACCAATTCCAAGCCATGTTGTATATTTACAACTGGTTAGAATTTGAATGGACAATTTCCTGTTTCTGCACAGTTAAACTATTTTGAACAAGTTTTGGCACATTTTTGGCCATTTTAAATGGTTAGACGGTGGGGAAAGCTAATGAAATGATTTCAGAACTAAATACATATCAACACTTATTATTACAACTTCAAATAAATCCTATTTTTCTTAAATAATTAAGCTGAAACAGGTCAGAAAGTACAAAATAATAGTCAAAGCAGAATATATGCTCTTCAACATTTAAAACATGTAAAAACTAATACATAATGCATTCTATCACCATAATTAGCATCAAAACTTAACATAAGGTTTATTAAATAGTTTATCAAATATCCAAAAATGATCAATGAATGAGGCAATTTTTTGGCCTCATCATTTCCCCCCCAACCTATTATAATGCATGTCCTCATGCATTCTGTGAAGCCACAACAACACATAGATCTATGTCTAGATTCTATTCTTCATAACTCAGTTTCAGCCCTGGAACCTTATAATATCCTCTGATCGCTTGTATTTGCTTGAGCCACTCTTGGAACTACTCATCTGATTGGGGATCATTATCAAAGAAATATGGAACAAGGGTTATAACATTTGGCAACCTATACCTCAAACCTACCCAATGATCTTGCAGTTTGTGGATGACCTGCACTATGCCTTCTGCCCTTATTTTGGACCACAAAAAATTATTGGGTGAGATAGGTTCCCTTTTTTGAAGTGATATTGGTAATTCTACCCACCTGATCTTACAAGCTGATAGAGCATTACCAAAATGTTGGTTACAAAATACCTGAAAACTCCTGATACAATCAGTAAGATTGCTCTTATATACTTCTCTAATTTTTTGTTCCCTCATCATAGTGAAATGTTGGTTTATGGATTCCCTATAATTAGTATGGGTCCATCTTATTAGTAACTCAGCTTTCAACTCCATTTCCTTGCTTGCATTTTTCTCCTCCTCCCAATGAATTTGATTTTGCACTAGAGATATGAAGTCTCTCAACTGGATATCTCCTATAAATATGTGTGGTAAGAAGGTTCTATTCTCAAGTAGGAAGAAGTTATGCAGAAATAATTCACAAAGCAGATTTCTCTGTTCCTGTAGACTATGCAAATATGTTTGTACAAATTCCTTAGCAGTGCCCAGTTTGTAAGGAAGTTTAGAAATAATCCTCATTAACTGCTAGCAGAGGTATTTTTATTTTAGGATAAAAGTATAAAAATTTGCAGGCCTTCTGCACTGAACTAAGTACTCTGCAATTTGGCCATATCCTGTATATGTTCCTGTAACTTAGTTATATCTACAATTTGGGCTTCTAGCTTCTGCTTCAAATGTTTTAAGGCTGAAATTTGTACCTCCATCTATTGACACCACAACATCCAATGTGCTATGTCCTCATTATATTTTGTCATTGTAACTATTTTTGGTAGCTTGATTATATTTTTGGAGGTAAGTCCACTTGTATACCAATTTTTGATGTGTTAACAAAGAGTAGATCTACTTGTACTCCAAATTTTTTTGTTGTTTTTTTTTTTAAAGCGAAAAACCCCTTGTGGGGCCACCTTGGTCTGAGAGACCACGAACAGAGGGTTCTACACCATCAAAGTCACTCGAGAGTCACACCCGACCCTACCCACACCAACATTATCAATTGGATTTTGGATACCCAATTCAGCTTTTTGGTAGGGTGGAGATTTGAACCTGGGACCTCCTTTGGAGGATTTCCCTCTCCTCTCCAACTCACCTACAACACTTGCATCCAAATTCTGTTGTTTTAACTTGAGGTGATTCAAATGTAATTAATTCAATAGATAATTAATGAGAATGTGTATTTACCTGTTCTTGCACTTATACCTATTCATTGGCCTCCTCAGTTGCTTGTGATGTTTGTGCCCCTTGTTTTAAATTTTTAGAATGTTCTGCAAAAGCTCCTGAATTTGTCATGCTGACATCCCACTGGAATATTTGTGTTGTTGTTTCTTCTATTTCCACTCCTCTGATGGGTGATTATTCCTTAGGTAGGGCTATCTCCCTATGATATTTTGCCAATTCTAACAAAATTATGGCCAATTCATCCTCAAAATCAGATTTTGTAGTTTGTTGCTACAGAGTGGACAACCGAGCCTTTAGTTTGTTCACTTCTTCTTGCAAATCAGCAATAAGCTTATCTTTTTCTATGATAGAGGCCTCATGTTAATCAATACAACCCATTTGTGTCTTAATGATACTTTTAGCAGCATGTAACTAGGTTTTCATATCAGGCTCTTCCTCTTCTCTTAGTGATTCTTTGCCAGAATCAGAATATTTAGAATCTGAATAGTCAACAAGTGAGAATGTAGATATTTCTGTATCTGTGATTGTTGTCTCTACCTCCAATTCTTCTATGTCCATATATACTTCCTCTGATTTTTCTTCTATAAATTATTCTACAAGCACTTCCTGCTCCTGCTCTGTATTTAACTGCTGAAACAGTGATGTCACTTCTTAATCCACTATTTCTTTTGTTACTTTCTATTTTTGAAGTCTAGAAGACCTTCGTAACCCCACAAGAGTTTGTTTAACCATTTTTGGTGACTATGGAACAAATTTTGATGATTCTGGAGCAAAACCTACTTCAAGTGTTTCTTTCTCTAGCCGCCCTTCCTTTCTTGAACTACCAGGCTGCTCAATAGGTTGTGTTGGAAAAATAGTTACATTCTTAGAAAATGTAACTCTCCTTATTTTTCCCACAGGACCAGACTTAGATTATTTTTCCCTTTGATTCCTAGTCCTAGAGGATGGAGGTACTTGTGGTGAGGAGGGGATTTATTTTTCAGAGGATTCAGTTTCAATTTTAGGTTCAGATCTTGTAATTTTTACTTCATCTTTAGATTCAGACTTCTTATATTCTACCTCTTCCTCATATTTAGGGTTGTCACTCTCCAATTCATTCTAGGCAGAGAAGAACCGTTCAAAAATCCTAGGGTTTCCTCTAAAGTGATGTTTTTAGATGAGATTGATGAGCCCATGGTGTTTGGGAGTGCCCCTTCCTTGTTGGTATTTTCTAGCCATAGTGCTCAATTCTTGATGAAGGTATAAGGGTAGATTTATCTTGACCTCCGGGTTTGAACGACCATGCCGTAGATGATTCAAAATTCTGATATGATGCCCAGATAGAACAGGAAATTGTCCATCATAGGTTAAAAACCTAATAACCCATATAGCTACTTCATTCCAGGGAGGTGGTAGACTGGACCTCTTAACCCCTTTACAGACATTTTTGCTCATTAAAAATTCAATTGGTTTGTCCCCTTCTTCCCTAAATTGATTAACAATTTCTACCAGGGCATTTTTTCCAGTTTTTACAATCTGAACCCCTTGCAAAGGCATTTCAGTAATATAACTAAGAATTTTTGGAGTTACCTGGATGGTCATACCGCTGATATGGACTTGGTTGTTCCTGAACGTTTGGGTGAATTATATTGCTAATCCCTCATAATGTCCACAAAATTTACATAGAAACAACATAAACCCTCTCTCGGTAAAGATAAGTAGCGATTCAAGATCTCCCTATAGGCAATCTATGTTTTTTGCCTCAATTCGATTCTTCTTACCCCCCATTTTTAATATTCTTGTATTCTATCTCTTCTAAGTGTCGAAATACAACATCGTTCTTGGGTATGAATTGAACTATTTGCAACTATAGGGCTCAAAATGGTTCTAGGCTATGGAATTAAATTTTTATAGCACCAAAAAAATGCTTTGGAATGTGTTGGAATGTTTGGAAATTAAATTTCCTTCTTCTATCTCACATGGCAGACTCCTATTTCCCATAGGAATGTGATCTGCTATGTTTGATTAAATTATTATGATGCACTGATGTGGCAGTTGTCTGTTGGCCGGGTTATGAACAATGTACAAAACTTTATTTTTTCTCGAAGTCCTTGTGAAGTGTGCCAAAGATTTTGCATATCGCGAAATGTGCGATGATTCCCAACAACCTCATTTCCATCGTTGTGTTGGAAACCTGCATCTTGAAATCTATGCCATAATTTTTCCTTACTCCAAACAATAGAAATTTGATTGATGATGCCACATGTCGTTTCATCCTTATTCTTACTCATTCTGAAGTCTTTCTCAAAGTATGAACATTCCTTCATTTCGAAGCATATGTTTATTTTTATTCTGAAGTTGTTCTTGTATTTTATCTTTGTTTTGGTTCTAGAGTTATCATTATTCCGAAGCAGTTATGAGTACCATTTATTTCGGAGCATTATCATGCTGAAACATTTGAAGGTTATGGATAAAAGTTTTCTGCCCTTTTCACATATTCCATTGACTAGATGGATAACTTTTTGAATTAACCTTATGTATGCCTCATATACTAACTAGGGATATTATACACTACATACTAGATATCAAAATTGTTCTAAAATAAAAAATGCACATACCTGATATAACCTTTTATCCACAATTGTACAATGGCTGTTTCTGTTGATTCTTAGCTGGATGCTCTACGGACTAAGACAGGTGCAATCTGAAAATAGGTGAAATAGTGATTGTGAGAAAATATGGAACAATGATGGTGGGTACAAATGGTGAGTCACTAAGGTAAACATGCCAAAAGACTGGTTTTCATGCAAGCCTAATTCAAAGATGCCTCAAAGAGGTTTTTACTTTCTGAATTTATTCATTTTTTTTTCTTTATCATTTTTTTTTCTTTTTTTTATTGTTTTTTTAAATTTCTTTCATGTTACTCTACTGATTCTAGTGTGGAAGAAGTGTAATCTTCCAACATGTGTACATCCAAGTTCTCCACTTGCTTGAGAAACTCCTCCTTTGATAGTGGTTTATGATATGTCCTAAGGCGATGTCCATTAACCACCAATTTTCATCGTGAATCATCAATGGGTGAAAGGCGAATAACTCCATTTTCAAATACTTCCTCAATATGATATGGTCCAAGCCACCTAGTCTGCAAATTTCCAAGATAGTCTTCATAATGTGATTCAAATAAAAAAACCCAGTCACCTTGCGAAAACTTCCTCTGCTGAATGTGACTATCATGCCATAATTTTCTTTGTGCTTGGATCATATCAATCTGGTGCAATGCATCCCTCTGTAGATCATCTAATGCATTGAGTTGCAGAATTCAATTAGTTTGTGCCTATGACAAATCAATACCTACATCCAAAGCAGTTCAAAAAGTTAATAATTCAAATTCAATAGGCAAAAGAGGCTTTTTACCATAAACTAATTCATATGGTGTGAATCCAATAGTGGATTTCCAAGTAGTGTTGTAAGCCCAAATTGCTTTAGGTAGTTTGTCCATCCAATTTCTCCTATGGGAAGCTATGGTTTTGGTTAATATTCTCTCTAGTTCCCTAGTTTTTACTTCAACCTGACCATTGGCTTGTGGATGATAAGGTGAGGATTTCCTATGCTTAATTTCATATAGTTGAGTGAAGGCTTCAACAACTCTTGAAGTAAAATGAGGTCCTTGATCTGTGGTGATGGATTGTGGGGCTCCAAAATGCAGGAAAATTTGTGAATACAAGAAATTAGCAACTTTGTCTTCTCGAGCATGCTTAAAAGCACGAGCTTCTACCCATTTGGTTACATAGTCAGTACATACCAAGATATGCACTTTCCCTTAGGAAGGAGGGTCAATGGGTCCTACAAAATCTAACCCCCATATCTCAAATGGTTCTATTCCTATTTGAGGTTGTAATGACATTTCACTAGTGAAGGTAGGTTTTCCCATCCTTTGGTATGCATCACAATGTCCAACATACCTTTTCACATCTTTATGTAAATATGGCCAGTAATAACCAGTACCCAAAATCTTTCAAATGGTGCTCTTTACTGAATAATGTCCTCCTGATGGTTCATCATGACATGCCCATAGGATATCATATACTTCATCCTTGTGGATACACCTATGCAAAACATGGTCAGGACTACATTTGAAAAGTAAACCTCTTATCAGCTAAGAATTCCTTCTCAGTAGTAGTGTAGTTCTTTTCAGCTCCTGTCAAGTTTTTACTGATATAGTAAATGGCATAATGCTCCCCATTATCAATTTTTTCTAACGCAGCTCCAATAGTAGTATTGGAAGCATCGATTTGAATATGGAAGGGCAATTCCCAATTAGGTCCTGTTGGTCCAAAATCTGCCACAGGAAAGGATTTTATAATTGCACCCTAGACCTGGCCAACATTGAAAGGCTGGAAGCAAGAAATGGCTCCCAGACCAATCTCCAGAGTGGGCTGGTTCCCTTTACTATTCTAAATTTCTGTTTGAAGATAAGGGTTGCTGGAAAGAAATTAAAAGTTGCGAAAAGAAATGAAATATGGCCACAAAGCCGGAGTTATGGGATCGAAGAACAACAAAGAGAAAACTTAAAGTGCGGCAACAGCAAGCAACTGAATATAATGACTCAACTCCCACACAACTGTATGCAGAAAATCTCTCCAAGACTACACTCCAAGAATCATATCCTTATAAGCAATATTCAAATCCAATATGCAGAATTTGAATGTAACAGAGACTCAAGGAATATAAATTTGATTAGAAATGCAACGAACGTAAAAGACAATCACCCAAACAACCGCTTGAAAAATCCGAAGCCAATAATTTATTCTTGCAAATGCACTTCCAGTTTTTAGCAAAACTTCCAACCTTTGCAAATGAAAATTACATTGGTTTTTATAGAGGTCCGTCCTCTTTGCAGCATTAAATAATTAAAACCACTTCCTCGTGATCTACAATCATGCGAAGGAAACGAGGAACATGATCCCCTTAATCGCAGTCTCGAAGAAATAAAAATTAAATTCCATGAAACGCTTGCGGCCCTTCATTAAATTCGATTCTTTGAATATGTGCATGAAAAACCGTTGAATTAATCCACGAACGGCAACTTCGAACCAATAAACCCTTTAATTTTGGTAGCCTGGGCACCCTTTGACCTTAACCGCATTGGAAATCCGCAAATTATTTAATTCGGGTCATCATTAAATCATCGGAAATCGAAAAACCCTCTCGGCCGTTCATATTGCACTTGGCGGGAAAATCGCGCAGTCGCGAAACGCGACGGGTCGCGAAATCGCGACATGATTTTACGTCGTACGCTTCGCCGCCGAAGACCCGCGAATCGGAACATGTCGCGATATCGCTACATGTCCGCTCCCTTTCGCTCCTCCTCGCGCTCCGCTCGCGAAACGGAACATGTAGCGATTTCGCTACATGTTCCTTCTCTCCGCATCAATCGCCATTTTCGGTCGCGATTCGCTGACATGTCAGCGACGCGCTGCAAGTTTTCACTTTTTGCCTTCGACGCTGCCCGAGTCGCGATTCGTCGACATGTCGCCGAATCGCCGCATGTTTTCAACTTAATGCTTTTTTCGCCCGCCGACCCGCGATTTCGGAACACGTCGCGATATCGCGACGGTTCCGCCAACCTGCCTGCGTTGACTGCGTTGACCGCGATTCTGCAACATGTCAGCGCGTCGTCGCAATTTTCAGACTTAGCCATTTTTTGCTCAATTTTTCTCCTTTTTTCGCCCAAGCTGCATCAATCAAAGGTCAGATCCCCAACAATACATTAATGCATTCATCAATGAGAATCAATGTGGCAAAAATGCCAACATTCTTGGCGGCTCGCGGGTATACAAACTCGTCGTATGCAAGAATCCAGGCCTTAGTCCATTGGGCACGGAGTCATATTGAACTCGTAAACAAGCTGCCGCAAAACATGTCGTGGGACCGCCGCCAAACTTCTTCTCGCTACGGAAAACTAGAACTCGGAAGAACTCGCATAGAAGCGGTTATAAACTGAAGAAATGGAAGGTGATGGTGGAGTGAGCTCTTGCGATTGCGCAAGCGGTGACTGCAATGGAGTGATGTGGAAGTAAGCAAGTGATGAATGAGATAGACATAACAACATCATGTTGATACACTACCAGCGGCAATAGATGGAATGAACGAATGGATGGAACATAAGTGGAAGTTTTGAAGCGTGAAATGAAAATGAACTAAGCTGGAAAAGAAATGCCTTTTTTTTTTTTTTTTTTTTAAAAAAAAACAAACTGAGAAGAAAGGGATAAGAAGACATGGGAAAAGTAGAAAAGGGGAGAAGAAACAACAGCCGTGGCTTATTCTGTAACTGCAGAAGGAAAAGAAGTAAAAGAAGGAAGATGAAGAAGGGAAAGGAAAGAAAAAGGGGAGGGAAAAGAAGAAAGCCACCAACTGCTGGGAAAGGAGGAGACAAAAAGGGAAACCAACACCTACAGCCCACAAGCAACAAGAGCCAAGGTGACAATAAAAGGCAACACATATATACATACTTTTTTTTTTTTTTTTATATATTATATACATAAGTTTACGACATGATTGGCATGTCGCCACCACAAACCCGATCTCAGGAGTTATCCTGTAAATCTGCAATGTCCCGCCCAGATTTGGTCATACTTGAGTCGGTCCCTCGAAATTGGGCCGGCTCCTTCCCGTAGTTCTCCCTTCGACAAGCGGCGGCCTCATGATTCGAGAAGTTGACTATCTGCTCATTATCTTCAACGACTTGCCCAAAAGACTTGCATAATGTTGCTCCTGCCTCATCTTCGGATTTAACCCCATCAAAATATAGCTGCCATAAATGATCTGTGACAACATTCTGATCAGCTTGATTAGGCAATTCCTGCTTCATGTCACTCTCAGGCTTTTGGATGGCATAACAACCGATTTCGGCTTCAAAGCATGGCATTAAAATTAAGCATAGAAAACTCGATCATCCAATCGAAGACTATCTAAAACTTCATTCAAGAAAACAGAGTCTTCGTACTCGTCAAGTAAGCATGTAAACAGATCGCACTTCCTTTTCTCGTTTCTTCCAACTTTTCAATGTGAAAAGAAGAAGGCTTTTCATTTTGAATCCTGAGACGCCTACCCTTGACAGGAATTTCTAAATGGGAATAATCAAGTGCCAAATAACCCCCTAACTTGGCGGTAAACTCCCTAGATAAACACATACTAAAGTAGGGCTCTAAATCAACCACAACAATTTCTTGGATAATAGTAACTTGGGGCATTGTATGCAAAGTAATTGGAACATCCTTAATCACACCCACTGTTTTTACAGGCGTACCATCCAATTGCAGAACTCCAGGACTACTCCGTGTGTACTCCATTCCCATTGCTTCACAGACTCCCTTGGGCATTACTGTTGTGGCAAGCACTCGTAGTCGATCATACAATTATGAACAATCCAACCCTCTATGTGCAATGACAAATAAAATGGAGGTGGCCTATTTTTTCCAAAGAGTGCAGGTGGTTAAAGTTTGTGCATATACTGTCTGGGTAGGACCTTTTTCATTATCCTTGACAGATTTTAATGATTCCTGTAATAAGTCTACCTGGCCTGGCAATTGCAAAGCATCATAAAGGCTCACCTTAGCAGGAGTCTTTTTAAGATCATCAACAATGTTGTATGAAACTGCAACAGAATTTTTCATCTCAGCAGGTTGCTCAAATCTAGTCCTGTACTGTTGTGTAGCTTCCACTCTCAACCTCTTGGTCAGTGATGGATACTTCAATTTTTCACGTGCCTGCTCCTCTGCTTCTGACCTTACTGGTGCAAACGCCGCCTTTTCTTGAACTCGTTAAAAGTTGGATCTTTGGGCAAAGGCTTTGGAGCTAGCACAGAGCTTTCACCGGCCTTTTCACTTCAACCGGTACTCTTAACGGCTCTAAGTCGCAGGGATCAACATTCATAGGCTTCTTTCCACTCCTTGTTAGAACCGAAACTTGATCTTCCACCGCAGCTCATCAAATTACAACCAGCTTTCCGAGATCATATTAACATGGTCACCCGAGGTGCCGGCCGCCAAGGTCTCGCACATAATTTAAGTGGACCATACATGTATCCTCTCCGTGAGGATCATTACAAGTCGAGCACCAATATACTCCATCCGCATGGGCTGCATCTTCATTTGCTAGAACAGCCTAAGCCCTTTTCGTGTGCTTTGCTTGTGGAGGCAACTTTGATCTCTAGTAACTTGAGGAGGTTGAAATCTCCTTGGCTGGAAATCTCTCTCAGCCTGCTTCCTCTCAATGAGTGTGATCTTGTTTCCCATGGTTCTAATAGCAGAATTTGCAGACTTAACCTCTTGCAATAATGCTGTATATGGATCAGGATTTGCAAGTGCAGGAAGTGCTGGTAAGGGCAAAGGAGCTGGTGGTGCTGGCAAAGCTGGAAATGCAGTGGAAACGGGAGATGGTTGAATGCTGGGTGCAGGGAGCGGTAAAGGAGTTAAAGCAGGCAATTGAGGAGCTGGGACAGCTTGCAACCCGAGGTGCTTTAGAACTCCATGATGGTGTAGGATACATAGCCGGCATGGGGTGTGGTTGTGAACCATATAAATATTGAGGCAAATCTGGAATAAGAGGCATAGTTACCTTTGGAGGCGCTCTTCCTACAAAGAACCGGATCAGCTTTCGCTTTAATTGCTTGTTCAAAGATTTCTGGAAACGTCACCACATTAGACTCGCCGAACCGCCCATCCGATATCTCGAGTGAAACGCTCCGAGGTAGTACATCGCAGCCTAATTCATCACAGAGTCGAATACCATCGAGAATCCTTTGCCAAGTTCTCGTAAACCGAACATTAAAATCAGGTATCTCTTCTTGTGGATGTCTCTCGTATGACAAGAACCGATTTAACAATGAGAAAGGGTCACCTGCTCATGAAAATGTTTCACCAAAGAAATCACCCAATTGATCCCATGATGTTATGGTGCCGGAGGCGTAGTTCTGTACCAAAACAAGCAGCTTACCTCTCAATGAACACACTAACAATTTGATCATTACATCTTCATCGAGAATGTCATGAATAGCAACAGAGAAGCCACATCATTTATGTGCTCATAGGCTGTTTTGCCAATACCATCGTAAGTGGGCAAAGCCTTCAAGGCAGCCTGTGGTACTGGATTCCGAGCCTGCAGATTCAAGGCTCCAGTGCTGTTCCATGCCAAGAATTTTCTGGGTGGAGGAAATTGTGCCATTGGTGGAACTTGTAGGGGTGCAACACTAGCAACAATACTGGGTATTTGTACAACAGAAGATGGAAGAGACGAGGAAACTAATCTAGAATGCTCACCACTTCTCGAACTATCAAGTTCAAAAAACTGAACAAGATCGCCAAATTTCTTTGACTGTGATCTTGTGATCATGAAGTATTTCTGAGTTCAGCATAGTCACCAAATAACAGGCAGGCGTCCACGCTCAAAAATCTGGATCTTCAACTCAGCAAAGTCGCCAGATGAACTTACAAATCTCCGCTATGAGGCCAAGACAGCTCATCAAATCTTGAGACCTCCGGGTATTAAAACAAATGTGGATTTTTGTGAGACAGAAGAAGTCTGTCCCACCGGGCGTGCCAAAAACTGTTGGTCCAAAATCTGCCACAGGAAAGGATTTTATAATTGCACCCTAGACCCGGCCAACATTGAAAGGTCGGAAGCAAGAAATGGCTCCCAGACCAATCTCCAGAGTGGGCTGGTTCCCTTTACTAATCTAAATTTCTGTTTGAAGATAAGGGTTGCTGGAAAGAAATTAAAAGTTGCGTAAAGAAATGAAATATGGCCACAAAGCCGGAGTTATGGGATCGAAGAACAACAGCAGAAAACTTAAAGTGCGGCAACAAGCAAGCAACAGAATATAATGACTCAACTCCCACACAACTGTATGCATAAAATCTCTCCAAGACTACACTCCAAGAATCATATCCTTATAAGCAATATTCAAATCCAATATGCAGAATTTGAATGTAACAAAGACTCAAGGAATATAAATTTGATTAGAAATGCAACGAATGTAAAAGACAATCACCCAAACAACTGCTTGAAAAATCCGAAGCCAATAATTTATTCTTGCAAATGCACTTCCAGTTTTTAGCAAAACTTCCAACCTTTGCAAATGAAAATTACATTGGTTTTTATAGAGGTCCGTCCTCTTTGCAGCATTAAATAATTAAAACCACTTCCTCGTGATCTACAATCATGCGAAGGAAACGAGGAACATGATCCCCTTAATCGCAGTCTCGAAGAAATAAAAATTAAATTCCATGAAACGCTTGCGGCCCTTCATTAAATTCGATTCTTTGAATATGTGCATGAAAAACCGTTGAATTAATCCACGAACGGCAACTTCGAACCAATAAACCCTTTAATTTTGGTAGCCTGGGCACCCTTTGACCTTAACCGCATTGGAAATCCGCAAATTATTTAATTCGGGTCATCATTAAATCATCGAAAATCGAAAAAACCCTCTCGGCCGTTCATACTTGCACTTGGCGGGAAAACTGCGCAGGTCGCGAAAACGCGACGGGTCGCGAAATCGCGACATGATTTTACGCCGTACGCTTCGCCACTGAAGACCCGCGAATTCGGAACATGTCGCGATATCGCTACATGTCCGCTCCCTTTCGCTCCTCCCTGCGCTCTGCCCCGCGAAATCGGAACATGTCGCGATTTCGCTACATGTTCCTTCTCTCCGCATCAATCGCCATTTTTGGTCGCGATTCGCTGACATGTCAGCGACGCGCTGCAAGTTTTCACTTTTTGCCTTCGACGCTCACCGGGTCGCGATTCGCTGACATGTCACCGAATCGCTGCATGTTTTCAACTTAGTGCTTTTTCTCGCCCGCCGACCCGCGATTTCGGAACACGTCGCGATATCGCGACGGTTCCGCCAACCTGCCTGCGTTGACTGCGTTGACCGCGATTCTGCAACATGTCAGCGCGTCGCTGCAATTTTCAGACTTAGCCATTTTTTGCTCAATTTTTCTCCTTTTTTCGCCCAAGCTGCATCAATCAAAGGTCAGATCCCCAACGATACATTAATGCATTCATCAATGAGAATCAATGTGGCAAAAATGCCAACAGGTCCTCTCAATACAATGGGAGTGCTTATTTTTTATTTCAATTTATCAAAAGACTTTTGACACTTAGTAGACCAAGAAAATTCAAAATTCTTAATTAGTAATGCAAACATTGGATTGGCTATGGTACTGAAATTGGCAATAAATCTGCTATAGAAACCAATATGCCCTAGAAAAATCCTTACATCAGTTTGAGTTTTTGGAGAAGGAAGGTTTTTTATGACTTCCACATTTTTAGGATCAACCTTGATCCCATAAGAGGAAATATGATGACCAAGGACAATCCCTTCCTCCATCATTAAGAAGCATTTCTCAGGATTAAGAGGTAGATGGTATGTTTCACAACGTATTAAAACTTTTTTAAGATGTTCTAAGGTATACTCAAAACTATCTCCAAATACTGTGAAATCATCCATGTAAATTTCTACACTCTGATTTTTAAAATCAGAGAATATGGCCAAAACAACTCTTTGAAATATTGCTGGAGCATTACATAAACCAAAGGGTAACACTCTGTAAGCAAATTTTCCCCAAGGGCATGTGAAAGTAGTCTTTTCTTGGTCCTTTGGTGCAACCTGGATCTGATTATAACCACTGAATCCATCAAGAAAACAAAAAAAATTCTTGCCAGCAAGGGTATCTAACACTTGGTCTATGAAAGATAATGGTAAATGGTCCTTATGTGTTACCTTGTTTAACTCTCTATAATCCACACACACTCTTATTTTCCTATCTTTATTTGGAATAATGACTAATGGAGAAACCCACTTACTGTCTAAAATTGGGTAAATGAATCCTACATCTAAAAGTTTTTCAATTTCTTCTTTAACAATATCTTTCAGAGCAGGATTCAGGCATCTTTGAGGTTGTCTCACTGGTTTGACATCTTCAGTTTATATCCTATGTATACACACATAAGGATGAATGCCAATCATGTCCTTATAATTCCAAGCAAAATCCTGAACATGTTTTTGTAGGACAAGAAACAGTTTGGCTTCCTATTCATTAGTCAGCCAACTATTAATATTTAGAAATTTCCCTGGTTGTATTTCAATTTTTTTAATCCCTGGATAAACATAATTGACTACTTCATATCTTCTTATTAAATAATTTAATGGACAGTGATGTGGCTGTAGAGTATGAAATACTCTGGATTCTATTTCATAAGTGATGCCAAATGGAATAATTCCCTATATAGGACATGTGAAAGAGGTAAGAAGATGATGATGCCATCCATGTGGCAGTGTAAAAGAGCTTTCCTATATGGGAATAGGTGACAGATGTTCTGAATTTTGTTCTTCATCATTCCATAAAAAGCGATGAACAAGAATTTTATCATATTTAAGTCCTTGTAATGTGGCAACTAGGACAATTTCATCTTCAAAAAATTTCCTTTCTGGTGAATTGACTTCCTCAATGTGTTCCTTCACTACTATTGTAGCCAAAGTGGCAATAGTTTCTTGTTCTTAATCAGACTCAGGATACCATATTTGTCCAAAAAATTTGGTTGAAGGTTGGGCTGGTGGATATAGGGAAATCTTCTTAAGGTCAATGCCATTTGAAATAGTCATTTCTCCTAACCTACAGTCTATAAAAGCAGTTGCAGTAGCAAGCCAAGGTCACCCTAGAATGATGGGATAACCACTAACTAAATTTCTAGGCTGCAACACCAAGAAATCTATAGGATACTCCTAGGAAGAAACTTCAATGGCAATATCTTCTAGGATTCCTTCTGGCTTGGCAACTGACCTATCTACCATTTCCAAAATTGTAGTGGTAGGACTGAGATTATTGAGATGCAGTTGTTGCATTGTTTCCTTAGTCATTACATTGATTGCAGCTCCAAGGTCAATTAGTACATTTGGAATTTGCACTAACCCAATAGTAATTATGACTACTAGACTTCCTGGATCACTATATTTGGGAGGCACTAGTTTTCTAGATAGTAGGTCAGCCAACTTCCCTTCTACTTGCACAATTTTAGAAAATGCTTTCTTCTTTCTACCAGGTTTCTTGATACATAAACCCTGAATGGTTTTCTTGATTAAGGGCACATCCTTTATTGCTTGCAACAAAGGAAGAGAAATTGTCATTTTCTTAAGTTCTGTAACTAATTTTGATTCAGGAATAGTTGCAAGATTTTTAAATCTTTTAGGGTATGGTACTTCTACAAGGGATTCTTGTTTTTCTTGCTCATTTTTTTATGTTTCTTCTTTTTCTTTTATTTGTACTAGTTTTGAATGTGAAGATTCTTGCTTTCCATCAATCTCTTCAATGGTGGATGGAGCAGGGTAAGGTAAAACTTTCCTTGAATTCAACTAGATATTACTACAATCAAGTATATGAACTGCAACAAAATATTCAGACTCAGCTCCATAAATAGGGTCTTCTTGTCTAGAATTATTTGGGTTAGCAATAGGCTAATATAGAAGTGGGAGTTGCTTAATAGACTGTGCTTGTTGAGGTTGTATTCTTCCTTGAAAGTTATTATTAGGAGCTGGTAGCAGGTTTTGAGTCTGTCCTTGATATCTCTGCTGCCCTTGATATGATGGGTATTGTGGCCCCCATATTTGCCTAGATTGTTGATTTTGTGTCCAAGGTAGATTAACTGGATTCCATGGTTGATTCCAACCAGAATGTGACCAGTCTTGAGGGGCTGACCAAGATTGATTCCAGGGTTGTGGAGGTGGTTCTGAATATCCCCAAGGCATATTCCAAGGATTTTGTCCCCACCCTGTAGGAATACGAGGGACATTCTGGTAGTGTGAAAAGTTACCTCCTAGCCTCTGCCTAATAACATTAAGTTCTTCAGTTTGGGTTTGCAAAATATTTTTAAGGTGAGGCAGGAGATGACACTTATCAGTGTTATGCTCTTTTGAACATATGCCACAAATAGTTGAGATAGAGGTTCTATCCAAAGGACAATCATGTAGGGCATGCTTATTCCTGCATCTACGACAATAGATAGCTAGGGGTGGTGAAGAATTAGATTTTGCATTCCTTTCCCCTAATGCAGTATTTAATTGAACAAGAATATCAGTTTTCATGTTAGCCATTTCTTCCATCAAATATTTTATATCATTATTACCAGGATTTCGCTTTCTTATTCTTTGCCTAGTGCGGGAATAATTTTTGTATAACTCTACAATATCATTAATCTCAAGCTGGTTTATATCTCCTTTTCCCATTAAATCCAATACTTCTCTAGAGGACCACATCTCTTTTGGATAAAGGTAAATCTATCAAGATAATCCTCTAAGTTTTCATCCTCTTATTTTCTAATCTGAAATAAATCATCCTTCCTATTTCTCACTCTACAATACTCTTGATACTTATCCAAAAATGCAGTTTCCATTTAATCCCAAGTGCGGATTGAATATGGTTCAAGGCTCATAAACCACCGTAAGGTTGCATATTTGAGTGTAGAGGGAAATAACTTTAGTTTTTGGTTGTTATTAACATAGTCATAAGTCTGACATAGAACTTTGAATTCAAACAAGAACTGATCCGGATCTTCAAAAATAATTCCCCTAAATATTGGCAATATCGAGGGTGAAATTGTTTTCATAGGAGCATTATGAGTAGGATTTAGATGAATAGGGTATTCAAAAGTTCTAACAGGATTGTTAGCATCATGACCAACAATTTCCCTATCACGTTCTCCTTGTTCTGCCATAGGTGCTTCCTCATTTTTGACTTGTTCAACTGGTTCAGATGGATCAGCCCTATGGGTATGTCTAGAAGCAAGTGCCTTTAAAAGCTCTTCTTGCAAAGATCCTAAAATTTTAGTTTATGAAGAAGATGATTCTATTTTAAGTATTTCAAGAACTTCACACATAGGCAAATCTTCACCTAATCATGAAGAACACCTTGGTGGAAAAGAGCCAGTTCTGATAAACCTTACTCTTTTGTCTCTTGGCCTATTCATCTATGCTCATCCACTAAATGAACTAGAACTCAGTTTTCAAGAACTGTTACCTATAATAGGAAATTTTTTGGACTGGTATACTTATCATAACAACACCTAAAATATACCCAACAATGGTGCCAAAAATGATGAGTGTTGTCAATTATTCATCATTTAATCATTATTCTTATCAATCCAAGGCGGTGTCCAATGGCTGTATACGATAGGAAAGGTAAGAAGTTTAAGGATCAGTTCATTTAGGGGATGGTTTTATTGGTGAAATAGTTAGTGTTTGGGGGTTTGATGTCACCTCTAAACCTTATAAACTAAAATTGACTCCTATTTACCCTTTTCAGAAATGAAATTGCAGGAATTAAAACTTTGTAGAAAAAGGAAAACTAACTACTGTTGCAAAATTTAAACTGATAGAAATGAAATGATGCAGAAGTTGAAATGGCAAAAATAAAACTTGCAGAATTGAAAATCACACCTTGTATCAAGAAAAACCTAATTACAATATCAGAATTCAAATAACAGTAATCAAATGTTGCAGAACTAAAACATTAAGAAATTCTCTGATGCAAACTGGAAATGCCAGATTCTGAAAACAACTGCTAAAACAGAAAATAACAGAAAATGTTGTAAGATGCAAGAATTTATGCTAAGTGGTCAGCTGACATGCACATACTCCTATAATAATTACAAATTATCACATGCAATCTAAAAGAGTACAACTAAAATTATGAAGTATAAACTGACAGATTCTTGCTAATTTGCTACAACAAGAAATGAGCAGAAAACCTATAAAAGTTGCTCCTTCTCCTGGACCTGGAAGTGGCCCTTGCTCCCTAACCCAGAAGAAGGTGGAAATAACTATTCTAAACTATCTAAGTTTCACACACATTCACTCAGACTGCCAATAAAATAGAAATATTGCACCTTTTATTGATTCTGCAGCAACATTACAATATTGCAGGAAAAAGCCTGCAAAATACTCTCCTACTATAATTATAAGGAAATATTATCTATTATGAAATTATGAAAATCTATATCCTCTATATGCTTAACTAGACGATGACTATATTATTTATACTAATGGACTACAATATTGATAGGACTTTGTGCTATTACGTAGGGCTGCTACAACTATTGCAGAACTTTTTCCCAAAATGCAGGGTTTTATTTTGTTATTCCTTATCCAGTCCTTCTTCTAGGCTTCATGCATTGAGGAAAAGGTGTTGGAAATAATAAGGGCATCCCTTAAACAGCTATAGCCACCGTTTACCACCCTTATATTGTTGTTATAGGTACTTTTGACCAAAACTATTCTTACTGTTTTCATTTCGGAGCTGCTCCAGAATATCAGGTAGGATAACAAAGTTTGTATTAATTCATGCACCAAAGGTGCAGGAAAATAGTTGTGACGGCATGAATAGTCTCCATAATTACCTAGAAGACTTATTCCATTCTTTGCACGAGCTGGAGTGGACCAATTCCAAGCCATGTTGTATATGTACAACTGGCTGGAATTTGAATGGACAATTTTCTATTTCTGCATAGTCAAACTGTTTTAACCAAGTTTTGGTATATTTTTGGCCATTTGAAATGGTTAGACGGTGGGGAAAGCTAATGAAATTATTTTAGAACTAAATACATATCAACACTTATTATTACAACTTCAAATAATTCTTATATTGCTTAAAGAAATCAACTGAAATAGGTCAGAAAGTACAGAAAAATAGTCAAAATAGAATATATGCTCTTCAACATTTAAAACATGTAAACACTAATACATAATGTATTCTATCACCAAAATTAGCATCAAAACATAACATAAGATTTATCAAATAGTTTATCAAATATCAAAAAATGGTCCATGAATGAGGTAATTTTATGGCCTCATCACAGTCTACCATATTCATGGTCGTAGATCAGGTGCTCACAATGTGGTATTTTCTATTGTTTTCACAAGAAGTAAAAGGGTTGACGACACTACCTTATATTTTCATCTTGGTTGGATCCTAGTTGGGATATCATGTAACAAAAAGGTGGGTTTTTATTTTCTATCTACGGTCCTTCCATCCATAGTTTTTATGTGGGAAATCAGTGTTACTATTGTGCCAGGATGGTGATTCACAAGGTGACAAATAGATAGTGATGCGATACATTCATATGGATGGGACAGTAATAAGATGATGGTATTGTATGCTCACATATTCCTATAAAGGACATGCTAAAATACAATAGCAACAATGAGGAAGGCATCACCACTAGAAGATACATGGATATTATTTCACAGGGAACTAGTTCTAAAACAATAGTTTAGAGTTGAGAGATTTTCTTGCCACTCCTCAACCCTGGTCTTCTAAGCTTTATCCTCCTTTGATCTCCCTTCTCTGTTCACACTCTCCTCATCCACTCTCCCTCCTATATTTTTTCTTCCATTCAATATCCCCCTTGGACCCCTCACCTTCGTCTGCTTAATTTGCGCTGACTGCTCAATGTTCACCCAAGAAGTACCCATCTGGTCATATCCCTCTTGTACTTTGGTAATATTCCATTTAATCTTTCTCAGACATGAATGACTATTTCTCCAAGATCGTACAATGTTTTCCTCAATTTGAAAGTCATGAGAGTCTGCACGCCTATATGAAATCTTATATATCCACTTCATAAATGAAGATCATAATGTGTAAGGGGATGAACATCCATCATACCCCTAACTTCAACACTAATTAGATGCTCAAGTGCAGATTGTGATTGTTTCTCCCTTCTGGTTGGTCTTTCCTTTCTAGATGCATCATGAGTAAAATTTAATTTTGTAGAGATTGGATTGTACTAATTGATGGGTTTTGAACGAGACTTACCAGTATAGATTATTCTGAATTCTCAAGGCACGATTCATCAAACCTCCTTTAAAAAGGTAAGAATCATAGGGTACCATTCACGTTATATATTTTTTTTCCTTTTCAATCTTCTAGCAAGGGTTAGTTTATTTTGATACTCGAGGACATATACAAGCATTATTATTATAATCTACCATCAATATTTTAAGGTTTTAATAACATTGTCATCAAGGTACCCTGTGAGTATTATTCACCTGTAATACATGGTAAATATCGTTAAAATCAATGTATTAGTAACATCATAATCATGAGTGTAATCAAACATCACCATTATCCTTGCCACACCAAGTTAGCTATTTTTGATGTCCACGGGTACCCTGGGCCATTTTGGAACCTTTTGTGACCAGTTACTAAAATTAGAATTGGGTTTCAAGACTTACTATTTTTAGTAAGTGTCCAAAAAAGTGCTTGGGTGCTATATATCAAAATGATCAGATTGAAGTTGTGGTCACAATGAGCTATATCCCACAACACTACTTTTGGGCACCCTAGAATTTTTTTTTTATCTCCTATTTTGCCAAGTCTAACGGTGTTTACAGTTTTTTATTTTGAGCTACAGTGCAAAAGTTGGGTACTGGAGCACTATTTATAATTGGTCTCTGGTAACTCACTCAATGTTTTTCTTAGCCTGTACAGTCTCTCTGACACTGCTTACCTTACTGGTCTGAATATTCTCTGTATTGTGTAGGTTACTGTTATGACAGTTTTGTTCTGACACCAAAAATTGCAATTTCTGACCTGACTGTGCTGACCTGACTATTACTACCACTGTAAATTTGACTGTTATTCTCTAGACTATCAACTTAATTTTCACCCTCATATTCTATCATGAATTCATGCAATGTATACTATTTTTTTTTGTAGAGGATTCCTTTCTCATATGCTCACTTTTGGGAATTTTGAATGCAGGTTTACAAACAAGGAGTTTTGGTTTATGATTTTGTTGTAGGTTGAAGTTTCAATGGAACCAAGGTATGCTAAGTAGAGGATTATGTAACATCCATAGGCCCTCTGTTATACCGCAGTTACGAACAATAGTGCTCAGACCAATATTTTAGGCCACTACCCAAGGAGGATTCCACACATACCCTTGAGCACACTATCTGCCTCTCTGACAGTATGAGAGGGTAATCATCCGGGATGATGTGTCCCATGGACTATGGATGATACAAGTCCGATAAGATTCCTACTAGATAAATTTTTGTTAACCCTAGAATGGTCTCCTGATACACCCGAAGATGCATGGGAGCTCAAGTCCATGCACGAGTTCTATCTGAGGCTTGGGTATTGGAGCCTGATCGCCCCTCACTTCACTAGACATTGTATGGGCTATCTAGCTTAGCCAATAACGACAGATCCTTCATGATATTTTAAAACCCCTGGAACAAGGTTTCTACCTACTCAACTAAAAAATACTATATATTTTTTTTACTAGTATTTGTATTTTTGTTTATAATAGTAAAAAAAATATATGAAAATAATAGAGGATTATACCTAACAGGTAAGAATCGTTACTGTTGCAGCATAACTTAGCCCTGGAAAACACTCTGATACCACTTGTTAGGATCCTACTATAAAATAAACTCAAATAAACACACTCTCACACAATTGCTTGGAAATAAACTCACATAAACATCATATTAATATTCATAACAAAATATACATTATAACAAAAAATTGCATAAAGGAACAATCTCACAATAAGATAGAATCGTAGGCCTCTTTGAGGGGGCAACCTCCTTCAACACTTCATTAATTTGAAAAAAGATGATTACATTGGTGCCTTCTCGGGTATTTAAAGATTTCCCTTCCATGGTTGGATTACATGCAAAATGCCACCTAGATTACATGAATAATGCCACCCGAATTACATGCATAGTGCCACTCGAATTACATGCACAATGCCACTCGAATTACATGCACAAGGCCACCTTACATATATATCTACCATGTGTTACATAAAAGGGTGCCATTTGTCATAGGCACTATATAAGCTAAAACTTAGAACATTACAAAATATTAATCATGGGTACTACCCATGTTATTTAGAAATTATTACATCATGGAAGTTATTACATTAAGGGTTGAGATAGGATCCTAACAAATTTCCTTTTCAAATTCAACTTTATCAATCACCTAAGATGAAGACCTACTAATTTCTTGTTGTATGAGCATTGTATAATCCTTAAGTGACACAAGGCTTTCAATTTCCTACACATCATCTAAGATAAGAACTTCTTTGGAAATTGTGAATAAAGTGAATAATTCTTCTTCATGATCTGAAACATCACACTCATTATCCTCCTGAAACAAATGATGAAAATCTATCATTTCTTCTATATATTCTTCAGGCTCATTTTCTTTAATTTCAAAAAATTCATCTTTTTCAAATTCATCCTCCTCAATTTTAAAGAATTCATCTTCCTCAGATTCATATTTTGGTAAGATAAAGGTTTCTTCAGTGAGATCAATTTCTATATTTTCTTTTATAAGATCATCCCAATCCTCTTTTGTGAAAAATAGCTCTAAGTCGGTTTCTACATTTTGATCAACTTGATCATCACAATGTTCATTAATGGGTATTGACTCTGAAACCTGCACCTCATTCTCAACATCTAAGGAAGTTGTGCCATCTAAACTATCAGTCTCAACCTGACTCATTTGTGATCTTTGGTCATAAATTTTAGGTCTAAGTTTGTATATTTGTTCCATATTAGCACCTTGAGATATCAATTGTTGTTCAAAAGTTATTGCCTCATTGTAAGATCTAGGCAATGATGGAATTTTAAGACCTTTCCCCAAAAACATAGAAGTAACGTGATCTAAGGCTCCCATATATATTTGAGTAGCTCTTTCTTATGAAATGATATAATGCATCCCCACCTCAATATACAATCTATGGAATTTATCATTAAATGATCTCATGGGTTCGTTAATTTTTTTATGGATGGAGACAAATTGATTTAACATCATAACTGGGTCATCCAACTTTAAAAAATGTTTGAGAAATACTTTTTCTACTTTAGCCCAAGAATTAGCAGACCTTACAGGTAATTGTATGTACCACTTAAGCACAACCTTATCAAATGGGTATGAAAATAATCTGCAAGGAACATCTCCCTGCATAAGCTGCAAATGACTTAACACACTCTTGTATCTTTGAATATGTTCCTTTGCTTGATCTAGATCATGCCTAAATCTGGGTAAACAAACTTCTACACCTTCAGGAATTTGATGAATAGGTATGTTTAAACTGCTATAATAATCACATATCCAAGATACCATTATTTTCTTTACTGAAGTAAGTGATGCCATTAGTGAATTTTAAAGAACACAAATTTAATGCCAATCTTATTAGTCAAAGAAATATATCTTTCAAATAAACATAAAATGACTAATAATTAATCAAAAGATATGCATCAATTAAACCTTAGCATTAAATAACATCATTCAATTTGCAATTTTTAAACTACAATTTGAATGACTATGAATGAAAATCGAATATTTACCTTTCAGGCCCTCCTTCTAGCATCAATTTATTGAGGTATAATTTTGTCCTATCACAAAATCACTCGACAACTAGGATAAAGAAATGGGTGTTTCTTCAAGGTCTTCACTTAAAATTTTTCATTCGTTAAGCATGTATGTATGTATAAGTGCTTTAGAACTCTTTGTGGTTTGCAAGTGTTGTTAACAAGGGGTCTCAGAAACTAGGTAAATGATTTCATAGGTATCGTGAAGAATATAGGCTTCATACCCATTCAACAAGATAACATTTGTTATGTGATATAACTTTAAATATAACAATTTAATTTATCTCTTCTAGATTCTTTAAATAAAGTTTAACATAAACGAAATCTAGCATCTAGCATTAAACTTCCATTTTATCTTTAATAAAGAATCAAAGTAAAATGAGATTTATTCTTCAAACAAACCCTTCAAACCCTTTGGGATAAAGTAACAGGTTCACCTCCCCAAATTTTATCTGATAGAACAGTAACTTATTCAGACACCCTTAAAATTATGATCAAAATTTACCAAAGTGAATGAATAACATAATGTCTTGCCCCATTTATAAATATTTATGATCTTTTCAAATAATAAAATACCAAAGTGAATGAATAACATAATGTCTTGCCCCATTTATAAATATTTATAATCTTTTCAAATAATAAAACACCGGGCTAAATATAGACTTTAACTTATAAACTTTACTTTATGGTAAAAATAAAGTTTATTATGCAACTCTCCTTTTGCAATATTTAGCTTTGAACCATATTTATGAAATTAAATATTTTCAAAGTAAATGTGATTTTTTTTTTGTTTTTTTAAACAGAACTGAAGTTTGAATATTATCCTAAACAATTCAAATTGTCCTGTATTTCAGGAATCTGAATTCACATACACAGAATATCAACTTCACCCATATCCAAGTTTACATCTGCAAGATATCAGTTTCAATTTCCCAATCTTATGAAATTTAATATGGGCCATTGAAACACTCACTTATCTTTTTACCTCTTCCAAATATTCCTTGAATTAAATATCTGAAAAGGGACTTTATTCTGCCACCTAGTTATATGATCCAACTTTATAACATAGAAACTAGGCCTAATATTTACATAAATCTTTCTTAATATGATAAGTAAATTGTAAAAGTATTTCTAAAGGTTAGAGAAAATCTATTTCAATTCTCGGACTATTGCCTACAGGAACTAAAACAACAAGGCAAAACCAGAATTATTATTACCAGAAATATCACAGCAACAATAACCTAGTGCTATCTTCAGAGGAATTCAAAAATTTAAAATCATATGAAATATTTAATCACGCTCAAATCCAGTTCGTACACAAATTTGAACCAAAATACTTTCGTAGAATATTTCAAGATATTACAATTTGACTTGCTTTCCCTTCTATCTGTTTCAGTGCATTCTTCTTAGCTTCAAATTTTGCTCTGGGTCCTCCTTCTCCTTCGTTCAAATCTCTGCCTCCAGTTGTTCGATCCCTTTTCATCCCTTTTCTTGGGATTTTATAAGTTTGTATTATGTTCTTCCTGTTATTTCTATTTCATAACAGTTATGAAACGACTTTCAACGATTTGCATTTTAATTGAAAGAACACCTTTTACTTTAATGGAAACCTTCCCCATATGTTGTAATACTTGTGCTGTGATATGTGTGGAGACTACACGCCTCAATATACTAATTGTCCTTTATGCGATTACGTACTTGGGCGGACATGCGACATACAACCCCATTAATTTATCTTGATAAATATTTTAATGCTATTATCACTAGGTATTAAAGTATAATGAAAACATTATTTAAACATAAAATAGCCGAGACACCTTGCATGGCTCTAAAAACGTCCACTGTCTATAGCAAACCACCTGTTGCAGAATAGCACTTGAATTTATTTAACCTACACCTGTGCTATCGTATAAATCTTCAAACGCTTTCTAGAATTCATAAATTCGTGACCTTCAAACAAACCCTGTATCCTCGGCAAAGAAAACAATTTTACTTTCAACATTTACAACGGTAATTTTTTCTCTGGCATGAACAATACTTTTCGACAACAGCAAAATCCTCTGACAACCTCGATTTTCTCTGACAGCAGCAAAATTTCTTGATAACGGCATTGTTCTCTAGTAGCAGTGAACTCTGGTAATAACATCGTTCTCTAGCAGCGGCGTCTTCATCTGACCCGTATTTGTGCTTGGTGGCCTTGCTTTATTTGCACTGATTAATCATTCACCATTCATGCGCCGAAGCTTTGCTGCTCCTAAATTCTTTAAACCTGGTCATATTGTGCATGCTTTATCTCAAAAGCCCTTTAATATACATACCTCGAATACCTGCAAACACAAAAAAAAAAACATTATATTAGAAACATCGATTTAAATGTTTTAAATTATAAAAATCTAAATTTTATAATTTAAAACATTCAAATATATTAAAATCTAAATATTCTATCTCCAAACACAAAGCAACTTAATGCTAATTTAAAATATTTAACAAAAACATTCTATTTTTAAAAACAAAGCAACTTAATGCTAATTAAAAACTTTTTACAAAAATATTCTATCTTTAAACATAAAGCAACTTTATGCTAATGTAAAACATTTAAATATATTAAACATTTAAACATTCTATCTTTTTAAAGACAAAGAAACTTAATGCTAAAAATTAAAAAACATAAAATTAAATAAAAAAAAATTATAAGTAAAAAATAAAATAAAAATGACTTAAAAACATGAACACACACCATGAACAAGTCACAAGACCAATTCAAACATTTTTAACAAAACTAAAGTAAAATACAAAAAAAAATATAAACCACAACATATATAATTAATAATTATATAACCCATATATAACTAAAATTGTATAATAAAACATACACAAAAACAAATCACATAACTTAGAATAATTCTACACAACTTTTGGATAATGTATGAACCAAAAGACTTTGACCATATTTATTCAAAGTGACTTGAGCAATCATGAGGTAAATGGTGGATTCTACTATATAACATTACATGAAGACAAACCTCCTTTTGATATTTCAATGATGATAAAGGTGAACCCTGCTACACAACCATTCACAAGAATATAAACATTATCAATATTTCAATGATGACAATGGTAAACAATAAGCGCAAGCAACGATTTGGAACAAATTCTCAAATTTCAAATGGGTCCCTAATTTTTGGGATCGTTGTGAAGGAGTCACAACACTCACCCATAAAATATCAATGATGAGGATGATATTCAGGTGACAAATACTGATGGGTTTCGGCTTAGATTTGCAATTTTGGTGAAGTTTTTGTGGTCCTCGACGATCATTCCCTACATTTCGGTGATCAGATAGATGAAATATGACTGCACTCTTCAGGATGTCCGACGATTTTGAATTGTTGATGCGCTGTAATTTATGAGAGATTTTTTTGACAGATTAAATTTTTCCAATCCTAAGGTTTGGGATTTTTGTAGCCGCTGGCAAAATTTTTAGGCACCTTCGGTGATCATGAAGGGTGTAAAGCGCCAATATCTTGGGTATTATTATCCCACATTGGTCCCATGGGGGACCAAGTGTGCTTTATTAGCCCAAACGCCCACATAATAGAGTTCCCAACTTTGCTAGACACTTTGCACCGTGCACCCACGTGCAGAGGTGCCAGTTGGAGATGCTCTATTTTTGAGGTGATAGTTTGACTTGTGCGTGCATAGAAAAATTATGACCGTTCACTAGTTGTGACCTTGCTAGTCAATTCCATTGACCCCCCATCCCAGTTGACCGGGAGGAATTTTAAAATAATTTTTTCTGCCTAGTGGGGATAATTTTTTTGCCAAATTCAAAAATTTGAATTTTGAAAATTCAACAATTGGCACCAAAACCAAAAAAACACAGCAAGATGAATTTTTCCAAATTTGGTCAAAAATTCAACCATTTGTTTTTTTTGCAATTTTTGCAAATTTGACCAATAATTTTGCCTCCAAGTTGAATCTTACATTTTTGAAGGGATAATTTCTCAAATTTTAGTGCTATTTTTGTAATTGTAAAATTGAATTTTAATTTGTAAAGAGCACTTAAAATGCCCATTTTTGTAAGCAATTTTTTTGAAAATATATAGGCAATTGTTCTGCATTAGGAAACTTGCAATATTATTCCTAAAGCCTAGATTATTTCTTGCAAAGACCATTTTGTAATCCTCCTAGTCTGGCATATACACGAAACCAAATGGATTAAGACCTCAAAACAAACATGGAGAACCTTACTGTATAAGTAAACATTTTGGCATATAAGGTAAAAGACATTGTGGTGAAATTCACTCTTGGTGATATCAAAATTCATCACAATCACACAATTTTAGCTAAATGTGAGGTCAAATTGTATGATGGATCTAGGGATCCTGATGTCTTGTCTACATGGATTTTGGATATGTAAACTTGGTTTTCTTATGCTAAAATTCTTAAAGATGAACATATTGCATTTACTACAGTCAAAATCACAAGCCTAGAAAAAATTTTAACTACAGAAAGACAAAGCCATAATGCCACCATGACTTGGAAAGAATTGATCCAAATTTTGAAAAACATATATTTTCCACCAAACTACCAAAGTGACCTCACTACCAAGTGGTATAGATTGAGGTAAGCCTATAGTATGGCTGATTTTGACTACATTTTCCAATTTAATAGGCTAAGGGTGCTTCTTGGTGTGAAAGATTCAGAAGTGTATTTGATTAACAAATTCACTCGTGGATTGTAAGACCAATTTTTTAGGGTAATCAAGTTCAATGTTCTCCTCATCTTGGATGTGGCATTCAACCATGCCATTCTTGTAGTAGAGAAAGTTGGTGCATATCACAAATCTCGTTCATCATAGGACAGCTCTTCCAGAGGTAGGAATCAACATCAACGAAAGGTGAAGAACACTTCTCATTCTTCCCTTCATTCTTCTTCTCCTCCCATTTCTCCTAAAGTACATTCTTCTTCTTCGCATTCTAAACATTATCCTTCTTCTTAAATGTATTGTAAATTTTGTAAAAAGCATGGTCATGTAAAATCCAAATGCTTTACTTTTGAAAAATTCAAGAAGAAGAAATCCCTATTTATACACACACATAAGGAAGCACATGATGGTCCTATTGTGGCTACAGGGACAGAAGAAGAGTATCCTACTTTAAAGGGTAAACTGAACAAAGTTACCCTTATGTTAAATGTATTTTCTCAAGGGGGTCGTGACCAATTGTTTATCACTAGAGCCCACCTTACACATGATTTCTATATTTATTGCATCATAAATAAAATACTCGTAAAAGAACCTCATTTTGAAGTCCGTTGTGGAGAAGTTGAAGCTTCCCATAAAGCCACATCACAAACCATATGCACTTGGGTGGAAATATGTAGACTCCACATCTAACATCACCCACACTTGCACCTTGAATTTTGCTTTTGGTGATAAGTTTGTGGATAAAGTAATATGTGATGTCACAAAGATGGACTGTTGTGGACTATTGCTAGGTAAACCCTACCAAATTGATAGGATTGCTATTTATCGTACTAAAAAGAGCACCTACACATTGGAGTTGCATGATAAAACCTACTTGATACAAAGTACTACACCCACATCAAATTTTATGTTAAGTTGTAGGCAAGTATGAAAGCCACTAAGCCAAGAACTCATTTTGGCTCCTACTTGCA
Source organism: Wollemia nobilis (assembly GCA_028583015.1). Lineage (NCBI taxonomy): Eukaryota > Viridiplantae > Streptophyta > Pinopsida > Araucariales > Araucariaceae > Wollemia > Wollemia nobilis. The sequence goes on along the minus strand of JAQPPZ010016829.1, from coordinate 4,381,326 downwards.
TAAGTTCTATTGGAAATTTTGAGTAATTATGTTGTTATTGATGTCAAGTGTTAGATGCAAGAAAAGTTCATCTCAATACAAGGAAATTGATAAAAATAGGGTTAAAATATTTATAATTTAAGCCCAAGATATTTGGGACAAAGTTCCACATGGTTGGTTAAAAGGTTTAAGGCCCTGGCCTAAGAATCCCAAAGGAAGAAAATGTATAGGCTCAAAAAAGGAATAATATTATAATATTAAAGTTATAAAGTTAAGCCTAAGGGTCAATTATAAAATAATTATAATATTTATATCATAATATTCTATAAACCTAAGTGGGTTTGGCGCAAAATTTGAAAAATATTTTTTAAATTCTTAAGCACCATCGACGTTTGTAGCATGATGGTCAACTCATATTTATATGGTAATTTTTGGTGCCCTATGTGTGGTTTTGATACCGGTTTCAATAGATTAATGTGAATTTTTGATGTGCGCATTCTTCAGTAAGGAAGAATGTTTTATTTAAAAAGAGAAAAGGACTTTGGAAAGGTATATGGAGGTTGTGAAATCCTATTCCTAACCAATAATTTGGCCTAGCAGTAGACTGGGCAGTGTTAAGACGCGAGGCAAAGGATAGGTTTTGAGTTTGAATCCGGGTGGGGATATTTTGTTCACTATTTTTGATTGGCAAGGATTTTGAGTGGAGGTTAAATTGTGTGTCGTGTTGTTTTATCCTTGTGTGGGCGGTTTGCCTAGTGGTGGCTCAAAGAGCTCTAGCATACTGGCAGGTAGTAGGTGTTGTGTTTGAATCTTCCATGATAGTTTTTGATAAGTATTAAATTAAAGTTTTAATTGCCTAAGGTTGAGGGTTAGGCACATGTGTATTTGATTTTTTGAGCATTGTTGACTTAGGAGGTATAAGGGGAAATAATTTTTAATTATTTCTTGCAATTTCTTTTTGAGGAAAAATATTATGGAATGTCTTTTTGTTGAAAAGTGATTTTGTGGAGTAATAAGGGTTTTTTATAGTTCTTTGATGAATGTTTTTAAAAATAAGAGGGATTTAAAAGGTGTATGGAGTATTTCTATTACTTGTATTTTGCTTCATTTTAAAGATCTTGGTTTTATGATTTAATGCTCTAGTTTGATAAACCAAGAGAGTTGGTTTAGAATTTAATTGTGCATATTTTTTGAGAGAGGTTTCGTAATATATTAAAAGGTGTTGTGCTAAATTTTATAGTTGCCAAAGATATTGTGTGTGAGGCAAATTTTTGAAGACATATCTCCATAAGAGTAAGCTAAAAGGTATGGGCATGTCATTCCTTATTTAAGGTGTTTTGTTGAGTGAATGGTTATGAACATAAGGTGGAGTGAAAAGGATTTTTTGATAAGCATTGTTGATAATATTTGAGTTAGGGTTTGAAACCTACATTGTGCTCTTTGTTGGAAGAATTTTGAAAACACTTATTTAGGGTTTGTGAGAAAATTGTGCTTTATTGGTTGAATGAGTGTGTGAAGCTTTTGAGCATTGGTTTTGAGTGATATTAAAAGTGAATGTGCAAACATTAGAAATCATATTTGTGAAAGCAAGTGTGTACATCAAGAAGATAGGTGTCATGTGCTAGACTAGATCTATATTTAAAAGAGCAATAATTGTGAGACATATGAAAGTGATAGAATTAATGATTTTGTAGGACATATTGAATTTTTGATAGAGCATATTATTCTCTATATTTTCCAGAGGTTAAATGAATTCTAAGTAGAATTTTTTTGTGTGAACAAAGATTTTTGAAAAGTATTTAAGTTGTGTTTGTATGCAAGTTATGGAAATATTTAAGCAAGTCTTTTGAGAAGACTTGAGAACAAATTTGAGAAAGTATTTGAGAAAACTTGAAGGTATATTTAAGCAAGTCTTTTGAGAAGACTTGAGGATATATTTGAGCAAGTATTTGAGAAGGATTGAATATATATTTGAGCAAGTATTTGAAAAGGCTTGAGGACAGAGTTTAGCAAATTTGATAGCAATTTTGATTGATGATTTGTTCAAGCTTTGTGTTAAGGATTGGGGCAGATCTAAGAAGATTTGATAACAGGTTTGATTGATGATTTATTCAAGCTTTGTGTTAAGTCTTGGGGAATATTTGAGTAGAGTTGAGAGCAGGTTTGGTTGTTAATTTGATCAAGATTTATGTTAAGTCTTGGGTATATTTGAGCAGAGTTGAGAGCAGGTTTGGTTGTTGATTTTATCAAGATTTGTGTTAAGGCTTGGGGTATTTTGAGTAGATATAGAAATTAGTTGATAAAAATTTGAGCTAACCTTGTAATGATGTTTGGTACAAATTTGAGATAAAGTTTAGAATAGGCTTTGGAGGTGATAAAGCAAAGAGGACAGCAGTCTCTAGTGGATAGAGATCCATTAGCCAGTATAGTGGGAATAGAGATATCTAGTGGATAGAGATCCACAAGCCAAAGTAGTGGGGGTAGAAGTCTTCTAGAATATCACCAATCTGAGAAAAGGGGATAGAGATCTCCTTTGGAGAGAGATCCACAAACCAGAGCAAGGAAAAATAGTTCTCTATGGAGTATGATCCACAAATCCAACTGGGAAGATAGAGTTCTTCTATGGAGAGAGATCCACAAACTAGTTGAGGAGATAGAGTTCTCCTCGATCAAGTTCCACAAATCAAAGCAAATGGGATAGAGTTCTCCTATGGAGATAAATCCACAAATAATAGCATAGGGTATTGGTGTCTTCTTTCGACAGAGGTCCATAAACATTGTAATAGGGAATTGATACCCAAGAGATTTGTTGAGAAAATTTTGAAGAAATATTTTCCACATGGAGTAGCCCACATTAGGTTAACCATGTTAAATTTGTGTCTCTCTTGTATGTGATGATTTGGACATTGCTTTGATTATTGCTATTGATATTGCCATTAATAATATTGGATAATATTATTTGGGAAATAAAAGTAAAATTTGGTCTTATACTGTTCACCCCCTCTTAGTATAAGCATGTGTTCTTCAATTAATATCAGAGTGGGTTCCTTCCAAAGAGTCTAACATCTTGAAGGAAGATATTACAAGAACACATATGGCATATAAGAATGGATCTTCATAAAATAAGGCACAATTGTTCGATGGGAAGAATAATGCTTTCTGGAGTATAAGAATGAAGACTTACTTGATGGTACAAGGATATGAGATATGACAATGAGTTGAGGATGGGTTCACACCTACATATAATCCTACCATAGATAAATATGATAAGCTATTACACGTTATTAATGCCAAGGCTATGAATGTAATTTTGAGTGGATTACATGAAGAAGAATTTGTGAAAGCTATGCATTGCAAATCAACAAAATATATATGGGATAAATTGAAGCAAACCTATGATGGAAATAAAAAGGTGAAGAAACTAATTATGGTAGAAGAAACAAGGACTCAAGAAAGCACAAAAGTATGAAAACAATAAAATGTTTCAATTGTGGAAATTTTGGTCACTATGCATCTAATTGTCCAAAAGCTGGAAGCAGTAGCAGTGAATAGAAATAATATCATAAGAAAAAGGAAGGAGGAAAATCCAGGTATGAAAAGAAAAATAGGTATGGTCAAAACAAGCATGAAAAGAAGTTATTTCAAAGGCACAAGAAGAGTTTCTATGTTGATAATGGAAGCAAGGATTCAAGTGACAATGATGAAAGACCCTCTGATAGTGAAGAAGAAGAAATTCTATTTTTGGCATTAGAAGAAGAAGAAAATGCAAGTTGAAAAGTGTGAAGATGCTCTTGAAGACCAAGGTGTAGAACAAGATTCATAAACTGAGGAGGAAGGTAGAGTAGATATAGAAGTAGAACTTATTGTTGCTCTCAGATAATTGAAAAATGTTAGAAAGCATAATCCAAGATTTGGGGCTCAAGTTCAAGAATGTGATGAAGAAAAATAAAATCTTATACAAGATCTGACAAACTCAATAGCTAAAACAAGGAGATGTAAATAAAAGATAGAGGTAAAAGAGTTAGAATGTGAAATATTAGAACATGAGGTAGTTTCACTAAGGATGGAAGTGAAATATTCTAAGGAAAAGCTACATATGTTTGGGAAAATTCAAAGACTTTGGATAAGATTATCAATGCACAAAGATCTTCATCTATCAAAACAAGACTTGGTTTTCAAGAAGGACAAGGAAAACAAGAAGAAGGGTTAAGCTCAAGCTCAAAAGAGGAAGAAGTTCCAGATAAATATAGTGAAGGAGATATTGAGACTTATAAGGATAATTTGAATAATAGAAGCTTCACTAAGAGAGGAAACAATACACAAACAAGGAACAAGGATGATCACAAAGAAGAAATAACTATGAGATTAATGGGTTCAATACAAGATCTATTTAAAGGACGTTATTTTTCATGTAATCATTTTGGTCACAAGGCTATGCATTACAGGGTTCATGAAAAGAAGAAATATGGTTTTGAAAGCACAAGGATACGGAAACAAAAAGGAAAGTGCCAAATATGATGCTTATAAAATCAAACTTAACGCTTAAAGCCTATGTATTGCAAAATGCATAAAAAAAAGAGCATAGATGAATTGACACAAGATAAAAGCAATATAGAATATGGCCCTCTTTATTGATATGCTTTCAAATTCATGTTACAATACGTCTCCTTCCTTTTTAGGGGATAGGAGTGTCAAATATGTTTCTTTATCACATCCATAGATAGCAAATCCTTCTTCCGCGTGCCCACATGTAATATGGGCGGACCAAAATGTCACCACCACTTGTGTGTATGATTTTTGATTCCTTCCTGCTCCTCTAATGTCAAAGACCTGCGTTCAAGGAAACAGAAAATATTAGTAGCACCTGTAGATAGAATAAAACATGTGTTTCCCAAGGCCTACTGTTAGTGTATGCATGAAAATATTAAAACGATGACCGAATAACATCAGAACAACCTGCAAATTTGACAAAAGCATGAATATGTTACCAGGAGACCACTGCAAAAAGAACATTCGAGAAATTCCTCACAGATTTGTATTCGCACTGGGGTGGGATGAATTAACCTACAACAATTTGTCAGAAAGCACCCTCTTCAATGTCCTACCTAGGAAGCTCCAAATGACTTGAAAAGTTGGGGTTAGCTAATTGGGGGTGTTTTGGGAAGACCCAGATGGTCAGATTTCTCCAATTTTGCATCTAGCACCCAAATTTTGATGATGGCATCTGCAGATTAGTAAAGGCGAGAAATGATAAAAACCTGGTCAAAAATGCTCATAATGAAATGAAATTTAAACTACAGCCTATTTAAATAACCTAGAATAATATTCAAAAGAAAAATAAAAGAAATCTATCATAAATTTCTATTCATCCCGGGGTGGGGCGTTTAGAACTGCGATAGCTTGGGGAGCGCCCGGGGGCTGGATGCCCAGCGTTTGGGACTTTTTTTGGCACCAATCCACTTGGGATGGGTCCAAAACTTCTTATGGGGTGTTTTAGACAAATTTTGTGGGATATTGTGGCCAAAAATCAGGTTTGGGTCTTGATTCGTGCTTCCAAAAGTCACCCAATAACCTCCCTTTCGGATGAGAGATTAAGGATGTGAAAGGCACAAATCACAAGTAGGTATGTAAATTGGCAGCACTTCGTTGCTCAAATGCTCCCTCTATGTCTATATTTTGGGTGATAAAACTCACCAATTTATAGACCTAGGGTCTCTCTGTTTGAATTGCCCATGCGAGGGTGCCACTTGAGTTGTTTTTCCTATTTTGAGAGAAAAGCTAATTCCCTGATTTAGAATATCCTTGCATGAGGTCTCTAAAATAAAGACATGCATGACTGAAGTATCTCTTCTTGATTTGGAGCCATTCCTCGCAATTGCATGGCTTGTAGCTTCAGTTAACTGGAGGACTTGTCGAGGTTTGACTTTTTGCCAGTCAAACTTGCTATTTGCCTCACCCTGGGGCAAATTCTGATATTCATCCTTGGGAGGGACGAATGCCAGTTTGTATTCATCCCTAGGTAGGACGAGTAGAGAGAAAGGTTCCAAAAAGGTGCCAAATTGACCTCTGACCTCCAAACTACTTTTGGGAGTGGTTAGGACCACTGTTTAACCTCTGGGGGCTACCCTAGGGGCTATGTGTGTCAATGCGATTAGTGCTTGTTGTCACATAATCAGATTGGTGATGTTTTGGTGTCTAAAGATGCCCCTTTTTGGGATGCATTGTGCAAGGTGCAGCGTCGAGCAAAAATAGATAATCAAAGCACTAATGATTAGGGTTTCTTAGTAACCTAACCAACTCTTCATACCCCAAGTATGGAAAGGGCACGCATTCTTGAATCCTTACTTCTAACGAGCTAAGGAACTTAATTCAAGTGTTAACCTTGTTCAGTGAGGTGTTACTTGAGCTTGGACATTGATCAGTCATGAATAGGCAAAGGGCATAACCTTTTGTCTGTGGGAACCTTGAGTTCATGATTCACGAATGCCAAGTGTTTGATCAGCTTGTGATTATTTCTTATTTGCTGCCCCAAGCAGGGGAGCGATTGTCTTTGTCAATGATCCTTTGAATGCGTGTCATTTCCTTGATTGGGTGTGTTTTTGTTGGTTGGTGACTAAGTGTGACTACCCCCTCAAGCGATGAATCGATGAGGGAATGACCGACATGAGAAAAGTGATGAGTCGCTTGACCCAAGATGACTTAGTAAGGGTGCCTTCAGTTGTGAACCGTTGAATGTGAAAGCAGTTTTCGAACATTCTGACTTGTGTTTGGTGGGTGTGAACCCTCTTTATGACGCATTTTGGAGCTGAAATTGTCAAAAATCCATCTTCTCGTGGAGCGGTCCGGCTATGATAGCCTTCTTAGGGAGTAGGATAGGGAAAATTTGTAACCCCAACATCTATTTTGGATGCCAAGAATGTCAGGTGCAAAAGCGCCTTCGTTCGGCAATGTTATTGCTATTTTTGGTTGGGGTTTGACCCGTTTTGTGATGTCGTTTGGGGATGAAATTCTCAACAATCCGTCGTCCCATGGAATGGTCCAGCTATGGTAGCCTTCTTAGGGAGTAGGATAGTGAGAATTTGTGACCCCGACATATGTTTTGCAAGCCCATAATATCAAGTGCAAGAGCACTCTCATTGGACAGTTTTTGTGCTTGTTTTTTTGGTGCATTTTGTGCATTTTTTTTACTATTTTTGAAATTTTTGCTCTGTATTCATCCCAGGGTGGGACGAATTCTTTTTAGTATTCATCCCAGAGTGGGACGAGTGCTAACCAGAGCACTCATTCTAGGGGCGAATGATTGCAGGCTCAAAAGTCTATTTAAAGGCCAAAACTGGGTTTTGGGCTCATTTGCATTTGTTTTTCCTAGCGATTTGGAGCTTTAAGGAGGAGGAGGTCAATTCTGTGAAGCGAAGCACTGCCGAGTTTCTCCCGCCACCATGAGTGCATGAACCGGATCGAGCGGCAGAGCCGAAGCGAGACCAGTGTGTGAACTTCCTGTCCTTCCTCTTTTTTGTTTGTTGGTTACAGTAGGAAAACCGCAAGTTATTTGTTTTTTTGTCCATTTTTTTGTTTTTCAAATTTAAAAATGAAACCCTAGTTTATCAAAATTAACACTTAGTTTAAAACTTAGTTGAACCCTAGTTAAACAAAGATCAGAAGTTTAGTTTAAAACTGAGCTTAAAAAAACTTAGTTTAGAACATAACTTAAAACTTCGCTTAACCCGAATTTAACAAAGATCAAAACTTAGGTTAGAAACATAGGGTAAAACTGAGCGTAAAAACATAGCTCAACCCTAGTTATTTGTTGTGGTTTGCATTTTTGTGTTTGTAAGTGATCAGTCAATTTTTTAGAGTTAAAAACCCTAGGACTGTCAAACAATTATGTTGTTTTAATTTTTTTGTTTTGAATTTATCAGTTAGAGTAAAAACCCTAGAACTGAAAAATTAGTTTTTTGAATTTTTTTGTGTGTTGTTTTGAATTTATCAGTTAGAATTAAACAATGACAAATGATTTTTTGAATTTTTTTGTGTTTGTTTTTAATTTATCTATTAGAGTTAAAACCCTAGACTGACAAAGTAGTTTTTTGAATTTTTTTTTGTGTTTGTTTTTAATTTATCAGTTAGAGTTAAAACCCTAGACTGACAAAGTAGTTTTTTGAATTTTTTTTGTGTTTGTTTTTAATTTATCAGTTAGAGTTAAAACCCTAGACTGACAAATTATTTTTTCAATATTTTTGTGTTTATTTTTAATTTATCAGTTAGAGTTAAAACCCTAGACTGACAAAGTAGTTTTTTGAATTTTTTTTGTGTTTGTTTTTAATTTATCAGTTAGAGTTAAAACCCTAGACTAACAAATTATTTTTTGAATTTTTTTGTGTTTGTTTTTAATTTATCAGTTAGAGTTGAAACCCTAGACTGACAAAGTAGTTTTTTGAAATTTTGTTATGTTTTTGGCTATACATTTTTATGCCTTGTTGTACAGTTTTTCATTGTTTTTAATGTTTTTGTGTTATTTTCTTGTGCAGGTTGTAAAGAGCCGGTACCGTGTGCCTACGGTGTTTACTGAAGTGTGGGAGGCACTGACTTTGGCTGACTAGGATTGGCTTGATGCCCTTGGGCTCAAGCAGGTGACTCGACTGGAGCCGGTGGTCGGGGATCGGACCTATCTGACGGCCCTGATCAACTTGTGGGATCCTCGGACCAACACCTTCCATCTCCCAATAGGGGAGATGACGGTGACCTTGGAGGATGTCTATCGGATTCTTCAGATTTTGATAGATGGACTGCCGATCCGAACGATGCCGCGAGATCAGCGGACAACAGTGTTGACACGTTGCTTTGGACATGGGGAGGAGTTAGGTGTGGAGAGCCCAGTGGAGAGGGTAGAGGGCGACTGCCAGATTGGCAAGATTTTGGTCCGATGGTGGTGGGATAGGGGAGTGTTGGGAGTGAGGCACACCGTTCTGATGGGCCTCATTTCCAAAATGTTGCTACCCGACTCTTCGGGCATGAGGTTCCTGTGGAACCTACTAGAGGTGGTGTTTTGGTTAGTGGAGTGTTCAACGGAGACTCCGATGATCATGATATGGGGATAGACTTTGCTGCATAGCTCTATGATGAGCTATATGAGGTTCGCTTCTCAAGGTGGAAGGGAATTAGTTGCAGCTACTTGTTACAGTGTTGGGCTTGGCAGCACATAGCAGTGGAGAGGTCGACGGGGCTGCCCTGGATGACTCGAGCGAAGATGGTAGACCTAGATATTATATACAGGGCACTGTGGCGGTGGTCAGAGGAGCAGGGACAGAGTCGGCGGTGGGCAGGTGACGTAGGGCACTATGCCGATGCCTTCGCTCGGCTTACTCCAGGGGAGGTGTTCTAGCGCCCCTATCGGGACTGTCCAACCTGGCCTAAGGCTGGAGAGTGGCTTCGACAAGTTTGTAGGAGGTGGTGGTTGATTGGGCGGCATGGGACCGAGCAGGAGTTCTTCTCGTATAGTCAGGTTACATGATAGTTTGGGGTGCGCCAGGGGTTTCTTGGGGAGCCCGTGATCTATCGACGCTGAGGGGATGAGAGGACTCTAGACCGGCCAGTCATTGCACTACTGGGTGAGGATCCAGATACAATGATTGATGCCCCGAACATGGATGATGTTGGGGTTACCATTGAGTATGAGCAGTGGTGGACACTACGATGATGGCAAGGTGAGGGGCCTCTAGGAGGTACAAAGGCGACAGTAGTAGGTGATGAGGGTGTAGAGGCACCAGGTGAGGGTTGGGGGGTTCCGCTGGATGACACGAACATGGTAGAGGTTGAGGATGTTGGAGGGGAGTTTGGGGTACTAGATCAAGCAGAGATGTAGGACGTCCCAGAGCAGTGGGAGCCAGAGCAGGCTGCTGTCCTGAATTCATCGATGCCTCAAGCAGTTTTGGAGGACATGGAGGCAGGGTTATGCACTGAGAATGTGCGATTGGTGAGGCTGCTATGAAGGCAAGATGAGGAGCTAGGGGAGGCTCTGCAGGAGAGGGATCGCTTGTGAACTCAACTAGCTGAGCGGGAGAACACATGGGCTACGTCTTGCCAGTAGGAGGGGGATATTGATGTTGCATGGGAGAGGGATCTCCTACGGATGCAGCTAGCACAACGCGATGATGTAGTAGCTTATTATCGTCGATAGGAGGCAGAGTGGTTTCGACGAGAGGTAGAGTGGTTTTGGCATCGAATGGATATGGAGGGGGAGATTATTTGCCTCAATGGGTGGTTACCTGAGCCTCCTGGAGGTGGCTCTTTGCGTCAAACGAGAGACAACAATACTAAGCAGTCAGCATCGTCTCGTCGCAGACAGCTAGATGAGGGGGGCACTAGTGGACATGATGCAGGGGCGAGCAGCAGTCACCCTGAGAGGTCCCATAGGACCCACACCATGAGGGGTAGTTCCCGTCGCACCGATCCTGCATGATCATGGTGGCCGACACCCTAGGCTTGGGGGTTTTTGAGCTTTTGGCATTTGTTGCGAGGTTAGAGGACCGGTTCATTGTAGCCTACGGGTATTTTTGATGATATAGATACATATGACTCTTTTTGTGTTTATACACTTTTCATGGTTTGTTTGTTGTTTATGCACAATTTTTTATGATGATGTATACATGTGTTATTATGAATGTGATGTTTCTAATTATATGATGTATGCATATGGAATGAATGAAATGATTTGTGGATAACTTGTTGATGGCACCATAGACTGTGCAAGATTGATTGGCTCGCTGTACTTATGGGATGACTTTGTATGTGAAAACTTTGTTTTTGTATTTTGCATTTATTTATGATGGTGATGTATGGAATGAAATGTACCAGTTGTTTTAAAAATGTAGTTAAGCTTGTCAGAGATTCAGATATTTTAACTAACTAGCCAATACTTTACATTTATCTCGCAAGACTTTTGAACAAGGTATAAATCTAACTTGGAGGTTAACCAAGTTATTTCACATCCCTGTGTGTGCAATTGAGTTCGTTTACGTGGTATTTGTCAGGATACCACTAGTTCCAGATAGGCTATCAACCAAACCTGTACTGAGGATCACCTAATTAGCTCCACTAACTCCATTGTTGTATTTGGTAAGATTAATCCACGGGACAATCTAAGATACCATAAGCTAGCTCATCCACATGCAAACATTGGTCTACTCACATGCAAAGCTAATGTGACAGACATATCATCATGTGGGTAGGATACCGCCATTGCCAGGTAGGTTGTCCACCAAACCCGTAATGAGGATCACCTAGATGGTTTTTGAATGTTGAGAATTCCAGGGATTCAAGTTCAAGATTTTTATTGGCTCAATGGTTTAGGATACTTGCTCGTATACAAAGTGATAAAAATCACTGTTTATTTTTCTCTTTGTTTTTATTTTTGAGCAAGGATGTTGAATAGTGGTGAGAACCACTGTTATTTGATTTGGCTTTTGAACTTTGTAAGGTTGAACTTGTATGTTTTTGGCGTATGGATGGCCTTGATCCTTTTGGCCTTGGGGATGACTACCCATCCTTGGCAGGGACGTGTGGTATGAATCCTTACGACTTTGGAGACCAAAGGTGATTATGATGATGGATTGTGGGAATGTTGATTTTGAATGGTCATTGATCCTTTTAGGTCTTGGGGATGACTACCCATCCTTGGCAGGGACGTGTAGTACAAATCCTTACAACCATAGGAACCAATGGTGATTGGGATTTTTGGTAATGGTGAAAACCACTGTTTATTTAGGGGAATTGATGGGGAAGAGCTCGTCCTTTTGTCAATTCTCAGCACTCTTGAACCATTCGCACAGGGGGATGAACAGGATAATCTTTCACCTATGGTACCCTAGACTGCTTTGTAGGTTTATCTTGCGTTCACACAACTTAGGAATTATTTTATGTGTTTTAACTTGTGTAGGGATGTTACGTAATGAGGCTTGACCCAAGTAAAACTTTCCCATGTAAAATTTGTTTAACGTTGTACAGTTTTTGGCTAGCAATTTAAAGATAGCTGAATGACAAAAACCCTATATACATTAGGAGACAACTGACTATGCTAAAAATGGTGATGGTGTTATTCGGGATGTATGCGTTTATAAAATGGATTGTGGAAAATAAAGGAATTGCCGAGTAATTACAGTCTATGGTGCTTGGGACATGTATGACCAGCAAATATGCAATGTATGGATGTGATGCCTAATGCAACCTATATTTTTGTATTTTGATTTTTATGAGTATGCATGGAATTGAAATGCAATTTTTTTTTTTTTTTTTGATGATTTTATTGTTTTTGCATGTTTTTGAATATTTTTTTTGACCAAGCGGTTAGGGTAGCCCTTGGAGATTTTGGTTTGACCAAAGGGTTTATGGATACCTTTGGGGCTTTCTTTTTGGGTTGACCAAGATATTGTTGTAATCCTTGGAGCTTTTGGTTGGACTAGGGCTCTCTAAATGTGGAATGGCCTCAAATGACTGATGTTCAAGGGTTCTAGCTCCTTGATTCCATCAAGAGAGGCGAGCCGGTATGTTCCAGGTCCTATTTTACTATCAATCACATAAGGACCTAACCAGTTTTCCGTGAACTTGTCCCTTAGATGGGACGACAAATTAGAATTTTGTTGGTTCTATTTTAATACCAAGTCACCAACCTGAAATTACCTTAGGTGAACCTTCATGTTGTATGCTCTCTTAAGTCACTCTTGATAGATACGCAAATGCTCGAGAGCATTGATGCATCGTTTGTCGAGCAACGTAAGTTGATCTAACCAGGTCTGCCATGCAGTGTCATCATCGATGAACTCTTGCATTGAAATGCGTAGGAAAGGGATTTCCAACTCGAGAGGCATAACTACCTTGGAGCCATACACTAGAGAAAATGGAGTTGCCCCAGTGGGCATCCGAATGTTAGTGCGATAAGCCCATAGGGCAAGTGGGATTTGAATGTGCCAATCCTTATGACTATCTGTGACGGTATTTTTGAGGATGGCGACTAGCATTTTATTTGACGCCTTTGCTTGCCCATTTGCCTACGGATAATAGGATGTTGAAAAACTATGCTGAATCTTGTACTTTGTGGTCCAAGCACGCACATATTTATTCTTGAAGGGTGTCCCATTATCCAAGAGGATCTTGGATGGAATACCAAAATGACATATGATGTTATGCAAAATAAACTCCGCAATGTGGGTTCCAGTCGTAGAGGTTAGAGAAATTGCTTCCACCCACTTGGTGAAGTACTCTATGGCCATTATGATGAACGTGTGACGACCCGACGATGCAAGGGAGATCTTTTTGATTAGATCAAAGCCCCACTATGAAAAATGCCAAGTCGATTGAATCGGTTGCAAGGCCTGAGAAGGTACGTGTGTCAAATTGGCATGGTGTTGACACTTCACACACTTCTTTACATATGCGCAACAATATCGCTCTAAAGATGGCCAATAATAGCCCATGCAGAGAATGTGCTTTACGATGGCCATACCACTAAAGTGGCCACTGCATGTACCATCGTGGGCTTGGGTGATCACCCAAGCAGACTCCTGCTGGTCCAGGCAACAAAGGAGGATTCCTTCATAGCTCCGATGATACAAAATGTCTCCTAGCAAGACATGTTTTTCCGCTTTCTGTTTAAATGATATTTTTGTGGCTTGTGTCAATCCAAGTGGGAGGTTACCTAACTTGAGGTAATCCCTTATGGGTGTGTACCAATCCTGTTGATCAAAAACCTTGATGGTATGAACGACCAATCCCTCTTGAAGTTCATCCCTAGCAAAAGTTGAGCAGGAAAGAACTTGTAAAAACAGCGTTGTGTTGCTATTAAGAGGAGTCGGGGAGAACAAGGACCCCTAGTTGGCTTGAGTTAGACAATCATGGATTTGAGAGAACCTATCCTAAGATGGTTCAATCTAGATCAGATGGATTCTTGGCGTTAAGTCAGAGCTTGCACACTCCATCGTAGATTGCGATAATGTTTTGACTTGAATGGTTGTCATTTCACCAGAAGGGTCTTGCAGGATTAGTGACCCCAAAGAGGCCATGGTATCCGTAAAATGATTCGATGATCGATGGAGTGCCTCGATGTCATACCATTCAAGTTGTGCCAAGAATTTATCCATAAGGGCTTTGTAATCCTACAGAACTGGGCATTTACATTGGAATACCCCCTTTACTTGATTGACAATTAACAACGAATCACCAAAGATGTTTAAACATTTAATGTTCATGGTGACTGTTGTTTGAAGACCTATGAGTGAGGCTTTGTATTCTACATTGTTTTTGGTGCATGGGAAGTCTAATTTAAATGATAGAGGCATTGGAGCCCCTTGTGGAGTGAAGAATACAATTTCGGTGCCACCTCCTTGCTCACATTTAGAACCATCGAAGAATAGGGTCATGTTAGCCTGTGACTCAGGCTCATCAGAATCTGGCTATTCTAAAACATGAAAAACCTCATCATCAAGTAGTTCTACGGTCAGATGCTGATCGTCTTCAATAGGAGCCTCTGCCAGTTGATCGGCAATGACTTGACATTTTATGGATTTCTTTCCAATGAATTCTATGTCAAACTTCATCAACAACATGATCCATTTCGTTGTGCGGCTACTATGATAAGTACGAATCATCATGTATTTCAATGGATTATCCTTAGACACAACATACATCATATTGTTGAGCATGTAGTGGCATAGCTTTTTGGTATCAAACACCACTGCCAAGCAGAGCTTCTCAATGTATGCATAGTTAAGTTCATAACTGACCAGGGTGTGGCTAAGATAGTAAGTAGCTTGTTATTTGTGTAGTTCATTTTTTTGGGATAGCATGGCACCCAGTGCCACCTCATTAGCTGAGATGTATAAATAGAATGGCACTCCTAGTCTAGGTGGTGCCAATACGGGCGACAAAGCCAAGTATTCATCCACAAGGGCTTTGTAGGCCTGCATAACTGGGCATTTACATTGGAATATCTCCTTTACTTGATTGACAATTAATAGTGAATCACCAAAGATGTTTAAACGTTTGATGTTTATGGTGATTGTTGTCTGAAGACCTATGAGCAAGGCTTCATATTCTGCATTGTTGTTGGTGCACGGGAAGTCTAATTTAAATGACAGAGGCATTGGAACCCCTTATGGAGTGAAGAATACAATTCCCGTGCCACTGCCTTGATCACATTTAGAACCATAAAAGAATAGGGTCATGTCAGCCTGTGACTCAGGCTCATCAAAATCTGGCGATTCTAAAACATGAAAAACCCCATCATCAGGTAGTTCTATGGTCAGAGGATGATTGTTTTCAAGAGGAGCCTCTGCCAGTTGATCGGCGATGACTTGACCTTTTATGGATTTTTGTCCAATGAATTCTATGTCAAACTCTGTCAACAACATGATCCATTTCACCGTGTGGCTACTATGATAAGTATGACTCATCATGTATCGCAATGGATTCTCCTTAGACACAACATATGTCGTATTGCTAAGCATGTAGTGGCGTAGCTTTTTGGTAGCAAACACCACTACCAAGCAGAGCTTCTCAATGTATGCATAGTTAAGTTCATAACTGACTAGCGTGCGGTTAAGATAGTAAGTAGCCTGTTCTTTGTGTCATTCATTTTTTTGGGATAGCATGGCGTCGAGTGCCACCTCAGTAGCTGAGATGTATAAATAGAATGAAACTCCTAGTCTAGGTGGTGCAAATACTGGCAGCGAAGCCAAGTATTGTTTAATGTCATCAAAGGCTGACTGGCACTCGTCATCCCGATGAAATGTTACCCCCTTGTGCAATAATTTATTCATGGGTTGGCACTTGTCAGATAGCTGTGCTATGAAGCACTTTATTGACGTGACCTTTCCCTACAGACTTCTAAGCTGCTTGATGGTAGTTGGGGGAAGCATTTCAAGGATTGCCTTGACTTTGTGTGGATCCACCTCGATTCCTCGCTTGGAGACTATGAAACCCAAAATATTTCCAGATGTGACACCAAATACGCACTTCTTGGGGTTTAATCTGACCTTATGCTCAATGAGGCGATCGAGGATCTTGCGTAAGTCATCAAGATGATTTGGGCGTAAAAGAGATTTTGCCAACAAATCATCCATGTAATATTCCAAAGTTTTGTGCATGTAATCATGGAATATGTACGTCATGGCACGTTGGTAGGTGGCACCAGCATTTTTAAGGCCAAAAGGTATGACCTTATAGCAAAATGTTCCCCAAGGCATTGTGAATGCCATTTTTAGTTGGTCTTCAAGATTAATACAAATTTTATTGTATCCCGAGAAACCATCCATAAGGGAAAGCATTTCATGGCCCACTGTAGCATCTACCAATGCATCGATGCTAGGCAAGGGGAAATCATCCTTAGGACTCGCTTTGTTTAGATCTCGAAAATTGGTGCATATGCAAATCCTCCCGTCAGGATTTTTGATGGGAACCATGTTGGACAACCATGGTGGGTATTCCATGCAGATGACAAACTATGCATCCAACAACTTTTGCAATTCATATTTGACCATTAAGGCCATTGTTGGGTGCATCTTGCATAGTTTTTGCTTTACTGGCTTGATTATTAGATCAAGCGTTAAATTATGCGTGACTAGCTGCAGGTCTAGTCCCGACATGTATTTGTCTGACCATGCAAAAACCTCCTTCTTCTCTTTGAGAAGGGCAATGTAGTCAGCTTGCTCTTCAGGGGAGAGAATTACCTCCAGCTTGAGAATTCATGGATTCATTGGATCTGAGCCGATGTCTACGTCAATCGTCTCCTCGACCGACATGTGGGATCTATCCTCCAACTGGTGTGGAGTTGGGATCAGGTGGATATCGTTTGCTGAATTAAGATCATTGTTAGGAACGTTAGGTTCTTCTTCAGCATGGAAGACATCCTGAGTCTATCCTAGAGTGAAATGAAGCATCCCACCACAAGGCCAGTACTTTGATAGGGATGGTGGTGTGTCAGCACAATCCCAATCGATAGCCTCTATGTCTAGATGCAATGACCGTGTTGGGTCGACTGGATCATGAATGGGGGCCGTTAAGTCAATGGAGATCATGTTGATGAAATGATTGTGGTCTCCATTACCACAGGTGTGATGACTCTGACATTTCAAATGTTCTTGGTGCTCTGGATCTGGCTCTATGGGCACTGGTACAAATGGATCAGCCCTATGTGCGTATAAGAGGATAGGATCTGCCCTAGGCACTGATGGTGCTATAGGGTCTCTAGGCGGAAGATGTTCTCTATATACCTAGAGTGGTAGGTGCAGTAATTTCTATAACTGCACCTAGTTTAGGTGCTACGGATGCCTTGGCCCTAGGTGTAGTTGTTCAAACATGTCATCTATGTCCAAGGGATATTTTTGTTGTCGCATATGATTGAGATAAGCCATATCAGTTTCATCTTTGTAATCACTGTCAGAAATCCAAAGGCCTTCGTTGGCACCAATAGCTATTTGCGACATATGAAGCTCATCTTGCTCAAGCAGATTAATATGGTCCCATCGGGGTTGTTCCACTCTTTGCGGGGGGACCTGATTCTCTTGAGGTAGCATATGCTCAATTGGAACATCTAAAGGGAACATTGTCAGGAAGCTCTCCTGATCATCATCCATGGGATGCACTTGTGGATGATTGTTATTAGACTCGAAAGGATCCCAAGGTGTTACCTCGTATTTTGACTCATCTTCTGAAGACCCTTCTTGGTCTTGTCCATATCCCTCTTGTAAGTGAGTCCTCGAATTGCCCCCCTTTTCGACCGAAGGGAAAGGGTTGTTAAGGTCAACAAGGTTGGTTGTTAGCAATGGGAGATAATCCCCCAATGTATAGGTTGTGTTAGGATTGGCATATGGATCTAATGCCAACCCATCCTTGTTGCCTATCCATAGGCCTTGCATGTTCTCTACCAATATGTCAAGGGGAAAGGTGTGGTTGAACCCTACTTCTGACTTGTCATATGACATTTGATATCTTGGTTGGCAAAGAAAACGCACTCCTTGCTCATACCTACCCAACCCATATCCATGCCAATTGCATTGGCCAAAATATCTCAAAGCAAAATCAGGGTTGGATAGATAGTTGACATCCTCATAAAAGGGCTCTTCATCTTCGTCTTCTTGCATACAAGTCTCAATGCCATTATCCAGGCCCCCATAAACAAAGTTTGTCTGATTGGGTGGGTAGCCTAGAGGAACCACAGAGCCGATGGGGAGTCGAGGTCTCCCCATGTCCTGCATGGACTCAAGTGTGGGTGTTGCTATAATGTTACTCACTAGATACTCCCCTAGGCCCATGTTGGCCATCTCAACGGTGATCGTTGGTGGTTGAGGGGGAGCAAATGGGAGTCCTTCCTGAGTCCACTCCATATGGGATGAACTAGGTATCTCGAGTTCCATTCGGCTAGGCATATCTTCGGTAGAGATGGTTAGATGAGGGGTGGTTCATCTTATAGGGGTTTCTTTCCCTTGTCCTTTGGTGTGGCCATCATAGGTGGCATCGTTGTTGAAGGAACAGATGAAGAAGATGGACCCGACTAGGGATTTTTATGGACTTGGAAATGGAGATTCTAGCGTAATCGAACCCTGTTTAGATGGATTTAACTAAAAATCCAAATGTGTTTATGTAAGAGTCGACTGCGACATTAGTTGCATAGAATTGCAGTATTTGAAGGGCTCTAAGTCTTCTGGGACTACATGCACCTGTCCTTAAAATGTATACTTCAAGAAATGATGAGCAATTGAAGGGACACACTTCATGTCCCGGATCCAAGGCTACCCCAGCAAGATATTATAGGCCATCTCTCCTTCCAATATGTGGCACAATGTATGAATGGTCTTTTGTCCCACTTGGATGGGTAGGACAATTGTGCCAACTGTCAAGCATATCACATCATTGAATGCTCGAAGAGTATAGGTGGAAGGTACGATGTGAGAGGTCGACAACTTCAAATGTTTCAATGCAGCTGTTGTAATAATGTTACTGGACAAACCAGTGTCCACCAAAACCCGCTTATACAAAATCCTGTTGACCCATGCGATAACATGCAGGGGTGGATCCACCACATCACCAACCACCGATTGCAATTCATCTTCTCTAAAGGTGATGACTGGTTTTGTACATTATTTTACATCATCCACAAAGTTGTTGAAAGAATTTGCTTCGTGGGGATGCAGCTCGATGTTAGGGTCTATGGCTTGAATTTTTGGTAGATTGATCAAGTTCACTGCTAACAAGCGGTCAAACAGGGAGTCCCTGGACGCTGCTGATTTTGTTCCTGCCTTTGGTTTTCTCTATCATAGTTGTTAGGAGGCACTGCCTGATAGTTAGCATTTTGAGGTTGTGTTGCTTGTGCAGGCTTAGGGACATTTATAGCAACCTGATTGACTGCAACGGGTTTCTGTTGCGTAGTCCCTATTTTGGTGTTCTTGTTCCATTATTTTTTCTTAGGCTTGGCAATTTCACCATCCTGTATCTTGATCTCCTCGATGATTCTGGCTTGCATCAGAGCTTCCTCTAAAGTGGCATATTTCTATAGCTACAATAGCACGAAGATCAATCTCAAATAGCTCTTTGAGAACATTTGGGTCAAATCGAACATATGAGGGATGTAGGGTAGCTTTGAAAGCAACGTCCTCCACCTGTTCCTATATGCCACCATAGATTCTTCCTCATACTGCCAGAGGCTAGCTAGATCGCTTAGTGATGCATTTTTCTTGGTGTTGAAGGTGAAATGTGCTAGGAACGCGTCCACTAGCTGATCCAAGTTACTGATGCTATGTTTTTGTAACTGAGTGAACCAATCCGAGGCAGGGCCTGCGAATGTGGTTATAAATGTTCTTAATAACAAAGCATCATTGTCTTGAATGCCAAAGCACTGGCTCAAGAATCTAGTCACATGATCTTGGGCATCCTCCTCCCCTCTAAAGAGTGCCAACTGGGGAAGTTTAAAATGTTCATGGTATGAAGGTGCCGGCACAGATGGATGCACAAGATGACTACGGAGTTGGCGTAAAGTGGGATTTTTATGCCTAGAAGTCTTGATCTCCATAGATTCTAAGCGCTCTAGTAGAACTTTATATGCATCAAAGGATTTTATTTCTTCTTTCTTGGTTTGCTCCCGCTGTGGGTTACGGGAAACTTGAGGCCTATGGAGGGGTGGCTGGATAGCAACCCTTCTGCCTTGGTAGGGCATTTTAGCCCGCTCTTCTTCTTATTCATACTCCTCATAAGCTTCCTGAGGAGTGCCTAGCTGAGACCTATAAACATGGGTGGGTGCCCACGGAGGGTGCCCATCATTGTTTTGGGGAGTGGTCTCCCGCTCAGGTCTAGGAGGTCTTGGAGGCAGTGCTTGATGAGGTCGCAAAGACCTGTCTCGCACTAAGGGGTTAGGCCTCTCATACACTTCTATTTTATGTGCGTGAGGATTTGGGACCTTCTTAGGCATAGTGTGATGAAGCAATTCGGTTGTCTGACACTGAATGTGCTCTTTGTTAAGGTGATAGATGTTCTAACTGCTATTGGTCTTGCTTGAGCTGCGTAATCTGTGCTTGGCGAGTGGCATGTTTGGAAAATGCCAAGTCACTTTGTTTTTCCGTCTCATGTTTAGGAAGCCTAGATGCCTCTCCTACATGTCTATCTTGATCGTGGTGATCCGAGACCCCTATGGGTTGCTTCCCTCTGTCGAGGTTAGTGGCATTTACCTAAGGCTCTAGCCTCAATGGGCGATCCTGATACATAGCGAGTGTGGAGGTGCATCATTCCCATGCTATGTACTACTATTGAGGAACATAGTAGTCTTCCTCGCACTCTCTTTTGTATGCGTAAAAGGTGCAGGTAGAATAGTCTTGCCCTGTATAGAGAGCCTGATACTCTGGATATTACCTAGTGTTTCTAACAGTAATACGAGGTAAAGGAGGAATGAAGAAATCATGTTGCCCCTCCTTGTGGACCCTCTATTGTTCTAACACTTCATCACTAGGCCACTCATAATGAGCGTCTAAGGGAGGTCTCATGTCTATGTTGAGTACTACGTGTAGGTTATCCTTTTGAAAGGGCCTATGCTGAGTGGGGGTGCCTCTCAAAGAGATGCCTTTAGTGCCTCTCAAAGGTACTATCTTGTGTGTCATACTACCAAGGCGAGATGACCAAGTCCTCAGGACTATATCGGGGGAGATTTGTCCCCCTTTGCACACTTTCTGCAGCGCTTGCCCATGATTGGGCTTGGCTACGAGTGTACACCATGGTGATGTGCTCCTTAAGATGAGTAGATTTTTATCTCTTTTATGATTCTTTATGCTACACTTAAACAGAAAGGAAACACACAATCAACGCAGTGGTTATCTCATTTAAAGATTAAAAGTGTGCCCTAAAATCTGGTTTAGTGTGTTTTGATTTTGTTTTGAAAGCTTTTTGTGAAGAACTTTTAAATGCAATATGAGGGCTCTTGTGACTCCCAAAAATGGTCGCCCCTTCGATATACCTTTGCCGAACCGATATACCAATCTCTCTATATACCCGCACTTACGTGAGGGAGACTATAGGTACGTGAGAGCAGATGATACATGGAACATAGGTGGTACATAAGGGGAATCACTCTGTTTATGACAAATACCATAGAAGACTTATCCTCATGCACTGGGAATCACCTCAAGCTACACTTGGTCAGATTTCGTCAGGATTTATGTCTAGCAACAGTCGTGATCGGGGTTATGGATGCAATATCTCAAGCCAAGGTGATGATGAAATCCACCATTGGTCTTGCTCAAGGGTTGGGGTTTTACAACCAACTCCTTGGTTTAAATTACCACGTGGTGTGTGGGGTTATTTTTAAGTTGCAAAAATGAAGCAAGCAAGCATTTAAACTCTCCTATGCAAGCAAATATCAGAGAACAGAAAATAGAAAACAAAAAATTGACAGAGGGTGTTTGAGACCCCTACCTCTTCTCTGCCCAAATCGGATGTCTCTGAATCTCTACCCAAGATTGCACAGAGAGCTATTCATATCGGGATGAGACAAATAATATATCTGTATTCGTTCTAGGGTAGAACGAAGTCCTATTTGTCCCTGGGTAAGATGAATTCCAGCTCTGTATTCGCCACAAACAGAAACGAACAACAATCCAACATTTGAAAACTTGGTACCTGCAAGCAAACCAAACAAATTTTGATTAGAATTTTAATATTTAAAATTAAGGGATAGAGGTCCCACCGTGATCGCCACTGAAATAATGAGGATATGGAAACAAAAAGGAAAGTTCCAAATATGATGCTTATAAAATCAAACTTAACGCTTAAAGCCTATGTATTGCAAAATGCATAAAAAGAAAGAGCATAGATGAATTGACACAAGATAAAAGCAATATAGAATATATCCCTCTTTATTGATATGCTTTCAAAGTCATGTTACAATACGTCTCCTTCCTTTTTATGGGATAGGAGTGTCAAATATGTTTCTTTATCACATCCATAAATAGCAAATCCTTCTTCCGCGTGCCCACATGTAAGATGGGCAAACCAAAATGTCACCGCCATTTGTGTGTATGATTTTTGATTCCTTCCTACTCCTCTAATGTTGAAGACCTGTGTTCAAGGAAATAGAAAATATTAGTAGCACCTGTAGATAGAATAAAACATGCGTTTCCCAAGGCCTACTGTTAGTGTATGCATGAAAATATTAAAATGATGACCGAATACCATTAGAACGACCTATAAATTTGATAGAAGCATGATTATTTTACCAGGAGACCACTGCAAAAAAAACAGTCAGGAAATTCCTCACAGATTTGCATTCACTCCGGGGTGGGACGAATTAACCTACAACAATTTGTCAGAAAGCACCCTCTTCAATGTCCTGCCTAGGAAGCTCCAAATGACCTGCAAAGTTGGATTTAGCTAATTGGGCATGTTTTGGGAAGACCCAGATGGTCATATTTCTCCAATTTTTCCTCTAGAACCCAAATTTTTATGATGGCGTATGCAGATTAGTAAAGGTAGGAAATGATAAAAACCTGGTCAAAAATGCTCAGAATGAAATGAAATTTAAACTACAACCTATTTAAATAACCTAGAATAATATTCAAAAGAAAAATCAAAGAAATCTATCACAAATTTCTATTCATCCCGGGGTGGGGCGTTTAGAGCTGCGATAGTTTGGGGAGCGCCTGGGGGCAGGACGCCCACCGTTTGGGACTCTATTTCAGCACCAATCCACTTGGGATGGGTCCAAAACTTCTTATGGGGTGTTGTCGACAAATTTTGTGGGGTATTGTGGCCAAAAATCAGGTTTGGGTCTTGATTCGTGCTTCCAAAAGTCACCCAATAACCTCCCTTTCGAATGAGAGATTAAGGATGTGAAAGGCACAAATCACAAGTAGGTATGTAAATTGGTAGCACTTCGTTGCTCAAATTCTCCCTCTCTGTCTATCTTTTGGGTGAGAAAACTCACCAATTTATAGACCTAGGGTCTCTTTGTTTGAATTGCACATGCGAGGGCACCACTTGAGTTGTTTTTCCTATTTTGAGAGAAAAGCTAATTCCCTGATTTAGAATCTCCTTGCATGAGGTCTCTAAAATAAAGACATGCATGGCTGAAGTCTCTCTTCTTGATTTGGAGCCATTCCTTGCAATTGCATGGCTTGCAGCTTCAGTTAACTGGTAGACTTGTCGAGGTTTGACTTTTTTCCAGTCAAACTTGCTATTCGCCTCACCATGGGATGAATTTTGATATTCATCCCTAGGAGGGACAAATGTCAGTTTGTATTCATCCCTGGGTGGGACGAGCAGAGATCAAGGTGCCAAAAAGGTGCCAAATTGACCTCTGACCTCCAAACTGCTTTTGGGAGTGGTTAGGACCACTATTTAAGCTCTGGGGGCTGCCCTAGGGGCTGTGTGTGTCAATGCGATCAGCACTTGTTGTCACATAATCAGATTGGTGCTGTTTTGGTGTCTACAGGTTTTACTAAGAGGAAATTCAAATATGGAATTTTCTTTCAAAGGTATTTCTACTCTTGTAATCGATTTGGTCATAAAGCAATCCACTGTAGGGTTCATGACAAAAATGAGTATGGCTTCACCAGGAGGAACTTCAAGATATTTTCACCTTATAAGAACTACAATATTAAGCGTTACAAGTGCAATAATCTAGGGAATAAGACCAAATGGTGCAAAACAAAGTTTCCAGAGCTTCTAGAGATAAACAAGAACAAGGACACTCAAAAGGATCAAAAGGGTATGTTGAGAAATAAGGTTGACAAATAAAAAGAGCATTGTATGCTAGGAGTAGTTTTACTCCCACCCCAAAATTAATCACCTCAGGGAGAGGAGGTGGGGAGGGGTTTGATCTAAGAGTCTTATATTTAGCCCCAAAGGAGTCCCTTTTCCATTGATGTCAAAGGGGGAGAGATTTGAGTAAGGGGAAGACCATTCAGTCAAGGGAGCAGTTTCTCAAGGAGAGCATATTTGGAATCAAATGGTTCGAAAAAGGAATTTTTAGAAAAAGGGTTGCCATCAATGATAAAGGGGGAGATTGTTGGAAATTTTGAGTAATTATGTTGTCATTGATGTCAAGTGTTATATGCAAGCAAAGTTCATCTCAGTACAAGGGAATTGATAAAAAGAGGGTTAAAATATTTATATTTTAAGCCAAAGATATTTGGAACAAAGTTCCACATGGTTGGTTAAAATGTTGAAGACCCTGGTCTAAAAATACCAAAGAAATAAAATGACTAGGCTCAAAAAGGGAATAATATTATAATATTAAAGTTATAAAGTTAAACCTAAGGTTCAATTATAAAATAATTATAATATTTATATTATAATATTTTATAAACCTAAGTGGTTTTGGCACCAAATTTGAAAAATAATTTTTAAATTCTTAAGCACTATCGATGTCCTTAGCATGATGATAAAATCATATTTATATGGTAATGTTTGGTGCCCTATGTGTGGTTTTGATACGCAGTTTCAAGAGATTAATGTAAATTTTCGACGTGCGCAATCATGAATAAGGAAGATATTTTTATTTAAAAAGAGAAAAGGTCTTTGGATAGGTATAAGGATAAGGTCATGGACTCCTATTCCCAACCAGGCAGTTGGCCTAGCAGTAGATTGGGCAGTGTTAAGACACGGGGCAGACGACAGGTTTTCAGTTTGAATTTAGGCAGTGATATTTTGTTCACTATTTTTATTTGGCAAGGAATTTGAGCAGAGGTTAAATTGTGTGTCACGTTGTTTCATCCTTGTGTGGGTATTTGGCCTAGCAGTGGTTCAAAGAGCACTAGTGCACTGGCAGATGGTAGCTGTTGTGTTCGAATCTCTCATGGCAGTTTTTGGTAAGCATTAAATTAAAGTTTTAATTTCCTAAGGTTGAGGGTTAGGCGCATGTGGTATATTTGATTGTTTAAGCACTTTTGACTTAGGAGGTATGAGGGGAAATAATTTTTAAATTATTTATTGCAATTGCTTTTTGAGGAAAAATATTATGGAATGTATTTTTGTTGAAAAGTGATTTTGTGGAGTAATAAGGGTTTTTTATAGTTCTTTGATGAATGTTTTTAAAACTAAGAGGTAGTTAAAAGGTGTATGGATTATTTCTATTACTTGTATTTTGCTTCATTTTGAAGGGCTTGGTTTTATAATTTAATGCTCTAGTTTGAGAAACCAAGAGATTTGGTTTGGAATTTAATTGTGCACATTTGTTGAGAGAGGTTTCACAATATATGAAAAGGTGTTGTGCTAACTTTTATAGTTGCCAAAGATATTGTGTGTGAGGTAGATTTTTGAAGACATATCTCCATAAGATAAAAATAAAATGTATGGGCACATCATTCCTTATTTAAGGTGTTTTTTTGAGTGAATGGTGTTGAAAATAAGGTGGAATGAAAAGGATTGTTTGATAAGCATTATTGAAAATATTTAGGATTGTTGAAACCTACATTATGCTCTTTTTTGGAAGAAGTTTGAAAACGCTTGTTTAGGGTTTGTGATCAAATTGTGCTTTATTGGTTGAATGAGTGTGTGAAGCGTTTGAGAATTAGTTTTGAGTGATATTGAAAGTGAATGTGCAAACATTAGAAATTATATTTGTCAAAGCAAGTGTGTACATCAGGAAGATAGGTGTCATGTACTAAACTATATCTATCTTTAATAGAGCAATATTTGTGACCCCGGGAAGCGCACACCACACTTACCCTACTTGCAATGTTATTATATCAAATGAAAATGAAGAAGCCCATAAGCACATATAACGTGAAAATAACAAGCAATAAAATATTATTTTATTAATGCTTCCAGATCTTGGTTACATGTACGTCCCTCTAAGGGATACCCTTTTTTTATACAATCTATTACAAGTTGAGTAATGATGAATGTATCCCCCACAAGGGGACTGTGTGCCTTTGTAGGACTCCCAATCTTGCACACCAAACTGTTCGAGGGCTTAGAGATGCTTCCTTCTTCTGATTTCATCCTAGAGGGATATCATGCTCTAGATACTTGGAACTAATCATGTGAACCTATATCTACATGCATGAAAACAATAGAGCACAATCAATAGTATAGGCTACCTCTTTAAAGGAGGCTCTTATTATAAAATATGATAAATAAGATAAACGATCATTATGATAATGAAATACAAGTATAAACCAAATAATAAACGCATAGAAAGCTTAGAAATGAGATGTAAATGCATCTGCGAAATCAGATCTGAGCTACGACTAATTAATAAATCAAGCAATAATGGATCTAAGGTAGAGCAAAGAAAAATAATATCTAATACCCTAAAATAAGCCTATGGGCCACTATCCAAGACAATAGCCACAATATGAAACTCTTCTCCTAATGAATCAGGGGTTGTGGCACTATCTTCCTTGCTCCAATTGATGTTCAAGGGTCGCCTGGTGTGTCTCCTACATTGGTTGGTGGTTTGGAATGATGTATCTGAATACTGATGCATGGACATGACTCAGTCAGACGGTGCTCCAATGTGTTAGGATCTCACTATTAAAAATAAGCACACTCACACAAAATACTAAAAAATAACTCAAATACATCAAATAACTCAATAACACTATGAAAAAATCAAATGCATAAATGGAACACTCTCACAATAACACAAAATCACAGGCCTCTTCGAGGGGACAACCTCCTTCAATATTTCATTATCTTTAAATAAGTATGAATTCATACATGGATTCATATATTTTAAATAAAAACTTCATGTAACCCTACCTAAAGGCTCAAGAGTTGGCTTACATGCAAAATGCCACTTGAGCTAGAATCTCCTACCTACCATCGGTTACAATCTTGATAAAAATAGTTACATGAGATGGTACCACTTGGCTAGAAATACTACTTGCCACATGCATTACAAAGTATTACAAAATAATATCATAATGGGATCCCCAACGTTGGAAGTGGGTCATTACATAAGTAAATGAGAATTACAAAATGGTGTTAGGATAGGATCCTAACATGTCCTTCCCATTCGAAAAGCTTTATCCTCAAAGGTAAAAATGAGGAAACTGGTGCTGGAGCTGATGGAGAGAATCCCATGTAGCATCGTCTGGTTGGATCCTACACCACTGAACAAGAACTTATGTGATGGTACGGTTGTGAAGAGTGCAGGTTCGATGATCCAGCAATTATTTAGGTTCGATTAATATGGACCCTTATTCATCTAATTCTGGTAATGCTAACTGAACATGTACCTATGTACCCACAACTTTTTTGAGAGAGGAAACATGGAAAATAGGATGGAGCTTGATGGTGGAGAAGAGCCAATTTGTAAGCAGTGGAACCAATCCGTTGAAGAACTTGGTAGGGTCCATAGTATTTTTCAACAAATTTATGGCATCGACGAAGTTATAGAGATGATTGTTTGTACGACTACAAGCAAAGGAATACCATGTCACAAATATCAAAGCTACACTTAGAATGATGCTGGTCAGCCTATTGTCTCATCCAATTTTGGGTTGTGTCCAAATTTTTCTTCAACTGGTGAAGAACATTGGTATGTTGGTTGAGAGTGATGTCGATTTCCTGGACCTTGGAGCTACCTGGGATGTATGAAGAAGGCATGAGTGGAGGGCACCCATAAATGACCTCAAAAGGGGCGAGTTTGGTTGTTGTCTGATAGGAATTTTTGTACCACCATTCGGCCAAAGGAAGCAACTTCACCCATTGAGTACGATGATTGAGGCATGAATTCATAAATTTAGGTTTTTTCTTCAAAAATATAAATTTTAAGTCGATCATTTTGGGGTATCGGCCTAATCAAGATTAAGTTTAATTTTTGTCACATTTTATCCCTTCAAACCCTTTATAAATAAAGGTATTGGATCCTCTTTTCAACCCTTAATTACCAAGTTATTCTTAGCTATCCAAATAATTCTCAAGTGATCTTGCTAGCAATATTATGCAATCTTCTGGTGCTCTTGGTTGCTTTGGTGTTCTATTATTGGTGTATCTAATGATTTTGCAAATGGAGAAAGCCTTGACAATAATTTATCTTCTTTAGGGAGGATAGGTCTTCCACCTTTGCTCTTGCTTCATCCATAATATCACCAGGTTGTTCCTTCGCATTCATTAGTTCATTTATTTTTTGCATTTTATGTTTTGTTGTGTTTTGGCATTTGTTTTAGGGTTTTTAACCCTCTTGTACAAATTCGTTCCATGTCTACTATAGGGCATGAATATTGTGAAATAATTTCTTTCACATGTTAGGCATTCTGCATCCATTTTGGCTTTGTCATCAAATTCATGCTCCATTGTTTATAGGATGTGGATTCGGTCTAGTTAGGTTTTGGGGTGATTGTTCATCCCAAAATCCTAGGGTTTCATTTTGTGTGCCCTTTGCATTTTGTTTCATCTTTGTTTGGGTTTAGTTCTGACTCTTATAATTTTGTTTCATTTGTATTCCATATCATATTAGCTTGGGGGCAATTATTTATCCCCAAACCCTAGTTTTTAAAAATGTATTCTTGTTCAAGATTTGTATCCATTCTATTTGTATTTTATTTGTTATACTATGTTGTCATATTATGATGTGTTTGTTACAAAGGTCAAAGCTCAATTTTATCATGAATGATCAACTAAAAGGATCTAGGGGTCTTGACTGTTGTACCTCCAAGCTCAGTCTTATAGCAGCCTAAGCAGGCCCTGACCATATTTTCTAGAGTTTTTGTGAACCTATTTTGTAGATCTAAAGCTGTGAGATATTATGCATGCAAGAAAAATCTTGGATCAAACATTGGATTAGATAAGTGCCCTAAGTAAAGCTTTATATTGTGTATTTTTTACTTTTATCTTTTTTGGTCACACCTAGATTATAAATTAAATAAATAAAGGAAAAATATTTGATTGCTTTCTAGGCATTTAAAAAGAAAAATGCATATAGTTTTGCATCTAGAGTTTAGTCTTTTTTGTGCATTCCCTTGTTACCTTGCTCAAAGAAAAATATTTCATTTCTTACAACCTAGAGTTAGAGATCATTTAATAAAAAAATCATACTAGGGTTTGATATTATCTTCTTGCATCTTGTATGTTTTGCATTGTTCTTTCATTTCCATAGTTTAGCATAGAAAGACCAAACATAGGTGATTGTTTAATTGACACATCAAACATTTCCACCCTTGACTTGGACCGAGTCCTAAAACCATTCCTGGTGAATTTATTCCTTTGTGTCCTTGAGTGGAGAGTTATAACAACCATTACATTCACCTTAGCTCCTAGCAGATGTAATCGATAATCATATGTGGTGTAGTTTTTACCCTCTATATATAGATGGAGTGGAATCTAAAAAGGTGTGCTTATGCCCACCTCCCTTATGAGAAGTACAAAAATGGATTAAATAATTTTCTAATATGGGGGTTGGCTTTGGGTATCCTAATGGGAAAAAATGAACCTCATGAGAGAGGTCATGCTAAGTCATGTTACTGGTCCAACTAGGATTTTGCTTCACCCTTGATTGAGCTTGGACAAAAATGATAGCTATGAGTTCACCAATTATTAAACCCTATGAAAAAAAGGGTATCTAACCTCATATTACCCCAAGCTAGTCCCAAGGGTAACCAGCTTCCTAGTGATGAAGTTCAAGAAACTATGTAATCTAACTATGGTGGCTAAAGGATCAACCGATGGTTGGTGGTGAAATCCAATGTCACTGGTTGGTTTTCCTCACAAAATATTTGTAGAATGTAATGTGCAAGTGTGTGATTTTTTTGTTTTGATTTTTGTTTTTGGGTTTTTGTGCTACAAATAATGGTTTACCATTCAAAACTAAGGCTAACCCTAAATATACAAGATGCAAAATAAAACAAGCTATATTCCTAAGATAATTTTATGAATGGAATTCAACTAGCCTAATAAATAATAATAGATAAAAACACTAGATAAGAAAGAAGAATTAACTTGGATAAATGAGGCAAACAATCCTAAAGAGGAAAACACTAACCTATATTAAAGAAGGGATAATAAGATGAGCTTAAACTTAAAAGAATGGAATAGAAGAGAATGTAGACGATAGAAGCAAAGGATACTAAAATTAAATATAGAATGCAATAAAATAAGTAGAAAGCTGCAAAATGACTTTAATCCATAGAATCAACCAGATATAGCAATTGTATGACCACACAGGATGGATACCTAACCATAGGGGGTGGTTAAGACTATGGTCCAAGACCAGATTGCAAGACAAAATAAAGGAAGGTATATTTGGGGTAAAATATAACTATTATTTTAACCTAAACTAAACAAAAGGTAGAGGATGATAAATGAGCTATACTAATGACACAAAAATAATAATGGTGACAAGTCTAACCTATGGGAACAATGCATATGCTCAAAATAAATATGGATAATCTAGAGAATGCAACTATGCTAAGAGAATGCAAGGTAACAAATCTATGAAAATGAAGGCACCTATGCTAAGAATGATGAAAAAATATTCTAGAACAAGAAAAGGAACCTATCCTAGGGACATAAAAATTAACTATTCTAAAGCAATAAAAGCAAATTTATACTAAAAACATAAAGTAATTATGCTAGAACAAGAAAAGTAAACTATTCTAAGAACATAAAACAACTAAGCTAAGGCAAGGAAAGTAAACTTAATCTAATGAGACAATGAAAACAACATCTATGCTAATGAGCCATGTGTATTTGTGCCAGGAATGATAAAGTAACTATGATAAGTTATCTGAGATAAACTAAATTGAGGAAGGCAAAAACTACACTAGGAAAATAAAATATAACTATTCTAGGGGAGTGGAAACCAAACAAACTATGACCAATGAGACAACTATTCTTAGGAAAAAAAAAAACTTAAAATAAATAAAGGAGAAGAGATTGAACTATGAAGAAGAAGGGAAAATAAAACTATCTTAGATAAGAGAAACATTCCAGACTAGAAAAACTTGATAAGAAACTAACCTAAACAAGAAAATACTATGGAGTGATAAGGGAGAATAAACAACTAAGATAAATATAGGAACACCTATGGCAAGCTAGAGTGTGACAAGGCAATATTAACTGAGAGATGGAACCTATAAACTATGGTAAAACTAAAAAGCAATTGAAGTTCAATCAAGTAATAACAAGGAATTTGATGATGACTTGGGCCTCTATTCTAACTAGAGTAATATGAGGCACTAACCTATTGAGTTTGTGTTGGTAATAAAATAAATTGATTCAATTGTATTTTTATGAGTCTACTTGGCTATCAAAGGTGGTTTTCTAATATGGTTGGCTGCTCAGGGTGGTTGTGTTTGAGTCTATCGACTACTAAGGATAGTTTTTTTGAGTCAATTTACCACCAAGGGTAGTTGTATCTGAGTCTGTTAACCATCCAAGGTAGTTGTGTCTGTGTCTAAGTGTAGGTGGATAGATATTGATAAAGTGAGCCCTAATTTGGATGGTTTGATTCTAGTTTTACTACTACAGAGTACTTATGGTATAGATAGAGAATAGAATGCTATTAAGATAGGAAAAAAAACATAGATGCATGAAAACCTCCAAGAAAAACACACAAGATGTACTATGCTATAAGAAAGTCCTAAAGCCTATGTAAAACAACAAATGTCAACTATGTTAAGGGAAATGTCCCATTGTGATTACAATTTATGTGACACAGTAAATGCACCATAACAATGTAAATGAACAAAGATAAGAAAATTTGATATTGCAATTTTAAATCTATTTTTGGTTAAAAAACACCACTTATATTACAATAGACTTCTCAAAATGGAGGGTTTTCTTTTTAGACGAGTTTTAATGGTGCCACCTAGTATCTCCTCGATCACATTCAAAATTTTTGGATGGGTTTTGTAGCCTTATCACTTGACCACCCTAGGCCTCATGCTACTCCAAACACCTTCACATAATCCCACAACAAATTTTTAATAACATCTATGGGGCCTTTTGAGATGATACCTAAATTCATGAAAAGGATGTTGCAAAACCTGCAAAACCTTCAAAAAATTCTACAAAAAACATGTAACTAGTTATCAAATCATGCAAGGATGATTGTATTACCTTATTACCTTATTTTTGTTGCTTTAGTATCTTTGTCCATATGCTAGACTCAACCACAAGGGGAGATTGGCTCTGTGTGGCTGTAGTGGATAGCTAGATCTATATAGCTACAAGGGGTGGCTGGCTCTATGTAGAAATAGGGGGCAGCTAGCTTTGTGTTGTTCCAAGAACTTTGAAGTTAGGTGTGGGTCTTTCTAGAAGTGTCTTGAGATTCTAGTGTAGGTTTGGTGTTGTCAAGTTGTTCAAGGTGCGAACAACTACAAAATAAATATTAGTGGAAATTCCAAAGAGACTCCATTGTTGAGATGACCTTGAGATCTCCAAAAGGGTTACTCACAGTCATAATTTTAGGCACTCACAAAGGGGGATAATGAAATTTTAGCAGAGTTTTGGTATGAGTTTTGTGTGTTCTCCCTAAATTGAAGAAAAGAAGAAATTATTTATAGACCTTGTGGATGGTTGGTGAGGGAGATGACTTGGCAAGTTAAGGCAACCAAGTGGCAAGGGTAGGTGGGATGGAGAGTCTAAAGTGTTCTAGTTAGGGGAAATGTGGCAAGTGAAGTGGTGGAGTGGTGTTAGAGTGATGTGTGCACATGTGGGAGATGTGGCAAGTGAAGTGGTGTTAGAGTGATGTGTGCACATGTGGCAAGTGGGAATGAAAGGTCACATGGTGTCTTAGAGATTGAGGTAGGGGCTATGAAATTTATTATAAGTTTATGCATTTTTATAATTTTTTATTATGAAAGAAGGTGGGTTTTTGTTTTTTATTATTATTTATTTTTTTGAAATTTTGTGAATTTATGTGGGAGATTGGTGGAATTGAAAGAATGTGAGGAAATAAGAGAGGGAATAGGAGAATTGAAAGGAATTAAATAAAATTAAGAGGGCATTAGAAGAATTGAAAAAAAATGGGGCTTTTGGTGAATTTTTTAGGATTTTGTGAGATTGGACAAAATGGCTTTATGAAATTATGAACTTGGAAAATTTTGGGTGTCTACAAGTTGTTATCAGAACTAGGAAGTTATGTAAATATTTTAATGCATAGTTTTTCGTTACTTGAAGAGGCACAATCCTGATCTAACAAAATAATTCACTCAAAATTTATGTGATGGAGTTGTAATTGTTAGGAGGTTAAATCCTCATAAATCCTATAGTGATAAGCAAAGTCACAAGATAACCATTATTAGGTTTGTAAATTTTTTAAACCATAGAGGAACTTACCATGTAATTTCTAAGTTTAGGTAGGAAGGAGATCCTAAGCCTGTATACGATATTCAAAATGACCATTGCAAAAGTGTTAGGCAAAGCAATTTGTCGAAACTATGGAACAATGTCACATTGTGGATCATGAAATACATCATAAGAAATGGATAATTCATGGCATTATCTAACTCCTACCTAGATATGTTTATTCACCTTCACCATGATGATATCAATTCTTATTTGTGCATATATCTTCTATATTTCTTGAATTCTTCATTGCATGACATGGTCTCTCGATTTAGGGAAGGTAAATGCTAAATCAAAAACCATACCCTAATATAGCTAATCTATCATCACCATTTTGGTACTAGAAAAAATAGCAAAGGGTGTTGGTAAAATTCTTGTAAATAAAGGGGGATATATAAAAATAATCTAAGAATCGTACAATAAAGGATATCATGGATACAAAAACATGAAAGTAGTTGGATGAGCCTCAAACACTAGTAGAAGCAGATGTTTTAGAAGCATCAAAACCACAAACATTAGAGCAAAAGAAATCTTTTAGAAAATGAGATATGTCAAATAGGGTTTTGAGTAGCCTCAGACATAATAAAAGGATGCAAATCTCTCTAAAGTATAGCCCAAGCAAAAAATAAAAAAATAGGGAAGATGCATATGCATTAACACCCAAGAAATAGGAAGGGACTAAGGCTCCAAAAATAGAGCCCAAGAAACAAAAAGGGACCAAGACATCGAGGCTAGGGCCCAAGAACAAAAAATAAAAGGAGAAAAAAATGAAGCCCAAGAAATAAAAACAAAAAATAAGCAAAGGTATCAAAATCAGTACCAAAGAAGTTGAGATAGAAGAAGGGTAAAATCGAGAAATCATTGCCTAAATATCTAGAAACTATATTTGCTCCTTTAGCATATGGTGACTTGTTTGAGTCCCAAGAAACAAAGATAGGGGTAGGGGTACCCAAATTTCATGGACTTGAAATACCAAAAATAGGGGACAAGCTTGAAACACCTACAACAATAGATGAGGGAAAATTAACAAAGAATAAAACACCAGTAATCTCAAAAAGGAGCAATAAGAAAGATAAAAAGGGTTACTTGTGAGGAACTAAAATCCTTAGGGAATTGGAATTCATTGACCTAGGCTTTAAGAGGAGGATCTGAGTGTCCATTTCTAAGTTGTAGGAATAACAACCCTTTATTCATACCATATAGGCTAAGATAGAAGTCCTTGACAATAACAAGGAATAGTCTCTAGCTACACAAGAGCATGAGGAATAGAGGTATGAAGAATATGTCCCACAGGATACCACTACCTTAAAAGAGCAAGAATATGTGTTGAAAATAATATTTATAGACGAGCAAGAAGACATACATTTAGACAAAAAAAATACAAATATTAGGGAAATGTATCCCTAGATGTAGCAATAAGGAAGAAGTAGAAGACATGCCATAAGAGATAGTAGTACCAAAATATACACCATCAAAATTTGAACCACCCTTAGACTTGGGATAAAGCTCTAGAGAGGTGTCTATTTTATAGCCTCCCTTATTTACTCTAAGCACAAGGTAACTCCATAGGCCAAATGATTATGATGAAAAGTTGGAAGGCTTAGATATAAAGGGAGAAAAAAATGGTAATATAGCATTACAGACAAGGTTGAAAGTAATAGAAATTAATAAATTGTAGAACTAGTTGGTTGAAGCTAGGATTAGGTGGAAAATAATAAAATCTTTGACCCTGAAATAGTAACTAGGAGGGTGAAAGAATCACCAGGATATTCGCTTATAGACCTTGGAAAGAGTAGTAGAGGATTTAGGGTAGATATTCAGGTAGGAGATGGGCCTTAGGAAAAGGTATTACTAGAATAATTAGTGACGCATGAGGACATGCCTCTAATTAGGTTGAGGGGAGTGATGAGGTATAGAAATACCTCATTTTTTAAGACATTTGATCACTTTTTTGCACTTATTGGATATGTATTATTTTGGTTATTGCATTAATGATGAGACTAGATATGGTAACATAGATCTAAGAAAAACCTCGCTTGCACATAGGAATATTTGTTGGAATTCCTAATTTCCCACTCAAGGGTCTCTTTCCAAAGGAGACCCCAAACATGTGAGAATATTCAATGTGAGTAGGTTCTACTTCATGTATAAAACAAGAAGACTATGTGTGTTGTGTTCATGTTGTATGTGTATAGTTTTTAATGGGTTTATTCAACAAACATATAAAGTTTTGGATTGCTAATATGACTCTTTATCAAGCCTTTATAAGATAAATTTTAATCAAACATGATTCATTCTAAGTATAAACACACAAAATGAAATAATACAAGAGCTAAACTAGTATGTTTTTTGGATTTGAATGATTTCTATGCTAAAAGGATTCTTCTTTTAAGGGTAATAAGAGAAATGTGCAAAAAAGAAGCTATCCTAAAATGCAAACTATATGATTTTGGTTTTTTGCCTAAGTGTGTTTTAAAAGAAAAGGATCTATGTTAAACATTATTTTATTTGCAAAAACAAATATTATTTAAATTACCAATTTATTAAAAAATAGAGAACTACAAACAAAAATAATGAAATTACAAGTTGGGAGGTGACAAGTGGTAGAATTAGTTGAATTGGTGCCTAATCAATTTTGCCACTGCTTTTCAATTCACCATTGGTATTTTTGACCCTAATTGGCATTTTTAAAAACCAATAAAAAGAGGGAAATCAGGTTTCTAATTTTAGGGTTTGTCTAAATGTAGAGAGGTGATAGACTATCTTCCCATCTAATCAGACCCCATATTAAAACAAAATTAAGTATGATTTGACTTCCTTTAGAATGGATGTAGTCCCTATCAAATTTATCACTGAGTGGTAAATTTTCTAGTGGCATTTTTGATAGTCAATGTCATTTTTGCTCTATATATTTCCAAAGAGTCAAATTTTCTACTGACTATGGGTAGCGGTAATTTTATTTTGAGACAAGGCTGATTAGGTTTTAGGTCAAATTTTGGGTTGATTTTGATTAATTTGACATAAAATTAAGGAGAGAGGATGGAATTATGGATTCCTAAGATCTACTAACTAATATTTTATAGAGTCTTAATAGGATGATATTTGAATCTCATAAAATTTTCAGATAGGGATGAAGGGGATGAGACAACAAGGTTTTGAACCTTTTTTGAATATGGACGCTATAATACAGACCTCAATGCTCTCATATAAGAGATAAGGAAAAGCGAGAATTTGCCTATGAAGGAGGAATGAAATTGTTGGAAATTTTGAGTAGATGAGTTGTCATTGATGTCAAGAGTGAGTGGTCATTGATGTCAAGATTTCAGCATCGGTCAATGGTAGTTTCAGTGGGTAGCATCAGTTTCAGGTTCCCCAGTCAGTGCAAAAGGAGATTCCATTTTTAGTTGATCAAATCTGGTTCCAAGAGGTCAAGACGAGTTCCAAGGTGAAAAGAAGAAGCCCAAGTAAATAATATTATAATATTTCTTTATAATATTATATAGGGAAGTTTAAATTAATTATAAATTAATTAATATAATTTTATTATAAATTAATTTATTAATTAATTTACTTAACTTATAAGTTATTTAAATTAATTATTAATTAATTTTAATATTAATTATATATTAATTTATGGTTATTTTAATAACCCTAAGGTGGGTTATTAAATTCAAAATTTGAATTTTTGAATTTGACCATCGAGTGCCGACATGGGAGTCATATGGCAAAGCATGTATAAAAGGGAGTCCTCCACCTTAGCCTAAATTCTAACATGCATTTTGAATTAATCGTGTGGTATGCGAAAGAAAAACTTGCAAATCATCTATGAAAGGAAGAGAGTTTTAATTGGATTTGAAAGTTCCAAGTAGCAGGTGAAAGAACAAAACCCACCGAGGAAGGTGCCTTGGTCACCAAGCGTGCGTAGCATAGTTGGAAACCACGGTAAAAGCAAAGTGCTAAGGGCAGCAAGTGGCAGAGGTTTGAATTTGTGCAAGTTTCTTTTTGGAAGATTTGATGGCATACAAAGAAGATAAGAGGAAGGAAGCTTCCCTTCCTTCTCGTGGTTGCCTATAGCCTACATGGTGGGCACCAAAGCGCTAAGGCACTTGGCGGTTGGGAGACGACGATTCAAAAATCGCCGAAATCCATTTTGGGGAAAAGACAAAGGTATGCCCTTTTTGAATTAGCACTGGAATGTTCAAAGAAATAAAGTTATGCCCTAAAGTTTAAAACAATTTTATTTTATAAGGTTTTAAGGGGAGTTATAAGGTGTTGATAATTATTTTATGTGCTTAATTTTTGTAAGGGGTATTTAAGTGGTACAGTGTTATATCCTTGATATTTGTGAGTGGTTAGAAAGTTAGAGGGAGTTATAAGGTGTAAAATTTGGATTAAATTTTATTGTACCTTTTGATCAAGAAGAATATCCTTGTGAATATTTTTAAGATAAAATTATTGTTATCTAAACTTGAATTGGCACAAGAAGGTTTTGTTATTTTGAGACAGGTTTTGAAGACACTTCTTCATCAATCAAAAGATATGGGCACATATTTCTAGCAAGAGTTTTTTGAGTGTTGTGAATGCTAAGTTGGAGTGAAAAGGATTTTTTGATAAGCATTGTTTTTGAAGTGATTGGTTGAGTGAATAACTTGAACTAGGGTTTGCAAAGATCATGAGTATCATTGTTATGCAAGATTGTTTGATAAGAATTGTTGGAAATAAGTGAGTGAGCGTTCATATGCTTGGACTAGGGTTTGTGAGCAAGGATTAAATTCATTGAGTGAGTGGTTGAGTAGACTTGGTTGAGTCCAGTCAAGTGGATGTGTTGAATTGATAGTTCAAGTTCTGTGAAACAAATTGTTCCATAATCTAAATTGATTTGAGAAAGAGGTTGAGTGTTTATGAGTGTGAAACATATTGAGTCTCTAACAATTCTCTATATGTTTCTGTGATAAAATAGATATTGAAAGTGATTGAGCATTGTGGTAAATGTGAAGCATATTGAGTCTCTAACAATTCTCTTTATGTTTCTATGATATTGGACAAGTTTTAGTGAGGACTTGTTGAGCATATTTGAGGTAAGTTCTAGAGAGGACTTGTGGAAATATTTGTGTGAGCTTTTATGGAAGCTTACAATATAGATTTGAGGACAAATATTGTTGAGCAGATTGGACAAGTTCTAGAGAGGACTTGTGGACAGATTTGTGTGAGCTTTTGTGGAAGCTTACAATACAAATTTGAAGATAGATATTGTTGAGCATATTGAACAAGTTCTAGAGAGGACTTGTGGATAGATTAGTGTGAGCTTGTGTGGAAGCTTACAAAACAGGTTTAAGACAAGTCTTTGAGAAGGCTTGTGAGCAGAGTTGATAGATTGATTTGTTCAAACCTTGAGTTAAGGTTTGGGGAATATCCAACAGAGTAGATTTGTGATTGAATAAAGCTTTGTGTTAAGGCTTCAAGATAGATATTGAGGATAAATTTGTGCTAGACCAAAGGACTATGTTTAGTGCAAATTTGAGGATAGATTTTGGTGTAGATTTGAGGATAGTTTTGTGCTAGACTAGAGACAAATATTGAGTAGATTTGTGGTAGACCAAAGGATTGTTTTTAGTGCATATTTGAGATAAAGAAAAGAGCAATCTTTGGAGGTGACAGAGTATAGAGGATGAAAATATCCAGTGGATAGATATACATTATCTA
The DNA here is from genome assembly GCA_028583015.1 of Wollemia nobilis. Lineage (NCBI taxonomy): Eukaryota > Viridiplantae > Streptophyta > Pinopsida > Araucariales > Araucariaceae > Wollemia > Wollemia nobilis. The sequence goes on along the minus strand of JAQPPZ010016829.1, from coordinate 4,341,879 downwards.
GGACAATGAGGACATGAGTCTTCAGTGGATAGAGATCCATTAGTCAATGTAGTTGAAGCAGTAGTTCTTCTAGAAGATCATCAACCAAAGCTAAGGATAAAGAAGTTCTCCTATGGATAGAGATCCATGAACATGATTAGGGTATTGGTGTCTCCTTTGGATAGAGGTCCATAAACATTGTAATAGGGAAAGGATTCCCAAGATATTGATTGAGAAAATTTTAGTGAAATATTTTCTTCGTGGAGTAGCCCACATTGGGTGAACCATGTTAATTTGGTTTCTCTATTATGTGTGGTGATTTATGCATTGCTTTGATTACTATTGTTGATATTTATATCTATATATTGCATAATATTGATTGGAAAGAAAAGTAAAAAGTGGTCTTATATTATTCACTCCCCCTCAGTATAATCTTGTGTTCTTCAATTGATATCAGAGCGGGTTCCGTCGTAAGAGTTTAACAACTTGAAGAAAAAGCTTTCAAGAACACAATGGATTCTAAGAATAGGTTCTCAGATAATTCAACACCAGTATTTTATGGAAGCCATTATATATTTTAGATTATCAGAATGAAGATTCACTTGATGGTACTTGGAAATGAAATATGGGAAGCAATTGAAAATGGATACACACCACAAGCTACTCCACCTATAAATAAATATGGTAAGCTTCTACATCATTAAAATTCAAAAGCAATGAATGCAATTTTGATAGGTTTTCATAGAAAATAATCCATAAATGTTATGCATTACAAATCAGCAAAGGCAATTTGGGATAAGTTGCAAAGCATATATGAAGGAGATAAAAGTGCCAAAAGGGCAAAGATACAAAATCTCAAAGGACAATTTGAAAATTTAAAAATGAAGGATGAGGAAAACATTAGTACTTATCTACTTCGTGTATATGAGGTTGTCAACACCATAAAAGGACATGGACTTGATATTGAAGAATCTGATATTTGTGATAAGATCTTAAGATATCTTCCAAAAATATTTAATGAAAATATTTTTGTTATAAAGGAATCAAAATATGGTGATTCTTTGACAAGATATATGTTAGTTGGTATTCTTACAACTTTTGAGTTAATAACAAAAGAGGAACCTAATATCCAGAATTAAACAGCCTTCAAATCTACTAAGAAGACAAAGGGTAAGAAGTTAGATTCAAGCAATGAGTCATCCAGTGATGAAGAAGCAAATTATGGCAGAAAGAATAAGGATTCAAGAATATTTAAAGATGCAAAATATATTAGATATTTCAATTATGGAAAGTATGGTCACTATGTAACTAATTGTCAAGAATCCAGGAATAGCAATGTGAAGAACATAAGCTTATACTGAAAGGAGGGTGAATAGTATAAGACCACATTTTACTTTTCTTTTCAAATCAATATTATGCAGTGTATATATAGTAGTATCAATAATAGTAATTAAAGCAATGCACAAAACACCATACACAATAGAGACAAATATTTAACATGGTTCACCCAATATGGGCTACCTCCATAGAGAAAATATTTCTTCTAAATATTTTTCAAATAATATTTTGAGGATCCTTCCTAATTACAATGTTTATGGACCTCTGTCCAAAGGAGATGTTGATCCCCTAAATCTAGTTTGAGGATTTCTATCCATAGGAGAACTCCTTCTCCTCTACTCTGGTTGGTGATCCTCTAGAAGACATTGCCTCCACTGCACTGACTGTGGATCTCTCTCCACTTGAAGACTCTTGTCCTCACTTAGAAGACCTATCCTCAATGTCCTAGTTTATGGATCTCTATCCACTAGAGACTCTGTCCTCTCTACTATGTCACATCCAAAGCTCTTCTCAATAGATTCACTCATAACCTTCTCAAATCTACTCAACAGGACCACTCAAAAACTACTCAAATCTACTCAAAATTTCCACTCAGAACCTGATCAAATATGCTTAATAGGTCCACTTAGAACCTACTCAAATTTTCTCAAGAGGTCCACACAGAACCTGCTCAAATTTTCTCAATAGGTCCACATAGAACCTGATCAAATATGCTCAATAGGTCCACTTAGAACCTTCTCAAATCTGCTCAATGGGTCCACTTAGAACCTGCTCAAATCTACTCAATAGGTCCACATAGAACCTAATCAAATATGCTCAACAGGTCCACATAGAACCTATCAAAATATACTCAACAAGCTCACACATAACTTGTCTAAATCTGCTCAATAAGTCCTCTCTAGGACTTGCTCAAATCTGCATTGCAAGATTCCACAAAAGCTCCAACAAAAATAGTCCACAAGCCTTCTCAAAGACTTACCTCAAATCAGCTTAAAAAATCCACACAGAACTTGTCCAATCTCATAGAATCATAAAGAGAATTTTTAGAGACTCAATATGTTCTATACTCAATACTCAATCACTTTCTCAACTCAATCTCATAGAAGAATAAAGACAATTGTTAGAGACTCAATATGTTCTATACTCAATACTCAATCACTTTATCAACTCAATATCATAGAAGCATAAAGAGAATTGTTAGAGACTCAATATGTTCTATTCTTAAACCTCAATATCAACTCAAATCAAGATATATAATAGTTTGATTTATGGAACTTGAACAACCACTACATGCATCCACTTGACTAGGCTCAATAAACTCTACTCAACCAATCACTTCAAGAAACAACCATTTCTCACAAACCCTAGTCCAATAATGTATCTCCCAACTCAAAATGTTTCCAACAATGCTCAACAACAAATCTCACATAACAATGATACTCATGTTCTTTTCCGACTTCAAGTTCTTTGCATAACCCATTGGCTTAAACAACAATGCTAATAAAACAAGGTTTTAATCACAACTCTCAATTCAGAAAGCCTTCAATAATAAACTCAAAGTACTTCACTCAACTAATGGTCTAAACAATAATGCTTATCAAACAAGGTTTAATCATAACTCTCAATACAAAAAACCTTGAAGCATAAACTCAAAGTACTTCACTCAACCAATGGTATAAACAATAATGCTTATCAAACAAGGTTTAATATCACAATTACACCTTATCACTCCAACTTAAACAATAAGCAATATCCTCACAATAATTACAAAACCCTTTATTCAAAATAACATACAACCCACAAAGTCTTAACCTTTCAATATTCCACAATAGCAAAATTTAAGACTTGAAAATAAAAATAGAATTTTCCTTATAACTCCTAATGGTATTTCTCAACTACCAACCTTTATCACAATGCAAAGACTTCAACCACAAAATACCTTATACCTCCAACTTAGGCATTAATAAAATAAAATATAAAAAATGTACCTTTGCCTTTGGAGAGTTTCAAACTCTCAACGCAGCCCACACAAATGTCTTTGCCCACGGTGCAAACCACCACACGAGCTACAAGCTTGTTGGGAAGGAAGAAGCACCACGTGCTTCAAAAACCCTTTCTTTCCTTGCAAAATGTATGTGCCTAATGATTGGCTCCTTCAACACATCCACCAAAATCTTCCACAATATTCAAACACTATCCACCATGCACACCAAAATGTAAGCTTGCAGCCCACTTGCCACTAGGTCAAGGTGCCTTTTTGGCTTCCAACTAATCAACACGCTTGCTTTTGTTTCATTTCGTAATCAATTCAAACATGAATTTAGAAATTCTATCTCATGAGCTCTTCATTTAATTCGTATTCTTTCTCTTTCCAATTCGAGCAAGGATAATTCAGAAATCAACTTTGGGCATGCTATTTATATGCATTTCCATTAGTTGAAAAACATTGGCACTTCCCTTTGGCTTCTATGACGTCGACGGAAAAAAACTTTGCCTTGTTTAAAACTTTAAATCCAACCTTTGGATTTATTAAAATATTATCTGGTCATAAAACTTTAAACCCAACCTTTGGGTTTATTAAAATATTTTTAGACTTTATAAACCCACCTTTGCAATATAAAATATTGTAATGAAAATTACAAATATTTTATTTTGGATTTTCACCATGGCACTTCTAACCATTATAATATTTCACCTTTGATAAATTACCTTTTAATATTTATTTATAAAATTTAAATTCATCCTGAATTTAAATAGTTTATAAAATAAATATTATAACTCCTTTTTAACTTTTGTCTTTTGCACTGTTTCACTCGAACTTCTACATTCTTACTGAATATCAAATGACCATCTTTGTCACCTTTATTTCTTGCTAAAATATTTGGTATTAATGATAACTCCATTTGGTAGCATCAATAGTGACATCAATGATAACTTTGACTCAGGGACTCAAAATGTCCAACACAATGATGAAGAAAAACATCATCATAAGAGCAGGAAATCAAAAAATACAAGTATCAAAAGAAATGCAAGGATGTACAAGGTAGACAAGGAAAGAAGTTATTTCAAAGACAAAATAGGAGCTACTATGAAAAAAATGCAAGTACTCATGTGATAGTGATAATAGTTTCTCAGATAATGATAAATATGAAGTCCTATTTCTGATAGAAGAAAAAGAAGTTAAGAAAAGGTCACCAATAATTCTCAAGTGTTTTAGATGTGGTAATTTTGGACATATTGAAGATAGTTGTACAAAGAATGGTTTCAGTTTCAATGATGATGAATATGAGGATACACTTGAAGGACCATAAGAGAATATTCTAATGGCACTACAAGAATAAGGAGGTGATCTTATAGAAGACAAGTTATAAAAGAATGAAGATGTTTTTAAAGGTAAACAAATAGAGGAAGAATAAAAAAAGGATAAGTTGATCTTGAGGGAGAGCTTATTTATGCTCTTAAAAATTTAAAGAAGGTAAGAAAGTAAAACTCCCAACTTGAGCTTCAGTTTCAAGAATATGATGAAGAGAGAGGAAAAATTATAGATGATCTAAATAAGTCAATAGCTAAGACAAATAAGTTCAAGGATAAGTTAGAAGCAAAGGTCTTAGAATGTGAAAGATTAGAACAAGAAGTAGCTCTACTAAGGCAAGAAGTAGAGAAGTCTAAAGATAAGCTACACAAGTTTGGAAGGAGATCAAAGAATTTGGATAGTATTATCAAGTCACAAAAGCCTACATCAAGCAAGACAGGTCTTGGATTTGAACAGGTACAAAAGAAACAAGAAGAGGAGTCAACCTCAAGTTTTGAAGAAGAAAAAACTTTAGAAGAATATAGTGTGAGAGAAAGTGAGACTTATGAGGATGAGTTGTACAATAGAAAGTCCAACAAGGAAAGGAACAATGCACAAAGAAGAAATAGATGGAACAAGAACCAACACAGGGTAAAAGAGACTAAAAGACAAATGAGGTCAAGGCTAGGAAATTTCAATGGATTATTTTTCTCATGTTACAACATCTCATGTCATAGATTTGGGCACAAGTCTTCACATTGCAAGACACATGAAAGACAAGAATATGGGAACTTCAGGAATAGGCAATTATTTCATGGGTGTTGCTACTCATGTAATCAATTTGGTCATAAGGCAATGAATTGCAAGTTCATGATAGGAACAGATATGGCTTCACCAAGAGAAATCTCAAGATATTTGTACCTCCAAGGAATAATAAAATTAAGTGTTATATGTGCAATAATTATGGACATACAACAAAGTGGTGTAGAGCAGACATTCCAGAACCAAGAATGAACAGGAATAGGAATAAGAACATTAATAGTAATATGGACATGAATAGGAAAAATAACATGGACATGAATAGGAATAGGAATAGTCAAAGAAATCATAAGAATCCGATTAGAAGGAAAGTGGACAAATATAAATATCAGTGCTTTCTGAGAGTAGAAATACTCCTACCCCATAATTAACCACCTCAAGAGGAGGTGGGGGAGGGGCTAAGCTAAGAGACTCATTATTAGCCCTGATCCCCAAAGGTGACCCTTTGCCATTGATGTCAATGAGGGAGATATTTGGTTTAAGGAGAGAGCATTGAGTTAGGGGGAGCAATTTCTCGAGGGGAGAAGAACAGGAAAAATTCCAAGTTATGGTAAAAGGAATTTGGGGTGCCATCAATGACAAAGGGGGAGATTGTTGGACATTTTAGTAGATGAGTTTTCATTTATGTCAAGAGTGAGTGGTCATTGATGTCAATATTTTAGCACCAGTCAGTGGCAGTTTCAGTGGACAACATCATTTTTAGGTTCCCCAATCATTGCAAAAGGAGAGTATGTTTTTAGTTGATCAAATCTGGTTCCAGGAGGTCAAGATGAGGTCTAAGGTGAAAATAATAAGCCCAAGGAAGTAATATTATAATATTTCTTTATAATATTATACAAGGAAGTTTAAATTAATTATAAATTAATTAATATAATTTTATTATAAATTAATCTAATAATTAATTTACTTATAAGTTATTTAAATTAATTATTAATTATATATTAATTTATGGTTATTTTAATAACTCTAAGGTGGGTTATTAAAGTCGAAATTCAAATTTTTGAATTAGACCATCGAGCATCGACATGGGAGTCATATGGCAAAGTGTGTATAAAAGGGAGTCCTCCACCTTAGCCTAAAGTCTAACATACATTTTGAATTAATCGTGTGGTATGTGAAAGAAAAATGTGTGAATCATCTACGAAATAAAGAGGGTTTTCATTGGATTTGAAATTTCCAAGTGGCAGGCAAAAGAACAACACCCACCAAAGAAGCTGCCTTGGTCACCAAGCATAGGTAGAGCAGTTGGCAACCGCGATAGAAGCAAAGTGCTAAGGGCAGCAAGTGGTGGAGGTTCAAATCCGTGCGAATTTCTTTTTAGAAGTTTCGATGGTAGATGAAGGAGGTAAGATGAATGAAACTTCCCTTCCTTCTCATGGGTGCCTATAGACCACGTGGTGGGCACCAAAGTGCTAAGGCACTTGGCAGTTGGTAGATGGTGGTCTAAAACCCACCAAACCTCCTTTTTGGGAAAAGATAAAGGTATGCCCTTTTTGAGTTAGCATAATTTTTTTTGGAGAAATAAAGTTATGCCCTAAAGTTTAAAATAATTTTATTTTATAAGGTTTTAAGGGGAGTTATAAGGTGTTGATAATTATTTTATGTTCTTAATTTTTGTAAGGGGCATTTAAGTGGTAAAGTGTTATATCCATTGATATTTGTGAGTGGTTAGAAAGTTAGAGGGAGTTATAAGGTGTAAAATTTGGATTAAATTTTATTGTACCTTTTGATCAAGAAGAATATCCTTGTGAATATTTTTGAGATAAAATTGTTGTTATCTAAACTTGAATTGGTACAAGAAGGTTTGGTTATTTTGAGATAGATTTTGAAGATACTTCTTCATCAATCAAAAGGTATGGGTACATCTTTCTAGTAAGTGTTTTTTGAGTGTTGTGAATGCTAAGTTGGAGTGAAAAGGATTGTTTGATAAGCATTGTTGTTGAAGTTATTGGTTGAGTGAAGAACTTGAACTAGGGTTTGCAAAGATCATGAGTATCATTATTATGTGCAATTTTTTGATAAGCATTGTTGTAAATAAGTGAGTGAGTGTTCATATTCTTGGACTAGCGTTTGTGAGCAAGGATTAAATTCATTAAGTGAGTATTTGAGTAGACTTGGTTGATTCTAGTCAAGTGGATGTGTTGAAGTGATAGTTCAAGTTCTGTGAAAAAAATTGTTCCATAATCTAAATTGATTTGAGAAAGAGGTTGAGTGTTTATGAGTGTCAAACATATTGAGTCTCTAACAATTCTCTATATGTTTCTGTGATAAAAGAGAGATTGAAAGTGATTGAGAATTGTGGTAAATGTGAAGCATATTGAGTCTCTAACAATTCTCTTTATATTTCTATGAGATTGGACAAGTTTTAGTGAGGACTTTTTGAGCAGATTTGAGAAAAGTTCTAGAGAGGACTTGTGGACAGATTTGTGTGAGCTTTTGTAGAAGCTTACAATACATATTTGAGGACATAGATTTTTGAGCAGATTGGACAAGTTCTAGAGAGGACTTGTGGATAGATTTGTGTGAGCTTTTATGGAAACTTACAATACATATTTGAAGATAGAGATCATTGAGAAGATTGGATAAGTTCTAGAGAGGACTTGTGGATGGATTAGTGTGAGCTTATGTGAAAGCTTACAAAGAAGAATTGATTCAAATATTTGAGAAGGCTTGTGAGTAGAGTTGATTGATTGATTTGTTAAAACCTTGAGTTAAGGTTTGGGGAAGATGTAGCAGAGTTTATTTTTGATTGAGTCAAGCTTTGTGTTAAGGCTTGAGGACAAAGATTGAGCACAAATTTGTGCTAGACCGAAGGACTGTGTTTAGTGCAGATTTGAGGATAGAGTTTGGTGTAGATTTGAAGATATATTTGTGCCAGACCAGAGATAGAGATTGAGTAGATTTATGCTAGATCGAAGGATTGTGTTTAATGCAGATTTGAGATAGAGCAAAGAGTAAGCTTTGGACGTGATAGAGCATAGAGGATGACAGTATCTATTGGATAGAGATCCATTAGCTAGGGTAGTTAGGATAAGAGTCTTTAGTGGATAGAGATCCATTAGTCAGTTTAGTGGAGGTAACAGTTCTTCTAGAAGATCACCAACTAGATCTAAGGAGAAAGGAGTTCTCCTATTGATAGAGATCCACAAAATTGATTAGGGGATTGGTATATTTTTTGGATAGAGGTCCATAAATATTGTAATAGGGAAAGCATTCCTAAGAGACTGATTGAGAAAATTTTAGTCAAATATTTTCTCTGTGGAGTATCCCACATTGGGTGACCCACGTTAAATTAGTGTCTCTATTATGTGTGGTTATTTGTGCATTGCTTTGATTACTACTGTCGATATTGCTATTTATACATTGCATACTATTTATTGAAAAGAAAAGTAAAAGGTGGTCTTATACTATTCAACCCCTATCAGTATAAGCTTGTATTCTTCATAAAGGGGAGGATCAAGCAATGTGTAACAATCTAAAAAGCATACACCCTACTAGTGCATCAATTGAAATCGAGTATTAAAGCAATAAAGAATAGACAAAAATGAATTTAACAAGAAAGTAAGGTTTCTTTTTATTAAAACTTTGCCAAATCCAAATTACAAATACGTCCCTCTTAGGGATACTCAATTTTGATACAATTGATACAATATTGAAGACCCTCTAAACAAGGGGGAGGTGTAATCCATAAACTTTTTAGAAGGTACATAAACTACTTAAGGCCAAATATAGCCTTATTATCCTTTGGTTGGAGGTATATGCTGCCTTGAATGCCTTGAAATTGATTAGGTCCTGTAAACCCTACATTCAAGAAACAACATGAAAGGGGTTAATGACAAAGGAGGCCTCTCTTGATGAGGCTTTTGAGAAAATTGCATAAATTAATGATAAAAAAGTAAAGAAAGCATGTAAATCTATGAAGATATGCAAGAAATCACCAAATTACTATAAAGCATGTAAAGAAAGCATGAAATCTAGCTATTATGCATCCTAATTAGCCATTAGAACTTGAAAAGCATGAAACTTAAGAAACTAGTCTAAATTGATAATTGCAAGGAAATGGAAGAAAATCTACCTCTAAATCCTAAATTAACCAATCAAATATCTGCTACAATGTTAATCTATGCTAGATTAAGCTATTTGCATAACTGGAAATGGAAATCTACTACTAAAATGGAGGAAAGAGAGCATCAAACCCTAGCCATGGGTGCTTAAAGCAACTAGCTCTGTTAGCCATGGCTGATAGCCATGACTACGGGAAAACTTCCCTTTCTCTTGCAACCAGGGCTAGAAACTCTCAAATCCTCCAAGGAATTGATGATCAAGGGTCGCCTCGGTGTTCTGGAATAGATTGGTGGTTGAATTCACTGGAATTGGCAATGGAAGTGTGTCAATTGTCAAGCTTGCTCCTCAAGCTCTTGAGATCTCCATTGTTGCAAAGTTGATGATCAAATTGGATTTTGGTAGCATCTTGTTACTCTTCACAAGGTGCAATTGACTCTCCAATTTGATAGGGCTTTGCTACAATGCAATTGAGCTATTCTTTAGGGTTTGCTCTTTGAAATTGGGGTCTTAAATAGACTCCCAAAATACTTTCTCTAGCTTCATGGAGAAGCCAAGAACAAGAATTGGCAGTTGGGAGGAAGCTTCTGGATGCTTCCAAGCCCAAACCACTTCAAAACCATTGCAATTTGATTGTTGCAACTAATTTTACTCGGATCTGGTTACCCGAGTTTGTTATAGAGCTAGCCATGGTTGCTCAATGTGGCCAGGATCCTAGCCATGGTTGTCACCCATGGCTAAGAAGTAGGCTTTCCGTAGCTGTTGTCACCCACGGCTAAGAAGTAGGCTTCCCATAGCCATGGTTGTCACCCACGACTAAGGCTAAAAGGGCCTAGGATGCCTAAAATGAGTGGTTAGAACCACTACTTGGTCTTGGAAAGGTCCAAGGTCATTCATATGGTCTACAAAGGTGCCCATATGAGTAGTATCCTAAACATGACATGTTTTAGGTGTCTACAGATGCCCCTTTTGGGATGCATTGTGAGAATGAACAACACTGAGAAAAAATAGACCACCTAAAGCCATGTTGTAGGTTGAATGATGATCATTGATCTGATCAACATTAGATGCCCCAATCATGAAAAGAGCATACATCATTGAATCATTGCCTTTGATGAGTTGAAGAACTTGATTTTGGTAAGCTTAAGTCAAAATCCTAGCCTTGGCAACAATTAGGAGATAAGCTTAAGTCTAATCCTAGCCTTGATGGCAATTAGGAGATAAGCTTAAGTCTAATCCTAGCCTTGACGACAATTAGGAGATAAGCTTAAGTCTAATCCTAGCCTTGATGGCAATTAGGAGATAAGCTTAAGTCTAATCCTAGCCTTTACAGGAGGGATATTTCTTTGGATGATTCTTGAATGAATGCACTTAGCAATGATTGAGCATTTAATTGTTGATTTTGATTATGAATTTGTTATTATGACTACCCCCTCAAGCGATGAGTCGATGAGGGTAAGGACAAGTGATGAAAGCGATGAGTCGCTTGACCAAGATGAATAATTTGGATAATTCAAGATGATTGCATTTGTTGTTAGGCATGTCCTATTACAACTATGATTTCAACTATGAATAGTAATTGTACATCTCTATCCCATGGAGCAGTCTAACTGTAATGGCCTTCTTAGGGAATCAAGATGATAGCAATTCCAATTAAGCTTGTGTTGAATCACTATGTTCGATGATCTGTTGAATCATTGTGAATTTTGATTTATTTTAATTTTTGTTAATTTTGAAATTTTGGACCTGTAGATATGCTTTAATGTCCATTATGAAACTCCTTATGGTGAGAAAATGTGTGCATTTATGACTTGAATGAAAAGACCAAAGGTTTAGACTTCTTTGGAGCTTTTGATAATGACCAAAGGACTGGGGTGTCTTTGGAGCCTTTTGGGATTGAATATAGTGAAGCAAAGGGTGCAACCTTTTGGAAACCTAGCAATTGATTAATGATGGGATTGAATTATGCTATTGATTAGGAAGGTACGCTACCTTGATTTACCCCATGTTGCTTGATTGTTTGATTGTTGATTATGGGGATGTATGATACTGATCATGCCCCAGTTGATGCTTGCAAATATTTTTGTTTTGATTTTATGTTATGGATGCAATGATGAATGCAATGCCTACATGATGATGTGATTATGCTATATGTATGCAATGTACGGATGACATGCACTAGCTAGATGATAGATGTTTGGTTAGATTCTATGATCTAGATGTATAGATGGACTACTATGATGTATGCATATGGATGCAATGTTAGATGTTAAATGCATGTTTAATTTTGATTTAATTGTATGCATTTAATTTATGATATGATGAATGCAATGTATGTAATGCATTATTTACATGATGATGATCTAATGTAAATGAACTTGTATGCTTTAATCACTTAAAACATAAGGAATGAATGCAATATGTGTTTAAAAATCTAATGGACGACACCACAAAATGTATAAAAATCATGAATGTAAATGTTAAATCTTATCATAAGAATTAATCATTTAGGCATCCATATGTGAAATGATGAGTTTGAAATATATGTAATGATTTATGAGATGAGATGATTTGTTGCTATGAGGGATTTTTGAGGTTTTCCATGAGACTCAAACACCCTAGTTGACTTATCAAAAGTTGTATAATGACTATACTAGACTTCTGAAAGATAAAATTTTCACTGTGAAAGACCAAGCTATTCATTACCCTTATGTGTGCAAATGAATATATTAGATGAGACATAAGACTACCTCATTGCCAAGTGGGATTCATTCAGCCCATTGATGTAATGAGGATCACCACATGCTCACTTGATCCTAGGTTTGGACTTAGTTGGACTAGACCACTAGGCAATACAAGGCCACCTAAAGCTAGCTCATTTGTAAATTTCTTAGACCTACCCCAATGTTAGGTGGGATTCATTCAACCCATTGTTGTATTGGGGATCACTCTATGGCTTTCGAGTATTGACCATTCTAGGGATTCAAGCTCTTCACCCCCTTCTTTTCTTCAATTTATTGGGATACTTGCTCATATATAGTGATAAAAATCACTGTTTATTTTGTATTTTGTTTTTCTTTTTTTTGAGCAAGGGATTTGATTTGATTTTGGGATTTTTCTCCTTTTTTGTAAGCAAGGGATTTCTTCGGGTAGGGGGAACTTGTCCTTTTTCCAATGATCACTACTCTAGACCATTGCGCCTCACAAAATGAGCAAGTAACAAAACCTTTCGCTTAAGGTGACTAGGACCACTTTGTAGTGTTCATATTTCCTTGCCCTAATTAGGATTGTTAATGTGTTTGATTAGTGATGGGATTATGATATGCTAAGTGCTATCAAAACTAGACCTCATCTACAAAAGCAAAGCAAGCTTTCTACAAACTTTTGAGAAGACCACTAGGTATGGCTGAATGACCAAAAAACCCTAGTATATTCTTCATAGCAATGAGAGGGGTTGTGTTGAGAAACACAATTACTCACAAGGGTGATGGATGATGATGATGCATAGATGCATGATTGAAATACAAACGTGGTGTCATTTGTAAGATTGCAAACACAACCTATCCTAATGCAAGTGCAATGGATGAAAAATCCTAATGCCATGCAAGTGCAAAATGAAAATGCATGATGCAAATGTTTTTGAATTTTGAATTTTTGCAATATTTTTAGATTTTATTGCTTTTTTATTTTTTATGGATTTTGAAACTTTCCATGTTTTTGAATTTATGATTTTTCAATTGTTTTTGAAATTTTTTGATTGTTTTATGATTTTTGTTGAATTTTATATTTTTAAAGGGGAAGGTACGCTACCTTAGGTACCCCCAATGTGTGTGCCACTCAATGAAAGTGAGGAAGGTGTGATACCTTTAGAAGTCTCACTTTGCTTCATTGATCATGATGTGGATGATGTACTGTGATTGGCTTGGCTAGGAGGAGTAGTAGAAACTGATTACCCCTGCTGTGATGTGTAATTTTGTGCACTGCCAATGTCCCACTGAGACGAGACAAGCGAAGGTGAAACATTGGATGATGCCACAGGTTGCATAGATCAATTTAGACATTCCTGTTTCTCTGTTACAACACTGATCATTCCCACAAAATCTTGGGGAGGTAGGTTGATATGCACCTGATTAGGTTGCTCAACTTGATTGGCAGGTGTTGTGTTTGCTTCATGTGCAGGCAAGGGGTCATGTAAGACTCCTATATGAAGTTCTTGCCTCTCGATCATATCTTGCACTAAATATCTAAAGGGATAACATGTCTGGATGTCATGACCCCTTTGTCGATGGTAAACACAATATAGATTTTCCCTGTGTGCCTTTGATCTACGCTTATTAGGCTTCAATGGATGGATCTCCGAAAGATTGATTTTTCATGCTTCACATAATCGATTAAATATCGATGCTAATATCTCTGGAAAATCAGTATATTGTCATTGTGGCCGATGTTGTTGGCCTTGTATCTGATTCTATTGCATATGATTTTGGGCTAGAGGAGGTTGAGCTTGGTAATTATGTTGCATTGGTAGAGGTGGTGCGACCTGGTTTGAGGATTCGGGGATACTCAAAACAACTTGATTGATTGGGGCTACCTTTTGTTGCATGTTGCCACCTATAATATTCTTGTTTGGCCATTCCTTTTGTGGAGTTGAATATCACCCTCCTGTATCTTGATGGCCTCAATGACCTTGGCCTGTTCTAAGGCCTCCTCAAATGTTTGATACTGTTGTAATTGTAGGAGAAGCGAGATTTGTTTCAAATAGCTTCTCGTAAACATTCGAATGAGCTCTGTTGTGGGTAGGGTGAAAGGTAATTTTAACATCACCTTCCTCCACTTATTACCATATTCAATGATTGGCTCATCATCAAGTTGATGGAGGCTAGTCAAGTCGATCAAGTTTATCATTTTCTTAGCACTAGAGGCAAAACATTGTAGGAATGCATCGGCTAATTGCTCAAAGGTGTATATGCTATGGTGTGGTAGATGATTATACCATTCTAAAGCATCCCTAGCTAATGTTGTCATGAAGGTTCTCAACATCAAGGGGTCATTGTCTTGAAGATGGAAGTACATATTGATGAAGCTTGTCATGTGCTCTTGTGCATCTTCATCATCTTTGAACTTTTCAAGTGTAGGCATCTTGAAATTCGATGGGTATGTTGGTGATGACATTGAGGGATGCAAAGGCTGATTGCTAAGCTACTTTAGTATGGGTTTTTGATAAACCAATCTTTGATTTTTTTTTTGAATGAATTTATCCGATCAGCTAGCACTTTGTATGGCCTTGATGAAATGATATGATCTTCCTCTCGTCACCCTTGATTAGGTAGAGGAGGTCACTTTTGATGTTGAGGTGGATGATAAGTATAATCATTAGGTACCTCATCATAACTGGATTCAAGGTAAGCATCTACTTCTTCCTGATGTTCCCATTGGGACTCTGTATATGATTCCTCATCGTATTGATCTTGGTACTGTTGAGGAGTATGAGGTTCATGATGATAACCAGATAATGGCCTATGATGTTGAACACAATTTTTGCGTGGTCAAGGGGAAATATTTTGAGATTGCATTGGATGCCTTATGCATTGTTGCATCCTCTAGGTGCTAGGCGTAAGCACCACTTTACGCAATGCATTTTGCACTTGCTCTTGTTGTATCTTTTGTTGTTCTTGTATCTTTCATTGATACAACCTTTGTAGGTGTGCTCATTGTGAGTCCACCCATTGTTGATTTAATTGTTGTTGATCCAACTGGAGTTGATCCATCTATGTTGTTGGTTAAGTTGTGGCCTTAGTGCCTGATGTGTATGATCCTGTTGTTCAGTTGTATGGGGGCTATGTACCCTATAATTTGAAATACAAATGGGTTTATCATGTCTTTTCCCCCTAGTAGGATCTATTACTTATTTTCCACACTCCTTAAAGGTTGCATTGACCTGATATTTTGAGTTATGAGTGGGCTCTGTATAGTTTGACGATGTAGAGCCACAACGTGGTTGCCCCACGTACTCTTCATGAGGAGTAGGAGGATGACTTGGGTCCTCTTCCTCATCTATGAGGAATGATATATATTCAGGCTCAGATGTAAGCTCTGTATATTCAGACTGCACAAAATGCTCCCTATGAGGAGTAGGAGGTGGCTTGCTCGACCCGATGGGGTGGTTTTCTCACCCAAGCTAGGCCATGGTGTATGTTCATGATCATTTTTTTATTGATGTATAGAGCAATCTAGGATGTGAACCTACGAGATTGACCTACTAGGCTCCTCAGTGGGTGGATTGTTCCTTATATAGAATTCTATCAAGGTGTTCCAGTCAGGAAGGTTTCCTGGAGGACCTATGGGTGCCTCCCTAATAGGGATATCTTGAAGGTTTGACCCCCTATGGATGGTATTGATGCTATGATAAGACCTGGGATGCCATTCAGGGATGGCCATGTCCTCTGGACTGATTTGAATATGTTCAGTGGTTATGGAACCTGATTCCCTCTCTAGATTGGAGGTCTTGCTCACCATGGGAGGTCCCCTAGCCATTTAGAAAAAATTTTTGGCTTCCAAAAAAAGTTGTAAGTGTTATATATCAAAATGATCAATGCGACGAGCTGATCACAATGAGCTATAACTCAAAAAAGTGATTTCTAGATCAAAATTTTGTATTTTTGAAATAATTGGCCAACCGGGGCTCGTGGGGAAATGCCCACTTTTAGGAATTTTTGGGAAATTTTGAAGCATGAAGAGTTAGGACTCAAAATTTCTGTGAGAGGTGCACAAGGGGTAAACTAAGACAACAAAACAAATTTGGCAATTTTTGGAGTTGTCTAGACCATTCTATGACCGTTTTAGTGCAGTTTTTCCCTATTTTCGGCTTCGAAAATAGAGTAATCATAAAACCAACATAACTTTTTTGTTATAGCTCCGATTTGCATGATTCTCAATCCATTGGATGCAGAATAAAAAAGTATATTTTTAGGATTAGGGTTTGGTCCTAGATCAAGGATCTTATGTTGATTACCCAAACAATAAAGAAACACACAAAGTAGACAATATGATTATATCTTTTAAGGATTAGATTTGTGTCCTAAAACTTGTTTAGTGTGTTTTGAAATTTATTGAAAACTTAAACTACTCTCATCATGTTTGAAATTTTTGATGTAATTCTCAATATTTTAAGGGTTTTCACCTGTATTCTCGTAGCTTGACAATCGGCAATGAAAGTCACGATCATGTAAACCCCCCAAAATGTGGAGATGAAATCCACACTCGGGTAGGGAGCATAGGTCCTGCCGATCCTCACCTACCACCCTATGTGCAGTGATACACCCCTCCAAAGAGGAATGCATGCTATTTTTCATGGTTAGGATAGATCTTGGAGTCGATATTGGCTAATAGTACAAGGTTCGAGGGAGTTGGGCCAACAGATAGAAATCACTACCACCGTCGTTGAACCCTATTAGTGGTTGGATATGACTTCCAACTCACTAGAATTTAAGTGTTACTTGGTGTGTGTGTTCATTTTATACTTTACAAAAAATGGAAAATGCATCACCAAGCATACAATGCTCTTTCCTATATGCCTAATGATAAAAGTGTTTTAATATTCAGAAAGATGCATATAATTTATTTGAATGATCTTCAAAGAATGCAGGTAAAATGCTCTAATAATACTTTGATTGGGCCACCATAGGAAAACTCTACAAATAGACTCTAATTGTTATCCATAGGATAGAACCGTGGGTAATAGTTCTAGCCATGGGACAAAACCATGAGACAAGAAATTAGCGATGTTTTATAGGCACAACTAACAATTCTAGATGTGGTTGTCAGCCATGGCTAACAGATAGCATGACATTTACATTGAAATTTCTTCACATTATTGTTTCTCTAGGTTTTCTAATTACCTACAATAGTGAAAACAACAAGATAAAAAAATTACAGAGGATCAGGGTTACCTAGATTCCTCATCTGATGGAGAGACAAGCTGATTATTGTCTGCTTTTTAATTTGCTACTAGCCATGGTTGTCAAGTGCGGTGAAGATTGTGCACCGTAGCTATCAAGAGCGGCTAACATCTGCAACAGAAAACATTTAAAAATCCATCAATTCTCATAAATTTTGTGGGGTTCCCACCATGATCACCATCTGTAATGATCTAAAAAGCATACACCCTACTAGTGCATCAATTGAAATCGAGTATTAAAGCAATAAAGAATAGACAATAATGAATTTAAAAAGAAAGTAAGGTTTCCTTTTATTAAAACTTTGTCAAATCCAAATTACAAATACGTCCCTCTTAGGGATACTCAATTTTTGATACAATTGATACAATATTGAAGACCCTCTAAATGAGGGGGAGGTGTAATCCACAAAATTTTTAGAAGGTACATGAACTACTTAAGGCCAAAGATATCCTTCTTCTCTTTAGTTTGAGGCATATGCTACCTTGAATGCCTTGAAATTGATTAGGTCTTGTAAACCCTACATTCAAGAAACAACATGAAATGGGTTAATGACAAAGGAGGCCTCTCTTGATGAGGCTTTTGAGACAATTGCATAAATTGATGATAAAGAAAGCAAGAAAGCATGTAAATCTATGAAGATATGCAAGAAATCACCAAATTACTGTAAATCATGTAAAGAAAGCATGAAATATAGCTATTATGCATCCTAATTAGCCATTAGAACTTGAAAAGCATGAAACTTCAAGAAACTAGTCTAAATTGATAATTGCAAGGAAATGGAAGCAAATCTACCTCTAAATCCTAAATTAACCGATCAAATGTCTACTACAATGTTAATCTATGCTAGATTAAGCTATTTGCATAACTGGAAATGGAAATCTACTACTAAAATGGAGGAAAGAGAGCATCAAACCCTAGCCATGGGTGCTTAAAGTAGCTAGCTCTATTAGCCATGGCTGACAACCATGGCTATGGGAAAACTTCCCTTTCTCTTGCAACCAGGGCCAAAAACTCTCAAATCCTCCAAGGAATTGATGATCAAGGGTCGCCTCGATGTTCTGGAATAGATTGGTGGTTGAATTCACTAGAATTGACAATGGAAGTGTGTCAATTATCAAGCTTTCTCCTCAAGCTCTTGAGATATCCATTGTTGCAAAGTTGATGATCAAATTGGATTTTGGTAGCATCTTGTTACTCTTCACAAGGTGCAATTGACTCTCCAATTCGATAGGGCTTCGCTACAATGCAATTGAGATATTCTTTAGGGTTTTCTCTTTGAAATTGGGGTCTTAAATAGACTCCCAAAATCCTTGCTCTAGCTTCATGGAGAAGCCAAGAACAAGAATTGGCAGTTGGGAGGAAGCTTATGGATGCTTCCAAGCCCAAACCACTTCAAAACCATTGCAATTTGATTGTTGCAACTAATTTTACCTAGATTTGGTCACTTGAGTTTGTTACAGAGCTAGTCATGGTTGCTCAACATGGCTAGGATCCTAGCCATGGTTGTCACCCACGGATAAGAAGTAGTTTTTCCATAATCACGGTTGTCAGCCATGACTAACAGAGCTAGCTACTTTAAGCACCCACAACTAGGGTTTCATGCTCTATTTCCTCCATTTTAGTAGTATGTTTCCATTTTCAGTTATGCAAATAGCTTAATTTAGCATAGGTTAATATTGTAGCAGACATTTGACAAGTCAATTTAGGATTTAGAGGTATATTTTCTTCCATTGCAATTGTCAATTTAGACTAGTTTCATGCTTTTCAAGTTCTAATGGCTATTTGGGCTTCTTAATTGTTATATTTCAAGATTTTTTTACATGCTTTACAGTAATTTGATGATTTCTTGCATATATTCATAGATTTATATTATTTCTTGCTTTATTTATCATCGATTTATGTAATTATCCATCAAAAGCCTCATCGAGAGAGGCCTCCTTTATCGTTAACTCCTTTCATGTTGTTTCTTGAACATAGGGTTTACAGGACCTATTCATTTTCAAGGTAGCATATGCCTCCAATAATATGAGAAGAAGGCTATCTTTGGCCTTGAGAAGTTTTTGTACCTTCTAAAAAGTCTACATATTACACCTCCCCCTCTTTTAGAGGGTCTTCAATATTGTATCAATTGTATAAAAAATTGAGTATCCCTAAGAAGGACGTATGTGTAATTTGGATATGGAAAAGTTTTAATAAAAGAAAAGCCTATTTTCTTGTTAAATTCATTGTTGTCCATTCTTTATTGCTTTAATGATCAATTTCAATTGATCCACTAGTAGGGTGTATGCTTTTTAGATTGTTACACAATGCTAACTTGAAATGAACAACATGAAGTGAAGAGTTGATCTAGATTGCATAAAAAGTGAGTAATGTGAGCATGAAATAAGGTTGCATACAAGCTAGCCAATATCGGGGTCAATTCAGCCAATCTTCAAACTTGGCTCCATAATGTCCCAGAAGAAGTCAAAGGTATTGCTGATCAAGAAAAATGATATATCAGCCTTCCTCAGTAGGAAGTCCCTCCTCATGGTAGTCAACGTCATCCTCATGCATAAGCCTTTTTTGTTTTCTAGTCATGCTAAGTTCCACGTGTCACTGGCTTATAGTCCTTGGCTTCCCTCCAATGTTATTTGCAAAAGTAACGACCATATTTTTATTCATGTGGCCTACTTCCCCCGCAGCCCTTCGCCTACCCCCACAAACCCCCATCACCAATCCCATTGGCCTCGCTCTATCAACCTCCATTATCCCCACCACCCTCATCCCTTTTCCACTGACTGCCACCTCACAAACTCCCATCGGGTCTATTTTTTTGGAATGCACGCTAATTTAATTACCATATTTTGGTACGTTTGTTTCAAACTTTGCAGGTTTTGAAGCATGGTTTCTATCTTGGAAAGCAGGAAAAAGGTGAAGAAAGTGCTTTGGTCTAGTAATTCCCACACTAATCGAAGCCAGAACCTTCCCAATCATGGAGACAACATTACCTCTTACCGATCCACTGCAGATTCTCATGAAGAAGGCACCCACCTCAAGCTTGACGATATGACGTGGTAGATGAACACTATCTCCAACAAGTTTAACGATCAAGATAGGCTAGAATTTCTTGCCTTAAAACACTCCACTTCCTTTTTCTTGGGATGTGTGCCTTTCCTTTTTGGCTCCCCGAAGTCTCTCCCGATGGGTAGTTGTGTTAGTAATAGATTTTCTAAGCCCACCTTGTGCGCTGCTGCATGTCATTGTTCATGGTTTTTACCATGCCTGACGTGTGTTCCCTCCTTTCACCATGTGCCTCCTTTCCCTAGCCTCTTCGCTCGATCTCCCCTTTCCAAGCCTCCCAACCCTCGTCTGTTTTCTCCACATCACCCGACCCCCACCACCATCCATCTCCTTTTAAACCCTGACTTCTCACTTTTCGCCCATCCTTGGCTCCTTTTTGTAGCAAAGTATGTCTATCCCTATCTATGTATTTTAGCCAAAATCCTTGTCCCCACCATGTCCAATGACTTCGTGGAGCCTGATTCCCTCGACTGTGATGACATTGCTAAAAGGGTCCTCCAGGACAGAAAGTTTTTGTCCTTTTTCCAACTATTCTCTGGCAATGACCCCAAAATCACCATGGCTTTCCTTGAGACCTGGGATAACGGGGTTGTCTCTATCTGAGGTAGAAACTTTGTGGTCGACATCCACCTTCTAGCATCCATTACTGGTTAGAGCCCTATAGGTTGATCCATTCACCACCACAAGCATAACTGGGAAATGGAATTAGCTGAATTCCTAGGGAATGACAAGATTAATAAAAAAGCCAAGAGTTCTAGCCTCTACAAAACTGATTTCCATTCTCCTTGGGACTCAGTCATGAAACCTATTATGGAGTTTGTCATAGTTGATAATCCTGACAAACCCTTCAAGACCTATCACCTAGATTTTATTAATCATTACAGAGAAATCAAACCCCTTAGCATTCCCCTGTTCCTCCTCAATTCCATAAACCATGCCATTCCTAACAGTAGGGAGAAAGTTAGCCCCGACCTCCCCCGGCACCAGGGTTTATACAAAGTCATTTACTCTTACATCCTTGCCAACAACCCTAAGCCTAATCCTTCCAAACCTAGCCCGATCAAAAATCTGGCCAAACTTCCTCTTGCTGAGAGGAAAAGGAAGGCTATGCAAGACATTGCTAGATTAAGGCCAAAGAAAAGCATCAGCCGGGACAACATTGAGGGTCCAGTAAGGAAGTCTATCAGACTCTGAAATATGACCACCAGGAGGAATGTTATTGATATTTCAAATGATGAGGAAGAAACAAATGATGAGAACAAATAGCTGAAGGACTTCATCATTGCTTCCACCATGGCAATGATGAACTCTATGGTAAACTACATAATGGATATCAGAGAAGGCCTGCAGACTCTTTTCTATGGTGGCCAGCCTGACCCGAAAGTGGAAGTGGAGGAAGGCTCTAAAGCAGAGAAGACTATAGTGAAGATGGAACCTAAGGACGACAAGGTCGAGGCCACCGAGGAAGATGCCAGCAAGGAAGAAGAGAAAACCTCAGTTGAGGAATAACCTTCTATTATTTTTTGAGGTTTCCTAGGTTAACTGGTTTGATTCAGGCCTTACTTATTTTTTATCTCTTTTCTTGTCTGGGGGTTAGCATGTCTGCAAGTTCTCCTAGTTTTATGCAAATAGGTGTTGTCCTTTTTGTTTATTTCCTCAAGATCGAGGCAGGGTCCTCCTTATCTAAACTTATGATCATTTTCATGGATTTTCTAAATCTGAGGCTACATCCTCACACTTTGCTTTTATCAGTTCATATTTTGCTTCAGTCTGTAAGTACCTCTATTACTATGTCTATGTCATTCGACTGCTTTTGTAATCAGGTTAAAGGATCCTTCAAAATCCTTTATTAATATAAAGCTCCTTATTTACCAAAAAAAATAATAGGTAAATGAGGTTAGTATACAATAATGAAGATAATGCTTATGAAATAAAGAAAACTTGTTGTAGATGAAAGAAATGAGTGTAAAACAAATTAGCATGGCCTAAAAAATAGTTTTAGAAACATAAAATATGAAATAAGGGAGAAATCAATAATATAAAATTAAAGTTAGCAAGGCCCAAAAAAAAGAGGAAAATCCATGAATGAGAACAAAAAATGGAAGGAAAGAGAATTTAAAATTTAGACAACCTAGAAAGACTCCTCCTTGTCCCAAGATGCTCTTCTTACCTCAATCCCTCTTCTTGCCTTTCTTTAATTTCCCAATGTAGCTTGGTGAATATGCTCAAATGAGAAGATTAGAATATACAAATGAGAAATAAGGAAAGCAAATTTTTGCAGAGTGTTTCTAGATAAAAATTGCTTTTTAGAATGCTTACCCCAAGGGATGCATTTATAGGTTTTTGGAGGGGGGATTGAGAGGAAAATTTAGTTGGGATGCTCTTAGAGTTTCTTTTGAATTTGAAATCCTGGTTTGTTGCTAGACCATGTGAGGTTAGAGGAGGAAGTCAGACAAATAAAACAATGTGCCTATGGATTGTATCCAAATATTTTAGTTGTTTTGGTAAATTTACCACTATGTATCAAAATAACCACTACTCTTTTAACACTAATTAATGGTTTTGATTAAATGATCAGTGATAAATAATAGGATACCTAGGGTTGAGAAGCTCAAGGTTCATAGATGGGCAAGTAGCATTAGTCCTAGCCATTATACTTTGGCATTGGCCTAATATTTTATTCATGAGTTGAGGGCTAAAAATATTACTTATCGATCATGGAGAGGTTGATTCAGGAGGGTATATGATGGTAAGGAGTTGGAATTGATTAGGAGGATTCGATGGTTGGATGATAGAGGATGGGATTATAAGCTATATGGATATGATTGTGTAGACACCAAAACAACACCAACTTGATTATGTGGCTACAAGCACTGACCGAATTGGCATACACAGTCCCTAGGGCAGCCCCCAGAGGTTAAACAGTGGTCCTAACCACTCCCAAAGTATTTTTGGAATGTTAGAAGTCAATTTGGCACATTTCAAGCACCCTGCTCCTTATTCGTTCCACCCTAGGATGATTAGAATGCTATTCGCCCCACCCCAGGATGATTAGCAGCAATCGCTCCAAGGTGGGGCGAATAGCAGGTTTGATGGGTAAAAATTTAAACCTTGACAAATGGCAGCCCAGATCTGATACTCAACTCCCCCTTCAATGCACAGGAGTGCGAGTGAGCATTTCAAAGCTCAAAGAGGTAGTCATGGAGCCCTTAATCAGGGAGGAATCTTCTCTCCCCTGACAAGGCATGATGGCCAAGTGGCGCCCCTGCATGTACATTCAAAGCAGACCTTCATGTCTATAAAATGGTGAGTCTTCTAACCCCAAATAGGATGGAGTAGGAGCATTTGGAGCAATGGAGTGCTGCCAAATTATATCCTCACCCCTCATTGTGCTTCCTACATCCTTGATCTCTCTTTTGGAAGGGAGGTTATCGGGTGAATACTAGGAGCGCAATCTGGACCCAAAACCTGAAAAATTGGCCATAATCCCACACAAAATTTGCTGAAACAACCATATAGGATGTTTTTGACCCATCCCAAGTGTATTGGTATCAAAACCAAGCCCCAAATGGTGGGCGTCCTGCCCCGAGGAGCCCCCCGCACTGCTGCAGTCCTAATCGCCCCACCCTGGAGTGATTAGAAATTTATAGTAGATTTCTTCACTATTTATTTTGCATCATGTTTTAGGTGACTCATATATGCTTATGTTCAATTTTGAATTCATTCTGACTTGTTTTGACTGTGTTTTCATTGTTTTATGCTTTTACTAACATATACAGGGAGCACCTTCGGATATGGAGCGATTGGGGAAGAATCTAAAAAATTCGACCTTCTGGGTCATATCAAAATGACCCATTTTTCCCAACACCAAGTAGACAAGTGTTTTGGAGGCCTCTAGATGGGACATTTGGGAGGTCACCTTCGCACATTTTATGACAATCCTAATCGTCCCACCCCAGAGTGATTAGAAATCTACAGTAGATTTCTTGACTGTTATTTTTGCAATATGTTCCTGATGGTGTTTACATGATTTTTTTTAAATTTCATTTCGTTTTGATAAGTTTTGATCACTGTTTTAATTATTTCATGTATGCATTAATCGGAGGCCTTGGGGATTGCATGTTTCCCTCCATATGCGTGTGCTATTAATCATTGGTTGTTTCTCTGTATGTAGGATATCGACACTGGAGGGGAAGCAAGGAGCTATAAATGCACTCACACAAGCGACAACGACGTTTGGCCAACCCATTTCGAATGTGGGCACGCGAAAGATCCCAAACGGAAGCGTACCATCCGTTGGTGTAACAAAATTGTATCAAACACTCCTAGCCCTTAAAAATGGGGGGAGACATATTGTAACCTAATATCAAGAAAAATTAATAAAAGAGGTTGCACCTTTGTTTTTTCTTTACATCTCATTTCATTCATGCTTCGCTTTCCCTTTTTCATGCACGTAGCGTTTCGTTAATATTACTGCTTTTGTTTGCATCGCACTCGATGCGCCTGTGCTTCCATAGAAGTACACATACAAAGGGCAAGTGCATGTATTCATAGAAGACTTAGAGCCCTTCAAGTATTGCAATGCGGTGCAGCTGATGCCACAATCGACCCTCCCATCGACACATTTGGACTTTTAGTTGAATCCATCCAAACAGGGTCCGATTTCGCATACATCCCCACTGTTAAGCCCCTCAAATCATCAACCGAGTCCATCTTCATCTCTATTCCTTCACTAACGACACCACCTATGGTGGCCACACTAAAGGACAATGGGAAGAAGTCCTTGGAAGAGATACCACCATTAGTCTCAACCATCTCTACCGAAGAGGTGCCCAGCCAAATGGAAGTTGAGATGCCTAGTTCACCCAACATGGAGTGGACTCAGGAAGAACTCCCATGTTGAGCAAGGTGCAGCAATAGTATTGTAATTTTTGTCAACACAGTCAGATAGATCTGTTGATGTAGTGGATAGGAAGTTCAAAAGCTATTCAGATGCAAAAAACAGGAGTTCAAAGGTTATTCAGAGTATGTACAATGATTTTCCAAGAAGACCGAAGTGGTCCATATGCAAAAGATCAAAGAAAAAATACAAGTAAGAAAAGTGTCGCGATATCGCGACATATACATCAGAAAAGAAAAACTATCATGATTTCGTGACATGTTGGAAGAGAGAGAAAAAGCAAGAAAAACTATCGCGATTTCGCGACATGTTGGAAGAGAGAGAAAAAGCAGGAAAAACTATCGCGATTTCACGACATGTTGGAAGAGAGAGAAAAAGCAGGAAAAACTGTCGCGATTTCACGACATGTTGGAAGAGAGAGAAAAAGTAGGAAAAACTGTCACGATTTCGTGACATGTTGGAAGAGAAAAAGGCAAGTGGAAAAACTGTCATGATTTCGTGACATGTTGGAAGAGAAAGAGAAAGCAGGAAAAAGTGTCACGATTTCATGACATGTCACATTTTCGTGACTAAAATAGGAGAGAGAAAGTAAGTTTGAAAAGTGTCGCAATTTTGCGAGATGTCACATTTTCACGACTAAAACAAGAGAGAGAAAGTAAGTTGGAAAAATTTTGTGACATGTTGCATTTTTGCGATTAAAATAGGAGAGAGAAAGTAAGTTGGAAAAATGTCACGATTTCGCGACATGTCACATTTTCGTGACTAAAACAGGAGAGAGAAAGTAAGTTTGAAAAGTGTCGCGATATCGCGACATGTCATAATTTTGCGACAAAAGCAGAGAAGAAGACTTCGAAAGTAAAAGTGTCACGATTTCACGACAAAAGCAAAGAAGTAAAGTGCAGAAGCAAAAGTGTCACGATTTCACGACAAAAGCAGAGAAGAAGACTTCGAAGGCAGAAGTGTTGCAATTTCATGACAAAAGCAAAGAAGTTAAGTACGGAAGCAGAAGTGTCGTGATTTCACGACAAAAGCTAAATGGAAGACTACGAAGGCAGAAGTGTCGCGATATCACAACAAAAGCAAAGTCAAAGTCTACGAAAGCAGAAGTGTCGTGATATCGCGACAAAAATAAAGTTGAAGTCTACAGAAGCAGAAGTGTCACGATATCGTGACAAAAGCAAAGACGAAGTCTACGGAGGCAGAAATGTCACGATATCGCAACAAAAGAAAGACGAAGTCTACATAGGTAGAAGTGTCGCGATATCGTGACAAAATAATAGAGAAAGCATACAGAGGCGAAAGTGTCACGATATCGTGACATTTTTTTTTTCACGGGCCAAAGCTAAGAGAAAGAGCAAGGAGAAAAAGTGTTGCAATATCGTGAAATTTTGTATTTTCAAGGTCCGATACAAAGAGAAAGAGCAAGGAGAAAAAGTGTCATGATATCGTGAAATGTATTTTCACGGTCTGATACAAAGAGAAAGAGCAAGGAGAAAAAGTGTCGCGATATTGTGACATGTAGCATTTTTGCGATCCGATGCAAAGAGAAAGAGAGAAATAAAAAGTGTCACGATATCACGATATGTTTTATTTTTGGGGGCCAAAGCAAGGAGAAAGAGAGAGAAAGAAAAAGTGTCACGATATCGCGACATGTGTTTTCGCGACAACAACAACAAAAGAAGCTTCAGAAGCAGAAATGTTGTGATTTCGTGATAGGTCGTATGTGTGTAAGACAAGAAGAAGAACGCAACTAAAATGAGAAGTATGATAGTGGACCGACATCTTTATAGCATTTACAGGGGTAGTGAATTCAGGCAGCTAAAATATGAAGAATGAACAAAAGTCAGTGCGACAGCTACAAGGACTATTACCGAATGAAATCTTCGAGTAGTGGAATTACCGAATATCTTCATGAGTTGAAGCCGACTAAGACCGATGACAACTGACTAAGATTAGGGTTTACATTTGTTATGCAAGCAAAATAATATTAGGGTTTTCATCATGAAAATATTGTTATAAAAGGAGGGTTGTTTGGAGAATTGTTGAATGGTTGAATAAGTTATCGAAAAGCATGTCGAAGTGTGAAATGCGGCCGTAAGAGCGTAGAAAGTGCAAAAGCAACGAGATGATGGCAAAGTGCGCTAAATGAGCGAAGAGTCATGTCGAATTGTCCTAAGTGTGTCTGTGAGTGTGCAAAGAAAGCAGAAGGCGCAAAGAGTGCAAAGGGTGAATATGAACGCAAAGTACAGCTGTAAGGGCGCAAAGTGTATGAAGATAGTGCGTAGAGGGTGCGTAGAGAAGTGAATCAAAGAAGGTGAAGTGTGGCTGTAGATCACAAAAGATGTGTCTATTCCATAAACAGTGAGAGAGATTGGGTAAGCAATAGACTAGTCAGGGTCTTGTAAAAGCGAAGGTTTTTGTTAAACTTCTAGATTCAAAATTGAAGTCCAGGTTGCAGCTTGGCATCAGGGGTTGGTGCTCCTTCCTGTAGGTGCTAGTAAATTAGGGGTTGGTGCTCCTTTATTTTGGTGTAGATAAATAAGGGGTTGGTGCTACTTTCTGTTGGTGCAGATAAATCAGGGGTTGGTGCTCCTTTCTATTGGTGCAGATAAATAAGGGGTTGGTGCTCCTTTATATTGGTGCAGATAAATAAGGGGTTGGTGCTCCTTCCAGTGGGTTCTGGTAAATTGATTGTAAAGTTGGTGCTTTGCAAAGGCTAGATTTGGATGGTAGTCCAAGTAGTCATTCTTGAGGAGTAGCCAAATTGGTGAACCTCATTAAATCTTGTGTTGTGTGATGTTCTCTTGTGATACTTGCTTTATATGGTTTTAAGGTTTCATTATTTTAGTTTTAAGAGCTATGAATTTAAGTTTAAAGAACTACACTGATTCACCCCCCCTCTCAGTGCCATTGTAAGACTAACATCCCATTCCCTCTCCCTCCATCACCAATGATCATCGTTGATATGGCCAATATGGGCCTAGGGGTGTATCTAGTGTGGAACATTATAGCAACACCCATGCTTGAGTCCATGGAGGACATGAGGAGACCTCATCTCCCTATCGGTACTATTGTCCCTTTGGGCTACCCAAAAAATTAGACATATTTTGTATATGGGGGCCTCGACAATGGTATTGAACCTTACCTGCAATAGGAAGAGGATGAAGAGCCCTTTGCTAAGAATGTCAACTATTTTTCCAACCCATATTTCACTTTGAAATACCTTGGCCAATGTAATTGGCATGGATATGGATTGGGCAAATATGAAAAAGAAGTGCGCATTCTTTGCCAACCAAGATATCAAATGCCATATGATAAATCAAGAGTATGGTTCAACCACCCTTTGCCCCTTGACATCTTGGTAGAGAACATGCAAGGCCTAGGGCTAGGCAACAAGGATGGGTTGGCACAAGATCCATATGCCAATCCTAACACAACATACACATTGGGGGATTATCTCCCATTGTTAACAACCAACCTTGTGGGCCTCAACAACTCCTCCCCTTCGATCGAGAAAGGAGAAAGTTCAAGAGCTTACCTCTAAGAGAAATATAGAAAAGGCCAAGAAGGATCTTCAGAAGATGAGTCAGAGTATGAGGTAGCACCTTGGGACCCTTTTGAGTTCAATAGCAATCACTCGCAAGTGACACCCATAGATGACTATCAGGAGAACTTTGTGGCAATGTTCCCCTTGAATGCTCCAATTGAGCGATTGCCACCCTAAGAGAATTAGGTCCTCTCATAGAAAGTGAAACAACCCCAATGGGACCAAATTAACTTGTTTGAACAGAACAAGCCTCACATGCCACAAATAGTTGTCGAAGCCAATGAAGGCCTATGGATCTCCGATAGCGATTATGAAGATGAGATTGAGATGGCATATCTCAACCATATGTGGTAGTAGCAATACCCCATAGACATTGACAACATGATTGAACAACTAAACATGGGGCCAAGGCATAGGTGGCAACTAAACCAAGCACAGTTGGACCAAGTACTACATCTGCCAATTTAGGCATATAGAGAGCACACTCCACCTAGAGACCCTATAGAGCCATCAGTGCCAAAGGTAGACCCTGTCCTTCTATCCACACATAGGGCCGATCATTTTGTGCCAGTACCTATAGAGCCAGATCCAGTGTGCCAGGATCACCAAGGAAGTCTGAGTCCATGCCCCAATGGTAATGGAGACCAAATTCATTTCATCAACATGATATCCATTAACTTAACCGCCCCCATTCGCAATCCAACCAATCCAACATAACCATTGTATCTAGACCTAGATTCCATAGACTGGGATCATGCTAACTTGCCACCATCCCCATCAGAGTACTGGCCCTATGGTGAGATGCTTCATTTCATCCCAGGACCAACTCAGTATATCTTCCATGTTGAAGAGGAACCTAACATTCCCAACGTAGATCTAAATTCAGCATAGATATCCACCTGATCCCAACTCCCCACTAGTTGGAGGATGGATCCCACATGTCAATCGAAGAGACAATTGACGTAGACATCAGTTCTGATCTAATGAATTTGCAAGTCATCAAGCTGGGGGTAAGTATGTCTCCTGAAGAGCAAGCTGATTACATTACCCTTTTCAAATAGAAGAAGGAGGTTTTTGCATGGTCCTACAAAGACATGTCGGTGCTAGACCCATAGCTAGTCACACATAATCTAAGTGTAGAAGCGGCAAGATGATGGTGAAGTGCACAAAGTGAGCGAAGATTCATGTCGAATTGTCCTAAGTGTGTGTGTGAGTGCGTAGAGAAAGCAGAATGCGTAGAGAGTGCAAATGGCGAAGATGAACACAAAGTGAAACTATAAGGGCATAGAGTGTACGAAGACAGTGTGTAGAGGGTGCATAGAGAAGCGACTCAAAGAAGGCAAAGTGTAGCTGTAGATCACAGAAGATGTGTCTATTCTGTAAATAGTGAGAGAGATTGGGTAAGCAATAGACCAGTCAGGGTATTGTAAAAGTGAAGGTATTTTTATATTAAACTTTTAGATTCAAAATTGAAGTCCAGGTTGCAGCTTGGCATCAGGGGTTGGTGCTCCTTCCAGTAGGTGCTGGTAAATCATGGGTTGGTGCTCCTTTATGTTGGTGTAGATAAATAAGGGGTTGGTGCTCCTTTCTATTGGTGCAGATAAATCAGGGGTTGGTGCTCCTTTCTATTGGTGTAGATAAATAAGGGGTTGGTGCTCCTTTCTGATGGTGCAGATAAATAAGGGGTTGGTACTCCTTCCAGTGGGTGCTGGTAAATTGATTATAAAGTTGGTGCTTTGCAAAGGCTAGATTTGGATGGTAGTCCAAGCAGTCATTCTTGAGGAGTAGCCAAATTGGTGAACCTCATTAAATCTTATGTTGTGTGATGTTCTCTTGTGATACTTGCTTTATCTGGTTTTAAGGTTTCATTATTTCAGTTTTAAGAGCTATGAATTTAAGTTTAAAGAACTACACTGATTCACCCCCCTCTTAGTGCCATTGTAAGACTAAAAATTGGTATCAGAGCCAAGTTCCCTTCTTAGGATAAATTAGTCAGGGTTGATCTTGGATTAGTATGCAATGGGTAAGAAGAATAGATCCTCCTCCAAAAGGGCATCTCAGTAAGTTTCAGTTCTTGTGGAAGAGAAAATTGAACTAGAAAAGGTTGAAGACTTCTCATCAAACAAAGCACCTTTGTTTGACAAAACTAATTACGTGGTCTGGAGAATCAGGATGTAGACATATCTTTGTGCTTTGGGATACGACATCTGGGATTCAGTATACAGTGAATACACAATACCCATCACTCCTCCAACCGATGCTGTCAGTAAGAATCTATTTGAGAATAACTCAAAAGCAAAGAATGCTATCACGTGTAGATTAATAGATAGTGAACTTGTAAAGATCATGAGTTGTAAAACAACAAAATAAATATGGAAAAAATTGAGGAGTATTCATGAAGGAGACGATGAGATCAAGGAGGCCAAGTTACAAACACATCAAGCTTAGTTCGAAGCATTAAAGTTGAATGACGATGAGAACATAGAGGCATATATGCTGAGAGTTAATGAAGTCCTAGAGGATGATTCTAAAAAATAAATAGGTGGAGGTCTTTTCATGACACTCGAAGAAGAAACAGAAAAAGAATAGGAATATGATGAAGAAGAAATTGATGCATAAATAAATTTGAAAGAGGAACTAATTACAGCTCTGGATGAATTGAAGATAGAAAGAAAAAGGAATAAGGAAATCTCAAGAAAGCTTGAGGATGCAAATGAAATAATAACGAGTTTGAAAGTACAGGTAGAAGAATTCAAAAGGATTGAAGAAACTCTTAGGTCATAGATCAATGAGAAAGAGATTGGTTGCTACAAACAAGAGGAAGAGATTGTTTTATTGAAGAAACAACTAGAAGAGGCCAATACAAATCTCAAATTTGAGAAGAGCACAGAGTTGCTAGATAAAATGATAAGCCATCAAAGAAGCTTCACGGATAAGCGTGGTCTTCGATATGAAGCTGAACAACCTTCATCTTCCAACTCTGCATAGAAGAAGAAGTTCACTATTGAAGGATCGAAGCAAGAAAAGTTTGAAGCTGAATCTTCAAAAGGAAGAAAATATCAAAGGAGATCTACAACAAAGCAACCACAACAAAAGAGGTTCTATCACTCTCACTCTATTCATAATAATACTTTTAATGGCTATTGTTTCAGGTGCAACCAGTATGGTCACAAGGCAATTTATTTTGGATTGAATAATAATTCAAAGAGTTATGTTGGTAGAAATACATCCATGTTTTTGAGTGAACACTATGTACAATGTTTTCAATGTAATGGTCATGGGAACATAGCAAGGTTTCGTCCAAGAACTTTTGTATCTAATCTAAGGCAAAACAGTAGATTTCATCAGACGCAAAGAACGTAACACAGACAGGGAATAAATCATGTACATAAAAGAAAGGAAAATAATAATTCATCAAGGATGCACAAGAGACAACCACACAAGAGAAATGTTCGAGTTCATGAAAAGATGCAAAACATGGATGTAGTTGAAAAATCCAAGCCCTAGTTCAAGAAAGTTTGGAGAAAGATAGAAGAAAGGAAATCGTGTCTCCTTGGACTGAAGGAGACTACTCCGCTATTGCACTAAGAAACTCCAGGTAGCACATCCTCGGGGGGGAGCAATCTTGAAGTTTCATTTTAATGCTCCTATGTATTTGTTTGATTACCTAAGGATGAAAGGCAAGTAGTCAGGGAAGTTGTCGTATAGTTGTCGAAGTGTGTTTTTAGTTCATGTAGTTGTTTGTGGAAGTGTCGTGAAGGGTGGTGATTAAATTGAGAGTTGTCATTATTGGTAGTATTGCTATATGTCATTGTTGTACTATTGATGGTTCTTACTGCCACTGTCCAAAGTTAAGGATTGTAACAGTTCAGATAATTTGGTTAGTGAAATAATGTTGCCCTATCTGCATATATGTGTTTCGATAAAAGCAATGTGTATTTGAACTACACATTGATGTGAAGATTGTTACATCTATTATGACATTGTGGTGAAAAATATTGAAGTTTGATTATTGATTCATGTTTACCTCATCAAGATGAGCAACTTTTCTTTGTGAATCATACCTATCCGAGGTCTAGAAGTATGAGTTTGAGTAAGGTGCACTATAGTTGGCCGTGAAGTGTTTGACAAAATGTTGTCTCCTGATTCGAACAGTTGAAAGTAATGTGTGACCAGCGGTGACTGTAGAAAACATAGAACAAGTTAAAAATGTAAAAAGGGATTTGGTTGGTGTTGTGGTACAGTGTTTGATGCTTGCACAGAGTTGGTAGTAAAATTGCAGTGTCGGTACAGTGTTGGACAAAAGTTGGTACAAGTGTGAGTCACTTCACAATTTTTTTTTTGATAGATGTGAAATCAGCATTTTTGAATGGGAAGCTTGAAGAAGAGGTTTATATTGAGTAGCCAGATGGTTTCCAGCTTGGTGATGATCCCAAATTGGTTTGTAAGTTGAAGATATATGGCTTGAAACAGGCACCCCAAGCATGGTATGCAAGGCTAGACAACTATCTCACACAAAAAGGGTTTAAGAAAGATGATTACATATTTGGCAATAGCAAAGATGAGTCATGTAAAGATTTAGAAAATAAGATGCAGAAAGAATTTGAAATGTCAATGATTGGTGAACTTTCGTATTTCCTCGGGTTGCAAGTTAATCAAAATAAGAAGGGCATATTTATTTCTCAAGTTAAATATGTGAAAGATATGTTAAAAAGTTCACAATGGAGGATTGTAAGCCAATTAGCACTCCCATGACGACAGGTTGCAAGTTGAGCAAGGATGAAAAATCTCCACCTGTTGATCAAACCATGTACAAATCTATGATTGGGAGCTTACTGTACCTGACAACTACCAGACTAGATATTTTGTAGGCAGTATGCATGGTAGCACAATTTTAGGCTAATCCTAGGGAGACTCATGAGACAGTAGTGAAGAGGATTCTTCGGTACCTCAAGGGTACTATGGAGTATGGGTTATGGTATCTGAAAGGTAAAGACTTCACCATTATTTCGTATTCAAATGCAGATTGGGTAGGAGGTGTCGATGACATAAAGATTACCAGTGGAGGTGCATTCTATCTTGGAGACAGATTGGTCAAGTGGCATAGTAAGAAACAAGAGTCAGTTTCTTTATCAACAGTAGAGGCAAAATATATTACAGCGACAACATGTTGTACGTAGGTATTATGGATGAAACAAACCCTGAAAGATCTTGGTATTAGCTTTAGTGAGCCAATATTAGTTAAGTGTGATAACACCAGTGCCATTAACATCTCCAAGAATTCGGTTATGCATTCATGCACAAAACACATTGCTATCAGGTATCACTTTTTGAAGGAGAAAGTTACAAAAGGTGAGGTTAAGTTGGATTTTGTTCCAAATACAGAGCAAGTAGTAGATATCTTCACAAAACCATTGCCCAAGGAAGTTTTTGAGTACCTTCGCAATAAATTGGGAGTAGTCACACTTCCCAAGAATTGACTAGCTACAAGGATAACATTCTTAGGGGGAGCATTTAAGTATTTGATTATCTTTTTGCTCATGTTCATGATTTTTGCTAAAGTGTAATAAATTTTGCCTGAGAATGTTGTGCATGGACTCAGGGGGATTCTGCAGTAGCCCTTTGGTATTATTTTCAAAGGGGGAGAAGAGTTACAAGAAATTGCACGTGTTGCCAACAATTCCAAAGGGGGAGATTGTTGAGCAAGGTGCAGCAACAGTATTGTCATTGTTGTCAACACAGTCAGATAGATCTGTTGATGTAGTGGATAGGAAGTTCAAAAGTTATTCAGATACAGAAGACAGGAGTTCAAAGGTTATTCAGAGTATGTACAGTGATTTTCCAAGAAGACCGAAGTGGTCCATATGCAAAATATCAAAGAAAAAAGACAAGTAAGAAAAGTGTCGCGATATCACGACATATACAGCAGGAAAGAAAAACTGTCATGATTTCGCGACATGTTGGAAGAGAGAGAAAAAGTAGGAAAAACTATCACAATTTCGTGACATGTTGGAAGAGAGAGAAAAAGCAGGAAAAACTGTCATGATTTCATGACATGTTGGAAGAGAGAGAAAAAGAAGAAAAACTGTCATGATTTCATGACATGTTGGAAGAGAGAGAAAAAGCAAGAAAAACTATCACGATTTCGTGACATGTTGGAAGAAAAAAGGCAAGTGGAAAAACTGTCGCGATTTTGTGACATGTTGGAAGAGAAAGAGAAAGCAGGAAAGTGTCACGATTTCACGACATGTCGCATTTTCACGACTAAAATAGGAGAGAGAAAGTAAGTTTGAAAAGTGTCGCAATTTCGCGACATGTCACATTTTCACGACTAAAACAAGAGAGAGAAAGTAAGTTGGAAAAATGTCATGATTTCGCAACATGTCACATTTTTGCGATTAAAATAGGAGAGAGAAAGTAAGTTGGAAAAATGTCGTGATTTCGTGACATGTCGCATTTTCGCGACTAAAATAGGAGAGAGAAAGTAAGTTTGAAAAGTGTCGCGATATCGTGACATGTCGTAATTTTGTGACAAAAGCAGAGAAGAAGACTTCGAAGGCAGAAGTCTCACGATTTCGCGACAAAAGCAAAGAAGCAAAGTACGAAAGCATAAGTGTCATGATTTCATGACAAAAACAGAGAAGAAGACTTCGAAGGCAGAAGTCTCATGATTTTGTGACAAAAGCAAAGAAGTAAAGTACGGAAGCATAAGTGTCATGATTTCATGACAAAAGCAGAGAAGAAGACTTCGAAGGCAGAAGTGTTGCAATTTCATGACAAAAGCAAAAAAGTTAAGTACAAAAGCAGAAGTGTTGTGATTTCACGACAAAAGCTAAATGGAAGACTACGGAGGTAGAAGTGTCGCGATATCATGACAAAAGCAAAGTCGAAGTCTACGAAAGCAGAAGTGTCGTGATATCATGACAAAAACAAAGTCGAAGTCTACAGAAGCAGAAGTGTCGCGATATCATGAAAAAAGCAAAGACGAAGTCTACAGAGGTAGAAATGTTGTGATATCACGACAAAAGAAAGATGAAGTCTATGTAGGTAGAAGTGTCGTGATATCGTGACAAAATAATAGAGAAAGCATACGAAGGCGAAAGTGTCGCGATATCGCGACATGTTGTATTTTTGCGGGCCAAAGCTAAGAGAAAGAGCAAGGAGAAAAAGTGTCACGATATCGCGAAATGTTGTATTGTAAGGAGAAAAAGTGTCGCGATATCGTGACATGTAGCATTTTTGCGGTCCGATGCAAAGAGAAAGAGAGAGAAAGAAAAAGTGTCACGATATCATGACATGTATTTTTGGGGGCCAAAGCAAGGAGAAAGAGAGAAAGAAAAAGTGTCACGATATCGCGACATGTGTTTTTGCGGCAACAACAACAAAAGAAGCTTCAAAGGCAGAAATGTTGTGATTTCATGATAGGTCATATGTGCATAAGACAAGAAGAAGAACCCAACTAAAATGAGAAGTA
The DNA here is from genome assembly GCA_028583015.1 of Wollemia nobilis. Lineage (NCBI taxonomy): Eukaryota > Viridiplantae > Streptophyta > Pinopsida > Araucariales > Araucariaceae > Wollemia > Wollemia nobilis. The sequence continues at coordinate 4,305,450 of JAQPPZ010016829.1, read as the reverse complement.
TGACAGTGGACCGACATCTCTATAGCATTTACAGGGGCAGATACAGAGTGAATTCAGGCAGCTAAAATATGAAGAATGAACAAAAGTCAGTGCGATGGCTACAAGGACTATTATCGAATGAAATCTTCGAGTGGTGGAATTACCGAATATCTTCATGAGTTGAATCCGACTAAGACCTTTGATAGCCGACTAAGATTAGGGTTTACATTTGTTATGCAAGCCGACTAATATTAGGGTTTTCATCATGAAAATATTGTTATAAAAGGAGGGTTGTTTGGAGAATTGTTGAGTGGTTGAATAAGTTATCAAAAAGCATGTCGAAGTGTGAAATGCGGCCATAAGAGAGCAGAAAACGTAGAAGCAATGACATGATGGCAAACTGCACAAAGTGAGCGAAGAGTCATGTCGAATTGTCCTAAGTGTGTCTGTGAGTGCGCAAAGAAAGAAGAAGGCGTAGAGAGTGCAAAGGGTGAAGATGAACGTAAAGTGTACCTGTAATGGTGCAAATTGTATGAAGATAGTGCGTAGAGGGTGCATAGAGAAGTGAATCAAAGAAGGTGAAGTGTGGCTATAGATCGCAAAAGATGTGTCTATTCCGTAAACAGTGAGAGATATTGGGTAAGCAATAGACCAGTCAGGGTCTTGTAAAAGCGAAGGTATTTTTTTGTTAAACTTCTAGATTCAAAATTGAAGTCCAGGTTGTAGCTTGGCATCAGGGGTTGGTGCTCCTTCCAGTAGGTGCTAGTAAATCAGGGGTTGGTGCTCTTTTCTGTTGGTGCAGATAAATAAGGGGTTGGTGGTCCTTTCTGTTGGTGCAGATAAATCAGGGGTTGGTGGTCATTTTTGTTGGTGTAGATAAATAAGGGGTTGGTGCTCCTTTCTATTGGTGTAGATAAATAAGGGGTTGGTGCTCCTTCCAGTGGGTGCTGGTAAATTGATTGTAAAGTTGGTGCTTTGCAAAGGCTAGATTTGGATGGTAGTCCAAGCAGTCATTCTTGAGGAGTAGCCAAATTGGTGAACCTCGTTAAATCTTGGGTTGTGTGATGTTCTCTTGTGATACTTGCTTTATAGGGTTTTAAGGTTTCATTATTTTAGTTTTAAGAGCTATGAATTTAAGTTTAAATAACTACACTGATTCACCCCCCCTCTCAGTGCCATTGTAATACTAACATCCCATTCCCTCCCCCTCCATCACCAACGATCATCGTTGATATGGCCAATATAGGCCTGGGGGAGTATCTAGTGTGGAACATTATAGCAACACCAATGCTTGAGTCCATGCAGGACATGGGGAGACCTCATCTCCCCATCGACACTATTTTCCCTTTGGGCTACCCACAAAATTAGACATATTTTGTATATGGGGGCCTCGAAAATGATATTGAACCTTACCTGCAAGAGGAAGAGGACGAAGAGCCCTTTTCTAAGAATTTCAAATATTTTTCCAACCCATATTTCACTTTGAAATACCTTGGCCAATGTAATTGGCATGGATATGGATTGGGCAAATATTAACAAGAAGTGCGCATTCTTTGCCAACCAAGATATCAAATGCCATATGATAAATCAAGAGTAGGGTTCAACCACCCTTTGCACCTTGATATCTTGGTAGAGAACATGCAAGGCCTAGGGCTAGGCAACAAGGATGTGTTGGCACAAGATCCATATGCCAATCCTAACACAACATACACATTGGGGGATTATCTCCCATTATTAACAACCAACCTTGTGGGCCTCAACAAATCCTCCCCTTCGATCAATAAAGGAGAAAGTTCAAGAGCTTACCTCCAACAGAAATATAGAAAAGGCCAAGAAGGATATTCAAAAGATGATTCAGAGTATGAGGTAGCACCTTGGGACCCTTTCGAGTCCGATAGCAATCACTCACAAGTGACACCCATAGATGACTATCAGGGGAACTTCATGGCAATGTCCCCCTTGAATGCTCCAATTGAGTGATTGCCACCCTAAGAGAATTAGGTCCTCTCGTAGAGAGCGAAACAACCCTGATGGGACCAAATTAACTTGCTTGAACAGAATAAGCCTCACATGTCACAAATAGTTGTCGAAGCCAATGAAGGCCTATGGATCTCCGATAGCGATTATGAAGATGAGATTGAGATGGCATATCTTAACCATATGTGGCAACAGTAATACCCCATAGACATTGACAACATTATTGAACAACTAAACATGGGGCCAAGGCATAGGTGGCACCTAAACCAAGCATAGTTGGACCAATTACTGCATCTACCAATTTAGGCATTTAGAGAGAATGCTCCACCCAGAGACCCTATAGAGCCATCAGTGCTAAAGGTAGACCCTGTCCTTCTATCCACACATAGGGCTGATACTTTTGTGCCAGTACCTATAGAGCCAGATCCAATGTGCAAGGATCACCAAGGAAGTCTGAGTCCACACCCCAATGGTAATGGAGACCAAATTCATTTCATCAACATGATATCCATTGACTTAACCGCCCCCATTCGCAATCCAACCAATCCAGCATAACCATTGTATCTAGACCTATATTCCATAGACTGGGATCATGCTAACTCGCCACCATCCCCATAAGAGTACTGGCCCTATGGTGAGATGCTTCATTTCATACCAGGACCAACTCAGGATATCTTCCATGTTGAAGAGGAACCTGAAATTCCCAACGTAGATCTAAATTTAGCATAGATATCCACCTGATCCCAACTACCCACTAGTTGGAGGACGGATCCCACATGTCAGTCGAAGAGACGATTGACGTAGACATCAGTTCTGATCTAATGAATTTGCAAGTCATCAAGCTAGGGGTAAGTATGTCCCCCGAAGAGCAAGCTGATTACATTGCCCTTTTCAAATAGAAGAAGGAGGTTTTTGCATGGTCCTACAAAAACATGTCAGTTCTAGACCTGCAACTAGTCACTCATAATCTAACGCTTGATCCGAAAGTCAAGCCAGTCAAGCAAAAACTAGTTAAGATGCACCCAACAGTAGCCTTAATGGTCAAATATGAGCTACAAAAGTTGTTGGATGCATAGTTTGTCATCTATGTAGATTACCCACCATGGCTATCCAACATGGTACCCATCAAGAAGTCATACGGGAGGATTCGCATATGCATCGATTTTCAAGATTTAAACAAAGCGAGTTCCAAGCATGATTTCCCCTTGCCTAGCATTGGTAGACGCTACAACAGGCCATGAAATGATTTCACTCATGGATGGTTTCTCGGGATACAACCAGATTCGTATCAATCTCGATGATCAACTAAAGACGACGTTCACAACGTATTGGGGGACATTTTGTTATAAGGTCATGCCCTTTGGCCTTAAAAATGCTGGCGCCACCTACCAACGCACTATGACATACATCTTCCATGATCACATGCATAAAACTTTGGAAGATTATATGGATGATTTTTTGGCCAAATCTCTTTTGCGCCCAGATCATCTCGATGACTTAAGCAAGATCCTCAATTGCCTCATCGAACACAAAGTCAGACTAAACCCCAAGAAGTGTTTATTTGGCATCACATCTGGAAAAATCTTGGGTTTCATAGTCTCAAAATGAGGCATCGAGGTAGATCCAAATAAAGTCAAGGCAATCCTTGAAATGCTTCCCCCAAACACCATCAAGCAGCTCAGAAACTTGCAGGGAAAGGTCATGTCAATCAAGCACTTCATAGCGCAGCTATTTGACAAGTGTCGACCCATGAATAAATTACTACACAAGGGGGTAAAATTTCATTGGGATGACGAGTGCCAGTCCGCCTTCAATGACATCAAACAATACTTGGCTTCGTCGCTAGTATTGGCACCATCGATGCCAGGAGTGTCATTCTATTTATACATCTTAGCTACTAAGGTGGCACTGGGTGCCATGCTAGCCCAGAAAAATGAACTACATAAAGAATAGGCTACTTATTATCTTAGCCGCACCCTAGTCAATTATGAACTTAACTATGCATACATCGAGAAGCTATGCTTAGTAGTGGTATTTGCAACCAAAAAGCTACACTACTACATGCTGAGCAATACGACGTATGTTGTGTCTAAGGAGAATCCATTGCGGTACATGATGAGTCATACTTATCATAGTAGCTACACGGAAAAATTGATCATGTTGTTGACAAATTTTGACATCGAATTCATTGGAGAAAAGTCCATAAAAGGTCAAGTCATCACCGATCAACTAGCAGAGGCTCCTCTCGAAGATGATCAGCCTTTGACCATAGAGCTACCCGATGATGGGGTCTTCCATGTCTCAGAATCTCCAGATTTTGAAGAGCCTGAGTCATAGGCCGACATAACCTTATTCTTCAATGGTTCTAAATGTGAGCAAGGGGGTGGCACGAGAATTGTATTTTTCACATCATAAGGGGCTCCAATGCCTCTATCATTTAAACTTAATTTCCCGTGCACCAATAATTATGTTGAATACGAATCCTTTCTCATAGGTCTTCATACAACCATCACCATGAAAATCAAATGCTTGAACATATTTGGTGATTCGTTGTTAATTGTCAACCAAGTGAAAGGGGTATTCCAATGCAAATGCCCAGTTCTACAGGCCTACAAAGCCCTTCTGGATAAATTCTTGGCAAAACTTGAATGGTACAACATTGAGGCACTCCCTCGATCATCGAATCCTTTTGTGGACACTATGGCCTCCTTGGTGTCATTAATACCACAAGATATTTCTGGTGATATGACAACCATTCAAGTCAAAACATTATCATAATCCATGATGGAGTGTGCAAGATCTAACCTAACGCCAGGAATACACCTGATATAGATTGAACCATCTTAGGATAGGTTCTATCGAATCAATGATAGCCTAAATCATGCCAACTGGTGGTCCTTGTTCTCCCCTATCCCCCTTAATAGCAACACAACACTATTCTTACAGGTTCATTCCCGCTCAACTTTTGCTAGGGATGAACTTCAAGAAGGATTGGCTGTTCATACCATTGAGGTTTTTGATCAGCAGGATTGGTACACACCCATAAGAGACTACCTAAAGCTAGGTAACCTCCCACTTAGATTGACGCACATCACAAAAATATCATTCAAATAGAAATCGACAAAACATGTCTTGCTAGGAGACATTTTATACCGTCGGAGCTATGAAGGAATTATCCTCCGTTGCTTGGACCCGCAGGAGTCCACTTGGATGATTACCAAAGCACATGATGGTAAATGTGGTGGCAACTTTAGCGGTATGGCTATTGCAAAGCGCATTCTTTGCATGGGCTATTATTGGCCATCTTTAGAGCGAGATTGTTGCGCGTATGTAAGGAAGTGCGTGAAATGTTAACACCATGCTAATTTGACACACGTACCTTCTCAGGCCTTGCAGTCAATCCAATTGGCTTGGCCATTTTTGTAGTGGGACTTAGATCTAATCGAAAAGATATCCCCTGCATTGTCAGGTCATCACATGTTTATCATAATGGCCACAGAGTACTTCACCAAGTGGGTGGAAGCAATTCCACTTACCTCTATGACTGGGACTCGCATTGTGGAGTTCATTTTACATAACATCATATGTCATTTTGGTATTCCATCCAAGATCATCTTAGATAATGGGACGTCATTTAAGAACAAATATGTGTGTGCTTTGACAACAAAGTACAAAATTCAGCATAATTTTTTGACACCTTATTATCCACATGCAAATGGGTAAGCAGAGGCATCAAACAAAATGCTAGTTGCCATCCTTAAAAATATAGTCACAAATAGTCATAAGGATTGGCACATTCAAATTCCACTTGCTCTTTGGGCTTATCGCACTAGCATTCGGATGCCCATTGGGGAAACTCCATTTTTGCTGGTGTATGGCTCCGAGATGGTCATGCCCCTTGAGTTGGAAATACCTTCCCTGTGCATATCAATGCAAGAGTTCATCGATGATGAAACTGCACGGTAGGCCCAGTTAGACCAGCTTACGTTACTCGATGAACGACGCGTCAATGCTCTTAAGCATTTACGTATATATCAAGAATGAATTAAAAAAGCATACAACATGAAAGTTCACCTGAGGGACTTTCAGGTTGGTGATTTGGTCTTAAAAGAGAACCAGCAAAATTCTAACTTGTTGCCCCATCTAAGGGATAAGTTCATGGCAAAATGGTTATGTACCTATGTAATCGACAGTAAAATAGGACCTGGAACATACCGGCTCACCTCTCTTGACGGAATCAAGGAACTGGAACCCTTGAACATCAGTCATTTGAGGCCATTCCATATTTGAAAGAGCCATGGCCCACCCCAAAAAGCTCCAAGGATCCCTAAAATCACTTGGTCAAACCAAAAGCTCCAAGGATTCCCATAATCGCTTGGTCAACCACAAATGCTCCAAGGATTCCAACAATCACTTGGTCAACCCCAAAAATGCCCTAAAGGTGCCCATAATCCCTTTTGTCAAACCAAAAGCTCTAAGGATTCTCACAATCGCTTGGTCAAATCAAAAGCTCCAAGGATTCCCACAATTGCTTGGTCAACCATAAATGCTCCAAGGATTCCAACAATCGCTTGGTCAACCCCCAAATGCCCCAAAGGTTCCCATAATCCCTTTGGTCAAACCAAAAGCTCCAAGGATTCTCACAATCACTTGGTCAACCCAAAAATGCCCCAAAGGTACCCATAATCCCTTTGGTCAAACCAAAAGCTCCAAGGATTACCGCAATCGCTTGGTCACCCCAAAATGCCCCAAAGGTATTCATAAACCCTTTGGTAAAAACAAAAGCCCCAAGGGTTTTCACAACTACTTGGTCAAAACCAATAAGGACCCGAAAGAATCACTTGGTCCGCACCCCTTCGGGATAAAACAACCATAATGAATATTCAAAAACAACAAAATAATAAAAAATAACAAAAAAAAAATTGCATCTCACTTCCATGCATACTCTTAAAAAAAAACAAAAAAAACCTAGGGTTTAATCCTAGTCTAAGCGAACAAAATACAAAAAACAACAAACAAAATAACAAATTTTCACTAGGGTTTTCATCCTAGTCTAAACGAAAAAACAAATACAAAACAAATTTTAACCTAGGTTTTTAACCTTAGTTTAAACCAAAAACAAAAAACCTAGGGTTTAATCCTAGTCTAAGCGAACAAAATACAAAAAAAACAAACAAAATAACAAATTTTCACTAGGGTTTTCATCCTAGTCTAAACGAAAAAACAAATACAAAACAAAATTTAACCTAGGGTTTTAACCTTAGTTTAAACCAAAAACAAATACAAAAAAAAAAAAAAAACCAATATATATATATATATATTTTCACTAAAGTTTTCATCCTTGTCTAAACAAAAAACAATTACAAAACAAATTTTAACCTAGGGTTTTAACATTAGTTCAAACAAAAACAAAAAAGTTTAACCTAGGGTTTAATCCTAGTCTAAATGAACAAAAAAAACAAAACAAAACAAATTAAAACATTAAAACTATACTAGGGTTTTTAATCTTAAGTGTAAACAAAAAAATCTAAACAACAAAAAATTCATCTAGGGTTTTTAACCTTATTATGAACAAAAAACACACAAATTAAAAAAAAAATATATATATCATCTACAGTTTTTTAACCTTAATTAAAAACAAAATTAAAAGTAGGGTTTTTTTACCTTATGATGAAAAAAACAAAACAAATAAAACAAACATTCATTTAGGGTTTTAACCTTAATGTGACAAAAAACAATGATAAAATGCGAGTTTTAAAAATTCATATAAAAACAAACAAAAAAAACAAGAAGAAGGAAGGAGCACCTACCGGTCTCACCTCAGATCTGCCACTTGAGTATCTAGTCCTTGAACTCATGGTTTTCATGAAATTTTGACAGCGCTCTGCTACGCAAACTCAAACTCCTCCTCACAGCTCCAAATCGCCAGAAAAAACAATTGCAAATGAGCCCAAAACCTAGTTTTGGCCCTTATATAGGCTCTTAGACCTGTAATCGTTCCACCCTGGGATGAGAACACTATGTAGCACTCATCCCACCTTGGGATTATTACATAACTATTATTCGTCCCACCCTAGGATGATTATAGAGCAAGAAAATAAAAAACAACCAAAACTGCATCCAAAATGCACCAAAAACAACAATAAAACTGTCGAACAAAAGTACCTTTGCACCTAACATTCTTGGCATACAAAACCGATGTTGGGGTCAAAAATTATCACTATCCTACTCCCTAAGAAGGCTAACATATCCAGAACACTCCACAGGAGGACGAATTTTTGATAATTTCATCCCCAAAAGGCATCTCAAAAAGGGTCCAAACCCACCAAAAAACAATAATAAAATTGCCAAACAAAGGCTCCTTTGCACCTGACATTATTGGCATAAAAAAAGGACATTGGGATAAAAAATTATCACTATACTACTCCATAAAAATTCTACCATAGCCAGACCGCTCCATGGGAGGACGGATTTTCGACAATTTCATCCCCAAAAGGCGTCACAAAAAGGGTCCAAACCCACCCAAAAACAACAATAAAACTGCCGAACAAAGGCACCTTTGCACCTGTGATTCATGGCATCCAAAACCAACATTGGGGTCACAAATTATCACTATCATACTCCCTAAGAAGGCTAAAATAGCTATAACTCTCCACGGGAGGATGGATTTTCGATAATTTCATCCCCAAAAGGCATCACAAAAAGGGTCCAAACCCACCCAAAAACAACAATAAAATTGCCGAACAAAAACTCCTTTGCGCCTGAAATTCTTGGCATACAAAACCAATGTTGGGGTCACAAATTATCACTATCCTACTCCCTAAGAAGGCTACCATAGCCATACCACTCCATAGGAGTACATATTTTTTACAATTTCATCCCCAAAAGGCATCACAAAAAGGGTCCAAACCCACCAAAAAATAATAATACAATTGCCAAACAAATGTGCCTTTGCACCTAACATTATTGGCATAAAAAACTGATGTTGGGGTCACAAATTATCACTATACTACTCCCTAAGAATGCTACCATAGCTGGAACTCTCCACGGGAGGACGAATTTTTGACAATTTCATCCCCAAAAGGCGTCACAAAAAGGGTCCAAACCCACCCAAAAAAAACAATAAAACTGCCGAACAAAGGCGCATTTGCGCCTGAAATTCTTGGAATACAAAAATGACATCGGGGTCACAAATTATCACTATCCTACTCCCTAAGAAGGCTACCATAGCTTGACCACTCCATGAGAGGATAGATTTTTGATAATTTCATCCCCAAAAGGCATCACAAAAAAGGGTCAAAACCCACCAAAAAACAATAATAAAATTGCCAAACAAATGCGACTTTGCACCTGACATTATTGGCATACAAAACAAATGTCGGGGCCACAAATTATCAATATACTACTCCCTAAGAAGGCTACCATAGCCGGAACGCTCCACGGGAGGACAAATTTTCAAAAAATTTAGCCCCAAGGCATCACAAAAAAGGTCAAAACCCACCAAAAAATAGCAATAAAATTGCCGAACAAATGCGCCTTTGTGCCTGACATTATTGGCATACAAAATTGATGTCGAGGCCAAAATTATCAATATCCTACTCCCTAAGAAGGCTACCATAGCTGGACCGCTCCACGGGAGGATGAATTTTTGATAATTTCAGCCCTAATAAGTGTCACAAAAAACGGCTTAAAACCCACCAAAAATAGGTCCGATTGTTGGGAAACTGCATAAGCATTCAACAGAAAACAACTGAAGGCACCCTTACAAAAGTCAGCTTGGGTCAAGTGACTCATCACTTTTCTCATTTCGGTCTTTCCCTCATAGATTCGTCGCTTGATGGGGTAGTCACACTTAGTCGCCAATCAACAAATACACACCCAATCAAGGAAATGGCATGCATTCAAAGAATCATTGACAAAGATAATCACGCTCCTGCTTGGGGCAGCAAACAAGCAATAATCACAAGCTGATAAAAAACTTGGCATTCTAGAATCATGAACTCAAGGTTCCCACAGATAAAAGGTTGTGCCCTTTGCCTATTCATGACTGAACAATGTCCAAGATCAAGTAACACCTCACTGAAAAAGGTTAACACTTGAAATTAATCTCCTTAGCTTGTCAGAAGCAAGGATTCAAGAATGCATGCCCGTTCCATACTTGGGGCATAAAAATTTGGTTAGGTTACTGAGAAAACATAATCATTAAGTGCTTTGGTTATCTATTTTTTCTCAGCACTATGCCACGCATAGTGCATCCCAAAAAGGGGCATCTGTAGATGCCAAAACAACACCAATTTGATTATGTGGCTACAAGAACTGACTAAATTGGCATACACAACCCCTAGGGCAGCCCCCAAAGGTTAAACAATGGTCCTAACCACTCCCAAAGTAGTTTTGGAAGGTTAGAAGTCATTTTGGCACCTTTCAAGCACCCTGCTCCTTATTCGTTCCACCCTGGGATGATTAGAATGCTATTCGCCCCACCCTAGGACGATTAGCAGCAATCGCTCTAGGGTGGGGCGAATAGCAGGTTTGACGAGAAAAAAGTCAAACCTTGACAAATGGTAGCCCAGATATGATACTCAACTCCACCTTCAATTCATGGGAGTGTGAGTGAGTGTTTCAAAGCTCAAAGAGGCATTCATAGAGGTAGTCATGAAGCCCTTAATCAGGGAGGAATCTTCTCTCCCCTGACAAGGCATGATGGCCAAGTGGCACCCCTGCATGCACATTGCAGACCTTCAGGTCTATAAAATGGTGAGTCTTATCACCCCAAATAGGATGGAGTAGGATCATTTGGAGCAATGGAGTTTTGCCAAATTATATCCTCACCCCTCATTGTGCTTCCTACATCCTTGATCTCTCTTTTGGAAGGGAGGTTATCGGGTGAATACTTGGAGTGCAATATAGACCCAAAACCCAAATAATTGGCCATAATCGCACACCAAATTTTCTAACACAACCCCCTAGGAGGTTTTGGACCCATCCCAAGTGGATTGGTGTCAAAACCAAGCCCCAAACGGTGGGCGTCCTGCCCCCAGGTGCCCCCCACACTACTACAGTCCTAATCGCCCTACCCCAGAGTGATTAGAAATATATAGTATATTTCTTCACCTTTTCTTTTGCATCATGTTTTAGGTGACTCATGTATGTTTTTTTTCAATTTTTAATGCATTCTGACTTGTTTTGACTGTGTTTTCATTGTTTTATGCTTTTACTAACATACAAGGAGTGCCTTCAGATATGGGGTTATCGGGGAAGAATATGCAAAATCCGACCTTCTGGGTCATCTCAAATTGCACCATTTTGGCTAACACCAAGTTTGTAAGTGTTTTGAAGGCCTCTGGATGGGACATTTGGGAGGTCACCTTTGCACATTTTATGACAGTCCTAATCGTCCCACCCCGGAGCGATTAGAAATCTACAGCATATTTCTCAACTGTTATTTTTGAAATATGTTTTTGATGGTTTTTACATGCTTTTTTTTAAATTTCATTCCGTTCTGGTAAGTTTTGATCATTGTTTTAATTATTTAATGTATGCATTAACCGGAGGCCTTGGGGATTGCATGTTTCCCTCCATACGCATGTGCTACTAATCATTTGCTATTTATTTATACGTAGGATCTCAACACTGGAGGGGAAGCAAGGAGCTACAAATGCACTCACACAAGTAGTAGCGATGTTTGGCCCACCCATTTCGAATGTGGGCATGCAGAAGATCCCGAAGGGAAGCATACCATCCGTTGGTGTAACAAAATTGTACCAAATGCTCCTAGCCCTTGAAAAGGTGGGGGAGATGTATTGTATCTCAAGAAAAATTAATAAAAGAGGTTGCACCTTTGTTTTTGCTTTACATCTCATTTCATTCATGCTTTGCTTTCCCTTTTTCATGCACTTAGTGTTTCGTTAATACAACTACTTTTGTTTGCATCGCACCTGGTGCGCCTGTGCTTCCGTAGACATGCTTTCAGATTGAGCACTATGTTATTTCAGGGACATTTAAGGGATACCCAATTTATGAGATATGTGGTTGCAACAAATACACATGAAATATGGCTTGAGACTACATATTTGTATTACTTTATTGACGTAGATGTATATGATCCTGAGATACCAAATATAATTGTGGATGATGTTAGAGTGAAAAAGGAATACATGTGATGTTATAGTGTATTTTTTACTACTTGGTTGATACTGATAGAGCCTTCAATGGAGTGGAATGCGATAGTGGAGGATATGGCTAGGATTTTGAGGGGTATACAACAATGATTCGTGGGGGAGAGGAAGGATAAGATGGTTTCTGGGAAGGCATCCAATGGAGGATGTTAGGGTGAGAGCAAGATGAACGATACTCCATTCAATGTCCCTCCATTTTATATGGTTCATATGGTACCAAAGGCATTTAGTAGAGCTAGCACCAATATTTCAGTTGTAGAGGACACTTAGGTAGAGTTGGGAAATTTGACTAGGAGCTTCAATGAGATGAGGGAGGGGTTTGAAGTGGTAGAGGCTACACATGATGAGGAAATTAGATCTCGAGAGGAGATATCTTGAGTGATGTAGGAGTGTATGAGTTGCAGCGAGGCCATAGCCAAGCTACAAGTAGCTTTGGAGCAAGTTACTCAAGAGAGATATGAGGCTCTTTCAAGGGTGGGTCAAGGGATGCATGCAGGTATAATGGTTGTGATGGTTGGTCCATTTGAGTATTAGTTGGAGCATATGGAGGGGGGAATGAATAAAATTAGGTAAAATTTAGATAGGATGAGGGAGGAGCTCTGATTGATCAAGGTGGAGGTAGGGAGAGAGGACTCAAGGTGTTTATTATCGATAGATTTATCACTCTATTGTTCCTCTAGAGTAGTGATAGTCATTCTTGTCATGGACAAAATCATGGACTCCATTTGAGTCACTATTCATAGAGGTTAGTTGATTTTTGGCCTCCACCATCTCTAATAATACTTGATAGAGGGAATGTAGGATCTAGTGTTTAGGATTCTGGGGGGGAGTGTACCAATTTTTGTTATGTGGTACATCCTCTCTTTTGGCATAAGGGTTGAGTGTATCAAGTTTTTATTATGATGCACCTGTCTCATAAGCATATATGATTTTTAGGCATTTTACAATTATGATATTATGTTATATGTTTGCCTTTTGAATGGTGAAATTATTTTGATGATGTGATGTTTTTCGATTTGAAAATACAATTATTGATGTGATGATTGCTGATAATAGGCATTTAGATGGATATTTATGTCAATTTAGCAATGGTCTAAAGGTCCAGATAAAGAATAAACACTAAAAGATAATAATAATTTTTTTGAGTCATGACCTAAAGGTTTGATAATAGACAAACACTTAGATTTATTTGTTTGTGTGAGCAATGGTCTCTAGACCTGATAAAAGATAAGTGCTTCTTTTAAATTTTGCTTCAAGTGTTATCCTTTGAGCCTAAAGAAAACTTTACAATTTTATAAAATGGAATTATAATCTCATCATGCTTAAATGATGGCCTAAGACATCACATAAAATACATGCACTTAAGACATGATGAGGTACTTGTACTATATACAATACATATGTATTATTGTTAGTAAAGTTGTTAGTGATAGTAATGCACACTTTGAGAGACATACCTGAAGGATTTAATGCATGCTTTGAGAGTCATATCCAAAGGATTTTATGCATGCTTTGAGAGGTATACCCGAAGGAGTTTATGCATGCTTTGATAGGCATACCCAGAATATTTTGTGCACACTTTGAGAGGCATAACAGAAGGATTTTATGCACACTTTGAGAGGCATACCTAAAGGATTTTATGCATGCTTTGAGAGGCATACCCAAAGGATTTTATAAATTCTTTGAGAGGCATATCCAAAATATTTTATACACACTTTTAGAGCCATACCCAAAGGATTTTATGCATGCTTTAAGAGGCACACCCAAAATATTTTATGCATGCTTTGAGAGGCATAGTTGAAGGATTTTATGTACACTTTGAGATGTATACCTAAAGGATTTTATGCATGCTTTGAGAGGTACAACCAAAATAATTTATGCAAATGTATGAGAGAGACAAATGATTTTGTGTGTTTATATTTATATGTATCTCCTAAGCAGGAAGTAGAATGCAAAAGTATATTACTTTTTGAAGTTGTGTTTAAGATAGGATGTCATGATTTTAGGAGTAGGTTGCTCTCAATTGATATGTCATTATTGATAAAGAAAAATATGTTGTTAAGTATGATATAGTGATGGTGTCTTAGATTTCTTGACATATGAGAGAGCGTAACAAGGGTATATAAGTCCATTACCTAACATATATGCAAATATTTACATGTACGTGAGACATTTGACTTAAAATTTATAACCCCCTCCGATTAACGAAGAAAATTAAGATTTTGTGTGATGAGAGCATTATCGAAGGTTTCAATGATGGTGACTTAAAAATCATATACCCTTAACCATCATACCCACAATATATTCATGAGTATGCCGTATGAGTGGATATGATAGACAAGTCCGTGTGAAGGGCATATTGGGTTGTGCTTCTGATCATGATGATGAAATACTTTGTGATTGCCTGATGATGATTTATTGAATATTTTATTGTATAAGATAAGGCTTTGGGATCCACAAATCCCTTGCCTAATGCATATGTAAATATTTACAAATACATGAGGAACATACCTAAAATATGAAGCTATATCTGATATGTTGAGATATTTGAGAATTTTGTAAATATTGTATGACAATAAGTTTTGTAGGCTAAGAGTAATGCTATCATATGGATAATTCGAGGAAAGGTGAGGCTCTTCACCTTTGTCCAATGTATGTACATATAATTTTATATTCATAAAACATGGGTAAAAAGAATCACCTTTTCTTGAAAGTCCATATGGTAGCATGATGCATAGCCTAAAAATGTATCATAAATACAAAGATAATATCCCAATGCTAATATATAGACCTTTAAGAAGCACAGGGATTTAGTGATCTATTTATTGGTGCACTTATAAGCTATTATGGGTATGAAAAGTGCTAATAACTAAACCTTGATGTTTCCTTAGGGTCTACAAATTAGTGAGGATATTTTCTTTGTTGATAAAGCTTGATTATATGATTGTTGGATTATTGTTTTCCAATATTGATAGATTGATGGAGAATGTTGATATGAAATGATTTTATTGGAAATATGAGCAAGGTTTGTTGTCATTGATGTCAAGAAGAGAGCAAGGTTTGTTGTCATTGATGTCAAGAATATGATGACCAAGTTTCATTGTCATCCATACATTTATGTCAAAAGGTTGATGTCCAAGTTTTGGTGTTATTTATGTCCTCCAGTGGTTTTTCCAACAAGGCAAAGAAGCAGGTTAATGGAAATAATAATATTATAATATTTCTGATTACAGGTTGGTTTGAAGAAAAACGAAGGCCAAGGAGTTATAAAATGATTATTCCTCCAAAAGACCGATGTGACAGATCTTAAATTCTTAGGTTTAAATTATTTAACTTCAAATATTTTACCCTAAGGTAAAATTTAAATATAAATTAATTTAAGCACAAAAGTCGAATTTAAATTTCAATTAAATTCAAATTAAAGGCTCTCTGACGTGTTTGTAAATATGGTGCATTGCATATAAAAGGGGTAAGCTTTACCTTAAAATATCATCCATGTGAATCGAATGCTAAGTGTTAATAGTGCACAATTATTGGAGAAGGAATATATCGCATGTGCTTTAAGTCTTAGGAAGGTAGACAAGGAGATAAAGTCAAGTGGGGTGCCATTCATACTGCCAAGCATTGGGTAGCGTAGTTGGCAGCCAGGGACTGTGCAAAGACACTTGAAGGCAATAGGTTGTGGGTTTGATCCTCACGATCACTGTTTTGTCAAGGCAGAAGAGAGTTTTTTTTGCATCGTCATCGAAGGATAAAAGGAAGGAGTGTGTCTTACCTTTTGCATGAGGTCACACAACCCACTTGGTGGGCACACATTATGCAAATGCACTTGGAATAAGGAGATCAGGTGTTTGAATCCTGCCAAGGCCTTTTGGTGTGGTTTACAAAGGTGTGCACTCACATTTGCTAATGTTAAAGTTGCATCCAAAAAATGAAAGGTGTGAAAATTAATTTTTAATTTTCCCAAAGTTTTATTAAGTTAAAATTACATAGTGGAAAAATTAAAAGGGTTTATGAAGTATAAGAGAGACATAAAAATGTGGGTAAAAATTTTTATTCTGTGTTTAAATTTTTGGTTCTTAAAGTTTGTAAAAGGAGTAAGAAGGTATGCCAAGGGTGTTATATGTTATATAAAGTCATATAGTGAAAATTTATTTGAAAGGAGAAATAAGGTATAGTTGAGATTTAATACTTGGCATGGTGAAATATTTTTGAAGGAAAATATTGAGGATAGATTTTTGATATCTAGCCATTGAGATTGTAAAAAAGGTTGATTGTGATTAAGACATGTTTTGAGGTCAAAACTCCATCAAACAAAAGGTATGGGCATATCATCCTTGTGAGTGAAATTTTGATTGGTTGGATGTTGTGAATGCTAAGTTGGAGTGAAAAGGTTTGTTTGATAAGCATTGTTGAGTAAAATTTCATGTGCATGATTGGTGAATGTTTGTGAGAACATTTGAGTGAGAAATTGAGAACTATATTGAACTAGGGAAAAGATCATGAGTATCATTGTTAGGTGATATTGTTTGATAGGTATTGTTGGAAATATTTGAGTAAACCTTCATGTGTATGATTAGGATTTATGAAAATATCACGAGTATCATTTTTATGCGAATTTAGAATCATCTTGAGTCAAGTGTGAGTTGTTGAAAGCATAGTGAAACACCTGGTTAGGGTTTGTAAGCAAGTTGTGTTTCTTTGAGTGGAGTTAATTGAGCATAGTTGATTGAAAGTGTTGGAGTGATAGTTCAAGTTCTATGAAATAAATTATTCTTTACTAATTTTAGAAAGAGATTGAAAGTGATTGAGTGTGAAACATATTGAGTCTCTTACCATTCTCTATATGTTTCTATGGTTAAACAAAATTCTGAGTGAAATCTATTTGTGATATTGAAGAGATTTTTTGGAAGAGATTAAGTTGAGTTTTGTGAGTGTGAAACGTATTAAGTGATTTTTATAGTGGATAGGGTTTTCATTTGCATCATTGCAAATCCTCTTGACTCTATCATATGATAAAGCAAACCAAGAAATCATGCAAAAGGTGTAATATTTTTGGATGTATGTTATTTTTGACTATTATGCAATCAAGAAATCATGCAATTAGTCATATAAGCAAGAAATTCATGCAATGTTTATGTGTAATACCTTTTAGGGTTCATGATGTTGATTGGTTCTTTATTTTTTTTTGTCATCTAATGTGCATAGGAGGTAGGCTCCAAAGCTAAATTTAGCAATGATGATTAAAGGTCCTAGCTAGTTGGGCTCATATTTTCCTTTGAGTTTATCTTTGGCATTGGTATTATTTTGGTTTACTTTAAGGACTAGATCCCCAATATTGAAGGATATTTGACATACTTTCTTATGATAGGGACAAAAAAGTTTATTGTGGTATGTTCTTAGATGTTTCAAGGTATTAATGCATTTTCTTCTAAAATCTCTAATTGTTGTAGACAACCTAGGTGGTACTCATATTTAACCCAAAGAGTCTTGTAACAAGACTCTTAGGGAGTGGATTTAAATTCAAAAGAAAATATTACTTTTGTTTCATAAACTAAAGCATGAGGTGATGTCCCTGTGAGAGTTCATGCACTAGTACGATATGCCCACAAGGTGAGGTAAATTTGTAGATGTCAATATCGACCATTTTTGTTGACCAATTTCTTTAGGATCTTGACTAATATTTTGTTGGAAAACTCTGCTTGGTTGTTTCATTTAGGGTTAATATGGTGTTGATCATTTTTTTCTGAATTTTGTATTTGACACATGTCTTAGCGAATTATTTTTGAATGGTATGTCATTATCCAAAATTAGGATAGAAGGGATCCCATAACAACTAATGATTTGGTTGATGATGAATTTGGAAACTTGAATTCCTATTATAGAGGATAGAGGCATGGCCTCGACCCACTTGGTAAAGTATTTTATGGTAGTGATAATGAATTTATGGACATTTGATGATTTAGGGTTGATTTTTCCTATAATGTCTAGAAAAATAATCCCCAAGAGGAGAAGGGTCAATGTGATGTGATAGGTTGCAACTATTAAGAAGGATCATGGACAAGATTATCATGTTGATATTTGTCACATATCCTAACATAGGTATAGGTGTATTTCTCTATGGATGTCCAATACTAACCCATATTAAGGAGTTTTTTACCTATTTATATCCCGTTAAAATATCCACCACATGATCCATCATGGGCTTCTTTGATGATTTTTTGGGCTTTCTCTATGTTTATGCATCTAAGGAGTATGCCCTCGAAAGAGTGTCTATATAAGATATCTCCAATAATGATATATTTGTAAGCTTTAAGTCTAAATTTTTTACATTTTTTGTGATTGAATCCTTTAAGGAATGTTCCTTCTTAGAGGAATTTAAGGATGTATTTATACCAAATTTCTTGAGATGAAGTTGATTCATGGTGCAAATGTTTAGAGGTTATAGGTAAGATTTTAACATTGAAGGTCCCTTTATTAATCTTATGACAATGGAGGCTTCTTCATCCTCTAGTTCCAATGGAATGAAGGATGCTGCTATAGACATATATTTAGCATGACAATTGCTAGATAATTGAATAACTTCTATATTGATTTTATCTAAAAAAGATAATAGTTTGTCTATGATGTCTTTATAAGGCTTTAATTATCATATTTAGTCTTATAACAACTATTGAATTGGTTAATCAATTATTTTGAATCATCGTATATTGTTAATGTTTTAATTTTAAGCTTTAATGTATCTCTAAGACCTAAGATCAGTGTTTCATATTCTATTGTGTTGTTTGTACATGAGAATCATAATTTAAAGGATAGTGGTATAAGTTGTTGTTATGGTATGACTAAAATGAATCCTGCCCCCACACCTTTGACACATCAAGCTCCATCAAAGTATAAGATATAGGATTCAAGGTTTTAATCTTCTATAGTTAGAATCATTTTTATCAAGAAAGGTTATTTTTATGGTATGTTTTGATTCTAAATATGCAACTACAAGTTGATCAACTATAACTTGCCCTTTTATTGACTTTTGTCCAATAAATTCAAAATTGGATTCATTGGCTATGACCCATTTGGTAGTCCTAACTAATAGGTAAGGTTTTGACATGAGGTATCACAGGGGGTTGACTCTTGTTATGACATAGGTATTTTGGTTGAGCATGTAATTTCTTAATTTAAGAGAGAATAAAATGACTATTAGGCATAGCTTTTCTAATGGTGTATGACGAGTTTCATAATTCAAGATCAAATTCTTTGGCTATGACCCATTTGGTAATCCTCCTTAATAGGTAAGGTTTTAACATGAGGTATTTTAGGGGGTTGAATCTTGTTATGACATAGATATTTTGGTTGAGCATGTAATATCTTAATTTGAGAAAGGAGAAAATGATTGTTAGGCATTAGGTTTTCTAATGGTGTATAGCAAGTTTTGTAATTCACCAAAATTTTACTTATATAGTAGATGGCCTTTTATCAACGTGTGTCATCATATTGATCTAATTAATGCTACAAGGGTATGTTCAATAGTGGCTATGTATAACAACAATGGTTGGGTTGGGTTAGGTGGTATCAAGAAATAAATGTTTAGAGCTTCAAAAGTTTTTTGACATTCACTATCCCATTCAAATGTTGTATCTTTCTAGAGAAACCTAGATAGGAGTTTATATTTATCTACTAATTACGAGATGAACCTTTGAATGGCTCTCAATTTTCCTTGGAGGCTACATAGTTTAGTCAAATTTATTGGTGGTGGAATGTTGTTTATTGCTACAATTTTATAAGGGTCTACTTCAATTTCATTACAAGATACTATAAACCCTAGTAACTTTCTTTATGTTACCCCAAAGATGCATTTTTTGGATTTAAGCCTAAATTTTTATTCTTGTAATCTTTGAAAAATACATCGTAGGTCTTGAGTATGATTTTATCTTTCCTTTGAGCATCCTAAAAGGTCATTTATATAGTCTTATACAATATTATGAATAAGGTTATGAAAGATATATGTTATAGCTCTTTGATATGTTGCTCATGTATTTTTGAGGTCAAAAGGCATGACTTGAAAGCAAAAAAAATTCCAAGGGGTTGTGAAGGTCATTTTAGATTGTTTTTAAGGAGTAATATTTATTTGATTATAGACTAAAAATCCATCCATAAAATATATTTCAGATCCTGAGGTGAAGTCTATTATCATGTCTATGTTTGGTATAGGGAAGTTGTCTTTAGGACATGCACTATTTATGTCTCTAAATTCTATTCAACTTTGAATGGATTCTTATTTATTGGAAATGGGAATAATGTTAGATATCCAATCCAAATAGTCTATGGCCTTTATGAATCCCACATCTACTTGTTTTAGAGCTCATCCTTAACTAAAAGAATGATTTTGGGATGTATTTTTCTTAATTATTATTTAAATGGTTTGGTATCTAGATGCATGACAAGATGATGTACTATTAGTGAGGGTTCAAGTCCAGGCATGCCATCATATGTCCAAGAAAATATGCCATGGAATTATTTTAAAAGATTCATGTATTATGCTTGTTTGTCTTGGAATAGTACCTTTCCAAGTTTAAGGATTCGAGGGTTTTTTTCTGTACCAATGTTGATGTATACTATATATTCTATCAAGTTTTGTGATTCATCCTCAAAGTAAGCAGAGGTGACTAATATCTCTAAGTATTTTACCTCTTGTGGATCTAACAATGCTTGTTATGACTTAGGTAGTTGTGTAGAATTTAAAATGAAGATTTGTTTAAGATATTCTTAAATGTGATGTTGATCACAAGATTATTTGATGTTATTTTTCTTTTGATTTATTATTGATTTAGGATGGAAACCTATTAATATGTTTATGTTAGCAAAACATATGATTTTGTAAGGTTTTCCATTAATAAGTGACCATAGTTCCTTCTCATATTCATCATACCATTAGGAACCATGTAAATATTTGGTGTAATTTTCTTCATCATCTTCTTCTAATAAAGGTGATGGTTCATTTTTTTGGGGGATGTATCCAATCCCATATTGTTGTAGCCAAGGTTTGACCTCTAAAGGTTATTTGATACCTTGTTCAAAATGACCAAATCCTTTGCCTTGGTAACCCATGTTAACTAACATTGATTTTGATATAGAAAACACAAGTGACATATAACATGATATGTATGTTCATTGATTAGGCATAAAATTTTGACCTTGGATTTTTTGTTCAAAGTATTTCCTTCATAGATGAAAGCACAAGTGCATATTTGGACTTTCATTCCTTTCCTACTAGGTAAACCTATAGATCGAGGGGAAAGGAATAGACTAACAAATTCTATGAAGGGATTTGGTTTTAGATAAATCAAGTTGATTTGATATTTGGAAGAAGATTGAGGATCATCCCTTAAGTTTATAAAGAGTTCCTCTAATGCTTCCTTCTCTTTGCTTGTCTTACACATACAAGATGTTAATATTGGTTGAAGTTAATGGCAATGGTTGAACTATTGTTGTTGAATATCTAAGGATTTGCATAAGGTACAAGGCTCTAAATCTCCAAGGGTATGGATAATATTTCCTTGATATTCATATTTTAAACATTGATGTAAGGTGGAAGGTATTGCTTTCATAGCATGTATCCATGGTCTTCCAAGTAGCATGTTGTGTGACCTCGGGAAGCATGCACTACTTGTACTACTTGTGATATTATATCAAAATGAAAGAAAAACCACAAAGCAATAAATAAAATGGAAATAATGACAAATAAAGAAATATATTTTATTATTGATTTCTTTGCATAATCTCGATTACATATCGGTCCCTCTGAGGGATACCCATTTTGATACAATAAGATACAAGTGGAATAACGGTGTAAAATAATATCCCCTCACAAAGGGGTAGTGTGCTTCTGCATGCCTCCCTATATCGCACATGAAATTGTATGAGGGCTTACAAATGCCTCCTTCCCTTTCTCTTTCCTTGGAGGGATCTTATGCACTAGATGCCTTGAATCAGTCCTGTAAACCTGTAACCTGTGTGCATAGAAATAACATAACACTATTAGTAGCATGGATAGCCTCTCTAAAAGAAGATATTATTAGCATATTTGATAAAAATGATATATGAGCATGATAATATTAAAATGCAAGCACAAACTAAGTGATAAATGCATAGAAAACTCAAAAATATAGTGTAAATGCGTTAATGAAATCAGATCTAAGCAAGAACTAATTAATGAATCAAAGAAATAATTAGATCTATGCTAGAACTAGGAAACTAATGTCTAAAAACCCTAGGCTATGCCTATGGGCCACTTTCAATGACAATGGCCACAAAATGAAGCTCTTCTCCTCGTAAACCAAGGGCTGTAGCACTAGATTCCTTACTCCAATTAATGTTCAAGGGTCACCTATTGTGTTTGGTACAATGATGTATGGTGAAGAATAAATGAATCTAAAAGTAGGTTCATATAAATGGATCAACTAGATAGTGTTTTGCTACTCCTCAAATGGGGCATGGATTCACTCTTTGATCAGCCAAGGCTTCGTTGCACAAAATTTTGATATTCATGGATCAATTTATTTTCTTGGGAGAGTCCATATGTAGACATCCCTATTTCAGATCTGGATCTGGATCTTGGCTTCCTAGAGAAGCCAAAATCCAAATTTACATGCAACTAACCATCCCGGGGGGAAGCATCAATCACAAATTGGCATTGAAGGGGTAGTTAAGAGGAACTCTAGGAGTTCCTCACCAAAATCTACCAACAAGCAATGCAAGGTGTAATCAGATTGCATGATCTGGTCTCGTATTCATGGTCATAATTTGCATGGTGCTAGCCATTATTCAGAGCATCAGTTAGGTGTGGCCACTATCAGATTTAGCAACCAGATGTGGTGGCCACTCTACTTGAGAGCGGCTAAGCCTTGATGGGATAGAACTACCATTTTTGAGTGGTTAGGACCACTGTTAGCTCTTGGAAAGGTCCAAGATGATTCATATGGTCTCCGAATGTGCCCATATGAGTAGTATCCTAAACATTACGTGTTTTAGGTGTCTACAGATACCCAATTTTGGGATGCATTATGGGAAAATACAACACAAAATAAAAATAGACCACCTAGGGTCACATTGTAGGTTGTGTGATGATCATTGATCTAATCAACAATGGATGCCCCAGTCATGAGAAAGGGCATGCATCCTAGAATCATTACTTTGAACAGGGTGGAAGGCTTAAATATAATAAAGCTTGCACACATCCATCAGGTAATTGGGTAGCTTCAGTACTACTATAGGTCCGAAAGGAGGAGAGCTATAAACTTAACTGTCATGTTTGCTTTTTACCCCAAAAAAGGGTAAGCTTATGATAGTTGTTGGTAATGATTCATAAGATGAATGCAATTTGACATGATTGAGTGATATTTTGTTGACTTCGATTATGATTGTTGATATTATGAATACCCCTAAAATGATGAGTCGATGAGGGAAGGACAATGAATAAAGCGATGAGTTGCTTGACCAAGATGAATGATTTGGACGCCTTTTAGAGGTTTACTTTGTTATTATAGGGTAGGTCCCATATCAGGTGTGATTTCAACATTTTTTAGTAATTGTACATCTCTATCCCATGGAGTGGTCCAACTGCAATGGTATTTTTAGTGAATTAAGGTGATAGCAATTCTATTCAAGCCTATGTTGAATCACTACATTCGATGATTTTTTGAAAATGTTATAGAAGAAAGGAGATGAATTATTGTTCCCATGGGGAAGTCCGACCGCCATAGCCTTCTTCAGGATTGAAGTGAAGCGTATTAATTCTACCATAACTAATTTTTCCCAAGTGGTCTTATGGTAATTTACTCATATTGCTAGATTCCATGGAGTGCTAGTTGCTACAACTACCAAGTGTATAGAGTAAATAACTAAATACGAGGCTAAATTGAGATTTTGTTGTTTGATTTTTATGATGTTTTGATTTTTGATATATTAATGGTAGGAGGTGCAGTGTTAAAAAGAGTTTTGTTGGATCTCTATCATGGCATGTGATGTCCTCCCAGCATTATTGCATGCACATGGGGAATGATGTCCTAGAATAAATCTTTGCAGTGTTATTATTTATAATATTTTTATTTTTATTTATGTGATTTTTTTGGTATTTATGCATTTTTTTATTGTTCTAGACTGATAGGTATGCTTAATGGCCCATTTTTAGGTGCCTCATGGAGAGAAATTGAGTGAATTTCTCTTTTTTCCTAGCCGCTATCAGGTCCAACAACCCCTAATTGCCTCTTCATGGCTGTTGTAATATCCAATGGCCAAAAAGTGTAGGCCACTAATGCCAACAGTGGTCGAGGTGTAAATTGAAAATATAAAATAAATTTCTAGGTTTTGAATTTTCATTATTCCAGCTATAAATTGCACTTTTGAGCTTTGAGTTGAGAGTGACTGATTGTGACTCTCGGGCTGAGCAGGGCGAGGCTTCGACAAGCAGAGGAGTTGATGACTCACAGGTATCTCTTAATCCTAGCCTTCTATTTGTTTTATTTGGTAAAATGAACCTCACCAAGTAACAGATGAATGAACCACATTAAACTCATTGGAAACAAACCAAGCCATTCAATAGGTCCAAGTTAGGGTTAATTTTAGTGGCTCTAGGCTATTTTTAGGATTTTTTCAATTTTTTTTTTTAATTTTTGGCTGAGGGGGGACGTCGTTGGCGTGTTGTCCTATGGCTGCTGACGCTTAGGGTGACCCCTAAATTTCCAAAGAGGGGTCGTTGTTGCCATCAGAAAGCAGCCTAAATTCCAATGATTATTTTTTTTTTACCATCGATGGCTGGCCGCTATCGACTTCAGCTACCGCTGCATGGTTGGCACGAGTTGCTATGCGAATTTAGGCTTATTTTTTATTTTTTTAATATTGATTTTTTTGCAATTTTCAATTGTAGAATTTGATTTTTTGAATTTTTAGGTGCATTTAGTCATTGTTTTTGTAGCCTTGGGCTTATCTTAGATTATCTTGCATCATTTTTGGATTATTGCTTCTTTTTTATTTTAAGTGCATTTAATTTAGGTATTTACTTTGCACTCTTATATTTTATCTACACGGGCTCAGGACCCTAAATTGCTTGTGGATATTATGCTTGACATGTATGATACGGAATGGGATTGGCTTGATGCTCATGGTCTCAAGTATGTTACTAATGTTTTGACGATCATGTCGTATCAGACCTACCTTACTACCTTAGCACATAGGTGGGACTCTAGGACTAACACCTTTCATCTCCCTATGGGCAAGATGACCATCACACTAGAGGATGTCTACAGGATCTTCCAGATCCCTTTTGATGGAGTCCCCATTATTTCTTCCCCTACTTATACCAGATATGCAGTCTTTTTTAGGGTCTTTGGAGCACATGTGACTGCTACATTCTCTGATACCCAGTTTGGTGGGATTTTCGTGGATTGGTGGTACCAGGAGGATGTCTTTTCTTAGAGATATGCCATTTTGCTGATGGTTATATATATGCTTTTTCTTGATTACTCTAGAGTGAGGTTCCCATGGAACCTCTTGGTGATGTCTCAGGACTTGAGATAGTGCAGAGCCTATCATCATGGCTTGGGGGAACCCATTGTTGGCTTAGTGCTATGATGAGCTCTATAGGATCAAGTGGTGGGGATGAGCTAGCATTTCTTATAGCCTACTCCAAGATATCTAGGACTGGGAGCATATCAATATGGATCACCTAGGAGGATTACCTATTGATATTACTATTGTAGCCAATGTTTCTTAGTGCTACAGATCTAAGTGGCCTTGAGAGTGCGAGGAGCATAAGATTCGGTGCTACGTAGGAGATCTCTCCAACTACACAACATATTTGACTGGCCTATAGGCCAAGGACATCATTTGGAGGTCCTATCATGATTGCCCTACCTTAGCAAAGGTAGACAGGTTTACGACCAAGACTAGGGATGATCGATGGATTATCGACTATAAGTACGACATCAAGGAGTTCTTCCATTACTCTAGGGTGCTCCTACAGTTTGGTCTATAGAAGAATGTACCTCTTTAGCCAGTTTTGTATAGGTAGATTACTATATAGAGGGGTCTTCCACTACCTCAAGTTACACCAGTTGTAGAGGATGATGATACTCTAGTAGTGGATGTTGGTATTACAGATGGTGGGGTCATAGAGGCCTACACTCAGTAGTGGATCACACATATATGGTAGAGCAGTGGTAGCTTAGATCAGGATCGATATGAGGTAGCTATAGGTGAGGATCCTGATGGGCACCAAGTATGGTCTTGGATAGAGGACTAGGGGTAGGTTTTAGAGTAGCAGGTGGTCAAGGAGCAGATTTCTCTTGAGGAGGAGGAGGAGTTAGCTCCAAAAGAGTAGGATTCCCCTCTCTGATCTCAACTGGACTACATGGAGGCTAAGCTTGATTTAGCTCAGATCTAGATCTTGTAGAGGGATTCTACTATTTTTGGGCTTTAGGCATAAGTTCAAAGATTTGATGAGGAGAGGACCACTCTCCAGACATAGATAGACTCTACACAGCTTAGGATATAGTAGCTCACTTCTGAGAGATATGCTGCTAGGGGATAGGTTGTTCCTGCTATTCCAGAACCCTGAGGACCTAGTGGGATAGATGTATATACGAAGATCATATGTCTGCATGGAATCCTATCAAAGTACTTAAAGTAGTGCACACTAGATAATGCTTACATCATTGCACTAGAGCATAAGGTCAAACTTCAGGGTGGTCATCTACCAGATAGGCCTATAGTAGGAGGGTCACACAGGAGTAGGTAAAGCACATCATGGTAGTTGTTAGTGTGGTCAAACCATAGGACCAGGACTCAGATAGCACATACTGCAGGGACTAGCTCCCACCACACTCACAGGGACAAAGCCGAGGGTGGAGGAAAGGCTGGAGGTGTAGGTGCAGGCTGATGACTCTTATTGTATTGGATTTATTTTTGAGTGTAAGGTTATATGACCTACATAGTTGTAGCCTATCGAAACTTTTGTACCCTTATGTAATTATTTGACACACACACATATATATATGATATCTACACTTTGAGACTCATTATGTGTATCTATATGTTTTTTGCTTTTATGTTTATGTGATGTAGTACTATGATTTTATGCTATATGATGTGATGTATTGATTTAAATGCTCTAGTTATGTGATGGATGGTTGCTTAGATGGTATGATCTAGATGTATAGATGCATTATGGTGATGTATGCATATATGGATGCAATGCTTATTGTTAAATGCATGTTTAATTTTGATCTAATTGTATGCATTTGACTTATGTTGTTATGATATGGTGAATGCAATATGTGTAATGCACTATGTAAATGAACCTGTATGCTTTAATCACTTAAAACATAAGGTATGATGTGATATGATTTTTTATAATCTAATGGACGACACCATAGAATGTATAAAAATCATGAATAAATAATAACTCTTATAATAATAATTAATCATTTAAACATCCAAGTGTGAGATGAGATGATGTGATATGTATGTACTTTCTTTATAAGATTATGTAAGTTAAAAGATATACCAAAAATAGTCAGTGACCATCTAAATTTCATTTCTAACATTCATATGGTATCTATCCTATTTCATGCACACCGTTTAACGAACAAAACCTCATAAATAAAGGTGATGATGCAATCAATGATATGATTTGTTGCTTTTAGAGGATTTTTGAGGTTTTCCATGAGACTCAAACACCCTAGTTATTCCATCAAAAGTTGTATACTGACCATACAAAACTCCTGAAAGATAAATTTCTTGTTATGAAGACCTAGATACTCATTATCCATGTGTGTGCAAATGAATATATTAGATAAAACATAAGTGTACCTTAGTTCCAGGCAGGATTTATGTAGCCCATTGTTGTATTGGGGATCCTCAAATATTCATTCTGATCCTAAGTTGGAATCAATTGGATTAGACCACTAGGCAATACAAGATACCTAAAGCTAGCCCTTCCACATGTAAACATTGGTCTATACAAAAGTAGGATGCTAATATGACAAACATATCATCATGCGTAAGGACACCACCATTGCCAGGAAGGTTTGATGCCACTAAACCTATAATGAGGATCACCTTGTAATTCATCAAATATTGAGAACTCCAGAAATTCAAGTTCAATACTCCCTTATTTTCTTCATATTTATTTGGGATACTTTCTCATACTTAGTGATGAAAATCATTGTTTATTTTGAATTTTTATTTTTCTTTGAGCAAGGGATTTATGTAGTGATGATAATCACTATTTATTTTGTTTTTGAATTTTTCTTTGTTTGGGATTTTTGCTTATTTTGATTAAAGCAAGGGATTTATTTGGGTAGGGGGAAACTTTTCCTTTTGTCAATTCTCAGCATTTCTGAACTGATTGCATAAGGGGATGATCAAGATAAACTTTTCACTTAAGGATTCCTAGTACCACTTCACAGCGTTAATATTTCCCTTGTTCCAACCAAGATTTTAGTGTTTTGATTAGTGATGGGATTCTAAAATATACTAGGCACTATCAAAACCAAACCTCATCTATCAAAAGTAAAGATAAATTTCTACAAAGTTTGATAAAAAACTAGGTATGGCTGAGTGACCTAAAACCCTAGTATATTTCTTATAGCAACATGGAGGGGTTGTGTTGAAAAATACAATTACACACATGGGTTATGGATGATGATGGATTTTGAATATGCATGATTGAGGTACAAACATGGTGTCATTTGTAATATTGTGAACATGACCTATCCTAATGCAAGTGCAATGGATGGAAATGCCTATATGCAATGCAACTAATGGATGTAAATGTGGAATGCAAATGTTTTTTTGTATTTTTGATGCTTTCAATTGTTTTTTAGTTTTGATTATTTTGAATGTTTATGAACTTTTTGACTTTAAATTTTTTTGTGCTTTTGACCAAAGGGCTTATGGTGCCTTTGGGGATTTTTGTGATGTGACCAAAGGGCTTCAAGATGCCTTTGGGGCTTTTGTGAGTTTGACCAAAGGGCTTTAATATACCTTTGGGGCCTTTTGTGATTTGACCAAAGGGCTTTAAGATGCCTTTGGAGCCTTTTGTGATTTGACCAAAGGGCTTTAATATGCATTTGGAGCCTTTTGTGAGTTGACCAAAGGGCTTTAAGATGCCTTTGGAGCCTTTTGTGATTTGACCAAAGGTCTTTAATATGCCTTTGGAACCTTTTGTGATGTGACCAAAGGGCTTTAAGATACCTTTGGAGCCTTTTGTGATTTGACCAAATGACTTTAAGATGCCTTTGGAACATTTTGTGATTTGACCAAAGGGCTTTAAGATGCCTTTGGAGCCTTTTGTGATGTGACCAAAGGGCTTTAATATGCCTTTGGGGCCTTTTGTGATTTGACCAAATGGATTTAAGATACCTTTAAAATATTTTGTGATTTGACCAAAGGGCTTTAATATGCCTTTGGAGCCTTTTGTTTTTACGGTTTTCTATTGTTTTTGTGATTTTGAAATTTATGAATGTTTTTGATATTTGTTGGTTTATTTAAATGTATTTTGTATTTTGTTGTGCTTATGTGTGAAATGCCCTTCGATGATTAATGTTGAGAGGTTCTAGCTCTTCAACACATTCTAGCGATGTTAGGTGATATGCCCTAGGTCCAATCTTCTCAGAGATGATATAAGGACCTATCCAATTGGCCGTAAATTTGTCTCATAGATGCAGTGGCCGATTTGAGTTATGTTCATTTTCTTTAAGCATAATATCTCCAAACTTAAAGTCTCTCAAGTGGACTTTATTATTATAAGCTCATGTTAGATGATCCTGGTAAATGCAAAGATGCTCAAGAGCATTGATGTGTCGTTCATCCAGAAGGGTTAATTGATCCAAGTGAGCTTGTCATGCAGTGTCATCATTGATGAACTCTTTCAATGCGATGTGTAATATTAGAATTTCTAACTCTAATGGCATAATGGCCTCAACACCATATACAAGAAAAAATGATGTTTCCCCAGTGGGCATCCACATGCTAGTCCTGTAAGCCCATAATGCAAGGGGTAATTGCAAATGCCAATCCTTATGATTTTCTTTCACCATATTATTTAAGATGGATACTATTGTCTTGTTTGAAGCCTATGCTTATATATTTTCCTGAGGATAGTATGGTGTCACAAAACTATGTTGAATATTGTATTTGGATGTTAAAGCTCACACATTTTTTTTTTGAATGACGGACCATTATTCAAGATTATCTTGAAGGGGACCCCAAAATGATAGATGATGTTGTGAAGTATGAAATCCGTAATTCAAGGTCCAATTGTCTATTTTAAGGGTATTTCTTCCACCCATTTGGTGAAGTACTCAGTGGGTATTAATATAAATGTGTATCATATCAAATATGGGGGAGAAATATTTTTGATCAGATTGAAACCCCACTAAGAAAATGGCCAAGCTGCCTAAATGGGCTGTAAGGCCTGAGATGATAGGTGTGTGTGATTTGCATGATGTTGATATTTAATGCATTTCTTGACATACTCACAGTATTACTTCTCCATGGTGGGCTAGTAATAGCCCATTCAAAGGATGTTCTTGACAATGGCCATGCTGCTGAAGTGGCCACCACATGTACCATTGTGAGCTTGTAAAATCGCCCAAGCTTATTCTTCGGGTTCTAAGCAATGAAGGAGGACTCCATCATAGCTTCAACAATATAATATGCCTCCTATTAAGAAATATATTTTCATTTTCTATTTGAATACTCATATTTCGATATGTGATAGTCCCTGTGGAACAATTCCAAGACTTAGGAAATATTGTAACTGGGATAGCTAATCTTGATAAGATATAACCTCAATAGATAAGATGACTTGTTTCTCCTATGATTTGATATGCATAAATGCAAATTGAGAATAACCTTGTGTAAAATAATGTTACCATTCTCTATAGGACCCGTGAAATCAAGGACCCCCAAGGTGCCTTATTTAAAAAGTATTTGGCTTTATAAAACTAGTCATGGTTTGGCTCTATATAAATCATGTTTACTAATTATTTGTTTTCAAAAGTCTCACATTGCATCACTGAGTGTGAGAGCATTTTCATATGAATGGTAGTGAAATTAGCAGATGGATTTTGAGGGATCAAGGATCCCAAAGAGGCCATGGTGTCTATGAATTTTTTTGATGAATGAGGGATTGCCTCGATGTCATACCATTCTAATTGGGCTAGATAGGTGTCAAAAAGCTCCTTTTAAGCTTTTAGGATTGGATCCCTACATTGAAATAGTCCCTTGACCTGGTTGACTATGAGAAGGGAGTCACCAAATATATTTATCCTCTTGATCTTCATAGCAATGGTTGTTTGGAGACCCAATATTAGGGCTTCGTATTCAATGTTGTTATTTATGCAAGGGAAGTCTAGCTTAAATGACAAGGGTATTGGAGAACCTTGTGGTATAAAAATGACAATCCCTGCACCACCGCCTTGCTCACACTTCAAACCATCAAAGAAAAAAGTCATGTTAGCTTCATTTTGAGGTTCTTCGAGTTTGGGTGCTTCTGATAATGCGAAGATTGCATCATTAGTAAGTTCTATGGTGAGGGGCATACTATTCTAAAGAGGCACCTCAGCCAGTTGATCATCTATGACTTGTTCCTTGATGGAATTTTGTATTATGAATTCTAAGTTAAATTCTATCAATAGCATGATGCACTTTGTAGTACATGTATTATGATATGTCTTGCTCATCATATACTACAAATTATTTTGTTTGGATACTACACATGTCGTATGGCTTAGCATGTAGTGGTATAATTTTGTGGTTGCAAAGATCATTGCTAAGCATAACTTTTCTATGTATGCATATCCTATCTCATAGCTCACCAAGGTGCGGCTGATGTAATATATCATTTGTTCTTTATCTTACACATTCTTTTGTTGACACATTCTTTTGAGCCAACATGGTGCCCAAAGCAAAATTGATAGTGGATATATAGCAATAATGGCATGTCTAGCCTTGGTGGATCTAGGACCGGTGGCATTGCCAAGTACTTATTGATTTCAACAAAGACTTGCTGATATTATTCATCCCACTAGAATGGGATCCCCTTGTGTAGCAGTTGATTCATGGGTCAATATTTATATTATAGTTGTGCTATGAATCACTTTATGAATGCTAATTTGCCTTGTAATCTTCTTAACTCTTTGATGTTAGTGGGCGAAGCCATTTCCAAGATAGCCTTTATCTTTTCTGGGTCTACCTCGATGCCTCATTTAGAAATGATGAATCCCAAGATTTTTCTAGAAGTTAGGCCAAAGACACATTTCTTGGAATTCAACCTGACATTACACTCAATCAGGTGATTGGAGACCTTCTTGAGGATCTCAGCATTCTCTTCACATAGAAATGACTTGGCTAGTAAGTCATCGATATAGTCTTCTAAGATCTTGTGCATGTAATAATGGAAAATGTATGTTATAGCCCACTAATATGTTGCACCAGTATTTTTAAGACCAAATGGCATTACTTTGTAGTAGAATGTTCCCCATGGAGTGGTGAATATAGTTTTATGCTGGTCTTCAAGTTTAATTCGAATATGATTATAACCAAAAAAACCGTCCATTAGGGAGAGAATCTCATGACCTACAATTGCATCTACAAGATCATCTATGTTTGGCAATGGTAATGAATCCTTGGGTGTTTCCTTATTGAGATTCCTAAAATCCATGCAAATGTAGATTCTTCCATCAGGTTTTCCTATGGGCACCATGTTTGATACCCATTATGGATAGTCGATGGGAACAATAAAGACTACATCCAATAGTTTTTACAACTCATTATTTACCATCAAAGAGATGGTTGGATGCATCTTTCTAAGCTTTTACTTGACTGATTTATTTACAGGGTCCAATGAAAGGTTGTGGACAACCAACTTCAGATCTATTCCTAGCATATCCTTGTAGGTCCAAGCAAAGAGACTTGATATTTCTTTCAATAGAGTAATAATGATGGCATGTTATTTGGGACATAATATTTCTCTAAACTTGAATTTATTTGGATTATATGGATCATAACTGATTTCCACTTTGAAATTCTCCTCTATTGCCATATGTGACCCCTCCTCAAGTTGGTGAGGAGTGGGGATTAAATGGATGTCATCTGCTGGGTTTAAAGGTTCTACTGAATCATGGTTAAAACTAGTGTGATAAACATCATGTGCGTAGCCTGGTGCAAAATGGAATGGTTGTAGCATATCTTCATTAGGGAAGAACACTTCAGACTCTAGGGGTGAATCAGTGTAATCCCAATAAATAGCATCTATATTAAGACATAATGGTTTTGAAGTATATGCTAGGTTGTGAAGTGGAGTGGTCAAATCAATGGAGATCATGTTGATGGATGGGATGAAATATCTAAGACCACATGGGTGAAACTCTGGATCAATAGTTTACCCTCCATACTTACGATGAGGCTCTAGGGTTATAGAGATCTCAGGATCCAATATATAAATATACGAGATGATGGGATCATTAGGCTCAAGCAACTCTCTAAATGTTGGTGGATCTCGGAAAACCATGCGATAGATGACATCTGTATTCACTGGTCTTCCTAGGAAGATAAGGTCAGGATCTATGGTGTAAAGTAACACTTCTCTTTCAACAAGCATATTGACTTGACATAAATGACACTCAAGATAAGCCATCTCAGCCTCATTCTCATAGCTGCTATCATATATGAAGGAACCCTCACTCCTAACCACTATAATTAGGTGGTGGCTTGCCTATTGATGCCTAAGATAGGCCATTTTAGTCTCATATTCATAATCATTGTCATTTATGAAGAATCCATTAGCATTTACTATTGACCCTGTTATTTGGTGTGCAAGTCTTATGAGAATCCTCTATATCATAGCCACTCTCATCCAAAATGTATCCACTCTTTGGGTGGCCATACCAGGCCATAGTTGTACCAATAAAAATTTTCAAAGTACCTTATATAAAACTTTATATTTGATAAGTAATGAACATCCATGGTGAATGGTTCATCCTCATCCTCTTCAATATTAGAAGTAGTATGGACATAGTCCAAACAATCATAGATGAAGTTGGTTTGGTTAGGAGGAACCCCTAATGGAACTACTATTCCTATTGGAAAATTTAGGACTCTTGGTCATCCCATGTCTTGCGTAGAATCAATAATAGGCATGAAGGTCAAATTCTACATAAGATATTCACCTATACCTGTGTTGGCTAGGTGAACTATCACCTGCGGTGCATATGATGCTATTGATGAAGTAGGTGAGGTAGGTTGAGGTACCTCCTAGGCTATGTCCTAGGAATCTTCCTCCTCCATGGGAATTATAATTTTTGCAATTGCTATAGTTGTAAGTTCCTTAGGTCCTTCGTCCACTAGAGGTGCTTTCAACTTCTGATTATCTTTTGCTTTAGATGTTGAAGGTCTCTTAGAAGTGCTAGTATTCTTAGATGCAGGAGGTGGTGTTGATGTGGATGGGTCACCTTGCACTAATTTTCTCTTATTTTTTGGCTATGTGGTTGGGGATGAAGACCTTATGTACAGATGTGTTGATGGAAGGAAAAAGTCTCCTAGAAATTCAACCTGATGCACATATTTAAATGGCTCTTCATCAGATGAAACCACATGAACTTATCCCTCATGCACATACTTGATGCATTGGTGCAAGATTGAGGGAATGCACTACATGTCCCTTATCCAAGGATGTCCTAGGAGGATGTTGTATTGCATTACCCCCTCCAATACGTGACACATAATAGGGATGGTCTTTTTCCCTATCTAAATAGGTAGAACAACTATACCCATTGTGGAGCACAACGCATCATTGAAATCTCTCAATGTATAGGAGGTTGGGATAATGTTGGACCTAGGTATTTTCAAATGCCCTATAGCCTTTGTTGTGATAATATTGATCGATGAGCCCATGTTGAGTAGAACTTTCTTGAAGGGTATGTCATTTATTTACATGATGATATAAAAATGTGGATCTACTATCGTAGTAGGCACTACCTTGATTTTGTGATCATAGAAATAGATCACAAGCTCTTGGCACTACTGCACTTGCCTCACAAAGTGTGTGAATGCATTTGGGTTTTGGGATTAGAGCTTGATCAATCTCAAGATATCCATAAAAGTCTCCCTATGCCTAGGAGATTGTTGTATGAGCTCATAAATTGACAACTTGGTCAGAGTCATTTGTAGATTTTATTCCAATCTACTCCGAATAGTTACCACAGGTCATGCTAGCAGACTTGGAGGATTATTTTGCACTTGTCTCTATCGAGATGCATATGGGATATGAATAGGAGTTTTTGAAGGCTCTAGTTGACCATATTATAGACTTCTAGTTACCACATTGACTATATCAACCATTTTTATGCATCCATGAGTGGGAGGTTTGACTCAAATTTGGTTGACTTGGGTGTCCTAATCTCTAGGGTCCTCATGATTTGGAAATGGGTT
Source organism: Wollemia nobilis (assembly GCA_028583015.1). Lineage (NCBI taxonomy): Eukaryota > Viridiplantae > Streptophyta > Pinopsida > Araucariales > Araucariaceae > Wollemia > Wollemia nobilis. The sequence continues at coordinate 4,269,826 of JAQPPZ010016829.1, read as the reverse complement.
CCTTAATATACCCATATCTCTATTATCAGGTGCTAATGGGTTGTTAACTTTTAGCTCACCCTTCTCAATCATGTTTTGTATAAAATTATTAAATCCAATACATTTTTTTATGTCATGCCCCTATATTCTATGATATGGGCAGTAGTGATCTTCCCTATATCCCTTGGGCTTGGGATGATTAGGGTCCAAAAGTTGTACATCAAGGAATATGATTTTTTGTGCCTCACTTAACTGATTAAATATCAATTACATCAATTTAGATAGAGGTGTGTAATAGCGAGGATGCTAACGCTCCGTGTTTCAGCCTTGGTTGTTCTTTCAGTTGTAATTGGTCGACAGGGGGTGATCCTGATAGTTCTATGGTTGTTGGCCATTGCCTCTCTTTGGCATGCTTAAAATGACCAATTTGACTTGAGTAGGTTTGGCCTACATATGTTGATTCTTATTGTGGTTGGAATTATTCCACTCCTTGTTCTAGAGCTTGAGGTCTCCTTCGTCAACCTTTATATCCTCTATAAGCTTGGCTTGAGCCAATGCTTCCTTGAATGATTCATATTGTTGCAGTTGCAATATCAATAAGATGTATTTGGTGCAACTCTTTATGAACATTCAGGTGAGCTCTTTAGTGGGAACGAAGAATGGTAGTTTCACCATGATTTTCCTCCATCTATTCCCATAGTCCATAATTGGCTCATAATCATATTGCTTTATGTTCACCAGATCGAATAAATTTGCCTTCTTCTTCATGTCGAAGAAGTGTTCAAGTAATGCATTCACTAGTTGCTCAAAGTTGATGATGTTGTGCTTGGGAAGTTGATTAAACCATTGATTTGCTATACCCAATAATGTCATGATGAATGTTCTTAGCATTAAGGCATCATTTTTATCAAGCTAAAAGTATGCATTCATGAAATTTGTAATGTGTTCTTGCATGTATTCCTCTCCTTTAAACTTGTCTAGCCTAGGCATATCAAATTTCCTAGGGTATGTAGGACTCAGTACTAAGGGGCATAGAGGTTGGTTGTGTATTTTTCTCAAAGTCAAATTTTGCCCAATCATGTCCTACTTCTCAAGATATTTGACTCTCTCGACAAGTATTTGATATGCCTTTGAGGAAATAATCTCTTATTATTGAAGGTTTACTCATGGTGGTAATGGAGGTAATCCTGTGTTTACCTTATTTGGGAATCTGTATTCATCTCCCATAACCATGGATGGAGGTTTAGGATATGTCTATTTATGATCTTCCATCCCTGCTTGTTCCTTATTGAGTTGTGTCAATTCAATATCTAGGTATCGTTGATGTTGCAAGCCATGGTGAGTGTGTTCATCTCTGTGTATAGTGTGTCTCTCATACTGAGAATTGACATGCCAATCATATTGGTATTGCTCACCACCTATGTGTAAGTCATACCGAGCTAGCCTATTATCTTTCTCTTCACACTCAGCCCTTTCTTCTCTCAAGTGTTTCTCATGAAGGTGTATGTATTTTCCTTTGTTCTTCTTACTCGAGAGTTTCCACATGCTCTCGCTCAATACACAACGCTTCTTCTAATATATGTATGTGGTTGGATCAACCTGCTACTGAAGGTTCCTGCCTCTCTAACTTCATGTGAGGGGTTCTAATGGATATGTCTCTCATATAGGCTCCTATGTTCTTGCACTTGTCTACCAGGGTGACTTGCTCAATGCACTATGATTTGTGTTGTATCCCTCATGTTCGAAAGTAGCGTATGTGTTGTGGGGCCACTTTGAAGCTTCCCCTAGTTCATTGGTATGCCTAGTAGTTATGCTACAAAAAATTCCTAAAGCATAATGCATGGTAGTAATGCTTCTTGGAGGTGGTCTCGAGGGAACATGATCCATCTCATCAAGTTGTCTAGTCCTCCATGATCGATGCAGTGGAGTCCTATTAGCACCAATGAGATCATAATCTAGGGGTATCATCCCATCTTTAGGGAGGCTATAGGATGTCCTGGGTCTACGACTGGGTGTAGTCCTAATGTCTTACCCCTCAGTGGGCTGATATATCCTAAGTGTATCATGTGAATTTTGGGGCCTTACAACCCCTGCATGCCTATGTGATAATGGAGGCCTTGATTCCTCCTCATGTTTATGTGATGATGGAAGCCTTAAGGCCTCAGCATGCCTGTGTACTGATAGAGGCCTTGAGGCCTCTACATGTTTGTGTACTAATGGAGGCCTTGAGGCCTCTGCATGTCTGTGTAATGATGGAGGCCTTGAGGCCTCCACATATCTATGTACTAATGGAGGCCTTGAGGCCTCCGCATGTTTGTGTGATGATGGAGGCCTTGAGGCCTCCTCATGTCTATGTGATGATGAAGGCCTTGAGGCCTCCTCATGTCTGTATGATGATGAAGGCCTTGAAGCCTCCACATGTCTACCAGTAGAGGATATGGCTTTCTCATTGGGGTTTCTCAAGGAGTCCCCCAAAGGGTTAAGTTGTCACCTCTAAGACTTGCTAAACTTCATCCAATGATATTATGGGTGGGCATCTCAATGCCATTGTGACGGTGAGTGTGCAAAGAATTAGTTTCCACCTCGATGTTGACCGAGGGTAGTTGCTCTATGTGTATACCATAATGAACTGTGAATTATCTTCTTATGTCAATTTCAAACCACACAAGAAAGGCAAATAAATTTTTATCTCATTTAAGGATTAATGTATGTTCCCTAAGATATTTTGTGTGTTTTGATGTGTTGTATATAAAGAAGACCTTGTGTCACATGTTTTGCATTTTTTTGGATGGTTTTCTTGTGTTCAAGTGGATTTCACCTGTATACTCATAGCTCGACAAGCTGGTGATGAAATCCAGACCATGTAATACAACCTATAATATGTGGTAATTGTTGGAAATTTTGGGTTTGAGATCCTAGCTTCTTGTCTATGAGTTGTCATTGATGTCAAAAGGAAATGACATTAATGTTAAGAGGATGTGTTGGCTTCAAAGGTGGAAGATTCCAAGAGAATATTTTTAAGAGAATCTGGAGATATTCCATTGGCAAGGGTTTTTCATTAAAACCAAACCGGTTTTTATTAAAACCAAGTTGGATAGGGTTTTTATTAAAACCAAGCTAAATGGTTTTTATTAAAACCAATGGAGGTTCTATTTATTATTTATTTAATTATTTTTTAAACACTTTTTGAAAAGACTTTTTATTAATTTTGAAATGGTCTTTATTTCCGTCGACATCAAGGTGTCTTCAAAGAGACTATTTATTCTCCAACTCCTAAGGTTGGAAGGCTAATGAATTTGAAATTCCTAGAATGCAATTTGCGGTGTTTGTGCTCTGTATTCGCTGCGATCGAAGGAATACTTAGAAGCACGTGTGGTTGAAAAGTCTTCGAGAGTTTTTTTTTCAAGGGTGAAGTGGAGGGAAGTTCACTTGTGAACTTTGTAGCCCGTGTGGGCTAGTGGCAGTGAAGGCTGCTATTGGGTGCTGCATTGGCGGAGGTCACCGTTTCGAGTCTCGCGGAGGTTCTTTGCTAGAGTAACACACGTTTTTATTAAAATATCTTTATGCCACAAAATTTGGAGTTTCTTGGACAACGATTTATAAGGTGTGATTAAATTTTATGAGTTTTGGATTTTGTGATTAGCATTGAATAAAATATTAGGAGAAATAAGGGCATATTTCTTTGGATGTATTTTTAAGATTATTCTTTGCTATGCTAAAATTAAAAATGAAGGTATAAGGTGTGAGTCTGTGATTGTTGATTTATTGGCATGCTATGGTGGTTATGTTTAAAGAAGTGGAGCTAAAATGTGTAATAAAGGAAGTTTATATTATTGCTCATTTATTTTTATTCTAACCCTAACTTGGTTGGAAGTTTGAGAGTTGTGTGTGGTGACAGCTTGAAGTTTCAATTATCTTCTACTCCAATAATGTATGGGAACATTCTTCTTATGAGTATGATTGGTGTATGTTTTCTGAAATAAGGTTGGAGTGAAAAGGTATTCTACTAGGTATCCTTTGGCTAGGTGTAAATCCTATTTTTTGGTTTGTTGAAGACTACTTATGCATTGTTATCCTTAAGGAGAGTTTTTGGTGAATGCATAATTTCTGGTTTGAGATAGTGGAAGCTTTGTGCACTAGGGTTTATATTTGTGAGTCTAGCTACTTGCATTGAGTTGGTGGAACCCTTGGTTGGCTGTTTTGAGTTTGATGGTTGAGTTGCTTCCATAGAGGTTGTTTGATCAAGTTATTGATTTACTTGATTCATGATATTGTGCTTACTCCATTGAGTTGATTTGAGCAAGTTATTCTTTGCATTTGGTGATATTGTGTTGGTGGATGTTTTGTTCAAATATATTTGGAGGGAAAATGATTTCTACTTGTTTCCTTTTCTTGTGATGATTGGTTGAATGCTTCAAGGTTGATGTTGAGTTGAATGGTGTTGGTTGACTAAACCTTGTTTGATGAGCATTGTTGTTGAAACCCTAATTGATGGTGAAAAGAACATGAGTATCAATGTTATGTGATTCTTTGCATAGTTGGCAATTGTTGGGGTTTCATGTTCTTGAAAGAAAACATTCTATCCTATCCATTTTAGATATTGAGTTGAGTTTTTAGATTTGAGATTTAGATTGAGCTGAGTTGATTTGAGTTGAGTTTTGATATTGGGATTTGAGTATAGAACATATTGAGTCTCTAATAATTCTCTTTATGCTTCTATGAGTTTGACAAATCACATTGGGTCTCTAACAATTCACTTTGTGATTTCCTACTAAGAAAATTTTTCTTTGTGAGTTTTCTGAGTTTTTGGATAGGTTCCAGTGGGGACTTGTAAGCAGTTTTTGGACAGGTTCCGGTGGGGACTTGTGAGCAATTTTTGGATAGGTTCCGGTGGGGACTTGTGAGCAGTTTTTGGATAGGTTTCGGTGGGGACTTGTGAGCAGATTTGGACAGGTCCTAGCAGAGGACTTGTGAGATAATTTTTATAGTTCTATTAGAGAACTTGAGGACAGAGGTGCATTGGTTCTATGAGTAGAACCTAAGGACATTTGACAAGTCTTTGAGAAGGCTTGTATGCAGAGGATTGATTTGTTCAAGAGTTGGACAGTTTTGACAGACAGAGGAATACTTGTACTAGACCGACTGACTATGTTTAGTATAGGTTGCTGAGCTACTGTGGACGTGATCATAGAAGGTAGAGGTCTCTTAGGCTAAGCATTGAGGACAGGAGGTCTTCGGTGGAAAGGAGTTCCACGTGCTGGCAAGAGGTAGAGGTAGTTGATATTCTGAAGGATCATTTCTAGAGTAGAGGGGAAGGTATCTCCTTTGGGCTGAGGCTCATAAACATTGTAATTGGGAAGGATTCCCAAATAACTTTGAGATAACTTTTAGAGAAAAGTTTTGTGGACGTAGCCCAACCATTTTGGGTGAACCACATTAAAAATGGGTCTTCAATGTGTGATGCTTTCTGTCTTGATTAATGTTGTGTTGATGCCACTACTATCTAAAGTTAAAATTATTAATTGGTTAAGTCTTATACTATTCACCCCCCTCTCAGTATAAGTCCATGTTCTTCAATTGGTATCAGAGCGGGTCTCTCCAGAAAGAGCCTAACAACTTGGAGAAGGATCTATCAGAGGAACATACAGATTCAAAAAGAGATGAAGAGGTTGAGTTTGATCTCAAAGGTGAATTCTTCTTGGCTTTAAGAAATCTTGAGAAATTTAGGGAAGAGAATTTTGTTCTCAAACATCAATATCAGGAAGAAGAGATAGCAAGATCAAAATTGTCTCAAAGTGTTATAGACTTCAAAATTCTAGCTGAAGAAGGGAAAAATGTTGAACAGGTTCTGACAGAGGCTCTCAAAGGAAAGGAAGCTGATTGCGAGAAACTAGAAGAAGAGGTTATGTCTCTTAGAGTGAAGTTAGAACAGTTGGCTCTCGGATCAGAATACTCCATGTGAAAAGTAAAAGAAGGATGGTATCACCATTCATGAAACAGGGTCTTCAAGCAAGATCAATCTTCATCCTGAAGAGCGGTGGATTCCAGTTGGTCATAAGAAGAACAATCATCCAAGGCATCAAAACATGTTACATAATACTTTCCATGGCTATTGTTTTTCTTGCAAGAAATTTGGTCACAAAGCTATGCATTGCAATAAGTCTTTGAATAGCCATAGTAAGGAAAATGTTAACTCTTTTGCACCTCTTATGAATAAAAATGTCATGTGTTACAAGTGCAAGAATTTTGGGCATATAGCAAGGATGTGCAGTTTGGATAGATCTAGCCTTGAGTTCACTAAAAAGAGAAATGAGATCAAATCTACGTCAATGATAGTTCAAACTACTTTTCATGCTCAAGACAAAATAGAAAAATGGTATCTTGTTAGTGGTTGTTCAAAACATATGACTTGTGAAAAGGAAAAGTTTTTGGTCTTAAAAGAAACAAACAGAGGAACAGTCAATTTTGGAGATAACAGGTCAGCTAAAATCTGTGGTAAAGGGACTCTTAGTTTGGATGGGAAATCCAAAAAAAAGAATGTGCTTTATGTAGAAGGCCTAAGACATAATCTTCTAAGTGTGAGTCAACTTTGTGATCAAGGGCACATAGTATCTTTCTTTTTCAGATAGATGTGAGATAAGTAAAGAAAAAAATGGAAAACTCATTGCTAGTGCTACAAGGACTCCAAACAATCTTTACATGCTAAGTGAGATAAAAAAGGAAAAGTGTTTTATAACTCAAGAAGATGAGAGTTGGTTATGGCATAAAATATTGGTGCATTTGAGCTTTGAAAATCATGTCAATATTAGTAACAAGGAAGCAGTTAGAGACTTGCCCAAAATAAAAAGGCCCCATAACATCATTTGTGGTCCTTGTCAACATGGAAAATAGACCATAACTAGTTTCAAATCAAAAGGGTATACTTCTTCAAAACCATTGGATCTTATTCATACTGATTTATGTGGCCCTACCAAAACTCAGAGCATTCAGGGAGAAAGCTACTTCATGCTGTTTATAGATGATTATTCTAGAATGACTTGGGTTACTTTTCTCAAAGAAAAATCTGAAGCTTTTGAAAAATTTAAAGCTTTCAAAGAAATGATTGAAAATGAGACTGACAAGAGAATAAAATTCTTAAGATCAGATAGAGGAGGAGATTTCACTTCAAATGAATTTGTGGAATACTGTGAGCAACAAGGAATAAAAAGAGAATATTCAACAGCAAGAACTCCTCAACAAAATGGAGTAGTTGAAAGGAAAAATATAACTATTGAAAATATGGCTAGAGCTATGTTAAATGAGTCAAAACTTTCAGATGGCTTTTGGAAAGAGGCAGTCAGTACAGCAGTCTACATTATCACCAAGGCCTGACTTAGAGTCAATCATCATAAAACTCCTTATGATTTGTGGAAAGGAAGACCAGCTATAGTAAAATACTTCAAAGTGTTTGGGAGTAAGTGCTTCATCAGAAGGGAAGATCAGAATTTGGGTAAGTTTGATCCTAGGTGTGATGAGGGAATCTTTATTGGATATTCTAGCAGAAGCAAGGCCTACAGATGCTTCAACAAAAGAACTCATATAGTTGTAGAGAGCATAAATGTAACAGTTGATGAAAAGACAGTGATAAAAGAACCAGTCAAGGAACTCGGTGATGAAATTTGTCAAGAAGAATTCGGAGAGGTTTCGGATGAAGAAGAGGAAAGACAAGCTGCTTCCAAAAACTCCTTCATGATATGTTCGAAACATCATCCCAAATATTTGATCATTGGTGATCCAAATAGCAGGCAAACAAGAAGAAGAGTCATTCCTTCACATGATTCTACAAATGTTTCATTATTATCTCAGATTGAGCCAAAATATTTCAGTGAAGCATGTGCAAATAAGTTTTGGGTAAAATCAATGGATGAAGAGCTAAATCAAATAGAGAAAAGTGAAACTTAGGAATTGGTTCCAAGACCTAAGGACAAGAATGTCATTGGAACAAAATGGATATTTAGAAATAAACTCAATGAGGATGGAAATATTGTCAGAAACAAAGCTAGGTTAGTCTGCAAAGGTTATGCTCAAGTAGAAGGTGTTGATTTTGAAGAGACGTTTGCTCCTGTTGCTTGTCTTGAAGCTATCAGAATATTTTTGGCCCTTTCAAGCTTCAAATCATTCAAGTTATATCAAATGGATGTAAATTCAGCTTTTCTAAATGGGGTGTTGATAGAAGAAGTCTACATATAACAGCTAGAAGGAGTGTCTCTCTCAAAGCAGTTAGACTATGTGTGTAAACTAAAAAATGCCTTGTATGGATTAAAGCAAGCACCTAGGGCTTGGTACTCAAGACTTGACAGGTATCTTCATGAGCAAGGCTTAAGGAAAGGCATGGCAGATAGCAATTTGTATATTAAGAATTAAGATGATGATATGTTGATTATGGTTGTCTATGTTGATGATATTATTTTTAGGGGAAATAATACTCAGATGTGCAAAGTTTTTGCTAACACCATGCAGAAGGAATTTGAGATGTCTATGATTGGAGAGCTATCATTCTTTTTAGGTATTTAGATTGCTCAATCAAAATATGGTATATTTCTCTCTCAAGGAAAGTATATCAAAGAAATGTTGAAGAAATTTGGGATGATGGACAAAAAACCAGTGTGTACTCCAATGATTACAAGGTGCAAGATGAGTAAAGATGATGAATATCCGATGATGAGATCGGAGGTTGTACAGATCTATGATTGGCGGTTTATTATATATTACAGCTACCGGACCGGATATCATGCGGGCAGTTGGGTTAGTAGCAAGATTTGAGGCAGCTCCAAAATATTCTCATGCTATAGTAGTTAAGAGGATATTCAGATATCTGAAGGGCACTATGGACTTTGGGCTTTGGTATCCCAAAGGTGATGATTTCACCCTCACAGCTTATACAGATGAAGATTGGGCAAGCAGTATTTATGATAGGAAAAGCACTAGTGGTGGAGCATTCTTTCTGGGAAAGAGTTTGGTTTATTGGCTAAGTAAGAAACAAACTTCAGTTTCTTTATCTACAACAGAGGCTAAATACATAGTAGCAGTGGCTGGGTGTACACAGGTTTTATGGATGAAAACCACCTTGGAGGATTTCAAATTCAAGCATGAACAAACCATATCCATACTTTGTGATAACACAAGTGCCATAAGTATTTCCAAAAATATGGTAATGCACTCAAGGACAAAGCATATTTCCATCAAGTATCACTTTCTAAGGGAGAAAGTGCAAGACAAGCAGGTCAAGGTAGAGTATGTGTCTACTAAAGAGTAGATTGTAGATATCTTCACCAAACCTCTTCCAAGAGATACGTTTGAGTATCTAAGGGAGAAATTGGGAGTTGTACTCCCACCCCAAAATTAATCACCTCATCAGGAGGTGGGGGAGGGACTAAGCTAAGAGGCTCATTCTTAGTTCCGAGCCCCAAAGGTGGCCCTTTGCCATTGATGACAAATGGGGAGAGATATGAGTAAGGGAGAGAGCTTCAAAGTGAAGAGGAAAACCTCAAGATAGGGGGATCTGTTTATGTTGAGTTTCTATGTTGTTGAGAAGCATGGTTTGCCATCAATGATAAAGGGGGAGATTGTTGGAAATTTTGGGTTTGAGATCCTAGCTTCTTGTCTATGAGTTGTCATTGATGTCAAAAGGAAATGGCATTAATGTTAAGAGGATGTGTTGGCTTCAAAGGTGGAAGATTCCAAGAGAATATTTTTAAGAGAATCCGGAGAGATTACATTGGCAAGGTTTTTTCATTAAAACCAAACCGGTTTTTATTAAAACCAAGTTGGATAGGGTTTTTATTAAAACCAAGTTAAATGGTTTTTATTAAAACCAATGGAGGTTCTCTTTATTATTTATTTAATTATTTTTTAAACCCTTTTTGAAAATACTTTTGATTAATTTTGAAATGGTCTTTATTTCCATCGACGTCAAGGTGTCTTCAAAGAGACTATTTATTAGAGACTATTTATTCTCCAACTCCTAAGGTTGGAAGGCTAATGAATTTGAAATTCCTAGAATGCAATTTGCGGTGTTTGTGCTCTATATTCGCTACGATCGAAGGAAGACTTAGAAGCACGTGCGGTTGAAAAGTCTTTGGGAGTTTTTTTCAAGGGTGAAGTGGAGGGAAGTTCACTTGTGAACTTCGTAGCCCGTGTGGGCTAATGGCAGCAAAGGCTGCTGTTGGGCACTGCATTGGCGGAGGTCACCGTTTTGAGTCTCGTGGGGGTGCTTTGCTAGAGTAACACAGGTTTTTATTAAAACGTCTTTATGCCATGAAATTTGGAGTTTCTTGGACAGCGATTTATAAGGTGTGATTAAATTTTATGAGTTTTGGCTTTTGTGATTAGCATTGAATAAAAGCTTAGAAGAAATAAGGGCATATTTCTTTGGATGTATTTTTAAGATTATTCTTTGCTATGCTAAAATTAAAAATGGAGGTATAAGGTGTGAGTCTGTGATTGTTGATTTATTGGCATGTTATGGTGGTTGTGTTTAAAGAAGTGGAGCTAAAATGTGTAATAAAGGAAGTTTATATTATTGCTCATTTCTTTTTATTCTAACCCTAACTTGGTTGGAAGTTTGAGAGTTGTGTGTGGTGACAGCTTGAAGGTTCAATTATCTTCTAATCCAATAAGGTATGAGCACATTCTTCTTATGAGTATTATTGGTGTATGTTTTTTGAAATAAGGTTGGAGTGAAAAGGTATTCTACTAGGTATCCTTTGGCTAGGTGTAAATCCTATTTTCTGGTTTGTTGAAGACTACTTATGCATTGTTATCCTTAAGGAGAGTTTTTGGTGAATGCATAATTTTTGGTTTGAGATAGTGGAAGCTTTGTGCACTAGGGTTTATATTTGTGAGTCTAGCTACTTGCATTGAGTTGGTGGAACCCTTGGTTGGCTGTTTTGAGTTTGATGGTTGAGTTGCTTCCATAGAAGTTGTTTGATCAAGTTATTGCTTTAATTTATTCATGATATTGGGCTTACTCCATTGAGTTGATTTGAGCAAGTTATTCTTTGCATTTGGTGATATTGTGTTGGTGGCTATTTTGTTCAAATATATTTGGAGGGAAAATGATTTCTACTTGTTCCCTTTTCTTGTGATGATTGGTTGAATGCTTCAAGGTTGATGTTGAGTTGAATGGTGTTGGTTGACTAAACCTTGTTTGATGAGCATTGTTGTTGAAACCCTGATTGATGGTGAAAAGAACATGAGTATCATTGTTATGTGATTCTTTGCATAGTTGGCAATTGTTGGGGTTTCATGTTCTTGAAAGAAAACATTCTATCCTATCCATTTCAGATATTGAGTTGAGTTTTCAAATTTGAGATTTAGATTGAGCTGAGTTGATTTGAGTTGAGTTTTGAGATTGGGATTTGAGTATAGAAAATATTGAGTCTCTAACAATTCTATTTATGCTTCTATGAGTTTGAAAAATCACATTGGGTCTCTAAAAATTCACTTTGTGATTTCCTACTAAGAAAGTTTTTCTTTTTGAGCTTTCTGAGTTTTTGGACAGGTTCCAGTGGGGACTTGTGAGCAGTTTTTGGACAGGTTCCAGTGGGGACTTGTGAGCAGTTTTTGGACAAGTTCCAGTGGGGACTTGTGATAAATTTTTGGACAGGTTTTGGTGGGGACTTGTGAGCAGATTTGGAAAGATCCTAGCAGAGGACTTGTAAGCTAAGTTTGATAGTTCTATCAGAGAACTTGAGGGCAGAGGTGCATTGGTTCTATGAGTAGAACCTAAGGACAGTTGGTAAGTCTTTGAGAAGGCTTGTATGCAGAGGATTGATTTGTTCAAGAGTTGGACAGATCTGACAGACATAGGAAGACTTGTACTAGATCGACTGACTGTGTTTGGTACAGGTTGCTGAGCTGCTGTGGACGTGATCATAGAAGGTAGAGGTCTCTTAGGATAAGCATTGAGGACAAGAGGTCTTCGATGGAAAGGAGTTCCATGTGCTGGCAAGAGGTAGAGGCAGTTGATATTCTAAAGGATCATTTCCAGAGCAGAGGGGAAGGTATCTCCTTTGGGCTGAGGCTCATAAACATTGTAATTGGGAAGGATTCCCAAAGAACTTTGAGACAACTTTTAGAGAAAAGTTTTGTGGACGTAGCCCAACAATTTTGGGTGAACCACACTAAAAATGTGCCTTCAATATGTGATGCTTTCTATCTTGATTAATGTTGTGTTGATGCCACTGCTATCTAAAGTTAAAATTATTAATTGGTTAAGTCTTATACTGTTCACCCCCCCTCTTAGTATAAGTCCATGTTCTTCAGTAATGAAGTCCACACATGGTCAGGGAATACAGGTCCTCTCGATCCTCACCTAGTTCACTCGCAGTCAATGATATACCTCTCCAAAGACAGATACGTGCAAAGTTTCCATGGGTTATGATAGATATTGGATTTGGTACTTCCTAATAATAATAGGTACATGGGATTTGAGGTAGGAGGTGGAGATGAAAGCCACCTCACTGATCTCTACCAATGGTTGGTCATGACCTCCAACTCACTAGTGTTAAAGTGATATGTGGTGTGTGGGGTTATTTTTATATTTTTATATTTTTATAATGAAAAGCTATGCATCAGAGAGCATTCATGACTATTTACCTACATGCCTAAAAAGAACATTTGATTTCATAAAATACATATCTAACTGATCTAAATGACTTTGATGCAATTTCTACTTTATGATGTAATGTTCTCTAGCTGGGATACATGCAAGAAAGATTAAACACACAAAAGCCTATAACATTGGATACTAGGGCATACCTTGAAAATAGAGGCCCACTGTTCCTAGAAGCACCTAGAGGAAAGCTAAAAAAATATAATAAGCTTCAAATGCATTTTTCTTCCATATTTTCTTATTTTTCCTTAATAAAAATATGATTTAAGTTGTTTTTTAAAAATAAGTTGCAGATATAGAACGATAGAAAATTAGGGAATGCTACCAATCTCAAATCCTTGTATGATGATGAAAAGACTACCCTCTACTACAATTTTGATTCCAACTGCTATCGGCTAGAGTGGCTACTTTTGGTTGCTGACTACAATAGTGATCAAGCTCTACTAGTCATTGTCGACCAGAGCGTCCAAACCTGCATACAAAAAATGCAATAAAATGTCAATAAATCAATATAAAACAAAAATCTAATGGGGTCCCGTTGTGATCACCATCTATGCAACCCCGAAAAACATGCACCACTTGCACAACTTGCGATATTATATCAAAATGAAAGAAAAACCACAAAGCAATAGATAACATAGAAATAATGATAAATAAAGAAATATCTTTTATTATTAATTTCTTTGTACAATCTTAGTTACATATTAGGCTGTCTTAGGGATACCCATTTTGATACAATAATATACAAGTGGAATAATGGTGTAAACAAATTTACCCTCACAAAGGGGTGGTGCACTTCTATAGGCCTCCCAATCTCAAACATGAACTTTTATGAGGGTTTACAGATGCCTCCTTCCCCTTCTCTTGCCTTGGAGGAATCTTATGCACTAGATGCCTTGAATCGGTCTTGTAAACCTGTAACTTGTGTGCATAGAAATAAAAAACACTATTAGTAGCATGGGAAACCTATTCGAAAGAGGCTCTTATTAGCAGATATGATAAACATGATATATGAGCATGATAATATTAAAATGCAAGCACAAACTAAGTGATAAATGCATAGAAAACTCAAAAATATAGTGTAAATGCATTAATGAAATCAAATCTAAGAAAGAACTAATTAATGAACCAAAGAAATAATTATATCTACACTAGAACTAGGAAACTAATGTCTAAAAACCCTAGGCTATACCTGTGGGCCACTGTCAATGATAGTGGCCACAAAATGAAGCTCTTCTCCTCATGAACCAAGGGTTGTAGCACTAGATTCCTTGCTCCAATTGATGTTCAAGGGTTGCCTATTGTGTCTGGTATACTGATGGGCGATGAAGAATAAATGGATTTGAAAGTAGGTGCATAGACGTAGCTCAACCAAACAATGCTTCACTGCTCCTTAAAGGGGGGCATGGATTCACTCTTTGATCAGCTAGGGCTTTGCTACACAAAATCCTAATATTCGCAGATCAATTGCTTTGCTTGGGAGAGTCCATATGTAGAACTCCCTATTTCAGATCTAGATCTAGATCTTGGCTTCTAGGAGAAGCCAAAATCCAAATTTACATGCAACTGATCATCCTAGGGAGAAGCATCTTTCACAAATTAGCATTGAAGGGGTAGTTAGGAGGAACTCTAGGATTTCCTCACCAAAATATTCTCGTAAGTAATGCAAAGTGCAATCATACTGCGTGATCTGGGCCCGTATTCATGACCAAAATGTGCATGGTGATAGTTTCTATTCAGAGCAGTGGCTAGGTTTGGTTGTTATCAGCTTTAGTGGGCAGATGTGGCAGCCACTCTGCTTGAGAGTAGTTTAGCCTGGATGGGCTAGAACTACCCTTTTTGAGTGGTTAGGATCACAGCTAACGCTTGGAAAGGTTCAAGATGATTCATATGGTCTCTGAATGTGCCCATATGAGTAGTCTCCTAAACATGATGTATTTTAGTTGTCTACACATGTTATATGTTACATCATATGATATAATACATAAGAGGGTGTTAAGGATGTGTGGTCCTACTTTTAATGGTAAGGTTATAGTGCATGTCACTTCTCTTTCTTCATTGACAAATGTTCTAATAACAAGGTCTAATTTTTATAAGTCTTCTATGCTCAAGTTAAAATTTTGTAAATATTTGACATTACAAATATTTAAGGTTGATCCATTATCTACTAAGACCCTCTTGATATGTGTATCCTCTACTTGAGCTATAATATAAAGAGGTGAATATCTTGATATGGTTTCATGGGGTGTGTCTATCATATAAAAATCTAAGATGGCACTATTTATTTAGGTGAAACCAACTATGTTGGTAATGTCATTAGGAGATATATATTGTGGTACTTCTTCCTCACTTATAAGTTTTAGCAATATTTTCCTATGAGTGGGTGATTTATTTAGTAGTTATAAAAGGGAGATATTTGCGGGTGTGTTTTCTAATTATTATCTGAGATAAAAAGAGTGTAAGGTGTTTTAAGGAGGTGTGAGGACCAAACTTAATCTATTAAGGATATATACTTTGGTATTACAAGGGGTGACTAAGGGTGGTTTCTTGGAGGATTGATTCTTGGCCTATTGTCTAGTCACTATGTAAGATGGTTTTGATAGATGGATGGTACCTACAAAGTTGGTAGACTTTTGATCACTTGTTGGAAAGGGGTTTTGAAAAATCCTATTTTTTTTAGGAGTATCTTGTTCGTTGAAAACTATATTTCCTTCTTATATAATATCTTGAATAATATTCCTTAAATTAATACACTTGTTTGTTGTGTGCCCTTTTATGCGGTGATAATTACAATGTTCATCATGTTTGTACCAATTGGGTAACTCTTTGGTAGTATCCCAAGGTCAGATAGGTGGGAGATCCATCATATTTTAATTGAGAAGCATTTTTAACATGGTGTCTTGGATTTTTCTAGTATTTGTGTTTTGTCATTTAGACGTGTCTTGTCTTGTTACTACTAGTTTTTGAGGAGTGTTTTGAGTTGTATTTACATTATTTTTTTGATGGGAATTTGTTACACCATCTCCTATGACATGTTTGTTATATTATTAACCTTTATTGGAAGTATTTTCTTCCTCTCTCTCATAGATAATTTGTATACATATTATGAGGATGGATTCTCCACTTTTAGCCATGTCTATGACTTCTTCAAAAGAGGTTAAATTTACCATTTTCAAAGGGTATGATAGTTGTTCATGAATGTTTCTTATGAAGATGTGTTGAAGTTATTTAAGGGGATAAATGTGTTGATATTTTACCACAAAGGCCCTCCATTTAGCTAAGAAGTCTAAGAAATATTTGGTATTGGATTATTTGAGTTGGTATAGATCATCCATAGAAATGTTTTCTTCTATAAAATTTGAAAATTGCTTGATAAAGGCTTCCATAAGTTCCTCAAAAATTTTAATGGAATGATGAGGTATTTGAAAATACCATTATAAGGCTATAACACTAAGGCTTTTTGGAAATAACCTAAGAAGTAACTTCTCATCATGATTGATTTCACTACATGCTATTTGAAATAGCCTCAAGTGGTTAATGAGATCTTGTTTTCCATTGTACATTTAAAAATCAGGATTTTCAAAGTTCTTTAGAAAGGGATGATTGAGTATTGTGGATATAATGGTTTATTATAGAACTCTTCAAAAGAGTACTTTTATTGTTATGACCCTTGAAGAGAAGAAATTTGATGTTCAAGCTCTTTAAACTTAGAGTCTCTCTTTTTAAGATATTGTGAAAGTTGTCAGGTCTCCGAGTTTGGTGGATTAGGTAAATTCAAAGGGGATTGTGAGAGAAAAGGTAGGGTCATAAAATATGAAGTAGCTTGGTTAGATGTTGCAAGTGGAGGGGTATGGTTGACCCCCAATTCATGATTTAAAAATAGGTTTGTGGAATTGGGATTTGGAATGGGTATTGTGATGCAAGGGGTTGATGTTGAAAAGGGCATGTCCATAATGGGTATACCTATATATATGGTTAGAGAAGTTGTAGAATCAACTGGATGTTCGATAGCCACATTAAGACTAGCAAATTTTTTCAATTTTTATTAATTTGTGCAATAGTAGATTGACCATGAGAATGCTCAAGGTTATCATGAGGTGTAAATGATTTTTTCCTATTTTACTCTTCAATTTCTTCTCTAAGAAAATCTAAAAAACTTTCTTTATTTCTTTTGATATAATCTCTAATGTGATCTAAAAAGTTAAATTTGATGCTTTCAATGAGGTGTTCTTCTTCCCTAGGCTCATGATGTGGCCAAGGGTTTTCTACTTGGTCTTCATGTTCATGTGTATAAACCTCATAGGATGAATATTTTAAAACCTTAATTCGGGTATTATAGGGGTGTTGAGCCATGGCTTGAAGGTTTAAAAAGTGAAGTTAAATTATTAAATTACTTATATAAAAGAAGAAAATATGTTTTTAAATCCTTGTCACTTTGGAAAATATCCCTCCTTATGACTCTCGCTAGCCCACTATAATATACTAGCCAAAAAATATTGCTCCCCCAAGGCTGTACATTGATTAAATCAAGGGTTCATTATACTTCCCCCAATAGGACTAACAATTTGGTTATGTTCTTGTTATATTTGTTTAATGTGATTTATGTTATGCAAATAGAATTAGATGATATTGCTTTAGTTTAGTTCTTTTTATCTTATTAAGGAAAAATGAGTCTTCACATTAGGTTCACCAAAATGTAAATTTGAGAAAAACCTCACTTGTGTGCAAGAGGGATTCACTAGAATCCCTGCTTTCCTACTCAATAATATATTTCCAAAGGAGAACCTTCAACATAAGTAGGTTTTATATCGTGTATAAAATAATATGACTATGTGTGTTAAGTTGATGTATTTATAAAAAATTTAATGGGCTTATTCAACAAACATCTAAATTGTCGGACCACTAATCTGACTCTTTATTGAGCCTTGACAAGATAAAGTTTAGTCAAACCTAAAGAAAATATGATCTAAAATGCATGATAAGTATAAACACATAAAATGCAAGAATACAAGAACTAACCTAGTATGCTTTTTGGCTTTGAATGATGTCTATGCTAAATATATATATATATATATATTTTTTGAAAAATTTGAAAAAACTTGTATTAAAACAGAGAACAATTACAAAAGGGAGAAAACACATCCCAACCGAGAGCAAGAAGCAAGATTACAACAAGGCACGAAAACGCGACATGTCACGAAATCGTGACATGTCGCGATATCGCGACAGCAACCCAACCGAGGCCGCGCCAGAGAAACAAGTCACGAAAACGTGACATGTCGCGAAATCGTGACAGCCAAGCCCCGAGGCACCTAAACACCACAAACGTCGCGAAATCGCGACGGCACAACCGCAAGGCGCCCAATCACCAAAAGTGTCACGAAATCGCGACGAGATTTCCAAAAGGCGCCTGATCACCAGAAGTGTCGCGATATCGCGACGAGTTCTCCCCTTGGCGCCAGTGCTGCAAAAGAGTCACGAAATCGCGACGAGTTTTCCCCATGGCGCCAGTTCTGCAAAGGTGTCACGAAATCGCGACGAGTTTTACCTTTGGCGCCCAAACTGCAAAAGTGTCGCGATATCGCGACGAGTTCTCCCCTTGGCGCCCATTCCTCAAAGGTGTCGCGATATCGCGACGATTTTTCCCCACGGCGCCAATTCCCCAAAACTGTCACGAAATCGCGACGAGTTTTCCCTTTGGCGCCCAACCTTCAAAATTGTCGCGATATCGCGACGAGTTTTCTCCGTGGCGCCCAACCTTCAAAAGTGTCACGAAATCGCGACGGTTTTTCCCCTTGGTGCCAGCTTGCCAGAAATGCCACGAAATCGCGACGATTATTCCCCTTGGCGCCGATTCAGCAAAAGTGTCACGAAATCGCGACGGCTTATCGCCTTGGCGCCCAACCTTCAAAAGTGTCGCGATATCGCGACGGTTTTTCCCATTGTTGCCAGCTCTCCAAAAATGTCGCGATATCGCGACGATTTTTCTCCTGGGCGCCCTTTCAGCAAAAGTGTCGCGATATCGCGACGGTTTTTCTCCATGGCGGACAACCTTCAAAAGTGTCGCGATATCGCGACGGTTTTTCCCCTTGGTACCAGCTCTCCAAAAAGGTCGCGAAATCGCGACGATTTTTCCCCTTGGCGACCATTCAGCAAAAATGTCGCGATGTCGCGACGGATTTTCCCCTTGGCGCCTAACCTCCAAAAATGTCGCGATATCGCGACGATTTTTCCCCTTAGCGCCATTTCTCCAAAAGCGTCGCGAAATCGCTACAGCTTCCAGCCACAGGCCCCGACGGCGCAACAGGTCACGAAATCGCGACAGTCTCCCACCAAAGGCCGCGACGGCGCAACAGGTCACGAAATCGCTACAGCTTCTCTCCAAAGGCAGCGACGGCGCAACAGGTCACGAAATCGCTACAGCTTCTCTCCAACGGCCGCGATAGCGAAACATGTCACGAAATCGCGACAGCTTGCCACCAAAGGCCGCGACGGTGCAACAGGTCGCGATATCGCGACAAAAACCATCCTTAGCATTTTCTTTGTTCATTGTCTTAAGGATCGTTCCAGGCCCTGCCTAATCACTTCATCCTCCAAAGGCATGTCACTGTGCAGCTGCACCCCTACCTCTTTCTCAGCACCCATCTTCGCAAGGAAATCAGCCGCTTTATTTAGATTTCTACTCACATAAACAGGGATCACGTCATCTAGTTCTCTCCATAGTTCCTTGATTTGAGAGACCAAAATCCTCAACCTCCATGCTTTCAAAGCAAAGTTCCTCATGCAGTCAAGAGCTCCAACCAAAATTTGAGAGTCAGATTCTATAATTACCCTCCTATGGCCCTGATTAACTGCCCAAAAAGAAGCAGCTTTGATTGCAATGGCTTCAGCTTCGTTATTTGTGGTTCTTCCCAATCCCTGCAGCTCCCAGTAGAGCACGGTGCCCTCGTGATTTCGGTAGACCACACCAATGCCAGCACTGCCCGGATTGCCCTTAGCAGCTCCGTCAGTATTGATTTTAATCCAACCGTCGGGAGGAGGTTTCCAGCTGGCTCTGACCTGTTCCTCTTGCTTTTCAACTCCCTCATCCATAGGCCCCGAATCAACCTGAGAGTCCTCATTTGCGTGGACGGCAACTGTTTCAGTGACTTTGCTCCAGATGACCTGCCAAACACCATCAAGCGTGGAAAACGTTTCTCAAAATATTCTTGCATTTCTTTCCAACCACACTTGCCACCAAATGAAATTTAAGCCGAGCTCCCAACCGATTCGAAGAGCTTTAGATTTAAATCTACCCCTCTTCCATCTTTCCAGAATGTTAATCCGATTCAAATCACCATTAAGCTGGATTTTATAATGAGAGAACCAGCGCTTCCAGATCTGGCGCGTGAAGGGGCATTCAAACATCAGATGATCAGTTGTTTCCTCGTTCTTATGGCATAGAACACATTGAGAAGGACCGATGATACCTCTGCACCTGAGGTTGTCGAAAGTGAGAATTCCATTGTGCATAACCTGCCAAGCAAAAAAGTTCACTTTCGGCCAGCCCTTGGATTGCCAAATCTGTCTCCAGTCCTCAACCGGGAAAGTAGGGGGGAGGCTCAGGGAGGATGTCATCATATCCGTATTTAATAGTATAAATGCCAAGGCTCCCATAGCCCCAAGCTAATTCATCCTCCTCGTCTCTCCCAGTGAGAAACCTTTCTTTCAAGATTCTGGACAAGATGGGTGCTAGCTCCGGAGGGATTGAAATTGGCCACTCCTCCAACTTCTTAAACTTCTTAAACTTGTACCCCCCCAGCTGAGTAGTATTGAAATAACTCTCAATTTGGACCCAACCCTTGGATTCTATGGCAGATTTTATTGGGAGTAGCTCTGGAAATTCAACCATGATGGGAGGAAACTGATCCCAAGAATCAGACCAAAAACGGGCCTTCTCCCCCCTCCCCACTTTCCAAAATAGCTGGTCTTTAATAACCTGAGATCCAAGCTTGAGAGCCTGCCATACTAAGGATCCAGCACCCTCCAAAGAGAAGCGACCCACCTCACTGGGGTTGACATGACCCAAGTACTTACTAGTAAGAATTCTACTGAATAAGGAAGTTGGTCGGGAAATCCACCTCCAAGTACAACTTTCCAGCCAAGGCTTTATTATTTAACCTCGGATCCTCTCGGTCCCAGCCTCACCTTTTACCTTGGGCTGGGTAACTTTATCCCAGCTCACTAAGGCCCACTTTCTCTCTCCCTTTGGTCCTTCCCACAAAAACTTTCTAGCCATCCGGTCCAAATCTTTCCAGATTGTAAGCGGGGCAGCCAAGATAGAGAATTTGTAGATAGGCATGGCTTGAATGACTGACTGTAAGAAAGTTACTCTGCCACCATAGCTTAACCACTTGTGAGACCAGTGATTAATTCTTTCCTTGATACCCTCAAGCAAGTGCCTCCAAGTGTCAAGTTTCAGCTTCTTGAAGTGCAAGGGAATCCCCAAGTAAACCACAGGAAGAGCAGTCCTAGTAAATCCCAGGATTTCTAAAATTCTGTTCTGAAGCCTGTGCTCCAGATTGAAAAAGACCACTTTGGATTTCTTGTCATTAATGACCTGTTGAGTAGCCCTGAGATATACATTAAGAGTATCCCTAATCGATCTTGCTTCCCTGAGGCTGGCAACTCCCATCAGACCAATGTCATCCACAAACCGCAGGTGTGATAAAACTTCGTCCCCCACCCTAACACCCAATAGTCTGCCTTGTCGTCTTCTCCTCAAGAAAAGTCTGCCAAGACCTTCAGCCAAAATCAAAAATAGATAAGGAGAGCAAGGATCCCCCTGGCGGAGACCCCGAGAGGCTCCAAAAGGCTACGAAGGAAGGCCCTTAATTAGAACAGAGTAGGTCGGGGAAGAGACACAGCTCATGACCCACTCAATCCAGTCTCCGAGAGAAACCAAAAGCAGCCATCATTTTGGCCAGAAAACTCCATTCAACCCCGTCATAAGCCTTGGACATGTCCAGTTTTATGAACATCCCTTTATTCCCGTAAGTGTGCATTGAATGAATAGCTTCCTGAGCCAGAACCACCCCATCCAGAATCTGCCGACCCTCAACAAAACCCCCTTGCTCAGAGGAGATAATGCTGTGAAGAAGGGGTTTTAGTCGCTCAGCCATTACCTTGGTGATTATTTTATACAACACATTACATAAGGCAATAGGCCTATAATCTGAAATATGGCTCCCCTCCTCCCCTTTTGGAATCAAGGTAATGAAAGTGTGGTTTAGAGCTTTGAGCATTCTCTTATTTTCTCTGGATTCTTCAACCACAGCTCTAACATCTTCCACTAAGCAGTCCCAGAAGGCCTGGAAAAACTCAATGGGGAAACCGTCAGGACCAGGAGTTTTACCAGTACTCATTCCAAAGACCACAACTGTCAGTTCATCTCTATCAATGGGTTTGAGGAGGGCCTGGTTTTCATCCTCAAAAATGAGAGCAGGAATGACAGAAATAACTTCATTTTGGGCCGAAGCATCCTGAACCGCACTTTCCTTAAAAAGCTTTGAGAAATAATCCATAGCATGGGAGTGTATATCTGGAAGAGTGTCAAAGGAATTACCATTCTCATCTTGAAGGACCTCCATCTTGTTCATCTGTCTTCGGGCACAAGCAGTCCGATGAAAGAATTTTGTATTTCGGTCCCCTTCCACTAGCCAGGTAGTTCTTGCTCTCTGCCTCCAATAAGTCTCCTCCTGGTTGTCAATGTCCTCCACCGCTCTACGCAAGGCATCATCCTCATCCTTGAGCTGATCTGTAATAACTCCTTCTCTGAACTATTTCTGAACCTCATCCCAGCGGGCCACCAACGGAGCTCTTTGGGCCTGGAAGTCAGATTTATTAGAACGCCTCCAATATTTCAACTGAGTTTTGACATATTGAAGTTGTTTGTGAATTCTGAACATTGCTCTTCCATAAGCTGGACGGCCTTCTTCCCACCATTGCGGGATTTTCTCCCGAAGTTCTTCTTTCTGCAGCCAAAAATTCTCAAATCTGAAAGGTTTGTGATGGTGTCCCCTCCCAGCCCCACCTTCCAACAGGATAGGGCAGTGATCAGAAACAGGGCCTGCTAAAATCTGAAAATTAATGTTCCATTTTACAAACGTCTCTTCTGAAAGTAGAAAGCGATCTAGTTTCACCTTCCTACTATGTGGCTCCCTCCTTTTATTAGTCCAAGTGAAGTTATTGCCAGGACATTTGATGTCCACTAGGTGTAAAGCCTGGACTTGAGCGATCATGAAACAGTCCCCTGGATCCAAAAAAGGTGTTCCCCCTTCCTGTTCTCTAGAAGATAATTTAGCATTAAAGTCCCCCGCTACAATCCAGTCTAGATCTTCCCTAGACACTCTCATGTCATGCACAGCCTTCCACTGCCGCCTCTGGCCCTCCAGGGTTTGAGATCCATAAAAGTTAGTAATTAAAACGACTTCCGCCGAGACATTATTCCTAAAAAGAGAAGTGAGAACACCCCTCCAGGCAAAGTGATCTATTGCAGACCATTCCAGAGAGTTCCACAGAGTAACAATCCCCCCTGAGGCACCTTGGGCAGCCACATCCATGTGACCAACACCCTTCCAGATTCTGTTGACTGTTTTAGACATAAGATCCAAAGACATCTTAGTCTCTTGTAAAAGCAAGAAATCAGTATTGCTATTTTCTAATAACCTTTGAACAACATATTGATGGGTTCTACTATTTAAACCCCTCACATTCCAAGATTGTATAATCATGGGTTACCCTGAGAGCAATAAGAATCAATTGTCCTCATTGATCCTCCCATGATCAATTTGTCTCCTTGAGCTGCTAGCAGCTCCTTATTAGATCTTCGACCTGCTCCCTGAGAATTGCTATTTTTTGGTCTTTTTTCCAGCTGGGTTATCCCCAAAGATGGCCTTTCCCTGCTCTTCTCTCGCTATCCCCATGTGGACATCCCGAGATACTGACTGCTCCGGATTATGGACTACTAAGGCACCAGAAGACACTGGTTGTGATACTTCACAGGGATCAACTATCTGTTGTATGACAGGAGAAGGTGAGAGGGGGGGCTGCCCAGGAATATTAGAAGTTTCCTTGAAACCCTCCAAGCCCTCCATAGAGTGATCCTCTTCATCAACCAATGATTTAAAAATCTCATACCTATTGGCAGGCCTGAGATTAGATTGCTCCTTTCCCTCCTTTTTGTTAGTCCGCCTTCTTCTTCTGGGTTGTTCAAAACCCTCTCTCGGAGCGTTCTGGCTCTGACCAGAGCTATTAGGATCTGTATTAGGAGCAGCCTTATCCTCCTTAGGCAGGTTTGGCATATCTGAAGGGGCCTCCATTTTGGCATTCATATTAGTAGGACAGAAATGGGCAAGATGCCCATGCTTATGGCAAACCCGACATCTGAAGGGTAGGGCCTCATAGTCTAGCTGTTGGATCCAGGTATGACCTGCCAGTTCAATATCCAACTCAGCCGGTAGAGGCTGGCTGAGATCCATCTCAACACAGATTCGAGCGTATACTGCCATGCTTCCTTCAATAGTGTCTCTGGCAACACCAATATGTCTACCAATCGTATTGCCAATCATGGCCAATACCTGCTCACCCCAGAACTCCATAGGAAGGGCGTATAATCTAATCCACACTGGTACAACAGTGGGTTCAACACGAGGGTCGAAGCCCACCCGCCATGGTTGTACAAAAAGGCCTACCGGGCCATGGTTCTTCTTTTTCGACTCAAAAGCCTTATTTCTGTCGGCCAGAGCCGAAAAGCTGACAATAAAATAACCATTACTAATAAACCACAATGAGTACTCACCGTGGGGTTCCCAGTTTTGACGGATCCATGAATGCAGGAAGTTCAGGGAGGGGCGAATGCCCATGAACTTGCAGATTAGGTCATGGTTCGCTCTGTAGAGAACTGATTCTTCAACCATGCTGGGTTCAATGACGATTTTTGGCCTGGATTCGGCCTGCGGCAGACAACCATTCACCCGATGAGCTGACGGCCGATTCCCAACAGCCGTGAAGATCTTCTTGTATGCCATCTTTTGCGCTTCAGCAGTCTTCGGGGAAGAATCGCCTTTAAACAGATCAGCATAAGAGCTGGTGTTTCCTGAGTCAGGAGCCGGAGAAGTCCCCATTGGACCCTCCAGGGGCACCGATCGGATCTTCAGATCCCCCGTACCCTAAATGCACTTCAGCAAGTCCGCAGAAACCAGAGAAAAATCGAGGATGCAGAAACTCTGGTTCAGAGAAGAAAATCGCCAGAGCTCGTTTTCCCGCAAAAAAAAAGCATCTAAAAAAAATTAAATATATATATATATTAAGGACAATAAGAGAAATGTGTAACAAACAAGCTATCCTAGAATGCAAACTATATGATTTTGGTTTTTTGCCTAAGCGTGTTTTGAAAGAAAATGATCTATGCTAAATATTATTTTATTTTCCAAAAGAAATATAATTTAAACAAATAATTTATTAGAAAACAAAGAGCTACAAATTGAAAATAGTGAAATTACAGTAAGTAGGGAGGTGCAAAGTGGTAGGGTTACCTAAATTGGTGCCTGATCAAATTCACCACTAATTGTCAAATTTTCCACTGACAAATTGTAGACACCAAAACAGCACCAATCCGATTATGTGAATACAAACACTGATCACATTAACACACACAGCCCCCAGGGTAGCCCCCAGAGGTTAAAAAGTGGTTCTAACCACTTACACAGCGAGTTTGCAAGTCAAAAATCAGTTTGGCACCTTTTAGACACTTTATTTCTTATTCGTCCCACCCAGGGACGAGTGCGAATTTGTACTCGTCCTACCCAAGGATGAGTATGGATTTGTACTCGTTTCACTCAAGGACGATTACTAGCGCTCGCTTCCGGGTGGGACGAATGCCAGGTTTGACCAGCAAAAAGTCGGACCTCAACGCATGACAACTCGGAACTACCACTCAGCTTTTCATGCATGACATAGGAGTGCGAGTGAGTTCTTTTAACAACACACATCTGCCAATTGACTTTCCCTCCACTGCATGGGAAGGAGAGTAAGATTTTTAAGACAACTCAGATTTGCCACTTAGCTATCCCTTCATTGCATGGGAGTACAAGTGAGCTTTGCTAAAACATGCAAAGACATGCACAGAGGCAGTTAAGAAGCCCTTGATCAAGAAGAAGTCTTCTCTTCACAAACAAAAGCATTCATGCAAAGAAACACTTTTGCATGTTAATTCAAAGAGACCCCTTGGGTCTATAAAATGGTGAGTTTCCTCACCCAAAGGATATACCGAGCAGGAGCATTCTGAGCAACGAAGTGCTGTTAATTCACTTACTTGCAATTTGCGCCCAAACCCCAATCTTTTGACCACAATATTCTATCAATTTGACGACAACACATCACATCAGGTTTCAGACCCATCTCAAGCGGATTGGTGTCGAAGCAAGGTTTTATCCGTGGGTGGTTTGCCTTCGGGCACCTCCCCGCTTTACTTCATTTATAGTATTTTAGCTAGTTTCATGTTTATGCATTTATCAAGTTTTTAGTGCATTTAGATTCATTTCAGCTATAGTTAGATTTATCTTTTATTTTTCACACAGGTGCTACTGATTCTTTGTTTGTTTCTTTGAACATAGATTTCAGGTCTATTTAAGGAGCAGCGAGGAATCGACCTTTGTCAATGCAAGCAGCGACAACGTTTTGGTTCGCCCATTTTATATGTGGGCACGCAGAATAAGGAATTCAGAGACAAGTTGTAGAGAACAATATCTAACGCTCCTATCCTCTAAAAAGGAAGGAGACGTATTGTAACATGAATTGAAAAGAATATCAATAAAAAAAGGGCTACATTTCATATTGTTCTTATATCTTGTGTTCATTCATTTGTGTTCCTTCCTTTTAATACGATTTCGTTTAGTCTTTCCTTTTTGTTTCCGGAATCTCGTGTTTTCAATGGCGATCACGGTGGGACGACTGTCCTCTATTTTTTTAGGTTAATTTACTGATCTAAAATTGCTTGTTTTTACAGGTACCTATTTTTTAACCTCGGACTATTATTCGTATCTGCACGTGACGATTACAGAATTGGTACTCGTCTCACCCATGGATGAATAAACTATTCGTTCCACCCTGGGACGATTACAGTCTGTTATTCGCTCCACCCAGGGACGATTATAATTTTGTGCAATTTTTAGAGAAAATCAAAGACATCCTGTTAGGCAGAGAAGAGGTAGGGGTTTTTACAGCTTTTGTCAAATTTCTATTTTTCTATTTTCTGGTTTTCAGTTTGTATGGCTTAGGGAAAGATTTCTTTTCGTTTGCCTGTTTCAATTTTGCACAATTAAAATGAACCCCACACATCACGAGGAATTTTAAACCAAGGCGTTGGTCGTAAAACCCCAACCCTTGAACAAGACCAAA
The DNA here is from genome assembly GCA_028583015.1 of Wollemia nobilis. Classification (NCBI taxonomy): domain Eukaryota; kingdom Viridiplantae; phylum Streptophyta; class Pinopsida; order Araucariales; family Araucariaceae; genus Wollemia; species Wollemia nobilis. The sequence goes on along the minus strand of JAQPPZ010016829.1, from coordinate 4,242,753 downwards.
GGTGGATTCCATTATCACTTTGGCTTGATATGTTGCATCCATTACCTCGATCGCGACTGTTGCTAGACGTAAATCCTGACGAAAGCTGACCGAGTGTAGCTTGGGGTGATTCCCAGCACACGAGGATAAGTCTTCTATGGTAGGTGTCATAAACAGAGCAATTTCCCTTCTGTACCACCTATGTTCCACATATCATCTGCTCTCACATACCTATAGTCTCCCTCACGTAAGGGCGGGTATATAGAGAGGTTGATATATCGGTCCGGCAATGGTATATTGAAGGGGCGACCATATTGGGAGTCATAAGAGCCTTCATACTTGCATTTAAACGTTTCACAAAAATCTTCAAAAAAAAAACAAACAAAAAAAACACACTAAACCAGATTTAGGGCACACTATTAATCTTTAAAAGAGATAATCATTGCTTGTGTGTGTATGCTATTTTCTGTTTAGACAAAAAAAAATCAAAAAAAAAAAAAAAATCATAAACAAAGATAAAAATCTATGCATTTTGTCACTCGCTCCAAAAGCTCCAAGGATTCCTGCAATCGCTTGGTCACCCCAAAATGCTCCAAAGGTGTCCATGAACCCTTTGGTCAACCCAAAAGTGCCCTAAGGTTCCCATAAGTGATGCAGGACCATCCAACAAAATATGGGAAATTTTATATTTTTCTCTAAATTTTAGTGCATCTTGCCGGGGCCATAACTTCTCAACCGTAGCTCCGATTGACTTGAAATTTTACAGGGAGTTAGGTGGGATAATTTTAAACAAATACAATTCCCTAGAATTCTATTTGCCCAAAAAAGTCAGTTTTTGGGGCCAAATTCCATCATCTAGTGCCCCGAAATTAGGTTTTAAAATTGGGCACGCAATTTTATGCACTTTTTGAGCTGTTCAGATGTCAATATATCCTAATGTATTTATAGTTAGGACTTGAGACTTCATTTTTGTCTTATCTACTATAAGAGGGATGCACACACCAATTTTGAGCCCCATCTGAATCATTTCAATTTTTAGGGTTTTTAGAGAGATCGCCATGGTATTCACCCGTAGTCAAGCCCACTCATGGGCAGACGCTGTGGAGAATGTCCAAAGAAACATGAGTCACATCCGTTATAGTCCCCAGGATTTGGTCATACCACCTTGGCGACCTAACACACAAGGCAGTCCCCTACACACCTTAACGGAAAGGGACTACAGGGGCACCTCTTCTAGGGGCACTCCTGTTCAGCATAGCACCCAGCACGCATCCTCCCATGAGGGGTACATCCATAGGAGAGCTCCCTTAGATGCTCGTTATGAGTGGTCACCATGCAATGAAGCACTAGGTCAACATAGGGTTCGACGGGAGGAACCACATGATTACACTATCCCTCCTTCACCCCCTCTAGTTGTCAGGACTACAAGGACAAATTCAGAGCACAAGGCTCCTCAGGCGGGGCGAGCCAACTCTGCCCATTCCTCTTTCACTTACAAAAGAGATCACGAGGAAAAACTTTACCTTCCTCAAGAGCAACATACATCGCAAGAACAATACGCCTCTGCAATTGCTAGCTTTCAGGATTACCTATTGAGGCCAAAGCCTCGGGGGAATGCCGCTACCCCCAATAGAGGGAGGCGACCTATAGAGATCTCGGATCACCATGACCGAGATAGATATCTAGGAGAGGCATCTAGGCCTTCTAGACATGAGACGACAGGACCAACTATCTTAAAATCTACCAAGCATATTGCATGTCGGATGCAACTCACGTTACTTGAGCTAGAACAACAACAGTTAGAGCAACAATATTTTTTAAATCAAGAGCGCCTTTAGCTCCAGGAGGATGAGTTGTTACAACACACTATGCAGGCGAAGACTCCAAACCCTCGCATGCATAAGACAAAACATTATGAGAAACACAACTGGGTGCAATACAGGTCTCTACGACCTTATCAAACGTTGCCCTCGATGCCTCCTAGACTTGAGTGGGAGGCCAATCCTAAGACCAATGACGGGTGCCTTCTTTAGGCACCCACCCAGGTTCATGGACCACCCCCAAAAATTCTTCAAGAAGCCTCTGAGGAACCTGAGCTAGAAAAAGAGTGGACTAAAACGAAATACCAAAGCATGGGGGGTGCTATCCAGCCACCCCTCCCAAGGCATCAAGTTTCCCATAACTTGCAATGGGAACAAATCAAACAGGAGGAGCTCAAATCCCCCGATACAAGCAATGCGTTGCCACAGCACTTAGAGTTGGTAGAGATCAAGATTTTGGGGTCCCAAATGCCCAACTCACATGAAAATCCTCTCAAATAGGATCAACCCCTAGTTGTAGAACTACCTAATGACGAGGTCTTCCATATCTCAGAATCACCAAAATTTTATGAGCCTGACTCTCTCGCCAAAGACGAGTCAGCATATGCAATAGTGGCATGGGACCCGTTCGAGTCTGACAGCACTAATTCACAGGTGGTCCCCATGGATGAGCATCACATAATTCTCCTAAAATTATTCCCTTTGGAGGCTCCCATCGAGCCTGTGCCATTACAAGAAAATTCGGTCCCCCCACAAAGCATGAAACAACCCCATCAAGACCATGTCAATATGCTCGAGTCGGACGAGCTTAGCATGTCACAGATAGATGTCGAGGCCAAAGAGGACCTTTGGATCATCAAAAATGATTACGAAGATGAAACTAAGATGGCATATCTCAATCATGCACGATGACACAATCATCCTGTCACCCATGACGAACTAATGGCCCAACTAGGCATAAGACTAGGGCATGAATGGCGCATAGACCCGACCCACTGGCATCACATGTTGATCCCACTCCTTTGGGAAGATCGCGAGCACCTTCCACCCAGAGATATCATAGCACCATCAGTGCCGAAGGTAGACCTTGCCCTCCTATCCGTGCATAAGGCTGATCCATTTGTGCAAATTCCTACAGAGCTAGATCCGGTGCACAAAGATCATCACGCTGGGGGTACCTCTATTCCCTGAAGAGCTAGTGGGTTACACCAAACGCTCCAAAGGTGTCCATAAACCCTTTGGTCAAACAAAATGCTCCAAAGGTGTCCATAAACCCTTTGGTCAAACCAAAAGCTCCAAGGATTATCGCAATCTCTTGGTCATCCCAAAAAGCTCCAAGGATTATCGTAATCTCTTGGTCATCCCAAAAAGCTCCAAGGATTATCGTAATCTCTTGGTCATCCCCAAAAGCTCCAAGGATTATCACAATCACTTGGTCATCCCAAAAAGCTCCAAGGATTATCGCAATCTCTTGGTCATACCAAAAGCTCCAAGGATTATCGCAATCTCTTGGTCATACCAAAATCTCCAAGGATTATCGCAATCTCTTGGTCATCCCAAAAGCTCCAAGGATTATCGCAATCGCTTGGTCATCCCAAAAAGCTCCAAGGATTATCGCAATCTCTTGGTCATCCCCAAAATCTCCAAGGATTATCGTAATCGCTTGGTCATCCCAAAAAGCTCCAAGGATTATCGCAATCTCTTGGTCATCCCAAAAAGCTCCAAGGATTATCGCAATCGCTTGGTCATCCCAAAAAGCTCCAAGGATTATCACAATCACTTTGTCACCCTAAAATCTCTAGGGATTTTCATAATCGCTTGGTCAAACCCTAAATGCCCCAAATGTATCTATAAACCCTTTGGTCAAGACAAAAGCTCCAAGGATTACCATAATCGCTTGGTCAACCCAAAAGCTCCAAGAGTTACCATAACTACTTGGTCAACATAAGTATTCAAAAATCAACAAAAACAACACAAAAATCAAAATCACAAAAACATTTGCATTTCAATTCCATGCATTCTCATAACACATCAAAATTACAAAAACAATTGCATTTTCCATACATTCTAAAAAAAAAACAAAAATCAAAATCACAAAAACAATTGCATTTCAATTACATGCATTCTCATAAAAAAACAAAATCACAAAAACATTTGCATTTTCCATACATTCTCATAAATAAATAAAAAAAATGAAATCACCAAAACATTTGCATGCATTTTCATAAAAATCAAAATACAAAAATATAGGTTGCATTAAACATTGCATCCATCCCTTGCATACTTCGATAGGTCATACAAGTCAAAAGCACCATAGGCTGTCATTACTTGGCCATTCCATCATTTTCACCGCAAATCCATTTTCATAAACACCTACATCCAGCATATTATCCTTTTATTTTAGCATCGTCAGTGTCACCTAATGTATATAGGGTTTTCGTTATTCAGATGTCTTTAAATTTCTAGCCACGAACTGTACACAGTTAAGCAGATTTTACATGGGAAAGTTTTACTTGGATCACACCTTGTTACGTAGCATCCCAACACATATTAACACACATAAAATAATTCCTAAGTTGTGTGAACAAAAGATGAAACCTGCACCGTCATCCTGGTTACCATAGGCGAAACGGCTATCTTGCTTATCCCCCTGTGCAATTGACCTTAGAAATGCTGAGAGTTGGCAAAAGGACAAGCTTCCTCCCTACCCAATTCCCCATGAATCCCAAGTTCTCAAAAGTTGCAAAAACATCAAAAATTTGCAAAACGTCAAAAAATTCAAAATTGACATCCTACAGTGCACACATCAAAAGGCACGTACAATAGTGATTCTCGTCACTCCCTATCCCTTGCTCAAAAAAAAAAAAAAAAAAAACATCAATAAAACAAAATAAACAGTGATCTTATCACTATAAAGAGCAAGTATCCCAATACAATTGAAGAAAAGCAGGGAGTCGAACTTGAATCCTCGGAATTCTCAGCATTTTGACAGGTCATTAGGCAAGCTTCAGTACTGGTTTGGTTGATAGCCTATCAGTCACTGGCAGTAAACCTCTCGCATGACGATATATCTGTCACATTAACTTGTGTAAAACCAGCAACTTTATTGTATTATTGCAGGAATGTTTAAATAAGGTTTACAATGTCGTGAATAGCACAGCGGCTAAACGGCAGAAACAAAGAACTGTTACATGGTTGTAACAGTATGTCTAATAAAGAAATAAAGACAAATAGAACAGTACGCTAACATCCCCCTTTATTACATTATTTGGGTAATGTAATAACTAATAGCTATACTAGACTACTAACATCCCCTTACATTATTTTGCAATACAAAGTGAGCTGCGAAACAATTCAAATTTGACACGTCCAAGTGCCTTAGTGAAAATGTCTGCAACTTGAGCATCGATGGGAATGTGCTAAAGTTGAATTCGGTGCTTTGGAACTTCATCTCGAATGAAATGACATTGTGTGTCAATGTGCTTTGTTCTTTCATGATGGACTGGATTCTTGACGAGGTTCAGAACACCCTGATTTTCGCAAAACAAGTGTATTGGAGATTTTGATGGATGGCCCATACTTGTCAGAATGCGATGTAACCATATCACTTCGCACACAACTTCATGTGCGGCGTGATATTCTGCCTCTGTTGATGAAATAGCAACCACCTGTTGCTTCTTGCTATGCCAAGAGACAGGACCAGATCTCAGATGAAAAATGTATCCAGAAGTTGACTTGCGATCATCAAATGATCCGGCATAGTCGGAGTCCGTGTATCCTTGCAAGAAGAATTTTTTGTTCCTCTTGTATTCTAGGCCATATTCCATAGTACCACGGACATAGTGAAGAACATGTTTTGCTACTTTCCAATGAGTGGTCTTAGGATCTTGCATGAACCTCGAAAGATAGTTGACAGCAAATACGAGATCTGGCCTAGTATTGGTCAGATATATGAGACTCCCAATAAACTGTCGATAGAGAGTGCCATCTACTTGAGGTGATTCATCATATCGTGATAACTGAAGTCCATTCTCCATTGGAGTTGCCATTGGCTTGCAGTCAGTCATGCGATATTTATCCAGCAATGTCTTAGCATACTTTTTCTGAGACACTTTGATGGAGTGCTCCTTCTGGCTGAATTCCAGACCAAGACAGTAATGGAGAAGTCCGAGATCTGTCATCTCAAAAGATTTGCACAATTTTCTTTTGACAGTAGAGATCATAGTTTCGAACTCCCTGTAATGAGCAGATCATCCACATAGAGTACAAGCAACACTATCTCATAACCCTGTTTCTTGAAATAGAGGTTTGCATCTGACGGACATCTCTTAAATCCATGCTGCATAAGGTGATTGTCCATTTTTATATACCAAGCTCGAGGAGCTTGTTTCAGACCATACAAGGATTTGACCAATTTGCAAACTTTCTGTTGTTGGCCTTCCACTTCAAATCCTTCAGCTGAGTCATATAGACTTCTTCTTGGAGATCACCATTAAGAAAGGCACTTTTGACATCCATCTGGTGAACTTTCCACCCATATTGTGCTGCCATAGCACACATAACCCGAATTGTGGTCATCCGAGCAGTAGGTGCAAAAGTTTCCTCATAGTCGATGCCTTCCTTTTGAGCATAGCCCTTTACAACAAGCCGGGCCTTATGCTTATCAATTATTCCATCTACCTTGTACTTGACTTTGTATACCCATTTGCAGCCAATAGGTTTCTTTCCATGTGGCAGATCAACAAGCTTCCAAGTTTTATTCTTCATCAAAGACTCATACTCTGTATCCATAGTGGCCTTCCACTAAGGCTCACTGAGAGCATCTTGCACTGATGCAGGTTCAAGACTATCTATGGTAGACATGAATGCCCTGTCATCATCAATATCCATATCCTCTACTTCTGTACTTGGAGTCACAGAAAGTTCCTCAAAATATTGACAAAGATCATAAACCTCACCAGTTTCTTTGGCTTCTCTTTCCTTTTGAGCCATACTGCGTGTACGAGGTCTATCCAAATTCAAATTGGGAGGAGTGCATAAATTTGCGTCTCTGATTGTATATGTACACCATTTAGGATTCTTCTTCGATGGTGATGAAGAAGATGTAGAAGGACCTCCTGTCTGTGTTGACGAAGGAATCTCCTCTTCCTTAGGTTACATAATATCTTGGTGTACATTAGATGTGCTCTGTGATGTGAAAGCTTCATCAAAGACAACATCTCTGCTGATATGAATTTTCTTGGTCAAAGGATCTATCAACCGATATCCTCTAGAGTGCTCAGAATATCCAAGAAAAATACATCTCAGTGTTTTCTCATCTATTTTCTTCCTTTTCTCTTTCAGTATGTGCATGAAAGCTTGACATCCGAAAATACGTAGATGAGATATGGAGGGTTTTTGACCACTCCAAGCTTCCTATGGAGTCATTCCTTTTAGGGCATTTGTGGGTGCTCTATTAAACAGATACACTGTAGTGGTGACAGCTTCTGCCCAATATTGTTGCCCAAGAGTAGCTCCTGTGAGCATACAATGAACCATTTCCATGATAGAACGGTTCCTTCTCTCAAGAACTCCATTTTGCTGAGGAGTATAGGCAGTTGTTAACTGTCTCTTGATCCCATGCTTATCTAGGAATGCAAAAAATTCATTAGAGGTAAACTCTCCCCCTTGATCTGAGTGGAGGGTTTTGATAGAAGCCCTTGAATCCTTCTCAATGGATTTCTTGAACTGTTGGAAGAATGCAAAAGCTTCAGATTTCAGTTTGAGAAAGAAAACCCACATCTTTCGTGAGTAGTCATCTACGAATAACTGAAAGTACCTCTTCCCTCCAACACTGTTGGGTGTGAAAGGACCGCATAGATCGGTGTGAATTAGCTCTAGAGGTTTTCGTGCTCTTGTAGAGCTCTTCTCAAATGGTACTCTATGCTGCTTTCCTGCCAAGCAGTCAGAGCACACTGGCAATGTGGCAGAAAGGGAAGGAAGACCCTTTACCATCTCATACTTGCCGAGCTCAAGTAAGTAGCCGGAACTAAGATGCCCATATCTCTTGTGCCATAGGGAAGTTGTCTCCTTGGTAGAGACAAATCATGGCAACATGTGGAGTAGAGATAGCATCTAGTGCAAATAAGTCGTGCTTATATGAAGTTGTTGCAATCTGCTTACCCTTCCTGGTAATGGTACAACACTTCTTTCCATTCTCAACACGAAAGTTGACAACCATATTTCTGTCCAGGATTTGTGTCACTGACAACAAATTATTGGCCAATCCTGGAACATAGAGGACTTTGTCAATCTGACACTTGCCATCAGGAAGAGTGACTGAAACTGTACCCTCTCCTTGAACCCTGTAGGTTTTATCATCAGCAATGGTGACAGGTTTGCCCTCCTTGGCCACAAATGATTCAAACCACGATCTGTCGCCAGTAATATGTTTGCTAGCTCCGGAATCGACATACCAAATAGGATCCCTCTGTGTGGAACCTGTGGTAGTCATGAGCACCTTGTGTGCCCATTCAAAATCTGAGTCAGATTCTTCAACAACAACATTCACCTGGGGTTGCTTGTTTTTATTTTGTGGTTTGTTTTTGCCTTTTTACTTGTTCTTATGCCAACACCTGTTGGTGTCATGGTTGTCTTTTTCATGCGATCTTGCACCACCTCTTCTTTTATTGAGGTTGTTTGCCTTTTCCTTTCGTATCCTATTGAGAATTTCCTCCTTTCTGAAAGTTGCCTCCTTTTTGCCCAGTACCTTTCTTCCTAGAACCCTGCCTGTTGGTGTATAGGGCTGTATTGGAAGAATCATCCTTGTGAAGTTAGCGTGCCTCCTGTTGTTGGAGCAGATTGGCCAACTCGATGTAGGTAATTTGTCGTTGGGACACCTGGATGGAGGTTATCAACATATCAAATGAAGAAGGTAAAGCTCTCATCACAAGTGAAATGAGAAGCTTTTCGTCCACAGTATCTCCCAAAGAACTCAATTTCTCTTTCAACTCAAACACTCTGCACAGAAAGAGTTCAACTGTTTCACCCTGTCTCAAACTCAGGTTATGAAGTTGTTGTTGAAGATGAAGAATGGTGGATTCATTCTTCCCCTCATAGATGGTTCTAAGGGCATCCCATGCCTCTTTACCACTTGCTTTGTCAGCTATATGAGGTTGCACTTCATCTGAAACAACAAACAAAATGAGCACCTTTGCTCTACTATATTTCTTGTCAAAAGCTATCTGATCTGCTGAAGGACCTGTGGATCCTGCTGTTGGTGAAGGCCTAGTTGCTACTCCAGAAACAATATCCCACAAATCTTCCATTTGGAGAATAGCCTTCATCTTATGTTTCCATGGTGTATAATTTGGACCTTTCAATAACTGATGTGGATCAGTCATCAATTTTGCAATAGCGGCCATAGTGAAGGTTCCTTATATCACCAATTGGTCCCCTTTTCGATATACCTTTTGCTAGGCCAATATACCATACAAAATACCTGCCCTTATGTGAGGGAAACTATAGGTATTTAGAAAGATCAACAAAAATCACCCGCCCTTACGTGAGGGAGACTATAGGTGATTTTTAGAGATCATACGATACGTGGAACATAAGCGGTACTGAAAGGGAATCGCCTTGTTGATGGCACCTACCATAGAAGATTCTTCTCATGCGTGGGGCGTAACTTCCCCTAAACACTATGAAGAATACTTCGTCAGGATTTACGCCTAAACACAAGTGCGATAAAGGGTAGTGGATGGAGTAAAAAAATGCAAAAATGGCGTACTTATTCCTCCTCGATGATTTATAGAGAACAAGCTCAGACGTCGTTATAGCAGCTATATTAGGCGGCGGATACAGTAGCCAAATCACGACAGCTTTACCTGTAAGTGCTGGCCAGAGGTATCACAAATACCGAACGCTGCAGTGCAATAAAATTGCACGGATGGGTTTTATATTCCGGGGACTTAGGGAGTGTTTGATTTTAATTTTTAATGTTATAGTGCAAAAATAAAATATGCATCATACAACAAAAAAAATTGCCCACAAGAATAACCCACAAGGTGTCGGTCACAGCCGAAAATGCACCTTTTACAATGCCAAATTGCTATTTTTCGAAAAATTACTCACTATCCCCCTTTGATTTTTGAAAAAATATCCCCCTTTAAAAAAATTTCTTTAACAAAGCATTTTAATAATTATTATAAATTTAAAATTAAAATAAATAATCTTAATTTCTATAGTTTTTAAACTTATAAAAAATAAATTAAAATTAAAAATTTTAATTTATAAAGTTAAAAAACTATATAAAAAAAATTAAAATTAAAAATTTTAATTAAAAAAATAATAATTAAAAAATGACTTTAGAAAAAAAATTTATACCTTATGGGGGGAAGTCGGCGGGATTTGAACCCCCGACCTGCAGGCTCCCTGAGCCTTACCGCACGGCTCACGACCACGTGAGCCAGCGGGCTGATCCGAAAGGATCAGTCCACCTCCTCCTTTTTCAACCCGAATGGTCCTCCTCCTTTTTCAACCCGAATGGTCCTCCTCCTCGGCCTCGCGAACTTCTGCTCAGCGGCTCCCGCCGCTCCTCTCTGTGGCTGCCTCAGCCGCCTCTTTTTTTTTCACGGTTTTTCTTTCCCAAAAAAATTCACGATTTTCTTTTCGAAAAAAAAATTCACGGTTTTTCTTTTCCAAAAAAATCCCGCCTACGGTCGCGGTCGCCCTCTGCGCGTCTGCAATCTGCGCTCGCGCTGGCTCTACGCATAGCGCTCGGGGGGGGGGTTTATACCCCGGGAGGGAGCGGGGAGGCGAGAATTTCAAATTTTAATTCCCGTCGGGTAGGGGAGGGGGTCTCGGGGAGCGCGCGCGCAATTTGCACGTCGCGCATGGGGGGGAGGGTGGTGGGGGGGACCTCGGGGCACGCACAAAAATTTCGCGTCACGCGGGGTGGGGGGGGACGGGGGGGCCTTCTCCTTCCACGTGGTGGGGGGGGGCTTTTATTTCCTCCCCTCCTACGCCCTGCGCAGACTATACGTCTGCAGCCTGTCCACCTGGACGTCGTGGACAGCGGACGTCCCGACGACGCTGTCCTGGACGCGTCCGCCCTTCCTGGGACGTCGCGCGCACGCCTCACAGCGTTTATGCTGCGCAGGGAAGGGGCGGCGGGGGCGTAGGCCGAGGACCTGGCGTCCACCGCCTGTGCTCTGCGCGGGCTGGCGCAGACGTCCTGCCGCCTGCACTTCTTTTTTTTTTTTTTTAAAGATCACGCAATGTCGTGATTTCTTAAAAAAAAATTGCGTCCACAAAACGCAGCTCCTCCTCCCAACAAAAAAAAAAACGCGAACTACCTTCGGGAAAAAAAACGTAGTCTCCCCAGCCTCTCCTCTCACGCTGTACTGCCCTGGCAATCTGGCTCTGATGCCATGTAAAACCAGCAACATTATTGTATTATTGCAGGAATGTTTAAATAAGGTTTACAATGCCGTGAATAGCACAGCGGCTAAACGGCAGAAACAAAGAACTGTTACATGGTTGTAACAGTATGTCTAATAAAGAAATAAAGACAAATAGAACAGTACGCTAACAACTTGTGTACAGATCAATGTTTGCATGTGGATGAGCTAGCTTATGGTATCCTAGATAGCATCGCAGATTAATCTGACTAAATACAATAAAGGAGTTAGTGGAGCTAATTAGGTGATCCTCAATACAGGTTCGGTTGAAAGCCCATCCTGCATCGTCGGTATCCCGATGAATAACACATAAACGAACTCAATTGCACACACAGGGATGTGAAATAACTTGGTTAAATTCAAGTCGAATTTATACCTTGTTCAAAAGTCTTGCGAGATAAATGTACAGATCTTGGCTAGTTAGTTAAAATATCCGAATCTAAGAAAAGCTTAACTACATTTTAAAAACAACTCGTCACATTTTATTTCGTACATCACCATCAAAATATATGCAAAATACAAAAACAAAGTTTTCACATGCAAAGTCATTTCACAAAGTCATCCCATTAGTATAGCAAGTCAGTCAAATCTTGTACAGTCTATGGTGCATCGACACATCATCAACAACTCATTTCATTCATTCCATATCTATACATCATACAAATTAGAAACATCACATTCATAATCACCTCTGCATACATCAAACACATACATAAAAAACACGCCACAAAAAAAAAAAAAAAAAAAAAACAAACACAACAAAACAACCAAAATATAAAAATGACAAATGCCAACAAAACCACTAAAAATTGTCGGACAAAAGTGCTCTTGCACTTAACCTCCTGGCATAAGAAAACTGATGTCGGGGTCTACCTTGTCGCTATCCTACTCCCCAAGAAGGCTACCATAGCCGGACCGCTCCATGGGAATATGGATTTTTGCCAATGTTAACCCCAAATGGCATCCCAAAATGGGTTCACACCCACAAAAAATAGGTCAGAAAGTCGGAAAACTGCTTGCACATTCAACAGACAAACATATGAAGGCACCCTCACTTAAGTCATCTTGGGTCAAGCGATTCGTCGCTTTTCTCATGGCAGTCATTCCTTCATCGATTTGTCTCTTGAGGGGGTAGTCACACTTAAGTCACCAATCAACAACAACACACCCAATCATGGCAATAGCATGCATTCAAAGAATCATTGACAAAGACAATCACGCTCCTGCTTGGGGCAGCAAACAAGCAATAATCACAAAATTGATCAAACACTTGGCATTCTCGAAGCATGAACACAAGGTTCCCCCATGGATAAAAGGTTGTGCCCTTTGCCTATTCATGACTGATCAATGTCCAAGCTCAAGTCACACCTCACCAAAATAGGTTAATACTTGAAATCAAATTCCTTAGCTCGTCAGAAGCAAGGATTCAATAATGCATGCCCTTTCCATGCTTGGGGCATCAAGAGTTGGTTAGGTTACTGAGAAACCCTAATCATTAGTGCTTTGGTTATCTATTTTTGCTCGGCGCTGTGCCATGCACAGCGCTTCCCAAAAAGGGGCATCTGTAGACACCAAAACAGCACCAATCCAATTATGTGAATACAAACACTAATCACATTAACACACACAGCCCCCAGGGTAGCCCCCAGAGGTTAAACAGTGGTTCTAACCACTTACACAGCAGTTTTGCAAGTCAAAAATTAGTTTGGCACCTTTTAGACACTTTATTTCTTATTCGTCCCACCCAGGGACGAGTGCGAATTTGTACTCGTCCTACCTAAGGACGAGTATGGATTTGTACTCATTTCACCCAAGGACGATTACTAGCACTCGCTTCTGGGTGGGACGAATGCCAGGTTTGACCAAGAAAAGTCAGACCTCAGCGCATGACAACTCAGAACTACCACTCAGCTTGTCATGCATGACATAGGAGTGCGAGTGAGTTCTTTTAACAACACACATCTGCCAATTGACTTTCCCTCCACTGCATGGGAAGGAGAGTAAGCTTTTTAAGACAACTCAGATTTGCCACTTAGCTATCCCTTCATTGCATGGGAGTACAAGTGAGCTTTGCTAAAACATGCAAAGACATGCATAGAGGCAGTTAAGAAGCCCTTGATCAAGAAGAAGTCTTATCTTCACAAACAAAAGCATTCATGCAAAGAAACACTTTTGCATGTTAATTCAAAGAGACCCCTTGGGTCTATAAAATGGTGAGTTTCCTCACCCAAAGGATATACCGAGCAGGAGCATTCTGAGCAACGAAGTGTCGTTAATTCACTTACTTGCGATTTGCGCCCAAACCCCAATCTTTTGACCACAATATTCTATCAATTTGATGACAACACATCACATCAGGTTTCGGACCCATCTCAAGCAGATTGGTGTCGAAGCAAGGTTTTATCCACAGGTGGTTTGCCTTTGGGCACCTCCCCGCTTTACTTCATTTATAGTATTTTAGCTAGTTTCATGTTTATGCATTTATCAAGTTTTTAGTGCATTTAGATTCATTTCAACTATAGTTAGATTTATCTTTTATTTTTCATACACAGGTGCTACTGATTCTTTGTTTGTTTCTTTGAACACAGATTTCAGGTCTATTGAAGGAGCAACGAGGAATCGACCTTTGTCAATGCAAGCGGCGACAACGTTTTGGTTCGCCCATTTTATATGTGGGCACGCGGAAGAAGGAATTCAGAGACAAGTTGTAGAGAACAATATCTAACGCTCCTATCCCATAAAAAGCATCTAAAAAACATTATATATATATATATATATATATATATATATATATATATTTAAGGACAATAAGAGAAATGTGTAACAAACAAGCTATCCTAGAATGCAAACTATATGATTTTGGTTTTTTGCCTAAGCGTGTTTTGAAAGAAAATGATCTATGCTAAATATTATTTTATTTTCCAAAAGAAATATAATTTAAACAAATAATTTATTAGAAAACAAAGAGCTACAAATTGAAAATAGTGAAATTACAGTAAGTAGGGAGGTGCAAAGTGGTAGGGTTACCTAAATTGGTGCCTGATCAAATTCACCACTAATTGTCAAATTTTCCACTGACAAATTTACCACTGACTGACATTTTTTGAAAACCTACAAAAAGAGATAAAAAAAATTAGGTTTTCTAATTTGGAGGATCTATCTAATTGTAGAGAGGTGATAGGTTATCTTCCTAGCTGATCAGACCCCTTATTAGAACAAAATTGAGTATGATTTGACCTCCTTTTAGAATGAATGTATTCCCTATTGAATTTTTCATTGAGTGGAAAATTTTCCAATGTTATTTTTGATAGATAGTGGAATATTTTCTCTATGTATTTCTAGAGAGTCAAATTTACCAATGACTGTAGGTAGTGGTGATTTTGCTCTGAGATAGGGTCGATTGAGTTTTAGGTCAAAATTTGGGGTTATTTTGGGTCAATTTTGCATGAAATTAAGAAGGGATGGAATGATGGATTCCTAAGTTATACTAATTGTGATTTTGTAGAGTTTTAATAGGATGATGTTTGAATCTCATACAATTTGCAAAGAGGGATGAAGAGGATGAGACAACAAGGTTTTGAACCTTTGTTAAAAATGGAAGCTACAACAAAGACCTCAATGCTCTCATATAAAATATAAGGAAAAAAGAGGACTTGCTTGTGAAGGAGGAATGAAAGGGGAATGCAACAAGTAATGCTAACTTGAAATAAATAACAAGAAATGAAGAGTTTATCTAGATTGCATAAAAATTAACATGAGCATGAAATGAAATGAAAGGAATGAGTATATGAACTTGAAAATAATGTAGAAATGAGCATTAAACTAAGCTACATAAATTTTAAGCCTATAAATGAAGGTTATTTAGACCAAATAGAAGTAAATGCCTACAAAATAAGAGAAATTAATGATTGATATGCATGGATACAATAAGTAAATAAGGCCAGTATGCAATAATGAAGAAGAGAATGCTTATGAAATAAAGATGACTTGTTGTATATGAAATAAATGAGTGCAAAAAATCTTAGCATAGCCTGCAAAAGAGTGTTAGAAATATAAAACGAGCAATAAGGAAGAAATAAGTAACTATGAATATAAAATTCAAGTTAGCAAGGCTAAAATAGGAGAGGAAAAAGAATTAATGAGAACAAAAAATGGAATGAAAGATAAGTGAGGAGTTATACAACCTAGTAAGATCTCCTCCTTGCCTTGTTTGACTTACCCAAAGTAGCCTGATGAAGATGCTCAAATGATAATATTAGAGGATGCAAATGAGAAAGAAGGCAAGAGAATTTTAGCAATGTTCCTAGCTCAAAATTGCTTTTTGGAATTCTTGCCCCAAGGATTGCATTTATGGGTTTTTAGAGAGGGGATGGAGAGGAAAAATTGGTTGGTATGCTCTTAATTTTTATTTTTTATTTGCATGCCTGGTTCATTGATAGATCATGTGAGGTTATAGGAGGTAGTGGGGCAAAATAATATATGTACCTTTGGCTTGTGCTAGAATATTTTAGTTATTTTAACAAATTTACCATTATTTATCAAAATCACCATGGCATTTTTTACACTGATTGACATTTTTTACCAATGGTTAGTTTTACTATTTTGAGGTTTGAAAAATGGTATTTTGCAAAGATGCCACTGAGTGTCAAATTTACCACTGACATTTTTGATAATGAGTGGCAATTTTGACAAGGGTTGAGAATGATGCCCAAATTGTTGGGTTTGATATGATTCAATATTTATTGATGTTGAAGAACACAAGCTTATACTAAGAGGGTGGGTAAATAGTATAAGATAAAAATTTTCACTTTTCTTTCCAAATAAATGACCTCAAATGATATCAATGCAATAATGAAATAATGTACAAATCAACATACACATAAGAGATAAATATTTTACGTGAAAAAACCTCTCAAGATAAAACCACAGCAAAATATTTCTTATATTTTTCTTCAATAAATTTTGTGGGCACCAACCCATGGGAGACACCAATCCCCTATACAAGTTTATGGACACAAATCCATAGGAGACACCAATACCCTATATAATTTCATGGAAACCAATCCACAAGAGACATCAATCCCCTTGCTCAAGTTCATGGACACCAATCCACAGGAGACACCAATCCCATTGCTCAAGTTTGTGGACACCAATCCACAGGAGACATCAATACTCTTTCTCAAGTTCATGTACACCAATCCATAGGAGACACCAATCCCCTTGCTCAGGTTCATGGACACCAATCCACATGAGACATAAATCCCCTTACTCAAGTTCATGGACACTAGTTCACAAGAGACACCAATCCCCTTGCTCAAGTTCATGGAAAACAATCCATAGGAGACACCAATCCCCTTGCTCATGTCTATGGATACTAATCCATAGGCGACACCATTCCCTTTGATCAGGTTCATGGATACCAATCCACAGGATACACCAATATCCTTCTTATCACAAATTTAGTCTAAAACTTTGCTCAAGTTTGTCCTCAAATCTTGCTCACAAACACTGCTCAAATCTGCTCCAAAATTTTCTCACAAACACTGCTCAAATCTGCTCCAAAATTTGCTCATAAAAACTGCTCAAATTTACTCCAAAATTTACTCACAAACACTACTCAAATATGCTCCAAAATTTACTCACAAATACTGCTTAAATATTCTCACAAATACTGCTCAAATCTACTTCAAAACCTGCTCACAAATACTGCTCAAATATGCTCCAAAACTTGATCAATAATGGCATCAAGTTCTTCACCTTTTCTTGAGTTTTCTTTCTTCAACTAAAAGCAATTCAAATATATTCTACCCAAAATTCTTTTAACTTCATGAACATATAGAGTATGCTATGCACTAGTGTAGAAAGCTTAAAATGGCCAATATGTTATTCACATTCATTTAGTCTATCACTTCCACATATCTCACATTTATTACATTTTAAAGGTAGCTCAAGTCTAGCATTAGATAACTTACTTGTGTTTTGAATGGAGATGCTAATACCTTACTTTTATTCCATTATCATGTGCACATTTTCTTATTGAAATGGTTGAATTTTCCTTCCTTGTTAATTAAATTCTTGGGTGAATATATGATCTCAATCCTCTTACTCTATTCTTTTAAGTCTTGACTTGTTTCAATCTGTGCCCTCCAAATTTGCCTTAATTATTCTGATATTTCTTTTGCATAAGCTTTCCAAATATGCCTTAACAAAATGATTTTCCTTTTAATAACTTTATAATAATAAAATGACACCTTATATCTCCCTTTTATCAAATTTAATTTAAAAACTTTACCCTTACGTTGCACAACAAAACTTAGCAATCGTCGGATGAGATTCAACCTTCTGACCTCTAGAAGCGTAGTGACCTAATGTAGGCTTGGAAACCATCTGGGCTAACCCAGTTGATGAAACCAAAAGGGCACAATAAAATACTTAACTTCTTCACTACGTTATCCTGAACATCAAATGCTTTAGCAAAATAGGTGTCAAGGAGATTCGATCCATGAACCTTCTACATCATAGAGCCCTAACATGGGCTAGACAACTGACTAGGATACCCCAATGAATTAAACCAAAGGGGCACAATAAAATACTTAATTCCTTCATTGTGCTATCTCAAACATCAAACGCTTCAGTAAAATAGGCATTAAGGATATTTGACCCTCGAATCTTCTGCACCGCAGTAGCCTAACATGGGCTAGACAACTAATTGGGCTACCCCAATGGATGAAACCAAAGGAGAACAATAAAATACTTAACTCCTGCTTTGGATATCTGCTATACCTCAAAAATTGTGCTCCTCTCCTCCCATATCTTCTACTTGTTGCTCACTCTCCTCTCTTGTCTTCTGCTCACTGCTCGTACTCCTCTCTTGTCTTCTACTTGCTACTTGAACTCCTCTCAAAGGATGTTCAATTTTTCTTACAACCTTGCAAAATGAATTATTACCTCATATATATGATTTTCCTTTGTCTTTCATGCCCAAGGAGGTCGACCCATCATTTAAACATTTGAATTTGTCACTTTTGTATGGTGCACTCAAGGAGGTTAGCCCATGTATATTTAATTTTTTTAATTTCAAAATCACTTCATGTCGGACCACTCTTTTTGCATTTATATTGTAATATTAAATCTATGATTTAAATATAATAATATTTGAATATCTATTTAAATATTTTAAATCACCCTTGAAGATATTTGTCTTGACATCAATGACAACTCATATGATTAAATCACCCTTGAATATATATGCCTTGACATCAATGACAACTCAATAATTCTAACAATCTCCTCATTTGTCATTGATGACAACCCTACAAAGAAACTATCCTTTACTACAACATGATCATAAACTGCTCCCCCTGATAAGCTGCTCCTCCTTACTAAAATTATCTCCCTTTGAAATAAATAACAAAGGCTTCTCAGGGTTGTAAGATAAGACACTTGACAATGTCCCCTTACTCTCTGCTCTTGTTGAGACAATCAATGATGAGATGGAAGTAAAACTCCCAAATTACTATGCTCTTTTTCTTGATCTATTTTATTTCTCCAAAATTTGGAGTACATACCCTTTTGAACATTTTGACCATCCTCATTTTTGCTTGAATTCAAAATTTTAGGGAACACTATTCTGCACCATCTAGTTGTATACCCAAAATTATTACATTTGTAGCATATGATGTTGTAGTCCATGAGAGGTGCAGATGAATTGAAATTCCTCTTTGTGAAGCCAAAATTACTCTTAGTATGGACCTTGCAATTTATAGCTTTATGACCAAGTTTGTGACATGAAAAGCAATAACCATGGAAAAAATATTGAAACCTATCTTATTTCCTTGGAGGATATTACTGCATGGTTATCTCATTGTTGTTTCTATGATGGAATTCATTCCTTGATAATGCTTTATTTTCTTCCTCCTTAATGCTTCCACTTCTCAATACACCAGCATAGGTCTTTGGCTCTTCTTTAATTATTTTATTTTATGCCTTTTGATCTTGAATCCCCCTTTTATTTCTTTTGACCTTCTCCAAAACCAAGTCCAATATTTATAACCGAAGATCCTTGTGTTTTGATAATATCATGCAAATTTTTTGTGCTTTTCTCAAACTTGATATTTTGCTATACCTTATCATTAGATTTTTAAAATTCCTTCCTTAGAGAGACAACCTCATGCTCTAGTTTTTCACATTCCAACTTTTTTACCTTTAATTGCTCAGCCATACCTTATTTAATTCGCTTTGCCTCTACAATTTTCACTTTTAATTCAATGAGATTTTGTGAAAGCTTTAACTTTATCTCCTCATCCTCTTGTACTTGAATTTTCAATCTTGATTTTCTCTTTCTAAGTTTTTCAACTCTTCAAGAGCAACAACAAGTTCATCTTCTATGTCAACTATGGCTTCATATTCATCTTCTGGATCTTTTTCTTCTTCTTGGTTTTTGATAATAGGAGCAACTTCTTCCTCCTCTATGGCCAAAAATAGGATTTCTTTTCTTTCACTATCGGAGATACTTTCATCACTACTAGAAGAACTACTTGCTTCCTCAACATAGAAACTCTTCTTATGTCTTTGAAATATTTTCTTCTCATGCTTGCCTTGATCGTGCTTGTTTTTTTTTTCATGATAAAATTTTCTTTCTTTATTTTTCTTATATACCTTTTCTTATTCACTGCTACTACTTCTATATTGTGGGAAATTATATGCATAGTGACCAAGCTTACCATAATTAAAACATTTCACAGAGTGCATACCTTTGTGTTTTCTTGGACCCTTCTTATTACTTCATACAAAGTTAGATTCTTCTCTGTTGCTTGATTCTTCACTTGATTCTGGTTCCTTATTCTTTGTCTTCTTTGAAGCTTTAAATGTTGCTTCCCATTTGGATGTTTGATATTTTTTAGTCTTCATCTCATAGGCTGTGATAATTTTGTGTAGCTCATCCATGGTTAAGGTTTTAAGATCCTTCATTTCTTCAATCATAAAAACCTTTGCATCAAATATCATAGGAAGTGACCTTAAGATTTTTTGAACAATCTTAGAGTCTTCAATATTTTCTCCAAGTCAATGAATGGTGTTAACACCTTCATCAATATGGAGTAGATATTTTACAATATCTTCCTCATATTTCATCTTCAAATCTTCAAAATTCCTCCTGTGGGTTTGAAATTTTACCATTTAACCTTGTCATACCCTTCATATGTTTTTTATAACTTGTCCCATATTTATTTTGTTGAGGTGCATTGAATGAATTTCATAAAATTTGATTCACATAACCCACTTAATATTGCATTCATTGCCCTATAATTATTTTCAAATGGTTTCTTGCCATCTTGATCCATGCACGAACCCATCCTCAATAGATTGCCATATATCATAGCCATGTGCCATCAAATAAGTTTGCATCCTTATGCTCCAGAAAACATAGTTAGTCCCATAAAAAAATGGAGCCCTATTTAATGAAAAACCTTCTTGGAAAGCAATGTGTGTTCTTGTAAGATCTTCCTTCAAGCTATTAGGATTTCATGAAGAAACCTACTCTAATACCAATTGAAGAACACAAGCTTATACTGAGATGGAGGTGAACAGTATAAGATAAAACTTTTCTCTATTCTTTCCAAAGCAATAACCTCAAATAATATTAATTCAATAATGAAATAATGCACAAATCACCATACACATAAGAGACAAATGTTTTACGTGAAAACACCCTCTCAAGAGAAAACCACAACAAAATATTTCTTATATTTTTCTTAAATAAATTTTGTGGGCACCAACCCACAAGAGACACCAATTCCCTATACAATTTCATGGACACCAATCCATAGGAGACACCAATACCCTATACAAGTTTATGGACACCAATCCACAGGAGACACCAATCCCCTTGCTCAAGTTCATGGACACCAATCCATAAGAGACACCAATCCCTTTTCTCAAGTTCATGAACACCAATCCACAGGAGACACCAATCCCCTTGCTCAATTTCATGCACACCAATCTACAGGATACACCAATCCCCTTGCTCAGGTTCATGGATAACAATCCACAAGAGACACCAATCCCCTTGCTCAGGTTTGTGGACACCAGTCCATAGGAGATATCTTAAGAACAAGAGCTTATACTAACAAGGGGGTGAATAGTATAAGATATTTTTTTTTACTTTTCAATCCATATGATAACATCAATAATATCAAAGCAATAAGCATTGCACACATCATAACACACATGAGAGACATGATTTACCATGGTTCACCCAATATGGGATACTCCACGAAGAAAATATTTTTTATAAATTTTCTCAATAAATTCTTTTGGGAATCAATTCCCTATTACAAATTTTATGTACCTCGATCCAAAGGATACACCAATCCCCTTGCTTTGATTTATGGAACTCTATTCACAAGAGAACTATTTCCCCTATTCTATGGCTAATGATTTTCCAGAATACTTTTGCCTCACTGCTCTAGCTTGTGGATCTCTCTCCACAGAATACCTCTATCCTCACTACCGTAGCTAATGGATCTATATGCAATGGAGATTTTTTTCCTCTGCTCTATTACCTCTAAATCCTACTCTCAAATCTGATCAAATCCTCCTTAAAATCCATCTTAAATTATATCCCAAGTCCAACATAAATTTGTTCTAACTTTGCTCACAAATCTGTACCAAACACTATCTTCAATTTGCCTCAAGCCTTCTCAAAGACTTTCTCAAATCTGCTCTCAAGCCCTCTCAAGAGCTTGCTTAATTCTATTCTCAAGCTTTCACAAAAGCTTGCTCAATTTTTTCTCAATTCTCCTAAAAAGACTTGCTTCATAAACACACTCAAACCAATACTCAAAATTTCAACACTATTATTCAATCAATAAAGTACACAAAACTTGCTCATACATTTCCAACAATGCTTATCAAACAAACCTTTTCACTCCACCTTATGTTTCACACACTCATTCCAACAATCACTTTAAACAAAAGATGATGTGCCCATACCTTTTATTTGCTTGATGAAGAATTGTCCTCAAAAACCTGTCTTATAACCAACCACCTTTCTATGTGCCACTTTTCAAGGTTAGTTATCAAAATGCTTTCTCAATGAACTCTCTTCTCAAAAGATATTTTACCATACAAAATAATGAAATATCAAATCACTTTTACACCTTATTTCTCCTAACTTTGCAAACCCAATTCCATCAACAAAGTTGACCAATTACATAAGAAAAATAAATCATATACACCTTATATCTCCTAACTTTGTATTAATGCATTTTCAAAATAAAACCTCCACTTTTAATTTTTGTCTCAAAACATTAACAAAGAAATCAACCTTAATTTCTATCTCAAAAGGAAATCACCTTATACCTCCTTTTAATGCAAAAATAAAATTAATTTGAAACACCTTATAACTCCCTAGCACATACCTTAGACCTTAGGGCAAAGTTAATTTTCAACAAAAGTCAATCCCCCTTTTTTCTGTATGCTTCCTGCCATGCCTTAACCTTGTTAAGTCTACCGTGTTTTCTAGCCAAGCCATAAGACTCTAAAATGCATGTTCTCCTTGATATCTGCCATCGACGATAAAATAGAAACCACACATTGCCTTTCAAAATATCCTCCACATGATTCAAACACAAGACCTCTCCTTTGCTACATGTTGCACAAGCCTTGCTTGTCAGTTCTTCTACCACCTCAAATGAGTGGGGACACACCCCCTCTTCCCTTTGACCAAATGCTACCCTACAAAATGTGCAAGCATTGTCTTCTCCTTCCTGCCATGTCGCATGAACTATTCTTTGATTTCGAGGCACTTCGAATGCATTACAATCATTTAGGCTAAAACTTTAGCCTTATATATATTTTTCCTTATTTATTTTAGATGTCGATGCTCGTGCAATTAAATTTTTGACCCTTTAAAATTAAACATTATTTTTATTAATATTTAACCTTATGGTTAAATTTAATTAATTAAATAATATGCTTAACACTTTGATAAACCCTTTGGCAAATGCATTATCCAATCTCCTTTTAGAGGCCCTATTGGCCAATATATTATAATATTAAAATATTATAATATTATCCTTTTTCACTTGCCTTCTTGCACATAGAGATATCAAAAACCTTTTGACATTAATTCCATCAACAAACCTCTTGACATCAATGACAACAAAACATGCTCAAATTTCCAACAATCTCCCCCTTTGTCATTGATGGCAACACCCTTTTTTTTAACCAATCCTTTTTCCTTTTTCTAAATCTTCTCCCTCTAAGAAACTACTCTCCCCCTAACTCAAATCTCTCCCCCTTTGACATCAATGGCAAAGGGTCTCCTTTGGGGCTAAAGATAAGACTCTTAGCTCAGCCCCCTCCCCACCTCCTCTCCTTGAGGTGATTAATTTTGGGGTGGGAGTAAAAATACTCCCAATTTTCTTTTGAGATACTCAAAATTCTCTTTTGGAAGTGGCTTAGTGAAAATATCCACAATCTGCTCCTTTGTAGTAACATATTCCAACTTGACTTGCTTATATGTCACCTGCTCTCTCATAAAATGATATTTGATCAGAATATGCTTGGTCCTGGAGTGCATCACTGGATTCTTTGAAATGTTTATAGCACTTGTATTATCACACAATATGGGGATAGGATGATCATGCTCTATCTTGAAGTCCTTTAAAGTTTGCTTCATCCATAATACCTATGTACAACAAGAAATCATTGCAATATATTCTACCTCTATTATGGATAAAGATATTGATGCCTATTTCTTGCTTAGCCAAGAGACTAAACAATCTCCAAGAAAGAATGCTCCTCCACTTGTGCTTTTTCTGTCATCAATGTTGCCAGCCCAATCTGCATTTGTATATGCTATGAGAGTGAATTTGTCACTTTTGGGATACCAAAGCCCAAAATCCATAGTTCCTTTTAAATACTTGAGAATCCTCTTTATTGTCATTACATGTGTTTCCTTTGGTGGTGCTTGAAATCTTACCACCAGTCCCACTACCTGCATTATATTTGGTCTTGTAGTTGTGACATACAGTAAGTTGCCAATCATAGATCTATACAATTTTTGATTTGCCTCAAGAGATTCATCATCTTTACTCAACTTGCATCCTGTAACCATGGGGGTACTTACTGGTTTGCAATATTCTAACTTGAATTTCTTCAACATCTCTTTTATATACTTGGTTTGTGAGAGAAATACACCTTTCTCTGATTGAGAAATATGTAGTCCAAGAAATAAGGACAACTCACCAAGCATTGACATTTCAAATTCATTCAGCATACTCTTTGCAAATTTTTGACACATCTTATCATTGTTGCCTCCAAAAATGATATCATCCACATAAACAACCACAATTAGTAAGTTATTTCCTTCATTTTTGATGTATAAGTTATTGTCCACTATTCCTTTCCTGAAACCCTGTTCCTGAAGATACTTATCCAATCTTGAATACTAGGCTCTAGGAGCTTGCTTTAGCCCATAAAGTGCCTTCTTTAATCTGCAAACATAATCTGACTTATCATTTAGGCTGAATCTCTCAGGTTGCTCAATGTAAACCTCTTCTTCCAAGACACCATTAAGAAAGGTTGATTTAACATCCATTTGATATACTTTGAAGTTTTTGAAACTTGAGAAAGCTAAAAACATTCTTATGGCTTCAAGTTGTGCAACTCGAGCAAATGTCTCTTCAAAATCAATCCCTTCAACCTATGGATAACCTTTGCACACTAATCTTGCTTTATTTCTGACTACCTGACCATCTTCATTTAACTTGTTTTTAAAAACCATTTAGTGCCAATCACATTCTTACCTTTTGGTCGTGGGACAAATTCCCAAGTCTCACTTTTTTCTATTTGATCTAGTTCCTCATCCATTGCCTTCATCCAAAACTTATCTTCTCTTGCCTCATTGAAATCTTTGGGCTCAATTTTAGATAACAAGGAAAAATATGCATGCTCACTTGTTCCTATAATCTTTCTCCTTGTCTGTCTCTCATTTGGATTTCCAATGATTAGATCTCCTGGATGATTTTTCTGCACATACCTGGATGGAGTTTTTGGTAGTGGTCTTTGTGTTTCTTCTTCTTATTATTCTTCACCTAACTCTTCTTGGCAACTTTCTTCTTCCTCATATACAATTTCTCGAGCTGGTTCTCTTGACCTTGTCTTCTCATCAATTGTCACATTTATACTTTCTATAATAGTATGTGTCCTCTTGTTATAGCATCTATAGGCTTTGCTCTTAGTGGAATAGCCAAGGAAAATACCCTCATCACATCTTGAGTCAAACTTACCCAAATTTTTCTCTTCCCATCTTATATAACATTTGCTTCCAAAAATTTTGAAATATTTTACAGTGGTTGGTCTTCCTTTCCAGAGCTCATATGGAGTTTTGTGATGATTTACTCTTACTTGAGCCCTATTGATGATATACACTACTATATGAACTGCATCTCTCCAAAAACCATCTAAAACCTTGGACTCATTTAACATAGCTCTAGCCATATTTTCAATAGTCATATTTTTCCTTTTGACTCCATTTTGTTGAGGAGTTCTTGCTACTGAATATTCTCTTTTGATCCCATGTTGTTCACAAAAGTCTATGAATTCATTTGAAGTAAATTCTCCTCCTCTATCTGATCTTAAAAACTTAATCCTTCTACCTATTTCATTTTCTACTAATTCTTTAAATACCTTGAACTTCTCAAGTGCTTCTAAATTTTCTTTTAAAAAGGCTACCCAAATCATTCTAGAGTAATCATCTATAAACAATATGAAGTAACTTTCACCTAGTAGACTCTTTGTCCTTGTAGGACCACATAGGTCAGTGTGAACTAGTTTCAATGGCTCATATGACATAAATCCTTTTGACTTGAAACTTGTTCTAGTTTTCTTCCCATGCTGACATTGTGCACAAATTGTGTTTTGTGGCCTTTTTATCTTGGGTAAATCTCTAATAGCCTGCTTGTTGCTTATTTTCACTATGTTTTCAAAGTTCAAATGACCCATTCTTCTATGCCACAACCAACTCTCATCTTCTTGTGATAGAAAACACTTTTCTCCCTTAATCTCACTTAGCATGTAGAGGTTGTTTGTAGTTCTATTTGCATCTACAATAAGCTTTCCAATTTTAGATTTTCTAATCTCACATCTATTTGGGTGAAATGTAACCATGTAACCCTGATCACAAAGTTATCTTACACTTAGTAAATTGTGCCTCAACCTCTTGACATACAATACATTTTTCATATTTGTTTTTCCATTATCTAAACTCAAAGTTCCTTTCCCACAGATTTTTTTTGAACCATTGTCACCAAATTTTACTGATCCTCCATCGATTTCTTTAAATACAAGAAATTTACTTTTATCTCCTATCATATGACTAGAATATCCACTATCAAGAAACCATTATTTTCCCTTATCTTGTACATGAAGAGTTGTTTGTACTAACATTGACTTAACTTTCTCTTGCTCTTTTCTCTCTCTCCTAATTGTTGAAGTTGTATTCTTTTTTCTTAATTCAGGAAATACCATTTTACACCATTTGGCCTTGTGCCCAAAATTGTTGCATTTGTAACATATGATATCATCATTCATAAGAGGTGCAAAAGAATTGAAATTCCTATTAACATTATCTTTCACATAACCAGTGCAATGTGCAGCTCTATGACCATATTTGTTACATGAAAAACAATAGCCATGGAAGAGATTTTGTAACCTATTGGGGTGCTTTGAATGATATGGTCGTGTGCTTCTTCTTTTGATGTTCCTGTAATTTACTTTTGTCCATGGATCTTCTTTACCCTCTTCTTTCCTGATCTCTTTTCCTTTTAGTGTATTAGCAAAAGTCATGAGTTCTTCCTTGTTTGATGTCTTTGTTCCTTGGGAGCTTGACTCCTCTTCCTGTTTCCCTAACTTTATGCCTTGCTGTGATTTATCCTTAGTCTTTTCAACTACCTTCCTTAGAGAAACAATTTCTTATTCCAATATTTCACATTCTTCCTCTTTTGCCTTTAAAAGTTCCATCATATCCTGTTCAATTTTCTTTCCTTCTTCAACTTTTATCTTGAGCTCTGTGAGATTTTGTAGAAGTTCCATTTGTGCTTCCTCATCCTCTTGAATTTGATCCTTCAAACTTGAGTTCTTCTTTCTAACCTTTTCCAAATTTTTGAGAGCAGCAAAAAATTCCTCTTTTATGTCGATCATGGCCTCTTTTCCATTTTTTGAGGTCATGTATGTCCATGTGGAATCTTCCTCCAAGTTGTTAGTCTTTTCACGGAGGAACATGCTCTGATACCAATTGAAGAACATGAGCTTATACTGAGAGGGGGGGTGAACAGTATAAGATAAAAATTTTTACTTTTCAATCCATATGATAACATCAATAATATCAAAGCATTAAGCATTGCACATATCATCACACACATGAGAGACATGATTTAACGTGGTTCACCCAATGTGGGATACTCCACAGAGAAAATATTCTTTATAATTTTTCTCAATAAATTATTTTGGGAATCAATTCCCTATTACAATGTTTATGGACCTTTGTCCAAAGGAGACACCAATCCCCTTGCTCTGATTTATGGAACTCTATCCACAAGAGAACTCTTTCCCCTCTACTCTGGATGATTATTTTCTAGAAGATGTTAGAAAATGGTAAGTGCAAATAAATAAACCATAATCATTAACCTTGATATTCATAGTGGTTGTGCTTAAATACAAGTAGCATAGGCTAGAAATAGACTTAGGAGATATTAGGAAATAATATCCCTTAGCTATGCTAACAACTATGCGTAATAGGTTACCCCAACGTAAAGGTAGCTAACCACTAACCACTAACGTAGTCAAAATGACTACAATGACTAACTAACCCTAGGTAAATAGTAATAGGTAATTACTAGTGGTAAAAAGTAACAAGCTACTTTTTACCATGCGGTAAATAAAATCTACCTAGGTGAATATTACAAATTACCTAAATGAGGTAATAATCATAGTTACTAACATAGTAACTCTAACATCCCCCCTTATTACATTATTTGGGTAATGTATATAACTATCCCAATATAGTGAGAAAGATGTCGATCTACTGGTTCTCGCTCTGTCATAATGCTCTGGCTGCTCCTAAGAAAAAAGTGGATCATTCCTCACTTTGTCTTCACACCAACGAATGTCCTTATAGTAATTGCATCATCCAACCGAATTGCATAGGTAACCAACCACTGTAATCACTATGTGTAGTAGAATAGATCACTTCATACGAGATTCATTCAATTTACAATATGAGTTTGCAAAAGATAAGGTAGCTAAGGTGTCGGTCACTGTCAAAAATGCACCCTTATAAATTCCCCATTTCTTGTTGCAAAACATGTTGTAATTAATTTTTGAAAGAAGTATGACTAAGGTGTTGGTCGCTGCCAAAAATGCACCCTTATAAGTCTTCTTCTCTTTTTACAAAAAAATTGTGAAGAAAAAGAAAGTATATCCCCCTTTAATTGAAAAATATGTGCAACTTAAGAAGCTTTGTGAAGGATTTTACAAATATTGCCTCCTAGGCAATTTTACACCAGAAAAATCCCTCCTTTTGTTACAAGAACTTCAAACAATGAGAGTTTGCTATTTATGAAGCCTAAAAGAGGTACAAACACCCCTTTATTACAAGTACTTCAAACAAAAACTTATGCTATTTATGAAGCCTAAAAAAGAGATAGGAAATGGTGTTTGCTCAAGATAATAAATGTGTTTTCCCTCTACAATACTATCTTAGAAATGAGCACTCTGTGTGCTTTTTTTGAACCAGAATTAGAATCGGAACTAGACAATTTACTAGCAATATTGCCTTTGTTTTTCTTCTGTGTTGTGCCTTTGTCTTTCATCTTAGTTTTCCATGTTGAATAGTTAGGACCCTTTAGCAATTGTGTATCACTTAATTATTTATTGATAGTTGCCATCATGAAAGTCCTATAATTTGGACTAAGATGATCTTTCTTTCACTCTCAAGCGGTATTTAATGGCACCTGCCTGAAAATTCTCTTGAAGAGAGATAATCAGTTGGAGAAAATTAAGCCAAAAAAATAAGAGATGAAAGATAATTCACTCAAAAATATATTTAATGGCACCTACCTAAAAATTATCTTGAAGAGGGATAATCAGTTTGAGGAAATTAAGCCAAACAAATAGAGTGAATTAGGGGTTTTTGTTTGTAAGAGAGAATATCAAATGATTATTGGCTTTAAATCTATGCAATGGTTAACACAAATTTATTAGTGAAGTTTTGGGGTATGGAGTGTTCTTGATTCTATGACTTATAATTGCAAAAGAAATAATGCAATAATCAAACAAGAATGCCCACAAAATTATTATCACCTAGGTGTCGGATGCAACCAAAAATGCACATAATTTGCCAATTAAGATGTCGAGTAAAATCAAAAATGCATCTTTTAATTTTTGCAACAAAATATGAATGTGTGTTGTGCAAAAAATTGATATGTTATGTCTCCTCCTTGTCTTACAATTTTGCAAATAATGTGACAATAAACAATTGCCTATCTTTTCTAATTTTGCAAAATAAACAAGTTTGATTTGTTTTAAGTGCTCCTCACTTTTGTGTTACAAATTTCCAAAAGAAATACAATTTCTTGTCTTCCCCCATTTGTTTTGCAAATTTAACAAATAACACTTCTTTCAAGACAAGTCGACACATGACCCACGTTTGAAAGGCTTCAAGAACTAGTCGACACACTTAGTTTTTGTGGACCCAAGGCTTCAAATGCTTCTCAATTTTGCAAAAAGAATGTGCAATGTTATGTCTTATATCCCCTCTTGGAGAAAACAAATGCACACTTTGTCTTTGAATCTTACAAAAAATTTTGAGTCTCCTTGTTTTCTAAATTTGCAAATAAAGAATCAATTTTTTTTTTATTTTGTCCTCTTTCAAGTTTGCAATTTTAACAAGTTTAGGTTTCCAAATTTGCAAAAAAAAATGCAAAATTTTATGTCACCTTGTATTCCAACTTTGCATGAAAATCAAATTCCTTTGATTTTTTCCCTCTTTGAGTGTGCAAAATTAACAAAGTTTAAAAGGTCTTAGGTTCCCTAATTTTGCAAAAATGTGCATTTCTATGTCTTAGATCTCCTTTTTGGTGAGAAAATAAAAGCACTCAGTTTGTATTGCAAAAAAAATAGGACTCCTTCTTCTTCTTTAATTTCAATTTGCAAAATAAAAAAAAAAATTAATCATATAGTTTAATTTTAATAATAAAAATAAAATGATGTTTTAATAATAAAATCAATTTTAAAAAAATATTTTATAAAACATAATTTATATTTAAACTATTAAAAAATATATATAATTTTTTTTTGAATTTAATTAAAAACAAATTAAAAAAATATAACCTTGCTTTCCTGTAAGCGCTCCATGTGCGCTTTGTTTTTTTTTCATTTCCTTTTTTTAAGTAAAAAAAATGTATTAGGCTCCCGGATGGGAGTCGAACTCTAAATTCATAAAATTATTTTGCACATTAATGTTAACAGTACCCAAATAATCTAACCAAAGATAATCAAGAACAATATCCTCATCATCAATCTGAATAGCATGAAAATCTGAATGTAAACATATTTATCCATGGTGATATTCAAATCTTCAAAAATTTGAACATTCTCACCCTCTAGCTGTGTGTCCTTAATTTTTGTTGCTTGAACTTGCAACTTCTTAGCCAAAGCAATATTAATAAAATTATATCTGCTACCACGGTTAATGAAAATAATAACTTGTTCCTTTTGAATGCTTCCATGAACTTGCAAAATAGACTTTTTAGATTCAAAAAAATTCCTTTGTCCATTTTCTAATTTATCTTCTACCAAAGGTATGGTTTCCTCTGTTTGCATACTGACATATTTTTTATCTTCCCTGACCTTTTCCTCTTCTTGAGTAATTTTATTTCTTTTTCATAGTCTTCATTCTATTTCTTTAAAACTTCTCATTCTTATTTTATTACATTCCACTCATTTTGAATTCTCTGTAGTTTCTTTTCAAGATCTTCTTTGAATATGTGAATAAAGGCTTCCTTGAAATTATCCCAAAAGAAATCCTGATGGTCATTCTCATGTTTATACCATGTAAATCATTGATAAGCTTCAGTGCCTAATTTGGTTGCTACAAAAGAAACTTTTTCTGCATCACAAAATTGGTATAATTCCAAAATGTCTTCCATATTGGCTATCCACCCATTAGATATTAAATGAATGATTTAATATTTATGAATAATGGTGAATGGTTTATGGCTATCCATTCACCATTATTCATAAATATTAAATCATTCATCCACAATACATTATCCACAATAACAATCCATCAATGAGAGAGAGATAGATAATACCCTTAAGGTAGGGAAACACCAATAATAATCCTTAAGGAAGGAATAACTCCACAAGATCTCCCAAGATGAGAGGCCACTTCGTGGGCATAATGATTACATAAGATTCTTCTTCAATGATGATATAAATGATTACAATAACAAATACCTCTTCTTTATATATTCATATTCTTATTCTACTTTGGGGAGTCTACTACTAATATAATATTATAATATAATATTATAATACAATCAACCTCGGGTTATGTGTAGCCCATGCCAATCATTATACAATATAATAATATATCCCCAAATATCTATTCCTAGGTACCCTACCATTTTTTTTATTCCCATATCTAATGGAATGTATTGTAACTAAAGGGATTCATATACAATATCTCTTGTTATATGATACTCTACTTTTGTTGACAAGAGGGTTACTACATGTTGATTCTTACTATGCTATGAAATAGATCCTAATACAAGATGGAATACATAACCTGATGTTGATTTTAAATCATATATAGATCCAACATAATTTGAATATGAATATCTCTATAAGTGTTGGCAATTTTGGGTACTTTGGGTACATTGCCTTTGCTCAAGTGTATAAGTTGTCATTGATGTCAAGAAGCTTTTGAAGGAATTTGATTTGATGTAAAATAATTTGTTTTGATGAAGGTTACGACATGACAGGTTCGAAAGAAAGTAAGTTAGAAAAATGTCGCGATATCGTGACATGTCGCATTTTCGCGACTTAAGCAGGAGAGAGAAAGCTTTTTAGAAAAGTGTCGCGATATCGCGACATGTCGCAGTTTCGCGACTCAAAGAGGAGAGAGAATGTTCGGAGTCAAAAATGTCACGATTTCGCGACATATTGCAAGGAAGGTTGTACGAACGAAAAAGTGTCACGATTTCGTGACATGTTGTAGGAGAGAGAGTCCGAAAGGAAAAGTGTCACGATTTCACGACATAATGCAGAAGAGAGAGTCCGTAGTGTGAATTGTCATGATTTCACGACAAGTTCGAAGAGAGAGAAAGTAACATGAAAAGTGTCACGATTTCACGACATGCTGCAGAGTTTGAAGTGAGAACCGTCATGATTTTGTGACATGCTGCAGATGAAAATGTTCCAAGTAAGAACTGTCATGATTTCGTGACATGCAGCAAAGGAAAGGTTTCAAAGTAAGAAATGTCACGATTTCACGACATGTTGAAGATAAAGCGTATGGATGCAGAAAGTGTCACGATTTTGCGATAGGTTGAAGAGAAAGCTTACGGATGCAGAAAGTGTCACGATTTCATGACATATTGAGATGGCAGCATACGGTTGGAGAAAGTGTCACGATTTCATGATAGAAACAGGAAGCAAGTCTTCAACAGGAGAAGAGTCACGATTTCGTGATAGAAGCAAAATGAAAGAGCATGGAAGAAGAAGCATCGCGATTTCGTGACAAATTCAAGAAGGAAGAGCTCAAAGGTGAAAGCATCGCGATTTCGTGACATGTTCCGTTTTCATGGGCGTAAGGCAGAGAAAAGCACAAGGTAGCGAAAGTGTCACGATTTCGTGACATGTCATGTTTTCGCTAGTGCAAGCCGAGAAGAGTGCAAGGAAGCGAAAGTGTCACGATTTCACGACAAAAATTGAAAGCAGGCCTTCTATAGGAGAAGTGTCATGATTTCATGACAAAAGCAGAAAGGAGGTCGACGAAGGGAGAAGTGTCGCGATATCGTGACAAAAGCAAAGTTGATGCTGACAAAGACAAAAGTGTCGCGATATCGTGACAAGAGCTTAGTTGAAGTCGACAAAGGCTGAAGTGTCACGATATCGCGACAAAAGCCAAAAGAAAGTGTATGGTTGCAAAGGTGTCATGATATCGTGACATGTTGTAGTTTCACGGTAGAAGCTATAGAAGAGTTACAGAGGCAGTGAAGCCGACAAAGTTAAATTTTAGCCAACGAAAATTAGGGCTTGCAATCGACGTAGATTAGGGTTTGTTTTTGGTATAACAGCCGACTAAGATTAAAGTTTTCATCATGAAAATTTTGTTATAAAAGGAGGACTGTTTGGAGAGTTGAAGCGTGAATGTGAGTGTGTGTGGTGTGTGACGTTCAGAGATAGTGCGTAGAGCAAGAAGTTCGGTCATCGAGAGCAGAGTATGAAATTTGATCATAGTTTGCAGAGTGCATTTCGTCAAATCATTCTAAGTGTGAAAGATTGCAAAGGAAGCAGAGTGTGCGAAGACGGTGCCACTATGATTGCGTAGAGGTGCAAAGGTAGAAGTTCGATCAAGTGCGGCTATGATTGCGCAAAGAAAGCAGAGGGCGTAGAGAGCACAAGGGCAAAGATGAATGCGGAGTGCTACTGCTTAAGGACAGAGGTGCATTGGTTCTTTGAGAAGAACCTGAGGATATATTTGGCAAGTCTTTGAGAAGGCTTGTGTGTAGAGGATTGATCTGTTCAAGTGTTGGACAGATCTGACTAACAGATGAATACTTGTGCTAGATCGACTGACTATGTTTGGTACAGGTTGCTGAGCTGCTATGGACGTGATCATAGAAGGCAGAGGTCTCTTAGGCTAAGCATTGAGGATAGGAGGTCTTCGGTGGAAAGGAGTTCCACGTGCTGGCAAGAGGTAGAGATAGTTGATCTTCTAAGGGATCATTTCTAGAGCAGAGGGGAAGGTATCTCCTTTGAGCAGAGGCTCATAAATTCAGATTGGGGGAAGGTATCTCCTTTGAGCAGAGGCTCATAAATTATGTTTGGGGGAAGGTATCTCCTTTGGGCCGAGGCTCATAAACATTGTAATTGGGAAGGATTCCCAAAGAACTTTGAGATAACTTTTAGAGAAAAGTTTTGTGGATGTAGCCCAACCATTCTGGGTGAACCACGTAAAAAATTGGTGTCACTTTGTGGATGATATTGTGCATTGTTTTGATATTGTTGTGGGTATATTGCTTTACTATTTTGTAATATAAAAGAAAAAGTAAAAAGAGGTCTTATACTGTTCACCCCCCCTCTCAATATAAGCTTGTGTTCTTCAATTGGTATCAGAGCCGGTGCCTTCGGAAAGTTTAACAACTTGAAGGAAAAGCTAGTAAAGAACACAATGGATTATTCAAGTGGCAATGCAGCACCTATTCTTGATGGGTCAGATTTTGGTCTTTGGAGTGCAAGGATGAAGGTTCATCTAATGGCACTTGGTAATGAGGTATGGGAAGTAATTGAAGATGAGTACACTATTCCTGTACATGGTCCAAATACTAAAGAAGAAAGGCTCCTACATCACAACAATTCAAAAGCAATGAATGCAATTATGAAAGGCTTACAGAAAGCGAGATCTCACCAAAGTGATTCACTGCAAGACAACTAGTGAAATGTGGAAACAGTTGCAAGTGGTTCATACAGGTGATACAAATGTCAGAAAGGCCAAGTTGAGACACTTCAAAGGTATGTTTGAACAACTCAAGATGAATGATGATGAAAATATTAGTGACTACATGCTTCGTATGGATGAGGTTGTTAACTCCATGAAAGACTTAGGTCTTGAGCTTGCTGAAAATGATGTTTGTGATAAGATTTTAAGATCTCTTCCTAATAGATTTAGTGAAAATATTTCTGCTATTGAGGAAGCTAAAGATTTGGATAAGTTGAAAAAGGATGAGCTACATAGTATACTTGCAGCATTTGAGTTGAGAACTCAAGTGAAGGTTGACGTCAAGAAAGAGGCAGCTTTCAAGGCTACCAAGAAATCCAAGGGTAAATAGCTTCAAGAGAGTGATGAGTCTTCTAGTGATGAAGAGGCATATTACAGCAAGAAAGGCAAATTCTCTAGAAAGCACAAAAGCATGAAAAATATAAGATGTTTCAATTGTGGAAAGTTTGGTCATTATGCTACAGACTGTACTGTTCCCAAGGATGAAAGTGATGAAGATAAATAGGATTCTAAGAGCAAGGATTCTAAAAAGCACAAGCATCACAAAAAGAACAAATATGAGCACAACAATCAAGGAAAGAGGTATTCTCACAAGCACAAGAAGAGTTTCTACCTAGACAAAGCAAGTAAGTGTTCTAGTAGTGATAGTGAAAGTTCTTCAAGTGATAATGAAAATGAGATGTTGTTCATATCAAAAAAAGAGGAAGAACCGAAACATAGATTCATTATCATGAAATGTCTTAGATGTGGAAATTTTGGTCACCTTGAGGATGATTGCACAAATAATGATTTGGTTTCTAGTATGTATGAGGATGCTTCAAAAAACTATAAGGAAGATGCATGTATGGTTTTTGAAAAGGGTAGCACCTCTAGTGATAAGAAATCTAAAAAAGGCTTTGATGATTCAGAAAGCAAACAAATAAAGGATCATGAAAGTGAACTTAGTAGTGCTCTTAGTGCTTTGAAAAAGGAAAGAAAGAAGAATGCTAGACTCAAGGATAAGTTAGATGAATGTTGTATGGAGAGAGATGATCTTATAGAAAATCTTGATTTCTCTATAGCTAAGACGCAAGAACTCAAGGATGAGTTAGAGTCTAAGGTTCTTGAGTATAGTGAGTTAGAACAGAAAATGGCTTCTTTGAAAGAGGAAATTAAAGAGTACAAGGATAAGCTTTACAGGTTTCAAGATAGCTCCAAAAAGGTTAAGTCACTCATCAAAGGTCAAAGAAAGACAATAGATAAAACAGGCCTTGGTTTTGTTAAGCCTCACAAGGAACAAGTTGGAGAGTCTAGTAAGAGACTCCAAAAAGAAGAGAGTTCTGATGAGGAAAGTATTTCAGATCATGAGTCCTTGAATGATAGATGCACAAAAAAAAAAAAAAAAAAAAGAAAAAAAACAAAAAAAGAGAAAATGGTACGCTTTGTGTGTGTTTGGTAGGTTCACATTGCATGGCTCAAGTGAAGAAGGTAAACGACAATTTCAGAAGCGCTAGTTTCTTTCAAGGGTATTGCTACTCTTGTCAACAGTTTGGGCACAAGGCATTCTATTGCAAGGTTAATTACAGGAACAGGTTTGGTCAAAACAGGTTCGGTCAGAACAGGTTCAGCCAGAACAGGTGGATTCAAAGATCAGGTTTACCTCAGAGAAACAACATCGTCAAGTGTTTCAAGTGCAACAATGAAGGTCACACAATCAGACAGTGTAGAGCTGAAATTCCAAAATACAGGAATAGGAACAGTGGCATGATCAGGTCCAAGGATCAAGGCATGAACAAGAACAAGGATGAGAACAAGAACAAGAACAGTGACAAGAACAAGAATACGGGCAAAGAGTTCAAGAGAAGGCCCGACAAGGAAATTATAGATGCTGATGATGATCAGTGCCTAATGGGAGTTTTACTCCCACCCCAGAATTAATCACCTCATCAGGAGGTGGGGGAGGGACTAAGCTAAGAGGCTCATTCTTAGTCCCGAGCCCCAAAGGTGACCCTTTGCCATTGATGACAAAGGGGGAGAAATATGAGTAAGGGGGAGAGCTTCAAGTGAAGAGGAAAGCTTCAAGTCATGGGGAGCAAAACTTCAAAGGAAGATTCTCGGTTGTGGGCATAGTTTCTCGCTTGTTAGCACAGTTGGTTTCGGTTTTGGCTCTTGAGACGTGTTTTCGGTAAAGGTTTGCCATCAATGACAAAGGGGGAGATTGTTGGCAATTTTGGGTACTTTGGGTACATTGCCTTTGCTCAAGTGTATAAGTTGTCATTGATGTCAAGAAGCTTTTGAAGGAATTTGATTTGATGTAAAATAATTTGTTTTGATGAAGGTTATGACATGATAGGTTCGAAAGAAAGTAAGTTAGAAAAATGTCGCGATATCGCGACATGTCGCATTTTCACGACTTAAGCAGGAGAGAGAAAGATTTTTAGAAAAGTGTCGCGATATCGCGACATGTCGCAGTTTCACGACTCAAAGAGGAGAGAGAATGTTTGAAGTCAGAAATGTCGTGATTTCACGACATATTGCAAGGAAGGTTGTACGGACGAAAAAGTGTCACGATTTCGCGACATGTTGCAGGAGAGAGAGTCCGAAAGGAAAAGTGTCATGATTTCATGACATAATGCAGAAGAGAGAGTCCGTAGTGTGAATTGTCACGATTTCATGACAAGTTCGAAGAGAGAGAAAGTAGCACGAAAAGTGTCATGATTTCGCGACATGCTGTAGAGTTCGAAGTGAGAACCGTCGCGATTTCGTGACATGTTGTAGATGAAAATGTTCCAAGTAAGAACTATCACGATTTTGCGACATGCAACAAAGGAAAGGTTTCAAAGTAAGAAATGTTGCGATTTCATGACATGTTGAAGAAAAAGCGTATGGATGCAAAAAGTGTCGCGATTTCATGACAGGTTGAAGAGAAAGCTTACGGATGCAGAAAGTGTCACGATTTCGCGATAGATTGAGATGGCAGCATACGGTTGGAGAAAGTGTCACGATTTCATGACAGAAATAGGAAGCAAGTCTTCAACAGGAGAAGAGTCATGATTTTGTGACAGAAGCAAAACGAAAGAGCATGGAAGAAGAAGCGTCGTGATTTCATGACAAATTCAAGAAGGAAGAGCTCAAAGGCGAAAGCATCATGATTTCGCGACATGTTCCATTTTCATGGGCGTAAGGCAGAGAAAAGCACAAGGCAACAAAAGTGTCATGATTTTGCGACATGTCATGTTTTCGCTAGTGCAAGCCGAGAAGAGTGCAAGGAAGCGAAAGTGTCATGATTTTGCGACAGAAACTGAAAGCAGGCCTTCTATAGGAGAAGTGTCGCGATTTCGTGACAAAAGTAGAAAGGAGGTCGACGAAGGGAGAAGTGTCACGATATCACGACAAAAGCAAAGTTGATGTTGACAAAGACAAAAGTGTCATGATATCGCGACAAGAGCTTAGTTGAAGTCGACAAAGGCTGAAGTGTCGCGATATCATGACAAAAGCCAAAAGAAAGTGTACAGTTGCAAAGGTGTCACGATATTGTGACATGTTGTAGTTTCACGGTAGAAGCTATAGAAGAGTTACAGAGGTAGTGAAGCCGACAAAGTTAAATTTTAGCCGACAAAAATTAGGGCTTGCATCCGACGTAGATTAGGGTTTGTTTTTGGTATAACAGCCAACTAAGATTAAAGTTTTCATCATGAAAATTTTGTTATAAAAGGAGGGCTATTTGGAGAGTTGAAGCGTGAATGTGAATGTGTGTGGTGTGTGACGTTTGAAGATAGTGCACAGAGCAAGAAGTTCACTCACCGAGAGCAGAGTGCAAAATTCGATCGTAGTTTGCAGAGTGCATTTCATCGAATCATTCTAAGTGTGAAAGATTGCAAAGGAAGTAGAGTGTGCGAAGACGATGCCGTTGTGATTGCACAGAGGTGCAAAGGTAGAAGTTTGATCAAGTGCGGTTGTGATTATGCAAAGAAAGCAAAGGGTGCAGAGAGCACAAGGGCAAAGATGAATGCGGAGTGCTACTGCTTAAGGACAGAGGTGCATTGGTTCTTTGAGAAGAACCTAAGGATATATTTGGCAAGTCTTTGAGAAGGCTTGTGTGCAGAGGATTTATCTGTTCAAGTGTTGGACAGATCTGACTAATAGAGGAAGACTTGTGCTAGACCGACTGACTGTGTTTGGTACAGGTTGCTGAGCTGCTGTGGACGTGATCATAGAAGGCAGAGGTCTCTTAGGCTAAGCATTGAGGATAGGAGGTCTTCGATGGAAAGGAGTTCCACGTGCTGGAAAGAGGTAGAGATAGTTGATCTTCTGAGGGATCATTTCCAGAGCAGAGGGGAAGGTATCTCCTTTGAGTAGAGGCTCATAAATTTAGATTGGGGGAAGGTATCTCCTTTGAGAAGAGGCTCATAAATTTTGTTTGGGGGAAGGTATCTCCTTTGGGCCGAGGCTCATAAACATTGTAATTGGGAAGGATTCCCAAAGAACTTTGAGATAACTTTTAGAGAAAAGTTTTGTGGACGTAGCCTAGCCATTCGGGTGAACCACGTAAAAATTGGTGTCACTTTGTGGATGATATTGTGCATTGTTTTGATATTGTTGTGGGTATATTGCTTTACTATTTTGTAATATAAAAAAAAAAGTAAAAAGAGGTCTTATACTGTTCACCCCCCCCTCTCAGTATAAGCTTGTGTTCTTCAATAAGTAGAAACCATTATTTCTCTTGTGTTCTAAACCATAATCTATGATTTTGTAGATGTATTGTCATATTCTCTTTGTAGTTTTAATGACTTTCTCTAGGATCTTTAATAAATCTAGAGAGATAATTCACAGTAAAAAAATATCATGTCTATTATTTGTTAAGTATAGAATACTCCCAATTAGTTTTTGATACATAGTATCAAATACATATGATGACTTATTGTACCTTGATAATTGTAACCCTTGTTCCATTGGAGTATTTTTAAGTTTACAGTTTATAAATTTGTACTTTTCATGTAATGATTTTGCATACTTTGTCTGATTTATTGTGATGTTATTTGCTTTTTGAAAAATTTCTAGAGCAAGACAATAGTGTAGAAGTTGATCTATTGTGGGCGAATTTGAATTTTATAACCTCTTCAGAGTTGAAAATTCTACTATGGAGTGTAGGCAACAGTGAACTGCCTTTTTATTCCATGTTCTTTACAAAAATTCAAAAATTCATTAGAGGAGTATTCTCCTCCTCTATCTGATCTAAGACACTTAAAAAAATATCCACTCTCATTTTCAACTCTTGTTTTAAAATCTACGAAGCAATCAAATGCTTCATCTTTATGCTTTAAAAAATATATCCAGCACATTCTTGAAAAATCATCAATGAAAAGAAGAAAGTAAGAGTTGTTACCAATGCTCTTGGTCTGCATTGGACCACAGATATCTGAATGCTCTAGTTGGAGTGGATAACTGGCCCGCCATTGCTTTCCCTAATGGAAACTTGATCCTGGCATGCTTGCCTAAAGCAAAAACTTCATAGACTTCTTTATTATCCTAAAATTTAGGAAGTCTGGTCACCATCACTTGAGAGGTTAACATCTTCAAACTAGCTAAATTCAGATGACCGTATCTCAAGTGCCACAACACACTTGTATTTGAAATAACAACATTTGCTAATTGATCTCCCCCTGGCTGACAAAACCTTAAAGGGAATAGCCTATTATTTGTCATTGGCACTTGTGTAATAATTATATTACTATTATTTTTATCAAAAATGGTGCATTTACCCTCATCAAAAAGCAACTTGTAGTTCTTTTCTAACATTTGAACAACACTTAAAAGATTGTGTTGGATATGGGGTGTGTAATAGATATCACTTACTTTCTTAACACCTTCTTTAGTTGGAACCACCATGGCTCCAATGCCTTCAACTGCCAATGACTTGTTGTCCCCCAACTTGATGTTGGATTTGTAGGAAGAATCTAGGGTAGCAAAGAGTTCTTCTTTGCCACTCATATGATTTGAACACCCAGTGTCCAAAATCTAGGTGTCATTCATGTTCTGATCTAACTGGCCATATGAGAAAGAGATTTGTGGTCCCTTCCTCTTCTCCAAAATTGCCATATTGACTACTTTAGCTGCTGCTGCTCCCTTGTGAAGGCTACTTTGACAAACAGTCACGAGCATAGTGGCAAAGTTTGCCACAATTGTAGAAAAATTGCTTCGACTTGTCATTTCCTTTTCCTCAGCCTGGATGCTTTCCTCTATTCTGATGTCCACCTCTATTTTGACCTCCACCTCTATTTGAAGATCCTCCTCTGCTTGGGGTTCCACCTCATGGACTGTTCCTGCCTCTTCCTTTATGCTAAAATTTACCACAACCTCTACCTCTTCCTTCTTGTGAAGCGAAGGCTTTATCATCTCCTCCATGGCTGGTGGAAGGAGTGTCCTACAATATTTCTTCATGTGAAAGAAGAGAACCAATCAATGCTTCAAAAGAAAGAGTAGTTAAATATTTTGACTCTTCAATAATGATTGCTACATGATTCCACTTCGAAAGAAGTGTTCGCAACACTTTCTTCACCATAACCTCAGGCTTAATATCTTCACCTAGAGTGACCATTTTATCTACTATGGCTTTAACTCGCACGCAGTAGTCTCCTACTTTCTCATTTTCTTGCATTCTGAGATTTTCAAAATCTCTCTTTAGTGTTTGAAGTCTAACCTGTTTTACTTGATCACTACCTTGAAATATTTCTTTCAAAACTTTCCAAGCATCTTGAGCTGTGACACAAGATGCTATTCTAGGAAAGATACTTTTATCTAGGGCTGCTTGTAAATAGTACAGGGCACAAGAATTATTTTTCTGGGCTTATTTTCTAGTTTTTTTATTTGCAGCACTCAAAGCTGCCCATTCAGCAGCTGTGGGTTCTGTATACCCTTCTGTTACAATATCCCATAAACCTTTGCCTATTAACAAAGTTTTCATATTTATTGACCAGTATTCATAATCACTACCATTGAATTCTAGAATTGGGAGACTTGTGTTTGAGGCCATTTATACTACTTGAAATTAAACTTTGATTTGACTAATATAAGCAATAACAAAGAAAAGTAATTACAAGTTCAAATCAAATCTGGATTTTTTAATTCTCTCACTTTGTTCTTCTTGTTGTGGATCTCCCAGTACTGGATGCCCAAAATTATTGGAAATGGAATCCTCATTATCACTGATGACAATGATTTTAGGGGCTCAACTGGATCTGGCTCAACCGGCTCTAGCTCTGGATCTGGCTCCACTAGCTCTGGCTCTAGCAAGCATGGGGTATAACTATCATTGGATTGTTCCTCAGGTATGACTTCAACTAAATCAGACTCCTCCACTCGTCCGAATATGTTGTCTTCTGAGTTAGCTTCGTAACCAGAATCTAGATTCCTTTGGTGGGCTATGACTGCGTTTTCTAATTGATTGAAAACTATATGCAAACCATATCTTCAAATTTTTTTGTCAAACCATTCGGCATTCTCTCTTTGTAAAAGAGAACAAAGGTTATGATAGCATCCGATTGATCTGATCATCTATTCATCAATGCAAAAAACAACTTCATTAGAGCCTCTAAGGTTAAAATTTTCACCCTTTTACAACCGCTGAGGCTATTACAAAATTTTTTGGAGGTGCTAAATAGACGTTCCGGAAGACTTCCCGTCACTTTTCCAGGTTCACAATATGCAAATTTTCACTTTCCACTTTTCACAATTTTTTCTCCAAAAAAAAAAGGTTTTCAAATTTTTTATAAAGCCCTTTTTTAAAAATTTAATAATCAATAATGCTTTTAATAAATTAAAAATAAGTATTTTAATAAAATAATTAAAAGCATTTATTTGAAAATTAATTCAGTTTAAAAGAAACTTTAATAAAAATAATAATAATTTTTTTTTTTAAACCTTTTATTATTCTGGTGATTCGAACTCGTGACCTCACGTATGCAAACAAGCACCTTTTCCGCTACACCGTGCGACTCCTCTGAAAAAAAATCTGCCCGCTCTTCCTCTTAAAGCTCTGCCTTGACAAAAAAACCAAAAAAAAACTTTTTAAACCCGGCGGGATTCGAACCGGGGTCCTCTCCTTTGCAAATCTGCCAACGTAACCAACCGCGCTGGGGGCTCGGTTGGAATGATAAATAGGGCCGCGCGATATATTATCGTCCAACGACAATTTAAAAAAAAAACTCTAAGTCTTTTATCCCACATGCAGTGGGAAGAAGACTCTCGTGCTGCTTTTATACGCCCGCGAGCACAAAAGAACTCGGTTGCCTTCGGGCAATCGAGACCTCCTTTTGCCAACGAAGACTCAAATGAAAATGTGCCACATGTCATGCAACTCATCACCTACTCATCCACGTGCATGCCACTCACCGCACCACGTCAGCTACCATGCATCCACGTCTCGTTTTGCCATGTGTCCTTGTCAGTCTACCACCCGTTTGCTCACCTCGATCCACGTGCTACCCAGTCAGCACTCTGCTAGCTACCATGTGTCCTCTTGCCATGTTAGCTCTCACTA
The DNA here is from genome assembly GCA_028583015.1 of Wollemia nobilis. Taxonomy (NCBI): domain Eukaryota; kingdom Viridiplantae; phylum Streptophyta; class Pinopsida; order Araucariales; family Araucariaceae; genus Wollemia; species Wollemia nobilis. Next base: position 4,199,205 of record JAQPPZ010016829.1, on the reverse strand, counting down.
TCTATTTTTTGCCTTCTCGATGCGTGTGCACCCAGCTATCCCTGAAAGCTCATCAACTCTCTCTATCTGCTATCACATCTACCTCAGGATGTGTGCTACACTAGTAACTGCCACCTCGGATAGCTTCCTGATAACTACTGCCTTCTCACCTCAGGATCCATGCCTTGATTTCCTCACCCCTGGCCCTTTGGCTCTGATACCAGAATGTGGGCGAATTTGAATTTTATTCATATATATTCAAATCATAATACACACACACACACACACACATATATATATAGGGGATGAGACGGTGGAACGGTGGAGAGATGAGGACGGGAAGTTGGAGGAATAAGGGGAGAAGGGATAGGAGGGATAAGGAGCGGGAATAAGGGGAAAGAAAAATTCGAGGGGAGATAGAGAAATAAAAACAAATCTTGCCGACAAAACTATTTTGCCAACATTTTACAAGGCGTTCACACTTGCAAGGTTTTTCTGAGCCACTTAGAACGTGGTCATTTTCACACTTGCAACATCTATCATTTCAAAATTCTTTTCCAAACTATTTTTACACCATCTATCATATTTTTTAGCTTCATATGATTACAATATCATCAACATATACCACAAGAATTATTATCTCATATCTAATATTTTTTGTATAAATATTTGAATCTAATGCACTCCTTTTGAAATTGTGTCATTAATGATGTACCATGCTCTAGGGGCTTGTTTTAATCCATATAATGATTTTTTAATATGTAAATATTGTGTTGTTGTCCATTGATGACAAATCCTTTTTGTTGAATCATATATACTTCCTATTCAAGATCATCATTAATAAATGCACTCTTAACATCCATTCAATGTATTTTCCAACCAAGTTGTGCTACTAATGGACATATTGTATGAATAGTAGTCATTTTTGTTTTAGGTGTAAATATTTCTTTATATTCAATACCTTCTATTTTGATATAACTTTTTGCAACTAGTCATGCCTTGTATTTTATCTTATAGACCTATTTACATCCTATTATTTTTTTCCCTTTTGGTAGGTCAACTAAATCCCATGTTTTATTCTTCATCCATGTTGCATATTTAGATTCCATGGTTGTTTTCCATTCTAGTTGTCTTATGTCCTCTTGTGTAGTTTTAGGTTTTATTACTAAATTTATTAACCCCATATTTGTTCGTGTCATACTATGAGCTTGAGGTCTTGTAGTGGTAAGATTTGGCAACTATTATAGCTTTGAGTTCTTAAATGTATTTATATACCACTTTACCTCTTTTGCTTGTGGTGACATTATGAGTTCTGAGTCTTCAACTACCTCATTAAATATTTCAAATTCTAATTATTGACCTGAAGATTCTTCTTTATATGATCAAATATCCAAAATAGGTCTTGTATTAACTTTTAGAAATTCAAGATTTTTTTTCTTCAGTCAAAAACAAATCTTTACTTACATAGATTTTCTTTATGATTAAATAAATTATTCTATATCCTTTTGAATCATCATCATATCTAAGAAATATGCCACACATGGTTTTTCATCTAATTTTGTTCTCTTTTGCTTTAGAATGTACATGTATTCTTTACATCCAAAAATTCTTAGATATTCTACTAAAGGTTTTTGTCTTGACCAAGTTTCTTCAGGGGTAACATATTTAAGTATTCTTTTGGGCAATCTATTTTTTATATATACTACAATTTTAACAACTTTGTCCCAATATTCATGATCAAGATTTGCTTCTTTTAGAATACAATGTACCATTTTCATAATGGAACAATTCCTTATTTTTGATATACCATTTTTTGGGGTGAATAAGTTATAGTGAGTTGTCTTCTTATACCATTTAATCTTAGAAATGATTAATTTTGATAAAAAATCACCACCCTTATATGAGTAAACATTCTTGTTTGATCTTTCAATTTCTATTTCTACCAGTTGCTTAAATTTTTTGAAACATGTAAAGGCGTCAACCTTTAATTTCAAGAATTATACCCACATTTTCCTAGAATATTCATCAACAAATAACTAAAAATATATGTCCTCCAAGACTAGCATCCATTGGTCCACATAAATCTATGTACACTATTTCTAGTGGTTCTTGAACTCTTTGTAAGTTTAACTCAAAAGGTATTATATTTTATTTTCCTATTAGGCATTCTAAAAAAATTGTAGATTACCCTATTAATTTAGGTAGTCCTGCTACCATTTGATATCTATTCATTTCATTGAAAAATAATGCACTTATATGCCCTAGACTTTTTATGCCAAATATATCTTATTTGTAATGTTCTTAATGATAGAATAATATTTGATAAGGTATCAAGAGAAAATAGACCATTTGTGAAGGATCTAGTGGCTATGATTTTTCCTTGTTTAGTAATAAAAGTTTTATATTTGTTTCCAATAATTTTGAATTCAACCACTAGATTTTGATTTATCATTTGAGATACTAAAAGTAGATTAGTGGCTAGACCTGGCACATATAACACATTTTTAATCATGCATTCTCCATAAGATAAGTTTATTAATATATCTCCTACTCCTTTGACCTCATATGCCCTATTATCTACTACAACAACTGGTTTCTTATATTTTTCTTGAAAAGTAGTAAACCATTGTTTATTTCCAATCATATGTTTGCTTGTCTTTGAGTAGATATACCAATGATTTCTTATTGAATTTGTGTTGCATTCTTCCTTTTCATTGTTATTTTTTTTTTTTTTTTTAGTCTTCAATCAAGTAATTTTAATTTTCCTTTAATCTTCTTATGTCTCCCTAATCAATTTCAATTTTCCAATTTCTCTCTCCAAATTTTATTTCAACCCAAATATTTAATTAACTCACTATTAAAGTCAATATTTAGTTTCCTTATGTCTCCTAACCATTAATTCTTTAAATAAATTAAATCACTCCCTTATATATCTTGAAGATTAATTTAATTAAATATGTCATATAATCCACTTTAATAAGAAATATGCTTGATAATTAATTGCAAAGGTGCAACTATTATAAGCGTAATAATATACCTTTCATGGTACTTTATTCTTAGCTGAGAACATCACTTTATAACACACATGTGGCACTTTTGTATCCACTCTAGGGCAATTTCAATTCTTTGATTTCTAAACTATTGTGAGCATTATGAAATGTTCCAATTACCTTTGACTCTCTTGGACTTTTTCCTTATCAAACACAATGTAGGCATTAATAAAATGAATCATCCATTAAACTTACCTTCCTAATTATTTTACTCACTCCTCTCTAGAATAGATCTACATAGAATGTGATTCTTAGGCACTCATTTAGAAGGCTTTCTAGGAAATACATTTTACCAAAATTAGATGTGATCTCTTCATAACATTTCCTCCATGTCTACTTAATACTTTCAACTCAACTACTCTCTTCTCCTCTAAACATCTCAAGTGTTTCTTGTAGATTCAAAATATTTCACATGCATGGGGGGATCCACTAGGACACCTACTTACCTACTTGAGGATATTTTTCCATAGGAGACCCCAAAGATATAGGAATATTCAATATTTTTAGGATCTACCTCATGTATTAAAAAGGTGGCTATGTAATATCCCTCCTTGGAAGAACTCTTTATTGACAATGAACTATATACTAGTGTGAATATTTAATTGTATAGCTTTAATTTATGATATCTATATGATGGAATGATTTCATTCTTTTTTATCTTGGAATATGGTACTGTTGATGTACTTGTGGGTAAAGTACTAAGTACTCTCTCTCTTTTGTGGGAACATATGGGTGAACCACCTACTATGAGAGATACTTTGAGAAATGATGGTGATGACTTGCTCATTGAAAACTCAAGGTAACAAAATACCCTTCATGTAGATGCATTGCATTTTGCTTATTTTCATGTTCACACCATTGGGATAGGAAGTTACTTATGCAATGAGTCTCCTTAATAGGTTTGTAATAGCATTAGACTATCTTAAAGGAGACCGCCTACTTAGGGATAAAATAATGGTGTGAAACATTGTTGGTGTGAATCTATGTTTGTGGTATGCGTAGATTTTGTTGAATAAGACTTTATTAAGTATTATTTGATAACATTAATACTTTATAATCATTAAGTATTAATTAGTTTATAATATTAATACTTTTGAATTATTGAGTTAATTAAAATATGACTTTAATACTTTAGACTAGTAAAATATTAATTAGATTGGTGACATTAAAATTTGAAAAAAAAAAACAACTAATGTCAAATGTTGGGATTGAAATTAATAAATTAATTTATGGTTAGATAGGGGGATAATAATTAATACTACCCTTTTGGTTTTGATAAAGATAATTATAAATTTTAAGAATAATTTTAACTCAATTTAAGGAGCGCATTATTATTTTTGGTATGCTTTGGTGGTATCTTAATTAAAAGACTTAGGGTGGCACAAGTCTTGAAAAAAACTCTTCTTGAGTATTTCTCATGTGATTGCCTCCATGCAAGAAGACGTGCCCATACCATTTTGATGCTTAAAATATTAAGTTGGGTGGGGAATGGATTTTGACAAAAATGAAAGAGGCTTGAAGGCTTGAGAAGAAGGATATTTGGAAGCAGTGCGATGTCCATTTCAGAGGAGACATGGTAAATCTTTGAACCAAGTGCTTTATTTGTTGTTTTGATTGAATCATGTGCTTCTTTAGCTTGGTTTTTCTCCAAGGTTGTTGATAATATAATTTTATGTTAGTTTACCTCTCCTTTAATGTTGTTTTAATAATGGCCTATGTTTAACCTACGTATTATTTAGTAGACACCTAAATGCTATCCTAAACTTGTTGTTGGCCTTTTCTTCTGCGTTAAGTATGAGCGTTGTTTTAGCCAATTGGTGTGCTTGTTTTGCTAGTGTTTTTTATTGCTTATGGTAAGGTTTACCACTCATAGCCATGTACATTCTTTCCTCTTTCCATATAGGTTAGTGTTATTCCAACCTGTATGCCCTCATCTTTTAGATTCTTGGGGTATGCTTGTGTTAGACCAATATGGTAGCTTGAAATACTTGTAACCTGGGATGCTCTAGTGGGTCATCATGGCCTAAGGGATGAATATGATCTTCTTAATTTTTAGTATATAGCTCATCTTGAGCCACCTATATTAATTTATTTCATGCATCTATGTTTTGGCTTGCATGCAGATCTATTGCTAGGTTTTTTGGTGGTTTTGTATGATTATGTCTTTCATTTAGTCATGTTAATAGTTGTTTAAAAATATTTAAAATCTATAAATGTTGTCTTAGGAGAACTCTATTATATTATAGAATATTTTTTTATTTATTTTATTGAATATTGCTTCTTTTATTGATAATGATATGGATTTATAAAAATAGATCTTTTATTGGTTTATAGTTTTCTAAGGAAGAAGTGGTTTTGGAATTAGGAAACTTTATATTTGTAAATACTTTAGTTATTCTTGATCTATAGTAATCTTATTTTTGGAAAATAATATAGGATGCATGTCCCTTGGTTTAGAAGTGTAGAAAGAAATTTATTGTAAGATGGATTATTGTATGTTATTTTAAAAGAGAAACATTATAATGATTCCTGAGACTCGTGTGGGTTAAGGGGTCATTATAAAGATAAGTATGGAATTTTATTTTATAAGATGGATTATTGTATGTTGGTTTTGAAAGAGAAACTATTATAATGATCCTTGAGACTCATGTGGGTTAAGGGATTATTATAAAGAGAAGTATGGGATTCTCTTCTTGTTGATTTGCTTAATGCATGGTGGTTTGCATAATAGAAATGACATGTTTAAGTTGCATTGCATTTAGAGTTATGTTGATCCCTAAGTATTCCTCTTGAGCCATGTGTAGATTCCTTATCATAAAGGAGATTGTAATTTTTATATATGGCTTGACGCTCCTTGGCAGATGACTTCATAGGACATTAAATATATAAATGATGTGGAAAAATAAAGGATTTGTAAAGGAATATTTTGCTCAAAGAATTTTGTAAACTTGATTATTGTACAAATTGTATGTTGTTTTAATGTTTCCTTGGGTTTTGTACATTAAAGTGTTTTAGCAATATTTTATTTATAGTTAGTATTGAGTTATATCAATTGTTGGAATGCATATTTATGTTAATACTTGGTTTATTATGTTATAGCATTTATGTTAAGGGAATGCATATTATGAAGCTTTATGTCAAGCATTTGAGTTCAACAATTTCTTATCTTCTATAGCACTTCAGATTAGATAGATTATGATTTTATTTAAAGTGCTTTTGATATGATGTGATGTATGTTGCTTTACTTTAAAATCATGTTTTAAAATGCAAGTTTTATTTAAGTAATATTATCTTGGGGTGGTTAGAATCTCTGGTGGACCCAAGTCAAATACATTAAAGCCCAATCCTGGGAGGAGTTGTGTGAATGCAATAACCAAGTAGCCATGAGTCATAGAAGGAGTTGTGAGAATGCAATAGCTAGGCTTATAAACCTAGGAGTTGTGAGAATATAATAGCCAGGTTTCTTGTGAATCATTGCACCTTGAATGAGTAGGATCAGGTGTACTCAAACTAATGGTTGTGGATCTATTCATAAGACAACAATGGTGTTCCCTTGAATGTATAGGATTGGGTGATCAAGTTCATTACTGACAAAGTGATAATAATCTTAGTTAGCCTATGGAGATGTGGTAATTAAGCACTAAGGCTCTACAGCTGATTAACCTACCTAGATGGAATTATTTTATGGTTAGGGAATAAGCATCCCCATTTAAGTTTTATAGGCCTTAAAGGATAATCCCTAAACTATTGTCACATTATCCTATGCTAGTGAGGGTATGGGAAAGGTGGGATACCACTTTTTGCATTTTTTTAAATGTGTAGGTTTCGGAAGGTGAACCCTACAAACCACAAAAATTGGTCACTCCTATCCATTGAGTGTCATTTGTAGTGACTTAAAACTCAAATGTGGTGAAGCTTTGTATGTTGGAAGAATAATAAAAGGGGCTTTACCTTGTGAACCTTTGTTTGTAATAATTCTTTAAAAATAATTGGGTTGGTAGTTTTGGGTTGTTACAAGTAGTATAAGAGCTCTAGGTCATGGGACTAGAAGCTTCCATGGAATGTGCCTTAGGTTGAGCCTTGAATTGATGTACAACTTTGGATTTTGCACCTTACAAGAAGGTAAGTGTGACCTTGATAATTATCAATTGGGTGATAATATTTATGTTATTTCATGAGGAGAATGAAGCTAACAGATTGTAAGTACAATTGAGGGAGGATTGTAACTTACTAAACTTCTTTTTGGTAGATAAGGATGGTACCTATTCAAAAAGGAATTTTTTCAAAGAAAACCAAAATGGTTGTTCAAAAAGGTAATCCAGTGCAAGGGATCAAATGAACTATATGAAGAAGTGAAATTTACGACACGCCTTAAGGGTTCTTTATTGAAATGTAAAGCATGATTAAAGCAAGCATTCAAAGGAAAAGTGCATAAAGATGTAATATACTGAAATGAAGAATAATGTGCAATAAAAGAGGTGGATTTCTCCTTGTATTTATTATTACAAGCTTTCAATAGTTACAATACATCCCCCTTTGAGGGCTTTTCTTGATACATTTCAATACTTATAAAATATAAAGGATCTAATCCCTTCAAGGGTTTGATGGCGTGCTCCAATGTTCATTTTGCATCCCACACTTGAGAGCTAGTCTTGGGCCTATCCTTCTATGCCTCTTAGCTCCTCCCTCATGTCTAGAATACCTGCACCTACACACAAGAGATTGAAAATGGTTAATAGCATATGCATTTATAGATTGAAAACTAGGAAAACATAGAAAGCATGCATCTAGAAATAACAAAACTTATTTATAATAAATCAAAACAACTTCAAATGACTTTAAAATCTACTATGCTACTATTAACATGATTTTGGAAATATCTGAGCATGAATTGAAAGGAAATTATTAGCAAAAATAGTGACCATCCCTAGCAAGGACAACTAGACCTGCAACAATAAAACCTCTAATTGGACCATCAAAACAACTCCAAATCTCACCAAATTTGAATGCAAGGCTAATCTAAACATTCCTAAATGATCTATGGTGGAATTGGATCAAATTTCCCTACTATTTTCTAACCATCCCTCATAGGTGCAACTACCAACTTCTAACCATCCCCAGGTGGGACGGTTACAAATCTGAGTGGAATTTACCACCAATTCCAAAGGGATCTGGTCTAAAACTATCCTAGATGTTGTGTCGACAAATATGGTCAAATTACTCTCCAATTTGACTAGTTTTGGAATGGTTTTAGTGTATTTGGGATGCCCCTAAAAGCACCTTCGAATGAAGAGGGTTTCAAGGAAAAGTGAGGGTAAATGTGATAGCAAAAGGCGAGGGTAGAATTGGGCAACACTTCATGGTCTAAAATGCTTCAACTCTTCTCCTTTGAAATTGGGTGAGCACACCTCAATTTATAGCCCAAATAGGGCATCTAGGGCAAAGGGGCAAGTCCTGGCATGCAAGGCAAGTGCTGCCACTTGTCAAAACCTTTGCTATGATTGGGTGGAAGAGGTTGCCCATTTGGGGCCTCTAATTTGGAGTTTCTGGTCTCCATGATAGGCTCCCAATCAATTTTTGATGATTGGGTAGAGAATATGGCAGTAATTTATTGCCATTTCTCCACCCCTTTGACTTTTGGAGGGTCTATTTAGGGACCATCCCACCCAGGGATGGTTAGGAGTGGCCATCCCTGGGTGGGATGGTCACCATCTATGACCATCCCTGGGTGGGATGGTCATAAGGATATGACCCAAAACCTCCCAAAACTGATGGGAACCTTCCCAAAAGTGCTATGGAGCTCTATGTTACCCTAGAGGGTTGCCCAATGGGGCCATATGATGTCGATAAGAGTGGCACAAGTGGTGCATTGGCAGTCTTATCCGATTTACATGATTTTGGTGTCTACAGATGCCCCTTTTTGGGATGCGCTATGTGCAACAAAGCGCTGAGCAAAAATAGATGACTAAATCATTAAATGATTAAGGTTATTCATTAACCTAACCAAATTTAGATGCCTCCATTGTGGAAAGAGCATACATTCTTGGAATCCTTGCTTTTGACATAGTCGAAGGATTAATTTTGGGTATACCTTTCAGCCACACTGTAATGACAGTTTTAGGGGCTTGAGGTATACTAGGTCTTGGTGCCTTGTGTTCTTGTAAGCCTTTACATGGGTGGATTCCCAAGGCTTCAAGGAGGTCAATCCCTATTTTTTTTCTTATGCTGATTGTTTGCCCCAGCATGGGCTTGAAAATTTATCTTTTGCAAAGATTCTTTTGAATGTATGGAAATTACACTTTTGAGTGTTTTAGTGTTGATTTGATTTATGAAATCGTTATTATGACTACCCCCTCAAGTGATGATTCGATGAGGGCATGACCAATGATAAAGTGATGAGTCACTTGACACATATGACTGAATTGGGATAACTCTCTGTTTTACCCATGGTACTATATACCTGTTTGGAGGGGATTTTTGATCATTTTGATGAGCATTTCTGGAAGCAAAAGGCTAAAAATTTCATTCCCGTGGAGTGGTCCAGCCATGGAGGCCTTCTTGGGGAATAAAATAAATACTTTTAAAGCATCCATAAATATTGTTGGTTTAATCTTGATCCTTGCTAATTTTTAGACCATTTTGCCTTATTTTTGGTGGGTTTTGGACCCTATTTTTGATATTTTTAAGTTGTTTTTGTCAAATTTTTTGGTGACCATCCTAGGGGGGATGAGTACACTATTTATGACCATCCTATGGTGGGATATCTAGCCAATTATGTGCTCATCCCACCTAGGGGTGGTCGGCTTCTTTTGGAGCTATATAAGCCCAAAATGGGGCAAATAAGCTCATTTGTGCATTGTGCTTGGAGGATTTGGAGAGGTGAGAGGTAGGAGAGTGATTTTATGAAGTGTAGCACTACAAAAATATCTACCCAACAACATGATCCAGCCAAAGGATGCGACAGGCGGTGGAGCCGGTGCGAAACGGGTATGGAACACATTTCCTTCTCTTCTCTATTTTATTGTGAAATTGTAATTTCTGCTACAATTTTCATAATACACACTAAATCATGGTTAAGAAACCTTAATAATAGTGTAATGTATGAAATTGAGCTTTTATTTGTAATTTAAATGCTTTAATTTAGGATTTTATGCTAGTTTTTTTGTGTTTTTTAAGCTTTTTTAGGGCTATTTTAGGGGTCAAAATGACCCTATTTTAGCCATTTTTGGGGACCGTACCCTATGGGGATGGTCACTGGTGGCCATCATTAGGTGGGATGGTTACCAAATTGGGGGCCATCCCTAGGTGGGATGGCCAAAAACTGGGCCAAAAAGGGCCCTTTATTAGGCATTTTTTTGGTATTTTTAGAGTCTTTTTATGCATTTTTAGTGCATTTTTGACAAGTTATTTACTTTATCAGATAGTGAAGAGTCGGTATAGGGTTATGACTCTCTTTCAGGTCACTAGAGACCTATTGACTACTATGTACTAGTGATGGCTTGATGCCATTGGCCTGAAGCATGTTACACGGTTAGATCTTGTAGTGAGCGACTGCGCCTATCTGACTGCATTGATAGATTTATGGGACCCTCATACTAATACTTTCCATCTAGCTATGGGGGAGATGATAGTGACTTTAGAGGATGTATATTGGATACTATATATTCTGATAGAGGGGCATCCTATAGTATCTACTCCTATAGAGTGACGAGAGGTCATACTATGAAGGTACTTTGGGGCACGTTGGGAGGATGCAACGATTGATCTTCTCAGTGGAGGGATATTAGTGGTCTCATGGTTTTAGGATGATGTGCTTAAGATTAAGCATGCTTTATTGATGACATTGATCAACAACATGTTACTTCTCGACTCTTCAGGTGCTAGGTTCCCATGGAACCTTATAGAGTTGGTGTTCACTCTTGTGGAGTGTATAGAGGATGAGCCTATAGTGATGGCTTGGGGTCCTACTTTGTTAGCTTAGCTATATGAGGAGTTATATGAGATCTACTCTCATGGGTGGAAGGGATTGGGCTACAGCTTCTTACTACAGGTTTGGGGTTGGCAACATATTGCTGTGGAGCGACCATAGGGACTACCATGGACTACTCGAGCAGAGCTACCAGATAGGGAGATTGGTTATGGGGTGCTATGGCAGAGGTCACGTGAGATAGGCCATAGCCATCGACATGTTGGGGAGGTTGAGCACTATGCAGAGGCTTTTGCATGGCTTAGAGTGGTAGACATTTTATGGAGACCCTATAGGGATTGTCTTGCATGGAGGGAGGTTGAGGCACAACTACGTCGAGTTCGGTGAGGTAGGTGGTTGATAGGGTGACATGGGATAGAGCGAGAGTACTTCCCTTATGATCATGTCCTATGATAGTTTGGGCTATGCTAGGGGTTTCCTAGGGAGCTTATGATCTATCATCATTGTAGGGATGAGAGGACTCTAGCATGGCCTATTGTGGAGGCATTGGGAGAGGAGTCAGATCTTGTGGTGGTAGTTTCTGATTTGGATGATGTAGGTATGATAGAGGAGTATGATGCTTGGTGGTTTATACGGTAGTGGTGAGGAGATGGACCACTAGGAGGGGATGTAGCTGTTAGAGTAGTGGATGTAGCTAGGGGTGCTCTAGATGAGGAGGGTCAGGATGAGTCTTTGGATGATGAGGAGGTAGACATAGGTGAGCGGTTTGTGCATCATCATGTGGTAGTGGATAGGGTGGAGCTGATTGATGTACAGGATCCACTAGACTTTGATGGGGAGGACCTTGGAGATCAGGGTATGCAGGTATAGTTAGCAGCATGAGATGCTATGATTATAGAGCTATGGGGTGATCTCAGTAGGGTGCGATAGGATTTTGTAGAGGAGAGAGCTCTACTATAGGCATAGGTGTAGAGTGCATAGACTGATATGGAGAGGTAGGCAGCTTTGATAGCTACTCTTTAGGCATAGGTTGGTGTACAGGGCCCTAGCCATGGGGAGTCTAATAGTGGTGAGGTAGCCATGATGCGGGAGGAGATGGTACATCTCTAGGGTTTAGTGGTGACCTATCAGACTCGATGCTGAGAGGATCAGACCTATATGGATATGATGGAGGATGAGATAGTGCACCTTAAGGGGTGCATACTAGATCGGGCATTGGCCATTGGCTCATAGCGTAGTCAGAGGAGTGAGATAGGATAGTCATCTACGTGGATGAGGGCTCCAAGTTCTACATGGAGGATGGACAGGTCTAGGGGGAGCTAGGGGGGTGGCAAATATGGGGGTAGTAGGTCTGGGAGCTCATGATGGACTCCTACTGAGGGTAGAGGAGAGAGTCATGGTGTCGGTCCTACGTGACCATGGCTAGTAGACTCTGATGGTTCTTTTTGGACTTTTTGGTTTTTGGAGTGTGAAGTCTGAGGACTCACTTTTATTGTAGCCTATGGGAAGCTTATGGACTATGATGTAGCTTTTGGCTTTTACATATGGATATATATATGTATGACTTTGCTTTGATCATTATGTCATATTTTACTACTTTATGATATGTATGCTATGCTATGCTTTATGATGCTTTTGATAAATGTCTAACATGGATGCATGTATTTATCCTATGATGTGATTTGATGATATGTAGATGTGTATATGCATGATGCAATGGATGATTTGATTTAATTTTGTATGATGGATTTATGATGACTATTTGACACATTATATGCTAGCACCATAGACTGTACAAAATGTATCTTTATTATTTTCATGTTATTATGACACTTATGTAATGGATTTTGTAATTTTGACAAATATGTGACAACATGATGTAAAATGGAATGGATAATGTAATGTGATATGATATGTTTGGTAGTTTTTAGGAGACTCAAACACTCTAGTTACCTAATCAAAAGTTGTATAATAACTATGCAAGACTTTTTGACAAAGTATGCACCTACTAAGATAACCAAGATAATCAACATCCCTGTGTGTGCATGTGAGTTCATTACCATGATAACGCATAAAGTTGCCCTAGTGCAAATGGGATTCACTCAGCCCATCTGTACTAGAGATCACCCTACGAGTCTCATTATCCTGAGTTTTGTACTTAGTTAGATTAGACTACTAGGTAATATAGGTTACAACAAGCTAGCTCATCCACATTCAAACATTGGTCTGTACCTAAGCAAGTTGCTTATGTGATAGACATATCATCATGCGTAAGGCTACCACCATTGACAAGTAGGCTATCCACCAAACCTGTAATGAGGATCACCTTATGGTTCTCTAATGCTGAGAATTCTAGGGATTCAAGTTCAAGACTCCCTTATTTTCTTTTAATTTTGAATTATTCAAGGGAGTTGCTCATTTTTGTTTGTTGAGAAAGGGATTTTGGTAGTGGTGAGAACCACTATTTATTTTTGCTTTTTCTGAAGTGATAATAATCACTATTTCTTTTTGCATATTTTGAAGTGATAATAATCACTGTTTGATTTTTCTCTTTTGGATACTTGCCCCAGTGTGAGGCAAGGGATTTTTGGGTAAGGAGGAACTTGTCCTTTTGTCAATTCTTAGCATCTTTGAACCATTCGCATAGGGGGATGAGCAAGATAAACTTTTTTGCTTAAAGTAACCTAGACCACTTTGTAATTTCATATTTCCTTGTGCTAGACTTGGATTTATTAATGTGAAAATGTGTTGGGATTTTGATGTATACAAGGTATAATCTAAGTAGGATTCTACCTTATAAAAAATCATGATAGCTTTCTACAAAATCTGAAAAGAAAACTAGATATGGTTGAGTGACCGAAAAACCTTAACTATGTTTTACTAACAATGGCTAAGTGATGGGAAACAGACATATAATATGGAGTGTAAATGGAAATGGTATATGTAATGTAAATAGGTGGTAATATTGACATATAATAACAATGATTTTAATAGATGCCTAGTGTATAGACCTGGTGCTAGACATGTATGATCAATTTTGAATGATGCATAATGCAATGATGAGTATGCCTAATGCAATTTATATGAAGTGCAATGAAGCAATATTTTTGTGTTTTTGATGATTTTAATGATATTTTTGTATTTTTGATATATGTATATACAGGTTGACCAATGGGCTTAATGAATGCCATTGGGGCTTTTTGGGTGACCAAAGGGCTTATAGATGCCTTTGGGATTTTGGGATGACCTAGATGGTCATAGACCACCTAGGGATTTTAGGGTGACCAAAGGGCTTATAGATACCTTTGGGTTTTTGGATTGACCTAGATAATCGATAGACTACCTAGGAATTTTGACCTAGATGGTCATAGACATCTAGGGTTTTAGGTTGACCTAGATGGTCATAGACTACCTAGGGGTATTTTATGGTGACCAAAGGGCTTATAGATGCCTTTGGGGATTTTTGGATTGACCTAGACAAATCGTAGACTATCTAGGAGCATTTTATTTTGACCTATTTTTAGGTTGACCTAGATTGTGATAGATCACCTAGGGGTATTTTATGGTGACCAAAGGGCTTATAGATACCTTTGGGGCTTTTGGATTGACCTAGATAATCGTAGACTACCTAGGAATATTTTATTTTGACCTAGATGGTCATAGACTACCTAGGAGTATTTTAGGTTGACCTAGATGGTCATAGACTACCTAGGGGTATTTTATGGTGACCAAAGGGCTTATAGATGCCTTTGGGGATTTTTGGATTGACCTAGACGATCGTAGACTATCTAGGAATATTTTATTTTGACCTAGATGGTCATAGACCACCTAGGGGTATTTTAGGTTGACCTAGATGGTCATAGACTACCTAGGGGTATTTTATGGTGACCAAAGGGCTTATAGATACCTTTGGGGATTTTTGGATTGACCTAGATGATCGTAGATTATCTAGGAGTATTTTATTTTGACCTAGATGGTCATAGACCACCTAGGGATGTTTTAGGTTGACCTAGATGGTCATAGACCACCTAGGAGTATTTTATGGTGACCAAAGGGCTTATAGATACCTTTGGGGATTTTTGGATTGACCTAGATGATCGTAGACTCGTCTAGGAGCATTTTCTTTTGACCTAGATGGTCATAGACCGCCTAGGGGGTATTTTAGGTTGACCTAGATGGTCATAGAACACCTAGGAGGTATTTTATGGTGACCAAAGGGTTTATAGATGTCTTTGGGGTATTTTGGATTGACCTAGAATTAGATGCTAGGAGTTTTTGACCTAGATGTTATAGACCACCTAGGGGTATTTTAGGTTGACCTAGATGGTCATAGACTACCTAGGAGATTTTATGGTGACCAAAGGGCTTATAGATGCCTTTGGGGCTTTTTGGATTGACCTAGATAATCGTAGACTATCTAGGAGTATTTTCTTTTGACCTAGATGGTCATAGACCACCTAGGGGTTTTAGGTTGACCTAGATGGTCATAGATACCTAGGGGCATTTTATGGTGCTCTAAGCATGGAAAGGCCATAGATGACTAACATTCATTGGTTCAGGCTCTTCACTTCCTTTGATGGATGCTAAGCGATAAGTTCTAGGTCCAATCTGACTTGTAATGATGAATGGACCTAACTAGTTTGCTGTAAATTTGTCCCATAAATTGGGTGGCAAATTTGAGTTTTGTTGGTTCTCTTTTAGAACTAAATCACCAACCTGAAAGTCTCTCTGGTGTACTTTCAAGTTATAAGCTCTCTTAAGGCGTTCTTGATAAACACGTAGATGCTCAAGGGCATTGACACATCGTTCATCAAGCAACGTTAATTGATCTAAATGAGCTTGCCTAGCGGTATCATCATCGATGAATTCCTGCATGGAAATGCATAGTGATGGAATCTCTAACTCTAGAGGTATGATAGCTTCAGCACCATACACTAGTGAAAATGGAGTTGCTCTAGTGGGCATCCGAATGCTAGTGTGATAGGCCCAAAGGGCAAGAGGTAATTGATTATGCCAATATTTATGATTTTCCTTAACGGTTTTCTTCAAGATGGCTACTACTATCTTATTTGATGCCTCTGCTTGCCCATTGGCCTATGGATAATAGGGCATGGAAAAGTTGTGCTTTATGTTATACTTTGTTGTTAATGCACGCACATCCTTATTTTTGAAGGGTGTTCCATTATCCGATATTATTTTGGATGGAATACCAAAATGACATATGATGTTATGTAGCATGAACTCCGTGATGCGAGGTCTAGTCGTAGTGGTAAGGGGAATTGCTTCCACCCATTTTGTGAAGTACTCAGTCATCGTTATGATAAACGTGTGATGGCCTGAGGAGGCAGGTGAGATTTTCCCAATTAAATCAAACCCCCATTGTGCAAATGACCAAACCGATTGAATCGGTTGTAAGGCCTATGAAGGTACATGTGTCAAATTTGCATGATGTTGACATTTTATGCACTTCTTTACATAAGCACAACAATATTGCTCTAAAGTTGGCCAATAATAGCCCATGCGAAGAATGCGCTTAGCGATGGCCATGCCACTAAAGTGACCACCACATGTACCATCGTGTGCTTGGGAAATGGCCCAAGCTGACTCTTGTGAGTCTAAGCAATGAAGGAGGATACCCTCATAGCTTCAATGATACATTATGTCTCCTAATAAGACATACTTTTCCACCTTTTTCTTAAATGCTCGCTTTGCGGCATGCGATAATCCAGGTGGAATATTTCCTAGTTTTAAGTAATCTTTAATCTGTATGGCCCAATATTGCTTTGGAGAAGCCTCAATATTATGAATCATGCAATCCTTTTGATATTCATCTCATGCAAATGCTGATTGAGAATGAACTTGAAGATATAGCATTGTGCTAGTATCAAAAGAATTATGAGGGAACAGAGTCCCCCATCTGGCATTATTCAAATAATTGTGTAGTTGAGAGAACCGTTCATGTGAAGGCTCAATCTGAATCATGTGAACATCTGGTGTGGCATTATGCTCATCACGCTCAGTCATAGATTGCGCTAGCATTTTTACTTGAATAGTCATGATATCATCTGAAGGGTTTTGTGGGATTAGCGACCCTAAGGAAGCCATTGTGTCCGCAAAATGATTAGATGAACGAGGGAGTGCCTCAATATCATACCATTCAAATTTTACCAAAATTTTATCCACTAGGGCTTTATAGGCTTGCAATATGGGACACCTACACTGGAATATCCCTTTAACCTGATTAACTATGAGCAAGGAATCACCAAAAAATGTTTAGCTTAGTGATTTTCATGGTGATTGTCATCTGGAGGCCTATGATGAGGGCTTCATACTCGGCATTGTTGTTGGTACATGGGAAATCGAGTTTAAATGAAAGAGGTATTGGAGCCCCTTGTGGTGTGAAAAACATGATACCTATGCCACCCCCTTGCTCACATTTAGAACCATCGAAGAATAGAGTTATGTCCACCTGTGACTCAGGCTCTATAGAATCAGGTGATTCTGAGATATGAAACACTCCATCATCGGGAAGTTCTACATTCAGAGGTTGGTCATCCTAGAGAGGAGCCTCTACTAGTTGATCGGCTATGACCTATCCTTTGATTGATTTTTGTCCAATGAACTCTAGGTCAAATTCTATCAACAACATTATCCATTTCGCCATGCGACTATTGTGATATGTTCGACTCATCATATATCACAATGGATTTTCCTTAGATATGACATACGTGGTATGATTGAGCATGTAATGGCATAGCTTTTTAGTGGTAAAGACCACTTCTAAGCATAGCTTCTCAATGTATGCATACTTGATTTCATAGCTAACCAGTGTGCGGCTAATATAATATGTAGCCTATTCTTTATGAAATTCATTCTTTTGGGACAACATGGTGCCCAATGCCAACTCAGTAGCTGAGATGTATAAATAGAATGACACTCCTGGTCATGGAGGAGCCAATACGGGTGGCGAAGCTAGGTATTGCTTAATTTCATCAAAGGCATTTTGACATTCTTCATCCCAATGAAATGAGACCCCCTTGTGTAGCAACCTATTCATGGGTCGACACTTATCCGATAATTGTGCTATGAAGCATTTTATGGATGCGACCTTTCCTTGCAAGCTACGTAGTTGCTTAATGGTTGTGGGGGGAGGCATTTCTAATATTACCTTGACCTTGTTTGGATCTACTTCTATGCCTCACTTGGAGACTATGAATCCCAAGAGTTTACCAGATGTGACACCAAAGACACACTTCTTGGGATTAAGCCTAACATTATGCTCAATGAGGCGATCTAGAACCTTGCACAATACATCGATATGCTCATGATGCAATAGATATTTTTCCAATAAGTCATCCATGTAATCTTCCAAAATCTTATGCATGTAGTCATGGAAGATATATGTCATGGCTCGTTGGTAGGTGGTGCCAATGTTCTTAAGGCCAAAAGGCATGACCTTATAATAGAATGTCCCCCAAGGTGTTGTAAATGCCATTTTGATCTGGTCTTCTGGATTAATATGAATTTGATTATATCCAGAGAAACCATCCATAAGGGATAGCATTTCATGTCCTATTGTAGCATCTACCAATGCATCAATGTTTGGTAAGGGAAATTCATCCTTAGGACTCACTTTGTTGAGATCTCTAAAGTCAGTGCAAATGTGAATCCTCCCATCAGGTTTTTTTATGGGTACCATGTTTGAAACCCATGGCGGATAGTCTACTGAGATGATGAAATCAGCATCCAACAACTTTTGCAATTCATATTTCACCATTAAGGCTACTGTTGGGTGCATCTTACGCAACTTTTTCTTGACTGGTTTGATCTTTGGGTCCAATGTAAGATTATGCGTGACTAGATTTGGGTCTAGTCCTGGCATGTCTTTATAAGACCAAGCAAAAGCATTTATCCTTTCTTTCAATGCTCTTGTGAAATCATCTTGTTCAATTGGAGATAGACCTTCCCCTAGCTTGATAATATGGGGATTATCAAGATCTGTATCGATATCCTTGTCAATTGTTGGCTCAATTGACATATGAGACCCATATTCCAACTGATGTGGAGTGGGAATTAAGTGAATGTCATTAGCTGGGTTTGCTTCTTCCATAGGAAATTTAGGGTCAACCTCAGCCTGAAAAACATCTTGAGTAGTTCTTGGAGAAAATTGAAATGGTTGTAACATTTCCTCGCAAGGCCAATACTCTGATGGTGATGGGGTAGAATCTCCTCGATCAAATTCAATTACCTCAAGGTCGAGATGCAATGACTTTGATGGGTTATTCAGATCTATCAATGGTGTAGTTAAATCTATGGAAATCATGTTGATGGATACATGATCTCCCATCCAAGGGTGAGTGGGTCTAGAGACCTGATGTTGTCTCGTAACTCATGGGGGTGGCTCTGGTGGAAGTGGAATGAATGGTGGTGGTCATGGTGGAAGAGGGTGAGCTTGCTCTTCTTGCGATAAAAGTTGGCATCAGATGGGGCCTTGGATGGGGAATAACATGTGAAGATAATACTCATCCTCATCATCCAAGGGGAACACTCTCTCATGTTCATCATCTGAGCTAGGATAGTTTATGGGTGCGACGCCATAATCATCTTCATCATCACTCATCCATTCATGAGGAGGACCTTGATCCTCTTCCTCACTATCATATTTCAAGGTATGTGAGCTCTCCCCCACTTCATGGGGTTGGGCAACATCACTGGATAGCCCTTGATCTATCATGTCTATGGGGAAATAATCCCCCAAGGAATGAATGTGATTCGGATTGGCATATGGATCACGTGCAAGCTTATCCTGATAACCTAGACATAGGTGTTCTAGACTATCTATGAGAACATCCAATGGTACTGGCTTATTGTGTCCCAACCTAGATTTATCATAAGGTAGCTGATATTGGGGCTGACATGGAACACGAGTACCCTACTCATATAGGCCTAAACCAAAACCATGCCAATTACAGCGATCTAAGTACCACAATGCATAATCTGGATTCGACAAATAGTTTACATCCTCCAAAAAGGTTCATCATCTTCTTCTTTCGAAGGAATTGGTAGGGCTCCATACTCTAAACCCCCATATATGAAATTAGTTTGATTGGGTGGTAGACCAAGAGGCACGATGCTACCTATGGGAAGATGAGGTCACCCCATATCTTGCACTTTCTCTATGCCCCACCTGGATGGGTAAGACTATGGTACCAACAGTAGAGAATATTGCATCATTGAATGCGTGAAGAGTGTAAGTGGATGCAACAACATGAGATGCTGGTAATCCTAGGTGTTTTAATGCTTTGGTTGTAATGATATTACTTGAGTAACCAATGTCTATGAGCACTCTCTTGTATGGTACATCATTTACACATGCAATGATGTGCAAAGGAGGATCTACCACACAATTACTATTTCCTTAAGCTCATACTTGTGCAATGTTATTACTGGTTCCTTGCACTATTGGACATGATCCATAAAATCAATGGAGTTAGAATCTTGTGGTTGCAAATCTATTTACTTTAGAATGTCCATCAAAGCATCCCGATGTGGAGGTGATTATTGGATTAACTTATAGATGGACAATCACACTAATGTTATCCTCAAGCTCTATGTAAGCTTGTTATTTATTGTTAATGTTGACCTAGGTGGAAGACCCTATACTATAGATGGTATAGGTTGCGATGTAGTGGGAACATCACTCGAAGCTATAGGTGGTACAAATTGGCTTGGATATATTATGTTCCTGATCACAATACTCACCATTCCAACATACCGTTGCAAAGGGGTGTTGTCTTCACCTCATTCATTGGTTTAGAAGGCACTGTTTGTACCTCATGATTTGGTAATGGGTCCTTATAGATACCCATTTGCTGATTATTATGATCTATTGGAGCATCTACTTGTAGCTCATTCCTATAAACCATGTCATGTACTAGGTATTTAAATCCATAGCACATTGGTAAGTCATGGCTACCCTACCAATGATATTTGTAATATTGATCCTCTCGGTGTCCCATAGGCTTGGGTTTTGCCTATATCTAGATCGATGGGTTTGATATCTGGAAGATTAATCATTTTTGCAACTCATAATTGGTCGAATAGAGAATCCATAAATTTAGCGAAGGGAGTAAATTGTCGCTTAGAGTGATGTTGGTTTTGTCCCTGATTTGCTTGACCATTACTATTATAGCTCACTGAAGGAGGTTAGGCCTGATAGTTCACCTTTTGAGGAGGCATCACTTGTGTAGGTGTAGGGATATTTATGACCACTTGATTGACCACTACAAGCTTTGCAGGTATCGAGCTACTTTTAGGGTTCTTTATCCACTCCTTTTTGTGAGGCTTGGCTATTTACCCCTCATGGATTTTTATTTCCTCTATATTTATAGCCTGTGCTAGAGCTTCTTCCAAGGTGGGGTATTGATGCAGTTGCAATATTAAAGAGATGGGTTTCAAGCAACTCTTTGAAAATAGCTGAGTTAATTTAGATGTTGGCAACATATATGGTAACTTAGCTAGAAGCATTCACCACCTGTTTCTATAGTCCATAATCAACTCATAATAGTACTGCTTTAACATCGTAAGGTCTGTTAATGTCACCTTCCTTTTGGTGTTAAAGGTGAAACATTCCAAAAATATGTCAGTGAATTGTTCAAATGTGTAGACGCTATATTTTGGAATTTGGTTGAACCACTCAATGGTAGGCCCAGAGAGGGTACTTAGAAAATTTCTTAGGAACTTGTTGAACAAGGTACAACAAAAGTATTGTCATTGTTGTCAACACAGACAACAATTGATGCAGTTGAAGCAATGGACAAGAATTCTGAAGTCAGTCAGATCAAGTACAGTGAATTTCCAAAAAAATAGAAGTGACCCAGATTCAGAAATTTGCATAAAAAGACAAGTAAGAAAACTGTCGCGATATCGCGACATGTTTTCTGTCGCGATATCGCGACAAGGTTGAGAGGTCCGAAGGCAGAAAGAAAAATTGTCGCGATTTCGCGACATAACCGAGGAGAGAGAAAATGCAAGAAAAATTGTCGCGATTTCGCGACATAACCGAGGAGAGAGAAAATGCAAGAAAAATTGTCGCGATTTCGCGACATAACCGAGGAGAGAGAAAATGCAAGAAAAATTGTCGCGATTTCGCGACATAACCGAGGAGAGAGAAAATGCAAGAAAAATTGTCGCGATTTCGCGACATGGCCGAGGAGAGAGAAAATGCATGCCAAATTGTCGCGATTTCGCGACATGGCCGAGGAGAGAGAAAATGCATGCCAAATTGTCGCGATTTCGCGACATGGCCGAGGAGAGAGAAAATGCATGCCAAATTGTCACGATTTCGCGACATGGCCGAGGAGAGAGAAAATGCATGCCAAATTGTCACGATTTCGCGACATGGTCGGAGGAGAGAGAAGACGCAAGGCAAACTGTCACGATTTCGCGACATGCTGGAGGCCAAGAAGCTAAGTCGAAAAGTTGTAGCGATTTCGCTACATGTTGAAATTTCGCGGGCCGAAGCAGGGAGAAAGTGTTAAGTGAAAAAGTTGTAGCGATTTCGCGACAAGTCAAAAATGCACAAAGCAAAGGTGTAGCGATTTCGCTACATGTCAAAAGTGCTCAAAACATAGGTGTAGCGATTTCGCTACAAGTTGAAAAAGCACAACTCAAAGGTGTAGCGAGTTCGCTACGTGTCAAATAGCACAAACAAGAAGGTGTAGCGATTTCGCTACAAGTCCAAAATGCACAACGTGAAGGTGTAGCGATTTCGCTACCGCATGAAGCAAGAGTTGTACGGAGATCGGAAAGCGTCGCGATTTCGCGACAACATTGAGGATGACGTCAGCAAAATTGAAAATGTCACGATTTCGAGGTGAAAGAAAAGCCATAGGAAGCCGAAAGCGTCGCGATTTCGTGACAACATTGAGGATGACGTCAGCAAAATTGAAAATGTCACGATTTCGTGATAGGGTGAAAGAAAAGCCGTAGGAAGCCGAAAGCGTCACGATTTCACGACAACATTGAGGATGACGTCAGCAAAAGCTGAAAGTGTCACGATTTCGTGACAAGTTGCAAGAGAAGCCTTATGAAGCCGGAAGCGTCACGATTTCGTGACAACATTAAGGATGACGTCAGCAAAAGTTTGAAGTGTCACGATTTCACGACATGAACGTTGGGAAAGCTTTCAAAAGCCAAAATGGTCATGATTTCACGACAGCAAGGGCATGAAGGTGTACGGCTACAAAAAGTGTCACGATATCGCGACATGTTAGTATTTCGCTACAGGTAACAGGTTGGCTGGAAAATACCGAAGGAACATGCAAGGTGACACGTGTCGAAAAAGCATCATGCAGCCAGTTACGTAAGAAGTAACTGAAGTCAGATCGGCAGTTACGCATTGACAGGTGTTGGACATGCACTGGAACAGCTGTATATGCATGATTGAAAAAGCATTAAAACATACATATTTGTAGCATTCAAAGAGTCGTATAGGCAGGATCGAAAAAGCATTCGAACAACCGTATTGCATGGATTCGAACAGCCGAATATGCAGGATTGAAAAAAGCATTAAAACATACATATTTGTAGCATTCAAAGAGTCGTATAGGCAGGATCGAAAAAGCATTCGAACAGCCGTATTGCAAGGATTCGAACAGTCGCTTATGGAGAGGAGAAAAGAATTCGAATAGTCAGAGTATGTCATTCGACTGCATGCAGGTTTGAAAAGTGATAGAAGACGAATAGCCTCGATGAGAAAAAGGGGGTTATAAAAGAATAGTCGTACAGAGAATAAGATTGCTGCTGTTAGAGGGAAATTGCTATGAAAAGAGGGTTAGAAGAGAGCCAAGAGAGAAATTAGCAGAGCCGTGAGAGTGTGCAGAGTTTGATTAATTGCAGACCAGTTAGGGTCGTGTAAGAAGTGAAGACATTTTTATGTCATTTTAAATTGCTCAGAATTGCAGTCCAAGTTGGTGCTTGGTACTAGGGGTTGGTGCTCCTATCTGTTGCAGCAGAAAACTAAGGGGTTGGTGCTCCTTCCAGTAGATGCTGGTAAAGTGTTTGTAAAATTGGTATTTTGCAAAGACTGGATTTGGATTGGAGTCCAAGCAGTCATTTTTGAGGAGTAGCCAAATTGGTGAACCTCGGTATATTGAGTGTTGTGGTGTGCTCTATTGTTCAATTTGCTTTTCTGGTTGTTAAGTTCTCTTTGCTTCATTTTTAAATGTTGTAGATATTAATATTAATAGTTACACTGATTCACCCCCCCTCTCAGTGTCATTGTGTGAATATCAATTGGTATCAGAGCAAGGTTCCTTGAACAAGCTTAATCAGCTAAGGTGATCTTGGAAGTAACAATGGCAGGCGATGAAGGATTCTCATCCAACAAAGCTCCCTTGTTTGATGGAACTAATTACACTTTCTGGAAACTCAGGATGCAAACATATCTGAGTGCATTGGGATATGACATTTGGGATTCCCGTAGATAGTGGATACACAACACCCACTACTCCTCCAACAGATATTACTGAGAAGAAAAAATTTGAGAACAACTCCAAAGCTAAGAATGCCATAATGTGTGGACTTGTAGACAGTGAACTGATAAGAGTCATGAGCTGCAAATCGACAAAAGACATGTGGGATAAACTGAAGAGCATCCATGAAGGAGACAACAAGATCAAGGAAGCCAAGCTGCAAACTCATCGAGCTCAGTTCGAAGCATTACAAATGAAGGAAGATGAGAACATAGAGGCCTATTTGCTGAGAGTCAATGGAATCATCAATGCAATCAGAGGACTCGGTGAAGAAATGGATGATGCAGTTGTTGTGAAAAAGGTTCTCAGAACCCTTCACAAACGATTTAACTCCAAAGTTTCTGCAATAGAAGAGGCAAAAGATCTAAACAATTTTAGCATGGATGAGCTGCATGGTTCCTTGACTGCATATGAAATGAGAATAGGACAAACTAAGCCTATAGACAGAGAAGCTGCTTTCAAAGCACATAAGAATATAAAAACCGAACATGAATCTGAGGATGAAGAGACACTGGATGAAACAGAAGCAAATTTTGTTCGAAAACTCACAAAGGGAAAAGGAAAATATAGAGGAAAGCTACCATTCAAGTGCTTCAATTGTGGAGGAGTCGGTCATTTTGCAGCCAAATGCCCAATGCATGAGAAAACTAAAAATGGTGAAGGGTCACTCCAAGAAAAAGGTGACTGGAAGAAGAGACAAAATTTTAGAAAGAATAACTTCAAGAAGAAAAGCTTCATATCCAAGAATGTCAGCTCTTCTAAAGAAAGCTCAGGTGAGGATTCTCAAGAAGAAACAGGTGAAGCTCTGTTCATGGCACTTGAAGAGGAAAGAACAGAAGAAAATCAGGAAGGTGATGAAAGCTTTAAAGATGAGGCTGAAGTTTATCTGGAAGGAGAATTGGTTGCTGCACTTGAAGAGTTGAGTGTAGAAAGGAAAAAGAACAAAAAATTTTCAAGAAAACTAGAGGATGCCACTGACATAATAAATAGTTTAAAAATACGAGACAGAGGAATTCAAGAAAATGTCTGAAGTTCTTGATGAACAATTAACTCGTAAAGACAGTTTGAATGCAACAAGCTAGAGGAAGACATTGTTAAGTTAAGAATGCAGCTAGAGGAGATGAATAGAAGATTGAGCTATTTTCATAAGTTTGAAGAAAGTACTGTAAAGCTGGATAAAATGTTAAATAACCAAAGGCCTTCCGGCATCAAATTTGGTTTAGGCTTCGATGAAGGAGAATCATCAAAGGGTTCAAAGGCCTTGAATGTAGAACCCATAAAGAAAGAAGAAAAGATCAGGATTGACCTAGAAAAAACAAATCATGCCAAAGAAAGCAATAATGCCAGACTCAAGAAGAGTACTGACAAAGATGGATTCACAAAAGTCACACATCCAAGAAGGAGAAGATTCATGGCTCCTACTTCAAACTGGCAAAGACCTGCACCCAGGTTTAATCATTCCTTTTCTGGTTATTGTTTTAAATGCAATGCTTATGGCCATAAGATTTCAGATTGCAGGCATAATGTATCTCAAAGGAATTTCACCAAAGAGAAATGTTTTTTCTCCTTTAATGAATTATGCAGTTGAATGTTATAATTGTCATAATTTTGGACATATTGCTAGAAACTGTAGAAGCACTTTTGCAGCAAATAATCATCAGGGTAGAAAATCTCAACCAAGTGGGTTGAAACAAAACAAGAAATTTCTTGAAAAATAGGCACATGCTAATGAGAGGACAAAGGCAAAACAAGTAGCCAAATCTGTCATCAAACCATAATGGAAAGAAAAGGAATCTTTGATTGTTCAGACTGCTTTTAAAGCACAAGACAAATCTGCACCATGGATACTTGACAGTGGATGTTCCAGTCACATGACAGGTGACAAGCAAAAATTTGAGAATTTACAGAATTATGAAGGTGGTTCTGTGAAATTTGGGAATAATGATGGAGCAAAGATTGTTGGAAAGGGATCAGTCAAGATCAATGATGGAAAGATAAAATCAAAAGAAGTCTTGTTTGTGATTGGTCTGAAGCATAACTTGCTGAGTGTAAGTCAAATCTGTGACGGAGGTCATGAAGTCATTTTTAAGAAGCAGGGCTATGAAGTGAGAAAAGCACACAATGGAAAGCTGATAGCTACTGGATCTAGGACTTCTGGAAATCTATATACTCTCTCAAAAACTGTAGAAGGAACATGCTTGATTGGACAGGAAGATGAAAATTGGTTGTGGCACAAGAGGCTCGGTCATATTAGTTTTGACAATCTGGCAAAAATAAGTTCAAAAAGGGCAGTAAGAGATATACCAACCATTGGCAAACCAATAAATAGCATCTGTGCTTCATGTCAAAAAGGGAAGCAAACCAGATCCACTTTTAAATCAAAGGAATACTTCACCAGAAAACCTTTGGAGATAATTCATACTGATTTGTGTGGACCCATGAGAACACAGAGCATAAATGGTGACAAATACTTTATGCTGTTAATAGATGATTACTCCAGGATGACATGGATATTTTTCTTAAAGCTTAAATCAGATGCCTTTGAGATGTTTAAGATTTTTAAAAAATAGGTTGAAAATCAAACTGGAAAAAGGATTAAATGCCTAAGATCAGACAGAGGAGGAGAGTTTATTTCAGAAGAATTTGCAGAATACTATCAAAAATATGGGATAAGAAGACAGTTTTCAGCAGCTAGGACACCTCAGCAGAATGGTGTTGTAGAAAGGAAGAATAGAACAGTGCAGGAAATGGCACGAACAATGCTGGCTGAGAACAAAATAGCTGACAGATTTTGGAAAGAGGCAGTACATACTGCAGTTTACATTCAAAACAGGTGCATGCTAAGACCACATGAAAGCAAAACACCTTATGAGCTGTGGTTCAACGTAAAGGCAACAACAAGACATTTCAAAGTATTTGGCAGCAAGTGCTACATCAAACGGATCGAAGATAATCTCGATAAATTTGAAGATAGAGCTGATGAAGGTATCTTTCTTGGTTACTCAACAAAAAGCAAAGCCTACACATGTTACAACAAGAGGCTAAAGAAAATTGTTGAGAGTGCTGATGTGAAAGTTGATGAAGGTAGAGAACAAGAAATTACTTATCAAGAAAACTACCCTATTTATGAAGAAGTCATTGAAGGTGATGATGAAAAGGAAACAGATAAGAATCAGAAAATTGATCCAGATGTTGTAAAAACTGAATCAGAAGAAGAAGAAAACAGGAAATTTAAAACAGGCAACTGGCAGAAAAATCATCCAAGTGAACAGATTATTGGGGATCCCACAGATGGTATTCAGACAAGAAGAGCAGCAGTGCGGAACTATTCTCTGTTATCTAGCATTGAACCTAAAAATGTTGTTGAAGCAAGCACTGATGAAAGTTGGATGAAGGCAATTAATGAAGAACTAGATCAGATTGAGAAAAACAATACCTGGGAATTAGTACCTCGACCAACAAATAAAAACATAATTGGCACTAAATGGATTTTTCGAAATAAATTAAATGAAGATGGACAGGTTGTCATAAATAAGGCAAGATTGGTCTCAGAAAGGCTATGCTCAGGTTGAAGGCATTGATTTTGAGGAAACTTTTGCACCGGTAGCCAGACTAGAGGCAATCAGAATATTTTTGGCATTAGCAGTTCATAAAAACTTCAAAGTATATCAAATGGATGTAAAATCAGCATTTTTGAATGGAAAACTGGAAGAAGAGGTTTACATTGAACAGCCAGATGGCTTCCAACTTGGTGACAATCCAGATTTTGTGTGCAGGTTAAAGAAAGCATTATATGGTTTGAAACAGGCACCCAGAGCATGGTATGCAAGGTCGGATAACTATCTAATTAAACAAGGGTTCAAGAAAGGTTTGGTGGACAGCAATTTATATGTCAAAACAGAGAAGGGCCATCTTATTGTTCTTGTTGTTTATGTAGATGATATAATATTTGGAAGCAGCATGGATGAATATTGCAAAGACATATCAACTAAAATGAAGAAAGAATTTGAGATGTCTATGATTGGTGAACTTTCTTATTTCCTAGGACTGCAGGTAAATCAAAATGAAAAGGGCATTTTTATTTCTCAAGTTAAATATGTAAAAGAAATGCTGAAAAAGTTCACAATGGAAGATAGTAAACCTGTTAGCACTCCCATGACAACAGGCTGCAAGTTGAGCAAGGATGATAAATCTCCAGATGTAGATCAAACAATGTACAGGTCTATGATTGGAAGCCTGCTGTATTTAACGACCACTAGACCAGATATATTACAGGCAAGATGCATGGTTGCAAGATTTCAGGCTAGTCCCAAAGAAACTCATGTCACAGCTGTAAAGAGGATCTTCAGATACCTCAAGGGTACTATGGATTATGGGTTGTGGTACCCAAAAGGTAAAGACTTCACTTTGATTGCATATTCTGATGCAGATTGGGCAGGATGTATTGATGACAGAAAGAGTACAAGTGGAGGAGCATTTTATCTTGGAGACAGGCTGGTAGCATGGCACAACAAGAAACAAGAATCAGTCTCTCTATCCACTGCAGAGGCAGAATACATTGCAGCAACAACATGTTGTACTCAGATATTATGGATGAGACAAACGTTGAAAGATCTTGGTATTCATTTCAAAGAGCCAATTTCAATTAAATGTGATAACACTAGTGCTATCAACATATCCAAGAATCCAGTTATGCATTCAAGAACCAAACATATTGCAATCCGGTATCATTTCTTGAAGGATAAAGTTGCAGAAGGAGAGGTCAAATTGGATTTTGTTCCAACTACAGAGCAAGTAGTTGATATATTCACAAAACCATTGCCCAAGGATGTTTTTGAGTACCTTCGGAATAAGTTGGGAGTGGTCACAATTCCCAAGAACTGACTATCATTTGGGATCACATTCTCAAGGGGTGCATTTATGCCTATACTTATAGTTTTGCTTATACTTATGATTTTTGCTAACTATAACAACATTTGTCTGAGAATGGTGTGCAGAGACTCAAGGGGAGTCTGCAGCAGCCCTTTGGTATTATTGTCAAAGGGGGAGAAGAATTACAGGAGAGTGCATAAGTGTTGCCAACAATTCCAAAGGGGGAGATTGTTGAACAAGGTACAACAAAAGTATTGTCATTGTTGTCAACACAGACAACAATTGATGCAGTTGAAGCAATGGACAAGAATTCTGAAGTCACCGGATCAAGTACGGTGAATTTCCAGAAAAATAGAAGTGACCCGTATTCAGAAATTTGCGTAAAAAGACAAGTAAGAAAACCGTCGCGATATCGCGATATCGCGACAAGTTGAGAGGTCCGAAGGGGAAAGAAAAATTGTCGCGATTTCGCGACATAACCGAGGAGAGAGAAAATGCAAGAAAAATTGTCGCGATTTCGCGACATAACCGAGGAGAGAGAAAATGCAAGAAAAATTGTCGCGATTTCGCGACATAACCGAGGAGAGAGAAAATGCAAGAAAAATTGTCGTGATTTTGCGACATAAGAGGAGAGAGAAAATGCAAGAAAAATTGTCGCGATTTCGCGACATGGCCGAGGAGAGAGAAAATGCATGCCAAATTGTCGCGATTTCGCGACATGGCCGAGGAGAGAGAAAATGCATGCCAAATTGTCACGATTTCGCGACATGGCCAAGGAGAGAGAAAATGCATGCCAAATTGTCGCGATTTCGTGACATGGCCGAGGAGAGAGAAAATGCATGCCAAATTGTCACGATTTCGCGACATGGTCGGAGGAGAGAGAAGACGCAAGGCAAACTGTCACGATTTCGCGACATGCTGGAGGCCAAGAAGCTAAGTCGAAAAGTTGTAGCGATTTCGCTACATGTTGAAATTTCGGGAAGCAGGGAGAAAGTGTTAAGTGAAAAAGTTGTAGCGATTTCGCGACAAGTCGAAAATGCACAAAGCAAAGGTGTAGCGATTTCGCTACATGTCAAAAGTGCTCAAAACATAGGTGTAGCGATTTCGCTACAAGTTGAAAAAGCACAACTCAAAGGTGTAGCGAGTTCGCTACGTGTCAAATAGCACAAACAAGAAGGTGTAGCGATTTCGCTACAAGTCCAAAATGCACAACGTGAAGGTGTAGCGATTTCGCTACCGCATGAAGCAAGAGTTGTACGGAGACCGAAAGCGTCGCGATTTCACGACAACATTGAGGATGACGTCAGCAAAATTGAAAATGTCACGATTTCAAGAAAGAAGGAAGCGGGATTTCGCGACAACATTGAGGATGACGTCAAAAATGAAAATGTCACGATTTGCGAGGGTGAAAGAAAAGCCGTAGGAAGCGAAGCGTCGCGATTTCACGACAACATTGAGGATGACGTCAGCAAAAGCTGAAAGTGTCACGATTTCGTGACAAGTTGCAAGAGAAGCCTCATGAAGCCGAAAGCGTCACGATTTCACGACAACATTAAGGATGACGTCAGCAAAAGTTTGAAGTGTCACGATTTCATGACATGAACGTTGGGAAAGCTTTCAAAAGCCAAAATGGTCACGATTTCGTGACAGCAAGGGCATGAAGGTGTACGGCTACAAAAAGTGTCACGATATCGTGACATGTTAGTATTTCGCTACAGGTAACAGGTTGGCTGGAAAATACCGAAGGAACATGCAAGGTGACACGTGTCGAAAAAGCATCATGCAGCCAGTTACGTAAGAAGTAACTGAAGTCAGATCGGCAGTTACGCATTGACAGGTGTTGGACATGCACTGGAACAGCTGTATATGCATGATTGAAAAGCTTTCGAAGAGTCGTATAGGCAGGATCGAAAAAGCATTCGAACAGCCGTATTGCATGGATTCGAACAGCCGTATTGCATGGATTCGAACAGCCGTATTGCAAGGATTCGAACAGCCGAATATGCAGGATTGAAAAAGCATTAAAACATACATATTTGCAGCATTCAAAGAGTCGTATAGGCAGGATCGAAAAAGCATTCGAACAACCGTATTGCAAGGATTCGAACAGTCGCTTATGGAGAGGAGAAAAGAATTCGAATAGTCAGAGTATGTCATTCGATCGCATGCAGGTTTGAAAAGTGATAGAAGACGAATAGCCTCGATGAGAAAAAGGGGGTTATAAAAGAATAGTCGTACAGAGAATAAGATTGCTGCTGTTAGAGGGAAATTGCTGTGAAAAGAGGGTTAGAAGAGAGCCAAGAGAGAAATTAGCAGAGCCGTGAGAGTGTGCAGAGTTTGATTAATTGCAGACCAGTCAGGGTCGTGTAAGAAGTGAAGACATTTTTATGTCATTTTAAATTGCTCGAATTGCAGTCCAAGTTGGTGCTTGGTACTAGGGGTTGGTGCTCCTATCTCATGTAGCAGAAAACTAAGGGGTTGGTGCTCCTTCCAATAGATGCTAGTAAAGTGTTTGTAAAATTGGTATTTTGCAAATACTGGATTTGGATTGGAGTCCAAGCAGTCATTTTTGAGGAGTAGCCAAATTGGTGAACCTCGGTATATTGAGTGTTGTGGTGTGCTCTATTGTTCAATTTGCTTTTCTGGTTGTTAAGTTCTCTTTGCTTCATTTTTAAATGTTGTAGATATTAATATTAATAGTTACACTGATTCACCCCCCCCTCTCAGTGTCATTGTGTGAATATTAGGAACAATGCATCATTATCCTATATGTTAAAGCACATATTTAAAAATATAGTAATGTGCTCTTGAGCATATTTTTCCCCCTTGAATCTATCCAATTTCAGCATTTTGAAATGCTCAGGGTATATCGTGGAAGGAATGGATGGGTGTAATGGTTGAATTTTTAGCTGATGCAAAGTGGGTTTTTGAAGCTCATTCCCAACTGTCTTACCGTCTATAATTTCTAAGTGTGCATGCAAAGCTTGATATGCATTTGAGGATTTGATTTCCTCTTCTTTATTTTGAACTCTTAGAGGTGGACGAGGAATATTGAGCATAAGTTGGGGTGGTTGATTGACATCATCCACACCTCCATAAGGTGCTTCCATATAATTATAATTTTGTTCCAAGTCATCTTAAGCCCCATAAGGTGTATCAGGTATGGGCCTACATGGAGGAATTAATGCCTATTGAAGGTGATCTATGTTTGGCCTATCATATATATTTTGTTTAGGCCTAGAAGGTCTAGGAAGCAACATTGGATTAGGTCTAGGTACCTATCTTGTTGGAGGTTTGGTTGCCTCGGGCGAGCCTCTTGTCTATGCATATTTGGAGTAGAAGCTCCATTACGTAAAGTTTCTTGAATTTGGTATTCAAGTATTTCTTTCTCTAACTGTTGCCACTGCTCTAAGATATCTAAGCGATGTTTATCAGACCTAATTTTATTAAACTTGGCCTGGCGGTCAACATAATTCTTTACCAACTCATTGATCTAATCAATTGTGTTAGGTCTAAGTGCCTTAGCACTATTACCCTGATATCTATCTTGTTAAAGGTGGTTCATGAGATCTATTATAGCTTTCCCTCGATTGAGGGAGGTTGCGTTGACTTGAGGCTCACCCCTAAATAGATATTCTTGATAATCTACAAGTTTAGAGGCACAAAATGCTTGAATTGACACATTTGAATGAGGATAATCTAGATGCTCCTTAGGTCTTCCCTCATAAACAAGGAAAGGTAAGGCAGAATGAGGTCGCCTATGGCAAAAAGTATCATACTCATCATGATTATGGCACCTTGGGGAAGGGTGGTTTGAAATCATAATATGATCATTCAACCCTACCTTAGGTGACAAGTCATACTCCTACACAAAAGTGTGAGGAGTAGACTGAGAAAACATACAAATGTGTGGGATTTCTCTATTGGGAAGTGCTCCATTGCATGGTTATTCTTATTTAAATAAAGTATTAGACACATCTATATGAGGGAAATAATTCCTTAAAATGGGACTGTTTCTTGTGGGAGTACCCCGTGTAGGAGTCCCTTGTTGGCTAGGTCCCTTTCTTGCTACTCTAGGAGTAACCATCCATTCATTTGCCACTCGATGATTAGGGATATGACTTCCTAAGTTGATACCATCGCCTATGGGGGTATCCCGTGTAGGGGTCCCTTGTTGGCTAGGTCTCCTTTTAGCTTCTTTAGGGCCTAGAAGAGTAGGTGGTATCCAAGGAGGTATGACCATGTCCTTGGGATCAAGGTGAATATGCTCTATGTCCTCTTACCTACTCTCTACAACATCCACCCTTAAATGGGCTTGGCTACGCGTATGTACCATAGTTATGTACTCTAGACTACTATATGCTTATCTTCTTTACAATTTTTATGAATTCAAAACAAACAAACAATAGAAACACACAAGCATAGAAGTGATTATCCCTTTTAAGTATTTTAGATGTGAATCCCTAAACTTTTTGTTGTTATTTCAAGATGTGTTGCTTTGTAAAGAAAATACTTGGCGTGTTTGATTTTTTTGATGTAATACTCAAAATTTTAAGTGGTTTTCACCTATACACTCACAGCTCGACATTCGGTAATGAAATTTTGGTCATGTAAACCAACCAAAGTATGGTAATGAAGTCCATATGCGATCAGGGAGCATAGGTGTTACCGATCCTCACCCAATATCCCGTTCATAGCGATACACCCCTTTGAAGAGGTATGCATGCTATTTTGCATGATTAGGACAGATCTTAGAGTCGGTATTGGCCAATAAAATAAGGTACATGGGAATTTTAGTCAATGGATGGAGATGAAAATCACCATAATCGTACTCTATCAGTGGTTGGGAATGAATTCCAACTCACCAACGTTTAAGTAGATTGTGGTGTATGTATTCCTTTTAAAAGATTGAAATAAAACAATACAACATTTAATGATGATTCACTAAATGCATGAAAGTATGTTTTTATTTTAGAATCGTTAGTATTAATTAAAGGAAGCTATAAAATTTACACCCTATATGAACTTAACCCTTTTTGGTCAGTTTCAAGCAAGCAAACTAGATAAAAAGCATATAAAGTACTGTTCTTTTTCCTATTTTTCTTGATCTGATTAATGCAAAATTGGGAAATATGACATCTAACCTTCACATGCACAAAGAAGACAAGAAAACTTTAAAATTTTAGTAATTTAAACAGTATACATGCAAATTGAAGGTTGGGAAAGGTGTATTTTCTAACCTGTAACTCTTTGTTTCTGCAAAATTTTGCATAAAACCTCTAGTTTTGTAACCATCCCTGGTAGGTAGATTAGCAATTTTGTGGTCATCCCTAGTAGTGTCACCTAGTTGGCCATCCCTAGCAGGTTCAACTAGCAGAAAAGGGGTCGTTTCTGCTCAGAACAGTCAAATATTGCAACATCCAAAATAGAAAATGGAGGTCAAAATTAACACATTTCAAAGGGGATGGAAAAAATAGTCTCAAATACCATGATTTCCACTGAAGAAGCAAAATTTACGACATGCCTTAAGGGTTCTTTATTGAAATGTAAAGCATGTTGAAATAAGCATTAAAAAGGAAAGTGCATAAAGATGTAATCTACTAAAATGAAGAATAATGTGCAATAAAAGAGGTAAATTTCTCCTTGTATTTATTATTCCAAGCTTTCAACAGTTACAATAAATCCCCCTTTGAGGGCTTTTCTTGATACATTTCAATACTTGTAAAATATAAAGGATCTAATCCTTTCAAGGGTTTGATGGCGTGCTCCAACGTTCGTTTTGCAATCCCACACTAGAGAGCTAGTATTGGGCCTACCCTTCTATATATTTTAGCTCCTCCCTTATGTCTACATATTTTCACCTACACACAAGATATTGAAACAGATTAAAAGCATATGCGTTTATATATTGAAAACTAGGAAAACATAGAAAACATGCATCTAGAAACCATAAAACTTATTTATGATAAACAAAAACAACTTCAAATGACTTGTAAATCTACTATATTACTATTAACATTATTTTAGAAATATCTAAGCATGAATTGAAAGGAAATTGTTAGCAAAAATAGTGATTGTCCCTGGCAGGGACAACTAGACCTGCAATAATGAAACCTCTAATTGGGCCATCAAAATAGCTCCAAATCTCATAAAATTTGAATTCAATGCTAATATAAACATTCCTAAATGACCTATGGTGGAATTGAATCAAATTTCCCTATTTTTTTTCTAACCGTCCCTCACAGGTGCAACTACCAACTGCTAACCGTCCCCAGGTGGGACGGTTACCAATCTAAGTGGAATTTACCACCAATTCCAAAAGGATATGGTATGAAACTATCCTAGATGTGGTGTCAAAAAATATGGTCATATTAATATCCAATTTGACTAGTTTTGTAATGGTTTTAGTAGATTTAGGATGCCTCTAAAAGTTATTGGGAATTTACCATGTACAAAAAATACACAACCTATGAAGAGAAAAAAATAAAAATAAATAATAACGGAAATGGAAAAATAGTTCAAACCCTAGGTAAGACCCCATAAGCAAAATAGGAAATAGTGCAATAAACAACAAGAAATCACACAAATGTAAGAGACATAAGATATATATGGTTTGGGAAGTGTACCCTACATCCACAGAGAAACAATTAGTCCTTTGTATTAGCCACAATACAACAACCTTCTCCACTTGTACAATGTCTCCTCCCCTCTCTTCCTCCAAACTAGAAAAGAGCATTCACATATAAGACAACATTTACAGTACAAAGTATATAGATATTCATGACTTTTCCACTACCTAAAACCACATAGTGGTGTTGGAATACAATGGGCCAAAACCATGGGTTGAAACCACCCATACGGTTATCACATTATTTTGACAAGTGTTTTTCACCAAGAAATACAGTTAAATTTTCAAAAAAATTCTCCCCCTAAACCCCGTTCATGTTCCTATTATTGATCATTTTCCATCAACAATATTTAATGGTTTTGGAATCTTGCTAATAATATTTAATGGTAATTAATTCCTTTCTTATCAATTTGGCTCCATTACCTAACAAAAGCACCTTCATATGAAGAGGGTTTCAAGGTAAGGTGAGGGTAAATGTGATAACAAAAGGCAAGGGTATGATTGGACAACACTTCGTGGTCTAAAATGCTTCAACTCTTCTTTTTTGAAATTGGGTGAGCACACCTCAATTTATAGCCCAAATAGGGAATTTGGGACAAAGGGGCAAGTTAATGCATGCAAGGCAAGTTATACCTCTTGTCAAAACCTTTGCCATGATTGTGTGGAAGAGGTTGCCCATTTAGGGCCTCTTGTATCGCTCCAAATTTTTTGCATCCTTACCTTCAGGCTATAGGATCCGCGCCCAAAAGGGGGATGCGAGAAGGATGGGACAATACCTCGGACTGAGAGGCCCTTTGAAGGTCCCGCCTCTCGGGGGAGGGGTATAAGGGTGAATTTTTGATGGATGGTGGGTTCACCAGGAAACTTTTGAGTGGCAGTTTCCACGCCTAGGTTGAGAGTAGGTTTGATGTGTTCATTTTGTGCTTTAATCATTCAATTCCTAGGTTTGGCCAAGATGAATCTAAGCTATTCTATATGCCAATGTTGATTTTTATGAATACAGGAAACATGCATAAGTGCTAAACACAGAAAGTAGGCTAAATAAAATAGAATATACCTGATTCCGGATGTCTGATGAAGATTCTGAGGTTTGTAGAAGTCCAAATCATCTCAAATCGTATGTAATCATCTGGAATTGCATAGAATCATCTCAGATCTCAGTCGGTCATCTGAGATCAGACGAGATCATCATCGATCTGATGAATTCATCAGACGAATTTGTCAAAAACCTGCAATCACAAAAACAGATACCAAAAAAACAAAATGCAACTACAAAAGCAAAGGGAAATGATAGTAATGACAATAAATTTGCCTAAATGATATATCTAGATAGTAATTAAAAGAAATACATTAATTTAATAATTTTTTTAACTTTATCATGCATCTATGCTAAATGAGGTGAACTCCAGGATGCAGAAATAAAATAAACCAAATTAATGCATAAAGAAATGCAGAGAAACGATAAGAAAATGCAAACTCTGGGCTCTGATTGCCCCCAATATGGACTACAGTTGAGATCGCCTCCAATCGTACGAGATCATCGTCGATCCTCGACAGGATCATCCAAAATAGTCTGGAATCGCCTTCGACGATCCAAGCTTGCTCCGACTGAAAAATAGTAAAATTCTTGCAAGAAAACATGAAATACAGAATGCAAACGATGGTGCGAGGATGCTCTAATGCATAAGGAACTAAATTTGCAGGGAAATCAGTCAGCTAGGGGGTTCAGGGGGATAAACTGAGAAAATCCTAGTTTATATAGGATTAGGGAGAGGTTAGGAGGTTGGAGATCATCCCAATTTGGGAGATCTCCAATGGGGGAGACTCTAACTGCGCAGACACGCTTTCTGCCCAAGTTAGAGAAGTTGTTGAAACAAAAGCTAATTATGAAAATTTGGTTTTGGGACGAAATCGTCTGGACATTCTGTTCCAGACGAATTCGTCAGATCTGGGATGATTTCATCTGATTTTAGACGATATCGTCCAACGGTCAAAACAAATCCTAAAAATGGCACGAAAAACAAGGGGAGCGGGTAAGGCGGTTAACGGGCGGTTTGGGTTAAAATTCAAATTTTTATCTTTTTACTAAGGTTTAAACTATGCCAATTTTAGGGTGCTACATTTTGCCCCCTCTTTAGCGAATTTTTTGAAGAAAATGCGTTAAAGACGAGTTCTTCCCATTTTACGAGAAAGCAAAAATTTACTCAATTTTCTAGACGACGATTCTTGGTCGAATCGTACGACTGCTGACTATGGTGCCCCCTCCGTGTTTTTACCCAAATCGAATGTTTGAGGTAAAAGCGCGGAAAAGCAAAATTAAAAAAAAGTTGTTGATTTAAAATAAAATTAAGAAAATAGGGTAAAACCCTAATTCATTTTTACTATTCATTTTTACTGTTTTTAGAGCTCTGCAGAAAAAAATGGTTGAGACAGTGCACCGATCGACAGAGGTCCGACGTGGGCTACGGGTAAGGATCTAATCCTAGTGAATGATGTTTGAATTTGTTTTGTGCAATTTTTTGTTTTAAATTTTGACTGTTTTGGGGCATCGTGGCCGTTTTTAGGCCATCGACGACGTCGGGATGAAATCATCCCTATTTCATCGAAATCGTCCCTAGATCATCGATTTCGTCTGAGGGCGAAATCGGTGAACTAGGGGCGATCCCATCCAACAAGGGGCGATTCCCAAGTTGCGAAATAGGAGACGATTTCATCCTACATAGGATGATTTTGCCCAATTTAGGTCGATATCATCCAATAGTGGACGATATCATTAAGAATTAAGTTAGTTTGAAATGTATTTAATTGATTTTAATGATTGGTTTATTAATAAATTTTATTGTTTTATTGTTTGTTTTGTAGAGGGGATTACTAAAGAGTCGAGAGTGGAAATACGGGGGGCTAAGAGATGACATAGCCATGCTCGACCAGGCGGAGCACGATCGACTAGCACAGGTCGGTTTGCAGCATGTGGCAGAGATGCCACAAGTACCGATGGACATGGGGCTACTGACAGCCCTAGCAGAGAGATGGTATCCGGGGTCATCCTGCTTCCGATTATCGACAGGGGAGATGGCTCCCACACTAGAGGACGTATGGAGGATCTTGAGGATCCCCATACAGGGATGATTGATGACTCCTACGGCCAATCAAGGCCAGGCTATGATGAGGTTATGCGAAGACCCGAGCTTCACCCTAGAGAAGGGCGAAGTGAACATCGAGTCTCTAAGGCAGATGCCTGGGGCATCTAGGTTGACTCGAGTTTTGGTAGGGGTAGTAGGTGGCTTACTGCTGTGCCACCAGAGCGGGTGCAGATTACCATGGCTCCTTTCAGATGTGGTCTGTGACATGAGAGACCACGGGTATAGGTTTGCATGGGGCAGCTTTGTACTATGCCGCTTGTATAGGATCCTGCATGGGGTCGTATACAAGGGAGGCCAATGTCTGGTCTTGACATCACTACTACAGGTTTGGTGCTGGGAGCACATCACGATGCGGAGGCCGATAGGGCTCCCACTGACAGGGGTTGACCGAGAGAGGCCTCGGGTTTTCTATTGGTGGCTACAGAGAGGGTCACAATGGCGGATAGATCTATCGATGTCACGGAGGTTGCTAGATGACCTCATCCCAGACCAGATCACCTGGAGGCCATGGAGAGAGCATCCAGGGTGGGCAGAGGATGGGCAGGAGCTGGCTCGCATCAAGCGAGTCTGCTGGTTGAGGATGGAGTGGGGAGAGGTAGAGCTCCACCGCTACGACCAAGTTTTGTGGTAGTTCGGTCTTCAGCAGGGGATCCCTTCTCTCAAGGATTACGAGTACTCCCGGACTATCCGGGATAGTACTACACTGAGTGGGGCTCCAGACATGCAACGGTTCTGGAGTCAGGACACGGATGATGCCCCCATCCAGCCAGTGGATGGTGACGATGTTGGGGTTGCCGATGGATACGATGCTTGGTACGTAGGCATCCACCCTCCTCGGATGATGAGGGCATAGGGTCCGATGCATGCCATGGTGTGACGGATGGGGAGGCGACGTCAGGCTACTATTGAGGCAGCACGAGGTCATACGGGAGAGAGCAACGATGGTCTCCATAGGAGAGATGCCAGAGGATGGCACGGGCTCCATAGAGGCCACAGCAGATAGGGAGGAGGGAGGAGAGATTCCCTTCTCAGTAGGGGGAGAGGCCACCATCACCCGATAAGGGCAAGGGTGTCGAGGTGGGGGAGAGCAGCGAGATGGCGGCTCTCCGGGCTGAGAATGCCCGCCTCTAGGCTCAGGTGCAGACACTACAGGATGAGGCTACACGGCTCAGGGCTCGGAGTGGAGGGGCGAGCATGGAGGAGCTAGTGCGGTCTATGATGCAGACCGCGTTCTACCAGGGGGTATACTTCCAGTTGGTTCCAGAGGGCCAGAGGGTACAGCTGCCAGCCGGCATTGCTGAACCAATCAGGATGGGATCGGCGAGGACATCCTCACGATCGACAGCGAGGACCCGAGACACAACACGGACCTCTATGGGACCACCTCCTCCA
Organism: Wollemia nobilis; assembly: GCA_028583015.1. Classification (NCBI taxonomy): domain Eukaryota; kingdom Viridiplantae; phylum Streptophyta; class Pinopsida; order Araucariales; family Araucariaceae; genus Wollemia; species Wollemia nobilis. Next base: position 4,158,679 of record JAQPPZ010016829.1, on the reverse strand, counting down.
TGCTAGGGTGGGAGAGGAGATGAGGCTGAGAGCTCGAGGGCTTCTCGAGACTAGCTGACTATAGACTGCACAGAGATTGTATAGATTTTTGAGAGGATTGAGTATGCCAGGGTATAGATTGTGGCATACCAATCCAGTTTTGATATGATGTACATAATTTGATATATATATATATATATATATATATTTATTTTTATTATTTTTATATGGTCTTGTTTTTGATGATATGACTTGTGTAAATGGTGTATGATGCTTTAATTTTGGATTTGTTGATTGATGATTCATGTAATTATGTCGTTTGGAAATAAATTATAATTTTTATGTCATGCCATAAAATTGTAAATGAAATAATCTGATGTGGATAAATTGGTTGTTTTGTTGAGGTGATTTGATGAAAAATAAAAGGGACTTTTAACAATAATTTCAAAGGACATTGTCGTTGTTATAGACCATTTCATGGAGTCGCCGCTCGCTAGGTCGTCAAGCTAATCCCAGTATAGAAATATTGTTAAAAGTAAAAGAGTGCTTAAGAGATTGTCTTAAGACTTGGTGTTGTGATGATGAAAATGATGATGGTGATGATTTGTTTTCAGATTTTCATAAAAATATTATGCATGAAATATTAAAAATATGATTTTTTGCTAGGCATAAAATTCCTAAGTGTGATAAATTTTTTGAATAATTCCTTAGAAATTATACCATGGTTGCAAGAATGGAATGTTGACATAATGAAATAAAAATAATAAAAAATGTGTTCGTTCTTTTTAAAGCTCAATTGTGTAACATAATGATGTAAGCCATATGTTTTTAAAATGAATGGGAAAATAAAATTAGAACAATGGTTTGCGCTAGGCATAGAATTATAGGTATAGACTTATACCATCATCGCGAAATCCAAAGAAGAAATTGATATTTTAGTTTTATTGCATGATTGATTTTTGATTTTGAGATAAACAGAAAATAATAATATATAAACTTGACTTTATTTACTAGATTTTGTAATATGTTGTTTGAAAGAATTTTGGGATTTTTGAAAACAATGTATGTAATTGTTTTTATACTAAACGAATGTTCTGAAATAAGAAGAAAAAATTATTCCAAAAGAGTTGCAGAAATATTTTAAATTATCTCAAAGACAAATGTAGATTTATAAGGAACCCTCATGTGCATATGTGAGTTCATTGCCGATCTTGATTTATCATAATGATACAAAAATCTCTCAAATACAAATGTGTGTGCAATTGTATTGTTCATTTACCAATTTTGAGCAAGATAATTTGATACAAGTAATTTGAATTAACCAAATAAGTGTTCGTTGACCATGATTTATATGCATGTAACCGTACCAGGACTACTATGTAAGTCGGGTCATCAAGAGCTAGCTGATCTATAAGCAAACATAGGTCCGTACAAAAGAAGGTCGCTAATGTGACAGACATATCACCATGCTAGGAGTTACCCAAGGCCAAGCGGGTTGGGCACAAACCACCTGTTATGGGGCTTACCTCACGGTTTTCGAATAATTGAGAATTCCAGGGATTCAAGCTCATTCACCCTTCTTTTCTTTTCAAGGGGTAGGGAAAGGGATTTATTGCATTTTGCTTTTTCTTTTCTCTTTCTCTTTTTTTTTTTTTTGTATTTTTGCTTGGAACTGAGATAATGCTGAAATATTGCTGCGATGGTACAAAATGATATTTTTCTTTTTCTCATTTTCTTTACCTTTTCTTTTTCTTCCTATGCTAGGGATACTTGCTCGGATTGGTTGTAGAGCAAGGGTTTTTTATTCTGGGTAGGGGTGAGCTTGTCCTTTTGTCAATTCTCAAAGATTCTAGACCATGTGCATGATAGGATAGCAGGGGAAACTTTTCGCTCAAGAAACCACTTCTACTATGTAGCATCATATCGAATTTGCAATGAAATCATTTTAATGTGAAGAGATATACTTGGTTCAAGTAAATAACAAGATCAGTTCTCTATGCTCAAAAAACTTTATTTAATTCAACTATGGATTTTGATATAAGAGAGATTAATAATCATACCAAATAAAATCAAGATATTTATTCATGTGAGTGTGAAAGTGCGGGATTCCAAATAAATGCTAATTTATCCAAAATAACTAAAAATATAACTGCAATACTTCAAGAATTGACAGGTACAAAAATAAAAGATGTTTTTGAAGATTTTGATGATTTTGAAGTGTTTTTATATTTTGATTTTAATTTATGAATGGAAAGAATAAATACTATTACTGTTTTTTGAAATTTTTATATGGATAACGAAAATGAAACAATATGCAAAATAACAATATATACAATGATGAAATGACCAAATTTTATGCATAATAGCGTTTGAGATGCATAATGTTCATAGGTTCTTTAAGATCTTTACCATCTAAGGTAGATAATCTGTATGCTCCTGAGCCAAATTTAGCAATGATGACATATGGCCCAAGCCAGTTGGGCTCAAATTTACCTTTAAGATCTTTAGTTGCATTAGTATTTTTTTTATTTTCTTTTAAGACAAGGTCGCCGATCTCAAAGGATCGATGATGAACTTTCTTGAGGTATGCTCGTTTAAGCTTGTTTTGGTAGGCACGAAGATGCTCCAAAGCATTGATGCGCTTCTCATCTAGGAGTTCCAGCTGACTAAGTCTGCCAACATGATATTCATCTCCTACTTCAGTATCTTGAAGTAGCAGAGCCAAAGAAGGAACTTCTAATTCAAAGGGAAAAACAACTTCAGCGCCATAAACCAAAACAAAAGGTGAAGTACCCGTGGGAGTGCGAATGCTAGTTCGATAAGCCCACAAAGCAGGATATAATTGGATGTGCCAATCTCGACCAGATTTATTGACCAGTATTTTGAGGATTTTGATTAATGTTTTATTAGATGCTTCTGCTTGGCCATTACCCTGAGGATAATAGGGAGTGGACCAACGATGTTGAATTTTATATTTTTGACATAATTTTTTGACATCTTTATTTTTGAAACAAGTTCCATTATCTGAGATGAGATTTGCAGGAATTCCGAACCTACAAATAATTTGATTAAAAATAAACTTGGAAACTTGGGTTCCAGTGCAAGAAGCTAAGGGCATAGCTTCAACCCACTTCGTGAAATACTCAGTGGCGGTTATGATAAATTTGTGTCCATCAGATGACACAGGGTTGATTTTTCCAATGATGTCTAAGCCCCATTTTGAAAAGGGCCAAGGAGATGAAATAGCCTGCAGTTCTTGTGCAGGTGCATGGACAAGGTCAACGTGTTTCTGGCACTTGTCGCAATGGCGCACATAATCATGTGCATCATTTTCCATGGTAGGCCAAAAATATCCTATCCTAAGGAGTTTCTTAGCAATGGCGCTACCACTAAAATGTCCCCCACAAGATCCATTGTGGGCTTCACTCAAAGCTGATCTAGATTCTTCTAGATTCAGACATCTCAGTAAGATGCCTTCAAAAGATCTCCTATACAAGGTATTACCAATAATCATGAAGCGACTTGCTCGTCTACGTAACAACCGATGCTGGTTGCTATTACAACCTTCAGGAAAGGTCCCATTTTGAAGAAAATTAAATATATCAGTGTACCATGGTTCAGGAGTAGTTTCATTGATTAGAAACACATCCAAAGGTTCTAAGCATGATTTATTTGAAGCGGGTTCCTAGAGTCGATGAATAATGATGGTAGCATATTCGTCATCTAACTCCAAGGGCAAAAGAGATGCAGCTGCAGCCATAGCGTCAACCGCACGGTTGCTAGTTCGAGGAATAGCTTCCAAGGTAACTTGATCAAACAAAGATAATAATTGTAAGACATATGCTTTGTATGGATGCAATTTATCATCTCTGGTCTGATAAACATCATTAATTTGATTTATGACAAGTTGAGAATCACCGAAAACCAATAGATTTTTAATTTTTAGTGCCAAGGCAGCTCGTAATCCAAGGATTAGAGCCTCATATTCAACAGTATTATTAGTGCAAGCAAACGTTAATTTAAAGGACAGAGGTATAAGATGTTTCTACGGAGATATTAAAATAATACCTGCACCAGCCCCACTCATACATCGGGCTCCGTCAAAGTATAGGGACCATTGCTCTGGATGGTCTGCCTCTAGTTTAAGGCATTCATCAGGAAACTCAATGATGAGGGGATGGGTAGACTCTAAGGGTGCAGCAGCTAATTGATCTACTATGATTTGACCTTTAACAAACTTTTGTCCTATAAACATGAGTTCAAACTCGCTTAGCGCAAGAACCCACTTTGTTGTGCGACCAGATAAGTACGGTCGACTCATGAGATATCGCAAAGGGTCAAATTTAGCAATAACATACATTTTTTGACTGAGCATATAATGGCATAGTTTCTGTGTAGAAAATATGACTGCGAGACATAACTTCTCTAATACTGTATAGCGAGTTTCATAATTGATTAAGGTTCTTCTAATGTAATAATTAGCACGTTCTTTCTTCTCATCGTCAAGTTGAGCTAACATAGCTCCTAAGGCAAAATATGAAGCAAAAATGTACAAGATAAATGGGCGATCAGATCTAGGTGGTGAAAGCACCGGTGGTTTAAGGAGATATTGTTTGAGGAGTTCAAATGCTTCCTGACATTCGTCGTCCCAATGAAAAGAGACATCTTTCTTAAGAAGCTTAAGAAAGGGTCCTGTTTTGTCCGCCAACTTATCGATGAAGCGACGAATAGCTTGAAGCTTACCTTGTAGACTTCGTAATTCAGATATATTTGTGGGTGCGGGCATATCAGTGATAGCCATGATCTTGAGAGGGTCAATTTCAATGCCACGTAAAGAAACTATAACCCCCAATAATTTATCGGACTTAACTCCGAATATACATTTAGCTGGATTTAGTCGGATAAGATATTCCCTTAACCGATCAAATACTTTTCTCAAGTCATCTAAATGATCATCTTCTTGGATGGAACGAGCTATAATATCATCTACATAATCATGTAGAATATCATGCATCATATCGTGAAAGATATAAGTCATGGCTCGTTGATATGTTGCACCTGCATTCTTCAAACCGAATGGCATCACTTTCCAACAAAAGGTTCCCCAAGGGGTAATAAAGGTTGTTTTAGCCTGATCTTCAGGAGCTATCCTGATCTGATTATAACCAGAGAATCCATCCATTAGGGATATCATTCCACTCCCAGTAGTAAAATCAATGATCTGATCCATGTTGGGAAGAGGAAAATCGTCTTTAGGGCATGCAACATTAATATCTCTAAAGTCTATGCAAACCCTAACTTTGGTAGCTTCTTTCTTAGTTACTTGGAACTACATTTGAGATCCATTCAGCATAATCAATGGCTTGTATAAAAATAACCTTCAAGAGTTTTTCTAATTCCCCTTTGACTAGTAAAGCCACTTTAGGATGCATTTTTCTAAGTTTCTGTTTAACAGGTTTAGCATCCGGATGGACTACTAGGTGATGCATAACTACAGAAGGGTCTAATCCTGGCATATCTTCATATGTCCAAGCAAAGATGTCTTCATATTCTTTAAGGAATGCAATGTATTTATCTTGTTTTTCTTGACTCAATTCTGATCCAATGTTGATTATGTGAGGGTTATCTTCGGTTCCAATGTTAATTTTTATGACGTTTTCTACTTCCATGTGTAGATCTCTCTCAAAATTAGGTGGGGTGGGTGAAACGCCCAATTCTTGTAATTCTTCCAAGGTTAGCTTGGATAATTCATCTTGAGGAGTCGTGGCCTCAAGTTGGGCTATACTAGGTATAGAGCCATCGAAATAAAATCCGTTATATAACAATTCCTCAATGGAGACATCATGGAAGATATCCCCCTCCAACTCATCGTCGGATTCAACAATCATCTCAGGGTAAGCTATGGATAGCATATTACATGTAAATGGGTTATTCCTTAAATGCAAAGCATCACGTTCATCCAAATAATCTTGGTAAGATATGAGATGGTCATCATCCTCAAATGGGAAGGGCTGACCTTTACTAGGAAATAGGCCCACACCACATCGGGCAGGCCATGGTTCTACCTCAAAAGGTTCTTTCATACCATTCTAGAAAGGTCCCAAACCTTTCCCTTTATATCCCAATTTAAGCATTATTGGCTTAGCTTTAATATACTCATTAGTAAAATAACAGCGAGCATATCCATCATAATGAGTCGTGATGTTTCTAGGTATTCTTCCCCAGTCATATCCCTTATAAATAAAAGCGCAACTCCCGACTTGGTAAATACTTCCCATGGGCTGTGGGAGGCCCAAGGTACGAGGAGAGGGTGGCAAATTATTTAAAATAAGGGAATTTTGCATAGCAACGTTTGTTTTTTCTGATATAAGAATTTTAGATAAATCGGGTAAGAGCTCATCAGTAAGAGCGTAAGAGGTAGAAGGAACATTTCCTATGTTTTTGGATGCAGAAAATATGCCTCTGGTAGGTGTAGATGTTGTAGAGATGTCTTTGGATGGATCTATAGGTATGGAAGTTATAGGAGTAAAACAAGAAGCATTGGCTGTGGTTTTAGGATCTTTTTGAGGTCCTAATGTGGTTTGTTCGGAAGACGGTTGAACTATATGTAGAGGTGTAGTTGGTGGGGAAAAAGTAGATGATGTTATGGGTGTATGTTTCACACGTTTAGATGGTTGATGAGAATTAGGATGTGTGGATGATAAAGCAGGGCAAAATTGAACTCCAACAGGTTCTGCCAAAGCACACATATCAAAGGGTCTGGGATCACCATGAATGGTAACCAACTGATTTTTAAATTCGAATTTAACACATTGATGTAAAGTTGAGGGAACAACTCGCATTGCGTTGATCCAAGGGTGACCCAAAAGTATATTGTATGATGCAGGGCAATGTACAATAAATACGGTTGTGTCTAAGGTTCTTGGACCAACTTGCAATGGGATAGTGATAACTCCACATGTTTCTTGTGTTTCATCATTGAAGGCTTTTATGATCATATCAGTTCTTTTCATTTCGTCACTTCTAAACCCAAATATTTGGTAGAAGTCAAAAGTGCAAATGTTTAAAGATGAACCATTATCAATCAAGACTCGTTTAACTCGCTACATCTCCAATTAGGGCAGTAATATATAAGGGGTTATCCTTATGTAAACTATGTTGTGGTATATCTCTATCCCGAAAGTCAATACAATCGACTTCACGAGTTATGATAGTATTGGACATGGCTTCAGGTTGAATATTTTGTGGTACCATCATCTGGCTTAATGTGAGCATTAATTCATCCCTATGTGTAGGAGAAGATCTTAAAAGGTCCAAAAGGGAAATTCTAGCTATAGTATTTGATAATTGTTCCTTAATATTATAAGGAGGCTTAGGTTGAACATTAGGCGCATGATTCCCTTTATTAGGAATTTTCAAAACAAATGGAGCTGATCCATCGTTATGAGTTTGATCTTGTTGAGAATTTTGAGCCTGTTGTCTAGTAACGACTCCGATGGTACCTACAATATTATTTTGCGGATGATGAATGGGCCTTGGTCTAGCGTTTATGGCTTGTTCATTAGAAAGTAATTGGTGAGACGATGGTCGAGTAGTGACTCTTCTTGGAAATGGTTCTTCCGGAACCATAGAATTTGTGATAGGTTGAATAGGATCTGATTCATCTTCAGAGCTATTCGATTGATTTGAGGTGATTTCCATGTCACTTTTAGTCTCATATTCTACATCACTAAGATCAGGTGTCTGAGTATTATATAGAGGTCTGGTCGTAACCATGGATAAAGTTGTGTCAAATACTTCCACATCATGAGTAGGTGAATGTCCACTAATAGTTCCTACATATCGGGTAGGAGGGGGAACATTATGGTGCTCAATTTGATTAGCCACTTCTTTACCATGCTTTGGTAAAGGATGTTGAAATATGTCCAATGATTGATTGGCATTCTGATTCTGATTTTGGGGGATGTTCTTTTGAGCATTATTAGGAGGATTTTGTTTAGGTTGAAAGGCTTGCACCTCCATCTCATTGTTATCAATCAGGTCTTGTATTTTATGTTTTAATATTTTACAAGAGTTGGTAGCATGTCCAGGTCCTCTATGGAAATCACAGTGTAAATCAGCTCTGTATCCGGGTATAGTTGGATCAGGTTCCCGGATATTTGGTAATTGGATCAAACCTCGTGCTAGTAATTGCGGGAGAATGGTTGATAGAGGTTGATTTAACCTAGTAAATTCTTGAGGTGGTTTATCAGGAGGTTTCAGTATAAATTTCTCTATTGTTTTCATAGCATTAACAGTAGCGATATTTCTACTATCAGTGACTCCATCACCCACAACTTGTTTATTTTTATATTGATTTTTGGATGTTTTCTCATCATCTTTCTTTTTAAGTTGACCTCTCCTAATAAGAGCATCTTCCACTCTTCGAGCTAAATCTATAGCTTGATCGAAGGTGGTCAAGGTAGCGATTGATAACTCATAGGATAGTTGTTCTTGTAAATTATTGATAAAGATATCCAACATTTCCCGATAAGGTAACACAAAGTGCAATTTTCCTATCAACTGTCTCCATCGAGCTAAGAAATCAGCAAAACATTCATCTTTGTCTTGTTTTAGGTTGTACAAATCTTTAATGGTTACATGCCTTTCAATGTAGGCACTAAATTGATGCACAAAGACTCAGTTGTCTCTTCGAAATTCCTCAAAGAATGAGTGGGTAGTTGATAATACCATTCTAATGCCATTCCTCCTAAACTTTTTGGGAACATCTTTAGTAATAACAAGTCATCATGTGATATGTCATGACATGCTATCCTAAACATACGAAGATGCTCTATGGGATCTTCGGTTCCTTTGTATATAGGTAGGACAGGCATAGGGAAGTGTTTAGGATATGGTTGTGCTACAACTATAGGATCTAGAGGCTGACTGCACATCTCTCGATAATTGTACGAGGGACGGTAGGGATCTATCTGGTCCATGCGGGAGACTAACTATTTCACCATGGCTTCCAGATTACTAGTTTGTCCACCATATTGGTTCGGTGGTACCTGAGTATGGGATTTATGAGCGTATGATGGCGTGACGTAAGGATTAGATGCTATATTGCTGTTATGCAAATGGTTGGTAGGAAGAGTATTATGAAGAAGATTTGTTGTAGCATTATGTTGTATCCCAGATTGTTGGAAATTGGTGTTTGGTTTTGTTTTAGGCTTTTGTTGATTTGAGGTATGTTGATCAATAACTTGGTGAAATAGAGTAGTGAATGACGGTTTCTTTTGTGTGGGAATAACCCTAGGCTTGGTAACAGGCACTCTAGGTGGTTGGGTAACCTGTTGTTGTTGCATGTTCTGGATTATAGCGGCCATATCCAAATTGGATGGTCCAGCTTGATCACTTTCTTGATCAACGAAGGACAAGGGATTAGTGCGTGTGTGATATATTTCTTCTAGGGTTGCTTGAGTGTCACTAATTTGATCCTTGTCCATATGGACTACTCTATTAAGGGCGCCAATATTAGTATTGAGGAACTTCCAGAAATGTTCCATGTTCTCAAAAGTAACAACTCCTTCCGGAGACATTTTAGGAGATGAGGATCCTTCCTCTCTAACAGTTTCTCTTTGTTCATTTCCTTCAATAAATTCTTCTTCTTGTTGGTCTAGGGTTCCTTCTTCCTGAATTGGGTCTTCAGGAAGGACATCTGGTTTATTTATTGGTTTTCCTAACCAATCTTCTTCTACTTTAGTCTGTTTTCCATTCCTAAGTCTAGTCATTATGCTTAAATTTAGATTTTAGCAAATATATATTGATATATATATATATATATATATATATATATTTGCAACAAATTTGGGAGGTATATATTTTAATTATATACCTACTATAATACTTAAAAGAAAATGTTTTGATTTTTTGTTTTTATTTTTGTTTTGTTTTTTTTTTTATGATAATATTATAAAGAGAACAAACAACATACTAAATGCAAGAAATAATAATAATAAAAGAATGGCTTAGTTTTCTATAAATAGTTTATAGATGTCATTGATGGGATCAAGTTCATCAGGAGTCATGAAATGCTCCTCTTCAAATTGGAAATGGTTTTTCAAGAATTTGACAAAGTGTGCTATGGTGATGTTATCTACTTCTGACTCTGACTTGTAAAAATAAAGCTCATGGCAATACTCTCGATATAACACAGCTCTAGGAACTCTATTCCATCTCTTTCTATCCGTAAGAACGACCTCTTGATCCTCTATACGAGATAGAAATTTATGCACTACAACTGCATTGTCGAGGTATTCCTCAAAGGTGTACAACTCAGAAGACACAAGGGCTCTTTTATCTGCTAACCACCTATGGCAAGCTCTCTGAAGCTCATGATACAAGGTCACTTGATCAGGATCCAGGATTCTATCTAGGACAAACCTCTTGATTTGCCTAAGTTTGGTTGATCTAGATGAAATAAGATTCAATCTCCTATTAAGTTCGTCCCATAAAGGTGGGACTCTATATGTTCGAGATACTCTAAGCAAAGAAGTAATCTCTATAGTTGCTAATTGATTCTCAACATTAATGGTGACAACTCATCTTTTATTATAATCTACCATCTAAATATGATATGCAATCTTACTTGTTTGTCTGATGATTCTAAATGCATTTATGTTTTGTTTTTTTTGGATTGTTTTCAAAAGGTTTTTAGTTTTCACGTCGGGTTCACCAAAATGTATCGCTCCAAATTTTTTGCATCCTTACCTTCAGGCTATAGGATCCACGCCCGAAAGGGGGATGCGAGAAGGATGGGACAATACCTCGGACTGAGAGGCCCTTTGAAGGTCCCGCCTCTCGGGGGAGGGGTATAAGGGTGAATTTTCGACGGATGGTGGGTTCACCAGGAAACTTTTGAGTGGCAGTTTCCATGCCTAGGTTGAGAGTAGGTTTGATGTGTTCATTTTATACTTTAATCATTCAATTCCTAGGTTTGGCCAAGATGAATCTAAGCTATTCTATATGCCAATGCTGATTTTTATGAATACAAGAAACATGCATAAGTGCTAAACATAGAAAGTAGGCTAAATAAGATAGAATATACCTGATTTCGGATGTCTGATGAAGATTCTGAGGTTTGTAGAAGTCCAAATCATCTCAAATCGTACGTAATCATCTAGAATTGCACAAAATCATCTCAGATCTCAGTCGGTCATCTGAGATCATACGAGATCATCGTCGATCTGACGAATTTGTCAGACGAATTCATTAGAAACCTACAATCACAGAAACAGATACCAAAAAAAACAAAATACAACTGCAAAAGCAAAGGGAAATGATAGTAATGACAATAAATTTGCCTAAATGATAGATCTAGATAGTAATTAAAAGAAATACATTAATTTAATAATTTGTTTTAACTTTATCATGCATCTATGCTAAATGAGGTGAACTCCAGGATGCAGAAATAAAATAAACCAAATTAATGCATAAAGAAATGCAGAGAAACGATAAGAAAATGCAAACTCTGGGCTCTGATTGCCCCCAATCTGGACTACAGTCGGGATCACCTCCAATCGTACGAGATCATCGTCGATCCTCGACAGGATCGTCCGAAATAGTCTGGAATCGCCTGCGACGATCCAAGCTTGCTCCAGCTAAAAACAGTGAAATTCCTGCAAGAAAACATGAAATACAGAATGCAAACGATGGTGCGAGGATGCTCTAATGCATAAGGAACTAAATTTGTAGGGAAATCAGTCAGCTAGGGGGTTCAGGGGATAAACTGAGAAAATCCCAGTTTATATAGGATTAGGGAGAGGTTAGGAGGTTGGAGATCATCCCAATTTGGGAGATCTCCAATGGGGGAGACTCTAACTACGCAGACACGCTTTCTGCCCAAGTTAGAGAAGTTGTTGAAACAGAAGCTAATTATGAAAATTTGGTTTTGGGACGAAATCGTCTGGACGTTCTGTTCCAGACGAATTCGTCAGATCTGGGACGATTTCGTCTGATTTTAGACGATATCGTCCAACGGTCAAAACAAATCCTAAAAATGGCATGAAAAACAAGGGGAGCGGGTAACAGGCGGTTAACGGGCGGTTTGGGTTAAAATTCAAATTTTTATCTTTTTACTAAGGTTTAACTACGCCAATTTTAGGGTGCTACACCTCTAATTTGGAGTTTTTGGTCTCCATGACAGGCTCCTAATCAATTTCTGATGATTGGATGGGGAATATGGCAGTAATTTATTGTCATTTCTCTACCCCTTTAACTTTTCAAGGGTTTTTTTAGGTACCATCCCACCCAGGGATAGTTAGGAGTGGCCATCCATGGGTTGGATGGTCACTATCTGTGACCATCCTAGGGTAGGACAGTCATAAGGATATGACCCTAAGCCTCCCAAGAATAATGGGAAACTTCCCAAAAGTGCTATGGAGCTCTATATTACCCTAGATGGTTTTCCAATGGGGCTATATGATGTCTATAAGAGTGGAAAAATGGTGCATTGGCAGTCTTATCCGATTTACACGATTTTAGTGTCTACACTATATACTCTAGCAAGAAAACTAGGAGAGCAATAACTCCTAGTATAAGATCTAAGAGGACAACAAACCCTGGTAGGGATGTCAAGGAAGTAGTTGATTCTAATGGTAGGGTAGAAGATATCTACTCCATAGTGAAATATCTCCAAGAATTATTAGAGCAGTAATAGAAATTGATAGAAATATTGATCAATAAAGAAGCTAATACTAGAAATGTAGAGGGTAGGCAGGCAGAGAAACTTGTTAGAAGTCATGAAGGTAGAGCTCAAATAGAGGTTGAACTAGAAAGAGACCTTAAGAATGTGAAAGCAACCAAATTTAATGGGAAATAAGGAGAGTTGAAATCAAGTCATGGTTGAAAGAGTTAGAAACTTTATTCTCCATGAAAAGTTACTCCTTTGAGGCACAAATTGTGTGGGCTACCCTTCCTCTTCTAGATGCAACCCTAGAATTGTGGGATACATTTAGTATAAGCAAAAGGATCCAAGCAATGAAACTTAAGTGGGATGAATTATTTGGGGCTTTTAAGAAAATGTTTCTTTGAAAATAGTTTTATGTAGAGAAGATTCAGGAATTCTCTATGCTTCAACAAGGATCACTATCAATAGAGGTTTATTTCTAGAGATATGTAAAATTTTTAAAGTATGTGCCAAAGTACGAGAATAATGAACTCTTGAGGGTACATAAATTAATTTTAGGTATAGACCCTAAAATAAGGACAATGATTAATCTACTCAAACCTAAATATCTACAAGAGACTTATGACTTCATTAGACAGAAGAAACTAATATCCAAACCAAAAAGTATTTCTTCAACTATGTAGGGTTGATAGAGTTAGAAAGGCAAGAACTAAAGAAAAGAAAGAATGTAGGGTTTTTGAAATGGGATAAGGATCAAAATAAGAGAAACAAAGGCAACCCAAAGTTCAATAGTAGGAACAATGGGAACCCAGTATAAATAAAAAAAAAATTCAGAAGGACAATTTCAATCTTCATCCTCTAATGCAGAATGAATCAGCACCAAGAGAAAATATAGGGGAGAAAAGAAAAGAGGGATCCCAAGAACCTAGGACTAGTTTCTACATTTTTAGGGTTCCTCATTATACCAAAAATTGTTCCCAAAGATCAAAGTCAAGTTATAGATCAGAGGAGCCATCGCACCAGATATATGCCACTACTAGAAATCAAAGTCCATATGGATAAGCTACACTAATGTTGCTAAATGGTAAGTTGTTTGATAAATATGTAAAAGTTTTAATAGATAGTAGAGCTATAAATAGTTTTATTTCCACTAGTATTATCGAGGATATGCTAAAAAATCTTGGATCTTTGGCAAGGGTGAAAATTTGAGTATGGTTCTAGATAGACCTACCTAATGGAGCAATGTTTACCTACAACTAAGATAACTCTACCCAATGGGTCCACTATATGGAATTTGTATGTGGTACCCCTTCATGTTTTTGATATTATTATAGGTATGGACTGGTCGAAGGCTCATGGAACCTTAATAAAATTTCAAGATAGGTGGATGGATTACATTGACAAGGATAAGAGGAGAGTAAGAGTATAAATTAGGTGAGGTTATTTTCAACCTCACTTGCTTTTAGCTATGAAATTAAAGAAATCCATTAACATAGATGGTATGCTATATGTAGTAAATATCAATGGAAATACTCGATAAAATGGTGATTAATAAATATTCAAGAAGCATCCAATTCTTCATGAGTTTTGAGATGTATTCCCTAAAGATCTTCTAGGTCTACCCCCTCAATGGAAATATGAATTCTCTATAGAGCTAATACCTAAGGCTGAACCCATTTCAATGACACCTTATAGTGTTGGTAATTTGAGTTATTTTATGTTGTCATTGATGTCACATGAATCATTGATGGTATATGGTTCACTTTGAGTTTTGGTGGGTAAATGATATTTTGGAAAGCATGGATAAAATCAGGGTTTTTGTGAAAACCAAGGTAGGAAAAATAAAAGGTTTTATTTAAAACCATGGATGGCAGATTTGAAATGATTTTTTCTTAAAACCCAATTTGGTATTTCGTTTCATCGAAAAATGTGCCCCGATGATGGAGATATTTAATTTTAAATATTTAGTTTAAATTTTAATTATTTAAAATTTAAATTTTAATTTTCAAAATTAAAATTAAAGTTAGCACCGACGTCTAAAGAAAGAGGGAAAATCAATAATGCATCGACGTCATAAAAATTAGGAGAAGACTATATAAATGGGGATCTTAAGGTTCATTTTATTTTAATCCTTGCTCGTGTTAATCGTTGGCTAGCATCCGAAGAGAGCTCGTGTGAAAATCATTTTGAAAAGGGAGACAATGAATAAATCCAAGGTTGGTCAAAATCCCAATGCATTGTGGGCAGAGTGGCACATTGGCAATTGGCCTTTTGTTAAGGTGTGTGGTAGCGCTTTACATCAAGGTTCGAATCTCCTTGACTGCATTCGAAGGCATTGGAAGGAAAGCACTCGAAGGACTTTTGGTTTGCATGGAAGGGAGGAAGGACTTAAGGCACGTCCTACCTTTTCCTTTTGAATGAGCAGATAGCTTGTGTGGCAACCTTAGCCGTGGATAATGCACTCGTAGTGTGTGCAATTTGGGAGTTCGAATCCCCTTGAGGAGAGGTGGATGACTTTTTGATTTAATTTGATATTCATGAAATTGAAAAATTAAGATTTAGGAGAAATAAGGAGTTGTTAAAAATATTTTTGAGAGCCTTGTTGATTATTATTTTTTATAAGGGTTTTTATTAAAAATAACTTTGGTGGATGTGTTTATTAAGTTGGAGTAAAAATGTGTAAATTGAGTTATGCTTATCTTGTGATTATTATTTGAAGTCCACTAACCCTTATTGAGATTAGAAAGGAAAGTTGTGTTTAGTGTGGCAGATTTTGTGAAAAAATTCTTGGCATAAAAAAGGTATGGGCACATTCTCCTATTGAATTTTTATGGTGGTTGATTTCTGAAATATAATTGGAGTGAAAAGGATTGATTGTAGTTTCATTTTCAAAAGTGGTTGGTTAAATTCTTCAAGGTTCTCTAGTTTGAGAGTTGTGTTTAAATCTTGTTTTATAAGCATAGTTTTTGAAGCCCATTGGTTGTGAAAGAACTTGAAAAGAACATGAGTATCATTGTTATGTGATATTTGTGGTTGAGAATTGTTGAAAACATTTGAGTTGGTTGATACATGCTTGGACTAGGGTTTTTGTGAGAAATAATAATCCCTTGTGGTGATTGGTTGAGTTGAGTTGATTGAGCCTAGTCAAGTTATTGTGTGAGGTGATTGGTCAAGTTCCATGAAATAAACTATTCCATAATTTTGATTTGAGTTGAGATTTATTTGAGTTGAGTTGAGTTGAGATTGAGCTTAGAACATATTGAGTCTCTAAAAATTCTCTTTATGCTTCTATGAGTTGACTTGAGTTGATTTGAGATTGATTTGAGTTGAATTGAGTTGAGATTGAGCTTAGAACATATTGAGTCTCTAACAATTATCTTTATGCTTCTATGATTTGATTTGATTTGAGTTGAGTTAAGATCATTGTGGATCATTTTTGTTGTTGCGGGCCAAACAAGGTTAACTTTTTTCCTACTTTTGTCACATGCCCGTGCATTTAATTTATCAACCCAGGGAGCTTCGTAAACTTGCGAAGGGTCTGAATAAGATTGCTTACAATACCACTTGAGATGAGTCCGCTAGTTCTACTATTGGGGGGTGTTTCAAATGGTTGTCAATCATTCATGCACTCCTCAATAATTTACGTAAAAATGATTAAATCTACAGAAAGGAAATATCCACACATTCCTGGAAATGAACCTACTGCAAATACTGGAAATATCGATGCGATAAACAATCTTATAAAATAGTAAACTAATCTAGAAAAAACACAGGAAAGAAATAGGGGAAGAAATACTGGCTTGGAGTGGGCCCAGGCTCCAGACAGCTTCCTCCCAGCTGAACACGCACTTAGAACTTCTTAGAACTGTATTACAATTATCAAAGTATTACAATAAAAATATTCTATCTCCTCTCTCTATATATCTATGTCTATATCTCCCTATATATCTTTAGAGAGGTCTACGTGTGTTTATATAGCACACCCGTAGAACTTCTGTTACAAAGAAGTTGTAACAGTCGATTCATCCCAGACTAAACTAAGACAGTCTGGTAAATGTAATCGACGTCTACTAAAGTTGGCATTCGGTTCTATCGGTGGCGTGTTCGCTGATTGGGTTGTGCTTCACCTGGCATTGGTAGGACATTCTCATACGTTGGTGCGATCCCCAATTTAGCTCTACTTGACGTAGAGTTGGAACTGCACCAGTCGCTTTTGTCCACGTCGTGCTTGTCTGGTCAACGGGCGAAGAACAGGGGTGCCTTCCCTATGAGGAAGGTGCCTAAGTATATCGGGCGCCTTCTCCATGCGGAAGGTGCCTTATTGCCATGGGCGCCTTCCTGGAAGAGGAAGGCGCTTATCTTCTATTGGCGCCTTCCTGTGAGAGGAAGGCACTTTGCCTTCTAGTGGCACCTTCCTGTCGGCGCCTTCCTTATGGGAGGAAGGCGCTTGCCTTCTAGTGGTGCCTTCCTTATGAGAGGAAGGCGCTTGCCTTCTAGTGGCGCCTTCCTTATGAGAGGAAGGCGCTTGCCTTCTAGTGGCACCTTCCCATCGGTGCCTTCCTTATGAGAGGAAGGCACTTCTTTTCCTTTGGCGCCTTCCTGGAAGAGGAAGGCGCTGGCCTTCTATTGGCGCCTTCCTGGGAGAGGAAGGCGCTTGTCTTTCCTTGGCGCCTTCCTAGAAGAGGAAGGCACCTACTTACGCTTGGCACCTTCTTGGAAGAGGAAGGCGCCTACTTACGTTTGGCGCCTTCCTGGAAGAGGAAGGCGCCTATCTTTTCTGCATTGACCCCGAAAGAAACAAAGTGCCAGGTCCATAAAAAGACCTCGACTGATCCAAATCTAACTAAATCAACTGCAATTCCACAAAAACACACTGAAAACACATAAATTAGATAACACGCATAATTTCATCAAATATTTATATAATCATTCATAAAAGTATGCAATCCTTATTATACAACCGCATAATGATCAAGAAAATGTATACAAAATATGAGCATTTCTGATGCTCATCATCCCCCCATGCCTAACATATGCCATGCCCTCATGGCATCAAAACTATAGGTAGCCCTGTTGACCCCTCATCATTGCCATTTCTTGGAGGATTCGACTGTACCTGCGGCCCGAGTCTGCCTCTTCTACGTGCTGGCATCTGAAGGTGTGGCTCTTCTTTTCCTACGTGGAGCTGAGGATGCGGCTGTCGGCTGTCCTTTCCTCGTTCTGGCCGCTATCGATGGTGATCTAGCCAGCGTCATCTCTGCTGACTGGAATGCAGCTTCTACAGCTTGCCAGAGGTCAACGTCCGGAGGTCTGACCATTGCCAGAGGGATATCTAAATTATCCCTCCTGGAATGAACTACTTGGGCTTTGTATAATCTGGCTGCTTCAGGAGTAAGCCCTGCATTCTCCTTTGCAATGGCAGCGACCTCCAATTCGGGGCCATATACCCCCCATCATTCCAAATACCTCCTCATCATGGAGGGTCATCCCCGGGATGACCCATAAATATCCTAGAACTGGCTGTCCTCTATCGGATTGACGTAGATACCAGTGTCCCCCTGCATCCTCGAGGTTGCCTTCCTGGTCTCCTTGGCTGCCATCATCTCTTTGAGCAACCATTCGAATTATTTTCACCTCTCTACAAATGGCTGCATATCCCACTCATCCTCTTCTGGCTCGATGAAGGTCACCTTCACCTTCTTTCGAGCCATCCTAGGCCCTTTTCCTCTGGCCTCTACAGAAAATGCGGTGGCTCGAATAGGGGTTTTCCCTTTCTCCTTGGTGGACGTCTTCTCACTCCAAGGGGCCTACCCTGGAGCGTTCTCTTCACTCTGTGCTATCATCCCTAGGGGTGCTCCTTCATCCTCTTGTCTATCCTGTGTTGACCCCTCAGGTTCTTCTCCTCCTTCCTCAGGTCCAGGGAGTTCCTCCTTATCCTCTGGTCTTGTCTACTGTTGGAGGCCCTCGTCCTACTCTGTATCACTCAGGACGATGATAGGGGGTATTGTGGGACTTCTCTCCCCTTCACTCCCAAAAATAGAGGAATTCTCCCCTACCTTCGGGCTGCTCTATCGGGCGTCCGATCGAATTTCTCCCAAAGAGAATACTCATTCGACAGATGTGGGAGAATTCATCGAGACTTCTTTCGCCCAGTCATTTTGGGTCGACGCATCCCTTATTTCCGTTCCCCTATCCTGGAGTAGCTGGTTTTCCTCCCGCAACTGCCGGACCAGCTGCTCGAGCTGGGTGATCCATCCGTCTCATTCTTTCAACTCCCCTGTATGCTTGTTCTGGTAGTCCTCTAGAATTTTTTGGGCCATCCAGCAATTGGTTTGCCATTCGAGCGCCTCCTCCAAGGCCGCGTCGACCTGGTCATTGCTCCCAAAGTCCCTGCATCTTGTGGGCTCTGGTTTGTCAATTCTTAGAGGGTTTGGGCTGCAACATCGACTTTCGGGTCACTCTATTCTTCTTCTACAGAGAGGAGGAGTCACCGTAGGCATTTCCTCCTGGGGACTGGTTCTGTCGATCGAAACTCGGCCTCACCGCTAATAAGCGGTGCTCCTTCCTCCTCACGCTCGGGCACTAGGGAATGCCCTCTTTCCTCTATGTTTTTGGGCATCGGTGACTGCCCTCTTTCTTCTATGAAATAGGGCAATGCCAATTTCTCGATACTCACCATTTCCTCTGTAGGGCTTCTCTCTTCTTGCCCTATTTCAGCAACATTATCCTGTCGCCTTTCTTGGCCGCCATCTCCCTCTATGTCGGGGTTCTGCCTTTGCACTTCTACATGGCGGACCAGTGCCGATATCAGTCCATGGTGGGCTAAGGTGGATGGTGCTCCCTTCTGGTACCGAGCCGCTTCATCCTTCAGAGCATTCGCTAGGTAGAAGGGCACGTTCAACCTCCTTCCATGCACCAGGTGATTGAGAAACTGCACATGGTTAGCATGCAGATGGGTATATTTCTTGGTGCATGTGAAGAATCGAGCAACCTGCTCGAATATCTTCCATAGATTCATGGGAAGGCTATTTTTGGGTAGCCCCTCCTTGTCTATCTACACATTTTCCCCTGGTAGCAACACTTCGACGTATGGCTTCAATAGTCCGCCTTTGTATACACATTCCCCTATGAGGGGCAATCTCGCCTATGAGATGAATTCGGGGGTGACTAGAATTTCTACCCCTCGCACCTGAGCTACGTCACCCCTCAAGGAGGCAGCGAACTCCTTGGCTGCCTCCATATCCTGGCCCTAACTGACTAGGGTACAGTATTCGAGCCATCCCTCGGCCTCGAACTGTGTCTTCACCGCCCCCCTGATTCCTTCCGTATCACTTGGTTCATTCTTCTTCACTACATGATTCTTCGACCTTCCTCCCATGGCGCCTTCCCTTACTACTACTATTTTTCTGTCCTTCCTTCTTATAGGGAAGGTGCCTAACCCTAGCAGTTATGGAAGGCGCCATATCATTGGCATGCGGTTCTGGCTATGGGGGGATATGATCTTTATGATGGCGGTATCTTTTTTGGTACTACATATTTTATAAATAATTATATAAAAATTTGAATTAGCATGCGCATACCTTATTCGATGTTTCAGGCATCGTGAAGGGCGCTGATTCATTGATTTGTGACATGGGGGAGGGGTATGGTCATCTGGTGCCACTCATTCGTGTGATGCTTTCATTTCGATCGAGGCATCCGAGAGGCGTAAGTGTTGGTTGTACGTGGAAGGTGCTCTTTGGTACCTTCCCCATGTGGAAGGCGTTGGATGATGGTATTCGGTGCTCTCTGAATGGATGCACCTTTCGATGGTGGAAGGCACCTCTATGGATGCACCTTTCGATGGTGGAAGGCACCTTCTTGATGATGGCACCTTCCTGCTATGGAAGGTGCTTCTGAATGGGTGCACCTTCTCGATGTGGAAGGTGCCTCGGTCTGCATGCGCCTTCCCGATGTGGAAGGCGCCTCGGTCTGTATGCGCCTTCTCGATGTGGAAGGCGCCTCCGTCTATATGCGCCTTCTCGATGTGGAAGGCACCTTGCATTTTTTTTTGTATGGTGCCTTCTAGCCATGGAAGGTGACTATATATATATATATTTTTTGTGGTTTTATAAGGAATGACTTCTTGGGGTGCCTTCTTTATAAGGAAGGTGCCTTCTTGTCAGGGGCCTTCTTTATAAGGAAGGTGCCTTCTTTCGGGGCACCTTCTTTATAAGGAAGGCACCTTCCCTTGGTGGGACGTCTTCTTTATAAGGAAGGTGCCTTCTTCGGTGGCGCCTTCTTTATAAGGAAGGTGCCTTATTCTAGTGGGGTGCCTTCTTTATAAGGAAGGCGCCTTCTTCTGGCTGGGCGCCTTCTTTATAAGGAAGGCACCTTATTCTGGCAGGGTGCCTTCTTCATACGAAAGGCGCCTTCTTCTATGCCTTCTCGATGTGGAAGGCACCTTATTCTCGGCAATCATGTTGCGTTTGACTGGAAAGGGTGATCAAGCCTTCTCTGTCTTGCTTCATGCTGCCTCAGCTTCTACCTATGAGTGTCGGTGTCGAAATGTTGAGCCGAATCAGGCCTGGTTTCCTAGATACCTATTCCTCGTGTTGTCAGGTCCTCCACCTACAAAAAGCAAATGAAAAGAAAGAAAAATAAATGCAGTTAGATGCATTCCATGCCTGTTAGGCCCTGGGTTAGGATGCCTACAGCTTGCATGCGGGCGTCGTCCCTGCAAAACACACTGTAAGAAAAAACTAAGTTAACTGATTTTGGGTGAGCATCTCCATGCCCACCATTTTGCCTGTTGAGAGTTTGGTCTAACAAGATGGGGTCTCCCCCATGTCTATCCTGGATTCCACCTGCAAGGTTTCGGATGTGTTATAGGGGCACAGTCGGTGGCCATTGACCGTTAACATGGTGTTGCTACCATCAATTGTTCTAACATGCACTGCCCCATTCTTGATGAGCTCTACCACCTCATACGGTCCCATCCATATTTGCATTAATTTACATTTTCTTTCTTGGAATCGAGAATCGTACAACAGCACCCATTCTCCTTCTTGGAACTGCTTCAGTTTAATGTGGCGATCATGCCACCGCTTTCTTTGCTTTTGTATGATTTCTGTTCTCTGTAGAGCATCCATTCGGATTTCATCCAGTTGATCGAGCTGTCGAATCCTTTCTTCTTGAGCATCATCCAAGCTCAAGTTCAACTCTGAAGCCATTCTCAATGTCTTGATTTCAAATTCAATGGGCATCATCGCACTCTTCCCATAGACCAGTTGGAAGGGTGTGAAGCCTGTGGTGGATTTCCACGTGGTATTATATGCCCAGACTACCTCCAGCAACCGTGTAGCCCAATATTTTCTATGTTGTTGCACGGTCTTCGTCAGGATGTTCTCTATTTCCCTGTTCATCACTTCCACTTGCCCATTTTCCTATGGATGGTAGGGTGTAGTTTTATTGTGCCAAACTCTGTATTGCTCCATCAGCTCCTTGATCAATCTGGAGGTAAATTGAGGCCCCTGGTCTATTGTTATCTCTCTAGGGACCCCAAATCATGTAAAAATGTGAGCAAATAAGAAATCGATGACCGTTCTTTCTTTTGAATCTCTCAACACTTGAACTTCAACCCATTTGGTGACATAATCTATACAGACCAAAATAAACCTCCTCCCTATTGAAGGTGGATTAATTGGTCCCACGAAGTCCATGCCCCACTTATCGAAGGGTTCTAGGTGTACCTGAGGTTGGAGGGGCATTTCGTCTCGATGGGTTGGTCTACCCATTCTTTGGCATTCATCACACTTGCTGGTGTACGCAGCCGCATCCTTGAACAGAGTGGGCCAAAAGTACCCAGCCTGTAGGATTTTGTAGGCAGTTCATTTCCCTACAAAGTGTCCTCTGCATGGTTCGTCGTGACACGCTTTGAGTACTTCTGAGAACTCTTGCTCTGCTATGCATCTCCTTATAATCTGGTCACGTCCTCTTTTGAATAGGAGGCCATCAACCCATAGGAACGATGCACTTTTCTCTATGACCGCCTACTTTTCTCGGAAAGAGAGAGCAGGTGAGGTTCTTCCGGTGGCCAAGTAATTGGCTATATCTACGTACCATGGGACTTGCTCACTAATGGTGAACAAATGCTCATCCAAAAATTGGTCTTCCACTATTGCATGGTCTATTGGTATCAATCTGGATAGAAAATCTGCTATGACGTTGTCCTTGCCTGGTTTATCGACTATTGTGATGTCGAATTCCTATAGTAATAGGAGCCACCTGATAATTCTTCCACCAATGGCTGGCTTGCTCATCAAGTATCTGATAGCCGCATGGTCCGTGTGGACAATTACCTTATACCCGATGATATAATGGTAGAATTTGTTTATGGCATGCACAACTGCAAGGAACTCCTTCTCTGTCACCGTGTAGTTGAGCTCGGCTCCTGCCAAGTTTTTGCTGACATAGTAGATGGCATAAAATTCTTCGCCATCCTTCTATCCGAGGACTGCTCCAATCACATTGTTGGATGCATCACAGTAGATATGGAATGGTATGGCCCAATTTGGTCCTCTTAGAACCGGTGTGGATATCAGTTTCTCTTTGAGCAACTGAAATGCTTCCTCGTAGTCTTCCGTCCAATTGAACTCCACATCCTTAGATAATAGAGTGTGCAGTGGTTTCACAATTTTGTTGAATTCGATGATAAATCGTCGGTAGTACCCGGTTGATCCAAGAAAACTCCTCACCTCTCTCTGCGTTCTGGGGTTGGGTAGGTCTCTGATGACCTCAATTTTTCTTTTATCAACCTTTATTCCTTCTATAGAGAGGTGGTG
Organism: Wollemia nobilis; assembly: GCA_028583015.1. Taxonomy (NCBI): domain Eukaryota; kingdom Viridiplantae; phylum Streptophyta; class Pinopsida; order Araucariales; family Araucariaceae; genus Wollemia; species Wollemia nobilis. The sequence goes on along the minus strand of JAQPPZ010016829.1, from coordinate 4,135,207 downwards.
TCCCAGTACGATGCCTTCTTGCATCATCATAAAGCATTTCTCGTTGCTCAGGGACAAATTGTTTTCCTTGCTTCTTTCGAGCACTCTTTCCAAGTTCGTCATTGCTTCATCAAAGGTTTCTCCATAGACGGTGAAGTCATCCATGTATACTTCGACCGCGTCTCCCATCATGTCTAAAAATATGCTAAGCACCACCCTTTGAAAGGTGGCAGGTGCGTTGCACAATCCGAAAGGTAATACCCGATAGGCAAACGTTCCCCATGGGTAGGTGAACGTTGTCTTATCCTGATCCTCTTCTCCTATCTGGATCTGGTTGTATCCACTGAATCCATCCAGGAAGGAGAAATACTTCTTCCCCGAGAGTGTATCCAAGACTTGATCAATGAATGGGAGTGGGAAGTGGTCCTTCTTGGTCGCCTTGTTCAATGCTCTGTAGTCCACATAGATTCACCACTTCCCATTCTTTTTAGGGACTACTACTAATGGTGATACCCACTCACTGTCAAAAATTGGATAGATGAATCCGACAGTCAAGAGTTTTTGTAGTTCTTCCTTGACAATGTCTTTCATTGCTAGATTCATTCTTCTCTGTGGTTGCCTGCTTGGAGTTGCTTGATCATCGAGGTATATACGATGGGTACAGATTTTTGGGCTGATGCCCTGCATATCTATGTAATCCCATGCAAATGCCTATTGGTGTCTAACCAGGAGCTCTTCTACTTTCATCAATTGTGTGGGAGTCAACCTACTGCTGACATTCAACGTTCTTCCTGGCCCGACGTGTATCTGCTGAATGTGGTGATCTTGGGCGCCAACCAACGGTGATCCAGGTGCGGAGATGGAGGACTCCCCATGGAGGAACTCCACAATAGCACCATCCTCATCTTCTTCTACCAACTCATCCAACGTCATCATCGGCTGGATCATGGACAGCTCAGGATTTTCATGCTCGGTCAACATGGGTTCTCCTACTGAGTCGACAGATTGAGCTGGGGGTGAAATAGTCAATATTTTAACGTTTTGTCCATCGAAGATGGTCATCAACCCATCCCGATAGCTGATGTAGGCATCAACTATTGCTAGCCATGGCCTTCCCAAGATGAGCGGGTAACCACCCAGCCTAGTTTTAGATTGCAGGACTAAAAAGTTGGCTGGGTATTCCCATGCGCTGACTGTTACTATTACATCTTCCAACATTCCTTTCGGTGCCACGGTCGATCGATCGGCCAGCTACAGCACTATCGTAGTGGGTTTCAGGTTCGTGAGTTGTAGCCTCTGCATGGTCTCCTGAGGCATTACATTGATGGCTGCTCCGAGATCGACCAACGTATTGGACAGGGAATGTCCCTCAATTTTTACAGTCAACATCGGGCTGCCCGGGTCTGCATACTTTGGATGGCACATTTTGCCCATCATCAAATCTGCCAGTTTACCCATGACATTGATAGTCTGGGTTGCTCTTCATCCTGGCTTCCTTAGACACATCTCTCTTATCGCCTTGGTATATATCGAAACATCTCGGATGGCTTGAAATAATGGGATTGTCACGGTGAGGTTCTTCAAGCTAGACAAGATATCGAACTCTGACTGCGTTACTTTCCTCTGTTCTTGCAGTCGGTTGGGAAATGGAGCCTTTGCTCTCTCAGGCATTTCTTCTATCACCTCTTCTACAAGAGGTGTTTCTACCTCTTCCTCCTCTTCTACCAGTGGAGGCATTCCTACTCCTAGCTATCTACCAGACCTAAGCTGAATATGGTACATCGGATACATCTCACCCTCCACGTTGTATGTTGGCTGGTTCACCCTGTTATTCGGATTTGTCATCGATTGTGCGGGTAGCTACGCAGGTCTTACTACTGGCAATGCTGGTAAGTTCTATTGGGGGTGAGCTGGTGCTACGTTCTGTGGAGCCTGATTCCACGGAGTGTGGCCTCTCCACTATTGCCCAGGATATGGATATGGCATCCATGGCTGCTGGTTCGGGAATGCTGCTGGGGGTGCATTAGACCAGGGTGATGGCCCCCACCACCCCATGTTAGGTGGTTGAGGTGGACCTTGGTGCATGTATGGTCCTCCTCCATATGATGACATTTCGGTTGGCATATTCCCCATAGGGGGTTGTGGCCAACTCTTTCGATTGCCTATAAAATAGGCATCCACGCTTTCAACATCCTCCTGATTATTGGGCAGTTGTGGGCACAATCGAGTTTTATGGTTCAGCCTGCAAACTATGCATACTCTAACTTTGTTCTCTGGGCATGCATTCTTTGCATGCTTCCCTCTACATTTTGGATAGAAATAAGCCAATGCTGCTTCATTTTCTTGCTTCTTCTTCTCTAACAATAGCGTATCCATCTGCAATGCTAGAGACGAGAGCATTTCGCTCTTTAAATCTTCCAGCATGTTACCTATTTCTATCTTCGTGACTAAAGCAGTCACTTTCATGGTTCTAGAAGTGGTCTTGCCTCTCCTTCTTGAGTAGTTTCGGCATAGTTGTCGGATGTCTTCCATAGCGTGCTGGTAGACATCACCTCCAAAAATCATGTTAAGAGCCTCCAGTGATTCATTGGTAAGTCCTCTCAAAAATATGCTTTTGAGGGACTTATCAGATAGTCTCGTGTGAGGAGATCGTTGAAGATTGAAGTTGAATCTCTCCCAGTATTCCTCGAGAGACTCATCTTCTTTCTGCGTCATGCTCAGGACCTCTTCTCTGGAGTCTCTTGCTCTCCCAAAATCTTGGTATTGCTCTAAAAAGAGCCTCTTCATTTGATCCCAAGTGGCAATGTGTTTGTCTCCCAGACCGATGAACCACCGTAGAGCTGCATCGTCTAACATGGAAGGAAAGAGTTTCAGCTTCTACGTATCAGATTTGTAGTCCACAGACCTGCATAAGACATCAAACTTAAATAAAAATAGGTCAGGGTCCTCAGTTGGGTATCCTCTGAAGGTCGAAAGGTGAGCAGGGGATATGTTTTTCATTTTGGTATCTCCTACTCCTTCCTCAATCGAGAAACTAAATCCAGATGAGACTTCTTCGTTGTCAGCCATTTTTTTAGGAAATGTGGTCTCTAATGCAGTGTTTATGGCCTTATGGTCGTTTAAGACTTTCTGAGTCAAGGCTCTAAGGTTGTCTGGTGTTATCGTCCGATCTTCTACAACTTTCCACAACAGGGCTTCCTCTAAGGGTGTCCTATTAAATAGGGGATTTGTGATGATTCGTTCTTCCCCACGTTGATGGGATGAGGAGGCACTTTGCACAAAGTGTGGCTCCTCACTCCAATGGATTGCTGGAGGTGGGTCGGGTGAGTCTAATTCAAATTTAGAATGCTCGACTGACTCAGGTTCTGATGGATTGGTTTTTATAAACCGACCGTCAGGTCCTCTTCTTCTCGAAGAACTCATACAAGGTCAGATGGAAGGTTTCCAGGTATTGTAAATAATCTAGTTGAGACGCTTCCCCGACAATGGCGCCAAAATGTTGCGGGCCAAACAAGGTTAATTTCTTTCCTACTTTTGTCACATGCCCGTGCATTTAATTTATCAACCTAGGGAGCTTCGTAAACTTGCGAAGGGTCTGAATAAGATTGCTTACAATACCACTTGAGATGAGTCCGCTAGTTCTACTATTGGGGGGTGTTTCAAACGGTTGTCAATCATTCACGCACTCCTCAATAATTTACGTAAAAATGATTAAATCTATAGAAAGGAAATATCCACACATTCCTGGAAATGAACCTACTACAAATACTAGAAATATCGATGCGATAAACAATCTTATAAAGCAGTAAACTAATCTAGAAAAAAACATAGGAAAGAAATAGGGGAAGAAATACTGGCTTGGAGTGGGCCCAGGCTCCAGCAGCTTCCTCCCAGCTGAACACGCACTTAGAACTTCTTAGAACTGTATTACAATTATCAAAGTATTACAATCAAAATATTCTATCTCCTCTCTCTATATATCTATGTCTATATCTCCCTATATATTTTTAGAGAGGTCTACGTGTGTTTATATAGCACACCCACAGAACTTCTATTACAAAGAAGTTGTAACAGTCGATTCATCCCAGACTAAACTAAGACAGTCTGGTAAATGTAATCGACGTCTACTAAAACTGGCATTCGGTTCTATCGATGGCGTGTTCGCTGATTGGTTTGTGCTTCACCTGGCATTGGTAGGACGTTCTCATACGTTGGTGTGATCCCCAATTTAGCTCTACTTGACGTAGAGTTGGAACTGCACCAGTCGCTTTTGTCCACGTCGTGCTTGTCTGGTCAACGGGCGAAGAACAGGGGCACCTTCCCTATGAGGAAGGTGCCTAAGTATATCGGGTGCCTTCTCCATGCGGAAGGTGCCTTACTACCGTGGGCGCCTTCCTGGAAGAGGAAGGCGCTTATCTTCTATTGGTGCCTTCTTGTGAGAGGAAGGCGCTTTGCCTTCTAGTGGTGCCTTCCTTATGGGAGGAAGGCGCTTGCCTTCTAGTGGTGCCTTCCTTATGAGAGGAAGGCGCTTGCCTTCTAGTGGCACCTTCCTTATGAGAGGAAGGCGCTTGCCTTCTAGTGGCGCCTTCCCATCGATGCCTTCCTTATGAGAGGAAGGCGCTTCTTTTCCTTTGGCGCCTTCCTGGAAGAGGAAGGCGTTGGCCTTCTATTGGCGCCTTCCTAGGAGAGGAAGGCGCTTGTCTTTCCTTGGTGCCTTCCTGGAAGAGGAAGGCGCCTACTTACGTTTGGCGCCTTCCTGGAAGAGGAAGGCGCCTATCTTTTCTGCATTGACCCCAAAAGAAACAAAGTGCCAGGTCCATAAAAAGACCTCGACTGATCCAAATCTAACTAAATCAACTGCAATTCCACAAAAACACACTGAAAACACATGAATTAGATAACACGCATAATTTCATCAAATATTTATATAATCATTCATAAAAGTATGCAATCCTTATTATACAACCGCATAATGATCAAGAAAATGTATACAAAATATGAGCATTTCTGATGCTCATCAGTTGTCATCCATTGAAGAGTACATTGCCATTCATTGTTGAGTTCATCTTTGAGATTTGCGTTGATAGATTTGTGGATTTGTACATGATTTATTGAGCCTTTGAGAAGGCCTTTGAGAATATTTTTGGATAACTTTATGGACAACTTTGTAGACAGTTTTGGGATATCTTTGTGGATAGTTTTGGGACAACTTTGTGGATAGTTTTGGGATCTCTTTGTGGACAGTTTTGGTACAACTTTGTGGATAACTTTGGGATAGATTTATGGACAATTTTGGGATATCTTTGTGGATAGTTTTGGGATAGCTTTGTGGACAGCTATGTGGACAATTTTGGGATAGATTAGTGGATAGATTTGAGCAAGTTCTTGGTGAGCTTGCTAGAGCAGATATGGGCAAGTTCTTGGTGAGCTTGCTAGAGCAGATTTGAACAAGTTCTTTGTGAGCTTGTTGGAGCAGATTTGTGCAAGTTCTTGGTGAGCTTGCTAGAGTAGATTTGGGAAAGTTCTTGGTGAGATTGTTAGAGTATATTTGGACAAGTTCTTTTGAGCTTATTGGAGTAGATTTGGACAAGTTCTGTGTGAACTTGTTATTCAGTTTTGGACAAGTTGTGTGTGAGCTTGTTATTCATATATGGAAAATTTCTATGTGAACTATTTATTGCCTAACTTTGAGTAGATCAAAGAAATAATTATATTGGATAATGATCCTTATTTCTATGTGAAATATTATAAGAAGATTATCTGGTGGAGTACCCCACATTGGGGGAACCACGTTAAATCTTGTGTCTCAATTGTGTGTGGTGACTTGTGATCTTGTTTACTACTGCTATCAAAGTTATTAATGCACACTGCTATATTTGGTTATTACAATTAAGGACATTAATTGATATTTATTTGGAAAGAAAGTAAAAAGTGATCTTATACTATTCACCCCCCCTATCAGTATAAGCTTGTGTTCTTCAATTGGTACCAGAGCGGGTTCCTTCAAAAAGGCTAAAATATTGAGGGTAGATTCTACTAGATTATAGGATGGATAAATGGTATATTTATATTGGGTGCTCTATTCATATGATTGGGTATAAGAATAAGTTCATTTATTTAAAAGGAAACAACAGTGGATCTGTGGGATTTGGTGATAATGCTTCAGTTAAAATCAAAGAGAAAGGAACTTTAAGTTTGGATTATGGAAAGACAACTACACAAGGTGTACTCTATTTTGAGGGTCTAAAACACAACCTACTGAGTGTAAGTTAGCTTTTTTATCGAGGGTACACAATTAATTTTTCCTCTACAAGATGCAAAATTAGGGAAACAAAAATAGGGAAGCTTGTTGCAACTGTAGAAAGAACCAATAAAATTATTTATATGTTCAGTAAAATAAAAAAGGAAAAATTTCTTATATCTCAAGAAGAAGAGAGTTGTTTATGGCATAAATCTTGTGTCACTTAAACTTTAATAACATAGTAAGGATAAGCAACAAAAAAATTATCATAGATCTACCAAATATAAAAAGACCTTCAAATACAATTTGTGCACAATGTCAGTATGGAAAGCAAACAAGATCAAGTTTCAAGGCAAAAGAATATTCCTCTTCCAAGGTATTAGAATTGATTCATACTTATTTATGTGGGCCTATGAGAACTAAAAGTCTACAAGGTGAAAGCTACCTCATGTTGTTCATAGATGATTATTCTAGAATGACTTTGGTTGTTTTTATGAAAGAGAAATCAAAGGCATTTGAGCATTTCAAAGTATTCAAAGAAATGGTAGAAAATGAAATAGGAAATAAGATCAAGTGTTTACGATCAGATAGAGGAGGGGAATTCATATTTACAAAATTCATTGAGTTTTGTGCAGAACATGAAATCAGAAAATAATATTCAGTAACCAAGACTCCTTAGCAAAATGGAGTAGTAGAAAGAAAGAATAGAACTCTTGAGAATATGGCCAGAGCAATGATAAATGAATAAAAAAATTTAGATGGATTTTGGAAGGAAGAAATCGGTACAACATTCTATGTTATGAATAGAGCTCAAGTTAGAACAAAGCAACATAAGACTCCATATGAGTTTTGGAAAGGAAGACCTCCCATGGTAAACTACTTCAATGTTTTTGGAAGTAAGTGTTATATCAAAAGAGAGAATAAGGACTTGGGCAAGTTTGATCCTAGATGTGATGAAGGTATTTTTCTTGGATACTCTAAAAAAAGTAAGGCCTACAGATGCTACAATAAAAGAACACATACCATGGTGGAAAGTATAAATGTCAGAGTTGATGAAAGAATAGGAATAAATGAGCCACCTAAGGAAGATATTCTTGAAGAAGAAGAAAGTTTTCAAGAAGAAGTGGGTGAAGATTCAGATGAAGAAAATTTGAAGAATGTACCTTCTAAAACTGCATCAAGATATATTCAGAAAAACCATCTAGAGGACATGATCATTGGTAATCCTGATGTAAGACATACAAGAAGAGGAAGGCGCCAAGAGATAGTAGGTGCCTTCCTCTTCCAGGAAGGCACCAAGAGAATGTAGGCACCTTCCTCTTCCAGGAAGGTGCCAAAAGTAAGTAGGTGCCTTCCTCTTCTAGGAAGGTGCCAAGGAAAGAAAAGCACCTTCCTCCTCCAAGAATGCGCCAAAGGGAAGGAAGTGCCTTCCTCTCATAAGGAAGGCATTGATGATAAAGAACCATGATAGGCAAAGCACCTTCCTCCCATAAGGAAGGCACCACTAGAAGACACACCTTCCTCACAAAATGCGAGCGCCTTCCTCCCATAAGGATGGCACCACTAGAAGGCAAGCGCCTTCATCCCATAGGAAGGTGCTGACAGAAGGTAAGTACCTTTCTCTTCCAGGAAGGTGCCATGGTAGTAAGATACCTTTCATATAGGGAAGGTGCCCGATATACGTAGGCACCTTCCTCATAGGGAAGGTACCTCTGTTATTCACCCGTTGACCATATTTGCATGACGTGGACAGCAGCGGCTGGTGCATTTCCAACTCTATGTCATGTAGAGCTAAATTGGATATCGTACCAATGTATGAAAGCATATTACCAATGCCAGGCAAAGCATGAACCAATCAGCGAACACACCACCATTAGAACCAAATGTTTGTTTTAAGCAGATGACAATTGCATTCACCAGACTATCTTAATTTAGTCTGGTATGAATCGATTGTTGTAACCTCTCTGTAATAGAAGTTCTACGGGTGTGTTATATAAAAACACGTAGAACATTCTGAGAGATATAGATTGATATAGATTCATATAGAGATACAAAGATAGATAGATATTGTAACACTTTGATAAATATATTACAGTTCTAAGAGTTCTAAGTGTGTGTTTAGCTGGGAGGAAGCTGCTAGAGCCTGGGCCCACTCCAAGCCAGTATTTCTTCCCCACATTTCTTCTATTTTCTAGATTAGTTTATTGCTTTTGTAAGGTCATTTACCACATTGCTATTTCTAGTATTTGCAGTAGATTCATTTTCAGGAATGTGTGAATGTTTCATTTTCGTAGATTTAATTATTTTCTTCTTATGTAAATTATTGAGGAGTGCATGAATGATTGACAACCATTTTGAAAACACCCCCCAATAGTAGGATTAGCGGATTCATCTCAAGTGGTATTGTAAGCAATATTATTTAGACCCTTCGCAAGTTTACGAAGCTCCCTGGGTTGATAATTAAATGCACAAGCATGTGAAAAAAGTAGGAAAAAGTTAACCTTGTTTGGCCCGCAACATTTTGGTGCCATTGCCGGGGAAGCGTCTCAACTAGATTATTTACAATACCCTGAAACCTTCCATATGACCTTGTATGAGTTTTTCGAGAAGAAGAGGACCAAATAGCTAGTTTATAAGAACCAATCCATCAGAACCAAAGTCAGCCGAGCATTCTGAATTTGAATTATACTCACCCGACCCACCAGCAATCCATTGGAGTGAGGAATCATATTTTGTGCAAAATGCCTCCTCATCCCATTAATGTGGGGAAGAAAAAATCATCATAAATCCCCTATTTAATGGGACTCCCTTAGAGGAAGCCCTATTTTGGAAGGCTATAGAAGATCAGACAATCTCACCAGACAACCTTAGAGCTTTGACTCAGAAAGTCTTGAACGACAGTAAGGCCATAAGCAATGCATTAGAAACCACATTTCCTGAAAAAATGGTTGATAATGATAAATTCTCATCTAGCTTTAGTTTCTCGATAGAGGAAGGAGTAGGATATGCCAAAATGAAAAACATATCCCTTGCTCACCTTTCGTCCTTTAGAGGATACCCGACTGAGGACCCTAACCTATTTTTATTTAAGTTTGATGTCTTATGCAGGTCTGTGGACTACAAATTCGATACGCAGAAGCTGAAACTATTTTCTTGTACATTAGACGATGCAGATCTATGATGGTTCATCGGTATGGGAGACAAACACATTACCATGTGGGACCAGATGAAGAGGATATTTTTAGAACAATACCAAGATTTCAGGAGAGCAAGAGACTCCAGGGAGGAGGTCTTGAGCATGACACAGAAAGAATATGAGTCTCTCGAGGAGTGCTGGGAGAGATTCAACTTTAATCTTCAATGATATCCTCATGCGAGACTATATGATAAGTCCCTCAAAAGCATCTTCTTGAGGGGACTTACCAATGAATCACTAGAGGCTCTTAACATGATCTCCGGAGGTGATGTCTACCAGCATGCTATGGAAGACATCCAAAAAATATGCTGTAACTACTCAAGAAGGCGAGCCAAGGCCACCTATAGAACCATGAAAGCAACTGCTTTAGTCACAAAGACAAAAATAGGTAACATGCCGGAGGATTTAAAGAGCGAAATGCTCTCATATCTAGCATTGTAGATGGATACGTTGCTGTTAGAGAAAAAGAAGCAAGATAATGATGCAAAATTAGATTATTTATATCCAAAATGTAGAGGGAGGCATGCAAAGAATGCATACCCTAAGAACAAAGTCAGAGTATGCATAGTTTGTAGGTTGAATCATAAAACTCGATTGTGCCCATGACTACCTAGTAATCAGGAGGCTAAAAGCACAGATGCCTATTTCATAGGCAATCAAAAGAGTTGTCAATAGATCCCTATAGGGAATATGCCAACCAGAATGCCACCATATGGGGGAGGGCCATACATGCACCAAGGACCGCCTCAACCACCTAACATGGGGTGGTGGGGGCCATAACCCTGGTCTAACGCACCCCCAACAACATTCTTGAACCAACAGCCATGGATGCCATATCCATATCCTGGGCAGCAATGGAGAGGCCAAATTGCAAGGAATCAGGATCCATAGAACGTAGCACCTGCTCACCCCCAATAGAATTTACTGACATTGCCAGCAGTGAGACCTCCGTATCTACCCGCACAACTGATGGCAAATTCGAATAACAGAGTGAACCAACCAGCATACAATGTGGAGGGTGAGATGTACCCTATGTATAATATTCATCTTAGGTTAGGTAGGCAGCTAGGAGTAGGAACACCTCCATTGGTAGAAGAGGAGGAAGAGGTAGAAGAAAAACCTTTGGTAGAGGAGGAAGAAACACTTGAGAGAGCGAAGGCTTCATTTCCTAACTGGCTATAAGAACAAAGAAAAGTAATGCAGCCAAAATTTGACATCTTGTCAAGCTTGAAGAACCTCATAGTGACAATTCCATTATTTCAAGCAATCCGAGATGTTCCAATATATACCAAGGCAATTAGAGAGATGTGTCTGAGGAAGTCGGGACAAAGAGCAACCCATACTATCAACGTCATGGGTAAATTGGTAGATTTGATGATGGGTAGAACATGCCATCCAAAGTATGCAGATCTAGGTAGCTCGATGCTGACTATAAAAATTGAGGGACATTCCCTATCGAATACATTGGTCAATATCAGAGCAACCATCAATGTAATGCCTCAGGAGACCATGCAGAGACTATAGCTCATGAACCTAAAACCCACCATGCCAGTGCTACAGCTATCTGATCGATCAATCGTATCATTGAAAGGGATGTTGGAAAATGTGATAGTAACGGTCAACGCATGGGAATACCCAACCAAATTTTTAGTTTTACAATCCAAAACTAGGTTGGGTGGTTACCCGCTCATCTTGGGGAGGCCATGGTTGGTAACAGTTGATGCTTACATCAGTTATCGGGATGGGCTGATGACCATCTTCGATGGGTGAAACATTAAAATGTTGACCATTTCACCCCTAGCACAGTCTATCGACTCAGTAGGAGAACCCATGATCATCAAGCATAGAAATCTAGAGCTGTCCATAATCCAACTTGTGATGACATTGGAGGAGTTGATAGAATAAGATGAAGATGGTGCTATTATGGAGTTTCTCCATGGAGAGCCCTCCATCTCTGCACTTGGATCGCAATTTACTGGCTCCCAAGATCACCATGTTTGAAATATACACATTGGGCCAGAAAGAACATTAAATGTCAGCAGTAGTTTGACACCCACACAACTGACAAAATTAGAAGAGCTCCTGGTAAGACGCCAATAAGCATTTGCATGGGAATACTCAGATATGCAGGGCATCAGCCCAGAGGTCTATACCCATCGGATTTATCTAGATGACCAGGAAACTCCAAGCCGACAGTTGTAGAGAAGAATGACCCGACAATGAAAGACATTGTCAGGGAAGAACTGCACAAAATCTTAACTTTTGGATTCATATATCCTATTTTTGACAGTGAGTGGGTATCACCATTAGTGGTGGTCCCCAAAAAGAATGGGAAGTGGTGAATCTATGTGGACTATAGAGCATTGAACAAAGCAACCAAGAAAGACCACTTCCCACTCCCATTCATTGATCAGGTCTTGGAAACACTCTCAGGGAGGAAGTACTCTTTTCTAGATGGATTCAATGGATACAACCAGATCCAGATAGGAGAAGAAGATCAGGATAATACAACGTTCACCTACCCATGGGGAATGTTTACCTATAGGGTATTGCCTTTCGGACTATGCAACACACCTGCCACCTTTCAAAGGGTGGTGCTTAGCATATTCTCAGACATGATGGGAGACGGGGTTGAGGTATACATGGATGACTTCACCATCTATGGAGAAACCTTCGAGAAGGCAATGACAAATTTGGAAAGAGTGCTTAACAAAAGCAAGAAAAATAATTTGTCCCTAAGTAACAAAAAATGCTTTATGATGATGCAAGAAGGCATCATACTGGGACACCACCTTTCTGTAGAAGGAATAAAAGTTGATAAAAGGAAGATTGAGGTCATCAGGGACCTACCCAGCCCTAGAACGCAAAAATAGGTAAGGAGTTTTCTTGGATCAATCGGGTACTATGGGTGATTTATCGCCAAATTTAGCAAAATTGCCAAACCATTGCACACTCTATTATATCAGGATGTGGAGTTCAATTGGATGGAAGACTACTAAGAAGCATTCCAATTTCTTAAGGAGAAAATGACATTTGCACCAGTTTTAAGAGGACCAAATTGGGCCATACCGTTCCATATCTATTGTGATGCATCCAACAATGTGATTGGAGCAGTCCTCGGACAAAAATATGGCAAAGAATTTTATGCCATTTATTATGTCAATAAAAACTTGGCAGGAGTAGAGCTCAACTACACGGTGACATAGAAGGAGTTACTCATAGTTGTCCATGCTATAAAAAAATTCTGCCACTATATCACTAGATATAAGGTATTTTTCCACATGGACCACATGGCTATCAGATACCTAATGAGCAAGATCACCATTGGCAAAAGAATTATCATATGGCTGTTGCTACTACAGGAATTTGACATCACCATAGTCGACAAACCAGGCAAGGATAACATCGTGGTAGATTTTCTATCCAGATTAATACCAACAGACCATCAAGCAATGGAAGACCAGTTTTTGGATGAACATTTTTTCACTATTAGTGAGCAAACCCTATGGTATGCATATATAGCCAATTACTTGGCCACCAAAAGGACCTCACATGCCCTCTCTTACCGAGAAAAGCAGGTAGTCATAGAGAAAAGAGCATCGTTCCTATGGATGGATGACCTCCTATTTAAAATAGGATGTGACCAAATTATAAGAAGATGCGTAGCAGAACAGGAGTTCTCAGAAGTACTCAAATTATGTCACGATGAACCATGCAGAGGACACTTTGTAGAGAAACAAACTGCCTATAAAATCCTACAGGCTAGGTACTTTTGGCCCACTCTGTTTATGGATGCAGCTGCGTATGCCAGCAAGTGTGATGAATGCCAAAGGATGGGCAAACCAACCCATCGAGATGAAATGCCCCTCCAGCCCCAGGTACACCTAGAACCTTTTGATAAGTGGGGCATGGAATTCATTGGATTGTTTAATCCACCTTTGATGGGAAGGAGGTTTATTTTGGTTTGTACGTATTACGTTACCAAATGGGTTGAAGTTCAAGCATTGAGGGATTCAAAGGAAAGAACAATCACTAATTTTTTATTTGCCCATATTTTTATATGATTTGGGGTCCCTATGGAGATAACAACAGACCAAGGGCCTCAATTTACCTCCAAGTTGATCAAGGAGCTGATGGAGTAATATAGAGTTTGGCACAATAAAACTATGCCCTACCGTCCGCAGGCAAACGAGCAAGTGGAAGTGACAAATAGAGAAATAGAGAACATCCTGATGAATGCCATGCAACAACACAAGAAATATTGGGCTACACAGTTGTCGGAGGTAGTCTGGGCATATAACACCATGTGGAAATCCACCACAGGTTTTACACCTTTTCAAATAGTCTATGGGGAAAATGCGATGATGCCCATCGAATTTGAAATCAAGATGCTGATAACGGCTTCAGAATTGAACTTGAGCTTGGATGAAGCTCAAAAATAAAGGGTTCGAAAACTAGATTAGCTGGACGAAATCCAATTAGATGCTTTGCAGAGAACGGAAATTATATAGAAGCAAAGAAAGAGGTGGCATGATAGCCACATTAAGCTAAAGCAGTTCCAAGAAGGGGAATGGGTACTATTGTATGATTCTCGATTCCAAGAGAGGAAAGGCAAATTAATGCAGAGATGGATGGGGTCGTATGAGGTGGTAGAGCTCATCAAGAATGGGGAAGTGCATGTTAATACAATTGATGGTAGCAACACCGTGTTCATAGTCAATGGCCACTGACTACACCCTTATAACATACCCAAAACATTACAGGTATAATTCATAATAGGCATGGGGGAGACCCCATCTTGTTAGATCTAGACCGAACTCTCATAGGTGAAATGGTGGGCATGGAAGTGCTCACCCAAAATTAGTTAATGTAGTTTTTTTTCACAGTGTATTTTTGCAGGGACGACGCCCGTATGTAAGCTACAGGCATCCTAATACAGGGCCTAACAGGCATGGAATGCATCTAACTGCCTCTATTTTCCTTTATTTTTTGGTTTCTTTTTATAGGTGGAGGACCTGAAAGCACAAGGAATAGGTATCTATGGAAACTAGACCTGATTCGGCTCAACATTCCAACACCGGCTCATAGGTAGAAGTTGAGGTAGCATGAAGAAAAACTATGAAGGCTTGATCACCCTTTCCCAGTCAATCGCAACATGATTGCTAAGAATAAGATGCCTTCCTTATAAATAAGGCACCTTCCACATCCATAAGGTGCCCTTCCAGAAGAAGGCACCTTCCTTATAAAGAAGGCACCCCACAAGAAGAAGACGCCTTCCACATCCAGAATGCACCCATCCAGAAGAAGGTGCCCTACCAGAAGAAGGCACCTTCCTTATAAAGAAGGCACCCCGCAAGAAGATGCCTTCCACGTCCAGAAGGCGCCCTGCCAAAAGAAGGCCCCTTCCACATCCAAAAGGTGCCCAGCCAGAAGAAGGCGCTTCCACATCCAGAAGGCTCCCCATCAGAAGAAGGTGCCACCAAGGGAAGGTGCCTTCCTTATAAAGAAGGTGCCTAGCCCAGTAAGAGTTCAAAAAAAACACAAATATATATATGTATAGGCACCTTCCATGGCTGGAAGGCACCATAAAAAAAAAAACAAAAAAAGCCAAGGCGCCTTCCACATCAGGAAGGCGCATCCATCTAGAGGTGCCTTCCACATCGGGAAGGTGATGGGCTGTCGTTAAGCACATCATTAATTCTCAATGAATTTATCAATCCAGGGTGGTGTCCAAGGCTATTTACGAGAGAAAGTTCAAGCAGGGTTGTAGTTCAGTTCATTTGGAAGCAGCAGGTCTTATTGGTGGAATTGATTGTGTGGGGGTTTTGTGTCACTTCTACCCCTAAATTGCATAAATTGAACTTTAATCTATTTGCAAGAATGAAAACTAATTGCTAATTGCATAAATGAAACCCTAGTTACAGTTGCAAGAATGAAATCTAATTAAATTGCAGAATTGAAACTCTAGTTATAGTTGCAGAATTGAAAGTCTATTTAATCTTGCAATAATTGAAATGAAGCATAAAAACTAGATCCTATCAATGCTCTGTAACAGAAGGTCATCAATCTTCTATGCAGGGTTTTGACAGCAAAAACAAGAATGCAGGGAAATTACAGAAAACTTGTAAATTGCTGGAAATGGAAATTTGCAGTGAATTGGAAAGTTGCTGGGAATGAAAAGAATAACTAGATCTACCACTAATCATATCACAAAAACATTATGAACAAGAATTAAACAACTAGGAATGTTAGCTATGCAAAAGAATGAAAATGACAAGTTCACAACTTATTCTCTCGTAGCAAAATCAGAATAAAACCTGTCTGTCAGTCCTCCTCCTAGGTCTGGAAGTGGCCAGCCTCCTTTCTCAGAAGAAGGTTTGAATTCTTCTTTAAGTCTTACTCACACTCAGACATAACAAAATAAATGGAATGAAACTACACTTTTATTGCTTCAGAAACATAATTACAATTCTATTGAAATCTGTTACAGGTCTGAAATCACTATTCTATTATCTCCCTATTTATTTTCTATCTCCTCTATCTAATCTAATATATCTAATATATTAGCTCAACCTGGATGGGAGCTATCTTTTATAGATGCCTAAAATCTAATTACAAACAGAAAATATGTTGTTCTTGATATCCTGTAGAATTTCCTGGGTTTATCCTAGAAGAGGATCAATTTGATCTTTTCCATAAATGGTGGCTTTGGATGGCAAGGACGACAAAGTTATATGGGAGATATTTTCCCTTAACTTTATCAACCTTCTTATCCCCTTTTCCACCACCAAAATTCAGTCAACAAGTCAAAAAGTACATTCTGTTTTCATTTCGAAGATAAGTGGCTCATTTCGAAGATACTGCAATTCTCATTTCGAAGATCCGCTCATTTCGAAGATACTACAATTCTCATTTTCAAGATCCGCTCATTTTGAAGACACTATGTTTTCTCATTCCGAAGATATCTGTTCATTTCGAAGACATTGTGTTCATTTCATTAAGACACTGTGTTCATTTCGAAGATCTTTAGAATGACCAACTATGTTGACTCCAAATGGTTTTGGCTGCATTTCTCAGGTGGATTAGCCCTCAGGATCAGATTGCAATAGTCTTCATTCTTCCTTGGATGTGAATTCCATGCCTTGCCATTCATTGGCAGGTTGCTAGAATTTATATGGAAAAACTAGTTTTTTTGCACAGTAATAAGTCTTTGTACTATTTGCTGAATTTAGAGAAACTAATGCTTAATGATCATCAAAATAAGACTACTGAAGTGCTTCTGTCAACCTAAGCATGACAAGATAACATAAAACTATACAAGAACTGTTAAAAATCAGAATATAATGTCCTTAACACTTCAATCATGCAAACAGTTAATACACAACATATTAAATCAACTTAACTAGCATATAAGATAATTCACAAGAGTTTTAGGCAGTTTTAACTATTTAAAACATGCTATAAATGAGGCTTATCCAGGCCTCATCATTCCCCCCAACTTATATTAATGCATGCCCTCATGCATTGCAGTGGGCTATGGAGTCACAAATGTCCATACTCATATTCCATGTTTCATAGAACAATTTAGTGCCTATGTAATTTCTCATGAAGGTTTCTGAGTCATTATTCAAACTGATCATCTAGTTGGGAATCCTCTTCAAAATAGGAGGGAACTAGAGTAATGATGGTTGGAGGCCTGAATCTGAGACCTACCCAATAATGTTGCATAAAGGTATTTCTCTGGATTGAGAAGGCAATGCCTCAGAATGGAAGGGCACTGCTTCAAAGTGGAGGGGCACTACTTCAGAATGAGCACCTATGTCTTCATCTTCCCTAGATAATCCAAGTAGTAACTGAACCAAATCCTCCTCTTTATCTGATGTAGTTGATTGTTCTTCAACTTGTGACAACCTACTTTTTAGTTTCTCCACTTTCTGCTATAATTCTCTAATTTTCTTTTCATGTTTTTCAATAACATCTTTTCTTTCCTCAATCCATCTCATTTGTATTTTTATAACACTCTTGGCTGCTCTCAGTTGTTTTGTGATGTCCACCTCCTCTTCTTCTTTGACTCATAACCTAATACTGACAAATCAACTGCAGTTTGCTGCTCAACAATGATCTCATCCTCTGCTTCAGACCCCTACTCCTGTACAGGAGGTTCCATGAAATTATCTATGATTACATCCAAATTCTCGGTGGCTTGTTGCACTTCTATGACATCAGGGCTATCCTGTCTGGTCTTCTCTTCAATCATTTGTTCTTTTATCTCTTTTTGTTGGAGTCTTGCAGACCTCCTAGTCCTTAATGTATATTTTCTCTTCTTGCCCTATTTTCTTGTGGTAACAGGGGCTGTAGGGATAGCTTCAGGCTCTTCACTGGGAACTTCACTCTCCTATTCTAATAGATAAATAACATCTTTAGAAAAATGAACCCTCTTCTATTTTATTTTTTTGCTGTCAGTTTCAGCCCTTCTCTTCTTAGTCTGTGAGGTTGATGGTTCTAGAGAAAAATGCTTTGTTGCTTTTGCTTGGTGTGTTTCCTTCTCTACAATAGCATTTTTTTTTAGCCTTTTCTTCTTCCTCAGTAGCATATTTTTTATAGCAACATCTGTATCCTCTTCTCCTTCATCTTCTTCTTCAAAAACTACATTAGTCAAGGTAGAATAAAACCTATTAAAGCTTCTAGGGTTTCCCCTAAAATGATGTTGGCACACCAGTTTAATAAGACCATGATGATGAGGGCTCCTTTTTTCCTCTTGATAATGTTTTGCCATGCTCTGTAGTTCTCGGTGCAGGTATGCTAGGAAAATTCACTCTAAATTTAGGTTGTTGCCTACCATGCCTGAGGTGGTTTAAAATTTTGAAATGATGCCCTGACAAAATTACATACTACCCTTCACAAGTTGAAAAATCTGGTAACCCATGTGGTTACGTTATTCCAGGGTTCTTGTAGGCTGGCCCTTTTTCATTTTTCACTTCATTTCTCTATTCTGATGCTGAGAAGACTGCTCTCTTCTGCTGCTAGGTCACTGATTTCTGGTTTCTACAGAATTACAGGGTTTGCTCTTGTTCTTCTTCAGAAAGAACTTTTAATTTTTTTACTTTTCCTTGTAATCATTAGCAAATATGTCTTCAGAAAGAAAATATGGCACACTTCCTTATTCTGTGCTCTGAACACCTGGCCATCAATCATTGGACATCCTTGCCATCAAATTTTCTTTACTATTTTTAGCTCGTCCATTCTGCATGCAAATTTTCCCACATGAGTGGTTATTAGCAATGAATGGTGGTGGCATGTTTGTTGGTTATTTTCCCTTGTGATTCTATCTTCCTGATGGATGTGCAAAAATATGAGATGAATCTAACCACAAGCTAGTTGACATGTGTCAATGATCACATGGAGTAAAACAATTCTAGACTATGTCTTTTTCTCCCTCCTTGGATGCCATGTGGAAATAGACTGTTAAATCTTCATTCTGAAGATTATGTTTCATTTCGAAGACTAAGCTGGGCATTTAATTCGAAGATAACCTCATTCTAAAGATAAACCTTCATTTTGAAGACAAAGGCTTCATTCTGAAGATACCACGGTTATTGAAGATACAACAGTCATTCTGAAGACATAGTAGAAACCAACATTTTTCTCTTTCTCCAAGCATGTTTTGTTTATGCCAACTCTTATGAACACTTTTATACTAATGGTTAATTGTCATATACTATATATCAAATATTTACAATGAGAAAAGTGCAAGAAACATATATACCTGGTTAAAACAAGTTAATGCAAGTTTTGAAAGATGACTGCTTCTGTTGATATTCTGCTGAGGCTTCCTGCAACACTTCAAAAACAAGTGCAGTTGGTGAATTTGTACAATGGTGACTCAGAACTTTCAAGGTTATGCATGCCAAAAAACTGGTTTTCATGCATACCAACCTAGTAGTGCCTTAGAAAAGGTTTTCACTGCTGAGTTATTCATTTTTCTCTCTTTTTTTTTCTTGGTTTCCTTTTTTTTTCCTCTCCTTTTCTCTCTCTTTTTTCTTGATTCTGATTATGCCCATGAAGGATTTCATGATTTCCCTGAAATCATGCCCATGAAGGAATTCATAATCAGAATTTATTCATCTTTTTGTTTTCTACTTTTTCTGATTTTTTTTATTTTTCTTTTAAGATTCAAAGATATGATCATTTGGAATCTTCATCAGAAGAAGAAGCCTCTTCTTTCAAATGTAACTGTGTGAAATACCGAGCAAATTCCACCTTTGTTAGTGGTTTATGGTACAACCTGTAAAAGATGTCCATTCACCACTAATATCCTCCTTAAATCATCAACTAAAGAAAGTTGAACAACTTCATTCTCAAACTCCCCTGGTTCATCCTTGCTGCTCTTAATGTGATCATCATGCCACATTTTCCATTTTTGTTGAGTGAACTCTATTTGGTGAAGTGCTTCCAACCAAAGTTCATCAAATGCATTCAACTGCAAAATTTGTTTTTCTGTACCTACAACAACTCAATGCCAACTGCTAAAGATGCATAAAATGTTAGTAAAGCATTAGGATGTTGCACCAATATATCAAACAAATTTGCTCCCTGGTTTTTAGTCAACCAACTATTGTTGTTCAAAGGTTGTTTTGGTTGTATTTCAGTTTGTTTTGTACCAGGCTGATTTGAATTGGTTCTTGGAGAAACATTTTTATTTACAACAATGGAGGCCAAAACTAAAGTATTCTTTTCATTTTCCTTATGTGTTCTAAGAAACTGTGGGCTTTCTGTACAATCATACTTAGGTGTAATAAGTTTACCTGAAAGCAAGTTAACTAATTTTCCACCTTTTTGTATGGTTTTAGGATATACTTTCTTCTTTTTTCTTGGTTTGCTAAAACACATTTCTTGAACAATCCTATTAATGATTGGTACAACTTGAGGTAAAGGGATTGTAATAGTTAAATGTTCTAATTCCTTTATCAAATCTGATTGTGAAGATGTTATTTTTGATATCTCAGACTGTTCAAAATATGATACTTTATTTGATGAGGTATCTTGTTCTTCTTGATGTTGTTTTAGTGTGGATTTGTTTTCATGTTCATTCTTTTTAACTTCACTTTCTACACTGATAAGTGGAATAGGTTCAAGCAGTGGTTCACCTGAACACAACTGAGTTTTAACACAGTCACTAACATTTATTAGGGTTGTATTTTCTGATTCAACCATAGAGACAGGGGTTACCTGTTTAACATGATTTGGACTGACCACAGGTTGAGTTGAAAATAGAGGTTGTTTTAATTTTTGTTGTTGTTGTCCATGATAGAAATTATGGATATAATTAGGCAACAAATTTGATTTTTGTTTTTGACAATGTTGCTGCCCTTTGTACAGATTTTGATGTTGTACCCATTGATATCCCTGTAATTTTGGTTGCAACCATGGTGGATGTTGTTGATTCCATTGTTGTTGCATCCATCCATGTTGAGACCATGCTTGGGAGTATGCCCATGGTGGTTGACTCCAACATTGTTGAAGTGGACCTGAAGGAGACCATGGCATATACCAAGGATTATTTCCCCAATGTGCAGGAAATTGAGAAGCATTCTGATATGGAAATTTATGAAAATTATTCCCTTGTCCTTGTCCTACAAAATTGATTTTTTCATAGGTTGAGACTATTTTTCAAAGACACTTTTAAGTTCTGGCAATAAACTACACTGATCTGTGGGGTGTCCTAATTGACAAATGCTACATGTAGCAGGTATAAATATTTTGTTCAAAGGACAATCATGAAGAGAGTGTTGCTTTTTACATTCTGAACAATAGATGGCTGAAGATTCAGTAGATTCATTTTTTCATCTAATGTTCTATCATGTACTAAAATATCAGCCTCTTTCATGCATTCTTTCAAATCATGTTTTTCATTACCAATTCTGTGTTTTCTATGCCTTGAATGAGAGTAATTTTTACAGAGTTTAATAATTTCCTGAAATTTAAGTGCATTTGTATCTCCTCTTCCCAAGATATCCAATGCATCCCTAGATTCATCTTGTAGTCCCCTTAAGAATATGACTTTGCAAATTTCAGGTTCAACACTTCCACATCTCTTATGAACAAAAGAAAATTTGTCTATATAATCTTCTAAGATTTCATTTTCCTCTTGTTTCATTGTAAGAATTTCATCATTTTGATTCTTGACTTGACAATATTCTTGGTATCTCTCCAAGAATATGTTTTCCATCTCATCCCAAGTTCTAATTGAGTCAGGTGCTAAGGTGATAAACCATCGTAGAGCTAACTCTTTAAGAGTGGAAGGAAATAGTTTGAGCTTTTGATTGTCATTAGTGTAATCATGAGCTTGACATACAATTTTAAACTCAAACAAAAACATATCAGGATCTTCGGATGTAATTCCCTTGAAAGTTGGTAATACTGCAGGTGAAATGACCTTCATGGGAGCATTTTGATTAAGATCTAGTTGGATGGGATTTTGAAAAGTTCTGGCAGGTGCACTAGTTGCACTAGGGTGGAGCACATTGTTGGCTCTACCTTGATTCTCTTGTGAGCCTTCCATTGTAGGTTCCCAAAAACAATTATAAATCTTGTCAAATTTTCTTGATTGTATGGATTTGTCAAGAGAAAATGGTGTTGAACTACTTAATTTTCCTCCTTGTAATGATTTCTCAAAGGATCTTGCAGTGCTTGAAGTGGATGATTGGGATTCTTTGAAAATTCCAACATTTTTGGAAATAAAAAATTTAGACATTTTTGACATAATTTCAACCTCTTGTGAAATTTTTCTTCTTGTGGTTTCTTGCTTATTTCCTAAATGGACTGAAATACAATTTACCAATAACAATTACTTATACCAGTCATTACATTCAGATTTTACTCTAAAATTCACAACTTAGCATATTTAATAATTATTGGACTGCTTTTCACCTTCTAACAACACCGTGTTCCCCGAAAATGGTGCCAAAATGATGGGCTGTCATTAAGCACATCATTAATTCTCAATGAATTTATCAATCCAGGGTGGTGTCCAAGGCTATTTACGAGAGAAAGTTCAAGCAGGGTTGTAGTTCAGTTCATTTGGAAGCAGCAGGTCTTATTGGTGGAATTGATTGTGTGGGGGTTTTGTGTCACTTCTACCCCTAAATTGCATAAATTGAACTTTAATCTATTTGCAAGAATGAAAACTAATTGCTAATTGCATAAATGAAACCCTAGTTACAGTTGCAAGAATGAAATCTAATTAAATTGCAGAATTGAAACTCTAGTTATAGTTGCAGAATTGAAAGTCTATTTAATCTTGCAATAATTGAAATGAAGCATAAAAACTAGATCCTATCAATGCTCTATAATAGAAGGTCGTCAATCTTCTGTGCAGGGTTTTGACAGCAAAAACAAGAATGCAGGGAAATTACAGAAAACTTGTAAATTGCTAGAAATGGAAATTTGCAGTGAATTGGAAAGTTGCTGGGAATGAAAAGAATAACCAGATCTACCACTAATCATATCACAAAAACATTATGAACAAGAATTAAACAACTAGGAATGTTAGTTGTGCAAAAGAATGAAAATGACAAGTTCACAACTTATTCTGCTGCAGCAAAATCAGAATAAAACCTGTCTGTCAGTCCTCCTCCTAGGTCTGGAAGTGGCCAACCTCCTTTCTCAGAAGAAGGTTTGAATTCTTCTTTAAGTCTTACTCACACTCAGACATAACAAAATAAATGGAATGAAACTGCACTTTTATTGCTTCAGAAACATAATTACAATTCTGTTAAAATCTGTTATAGGTCTAAAATCACTATTCTATTATCTCCCTATTTATTTTCTATCTCCTCTATCTAATCTAATATATCTAATATATTAGCTCAACCTGGATGGGAGCTATCTTTTATAGATGCCTAAAATCTAATTACAAACAGAAAATATGTTGTTCCTGATATCCTGTAGAATTTCTTGGGTTTATCCTAGAAGAGGATCAATTTGATCTTTTCCATAAATGGTGGCTTTGGATGGCAAGGACGGCAAATTTATATGGGAGATATTTTCCCTTAACTTTCTCAACCTTCTTATCCCCTTTTCCACCACCAAAATTCAGTCAACAAGTCAAAAAGCACATTCTGTTTTCATTTCGAAGATAAGTGGCTCATTTCAAAGATACTGCAATTCTCATTCCGAAGATCCGCTCATTTCGAAGATACTGCAATTCTCATTCTGAAGATACTGCAATTTCTCATTCCGAAGATATCTGTTCATTTCGAAGACATTGTGTTCATTTCGAAGACACTGTGTTCATTTCGAAGACACTGTGTTCATTCCGAAGATCTTTAGAATGACCAACTGTGTTGACTCCAAATGGTTTTGGCTGCATTTCTCAGGTGGATTAGCCCTCAGGATCAGATTGCAATAGTCTTCATTCTTCCTTGGATGTGAATTCCATGCCTTGCCATTCATTGGCAGCTGGCTAGAATTTATATGGAAAAACCAGTTTTCTGCTGCACAGTAATAAGTCTTTGTACTATTTGCTGAATTTAGAGAAACTAATGCTTAATGATCATCAAAATAAGACTACTGAAGTGCTGTTGTCAACCTAAGCATGACAAGATAACATAAAACTATACAAGAACTGTTAAAAATCAGAATATAATGTCCTTAACACTTCAATCATGCAAACAGTTAATACACAACATATTAAATCAACTTAACTAGCATATAAGATAATTCACAAGAGTTTTAGGCAGTTTTAACTATTTAAAACATGCTATAAATGAGGCTTATCCAGGCCTCATCGGAAGGCACATGTAGACCGAGGTGCCTTCCACATCGAGAAGGTGCATGCAGACCGAGGTGCCTTCCACATTGGGAAGGTGCATGCAGATCAAGGTGACTTCCACATCAGAAAGGTGTACCCAATTAGGAGCACCTTCCATAGCAAGAAGGCACCATCATCAATAAGGTGCCTTCCAGCACCGGACGACACATCCAATCAGAGGTGCCTTCCACCATCGAAAGGTGCATCCATTCAGATAGCATCGACAACATCGATAAGGTGCCACATTAGCGCCTTCCACATTGGGAAGGTACAAAAGAACACATTCTGTGTATAGCCATCAATCACACATCCCAAACGCCTCGAGCAAAATGAAGCATCACACGAATGAGTGGCACCAGATGACCATACCCCTACCCCGTGTCACAAATCAGTGAATCATCAGCCTTCAGGATGCCTGAAACACTGAATTAGGTACGTGCATGTTAATTCAAAATTTTATATAATTATTTATAAAATATGCAGTACCAAAAAATATACCATCGTCATAAAGATCATATCCCCCCATAGCCGAAACCGCATGCCAATGATATGGCACCTTCCATAATTGCTAGGGTTAGGCGCCTTCCCTATAATAAGGTGCCTTCTTGAGGAAGGAAGGACATAAAAAAATAGTAGTAGTAAGGGAAGGCACCATGAGAGGAAGTTCTAAGAATCACGTAGTGAAGAAGAATGAACTGGGTGATACGGACAAAATCAGAGGAGCACTGAAGACATAGTTTGAGGCCGAGGGATGGCTTGAATATTGTACCCTGGTTAGTTAGGTCTAGGACATGGAGGTAGCCAAGGAGTTCGTTGCCTTCTTGAGGGGCGATGTGTCCCAAGTACGAGGGGTAGAAATTCCAGTCACCCCTGAGTTCATCTCAGAGGTAACTGGATTGCCCCTTACAGGGGAATGTGTATACAAAGGTAGACTATTGAAGCCGTACATCGAGGTGCTGCTTCCAGGAGAGAATGTGCAGATAGACAAGGAGGGGTTACCCAAAAATAGCCTCCCCATGAATCTATAGAAGATATTCAAGCAGGTTGGTCAATTCTTCACATGCACTGGGAAATATACCCATCTGCATGCTAATCATGTGCAGTTTCTCAATCACTTGGTGCATGGAAGGAAGTTGAACATGCCCTTCTACTTGGTGAATGCTATGAAGGACAAAGCGGATCGGTACCAGAAGGGGGCACCATCCGCATTAGCCCACCATGGGTTGATATCGACACTGGCCTACAATGCGAAAGTGCGGAGGTAGAACCCTGATGCAGAGGGATATGGCAGCCAAGAAAGGTGACACAATGTTGTTGTCAAAGCAGGGCAAGATGAGAGATGCCCTATAGAGAAAATAGCAAGTAAAGGGGAATTGGCATTGCCTTATTTCATAGAGGAAAGAGGACAGTCACCAGTGCCTGAGAACATGAAGGAAAGAGGGCATTCCCCAGTGCCCAAGCATGAGGAAGAAGGAGCATCGCTTGTTAGCGGTGAGGACGAGTTTTGGTTGATAGAACCAGTCACCAGGAGGAAATGTCTACGATGACTCCTCTCGACAGAGGAAGAAAATAAGTAGACATTGCAGCCCAAACCCTTTGAGAATTGACGAACCGAAGCCCACAAGATGTAGGGACTTCTGGAAACAATGACCAAGTCGATGCAGCCTTGGATGAGGTGCTCGAATGGTAAACTAATTACTGGATGACCCAGCAAATTTTGGAGGACTGCTAGAATAAGCATGCAGGGGAGTTGAAGGAATGAGATAGATGGATCACCCAGCTTGAGCAGCTGGTTTTGCAGTTGCGGGAGGAGAACCAGCTACTTCAGGATAGGGGACGAAAATAAGGGATGCATACACTTAAACTAATTGGGCGAAATAATTCTCGATGAATTCTCCCACATTTGTCGAACGAGTATTATCTTTGGGGGAAATTTGATCAGACGCCCGATAGAGTAGCCCGAAGGCAGGGGAGAATTTCTCTATTTTTGGGAGTGAAAAGGAGAGAAGTCCCACAATACCCCCTATCATCATCCTGAGTGATACAGAGCAAGACGAGGACCTCCAGTAGTAGATAGGACCAGAGGATAAGGAGGAAATCCCCAGACCTGAAGAAGGAGAAGAGCCTGAGGGGTCGACACCGAACAGATAGGAGAACGAAGGATCACCCCCAGAGACAACAGCACAGAATGAAGTGAACGCTCTAGAGCAGGCCCCTTGGAATGAGGAGACATCCACCAGGGAGAAAGAGAGGACCCCTATTCGAGCTACTGTATTTCTAGAAGAAGCCAAAGGAAAAAGGCCCAGGATGGCTCGAAAGAAGGTGAAGGTGACCTTCGTCGAGCCAGAAGAGGACGAGTGGGATATGCAGCTGTTCACTAAAAAGTGAAAACAATTTGAAAGACTGCTCAAGGAGATGAAAGAAGCCAAAGAGGCCAGGAAGGTAGCCTCGAGAATGCGAGGAGACTCTGGCATCTGTGTCAATCCGGTAGAGGATAGCTAGTTCTAGGATATTTACGGTTCATCCTGGGGATGACCCTCCATGATGAGGAGGTATTTGGAATGATGGGGGGTATATGGGCCCCAATTGGAGGTCGTTACCATTGCAAAGGAGAACGCAGGGCTTGCTCCTAAAATTTCCAGATTATACAAGGCCCTAGTAGTACCTTACAGGAGGGATAATTAGATATCCCTCTGGTAGCGATCAGACCTCCAGATGCTGACCTCTGGCAAGCTGCCAAAGTTGCATTCCAATCAGTAGAGATGACACTGGCTAGACCACCGCTAGTAGCAACAAGAACAAGAAAAGGACAGTCGACAACCACACCCTCAGTTCTATGTAGGAAAAGGTGAGCCACACATTCATATGCCAGTGCATAGAAGAGGCATACTCTGGCCACAGGTGTAGCAGAATCCTCCATGAAACGACAATGATGAAGGGTCAACAGGGCTACCTACAGTTTTGATGACACGAGGACGTGGCATATGTTAGGCATGGGGGGATGATGAGCACTAGAAATGCTCATATTTTGTACAAATTTTCTTGATCATTATGCGACTGTATAATAAGGATTGCATACTTTTATAAATTATTATATAGATATTTGATGAAATTATGTGTGTTATCTAATTTGTGTGTTTTCAGTGTGTTTTGTGGAATTGCAGTTGGTTTAGTTAGATTTAGATCAGTCGAGGTCTTTTTGATGGACCTGGCACTTTGTTTCTTTGGGGATCAATGTAGAGAACATAGGTGCCTTCCTCTTCTAGGAAGGAACCAAGATAAAGTAGGTGCCTTCCTCTTCCAGGAAGGCACCAAGAGAACGTAGGCACCTTCCTCTTCCAGGAAGGCACCAAAAGTAAGTAGGTGCCTTCCTCTTCTAGGAAGGTGCCAAGGAAAGAAAAGTGCCTTCCTCCTCTAGGAAGGCACCAAAGGGAAGGAAGCACTTTCCTATCATAAGGAAGGTGCTGATGAGAAGGCACCACGACAGGCAAAGCACCTTCCTCCCATAAGGAAGGCACCACTAGAAGACGCACCTTCCTCAAAGAAGGCGAACACCTTCCTACCATAAGGAAGGTGCCACTAGAAGGCAAGTGCCTTCCTCCCACATGAAGGTGCTGATAGAAGGTAAGCACCTTCCTCTTCTAGGAAGGCACCACGATAGTAAGATACCTTTCATATAGGGAAGGCACCCGATATACTTAGGCGCCTTCCTCATAGGGAAGGCACCTCTGTTATTTGCCCATTGACCAGATTTGCATGACGTGGACATCAGCGGCTGGTGCAGTTCCAAATCTATGTCATGTAGAGCTAAATTGGAGATCGCACCAATGTATGAAAGCATCTTACCAATTCCAGGTGAAGCATGAACCAATCAGTGAACACACCGTCATTAGAATCAAATGCCAGTTTTAAGCAGACGACGATTGCATTCACCAGACTGTCTTAATTTAGTCTGGGATGAATCGACTGTTGTAACCTCTTTGTAACAGAAGTTATGTGGGTGTGTTATATAAACACACGCAAACCATTCTGAGAGATATAGATTGATATAGATTCATATAGAGATACAAATATAGATAGATATTGTAACACTTTGATAAATATATTACAGTTCTAAGAGTTCTAAGCACGTGTTCAGCTAGGAGGAAGCTGTTGGAGCCTGGGCCCACTCCAAGCCAGTATTTCTTCCCCACATTTCTTCTATTTTCTAGATTAGTTTATTGCTTTTGTAAGGTTGTTTACCACATTGCTATTTCCAGTATTTGCAGTAGATTCATTTTCAGGAATATGTGAATGTTTCATTTCCATAGTGTTGAGTGGTATTTTCACCCGGTTGTGAAAGTACACTCTCCTTTAGGATTTGGGTTTCAAATCTCCTCTTGCAAAGAAGTTAAACAAACAACTTCTCCAAGGTCTCCCTTGTATTAGCATTTGCATATGTGTATTAGTAATCTCAAATATAAGATATTCAATTTGAATGCTTGGAACACCTTAGTGATTGCAAGTAACTGTAAACAAGGGGCAATATTGGTTTATTTCATCATGAAACTTTAGTGATTGTTCATTGTTTTTTTTTAGATTTTGATATTTTTTTGAATGTCTATTTTAATTCCTTGAAAAGTTAAAACTTCTGGAACATGAAAAGAAAAAAAAAATGCAGAAAGAATGAAAATGAAATGCAGAAAACTGAAAATAAAATGCTTCCAGTATGATGCTATCCTATTACGACAAAACCGAAGATGTGAGGTTTTCGTGCATGCAACCTAACCTATTGGACCTGCAAACAAGCACAATCCGGATAAGCTAAGTGCTGGTTCCTAGGGTACAAAGTAAAATTCAGATTTCAAATATTCACCTAATGTAACCCAAAAAAAACATGGCATTAACATTATCTATAAATTCGAAATCTGAATGAATGAAAGAATAAACATTAAATCCATAGCATGCAAAGAAAATCTCCTTCTTTCTTGCCCACAAGATGCAAATTTTGAAAACTTCTGCATTAAAAATATGTCATTTTACAATAGCAAATTTTTTGATTTTTTCAAACCAGTCTGTGGAAGAAAAACAACTCAAGCAGGTCTAGAATGGCCTTTTCGCCTTCAGCTCTGCAACTCTGCTCGCAGTAGTTTCCAACCCTTTTTGTGGAAGAAGAAAAACCAGTCCAATGTGGAAGAAAATATCCAGAGAAACCCAGTGCCAAGGCCTTGCCTTTATTACTGCAATCTTCTCTGAAGAGTTTCGCCCCCTCATTTTCTGGCCTCTTTGAATGGCGTATTTAAACTTTCTAAAAGAATTGTTTCTCCTTCCATGACGGTTCACTTTCGTTTTCCGATGGTTGTTCGTTTCACCTTCCCTGACTGTTCGTTTCACCTTCCCTGCATGCGTGTGCTTCGGTTTCCATTTTGTGGCCCTTTGCTGCATTTTCTCCACATAGGCTTGTGTCCATTTCCTTCCCTGTGTAACGACCATCTTAAATGATTTCCAATCATTAAATATTTCTTATGTAACGCTTGGTCTTATTTACTGGATTTTGTCCTTATGTCCGCGTCATTATGCAGGTCTGTTACCTTGGCGAAAATGGGACATGTCGCGATATCGCGACACTTCTTGCTCCTCAGCCTGCCTACCCCTTTTGAACCACGAAAATACAACATGTCGTGATATCGTGACACTTTTGGCCCCTTCTGTCTTTTGTTGCTTTCAGCCGTGAAAATGCAACATGTCGCGATATCGCGAAACTTTTTATTTCTTCCCTCTCTCTTTGCTTTGAATCACGAAAACGCAACATGTCACGATATCGTGACACTTTTTCTTGTACAGCCGCGAAAACACAACATGTCGCGATATCGCGACACTTTTTCTGTACGGCCACAAAAATGCAACATGTCGTGATATTGCGACACTTTTTCTTGTACGGCCGTGAAAATGCAACATGTCGCGATATCGCGACACTTTTCTTTTCTTGTTATTTCTTGTCTTTTTTGGTCGTGATATCGCGACACTTTTCTTTTCTTGTTCTTTCTTGTCTTGTTTGGTCACGAAAATGCAACATGTCGCGATATCGTGACACTTTTCCTTCTTGTTCTTTCTTTTCTCATTTGGTCACAAAAATGCAACATGTCGCGATATCGCGACACTTTTTCTTTCTAGCTCTTCCTCTTTGCTTTGAATCGCGAAAATGCAACATGTCGTGATATCGCGACACTTTTTCTTTCTAGCTCTTTCTCTTTGCTTTGAATCATGAAAATGCAACATGTCATGATATCGTGACACTTTTCCTCCTCTGACCGCGACCTAGCAACATGTCGCGATATCACGACATTTTTTCTCTTCTGACCGTGACGGTGCAACATGTCGCGATATCGCGACACTTTTCTCTTTTGTCCGCGATGGTGCAACATGTCGTGATATCGTGACACTTTTTCTTTTTTTGGCCGCGATGGTGCAACATGTCGCGATATCATGACACTTTTTCCTTTTGGGCCGCAATGGTGCAACATGTCACGATATCACGACACTTTTTCTTTTTGGGCCGTGATGGTGCGACATGTCGCGATATCGCGACACTTTTTCTCCTTGTGGTGTTTTGCTTTTTTCTTTGAACTTTAGCCTATGGGCCACTTAGGTCTTCTTGGAACACATGCAAAAAGGTGGGTCCCCAATTTTGGGGTACGTTGTGGATCAGCCACAACAAATGGTGACTCTGCTAGGAAATGCTCCTGAGCATTTCGGTGAGAACTCAACCTGAAAATGCACATACTCAAATACAAGCGTCAGCAAATATCCTAAGAATAAAACTAGACGAGAAGTACATGAAACATTAAAATTATTAAGCATCAGCTCGGTGTGTGCAATGTGCTTCATTCCCTATCATTTGAAATTGATCAACATTCCATTGTTAGTTTCACTTATGATTCGTATGCAAGGCTATGAATGATTTGTGCAAGATTTTATGTATGATGAAGATGCTAGAGATATAACAACCTACTTTGCAAAGGCTCAGACCTTCAAGCATCATGAACAAACATATTAAAACTGTCAAACCCTCTTAGGACCAAAAATATGTATACTAAATTAATTTACTAGATCCCCAAAGTTGGTTATGTGTCACCACCATCTTGAACCCATGTGCAAGTGTAAGTGAAATCAGAGCTTTGGGGAATCGGATTCCCAACCTAAGCGAGATGGGAATTTAACCCTATCCTTACTACTCTGATCTGGAGTTCATTACCTCATCTTGAACAAAATGATTTAACCTGTTATGGATGAAACTATTAGGCTAGCCTATCCATTTGAGCGATCAATGGTCTTGCTTTTAGACAAGACATGTTGCCACGCATGAGCATACTCCACTGCCAGCCATGTGTCTATAGCCCCGGTGGAGATTAAGCCCATAATCCAGGATTTGACTTTATTGTGATTTCTTGGACCTTGGTGATGACTACCCATCCTTTCAAGGGACATGTAGTACGATCCTTCCAATCCAGTATTAATAAAGAAATGAAAAATATTTTCTTTTGAATTTCAAATTCTTGAGTGGGAAAAATGGAAGCTTTGGGGAATCGGATTCTCAACCTAAGCGAGATGAGAATTAGACCCTATCCTTACTACTCCATGAAGGTCAAATCAAAGTTTGGGGGAGTTGGATCCTCAACCTAAGCTCGATGAGGATTTAACCCTATCCTTACTACTCTGATTTTAGGCTTTAAGCACTATGGGAGTGGTGAAAACCACTATTTTAAGGATTATGTTGCAAGTATGGTTTTGACCACTCCTTTCACCTCACCTTTTCTTCCAAGTATGGTTTTGACCACTTTGATCAAGATTCTCTTTAATATGTGTAGAACGTGCTTGGTTCAAGATAGTTCGGGTGTCAGTTCCCAACCTTAGGATCCTTTTAAAATATGTTATGTAATAACCCTAAGAGGATTCAACACCTTTTCAATGATTGCACATGAAATGAAGATGCAACTGAGATGGAATGTATATGCAATGCGAAATGTACATGAGATATGAATGCATTGCTCCTTTTGAAAGTATACCACCTACTTTGCCATAATTTATAAAACTGACAACTTCTTGCATCATAAGTTCCAAATGATATTATTATTATTTTTAAAAGTGTTTGTGAAATTCGTGGAGCTTTCTGCCATAAAATTCAGATGTTTCATATTCTCCTTGTCTTAGTCAACATTCATAAGGACATAAGTTGACATCTCGCTTTTTTTTTGTTTTTTTTGCTTTTTTTTTAAACAAACCCAAAATGTCGAAAGGACCAACGCACAACCTGAAACCAAAACAAAAATGCAAACCAACATCAAAACCAGAATAAAACGAATTATATACGAATATACAATATGGTACAAACCTCACATGATTTAAGGGCTAAAATAGTGCTTTAGAAATTGCCCGTTAATCGGTAACGTCAAATCTTTCCCATCCAAAGTTTTTAGTCTGAAAGTACTCTCCCCTAGAATTTCTAAAATTTGATAAGGACCTAACCACAAACAATAAAACTTTTTGTGATCCCCTTTCTCATCATGTTTTTTATCCCACAATAAAACCAAGTCCGAGATCTTGAAAGCATTAATTTTGGCTCTTCTATCAAACCATATTTTGACCACATCTTGATGTTTGCTCATGTGGAGCATGGCTTCTTCTCTTTTTTCATCAAGGTGCATTAGATAACTCAATCTGGCCTCAATGTGATTATCAGTCCCAAGGTATTCTTGTGTGAAACGAAGGGTTTGAAGCTTCAAATTTGCAGGAAAAATTGGATCTTGCCCATAAACTAGATGATAAGGTGTATTTCCTATTGATTATTTTTCTCTAGTCCTATCTGCCCAAAGAGCAAATTTTAATTGGTTGTGCCAATCCCGAGGATTATTTTCCAATAACTTCTTAATGATGGTTAACGAATTTTTATTTGAATATTCTACCAAACCGTTGCCTTGAGGGTAATAGTTAGATGAAAACTTCAAACTCACCTTATTATCATATGCCCAATTTGCAAATTGAGTGGAAACAAAAGCCTTACCATTATCACTTACAATGGAATCGGGCATTCCAAACCTTGTTACGATATGCTCTTCGAGGAATTTTATTACCACATCCATAGTAGCATGCTTCGTAGGAATTGCTTCTGCCCATCTAGTGCAATAATATGTAGCTATGAGTATGAATTTATGGGAATCTGAAGAGTTTGGGTTAATAACACCAATGAATTCTAATCCCCATTGCGCAAATGGTCTCATCTCAACCACAGGTTGCAATGGCATAGCCGCATTCCTTTCTCTATTGGCAGCCACTTGACAAATATGGCAAGATCGCACGTGTGCGTGTGCATATTTAAAAATGTGGGGCAAATAATATCCCGCTCTTAGGATTTGATGTGCTGTTGAATTTACAGAACCATGGCCGGTTTCGTATTTACCATGAAACTCTTGCAAAACACTAGTAGCTTCTTCTTGATTTAAGCATCGTAAGTAAATTCCCTCATGATTTTTCTTGTAAAGAACACTAGAACTAATAAGATAATTAGCAGATTTAAGTTTAAGGGCTCTTCTTTGAGTATAATTAAGATGTGATGGACACTTACCATTTAATAGAAAATACACAATATCAACATACCAATCATCTTTAGAAATGTGCTCTCCATCTAAATATTGACATGTGACTTGGGGATTGTTCTTAGCAATTGCTTTCACAAGTCCTTGTCCACGGACTAATTTCATGGGCTGAATTTCAAGGTCAAATTCTTGGATGGTGGAAATCCATTTACCTCTTCTTTCACCTAGCTCATTTTGCACAAACATGGTTTTGATAGCAGGGTCAGGCACAATGGCAAAGACTCTACTATGCACAATGTAATGTCTGAATTTTTTTACTGTTTTGAAAAGTGCATACATTTGCTTGTCGAGGATAGAATACCTCAATTGAGCATCCTTCAAAGGAGCGCTTAGAAAAGCTATGGGATTTTCTGTGTTATCTTCACCTTTCTGAGTCAAAACACTCGCAAAAGAGTGTTCAGATGCGAAAACATAAATAAAGAAAGGCTTAGAATAATTTGGACTTATAAGGACAACGGCTCTAGAAATAGCATCCTTGATGTTTTGGAAAGCAACCCTACTTTCTTCGTCCCATATGACATTCACATCCTTTTTGAGCATCTCATTCAGTGGTTTAGCTATCTCAGCGAAGCTAGAAATAAACTTCCTCATGAAATTGATTTTCCCAAAGAAAGATCTTAGTTCCTTTTTGCTAGCTGGGAGAGGCAAGTTTTGGATAGCTTCTATCCTTTCCGGATCAATGGAGATACCTTCTTTTGAAATGATATGGCCAAGCAATCTTCCTTCTATCACTCCAAAGATGCATTTTTTGGATTTAAAGAAATTTCATGCTCTTTACACCTTTGGAGAACCTTCCTCAAATATTTCACATGATCTTTTCTTTCCTTTGAAAATACAGGAATGTCATCCACATACACAATGATACATTTACCTATGAGCCCTTTGAATGCATAATCCATGGCACGTTGGAATGTTGTGCCTGCATTTAATAATCCGAAAGGCATTCTTCTATAGGCAAAGGTTCCCCATTTGGTTGTGAAGGCCGTCTTCATCCTATCATTGGGATGAATAAGAATCTGATTGTATCTAGAATACCCATCGAGAAAAGACATCATTTCAGATCCATTCACCATTTGCAAGATTTCATCAATTGATGGTAGTGGGTAATTATCCTTTTGTGAGGCTTTGTTGAGATTTCTAAAATCTATGCATAGCCTTATCTCTCCATTCTTCTTTCTCACCGAAACAAGATTAGCGACCCAAGTTGAGTGTCTGATGGGAAATATTATCTTTGCGTCCAACAACCGCTTGACTTCTTTCTCAATCAAGGGCTCAAGTAATGGGTTAACAGGTCATTGTCTTTGTTTGAAGGGTTTGGAATCCAGTTTTAGAGGGATGGTGTGCATAATAATGTTTTGATCATACGTTTTCAACTCATTGTAATTCCAAGCAATGCAATCCCTGTAATCCTTTAGTGCACATATTATATTTTCCCTCTCATCAGTCGTACATGCCTTTGCGATGTACACTTCATGCGGATTATCCACACTCCCTATATTGATCAGGTCACAAGCATCTTTAGGAGGTGGAACCCTTTTTCATTTTCTAGTTTTATATCCCATATCAAACACCTTCTCCAATGAAACAATGTTCTTAGGTATCTTGTTGGATTGAAAAGTAACTTCACTCTCTCCCTCTGTTTCTTCTTGCCACCTTTGATCTTCATCAATCACTTGGTTCTCAAAAATACCTGAATTGGTGACAAATTCAAAAATGTGTCTATCATTCTCAAAAACTTGCAAGTTTCTGACGTTATCAGGTATCGATGGGCAAGGGACCAACTCAATGGAAAACTTCTTGCATTTTTTTATGTCAACTGGATTTAACATGCCTGCAGCGACCGCCAGAGAATCAGCTATACGATTTCCTTTCCTAGAAATAAGGGATATATTAAAAGCATCAAATTCCTCAATGAGGTCCCTCACCCTATTTCTATAAAGGCTCAATCTCTTATCGTGATAGGTATATTGTCCTTTAACTTGTTTGACAACCAACTCCGAATCTCCCAATACTTTCAAACACTTAACCTTCTTGCTCAAAGCCAAATGTAATCCAAAGATAAGAGCTTCATATTCTACCATGTTGTTAGTGCAAGGAAATTGCAATCTATAGGCAGCAAACATTGGTTTACTTCCCGGAAAAGTGAGTTCCACTCCAGCTCCTGCCCCTTGTTTTGACTTAGACCCATCAAACTTGAGTAACCACACAAGATTATATTCTTTAGAAGAGCTACAGGAAATTGCTTCTTTTTGAGGTTCTTCGGTAGCTCTTTCAACATCAAAAGCATAGACCCCTAACTCAGGTTCAAAAAATTGAACTTCATTTGGCTTGTTGAATTCTGTGATGATTTCCTTAAGCCTTGGCTCATTTTCCACTCTAATTTTATTAGCAATCCCTCTCCAGGGCAGCCACATGTGTGAGCAATCAGTGGAAAAATAACCATTCAAACTTTTCATCCAATCCCTAGAAAATAACATTCCATATCGACTTGGGATATTGACAACCAAAATATCAACCACTTATTGGACCCTAGGTTCAGAATTGAGTTGGATCTTAACATCGTAGAGGGTCCCTACCACATTTACTTCAGACCGGTCCAATTGCAAAACCCTACATTTGGCAGAAATAGGCTTTAGGCCTAGCATTTGACAAATTTCTATAGGCATGAGGTTACTTGTGGCACTTTTGTCCACCAAACAATTGTGCAAATTTTTGTCGGCAATCCTCACAATCAATAAAAAAGGAGGGACATCCCGTATTTCCTTTCGTAAAACCATGTGAGATTCTACTTCTTTTCCTTCCTGTATTTGACTAGATGAGCCCAAAGCCTTTATCAATGCTTCCTTTTGGCTAGGCAACCTAGCCGCCTCTAAAAATGAAAGGCTAGACTTGGACTTCCTTAAATCCTCCACTATGTCATAAGTTGACTTCTTAGGCTTCAATGTTTTTTGCATGTCCTTAGACGTTTCTCTTCCAGATGGAGGAGGGGGATTATTATCAGCCTTATCATCGGGAGGAATAATAGAATTTCTTGGTGGAGTTGAAGATGTTTTAGGAGTTTTGAGTTTACTCCTCAAATGGTATCCATGGTTCCCCTTTCTAAATTCTCTAAAATCTTGCACTTCCTGTTCCAATATTTCATCCTCTTCTTCCCCATTCCCACTTTCTTGATGATATAGAGTTTCCACCACCAAAATGTTGTCCTCTCCTTGTTGATGTTGGGGTGGACCCTCATTTGGTACAAGTTCCAAATCATCCACTTGAGCTTGGAGACAATGGGTATACCTAGCAATTTCGGGACAATTCCTTTCATTATGCTCCTTTGTATTATGCAATCTACACCCCTTTTCCCATGCAAAATCAGAAATATTAAGAATGGAACCAGAGTGACATGGTCCTGTAGAAGTATCTATCTGATTAGCAATAGGGGAAGGCACACCCCCATTGTTTGGCTTCGTATTCCACTATCTCCCTCTATTATTGAAATTTTGATTTGGGTGAGAGGCATGGGATTCATACTTCTATTTTTGAACCAGATCATTACTCAATTTGTGAACTATCCTTTTGAGTTCTTCAACCTCTGAATAAATATCTTTTGGTTGAGCTATGTTATTGCTAGTTCCAATAGGATTTGCGTGATTGGTGAGATCTTGACTCAATACTTGGAGTTGGATTTTGAGCCACTTGATTTGCATAGGGATTCACACTTTGAATCGGAATTGGATTGGGGAAAGGAACCATAGCCTGAGAATTAACCAGACTAGCTCCTTGCATAGTCTATTGACTATTTTGTAGAAATGGAGGAATGGGAGGAATGGATGTGATTGGTTGAATTGGAATGGGTGCATAAGTGGGTGTTGATGAATATGGTTGTTGATAAGGCAAAGCATTTATGCCTGAAATTTGTGGTGCCATGATCTGATTCATCATAGGAATTTGACCATAAGGACCATATTGTCCTACCATAGGCATCTGGGAAAACCCATAATTTTGTGGTGTCATTTGTTGTTCAATGTTCATAGCTTCATTGTAGGCTAGAGCCAGTGAGGTGACTTGAGGATTTCGCCTTGCAAACATTGCCATCATAGGATACAATGCCCCAAAAATATATTTGCAAAGCTACTACGGGATCAATGGTAGAATTCCGAATTGCTCTATTATAGCACTTCTAAAATCTCTGATTAAAAGTTTGGATTGGCTCACCCTGGCCTCTTTTGCATGTAATGAACTGGTTATAGATGATGGTGGGATCTAATGGTGACCTGAATTGGTTGACAAAATCATCCTCCATTTGCATCCATGACGTAATGGAACCAGTAGGTAAGCAAATATACCATTCGTAAGCCACTTGGTCTAGGCTCATGGGGAAAATTCTACAAGCCACATCTTCATGTTGAACTTGCAATCTTATCAAAACATCCCTATAGGCCTGAATATGCTCTTCTATGGTCCTTGGGCCGTCCGATTTGTATTTGGGCAAAAATATCTCTATATTCTTAGGGATCTCATGAATATCCCCTACAATATTCAAAGGAATGTTATTGGCTCCATACCAAGGAGGTGGTGGAGGTTGGGCCATTTGATTCAAAATAGATGATGATAACCCTACAAGAACAATGGAAATGGTACTGATAATTGGTACACTAGTGGCAAATGACACCACCGATGCAAGTCTTCTAGGTGTGCCTGAAATAGAAGGATCTTCTATAACAGGGATATCTGGCGGGACCACAATTTTCTTAGTTTTATTCCTTGGATTCCTACAAGTGAGTGGGAGGCTTTGGAATATGGTTTCCTCGATTGTATTGGACCTAGTTGCGATGTGATGTAGTGGGTCCAGCTTGCAAATGAAACTACCCTGCAAAATCTGCCAAAACTCTCAATACC
The DNA here is from genome assembly GCA_028583015.1 of Wollemia nobilis. Classification (NCBI taxonomy): domain Eukaryota; kingdom Viridiplantae; phylum Streptophyta; class Pinopsida; order Araucariales; family Araucariaceae; genus Wollemia; species Wollemia nobilis. The sequence goes on along the minus strand of JAQPPZ010016829.1, from coordinate 4,096,460 downwards.
TCAAAGAAAACCTGCAACACAAAGAAAACCCTGTAATTAGTGAAATTCAAAGAATAAATCCAAAACCAATTTGTTATTCATGAATGAAAGAAGGAACCACGACAAAGAAATATTCTAAAACAATGCAAAATCAAAACACTTTATTTAAAACATCTTATTCCTGTATGAACAATCAAAAAGCATTAGGACGATGCATAGCAATTCATGTCCTCCTTTTAACAGAACAAGGTTGTACTGTTAAAAGAGGGCTAAAGATACTAATCAATAGGGCATGAACTATTCCAAATTTAAATCCCTATAGCATTTAAATCATACTAAAATAAAAACAAACCAGGCCCTCCTTCTAGCGCCAATCTGTTGAGTGGTATTTTCACCCAGTTGTGAAAGTACACTCTCCTTTAGGATTTGGGTTTCAAATCCCCTCTTGCAAAGAAGTTAAACAAACAACTTCTCCAAGGTCTCCGTTGTATTAGCATTTGCATATGTGTATTAGTAATCTCAAATATAAGATATTCAATTTAAATGCTTGAAACACCTTAGTGATTGCAAGTAACTGTAAACAAGGTGCAATGTTGGTTTATTTCACCATGAAACTTTAGTGATTGTTCATTGTTTTTTTTTTAGATTTTGATATTTTTTTGAATGTCTATTTTAATGCCTTGAAAAGTTAAAACTTCTGGAACATGAAAAGAAAAAAAAAATGCAGAAAGAATGAAAATGAAATGCAAAAAACTGAAAATAAAATGCTTCCAGTATGATGCTATCCTATTACGACAAAACCGAAGATGTGAGGTTTCCGTGCATGCAACCTAACCTATTGGACCTGCAAAAAATCACAATCCGGATAAGCTAAGTGCTGGTTCCTAGGGTACGAAGTAAAATTCAGATTTCAAATATTCGCCTAATGTAACCCAAAAAAACATGGCATTAACATTATCTATAAATTTGAAATCTGAAAGAATGAAAGAATAAACATTAAATCCATAGCATGCAAAGAAAATATCCTTCTTTCTTGCCCACAAGATGCAAATTTCTAAAAACTTCTGCATTAAAAATATGTCATTTTACAATAGTAGAATTTCTGATTTTTCCAAACCAGTCTGTGGAAGAAAAACAACTCAAACAGGTCGAGAATGGCCTTTTCGCCTTCAGCTCTGCAACTCTGCTCGCAGTAGTTTCCAACCCTTTTTGTGGAAGAAGAAAAACCAGTCCAATGTGGAAGAAAATATCCAGAGAAACCCAGTGCCAAGGCCTTGCCTTTATTACTGCAATCTTCTCTAAAGAGTTTTGCCCCTTTCTAGCCTCTTTGAATGGCGTATTTAAACTTTTCTAAAGAATTGTTTCTCCTTCCATGACGGTTTGCTTTCATTTTTTGATGGCTGTTCGTTTCACCTTCCCTGCATGCGTGTGCTTCGGTTTCCATTTTGTGGCCCTTTGCTGTGTTTTCTCCACATAGGCTTGTGTCCATTTCCTTCCCTGTGTAGCGACCATCTTAAATTATTTCCAATCATTAAATATTTCTTATGTAATGCTTGGTCTTATTTACTGGATTTTGTCCTTATGTCCGCGTCATTATGCAGGTCTGTTACCTTGGCAAAAATGGGACATGTCGCGATATCGTGACACTTCTTGCTCCTCAGCCTGCCTACCCCTTTTGAACCGCGAAAATACAACATGTCGCGATATCGTGACACTTTTGGCCCCTTCTGTCTTTTGTTGCTTTCAGCCGCAAAAATGCAACATGTCGCGATATCGCGACACTTTTTCTTTCTTCCCTCTCTCTTTGCTTTGAATCGTGAAAATACAACATGTCGCAATATCACGACACTTTTTCTGTATGGCCGTGAAAACGCAACATGTCGTGATATCGCGACACTTTTTCCTGTATGGCCACAAAAATGCAACATGTCACGATATCGTGACACTTTTCTTTTCTTGTTATTTCTTGTCTTTTTTGGTCGTGAAAATGCAACATGTCGCAATATCGTGACACTTTTCCTTCTTGTTCTTTCTTTTCTCATTTGGTCACGAAAATGCAACATGTTGCGATATTGCAACACTTTTTCTTTCTAGCTCTTCCTCTTTGCTTTGAATCACGAAAATGCAACATGTCGCGATATTGCGAAACTTTTTTTTTCTAGATCTTTCTCTTTGCTTTGAATCGCGAAAATGCAACATGTCACGATATCGCGAAACTTTTCCTCCTCTGATCGCGACCTAGCAACATGTCGCGATATCACGACATTTTTTTCTCTTTTGACCACGACGGTGCAACATGTCGCGATATCGTGACACTTTTTCTCTTTTGGCCGCGATGGTGCAACATGTCGCGATATTGTGACACTTTTTATTTTTTGGCCGTGATGGTGCAACATGTCGCGATATTGCGACACTTTTTCCTTTTGGTCCACGATGGTGCAACATGTCGCGATATTGCGACACTTTTTCTTTTTGGGCCACGATGGTGCAACATGTCACGATATCGTGACACTTTTTCTCCTTGTGGTGTTTTGATTTTTTCTTTGAATTTTAGCCTATGGGCCACTTCGGTCTTCTTGGAACACATGCAAAAAGGTGGGTCCCCAATTTTGGGGTACATTGTGGATCAGCCATAACACGTAGATTTAATTATTTTCTTCTTACGTAAATTATTGAGGAGTGCATGAATGATTGACAACCATTTTGAAAACACCCCCCAATAGTAGGATTAACGGATTCATCTTAAGTGGTATTGTAAGCAATCTTATTCAGACCCTTTGCAAGTTTATGAAGCTCCCTAGGTTGATAATTAAATGCACAGGCATGTGAAAAAATTAGGAAAAAGTTAACCTTGTTTGGCCTGCAACATTTTGGTGCCGTTTCCAGGGAAGCGTCTCAACTAGATTATTTACAATACCCTAAAACCTTCCATCTGACCTTGTATGAGTTCTTCGAGAAGAAGAACACCGGATAGTTGGTTTATAAGAACCAATCTATCAAAACCAGAGTCAGCCGAGCATTCTGAATTTGAATTAGACTCGCTCAACCCACCAGCAATCCACTAGAGTGAGGAACCGCATTTTGTGCAAAGTGCCTCCTCATCCCATTAATGTGGGGAAGAACGAATCATCATAAATCCCTTATTTAATAGGAATCCCTTAGAGGAAGCCCTATTGTGGAAGGCTATAAAATATCGAATGATCTCACCAGACAACCTTAGAGCTTTGACTCAGAAAGTCTTGAACGACCGTAGATAACGATAAAGTCTTATCTAGCTTTAGTTTCCCGATAGAGGAAGGAGTAGGAGATGCCAAAATGAAAAACATATCCCCTTCTCACATTTCGTTCTTTAGAGGATACCCGACTGAGGACCCTAACCTATTTTTATTTAAGTTTGATGTCTTATGCAGGTCTGTGGACTACAAATTCGATACACAGAAGTAGAAACTCTTTCCTTCTACATTAGATGATGTAGATCTATAGTGGTTCATTGGTCTGGGAGACAAAAACATTGCCATGTGGGACCAGATGAAGAGGCTCTTTTTAGAGCAATACCAAGATTTTAGGAGAGCAAGAGACTCCAGGGAGGAGGTCCTAAGCATGACACAGAAAGAAGATGAGTCTCTCGAGGAGTACTAGGAGAGATTCAAATTTAATCTTTAACGATATCCTCACGCGAGATTATTTGATAAGTCCCTCAAAAGCATCTTCTTGAGGGGACTTACCAATGAATCACTGGAGGATCTTAACATGATCTTCAGAGGTGATGTCTACCAACATGCTATGGAAGACATCCGAAAACTATGCTGGAACTACTCAAGAAGGTGAGGCAAGGCCACCTCCAAAACCATAAAAGTGATTGCTTCAATCACAAAGACAAAAATAGGTAACATGCTGGAGGAATTAAACCTTGAAATGCTCTCATCTCTAGCATTGTAGATGGATATGTTGCTGTTAGAGAAAAAGAAGCAAGAGAATGACGCAACATTAGCTTATTTCTATCCAAAATGTAGAGGGAGGCATGCAAAGAATGCATGCCCTAAGAAAAAAGTCAGAGTATGCATAGTTTGTATGTTGAATCATAAAACTCGATTGTGCCCATGACTGCCCAATAATCAGGAGGAGGCTAAAAGCACATATGACTATTTCATAGGCAATCGAAAGAGTTGGCCACATCCCCCTATGGGTAATATGCCAAACATAATTCCACCATATGGGGGAGGGCCATACATGCACCAAGGACCACCTCAACCACCTAATATGGGGTGGTTGGGGCCATCACCCTGGTCTAACACACTCCCAACAACATTCTCGAACCAATAGCCATGGATGCCATATCCATATCCTGGGTAGCAGTGGAGAGGCCACATTGTGTGGAATTAGGCTCCACAGAACGTAGCACCTACTCACCCCCAATAGAATTTATTGGCATTGCCAGCAGTGAGACTTGCGCAACTACCCACACAATCGATGGCAAATCCGAATAACAAAGTGAACCATCCAACATACAACATGGAGGGTGAGATGTACCCTATGTACAATATTCATCTTAGGTCAGGTAGGCAGCTAGGAGTAGGAACACCTCCACTAGTAGAAGAGGAGGAAGAGGTAGAAGAAGCACCTTTGGTAGAGGAGGAAGAAACACTTGAGAGAGTGAAGGCTCCATTTCCTAACTAGCTATAAGAACAAAGAAAAGTAACGCAGTCGAAATTCGACATCTTGTCAAGCTTGAAGAACCTCATAGTGACAATTCCATTATTTCAAGTAATCCGAGATGTTCCAATATATACCAAGGCAATCAGAGAGATGTGTCTAAGGAATTTGGGATGAAGAGCAACCCAAACTATCAATGTCATGGGTAAATTGAAAGATTTGATGATGGGCAGAACATGCCATCAGAAGTATGCAGACCCAGGCAGCCCGATCCTGACTATAAAAATTGAGGTCATTCCCTATCCAATACGTTGGTCGATATCAGAGTAGCCATCAATGTAATGCCTCAGGAGACCATGCAGAGGCTATAGCTCACAAACCTGAAACCCACCATGATAGTGGTATAGCTAGCCGATCGATCGATTGTATCATCGAAAGGGATGTTGGAAAATGTGATAGTAACGGTCAGCGCATGGGAATACCCAGCCAACTTTTTAGTTTTACAATCCAAAACTAGGCTGGGTGGTTACCCGCTCATCTGGAGGAGGCCATGGTTGGAAATAGTTGATGCTTACATTAGCTATTGGGATGGGCTGATGACCATCTCCGATGGGTGAAACATTAAAAGGTTGACCATTTCGCCCCCAGAACAGTCAGTCGACTCAGTAGGAAATTCGGAGCTGTCCATGATCCAGTCAGTGATGACATTGGAGGAGTTGACAGAAGAAGACGAATATGGTGCTATTGTGGAGTTTCTCCATGGAGATCCCTCCATCTCCGCACCTGGATCACCATTGACTAGTGTCCAAGATCACCATGTTTGGTAGATACACGTTGGGCCAGGAAGAACATTAAATTTCAGCAGTAGGTTGACGCCCACACAACTGATAAAATTAGAAGAGCTCCTGGTAAGGCACCAACAAGCATTTGCATGGGAATACTCAGATTTTTAGGGCATCAACCTAGAGATCTGTACCCATTGGATTTATCTAGATGACTAGGCAACTCCAAGTCGGTAGCTATAGAGAAGAATGAACCCGACAATGAAAGACATTGTCAAGGAAGAACTGCACAAACTCTTAGCTTCTAGATTCATATATCCAATTTTTGATAGTGAGTGGGTATCATCATTAGTGGTGGTCCCTAAAAAGAATGGGAAGTGGTGAATCTACATGGACTATAGAGCATTGAAAAAAGCAACCAAGAAAGACCACTTCCCACTCCCATTCATTGATCAGGTCTTGGACACACTCTCGGGGAGGAAGTACTTCTCCTTTCTAGATGGATTCAGTGGATACAACCAGATCTAGATAGGAGAATAAGATCAGGATAAGACAACGTTCACCTGCCCATAGGGAATGTTTGCCTATAGGGTATTTCCTTTCGGACTGTGCAACGCACCTGCCACCTTTCAAAGGGCGGTGATTAGCATATTCTCAAACATGATGGGAGACGGGGTCGAGGTATACATGGATGACTTCATCATCTATGGAGAAAACTTCGAGGAGGCAATGAAAAATTTGGAAAGAGTGCTTGACAGAAGCAAGAAAAATAATTTGTCCTTAAGTAACGAAAAATGCTTTATGATGATGCAAGAAGGAATCGTACTGGGACACCACCTTTCTGCAGAAGGAATAAAAGTTGATAAAAGGAAGATTGAGGTCATCAGGGACCTACCCAGCCCTAGAACGTAGAAATAGGTAAGGATTTTTATTGGATCAGTCGGGTACTATCGGTGATTTATCACAAAATTTAGCAAAATTGCCAAACCACTGCACACTCTATTATCTAAGGATGTGGAGTTCAATTGGATGGAAGACTACGAAGAAGCGTTCCAATTGCTTAAGGAGAAACTGATATCTGCACTAGTTTTAAGAGGACCAAATTGGGCCATACCATTCCATATCTACTGTGATGCATCCAATGGTGCGATTGGAGTAGTCCTAAAAAAAAAATATGGCAAAGAATTTTACACCATTTATTATGTCAATAAAAACTTGGCAGGAGCAGAGCTCAACTACACGGTGGCAAAGAAGGAGTTCCTCATAGTTGTCCATCCTATAAAAAAATTCCACCACTATATCATCAGATATAAGGTATTTTTCCACACAGACCATGCGGCTATCAGATACCTAATGAGCAAGCCGGCCATTGGAAAAATAATTATCAGATGTTTGTTGCTACTACAGGAATTTGACATCACCATAGTCGACAAACCAGGAAAGGATAACATCATGGTAGATTTTCTATCTAGATTAATACTAGCAGACCATCAAGTAGTGGAAGACCAATTTTTGGATGAACATTTATTCACTATTAGTGAGCAAACCCCGTGGTATGTAGATATAGCCAATTACTTGGCCACCGAAAGGACCTCACCTGCCCTCTCTTACTAAGAAAAGTAGGCGGTCATAGAGAAAAGTGCATCATTCCTATGGATGGATGGCCTCCTATTTAAAATAGGATGTGACCAAATTATAATAAGATGCATAGTAGAACAGGAGTTCTCAGAAGTACTCAAAGCATGTCACGATGAACCATGCAGAGGACACTTTGCAAGGAAACAAACTACCTACAAAATCCTACAGGCTAGGTACTTTTGGCCCTCTCTGTTTAAGGAAGCGGTTGCGTATGCCAGCAAGTGTGATGAATGCAAAAGGATGGGCAGACCAACCCATCAAGATGAAATGCCCCTCCAACCTCAGGTACACCTGGAACTTTTTGATAAGTGGGGCATGGAATTCATGGGACTATTTAATCCACCTTCGATGGGGAGGAGGTTTATTTTGGTTTATACGGATTACATTACCAAATGGGTTGAAGTTCATGCATTGAGGGATTCAAAGGAAATAACGGTCATCAATTTCTTATTTGCCCATATTTTTATATGATTTGGGGTCCCTAGGGAGATAACAATAGACCAAGGGCCTCAATTTACCTCCAAGTTGATCGAGGAGCTGATGGAGTAATACAGAGTTCGGCACAATAAAACTATGCCCTATCATCCGGAGGCACCTCAGGAAGATATTCTTGAAGAAGAAGAAATTTGTTAGGAAGAAGTGGGTGAAGATTCAGATGAAGAAGATTTGAAGAATGTACCTTCTAAAACTGCATCAAGATATATTCAAAAAAATCATCCAGAGGACTTGATCATTCACGATCCTGATGTAAGACATACAAGAAGAGGAAGGCACCAAGAGAAAGTAGGCACCTTACTCTTCCAGGAATGCGCCAAGAGAACGTAGGCACCTTCGTCTTCCAGGAAAGCACCAAAAGTAAGTAGGCGCCTTCCTCTTCCAGGAAGGTTCCAAGGAAAGAAAAGTGCCTTCCTCCTCTAGGAAGGCACCAAAGGGAAGGAAGCGCCTTCCTCTCATAAGGAAGGCACTGACGAGAAGGCACCACGATAGGCAAAGTGCCTTCCTCCCATAAGGAAGTAACCACTAGAAGACGCACCTTCCTCACAGAAGGTGAGTGCCTTCCTCCCATAAGGAAGGCACCACTAGAAGGCAAGTGCCTTCCTCCCACAGGAAGGCACCGATAGAAGGTAAGCGCCTTCCTATTCCAGGAAGGCTCCACGACAGTATGATACCTTTCGTATAGGGAAGGCACCCGATATACTTAGGTGCCTTCCTCATAGGGAAGGTACCTCTGTTATTTGCCCATTGACCAGATTTGCACGACGTGGACATCAGTGGCTGGTGCAGTTCCAAATCTATGTCATGTAGAGCTAAATTGGAGATCACACCAATGTATGAAAGCATCTTACCAATGCTAGGCGAAGCATGAACCAATCAGTGAACACACCGTCGTTAGAATCAAATGCCAGTTTTAAGCAGACGACGATTGCATTCGCCAGACTGTCTTAATTTAGTCTGGGATGAATCGACTGTTGTAACCTCTTTGTAACATAAGTTATGTGGGTGTGTTATATAAACACACGCAAACCATTCTGAGAGATATAGATTGATATAGATTCATATAGAGATACAAAGATAGATAGATATTGTAACACTTTGATAAATATATTACAGTTCTAAGAGTTCTAAGCGCGTGTTCAGCTATGAGGAAGCTGTTGGAGCCTGGGCCCACTCCAAGCTAGTATTTCTTCCCCACATTTCTTCTATTTTCTAGATTAGTTTATTGCTTTTGTAAGGTCGTTTACCACATTGCTATTTCCAGTATTTGCAGTAGATTCATTTTCAGGAATGTGTGAATGTTTCATTTCCATAGTGTTGAGTGGTATTTTCACCCGGTTGTGAAAGTACACTCTCCTTTAGGATTTGGGTTTCAAATATCCTCTTGCAAAGAAGTTAAAAAAACAACTTCTCAAGCTATAGGAATTTCAAAGTATATTATAAGTTAAACAAACAACTTCTCCCTAGGATATGCACAAGTAGAAGGAATTTATTTTGATGAAACCTTTGCACCAGTTGCAATATTAGAAGCTATACGGATGTTTTTGGCACTTTCAAGCTATAGGAATTTCAAAGTATATTATATGGATGTCAAATCAGCTTTTTTGAATGGTCATTTAGAAGAAGAATTTTACATTGAACAACCTAATGGGTTTAATCAAGTAGATAAGCCAGATTATGTGTGTAAATTGAAAAAGGCTCTCTATGGCTTAAAGAAAGCCCCTAGAGCATGGTATTCAATACTGGATAAATATCTTTGAGAGTAATGTTTCAGAAAGGGAACAGTTGATAGCAATCTGTATATTAAAAATAAGGAAAATGATTTGATGATTATGGAAGTGTATGTGGATGATATCATTTTTGGGGGTAGCAATGATAAAATGTGTCAAGAATTTGCAAGAAACATGACTAATGAGTTTGAAATGTCTATGCTTTGTGAATTAACCTTTTTCCTTGGATTACATATTTCACAATTAGAAAAAGGGATATTTCTTTCACAAACAAAGTATATAAAGGAGATGTTGAAGAAATTCAAAATGGAACATAGTAATCTAGTTAGTACTCCAATGGTCATAGGGTGTAAATTACGCAAAGATGATGAATCTCCTGATGCAAATCTAACTCTATATAGATCTATTATTGGTAGCCTATTATATTTTACAGCCACAATACCAGATATAGTACAAGCATTTGGTTTAGTGGGAAGATTTCAAGCAACTCCAAAATAATCACATGTGACAGTAGTGAAAAGAATTCTCAAATATCTCAAAGTAACAATGGAGTATGGTCTATGGTATACTAGAAGTAGTAAGTTTACTATCATAGCCTACACAGATGCAGATTGGGTAGAAAATATTGATGATAGAAAAATCACAAGTAGAGGAGTATTCTTTCTTGGTGATTGCCTAGTTTCTTGGCTAAGTAAGAAACAACCATCAGTGTCACTTTTCACAACAGAGGTAAAATATATTGTAGCAGCAACATGTTGTTCACCAGTATTATGGATAAAATAGACTCTTAAATATTTCAGCATAGAACATGATCATCCATTCCTATTTTGTGTGATAATACTAGTGCTATAAGTATCTCGAAGAATATAGTAATGCATGCCAGAAAAAAGCACATTCCAATAAAGTATCACTTTTTAAGAGAACAGGTTACAAAGCAACAAGTAAGATTGGAATATGTTCCTACAAAATATCATATTATAGAAATCTTTACAAAAACATTACCAAGAGAAGCTTTTGAGAATTTAAGAGAACAACTGGGAGTGAAGGTACTCCCACCCCAAAATTAATCACCTCAAGAGAGAAGGTGGTGAGGGGGCTATTCTTAAGAGATATCTTTTAGCCCCATAGGTGTCCCTTTTTCCATTGATGTCAAAGAGGGAGAGATTTGAGTAAGGAAGAGAGCATTGAGTTAGGTGGAGCAACCTCCAAAGAGAGAATTGAGTTAGGGGGAGTAGCCTCCATAGAGATTATTGAGTCAAGGGAGCAGTTTTGATTCTCAGAGATGGTTTTTGTAGTGATTGTGGTTTTTTCTTTAGAGGTGTTGCCATCAATGACAAAGGGGGATATTTTTGGTAATTTAAGTTATTTTATGTTGTCATTGATGTCACATAAATCATTGATGGCATATGGATCACTTTGATTTTTTGTGGGCAAATGATATTTTGGAAAGCATGGATAAAATTAGGATTTTTGTGAAAACCAAGGTAGGTAAAATAAAAGGTTTTATTTAAAACCATGGATGTTAGATTTGAAATGGGTTTTTCTTAAAACCTAGGTTGGTCTCTCATTTTGTCAAAAAAGGTGCCCCGGTGATGGAGATATTTAATTTTAAATATTTAGTTTAAATTTTAATTATTTAAAATTTAAATTTAAGTTTTAAAATTAAAATTAAAGTTAGCGCTGACGTCTAAAGAAAGAGGTAAAATCAATAATGCATCGATTCCATCGAAAATGATGATAAGACTATATAAAGGGGGATCTTAATGTTCATTTGATTTTAATACTTGCTCGTGTTAATCGTTGGCTAGCATCCAAAGAGAGCTCGTGCGAAAATCATTTTGAAAATGGAGACAACGAATAAATCCAAGGTTGGTCGAAAGCCCAAGACATTGTGGGAAAAGTGGCACATTGGCAATTGGCATTTGGCATTTTTTTAAGGTTTGTGGTAGCGCTTTACATCAAGGTTTGAATCTCCTTGACTGCATTCGAAGGCATTGGAAGGAAAGTGCTCGAAGCACTTTTGGTTTGCATGGAATGGAGGAAGGACTTAAGGCATGTCGTGCCTTTTCCTTTTGAACGAGCAGCTAGCTCGTGTGGATACCTTAGCCATGGATAAGGCACTCGTAGTGTGTGCAAGTTGGGGGTTCGAATCCCTTTGAGGAGAGGTAGATGAGTTGTTGATTTAATTTGATATTCATGAAATTGAAAAATTAAAATTTAGGAGAAATAAGGAGTTCTTAAAAAATATTTTTGAGAGCCTTGTTTATTATTATTTTTTATAAGGGTTTTTGTTAAAAGGGACTTTGGTGGATGTGTTTTTTAAGTTGTAGTAAAAATGTGTAAATTGAGTTATGCTTATGTTGTGATTATTATTTGAAGTCCACTAACTCTTATTGAGATTAAAAGGAAAGTTGTGTTTAGTGTGGCAGATTTTGTGAATAACTTCTTGGCATCAAAAAGGTATGGGCACATTCTCCTATTGATTATTTATGGTGGTTGATTTCTGAAATATCATTGGAGTGAAAAGGATTGATTGTGGTTTCCTTTTCGAAAGTGGTTGGTTAAATGCTTCAAGGTTTTCTAGTTTGAGAGTTGTGTTTAAACCTTGTTTTATAAGCATAGTTGTTGAAGCCCATTGGTTGTGAAAGAACTTGAAAAGAACATGAGTATCATTGTTATGTGATATTTGTGGTTGAGCATTGTTGGACACATTTGAGCTGGTTGATACATGTTTGGACTAGAGTTTTTATGAGAAATAATAGTCCCTTGTGGTTATTGGTTGAGTTGATTTGATTGAGCCTAGTCAAGTGATTGTGTGAGGTGATTGGTCAAGTTCCATGAAACAAACTATTCCATAATTCTGATTTGAGTTGAGTTGGATTGATATTGAGCTTAGAACATATTGAGTCTCTAACAATTCTCTTTATGCTTCTATGAGTTGACTTGATTTGAGTTGAGATTTATTTAAGTTGAGTTGAGTTGAGATTGAGCTTAGAACATATTGAGTCTCTAACAATTCTCTTTATGCTTCTATGAGTTGATTTGAGTTGAGTTGAGTTAAGATGATTGTGGATCATTATTTTCATCCATTGAAGAGTACATTGCAATTCATTGTTGAGTTCATATTTGAGCTTTGCATTGATAAAATTATGGACGATATTTGAGTGATACTTGTGCATGATTGATTGAGCCTTTGAGAAGGCCTTTGAGGACAGTTTTGGGATAACTTTGTGGACATCTTTGTGGATAGTTTTGGGTTAGCTTTGTGTATAGTTTTGGGACAGCTTTGTGGATAGCTTTGTGGACAGTTTTGGGACAACTTTGTGGATATTTTTGGGACAGCTTAGTGGATATTTAAGACAGCTTTGTGGACAGTCTTGGGACAGCTTTGTGGATAGTTTTGGGACAACTTTGTGGACAGTTTTGAGATAGTTTTGTGGATAGATTTGTGGAAAATTTTGGGATAGATTTGTGGAAAATTTTGAGCAAGTTCTTGGTGAGCTTGCTAGAGCATATTTGGACAAGTTCTTGATGAGTTTTCTAGAGCATATTTGGACAAGTTCTTGGTGAGCTTGTTGAAGCAGATTTGGGCAAGTTCTTGGTGATCTTGCTAGAGCATATTTGGGCATGTTCTTGGTGAGCTTGCTAGAGCATATTTGGACAAGTTCTTAGTGATCTTGTTGGAGCATATTTGGACAAGTTCTGTGTGAACTTGTTATTTAGTTTTGGATAAGTTCTATGTGATTTTGTTATTCATATTTGGAAAAGTTCTGTGTGAACTTGTTATTGCCTAGATTTGAGCAGATCAAAGAAATCATTGTATTGGATAAGGATCCTTATTTCTATGTGAATTATTATAACGAGATTATCTAGTGGAGTACCCCACATTGGGGGAACCATGTTATCTTGTGTCTCAATTGTATGTGGTGATTTGTGCTCTTGCTTACTACTGCTGTCAAAGTTATTAATACACACTGCTATATTTGGTTATTGCAATTAAAGACATCAATTGATATTTATTTGGAAAGAAAGTAAAAAGTGTTCTTATACTGTTCACCCCTTCTCTCAGTATAAGCCTATGTTCTTCATACATGATGACCCCAATTTAGTTACAAGAGCTAAAGGTACAACTACAATATTTTTTGGAAAAAAGTTTGATCAAACCTAGTGTGTCATCTTAGGGTGATTCAATATAATTTGTGAAAAATAAGGATGGGTTCTTGATATTGTGCATAAATTATAGAATGTTGAATTAGGTAACCATTAGGAATAAGTATCCTTTACCTAGGATTGATTACCTCTTTGATCAGTTAAAGGATTCTACTATATCTTCAAACTTAGATCTAGGGTCAAGGTATCATTAATTAAGGATTCAATAAGAGGATACTCATAAGACAACCGTTAAAACTTGATATGGGAATTATGAGTTTACAGTATTTCCATTTGGGTTGACAAATGCACCAACTTTTATGAATTTGATGAATAGTGTGCTAAAAAAATATCTATATTGGTTTGTCATAGTATTCCTAGATGATATTTAGATATATTCTCATACTAAGGAAGAACACAACCATCACATCAAGTTGGTATTAGAGGTTCTAAGGAAGAACCAACTATATGGGAATTTATCCAAGTGTGAATTTTATACCCCATAGGTGCAAATTTTGGGACACATCATCTCAAAAAAAGGAATTATTATGGACCCAAATAAAGTTGAGGCTATATTAAGTTGGCTTAAACCAAAAAATTTGATAGAAGTAAGGATTTTCATAGGACTCATTGGCTATTATAGGTATTTTATGAGAGATTACTCTAATGTTATCTATTATATCACCAATATTTATAAAAAGGAGAAAGAGTTTAAATGGAAGGATAAGTGTGAGGTCGCATTTGAGGCTCAAAAAATATAGTTAACAACATAAATTCTAAAAATACTAGATCCTTTTGGGAATTTTACCATGTGTACATATGCTTCCATAGAAGGTTTGGATGGGGTATTGTCTCAGGGAAGAGGCTATAATAGCCTATGAGTCTAGAAAACTTAAGAAGCATGAGGTAAACTATGCTACACATGATCTAGAATTGGTAGCACTTATGCATACCCTAAAGATCTAGAGATATTATTTGTTAGGTAGACCATTTGAGCTAAGAACAAACCATCAAAGCCAGGTATATTTTTATCCAACCTATGTTGAACACAAGATAGAGAATATGGGTAGAATTCTTAGCTAAATACAACTTTGGTATTGAGTATATCAAAGGGAAAGAAAATAATGTTGTAGATGCCATGAGTAGGAGAAGGAACATAACCACATTGATCCAGATCCATATTTATTTTATGGATAGGGTCAAGGAAATGTAGCTACAGGACTTATATTGCATAGAAATCCAAAAAAAAATTGAGAGAAAGTCTAAAGATAATAAGGGTTTCAATATAAAATATGGACTTTTATGCTTTAAGGATAAGGAAGTTATACCCAAAACTGGTGATCTAAGGAGATTGATTATGTAATAGGCACATAATTCTCCCCATTTGGCTCATTTGGAGGATAAAAAATGAGGGAAAACATGAAAAATATGTTTTATTCACCTTGAATGAAGCAAGATATCACTAGTTTCATTGAAAGATGATTAGAATACCAGAAAGTGAAGGCAGAACATTGACACCCAATAGAAAAATTATACCCTCATGATGTACCTATGTAGAAATGGCATGTAATCCCTATGGATTTTACTATGGGTTTACCTAAAACTAGGTACCAAGATGATTGATGAGAACCAAAAATGCTCATTTTATATACATTCTTAAGGGGCATTATTATTGGTTTAATTAGCATTAGAAATGTATTTTTATTTAAATTATGCATATAATTGATAGAAAATATGGTATTATGCTTGACTGGTGTTTTTAGTGGAAACTATGTATAAGTGCAAGGTTTACTATTAATCTAGTGTTTTCCAAGCTACACCCACTTGGACCTGGAAATATGCAAGAAGGAGCCTTACTCAAGCGGTGCCTTACTCAAGCAGGAACCCTACTCAAATAGCACCTTACTCAAGTGGTGCCAAGCAGGTGCATTACTCCAGTGCCTTACTCTTGCACCTTACTCAAGTAGGTGCCAAGCAGGTACCTTACTCAAGTAGGCACCAAGCAGGTGCCTTACTACCATACATTGGAGGTGCCTTACTCTGACCAAGCCAACTTTGATCGGTTGACCAGTGAGCTAAGGAGGTTGTTGCACGTGAAGACAAAGGAGAGATATTTTAATCATGCATTATTATTTTTTTTGAAAAAATGAAAACTTGTATTAAAACAAGAACCAGATACAAGCGGGAGAGAACACATCTCGAGCCAGAGCCACGAGCAAAACAGCAAGGAAAGCGCACAAAGGCAACACTAGGTTCCACAAGGCACAGAGAACAGACGACATGAAAAAGTGACATGTCGCGAAAACGCGACATGTCGCGAAATCACGACAGGTAAACCCGTCACGACCACTTCGACACCAACAAGCACAATAACGCGACATGTCGCAAAATCGCGACATGTCACGAAATCATGACAGGAAGGGCCCTCGACAGCCACCCATAGAAAGCATCGTGAAAGCGTGACAGAAACACTAAACAACAGTCAAGCCGCATAAAGGCCGCGATATCGCGATGAAAAACCAACCAGTCGCAAAGGAGCCAAACATGCCATGAAATCACGCAAGAAATACGCCAGAGGCCAGGAAGGCACAACCTGTCACGAAATCACGACAAAAACCAGCTCGTAGTTGCATTAGCACTACAGGTCGCGATATCGCGACAATTTTCCACCCAGCTGCCTGAGTGTCAAAAGTGTCACGAAATCGCGATAGAAGAACCATGCAGCTTCCAAAACTCAAACTTGTCACGAAAACGCGATGAAATATTTACATTGCTATTCAACTTCATGAAGGGAATGAGAGCGCTGCAAAAACACCAATCAAACCTAGAAAGCGGGACCTGTCGCGATATGCAACATGTCGTGATATCGCGACAAGACGAGGAATCGCGTCACACGATAACATGACATGTCATGATATCGCAACATGTCGCGGAATCGCGACCCGTGATAACATGACATGTCGCGATGTCATGACAGAAACCAACCAGAGACTGCGGAGGCTCAACCTGTCATGATATCGCGACAGCAACCAGCCAACAGCCGCGACAGCACAACATGTCGTGATATCGCGACAAAAAGGACCCTTAGCAAAAAAAACTTTGCACATTATTTCAAAAAAATTTCAAGGCCTTGTCTGATCTCGGCATTCTCCATAGACAAATTGCTATGCAGATGAATCCCAACCTCTCTCTCAGCACCCAACTTAGCAAGGAAATCAGCCGCTTTATTGAGAGATCTACTAGCATAAACAGGAATCACATCCTCAATTTCCTTCCAAAGCTCTAAAATTTGGGAAACCAAAATCCAGAGCCTCCAAGCTTTTAAGGCAAAGTTCCTCAGGCAATCAAGAGCACCAACCAGGATTTGGGAATCAGACTCAATGATTATCTTTCTATGACCATGTTTGACGGCCCAGATGGAGGCAGATTTAATAGCAAAGGCCTCAGCTTCATTGTTTGTGGCATATCCCAGACCTTGCAATTCCCAATATAGCACAGTCCCAACATGATCATGGCAGATAACTCCACTGCCAGCATTACCCGGATTACCTTTAGCAGCTCCATCAGTATTGATTTTGACCCAACCTTCTGGGGGAGGTTTCCAACAACTTCTTACCTATCTCTCAAGATTAGCACCTCTCCCACTCAAAGGCTTAGAAGCTGACTGGTTTTCCTTCTCAGCATAGATGGCAACGGTTTCCACAACTTTGCTCCAGATGACCTGCCAAATCCCATCCACCGAAGAGAAGGTTTCACAAAAAATACGAACATTTCTTTCTAACCAAACCTACCACCAAATAAAAATGAAATCGAGCTCCCAGCCAGTACGAAGAGCTTTAGATATAAATCTACCTCTCTTCCAGCTTTCCCATAAATTGGTCCGGGACAAATCTCCAAGCACCTAAATTTTAAAGTGGGAGAACCAACGGTGCCAAATCTGCTGTGTGAAAGAGCAATCAAACAGAAGATGATCCACAGTTTCCTCATTCCTATAACATAAAACACACTGGGAAGGGCCAATGATGCCTCTAATTCTGAGGTTGTCAAAGGTCAAGATACCATTATGCATCAGTTGCCAAGCAAAGAAGTTCACTTTCGGCCAGCCCTTGGGATGCCATATCTTCCTCCATTCATGAACAGGAAAAGAGTGTGGGGGGGGCTCAGGTAGGATCGAAGCATAGCCCTCCTTCACAGAATAAACCCCAAGGTTCCCAAAGCCCCAAGAAAGCTCATCCTCCTCATCTCTCCCAGATAGAAACCTTTCTGCCAAAAGTTTTTCCAGAGTTGGAGCCTGCTCCGGAGGGATTGGAATAGGCCATTCACCCAGCCGCTTAAATTTTTTAACCTTATACTCCCCCAATTGGCTGGTAGTGAAGTAGCTCTGAATATTAATCCAACCTTTATCTTCAAGAGCTATTTTTAACGGATGCAAATCAGGAAACACAGTAAGGATAGGAGGATGCTGATCCCAAGAGTCAGTCCAAAACCGGGCCTTCTCCCCTCTCCCAACTTTCCAGAACAATTGATCTTTGATAATGCGAGATCCAAGCTTGAGTGCCTGCCACACAAGAGAACCATTACCTTCCAAAGGATAGTGGCCCAAGTTGTTGGGATGAACAAGACCCAAGTATTTGCTAGAAAGGATTCTGCTGCAGAGGGACAAAGGCTAGGAAATCCACCTCCAATACAGTTTCCCAGCCAGGGCCCGATTGTTAAACTTGGAACTTCTTAAGCCCAGCCCACCTTTTTACTTGGGCTGGGTGACCTTATCCCAACCAACCAAGGCCCATTTCCTCTCTCCATTGGCACCTTCCCGGAGAAAACTTCTAGCCGCTTTGTCCAACTCTTTCCGGATTGAGGGAGGGGTGGCGGAATTGAGAATTTGTAAATAGGCATGGCCTGAATAACAGACTTCAGAAAAGTTAGTCGGCCCCCATAACTTAACCATCTATGAGACCAGTGATTCATTCTCTCTTTGATGCCATCTAGCAGGTCCTTCCAGAAATTAGCTGTCAGTTTTTTGTAATGCAGAGGAACCCCCAAATAAACAACAGGAAGGGAGGTCCGAGTGAAACCCAGAATCTCCATAACTCTCTCTTGCGACCTTTGATCAAGGTTGAAGAAGACCACTTTTGATTTTGATTCATTGATGACTTGATTAGAAGCCCGGAGGTAGACGTTAAGAGTATATTTGATTCCTATTGCTTCTCTGAGGCTGGCAACTCCCACCAAGCCCGTATCATCCACAAACTGTAAATGAGTCAAAACTTCGGCTCCGATTTTAATTCCTGTAATCTGTCGTTGACGTCTTCTTCTCAGGAGGAGTCTGCCTAAACCTTCAGCCAAGATAAGAAAGAGATATGGAGAGCAGGGATCTCCTTGACGGAGACCCCGAGAGGCTCCAAAATGTTGCGAGGGAATCCCATTAATTAAAATAGAGTAGGAAGGTGTAGAGATACAGCTCATGACCCAAGCAATCCAGTCCTGAGAAAAACCAAAGGCTGCCAACATCTTGACCAAGAAACCCCACTCTACTCTGTCATAAGACTTAGACATATCCAATTTGATGAACATTCCCTTGTTACCTGAATTATGCATAGAATGGATAGCCTCCTGAGCCAAGATCACTCCATCCAAGATCTGTCTTCCTTCAACAAAACCCCCTTGCTCAGGGGAAATTAAATTCTGAAAAAGGGGTTTTAGTCTTTCAGCCATAAGTTTAGTGATAATTTTGTAGATCACATTACATAAAGCAATAGGTCTGAAATTAGAAATGTGAGCCCCCCCCTCTCCTTTAGGAATTAAAGTGATAAAGGTGTGATTTATAGCCTTGAGCATTCTTTTGTTAATTCGGGATTCCTCAATGACAGCCAACACGTCCTCCTCCAAGATATCCCAGAAGGCCTGAAAGAACTCAATAGGGAAACCGTCCGGACCAGGCGACTTTCCTATGCACATCCCAAAGACCACCTTCTTGAGTTCATCACGATCAATGGGCTTAAGAAGGGACTGATTCTCTTCATGAGAAATAATAGAGGGAATTCCCTCAATGACTTCATTTTGGGCTTCCACATCATGCTGCATACTTTCCTTGAAGAGGTTTGAGAAGTACTCCATAGATAGGGAATGCATATCAGGAAGAGTGTCAAAAGAGTTTCCAAACTCATCTTGAAGGAACTCCATGTTATTCAATTGCCTTCTAGCACAGGCGGAGCGATGGAAAAATTTAGTATTTCTGTCTCCTTCTAATAGCCAAGTATTTCTATCTCTCTTGTCTCCAGTAGATCTCTTCTTGATTATCAATGTCCTCAAGCGCTTTGCGTAAAGCGTCATCCTCAAATTTAAGATGCTCGAAATAATTCCTTCTCTCGAATTGTTTTTGCACCTCATTCCATCTATCCAGCAAGGGAGCCCGTTGGAGCTGGAAATCAG
Source organism: Wollemia nobilis (assembly GCA_028583015.1). Classification (NCBI taxonomy): domain Eukaryota; kingdom Viridiplantae; phylum Streptophyta; class Pinopsida; order Araucariales; family Araucariaceae; genus Wollemia; species Wollemia nobilis. The sequence continues at coordinate 4,076,602 of JAQPPZ010016829.1, read as the reverse complement.
ATTTGTTAGTTTGCTTCCACTGTTTTAGTTTACTCTTAACAAAGAGAAGCTGTTTATGAAATTTGAACATAGTTGTTCCAAAAGGGGGACGACCTTCTTCCCACCACTGTGGAATTTTCCTTCGTAGGTCCTCTTTTTGCAACCAAAATTTTTCAAATTTAAAAGGTTTGTAATACTTTCCTGACATAGTCCCTCCCTCCAGCAAAATGGGAGAGTGATCGGAGACTGGGCCCTCCAAGATCTGGAATTTGATATTCCATCTAACATAAGCTTCCTCCGAGACCAAAAACCTATCAAGCTTAACCCTCCTACTGTATGGCTCTCTTCTCTTATTAGTCCAGGTAAAGTTTGTACCAGGGCCTTTGATGTCAACAAGGTTAAAGGCCTGGACGTGGGCAATAAACAGCCGATCCCCTGTATCCAGAATAGGGATGCCACCTTCCTGATCTCTAGCGAATAATTTAGCATTGAAGTCCCCAGCTATAATCCAATCAAAATCTTCCCGGGAGGACCTCATGTTTTGAACAACTTTCCATTGAAACCGCTGACCTTCGGTGTTCTGAGCCCCATAGAAATTTGTAATTAAGACTTGTTCAGCTGTAACTATATTCTTGAAAAGAGATGTTAGGACCCCTCTCCAGGCTATATGATCTATTGCTATCCACGCCAAAGGATTCCAAAGAGTAGCAATCCCTCCCGAGGCACCAAGAGCAGCCACTGCCATATGGCCAGCACCCCTCCAGATTCGGCCGACAGTTTTACTCATAAGGTCTAATGACATTTTTGTTTCCTGAATGAGCAGAAAGTATTTTTTACTTCTTTCTAAAGGTATTTGAATAGCATATTGATGGGTTCTACTATTTAAACCCCTCACATTCCAAGATTGAATAATCATTGGAAACCTTGGGAGCAATACAAATCAATTGTTCTTGCCAATCCTCCATTGATTAGCTTATCCCCTTGCACTGCAATTAGATCCTTATTGGATTTCCTGCCCACCCCTTGGGAATTACTATTTTTCGACCTCTTATCCACCTGGGAAATTCCAAGAGCTGGTATTTCTCTGAGCTTTTCTGCAATTCCCATGGTAACATCTTTAATAACGGGCTGGACTGGGGAGTGGATTACCAGAGTCCCGGGGTTTTCATGATGCAAAGTCTCAGAGGAGTCAATCGCCTGTTCAAGGACAGGGGTTGAGGAAGGAGGAGCATGAGTAAGGATGATATTATCCTCAAGGATCCCATCTGCTCCTTCCATAGGTTGGTCTTCTTGATCCACAAGAGATTTGAATATTTCATATCGATTTGTTGGCTTGGGAAGAGCTTGCTCCTTACCATTTCTCTTTTTGTTTCTTTTCCTCTTCTGCTGTTCAAATCCATCATTCTGGCCCTCAGAACCAGTGGGAATGACAGGTGGTTCCTTTGCCGAAGTGGACTTACCTCCTCGGGAGTGATTTGACATTCCCTGTGTAGCATCCGCTTTGGTTCTCAAGATATTTGGACAGAACCTTGCCAAATGGCCATGCAAATGATAGAATCTACATCGGAAAGGTAGGGCTTCATAGTCTAACTGATGTACCCAAGATTGTCCTGCTAACTCCAATTCCATCTCAGTTGGTAGCGGTTGACTAATATCCAATTCTACATAGATTCTTGCATAAACAACAGTATTTCCTTCAATGGTATCCTTAGAAACTCCCAAAAATCTACCTAGAGAGTTGCCTATCAATTCAAGAATCTGCTCACCCCAAAACTCCATCGGGAGAGCATACAGCCGGATCCAAATCGGGACAGCCATGGGTTCAATGCGAGGGTCGAAACCCGCTCTCCACGGCTGGACAAATAACCCTGCCGGGCCATGGCTCCTCTTCTCTGATTCAAATGCTCTGTTTCTATCCATTAGGGAAGAAAAACTAATAATGAAATACCCATTTCTAATGGGCCATAAGGAGTACTCACCGATTGGCTCCCAGTTTTGTCTCACCCAGGAATGCAAAAAGTGCAGGGTGGGTCGAATGCCCATGAACTTGCAGATCAGATCATGAGTGGCCCGGTAGTTTATCGTGTCTTCAACCAGCTCTAGTTCGATGACTATTTTCGGTCTTGATGCAGATTGCGGGAGACATCCATTGATTCTGTGCCCAGGAGAGCCCTTGCCCGCATTCTTGCCTAGCATATGGAAGGCACACCGTTGAGCATCAGCAGAGGAAGACGCAGGATTTTCTCGTAAAATCTCTGCATAAGAGGTCTTTTTTCCCTCGAGAGAACCAGGAAGAGACCCCATTGGGCCCTCCCAGGACACCGAAATATCCTAGACCAGAAGCCAGCAACAAACCCCAAACATGCTGGAAGAGGTTTCCGAACTGAAACCCTAGAGCCTCGGTCGTCGGCAGTGCAGAAGGATTCCCGCCAAATCGCTAGAGCTCAAAAAACATGTTTTTCCAATGTTTGCAAATATTCAAACCCAATCATGCATTATTATTAAAATATAATAAAACACTTATTGTTAATCGATTGGCCGGTTGACCGTGTAAAGCTCTTAAGGAATTATTTTTAGGATGCATTAGTTTAGGAATTTGTTTGTTACGTACACCTAAGGATTTTTATATTTATCCTTCTGGTGAATGGACATACTTTAAAATAGCAGAATAATACCTGTGTATGAACCAATTGTAACTAATCACATTATGTGATTAAAATAGATTGATTTGTTATTGTAACAAGATCTAGTTGTGCTTTATATAAATATGTAGGCCAAACAAATAGAAAATGATTAATCTTACATAGAAATTATTTTTCATTTCATTCTTTGTCTAAATTATTAAGAGTGCAAATACTCTTACTTGAGCAAGCTCTACATAGCTAGTCGGGTGGACTATCTACGGGAGCTTGGGCCCACTCCCTACAGTAGTCCTCCTTTGTTTTATTTATGTATTTATTTTTTGTAGAATACATTTATTGTTTTATTTCCTGCTTTAATTAATTTAGCTACATGTTTTACTTTTTTGTATTTTATTTTAGCACTTTCATTTCCAACACTTAGTTTTAGTTCGTAATTTATTTATTTAATTTTTTGCACTTATTTTATTTGGTTTGGCTAAAATTCAAATGCACGAAAATCCCCACCAAACTAAAATAGGTACAAAGGAATTCATTCCCCAACACTGTAGGCATATACTGTGCATGACACTCATAAGTTTATGGACTTACTAGATTGATAATTTATGGAAGAGAAATGATTGTTTTTCGAGACATAATTTTTTCTCACCATTTTGGCACCGTTGTTGAGGAGTGTCAAAACTGTAGTGTTATGATTTACAGGTCAAATAAAAAGCCCATTTAAAATTACCTATAGATCTTCTACCTAATAAGCATGAGTCCACCAAGGGCCTTTTTACAAGGCAAAATAGTTGCTGAAACAATTAGAGCCAAATCCCATAGACAACGGAGGTCAAAATAGTTGTTGAAACAGTTAAAGCCAAATCCCATAGACAACGGTTTAAATTTTCTAGCTTCTCAAGTAAATGTGGGAATGAACCTGATGTACCATATTAAGTGTAGAAGTAGGAATAAATTGTGTTGTTAAATTTTTTTAGAAAATCAGGCAATGAATGATTTCCATCATATTCTAAATGGTTTCAGGAGTTTAAATAAATAGAACAACCCTAGTCTAATGTAGTTGAAAATATTTAAGGGATGTGTTTTTATACAAAAACCATTTAGGAGATTATACCTTAAATAAGCCCAATTTTAATTACAGGATTAATGTTTCTCAACATTGGTGAATTTTTAATGATGACATTAGCAGCCAAAAAATGACAGGGAAAAATTTAAAGAACATCTTGTTATGGAGTATGCTCTTCACTTGCGCTTAAGGTGACCTAGTGAATCAGAAACTAGCATGTGTTTTTAAAAATATTGCTATGCCATGTTTTTTTCAAATAACCAGCCATAGATAGTCATTTTCTAGCTTGCACATTTTGCCATTACGTTGAAAGAGTTTGGTTTTGAGGCCATGGGGTAAAATGCTCTTCTCATGCTATGACATATCAAACTAGTTGGTAACAAAATAGATGATTTTTAGAAGACTAGTTCAGATGTAGGCATGGGGGGACCCCACCTTCATCATTGCCACCAAAAACACAATGAACGTTGTTTACAATGTTCATGAAAAAATAAAAATAAATCTTCTACTGAAAAGGCTCCAAGATTAAGAGCAATTCAAAAATAGAGTTTTATTTTTGCTACTTGTCGGAAGAGAGTATCCTCTTTCCCGAGGACCAGCTTGGTCTAGAAGGGAAATGAGAAATCTCCAATCGATAGCTAAATAAAATAGGGGAGGAGCCTAGAAGTAATCGGATGTCAAATATCTGCAAGAAGGTCACATGGTTCCTAAGCATGATAAATAACATGAATGGAGCTCATAGTGGCCAAAAATAACAACACATAAATCTCAATGATGTGTCTCATAAAAACATCACACCTGAACACCTGACACATGTCGTGATGATGATGGAAAAAAATATTTTTATCCTCACTCCAGGAAACAAAGTAGAGGATCGCAGTGCTGCTCTAATTATGACTGTGAAGGAAATAATTCAGAGTCAAAGATTATTTTTTTAGATGCATATGTATCAGGGTGGTATAAAATCAATAAAAAATAGTGACGTGTTCAGGAGAACATGGTGAGAAAATAATAATGCACAAATATTGATCCTTTCAATGCATTCGAATAGTGCCACACTCTTGAGATACGTTAAAGCAAGATTAAAATATTTTTTATGTGTTGTTCATGGAGAGCTTGGTGTTTCAAATATTTGGAGTTGTTGGCTGTCACAAATCCTCTAAAGGTGGTACATGGAATGTAATTTCTGTACACCATACTGTGTAGTTACCTAGATCAATTATAGCTTGCACAACCTCCACTTCTTAATGCATAGTGCCAATATTATAGTTTTTTATGATAGTACTTAAGTCTGTGGAAAAGAAAAAAATCACCGACTCACATGGTTGTAGTTGACATTCTGTTCTCTGATGCAGATGATGAAAAAAAAAGAGCCAAGATCTATTATGGTCATGGCAGAATAGATGATGAAAAAAAAATTAGTTAGAATTTTATTTTAATGCCTTTAGTTTAGTTTTTTTTATGTTTTGTAGGACAACATGAAGTGTGATGTAGGCAAATAAGGAGTTGTCTATGAATATTTTGTGAATTGAGATTCATACGTGGAGTTTGTAATAGCACCATATGAACCATCTTGTGCACCTCAATTGTGTAGCATCTAGTCCAAACAGGTGGAAGCAAGCAGAGTTTTTCCTTGGAAACATAAGCACCCGAAGGTAGGCTAAGTAACCCTGATCAAGCGAAAGGCTTCCAGCCCAAGGTGGTTATGGAACTTGGGGGAAAATTTTGCTACAAGGTACGTGACTGTTATAGCCTAAATGATAAACAAAGTCAAAGATGCTACACCAAGAGTGGAATATAATGCCAAGGCAATGTTCAAGAAATAATCGATGGACTCCATTTACAATACCTCACATTTGCAAAATTGGATCAAAAATCGACGTAGGGAGGATACACAACAAAAAAAAATTGGGAGGTGCCTTACTCCCATTGTAAGGTGCGACACCCAAAAAAAAAATTGGGAGGTGCCTTACTTCCATAGTAAGGCGCCTTACTCCAAAAATTTTGGGAGGCGCCTTACTCCAAAAATTTTGGGAGGTGCCTTACTATCATCGTAAGGCACCACTCCCAAAAAAACAAATTCGAGAGGTGCCTTACTCTAAATATTTAGGGAGGTGCCTTAATCCGAAAATTTTGGGAGGTGCCTTACTCCAAAATTTTGGGAGGCGCCTTACTCTAAAAATTTTGGGAGGTGCCTTACTCCCATAGTAAGGCACCACACAAAAAAAAAAAAAAATTCAGGAGTTTCCTTACTTCGAAAATTTTGGGAGGTTCCTTACTCCCATAGTAAGGCATCACATCCAATAATAATAATAATAATAATAATAATAATTTTAGGAGGGGCGCCTTGCACCACAACAAAAAAAAAAAATCGGGAGTCGCCTTACTTCAAAATTTTTGGGAGGTTCCTTACTCCCATAGTAAGGCATCACATCCAATAATAATAATAATAATAATTTTAGGAGGAGCGCCTTACTACCGATGCTTTACTTCCATAGTAAGGCACCTTACTCCCATAGTAAGGCACCTTACTCCCATGCTCTTGGTGCCTTACTCCCATACTCCTAGCGCCTTAATCCCCGTGCCTTACTCCCATAGTAAGGCGCCTTACTCCCATACTCCCGACACATAAGACTTGAGAAAAAAAACCGCATGGAACATGTCCTGCTTAGCATAAAATTTCTTTTTATTTTTCTTTGCAGGAAATCATGAACCGCATGCAAGCTATAGGTATCCTGAGAGCCAAGGCCTAAGAGGCATGAAGTCATGACTCCTATTTTCTTACTTTCATGTATTTTTTCTTTACAGGTCATCATGCCCTCTAAATGTAATTTTAAGACATCCTAAGAGCTAGGGCCTCAAGCACATGCATGATTCTTATTTTATTGCTTTTGTGTATTTAGTTTTGCAAGACATGACCATGAGCACAATATGTAGGTAGAGTTGGCTTAAAATAGGCCTTCCGGATGTGACATCTCATGCCCTGTGATTAGGAGTGCAATGAATTAGAAAAATGTACTCACTTCCCACAAAGAAGAGAGTGCCTACAATTAACCCAGTATAGTTTTGCCTTTTTCCACTTGGAGGAAGGCACCAATAAGTGGTGTCACTCTCCCACCAGGAAGAGTGGTGCCCATATATTTGAAAAAAAATTGTGGAGAATTTGATGGCTAGGTGCTAAAAAGAAGTTGTAGCCCTTCCTTGAGAAGAGAGTGCAGATCCACTCTATACCCAGTAGTGCTCAAACTTCTTCTCCCTAGATTGGGGGTACCTATTGATTCAATATGGGACTTGATGTTCAGAGGGTTGTAGACCTTTTGCACAAAGGGACATGTTACTAGTGATGAGGGCATCACCAATTTAAGTGGGGGAGGATCTGGGTGAACCAAAATCTCCTACAAATAAAATATTTTGTTAATAGACTCCCAATTGAAATGCAAATAAAAAATAGAGCTTGTATGGGAACACCAACAGAAGAGGGTTTCGGCTGAAGCTAAAAACAAAATGGTAAATTATGCCTGTGATGTTGGACTTGTTAAAGTCCACACCTACAAAAGAATACCTCAATGGGTAAAATTGAATACAGTGCAGTCGTATGTGCAACAAAGTTCCCCTATCTATTTTCATCAAGGATACAACACTTACTTTCATAAAAAAAAATTCCTATTTTTTCTAGAAAAGGTAGTGTATGACCCATGTAGAATAACTAGATTTCATGCTCACATAAAATAATGTCTTCATTGATTGTTGAGGGTTGTTGATATGGAAACTAGTTCAGTTTATACTCTGTTTAGATTTGAGTAAATTGGTTGTGGTGAAGGGACCTCATGGGTGCAGTATGATGGACCACAAAAACCATTGCACAACACTACCATCACAATTTTCAATCAACGCTCAGAGGAAGAACAACAAAGATGATTAGCGGTGTAGAAGATGAAGGCAGCCAAAAAAAAAATAATAATAAAATAAAAATTCTCCAAGAGCACCAATGTCACAACAATCTCATTTTTTGGTGCACCAGTATTATAGGTAACATGAAGAAATTTTCACACCATGAGAATTAAAAATATTAGAATCTATGAAATTCATCCAGGTATGTACTGAGTTTTCTGTTAATTATGTGTACAATTATTTTAAAAATAATTTCTCTGCTAATATCAATAGATGCCCCCTTAAATTCTCTTTGTCAAAATCTCCCATAAAATTTCAAGCACATGACATGCCTTGGATATGAGAAAAACTTCATTACCCTAGAATAATTAAATAATAATAATATATAAATAAATAATCCAACCACAACGGGATGGCATAATATTTGGTCCGGAGTCTAGAGGTAATCCAGACAGTGAATTGCAAAGCTAAATAGCGGTCTAGGTAACTTTCACCATCGTCTGACTCTAGCTTGTAATCTAGCATGGGATAAGAATATTTGGTTCCAATATAGCAAAGGATTCATGAAGGAAGAAAAGAAGAACACCCACTCCAATATGGAGCAATTACAGTTTATCCTGCAACACTTCTCTTTATACCATAATTCTTGAGTGGGATGGAAATCCGTGAAAGTATTACATAGTTGTGAGAGAAAAATGACATTTGATGGAATATCAAATAAAATACAATAGACTAGAGTTATAATTATCTCATGTCACCCTTTGGTTTGAAACTGAGTAGAACAACAATCCACTAGAAGATACACAAGGACGAAAGCTGATTGTAAATCCACTAAAAAAAAAAAAGAATAGGATTATTAATATTATTCTAGGGGTTGTTGTCACAAGGACATGACAATCTTGAGGCATGGGGGGATGATGAACACCAGAAATGCTCATTTTATATACATTCTTAAGGGGCATCATTACTGGTTTAAATAGCATTAGAAATATATTTTTATTTAATTATGCATATAATTGATAGAAAATCCGATATTATGCTTGATTGGTGTTTTTATTAGAAACTATGTATAAGTGCAGGTTTTAATACTAATCTGGTGTTTTCCAGTCTACACCCCACTTGGACCTGGAAGTGTGTAAGAAGGAGCCTTACTCAAGCGGTGCCTTACTCAAGTGGTGCCTTACTCAAGTGGTGCTAGGAAAGTGCCTTACTCTCTCACCTTACTCTAGCACCTTACTCAAGTAGGTGCCAGCAGGAACCTTTCTCAAGTAGGCACCTTACTTGCCATACATTGGAGGCACCTTACTCTGACCAAGCCAACTTTGATCGGTTGACCAGTGAGCTAAGGAGGTTGTTGCACGTGAAGAAAAAGGAGAGATATTTTAATCATGCATTATTATTAAAATAGAATAAAACACTTATTGTTAACCGATTGGTTGGTTGACCGTGTAAAGCTCTTAAGGCATTATTTTTAGGATGCATTAGTTTAGGATTTGTTTGTTACGTACACCTAAGGATTTTTATATTTATCCTTCTAGTGAACGGACATACTTTAAAATAGCAAAATAATACATGTGTATGAACCAACTATAACTAATCACGTTATGTGATTAAAATAGATTGATTTGTTATTGTAACGAGATTTGGTTGCACTTTATATAAATATGTAGGCCATAAGAACAAACAATGATTAATCTTACACAAAATTTATTTTTCATTTCATTCTTTGTCTAAATTATTAAGAGTGCAAATACTCTTACTTGAGCAAGCTCTACGTAGCTAGTCGGGCGGACTATCTGCAAGAGCTTGGGCCCACTCCCTGTAGTAGTCCTCCCCTATTTTATTTTTGTATTTATTTTTTGTAGATTATATTTATTGTTTTATTTCCTACTTTAATTAATTTAGCTATGTGTTTTATTTTCTTGCATTTTATTTTCACACTTTTATTTCCAGCACTTTAGTTTTAGTTCGTAATTTATTTATTTAATTTTTCGCACTTAGTTTATTTGGTTTGGCTGAAATTCAAATGCACTAACATCCTCCACCAAACTAAAATAGGTACATAGGAATTCATTCCCCAACACTGCATACTGTGCATGACACTCGTAAGTTTACAGACTTACCGAATTGATAATTTATGGAATAAAAATGATTCTTTTTTGAGACATAATTTCTGCTCACCAATGATGTAATCTCAATAGTGGTCGATAAGTTGACCAATTTTGCACACTTCATATGAAGTAACATCAAGGATGATGCAACGATAGTGGAAAACAAGTTTGCCAAAGAAATTCTTAGGCTACATGAGTTTTTTGAGGTGATCATATCATATAGGGATTCTAGATTCATATCAAAATTTTAGCAAGATCTACACCATGCAGTGGGTACTATGCTAAATATTAGTTCTACATATCATCCTAAAAAAAATGGTGAAATTGAGAGGGTAAACCTAGTTTTGGAATATATATGATGCATGTATTGCATGAACCAAAAGTCAAATTGAAAACACTTTTTGTATCTTGTTGAATTTGCATATAATAATGGGGACCATGCATCATCAGGGATGGCCCTATTTGAAGCATTATATGATAGACTGGACAATGTCTAAGATATGGAGGAACAACTTAGAGAAATATGGCTTAGGCTCAAGGAAGAAATTGATTTCCAAAAAATCTATGCTGATCTAAAAATATCACCAAGATAATTCTTTGTGGGGGATAAATTTTTCTTGAGGGTAAGACCCATGAAAATTGCCATTAAGTTGACCAAGTTGGATCCTCACTATTTTTGGCCCTTTAAAATCATTGAGAAGGTTAGTTCAGTAGCCTATAGGCCCGTATTGTTGTCCAACTTGTCAAAGATCCATGATACTTTCCACATATTCCTCCTTAGAAATATATTGTTGATCCTACTCAAGTGTGGAATTTTTCTAAATTATAGATGGCATACCCCTTATATAACATCCACCTCATTTGAACTACTCTAAATTTTAATTTTATGTGTGAGTAGATGATAATTTCCTTCGTATATATAGCATAGTGATATTTTGAATATGCAATTGTTAAAACAATGCTTATGCTACCTATAAGATATTGTATCTGGTAAGACCCCAAGGTCTTACTATAAAATTATTAACAAATTAATGTAAATGTAATCGCAGGCCACTCAAAGGGGGCTCCCTTGTAATCGCTTTGCCACTATAGGGGGCTCCCTCCTTAGAATATATTATTATTATTCTTTTTCTTGGATGATTTGATATGGATGGCCAACCTAATACATATATCTACCCTAAAGCTACATTGGTGAAGAGACATGATGGTTCACGTATGAAGAGACGTGATGGTTCACGTTATGAAGGGTTGTGATGGTTCACTTTATAAGTTAATAATATAATAATTAAATGATTAATAATACTAACTAATACTAACTAATAATGTTAGGATTGAGGATCCTAACATGCCACCCTCCTTAAAAAGAGCTTTGTATTGAAAGCTCAAAGTGAGAAGCTTTGTCCTTTGTTTTCCAAGAAGGATTTGTGTAAGTTCTTGGAATATTTTAATGGCATCCTTTTGTAGGCAGGGATATCGAGAAGGATGAAGCATTAGTGGGGGGTTGCCAAGAACAATAGTAGAATCTCCCTTAGGAAAATCATGATGACGATGGGAGGGTAACCCTTGGGGTTCCTCAAATACTTCAGAATGATGCATCAAAAGTGATGGTAATGATTTCATATCTTTTTTTGGTTCCTTGGTAGATCCAATGAAGGAGTGTGTAGTCACTCTGCGTTGGTTCCAAATAGGTTTGGTCATATGGCAAGAACTCACTATTGGTTAGGAAGGTATGTGTAGGTCTTGTAGAGTGCATGTTTGGCTAGCATTGATCACTTTGGGTATGTCTACTTCATCCTTGCTTGGTACATCAATCACTTCTTGCACATCGACCTCATTATCTTCATTACAATGAGTAGGTGCACTGGTCACTTCGGACACAACTACCTCATCTGCTTGCTCTATGGAGAGACAGGGATCAAATTCCTTCAATAAATACAATGTTAGTGTAGCACATTTATGGTGGGGTCCAAATTGTTCATCACAATTATCACAGAGTCCTTTTGCTCGTCGTTCCTTCATCTCCTCAAAGCTAAGATGTTTAATTTGTAAAGTTCGATTAGATTTTGGGGTTGTGTAAGTGCTTTGTGCCCTTCCATTATGCATAGATTTGGGAGCAATGTAAGTGGTCGATGATTTTTCCATAAGTGGTTTCCCTAATCATTGTTGTGCATTGATTTTATATTTAGCTAATTTTGCCAATCCATAGATCTACATCATGGTATAGGGATTGAACCTTGTCACCTCCATTCTAATTTCCACTTTTAATCCCCTAATGAAGCCATTGATGAGAATTGATTCATCCAATATTATGTTGTGTTTGGTGATATCCTCAAACTAAGTTTGATACTCATGCACAAAAGTGATTTGATGAAGATCTTTGAGCAATTCCCACATGATTGGGTCCCACATGGCTCTGATACCAAATGGTAAGACCCTAATGTCTTACTATAAAATTATTAACAAATTAATGTAAATGTAATCGCAGGCCACTCAAATGGGGCTCCCTTGTAATCGCTTTCCCACTATAGGGGGCTCCCTTCTTAGAATCTATTATTATTATTCTTCTTCTTGGATGATTTGATATGGATGGCCAACCTAATATATATATCTACCCTAAAGCTACATTGGTGAAGAGACATGATGGTTCACATATGAAGAGACGTGATGGTTCACATTATGAAGGGTTGTGATGGTTCACTTTATAAGTTAATAATATAATAATTAAATGATTAATAATACTAACTAATAATGTTAGGATTGAGGATCCTAACAGTATCATTATTTTAGTTAACTTAGCGTGGCAAGGATAATGGTGATGTTTGATTACACTCATGATTATGATGTTTCTAATACATTTATTTTAGCGATATTTACCATGTATTATAGGTGAATAATACTCATAGGGTGCCTTGATGATAACGTTATTAACACCTTAAAATTCTATTGATGGTAGATTATAATAATAATGCTTGTATATGTCCTTGGGTATCAAAATGAACTAACCCTTGCTGGAATATTGAAAAGAAACAAAAATTATAACATGAATGGTACCCTATGACTCCTACCTTTTTGAAGGAGTTTTGACGAATCGCACCTTGAGACTTCAAAATAATCTAGATTGGTAAGTCTCTCATTCAAAATCCAAAAATTAGTACAATCTGATATCTAAAAAATTAAATGTCACTCATGATGAGTGTAGAAAGGAAATACCAACTAGAAGGGAGAAACAGTCACAATCTACACTTTGGCATCTAATTGGTGTTGAAGCTAGGGGCATGATGGATGTTTATCCCCTTAAACACTATGACAGTCATTTATGAAGCAAACATATAAGAGTATGGATAGACATGCATACTCTCATGACTTTCTAATTGAGGAAAACACTAGACTAGCCTGGAGGAATATTCATTCATTTCTAAGAAATATTAAATGGACTCTTACCAAAGGATGAGAGGGAGATGAACATATGGGTACTTCCCTGGCAAACAATGAGTAGTCAATGCAGAGTAGGCAAAGGAAGGCAAAGGGTCTGAGAGAGATATTGAATGGAAGAAGAAAAAAATGATAGAAGTGAGAGTGGATGAGGAGAGCATAGATGGAGAAGGGAGAGCAGAGGAGGAGAAAGCTTATATTATCAAGGTTGAGGAGTGGTAAAAAAATCTCTCAACTTTGAACTATTGTTTTAGAACTAGTTTCTTGTGATAGAATTTCTTTGTATATTCTAGTGGTGATGCCTTCCTAATTGTTGTTATCATATTTTAGCATGTCCTTGATAAGAATAGTTGATCATACGATACCATCATCCGCTGACTATCCCATCCATATGAATATATTGCATCGCTATCTGTCATCTTGCAAATCACCAGTCTGGTACGACTATAACACCGGTTGCCCACATAAAAACCTTGGATGGAAGGACCATAGATAGCATCATGTTGTGACGTGAAATCCCAACTCATATCCAACCGAGATGAAAATTTGAGGTAGTGTCATCAACCATTTCACCACTTGTGAAAACAATAGAAAAGCCCATGTTGTGAGAACTCAGTCTGTGACCATGAATATGGTAGACTAGAATAGTTGGAAGGGTGATTCAAGGTTAACATTAATAAAATTCTACTTGGTAGATGTCCTATTAATTATTGTATCCTTCAGATATCCCAGTGTAGATATTTTATAAAATGATGTTGTTGATAGTTATAACATAGTTGTCTTTACTATTAACACTTTGATGGACATTTTAAAAAATGATGTTGTTGATAGTTATAACATAGTTGTCTTTACTATTAACACTTTGATGGATGCCATGTAAAATGATGTTGTTGATAGTTATATTATAGGTGTTTATACTATTAAAACTTTGGTGGATGCCATGTGAAATTATGCAGTTGATAGTTATGACATAGTTGTCTTTATTGCTTGAGGGAAGACATATTGTTGATATTTTTTTATATGAAGCCTTGATAGATGTCATAGAATGTTGTTGGGTAGTCCTAGGAAAGACATATTGTGGATGTTGGTAAATGTTTGATGGGCACCATATAATTTTATTAAATACTAACCTGGAAAAACATATTGCAGGTGTTATAAATATGGTTGTTATTACATCCAATAAGTTGGCTGACAATTTTGGGTGTTATTATCAATGTGACGGTGGAAACATCGTAGTTGTCTTATTTATAAATGCTTTGATGAATACCATATAAAATGATAGTGTTATCCAGGAGGATATATCATTGACGATTTTATCTATAGATTTTATGAATGTTATATGATGTGGTTCGTTATCCTGGAATGATCCATTGAGAATGTTGTTGTAAATGTTTTCATGGATGCTTTTTAATGTTGTTAAGTATTAGCCTGGGAAACGTATGATAGGTTTTATATGTTGTTTTTATTCTATCTAAATTAATGGCCGATGTCTCTAGGTGATGATACCAATGTTCTAGGTTGCATGATGTTTTAATTACCTTAAAAAAAAGGGTAATATACTGCTATTGAAAATGCCTAAAGCTAATACTTGGGATGTTGCTTGTTCTTTTAAATATTGTCTAGGTCGACGTTGGATCCCTACTTTAATAATACTTAGATAAAGGTTGTGGTGAAACCAAAAAACTCCTTGGAGAATGTCGAATTAATATTTTAGTCATTGCTTAGTCGAGAAGTATATTTTTATTTCTTTAAAAAATGGTTAAGACATTGAAGTATATACTCTCTAGTGATCCTTGGCTGCTTATGGAGAAGCATCACTCCCGAACTAATGTTTCATTAGATTTCAGATAAGGGTAAGTATTTTGTCATGTTGTGAATTGATTCAATATCTTGAATAATATGTGGCAATCATTGAAAGTTAATTTGTATGAACACTTCAGTTGTAAAGTATATGAATGCTCTCATCTACGCATGACCAGACACCAAAGTGAGGTATTGGATAGCACTCAATGAAGTGCTAGAAGGAGGATTATCATTGTTTTGGTAATATAGAGTAATGACACCCTTCAATATTGGTAATTCAATATGGTCTAGAGTTCTATCAGCACTGTTGATAGTCTACTGAAGTTTTGGGCCTTGCTTCCTCACAGGAGGTGGGTGAGCAATCAACCATATTTATGTCCAGTACATGGTTATAATATGTAAATACTTAATATTTTTAGCATTGGAAGGTAACTTAGAATATACCCAACTCAAGATATAAAATATATACTCGAGCAGAATCATTCTTAGTGTAGAAAAATATTAATAATGGTTTTGTGGAAAACTTGTATTTTCTCATCAAGAAGTATAGAAGAGGGCTCATTACTTCTTAATATGTAATACAACAATTCGTGTGAGTGGGATTTATGGGGTCCCTCTCTATGATAAAATAAATAAAACCATAAAACTCAATTATTAAACCTCTTAACCCATAAAGAATGGTTATTTCCTTTAGGGTTATGGTATGTAGGGATAATGGGGTCTCTATATGCCTTAAAGGTTAACATTGGGATATGAGTAGAAAGAGAGAACTACAAAGTAGTACCTCAAATGGATTGTATTACAAGAATTTGTGAATAATAAAATGGAAAGTGATTTTGAGGTTGGGTTTATTCCCGTGAGGGTTCCCAAGGTAAATATCTTGTTATATAATCACGTATCTTGAATATTAGTCTCTATCATTGATTTGTATTCATTGTTGGAACTATTTTTGCTTGGCATAATGAAGTAATATAAGTATGAGAAATTTGTTGCACCTTTTTTTGTAAGCTCACAATCTATTTAAAATTCATTGAGTAAATGGGTCATATTCTACGTCTTACAAGTGAGGTAAAAAGATAAATTATGGAAGGGTGGGGAAATACCTCTGAGGAATGAATAATATTTAGAACAAGCAAATCATGAAAAGTGTAATTCTAAATGTTAAATTCTATACCTATTTAGATCACACTTTTTTCTTAGATGTAAATTAGAGATCCATTGAGTGAGACTGATAGCTTGAGCTAGCTCATCAAGGAGATAATACAGATAGTGGAGCTCACTCACCAATGCATCGATACAGATAGCTTGTGCTAGCTCATCATGGATATGAGATTGATAGCTAAGCTAGATCATGAATTAAGTGAGACATATAGCTTAGGATAGCTCATCATGGAGATGAGACTGATAGTTAACCTAACTCACCTTGTAATGAGATAGATAGTCTAGATAGATCATCTTGGGAGATGAGACAAATAGCTAAACTAAATTACTACCTCAAGGTGGTTAAGAGATTGGGCTAACTCATTAGGATATGAGATCGATAACTAAGCCAACTCATGGACTTGATGATATAGATAGTTCACTAGCACATTGGTGAGATAGGATGGATAGTGAAGCTAACTCAACCTATAGGTATAAGTTATCCTTTTCAAGTATAGATATAGAGGCTCAGGATAAGATATTTCTAGGGAACAATCTAGGATCATGTAGAGCTCATATATGTATTTAAAATAATTGGAGAAAAATTTTGGATCGTGACATCGACTATCAGAGCTCAAGGTCGTAGGACTATGATATTTCATAGGCAAATAACTAGCTACATCTAGAGGAGTTATGGAGGGCTCAAACCTTCACTAGGACTCATGCCTTACTCGAAGCAAGAATAGCCCAAAAAAATAAAAATAATAATAATTTCTTATCTATATTATAGATAATATAAAATCCTAAGAGGGAAATTATAACCTGAATTGATCTATCTTCTTGTGTGACTAGGATATGGAACCAAAAACAAGGATGGGAGGGAAACTAAAGAATACAATCTTATAAAGGGGGGGTGAATAGTATAAGATAACTTTTTACTTTTCTTTCCCAATAAATATTATGAAATATATAAATGTAAATATCAACAGTAGTAATTAAAATAATGCAAAAATTGCCACACACAATAGAGACACCAATTTAACGTGGTTCAACCAATGTGGGCTAGTCCACGGAGAAAATATTTCACAAAAATTTTCTCAAGAAATCTCTTGGGAATTATTTCCCTATTATAATGTTTATGTACCTCTATCCAAAGGAGACACCAATCTCCTAATAAATTTCATTGATATCTATCCACAGGAGAACTCCTCCTCTGCTCTGGTTGGTGATCTTCTAGAAGAACTTCTACCTCCACTGCACTGGCTTATGGATCTCTATCCACTAAAGACTCATGTCCTCACTTAGAAGACCTATCATCACTACCCTAGCTAATGGAACTCTATCCACTAGATACTTTTGTCCTCTATACTTTGTCACCTCCAAAACTTACTCTCAAATCTATCTCAAATCTGCACTAAACATGGTCCTTCAATCTAGCACAAATCTTCTCAATATCTGTCTTTGATCTGCACTAAACATAGTCCTTCGGTCTAGCACAAATATACTCAATATTTTTCTCTGGTATGGCACAAACCTATCCTAAAATATGCACCAAAATATATTCTCAAATCTATCCTCAAGCCTTAACACAAAGCTTGACTCAATTACAAATCAACTCTGCTAGATCTACCTCAAACCTTAACTCAAGGTTTGAAAAAATCAATCAATAAATTTTTCTCACAAGTCTTCTCAAATACTTGCCTCAAATCTATCCACAAGTCCTCTCTAGAACTTGCTCTCACTACTCTCAATTCTTCACCAAGACTTACCTCAAATCTTCTCAACAAGTCCTTACTAGAACTTGTCCAATATGCTCAACAATTCTTCACCAAGACTTGTCTCAAATATTCTCAATAATTCTTCCTCAAATTTGTATTATAAGCTTCCAAAAAAGCTTACTCAAATCAACTCAATCTATCACAAAATTCTCTTTAATCACACCAACAAGTTTCACATAGAATCTTGTTCAATCTTACAAAAATATATAGAGAATTGTTAGAGACTCAATATACTTCAAATTCACAATAATGCTCAATCAATTTCATTCTTTCTTTTCACCACAGAAACATATAGAGAATTTTTAGAGACTCAATATGTTTCACTCACAACAATGCTCAATCACTTTCAATCTCTCTTTTAACTCAATCCAGAAATAAAGAACAATTTGTTTCACATAACTTGAACTATCACTTCAACACTTCCAATCAACTAGGCTCAATCAACTCCACTCAACCAATCACTCAATGAAATATTTTTCAACAATTATTATCAAACAAACCTCACATAACAACGATACTCATGATCTTCAATAAAATCTAATCATGCACATGAAGGCTCACTCAATATTTCCAAAAATGCTTATCAAATAAGCTTTCTATCATCAACCTTTATTCCATAAAAACCTTCATCAATCAATATTGGATATCTCAATACCAAACTCAATAATACTTATCAAACAATCCTTTTCACTCCAACTTAGCATTCACAACATCCAATACAACAATATTTTACTCACAAGGAAGATGTACCCATACCTTTTATTTTGATGGAAATATATCTTCAAAACTTGTCTTAACCACAATCAAATTTTCTTTACCAACACTAGGGTTAGGTTACCACAACCTCTCTCAAGATCTCCACAAAATAATTTTCTCAGATATTATATTTCATACAAAATAAAAAGTCCTTTTGTACACCTTATAATATCCAAACTCACAATATTCAACTCAATAATTTCACCATAACACAACACTTAACAATTTTCCATGCATACCTTATAATCTCCAAACTCACAATATTCAACTCAACAATTTCATTAAAACAACATGCATAGCAAACTCCCTTATACACCAAAATTCAAAATAAAATATTTTAATTTTTCTTTACCTTATAACTCCCCTAAGAACTTAACATCCACGATAATCTCAAAGCATTTAATTTTCAACACCTTGGAAAAACAAAATCGAATGGCATACCTTTTATTTTGTTCTGCCCATAAAAAACTAACTTCGGTGGATTAGAACATGTGACCTTTGTCCTCCCAATGCCCTAGCTCCAAGCTAGGCCACCAACTGGGATATGCACCCACATGAAATACAACATGCATGATGTCCAAAAAAACCTACCACACTGCAAAAATGCCAAAAAAAATGGATGGACTCTTTCGTCCAAAATGTCGATCGCGTGGATCGAACCACGATCTCCTCCATGCAAACCTTAACACTCTCCCAACTGTTATCTGTGCTACCACCATCGGTGGGATGCCAAACCACTATGCAACCTTTGTTCTTTCATTTCCCTCCAAGCACTTTTAAATTCAAATTATCCTCTCTTTAAACACAACGCTCGATAATTCTTTTGCATTCAAAGGTGTGATGAAAAACTTAGGAAATAGAAATCATTTCCTATATAAATACTCATTCCTCTTTTGATTTCTCACGTCGACCCTTTTTTAGAATTTAAAAATTTGAATTAAATTATTAAATATTAATTTTAAAAACCTTTGCCTCCCTTACTAATTTAAATTTAATCAAATATTAAAATATCTTAATTTAAATTAAACCTTTGAAAATTGCTCATGGGTCTTTTCAATTTGGACTTCATTTTTCTTCACCTTGTTATTTGGACCGAAATATTATAATAATAAAATATTATTATTTAATTCAAAATTGCTTCTCCTTTCTTGGTTTTTCATCCTTTGGGCCCTTTTTAGGCATATAATATTAAAATAAATATTATATCCTATTCCTTTCCAAGACCTTCCTGCTTTTGGAAAAACCACTTGATGTTCTTAATGACGACGACATTAAACCAATATTCTTTTGACATCAATGACAATAAAACCACTCAAAATTTCCAACAATCTCCCCCTTTGTCATTGATGGCAACCCCTTTATTTTTACCATTCCTTTTTCTTTTTCAAAAGCTTTTTTCCTTTAGAAACTGCTCCCCTTGACTGAATGCTCTCCCCATAACTCAAATCTCTCTCCCTTTGTCATTAATGGCAAAGGATCACCTTTGGGGCTTGGGGCTAAGAATGAGATTCTTAGCTTAGCCCCTCCCCCACATCCTCTTGAGGTGATTAATTTGAGGGTGGAAGTATTTCTACTCCCAACATACACTGATATTTACCTTTGTCCACTTTCTTCCTCAACTAATTCTTTTGATTCCTCTGACTATTCCTATTTTTCTCTAAACTACTTTGTTGTATGCCCATCATTATTGCGCTTATAACACTTAATATTATTATTCCTTAAAGATGCAAATATCTTTGGGTTTCTTCTGGTGAAGACATATCCATTCCTATCATGAATCCTGCAATTTACTGTCTTGTGACCAAACTGATTACAAGAGTAGCAATACCCTTGAAAAAGTTGTATGTTTCTGAAACTTCAAAATTCCTGTCTTTCATGTGTCCTGCATTATGTAGCCTTGTACCCAAACTTGTGACATGATAAACATATTCCATTGAAACTACCTTGCCTTGACCCTATTGGTCTCCTAGTTTCTTTTACCCTGCATTGGTTCCTATTACATCTGTTCCTCATTTGTGAATTATTCTTTTCCTTTTTGAAATTTATGTTGTCCAACTCATCCTCAGAAGTCTCACTTTCTCTTACACTCTCTTCTTCTAAAGCTTCTTCTTCTTCAAAGCTTTATATTGAATCCTCTTATTGCTTTATTTGTTTTTATTCAAATCCAAGTCTGATTTTATTTGATGACCATCTCTGTATCTTGATCATATTATTTACAATTTTTGAGCTTCTTCCAAATCTGTGTAACTTGTCCCTAGACTCTTTTGCTTCCTTCCTTAGTAAAGCTACCTCATGCTCTAAACTTTCACATTATAATACCTTTGCTTCTAACTTTTCCTTGAATATCTATGTCTTAGCTATTGAGTTGGTTAGATCCTCTATAAGCTTTCCTTTCTCTTCATCACATTCTTGAAATTTAAGCTTGAGTTTTGAGTTTTGATTTTTTACATCCCTTAATGCATCAAGGGCATGAATAATCTCACCCTCAAGATCAACTTCTTCATTCTTTGATTCTTCCTCTATTTTTTACCTTTGGGATCATATTCATTTCTTTCTGACTTATATTCTATAGGATCACCTCCTTATTTCTCTAATGCCAAGAGTAGATTCTCTTCTGGTACTTCAAGTGTATCTTCATATTCATCATCACTAAAACTAAATCCATTCCTTGTACAAATATCTTCAATATGACCAAAGTTACCAGATCTAAAACACTTGAGGATTATTGGTGACATTTTCTTAACCACTTCATTTTCTTTTGCTAAAAATGGAACTTCATATTTATCATTATCTAAGGAACTATCATCATTATCACTTGAGCTCTTACCTGCCTTGCCTGCATAGAAACTCTTCTTATGCCTTTGGAAAAACTTGTTTTCTTGTGTACTTTTTCCATCCTTATTTTTCATTTGGTACTTGTGATTTCCTGTTTTCCTGTTCTTATGATCCTATTTTTCTTCATTATTGCTATTTATTGCCTCTGGAAAATCATATGCATAGTGACCATATTTTCCACAATTGAAACATCTAACTGATTTTGTACCTTTATACTTTCTTGATTCCTTGTTCCTTCTACCATAGTTTGCTTCTTCATCACTGGATGACTCATTGCTTGAATTTGAATTCTTACCCTTAGTCTTCTTGGTGGATTTAAATGTTTCTTCTTTCTGGGGAATAGGTTACTCTTTTGTTCTTATCTCAAATGTTGTGAGAATTCCATGTAATTCATCCCTTGTTAAAAGATCAATATCTTTCGACTCTTCTATTGTTGAAATATTTTCACTAAACCTTTTTGGAAGTGACCTTAGAATATTATCACATACATCAGGTTCTTGAAATTCAAGCCCAAATCCTTGCATGGAGTTAACAACCTCATACACACGAAGTAGATATTCCACAATGTTTTCTTCATCCTTCATTTTTAGGTCTTCAAATGCACTCTTGAATTTTTACAACTTTACCCTTTTGACCTTTTTATCTCCTTCATATATGCCTTGCAACTTATCCCAAATTTCCTTTGCTGATTTGCAATGCATAATATTTATAAACTTTGTTTCATGCAAGCCCTTTTGAATTGCATTCATTGCTTTTGAATTGTAATGATGTAGAAGCTTACCATATTTATCTGTAGGTGGAGTTGCTAGTGGTGTGTATCCATTTTCAACTACTTTCCATATTTTATTTCCAAGTGCCATTAGATGAAACTTCATCCTTGTCCTCCAAAGTATATAATTGTTCCCATCGAATAATGGTGTTGAGTTTTTTGAATATCCATTCTAATAATCCATCTTTGTTCTTGTAATATTTTCCTTCAATCTGTTAAACTCTTCCAAAGGAACCCACTCTAATACCAATTGAAGAACACAAGCTTATACTGAGAGGGGGTGAATAGTATAAGACCATTTTTTACTTTTCTTTCCCAATCAATATTATGCAATATATCAATGGCAATATCAACAACAATAATTAAAACAATGCATAAATCACCACACACAATAGAGACATCAATTTAACGTGGTTCAGCCAATGTGGGCTACTCCACAGAGAAAATATTTCACTAAAATTTTCTCAACAAATATCTTGGAAATCCTTTACCTATTACAATGTTTATGGACCTCTGTCCAAAGGAGACACCAATCCCCTAATCAAGTTCATGGATCTCTATCCATAGGAGAACTCCTCCTCTACTCTGGCTAGTGATCTTCTAGAAGAACTGTTGCCTCCACTACACTGGCTTATGGATCTCTATCCACTGAAAACTCCTATACTCACTCAGAATACCTATCCTAACTGCCCTATCTAATGGATCTCTATCCACTGGAGACTATTGTCCTTTATACTTTGTCACCTCCAAAGATTTCTCTCAACTCTATCTCAAATCTGCACTAAACATAGTCCTTAGGTCTAGCACAATCTACTCAATCTATGTCTCTGATCTGCACTAAATGTAGTCCTTCGATATAGCACAAATCTGCTCAATCTCTATATCTGGTTTGGCACAAACCTATCCTCAAATCTGCACCAAAATCTATCCTCAAGCCTTAACACAAATCTTGACTTAATCAAACAAACCTCACATAATAATGATACTCATGATATTTCACAAACTCTAATCATGCACATGAAGGCTCACTTAATATTTCCAAAAATTCTTATCAAACAAGGTTTCTATCATAAACCTTTATTCTAGAAAAACCTTCATCAATTAATATTGGATATCTCAATACCAAAATCAACAATGCTTATCAAACAATTATTTTCACTCCAACTTAGCATTCACAACATCCACTCCAACAATATTTTACTCACAAGGAATATGTACCCATACCTTTAATTTTGATGGAGATATGTCTTCAAAACTTGTCTTAACCACAATCAAATTTTCTTTACCAACACTAGGGTTATATTACCACAACCTCTCTCAAGATCACAAAATAATTTTCTCAAAGATTATTTTTCATACAAAATAACAAGTCCTTTTGTACACCTTATAATATCCAAACTCACAATATTCAACTCAATAATTTCACCATAACACAACACTTAACAATTTTACATGCATACCTTATAATCTCCAAAATCACAATATTAAACTCAACAATTTCATTAAAACAACATGCATATCAAACCCCCTTATACACCTTATAATATTAATCACCAAAAATCAAAATAAAATATTTTAATTTTTCTTTACCTTATAACTCCCTTAAGCACTTAACATCCACAATAATATCAAAGCATTTAATTTTCAACACCTTAGAAAAACAAAATCGAATGGCATACCTTATATTTTGTTCTACCCAAACAAGACTAACTTTTGTGGATTCAACCATATGATCTTTGTACTCCCAATGCCCTATATCTAAGCTAGGTCACTAACTAAGCTGCGTGTCCACATGAAACACAATGCGCACATTGTCCCACAAAAACCTACCACACTACAAAAAAACCAAATAAAATAGAAGAACGCCTCTTTCCTCTAAAATTTCAATCGTGTGGATCGAACCACGATCTCCTCCACGCAAACCTTAACACTCTCCCAACTACCATCTATACTACCACCATCGGTGGGATGCCAAACCACTATGCAACCTTTGTTCTTTCATTTCCCTCCAAACACTTTTAAATTAAAATTATCCTCTCTTTAAACACAGTGCTTGATAATTCTTTTGCATTTGAAGGTGTGATAAAAAAATTAGGAAATAGAAATCATTTTCTATATAAAGACTCATTCATATTTTGATTTCTCACGTCGGCCATTTTTTCAAATTTAAAAATTCGAATTTAATTTTTAAATATTAAATTTAAAGACCTTTACCTCCTTTACTAATTTATTTTAAAATTTTAATCAAAGATTAAAATATTTTAATTTAAATTAAACCTTTGGAAATTTCTCATGGGTCTTTTCAATTTGGACTTCGTTTTTCTTCACCTTGTTATTTGGTCCAAAATATTATAATAATAAAATATTATTATTTGGTCCAAAATATTATAATAAAAAAATATTATTATTTAATTCAAACTTGCTTCTCCTTTCTTGTGTTTTCATCCTTTGGGCCCTTTTTAGACATATAATATTAAAAATAAATATTATATCATATTCCTTTCCAAGACCTTCTTGCTTTTGGAAAAACCACTTGATGTCCTTAATTATGATAACATTAAACCAATATTCTTTTGACATCAATGAAAATAAAACTACTCAAAATTTCCAATAAAAACTATCCTACTAACTAGACAGACCAGGCAAGGTAACAATGAGGGTAGAGATTCAAATGAAGAATCAAGAAATTTTGCTAGGGAGAGAGGGTAACTATCCTACTACTTTAAGAGAAAATGTAAAATTAGAGACAACTGCTAGAAGCCATAACCAATCATGACTCATAGGCTATGAACTCTGAAGTCAAGAAAATCAACACCCTTTCCACGGAGGCCCAAGAAGCTAGGGCTCAGTTGGAGGTAGATATG
Organism: Wollemia nobilis; assembly: GCA_028583015.1. Taxonomy (NCBI): domain Eukaryota; kingdom Viridiplantae; phylum Streptophyta; class Pinopsida; order Araucariales; family Araucariaceae; genus Wollemia; species Wollemia nobilis. Next base: position 4,051,539 of record JAQPPZ010016829.1, on the reverse strand, counting down.
GGTAAGAATTGGAAGCACATGCGCTCCACCAAGTTTAATGGGGAAGGAGGTGAGGATGCAGTCACATTTTGGTTAAGGGAATTGGAAACTTGCTTCACCATTCACAATTTCTTCACAAGTACCTACACGTCCTCGGCCACCATGCACTTACTAGGTGTTGGACTTGACTGGTGGGAAAATTTTAGTGAAAATAGAAAAATCAAAGTAGTTGATCTGAAATGGGAAGATTTCATGGCTACTTTTAAGGAAAAATTTCTCATAGAGAATTTCTACTCTCAAAAATTCAAGTTCACAAATATTCGACATGGAAATAAAATTGTGGAAGGCTACTGTCAAAATTTTATTAAGTTGTTGAGGTATGTGTCTGCTTATGATGAAAAGATGAAGATTCATAAATTTATCCTTGGGGAATACCCTAGGATTGGACATAAAGTAGACATGCATGAATCAAGAACCATACAAAAATCTTATGACCTGGCCAAAAGGGTAGAAGTCTACCTAAAACCCATCTTTGATTATCCAGGCACATCCGAAGAGACTCGCCAAGCCCTCAGGAAGAGAAATAGTGCAGGATTCATGAAGTGGGAATGAGAATATGAGCAAGCCATAAAATAAACCCCCAAGAATGATAATATAAATTATGGAAGGTAAATTAAATTTAAGAAAACATTTTGAGGAAATAAAAAGAGCCTAAACCTCAACAAAAACGATCAAAGGCCACCACCAAAGTAACCCAATCCTGCACAAGCACAAAATATCAAGAAACTTAAGCAAGAGGTACACCCAATACCTAAGGGTGGATGTTACAACTGTAGAGGCCTGCATTATACCAACCAGTGCCCATTAAAATTAGGTCCAATTAATAAAAGGAAGGAACCAATGCATAATATTTATGCAGTAATGGGGAGTCAAAACCTGGAAGAGCAAGCCATCCCTCTACTCATAAAGGGTAAAATTTTTGGTTTGGATGTAAAAAAATTAATATATAGTGATGCTACTAATAGTTTTATTTCATCTAGCTTAATCAAGAAGATACTAGAAAGACCTAAAATCTTAGTGTGCGGATGGAAAGTTGAGTATGGTTCAAGATAGATCTACTCAGTGGATCAATGCTACCCTATGACTAAAATCAACCTGCTTAGTGGATTGACCTTAGGATACCTCTACGTAGCACCACTACATGCCTTTGATGTAATCTTAGGATTGTATTGGTTAGAAGACCATATGACTATGATTGATTTCTAGTATAGGTGGATTAAATATTCATAGGATGGGGGAGCACAATTGAGAGTCTATAGCAAACATAGGACATTTCAACCTCTTATTATTTCTACTATACAACTAAAGAAAGCCATTAGAAAGGGTAGATCAATATACATTATGAATCTCAATGAAATAAAACAAGAAAGAAGGAAGGAAATGTTTTAAAAATACCTCGTACAACAAGATTTTATAGACGTGTTCCCTAAGGATCTACCAGGACTTCCCCTAAAATGTGAGTTTTATTTCACCATTGAGCTACAACCTGGAACAAAGCCCATCCATCGAGCTCCTTATAGAATGAATCCTATTGAGATGCAAGAGCTTAAATTTTAGCTACAATTACTATTGGAAAAAGGACTAATCATACCAAGTGTGTCACCATGGGGTTAATTATGCATAGATTATAGAATGCTTAACAAGGCAGCCATCAAGAACAAATTTCCCTTACCCAGGATAGAAGACCTCTTTGACCAGTTTAAGGGGGCTACTATTTTCCTAAAGATTGATTTGAAATCGGGTTATCACCAACTAAGAATTTGTGAAGAGGAAACCCATAAGACATCATTCAAAACTAGGTATGATCATTATGAGTTCACAATATTACCATTTGGGCTAACCACTGCTCCAGTAGCATTCATAAAATTGATGAATAACATATTTATAAGGTAATTGGACCAGTTTATCCTCATATTCCTAGATGATATCCTGATATATTCCCAAAATAGGGTGGAGCATGATATACACCTTCTAATCATGCTTGAGTTGCTAAGGAAGCATTGACTGTATGGTAATCTAGACAATAGTTACTTCTATATGTTCGAAGTGCAGTACCTAGGGCACATAATATCAGAAAGAGGAATTGTAGTAGATCCAAAGAAGGTCAAGGCTATATTGAACTGGCCTGCACCTACCAATGTAACAGAGATATGAAGCTTTATGGGTATGATCTGTTACTATAGACACTATGTGAAGGATTATTCCAAGATAAACCATACAATAAATAACCTACAAAGAAAATGGAAGGAATTCAAGTGGATAGATGAATGTAAGTCTGCCTTTGCATTACTCAAGTAGAAGGTTACTAGACACCCATTTTGAAAATTTTGGATCCTCAGGGTAATTTTTCTGTGTGTACAAATACCTCCTTAAAAGGGTTGGGAGGTGTGCTCTCTCAGGACAAGGTTGTCATAACATATGGATCACAAAAACTTAAGAAGCATGAGATCAATTATGCTAATCATGATTTAGAATTGGTAGTAGTTGTGCACACTCTTAAGATCTAGTGGCACTATCTAGTGAGGAGACCCTTGGAACTAAGGATAGACCATCAGATTCTAAAATATATCTTCACTCAGCCTTTACTAAATGTAATACAGAGGAGGTGTATGGAGTTCCTCATAGAGTATGACTTTGGTATTGAATAATCAAGGAAAAGGAGAATAAAGTAGCTTATACCTTAAGTAGGAGGAGACATATTACTGCTCTAACCTGCAACCATGTGTACTTGATGGACCAAGTCATACAAATGCAATATCAATATGAGGATTACCACCAAATTTGGGGCAAAATGGAGAAAAAACCCAAGGAAAAAAAGAAATTTGGTTACAAGGATGATCTTTTATGTTTTAAGGATTGGGTAATGGTACCAAATATAGGTGATCTAAGGAGGCAGATCATGTAGGAGGTACATATATACCCTTATTTCACTCACCCAAGGGATAAAATATGAGGGAAAACATGAAGAAGACTTTTTACTAGTCGGGAATGAAGCGAGATATCATTGAGTTTGTTATGCAATGCCTTGAATATCAAAAGGTGAAGATCAAGCATAAACACCCGACAGGTCTATTGTATCCGCATGACATACCTATGCAAAAGTGGTAGGTTATTTCAATGGACTTCATTGTAGGTTTACCCAAGACTAGGCTCCAACATGATGCAATTCTTGTTGTAGTTGATAAATTAACTAAGGCTGCACATTTCATAGCAGGAAACACCAAGGATGATACCCTAGTTGTGGCTAATAGGTTCACCAAAGAAATATTCATACTCCATGGTTACCCCAAGGTAATTATTTTAGATAGGGACTCCAAGTTCACAACCAAATTTTGGCAAGCTCTACATTGTGTCATAGGCACTAGAATCAACATTAGCTCTACCTATCACCCAAAAATTAATGGGTAGACCAAAAGGGTGAACCAAGTTTTGGAATACATATTGCACATGTACTGTATGGATCATAATTCTAAATGGGAGGACTATATGCATTTTGTGTAATTCACCTACAATAATTGCCATCATTTATCCCTAGGCATGTCCCCATTTGAAGCCATGTATGCAGGACACCTTTATCTTGGTATAATACAGAGGATCAAGCTATACTTGGGCCTAACATGGTTAGGGAAATGGAGGACAAACTAAGGATAATTAGGTGGAGGCTTAAGGAAGTCGTGGATCATCATAAAAGATATGTTGACCTAAAGAGAACTTCAAGGGAGTTATCGATAGGGATAAAATATTCTTGAGAATTAGATCTAGCAAGAGCACCATCAAGTTAGCAAAACTAAACCCCCATTTTGTTGGAACTTTTGAGATCACAAGGAAGATTAGTCTGGTGGTGTACAAACTAGCTTTACCACCCAATCTATCTAAGATCCATAACACTTTCCACATATCTCTACTTAAGAAAAACATTGCTAATCCTAGTCATGTGTGGGATTTTTCTAATTTGTAGATGGTGGAACCCGATACCATTGAGGTGTAGCTAATAAATATCCTAGAATTTTGATCTAAAGTTATGAGGAAAGAGACCCTATAGCACTGCAAGGTCTAATGTGACCAATATTCATAAAGGAGTGCTACTTGGGAGAAAGTAAATGTTATGAGAAAATATTTTCCTTTTGAAAACACGAGATTCCGAAAACAAAAAGGATAAACTAAAATTGCAATGTAAATGAAACTAAAATAACGCTTAAACCCTATGTTATTGAAAATTGCATAAAAAGAAAGAACATGAACACAAGATATTAAAGCAATATAAAAATCGGCCCTTTTATTGATATGCTTTGCGAATTCGTGTTACAATGCGTCTCCTTCCTTTTTATGGGATAGGAGCGTTAAATATTGCTCTTTTACAACTTGTTTCAGAATTCCTTCTTCCGCGTGCCCACATATAAGATGGGCGAACCAAAACGTCGTCGTCGCTTGCGTTGGTAAAGGTAGATTCCTCGCTGCTCCTCTAATGCTGCAAATCTGCGTTCAAAGAAACAAACAAAGAATCAGTAGCACCTGTGTATGAAAAATAAAAGATAAATCTAACTATGATTAAAATGAATCTAAATGAAATGAAGACTTGACAAAAGCATAAACATGAAACTAGCTAAATACTATAAAAGAAATAAAGCGGGGGGTGCCCGAAGGCAAACCACCCGCGGGTGAAACTTTGCTTCGACACCAATCCGCTTAGGATGGGTCCGAAACCTGATGTGATGTGTTGTCGGCAAATTGGTAGAATATTGTGGTCAAAAAATCGGTGTTGGTTCTTGATTCGTGCCTTCAAAAGTCACCCAATAACCTCTCTTTCGATTAAGAGATTATGGATGTTGAAAACACAAATCGCAAGTAAATGAATTAGCAGACACTTCGTCGCTCAAAATGCTCCTTCTCGGTATCTCTTTTGGGTGAGGAAACTCACCATTTTATAGACCCAAGGGGTCTCTTTGAATTAACATGCAAAAGTGTTTCTTTGCATGAATGCTTTTTTGTGAAGAGAAGACTTCTTCTTGATCAAGGGATTCTTAACTGTCTCTGTGCATGTCTTTGTGTGTTTTAGAAAAGCTCACTTGCACTCCCATGCAATGAAGGGATAGCTAAGTGGCAAATCTGAGTTGTCTTAAAAAGCTCACTCTTATTCCCATGCAGTGAAGGGAAAGTCAATTGGCGGATATGAGTTGTCAAAAGAACTCACTCGCACTCCTATGTCATGCAAGAAAAGCTAAGTGGCAGTTCTGAGTTGTTATATGCCGAGATTTGACTTTTTGTCGGTCAAACCTGACATTCGTCCCACCCCGAAGCGAGCGCTGGTAATCGTCCCTGGGTGAGACGAGTATCAGTCCGCACTCGTCCCTGGGTAGGACGAGTACAAACCGCACTCGTCCCTGGGTGGGACGAATAAGAAATAAAGTGTCTAAAAGGTGCCAAATTGATTTCTGACTTGCAAAACTGCTGTGTGAGTGGTTAGAACCACTGTTTAACCTCTGAGGGCTGCCCTGGGGGCTGTGTGTTAGTGCGATCAGTGCTTGTTGTCACATAATCGGATTGGTGCTGTTTTGGTGTCTACAGATGCCCCTTTTTGGGAAGCGTTGCACATGGTGCAGTGTTGAGCAAAAATATATAACCAAAGCACTAATGATTAGGGTTTCTCAATAACCTAACCAACTCTTGATGCCCCAAGTATGGAAAGGGCACGCATTCTTGAATCCTTGCTTCTGACGAGCTAAGGAACTTAAATCAAGCATTAACCTGGTTCGGTGAGGTATTACTTGAACTTAGACATTGATCAGTCATGAAGAGGCAAAGGGCGCAACCTTTTGTTGTGGGAACCTTGAGTTCATGATTCACGAATGCCAAGTATATGATCAGTTTGTGATGATTGCTTGTTTGCTGCCCCAAGCAGGGGCGCGATTGTCTTTTGCAATGATCCTTTGAATGCGTGTCATTTCCAAGACTGGGTATATTGGTGTTGATTGGCAACTAAGTGTGACTACCCCCTCAAGCGACGAATCGATGAGGGAATGACCGACATGAGAAAAGCGACGAGTCGCTTGACCCAAGATGACTTGTGCAAGGGTGCCTTTAGATGGTTTACCGGTAAGCATGCTCGAGCAGTTTCTCGATTGTTTTGACCTATTTTTGGTGAGTGTGAACCCATTTTGAGATGCCATTTGGGGTTAACATTGGCGAAAATCCGTCTTCCCGTGGAGCGGTCCGGCTATGGTAGCCTTCTTAGGGAGTAGGATAACGACAAGGTATACCCCGACATCAGTTTTCTTATGCCAAGAGGTTAAGTGCAAGAGCACTTTTGTCCGGCAATTTTTAGTGGTTTTGTTGGCATTTGTCATTTTTATGTGTTGGTTATTTTTGATTGTTTTTTTTTTTTTTCGTCCCGGGGTGGGACGAGTGCCGTGATGGTACTCGTCCCGGGGTGAGACGAGTGCGCCACGGTGGTACTCGTCCCGGGGTGGGACGAGCGCGCCGAAAAGCGCTCGTCCTCGTCCCGGTCAAGGACGATTACCAGCTGGCAAAAAGTATAAATATGCGAAAATGACGGATTTGGCTCATTTGCATTGTTCATCGATTGCGATTTGGAGCTCTGGGGAGGAGGAGGTAGATTTTCTGACGCGAAGCGCTGCCGGATTTTCCAGCCACCATGAGTGCACAGACCGGGTCGTCGAGCGGCGGAGCCGAGGCGAGACCAGTAAGTGCACTATCTCCTCGATTGTGAATTTGAAAAATGCAAATGTGTTTTTATTGTTTGTTGTTTGTTTAAAACATGAAACCCTAATTAATTAAATTAAAAGGTAAATGAATGAAACCAAATGAAACATGGATGCAAACCGATGGAAACTTAGATGGAAAACCATAGGATAAACCCAAAATGAAACTTAGAGTAACACTTTAGGGTAACCATGGTTAAAAATGTTTTTCTATGTGAATGGTAAAACTTAGGTCGAAACCGTAGGTAAACCATGCCCATATTTTTTTTTTTTTTTTTTTTTGTAATTTTTATGGAATTAAAAATGGAAAAGAATTTTTTTGTTGAAATGGTAAACTTAGGTTGAAACCGTAGGTAAACCATGTCAAATTTTTTTTGTTTTTGATGAAATGAAAGATGAATTTTTTTGTTTGAAATGGTAAACTTAGGTAAAACCGTAGGTAAACCATGTCAAATTTTTGTTGTTTTTGATGAAATTAAAGATGAAAAATTGATGATTTTTTTGTTTTGAAATGGTAAACTTAGGTAAAACCGTAGGTAAACCATGTCAAATTTTTGTCGTTTTTTGATGAAATTAAAGATGAAAAATTGATGAATTTTTTTGTTTTGAAATGGTAAACTTAGGTAAAACCGTAGGTAAACCATGTCAAATTTTTGTCGTTTTTGATGAAATTAAAGATGAAAAATTGATGAATTTTTTTGTTTGAAATGGTAAACTTAGGTAAAACCGTAGGTAAACCATGTCAAATTTTTGTCGTTTTTTGATGAAATTAAAGATGAAAATTGATGAATTTTTTGTTTTGAAATGGTAAACTTAGGTAAAACCGTAGGTAAACCATGTCAAATTTTTGTCGTTTTTTGATGAAATTAAAGATGAAAAATTGATGAATTTTTTGTTTTGAAATGGTAAACTTAGGTAAAACCGTAGGTAAACCATGTCAAATTTTTGTCATTTTTTGATGAAATTAAAGATGAAAAATTGATGAATTTTTTGTTTTGAAATGGTAAACTTAGGTAAAACCGTAGGTAAACCATGTCAAATTTTTATCGTTTTTGATGAAATTAAAGATGAAAAATTGATGAATTTTTTTTGAAATGGTAAACTTAGGTAAAACCGTAGGTAAACCATGTCAAATTTTTGTTGTTTTTGATGAAATGAAAGATGAAAAATTGATGAATTTTTTTGTTTGAAATGGTAAACTTAGGTAAAACCGTAGGTAAACCATGTCAAATTTTTGTTGTTTTTTGATGAAATTAAAGATGAAAATTGATGAATTTTTTGTTTTGAAATGGTAAACTTAGGTAAAACCGTAGGTAAACCATGTCAAATTTTTGTCGTTTTTTGATGAAATTAAAGATGAAAAATTGATGAATTTTTTTTTTGAAATGGTAAACTTAGGTAAAACCGTAGGTAAACCATGTCAAATTTTTGTCGTTTTTTGATGAAATTAAAGATGAAAAATTGATGAATTTTTTGTTTTGAAATGGTAAACTTAGGTAAAACCGTAGGTAAACCATGTCAAAATTTTTGTTTTTTTTTTTTTTGGATGTACATGTGAATGAAAGATGTTACTATATACGGTTATGCATTTTTGTACATGTGATGGTAATTTGATGCATGTTTTTGATGTTTGTTATTTTCTCGTGATGTGCAGGTGGTGAAGAGTCGACATCGAGTACCGACTATTTTTTCTAATGCCCGCGAGGCATTGACAGCTGAGGACTGGGATTGGCTTGATGCCCTAGGGCTCAAGCATGTGGCTCGGTTGGATGCGGTTGTGGCGAGATCGGGCTTACCTTACAGCATTGATCGGCCTATGGGATGTTCGGACGAACACCTTCCATCTTTCGACAGGGGAGATGACTGTCACCTTAGAGGACGTGTATCGGATTCTTCGGATTTCGATAGACGGGGTCCCCATCCGGACGACGCCACGGGGCCAGAGGACGGCTGTACTGACACGGTATTTTGGATATGGAGAGGATGATGATGGGATGACCTCGCTGGAGAGGGCGGAGTTGGATTGCCATATTGGGGGGATTTTGGTACGATATTGGTATGCGAGGGGAATGTTGGGAGTGAGGCATGCACTACTCATGAGCCTCATTTCCAACATGCTCTTGCTAGACTCGTCAGGAGCGAGGTTCCCATGGAACCTATTGGAGGTAGTATGGCAGTTGGTGGATTGTCCGATGACAGAGCCGGTGATTATGAGATGGGGTCAGACACTTTTGGCGTAGTTGTATGATGAGTTGTATGAGGTCCGCTGTCGGAGGCGAAAGGGGATTGGGTGCAGTTTCTTGTTGCAGTGCTGGGCCTGGCAACACATAGCCGTAGAGCGACCACGAGGGTTGCCTTGGACTACCCGAGCTGACATGGTGGACAGGGATATTGGGTATGGTGCTCTATGGTATCGGTCGGAGGAGCGAGGGCAGAGTCGACGGTTCACGGGAGACGTGGACCATTACAGAGATGCATTGGCATGACTGACTCCCGGAGATGTGATATGGAGGCCATATCGGGATTGTCCCGCATGGCCAGAGGTGGATGAGTGGCTTCGACGGGTTCGAAGGGGGAGATGGGTGATTGGGCGGCATGGGACAGAGCAGGAGTACTTCCATTACCTCCGAGTGACACGACAGTTTGGGGTACGCCAGGGGTTTCCTGGGGAACCCATAGTCTATCGACGTCGGAGTGATGAGAGGACCTTAGCTGCGCCGATCCTCGAGCCATTGGGGGAGGAGTCTGATATAGTTTTGGACATTCCGGACGTAGATGACGTCGGAGTGACGACCGAGTATCAGGAGTGGTGGACGCTGCGACAGTGGCGAGGTGAGGGACCATTGGGAGGAGAGGAGGCAACGGGAGGCAGAGAGGGTGCAGAGGCACCAGGAGAGGGTTGGGGAGCTCCTGCGGATGTGGAGATGGTGGAGGTGGCAGATGTGGGAGATGATGTTGATGAGGAGGAGCAGCCGGAGATGCAGGATGCTCCAGAGTAGGCTGGGTCGGGGGAGACAGAGGCGGGGTTGCGCGCTGAGGTAGCGCGTCTGACGGGGTTACTGCAGAGGCGGGATGGAGAGCTTGCGAAGATGACGTAGGAGAGGGATCTCCTGTAGACACAGTTGGCAGGGCGAGGGAGCGCAGGGGCTACGTCTTACCAACAGGCGGGGGATACGGATGCTGCACGGGAGAGGGATCTCTTGCGGGTGCAGCTAGCACAGCGTGATGACGCCATCTCGTACTACCATAGGTGAGAGGCAGAGTGGAGGCGATGGGAGGCAGATTGGGGGCGACATCGGTCGGAGATGGAGGGTGAGATTATCCGCCTGGGTGGGCGAATACCAGAGCCTCCGGCCAGTGGCTCGTCGTACAGGATGAGAGATAGCGGGACGGAGTAGTCGACATCATCTCGACGTAGGCGACGAGAGGAGGGAGGTGCGAGTGGTCGGGATGCAGGGGCGAGCAGTCGCCCTGAGAGGTCTCAGAGGACGGATACCGTAGGGGGTAGCTCTCGTCGCACCGATCCTGCGTGATCATGGTGGCCGACGCCCTAGGCTAGGGGTTTTGGGATTTTGGATGATGGGAGGGAGGTCTGAGGACCAGTTTTGTAGCCTACGGGCAATTTTTGTTATGATATATATACAGATGATTCTTTTTGGTGTTTATCATTTTTCATGATTTATTTTTATGTACATGTTTTTACATTGATGTATGCATATGCAATTTATGAATGCGATGGTTCTAATTTGTATGATGTATGCATATGGAATGAATGCAATGATTTGTTGATGATTTGTCGATGCACCATAGACTGTACAAGATTGGATTGACTTGCTATAGTAATGGGATAACTTTGTGGAATGCTTGTGCATGTGGAAACTTTGTTTTTGTATTTTGTTTATTTTTTGATGGTGATGTATGGAATGAAATGTATCGGTTGTTTGAAAATGTAGTTAAGCTTTTCTGAGATGTAGATATTTTAACTAACTAGCCAAGACTGTACATTTATCTCGCAAGACTTTTTGAACAAGGTATAAATCCGACTTGAATTTAACCAAGTTATTTCACATCCCTGTGTGTGCAATTGAGTTCATTTATGTGTTATTCATCAGGATACCGCCAGTGCCAGATGGGCTTTCAACCGAACCTGTATCGAGGATCACCTAATTAGCTCCACTAACTCCTTTATTGTATTTAGTCGATTAATCTGCGATGTTATCTAGGATACCATAAGCTAGCTCATCCACATGCAAACATTGATCTGCACACAAGTTAATGTGACAGATATATCGTCATGCGGGAGGTTTACCGCCAGTGACCAATAGGCTATCAACCAAACCGGTACTGAAGCTTGCCTCATGACCTGTCAAAATACTGAGAGTTCCAGGGATTCAAGTTCGACTCCCTTCTTTTCTTCAAGGGTATTGGGATACTTGCTCTTTTGTAGTGATAAAATCACTGTTTATTTTTTATGATAGTACTCGTCTTTTTTTTTTTTTTTTTTGAGCAAGGGATTTGAATATGGAGTGACGAGAATCACTATTGTTTGTGCCTTTTGATGTGTGCACTGTAGGATGTCAAATTTTAGTGTTTTGACGTTTTGCAAATTTTTGATGTTTTTGCAACTTTTGAGAACTTGGGATTCATGGGGAATTGGGTAGGGAGGATGCTTGTCCTTTTGCCAACTCTCGAGCATTCCTAGGGTCAATCGCACGGGGGATAAGCAAGATAGCCGTTTCGCTTATGGTAACCGGGATTACGGTGCAGGTTTCATCTTTCGTTCACACAACTTAGGAATTATTTTATGTGTGTTAATTTGTGTTGGGATGCTACGTACCAAGGTGGGATCCAAGTAAAACTTTCCCGTGTAAAATCTGCTTAACTGTGTACAGTTATTGGCTAGAAATTTAAAGACATCTGAATGACGAAAACCCTATATACATTAGGCGACAACTGACGATGCTAAAATAAAAGGGTGATATGCTGGATGTATGCGTTTATGAAAATGGATCTGAGGTGGAAATGATGGAATTGCCAAATAATGACAGCCTATGGTGCTTTTGACTTGTATGACCTAGCGAAATATGCAATGTATGGATGCAATGCTTAATGCAACCTATATTTTTGTATTTTGATTTTTATGAGAATGCATGGAATTGAAATGCAATTGTTTTTGTGATTTTGATTTGTTTTTGTGTTTTTTTTTTTGAGAATGCATGGAATTGAAATGCAATTGTTTTTGTGATTTTGTTTTTTTTATGAGTATGCATGGAATTGAAATGCAATTGTTTTTGTGATTTTGTTTTTTTTTATGAGAATGCATGGAATTGAAATGCAATTGTTTTTGTGATTTTGATTTTTTGTGTTGTTTTTGTTGATTTTTGAATATTTATGTTGACCAAGCAGTTGTGGTAATGCTTGGAGCTTTTGGTGTTGACCAAAGGGTTTATAGATACCTTTGGGGCTTTTAGGGTTGACCAAGCGATTGTGGTAATCCTTGGAGCTTTTGGGTTGACCAAGCGATTGTGGTAATCCTTGGAGCTTTTTGTTGGACTATGGCTCTCTAGGTGTGGAATGGCCTCAAATGAATGATGTTCAAGGGTTCTGTTTCCTTGATTCCTTCAAGAGAGGCAAGCCGGTATGTTTCAGGTCCTATTTTACTATCAATGATGTAAGGACCTAACCAGTTTGCTGCGAACTTGTCCCGTAGATGGGACGACAAATTAGAATTCTGTTGGTTCTCTTTTAAGACCAAGTCACCAACCTAAAATTCCCTAAGGTGGACTTTCATGTTGTATGCTTTCTTAAGTCGCTCTTGATAGATACGCAAATGCTCGAGAGCATGAACGCGTCGTTCATCGAGCAACGTCAGTTGATCTAACCGGGCCTGCCGCACAGTGTCATCATCGATGAACTCTTGCATTGAAATGCGTAGGGAAGGAATTTCCAACTCAAAAGGCATGACTGCCTCGGAGCCATACACCAATGAAAATGGAGTTGCCCCAGTGGGCATTCGAATGCTGGTGCGATAAGCCCATAGGGCAAGCGGGATCTGAATGTGCCAGTCTTTATGATTGTCTGCAACTATCTTTTTGAGAATGGCGACTAGCATTTTGTTTGACGCCTCTGCTTGCCCATTTGCCTGCGGATAATAGGGTGTTGAAAAGCTATGCTGAATCTTGTACTTTGTGGTCAAAGCACGCACATCTTTGTTCTTGAATGGTGTCCCATTATCCGAGACTATTTTGGATGGAATACCAAAATGACATATGATGTTATGCAAAATAAACTCCGCAATGCGGGCTCCAGTCGTAGTGGTCAACGGAATTGCTTCCACCCATTTGGTAAAGTACTCTATGGCCGTTAAAATAAACGTGTGATGACCAGACGACGCAGGGGAGATCTTTCCAATTAGATCAAAGCCCCACTACGAAAAAGGCCAAACCGATTGAATCGATTGCAAGGCCTGAGAAGGTACGTGTGTCAAATTAGCATGGTGCCGACACTTCACGCACTTCTTCACATATGCGCAACAATCTCGCTCTAAAGATGGCCAATAATAACCCATGCGAAGAATGCGCTTTGCGATGGCCATACCGCTGAAGTGGCCACCACATGTACCATCGTGAGCTTGGGTGATCGCCCAAGCGGACTCTTGTTGGTCCAAACAACGAAGAAGAATTCCTTCATAATTTTGACGATACAAAATGTCTCCTAACAAGACATGCTTTGCCGCTTTCTGTTTGAATGATCTTTTCACGGCTTGTGTCAATCCAAGTGGGAGATTACCTAGCTTGAGGTAATCCCGAATGGGTGTGTACCAATCTTGCTGATCAGAAACCTCGATAGTATGAACGGCCAATCCCTCTTGAAGTCTATCCCGAACAAAAGCTGAGCAGGAAAGAACTTGTAAAAACAACGTGGTGTTGCTAGTAAGAGGGGTCGGGGAGAACAAGGACCCCCAGTTGGCTTGAATCAAACAATCTCGAATTCGAGAGAACTTATCCGGAGATGGTTCAATCTGGATCATGTGGATTCCTGGCGTCAGATCAGAGCTTGCACGCTCCATCGCAGATTGCGATAATGTTTTAACCTGAATGGTTGTCATTTCACCAGAAGGGTCTTGCGGGATGAGTGACCCCAAGGAGGCCATAGTATCCGCAAAATGATTTGATGATCGAGGGAGTGCCTCGATGTCATACCATTCAAGTTGTGCCAGGAATTTGTCCACAAGGACTTTATAAGACCGCAAAACTGGACATTTACATTGGTATATCCCCTTTACTTGATTGACAATTAACAGCGAATCACCAAAGATGTTCAATCGTTTAATGTTCATGGTGATTGCTGTCTGAAGACCTATGAGCAAGGCTTCGTATTCTGCATTGTTGTTGGTGCACGGGAAGTCTAATTTAAATGACAAGGGCATTGGAGCACCTTGCGGAGTGAAGAATACAATTCCCGCACCACCCCCTTGCTCACATTTAGAACCATCGAAGAATAGGGTTATGTCAACCGTGACTCGGGCTCATCGAATCTGGCGACTCCGAAACATGGAAGACCCCATCATCAGGTAGTTCAAAATTCAAAGGCTGATCGTCTTCAAGAGGAGCCTCAACTAGTTGATCGGCGATGACTTGACCTTTTATAGATTTTTGTCCAATGAACTCTATGTCAAACTCCATCAACAACATGATCCATTTCGTCGTGCGGCTACTATGATAAGTACGACTCATCATGTATCGCAATGGATTCTCCTTAGACACAACATACGTCTTATTACTAAGCATGTAGTGGCGTAGCTTTTTGGTAGCAAACACCACTGCCAAGCAGAGCTTTTCAACATATGCATAGTTAAGTTCATAACTGACCAGGGTGCGGCTAAGATAGTATGTAGCCTGTTCTCTGTGAAGTTCATTTTTTTGGGACAAGCATGGCGCCCAGTGCCACCTCAGTGGCTGAGATGTATAAATAGAACGGCACTCCTGGTCTGGGTGGTGCCAATACTGGCGACGAAGCCAAGTACTATTTAATGTCGTCAAAGGCTGACTGGCACTCGTCATCCCAATGAAATGTGACCCCCTTATGCAATAATTTATTCATGGGTCGGCATTTGTCAGATAACTGCGCTATGAAGCGCTTGATCGATGCAACCTTTCCCTGCAGACTCCGAGCCGCTTGATGGTGGTTGGGGGACGCATTTCAAGGATTGCCTTGACTTTGTTTGGATCAACCTCAATTCCTCGTTTGGAGACTATGAAACCCAAGAGCTTTCCAGAGGTGACGCCAAAGACGCACTTCTTGGGGTTTAGTCCGACTTTATGCTCAATGAGGCGATCAAGGACCTTACTCAAGTCACCGATGTGATCCGGGCGCAAAAGAGATTTGGCCAACAAATCATCCATGTAATCTTCCAAAGTTTTGTGCATGTAATCATGAAAGATGTACGTCATGGCACGTTGGTAGGTGGCTCCGGCATTTTTAAGGCCAAAAGGCATGACCTTATAGCAAAATGTCCCCCAAGGCGTTGTGAATGCCGTTTTTAGTTGGTCCTCAGGATTGATACGAATCTGATTGTATCCCGAGAAACCATCCATAAGGGAAAGCATTTCGTGGCCCATTGTAGCGTCTACCAACGCGTCGATGCTCGGCAAGGGAAAATCATCCTTAGGACTCGCTTTGTTAAGATCTCAAAAATCGGTGCATATGCGAATCCTCCCATCGGGCTTCTTGACAGGAACCATGTTAGACAACCATGGCGGATAATCCACACAAGATGACAAACCGGGCATCCAACAACTTTTGTAACTCATATTTTACCATTAAGGCCACTCGTTGGATGCATCTTGCGTAGTTTTTGCTTGACCGGCTTGATTGTCGGATCAAGCGTTAAATTGTGCGTGACTAGTCTGTGGGTCTAGTCCCGGCATATCCTTGTATGACCATGCAAAAACCTCCTTCTTTTCCTTAAGAAGGGCAACATAATCGGCTCGCTCTTCGGGGGAAAGACTTACCCCCAGCTTGAGAATCCATGGATTCATTGGATCTGTGCCGATGTCTACATCAGTCGTTGCTTCAACTGACATATGGGATCCGTCTTCCAACTGGTGTGGAATTGGGATCAGATGGATATCGTTTGCTGAATTAAGATCATCATTAGGAACGTCAAGTTCCTCTTCAGCATGGAAGACATCCTGAGTCTGTCCTGGAGTGAAATGAAACATCCCACCGCAAGGCCAATACTCTGATGGAGATGGTGGTGTGTCAGCGCGATCCCAATCAATAGCTTCTATGTCTAGATGCAATAATCATGTTGGATTGGCTGGATCATGGATGGGGGCGGTCAAGTCAATGGAGACCATGTTGATGAAATGATTGTAATCTCCATTACCGCAAATGTGACAACTCTGACATTCTAGATGTTCTTGGTGCTTTGGATCTGGCTCTGTAGGCACTGGCACAAAGGGATCAGCCCTATGCACGGACTTGCAAACAGGGTCTGCCCTAGGTACAGATGGTTTGATAGGGTCTCCAGGCGAAAGATGCTCGTTGTATGCCTGGAGTGGCGGGTGCAGTAATTGCTATAACTGCGCCAGGTTGAAATGCCTCCTAGGTCTTGGATCTATGTGTAAGTGTTCAAACATGTCATCTATGTCCAAAGGATTTTGTTGTTGTTGAGGTAGCCTATGCTCACTGGGATCATTCAATGGGAACATCATCAAGAAGTCCTCCTGATCGTCATTCATTGGATATTCATGCGAATGATCATACTCCGACTCATCTTCAGAAGACCCTTCGTGGTCTTGTCCATCTTCCCCTTGTGGGTGAGTCCATGAGGTTTCTCCTTGTTCAGCCGTAGGGAAAGGGTTGTTGAGGTCAACAAGGTTATTTGTTTGTAATGGGAAATAATCCCCCAATGTATAAGTTGTATTTGGATTGGCATATGGATCTGATGCCAACCCATCCTTGTTGCCTATCCCTAGGCCTTGCATGTTTTCGACCAAGATGTCGAGGGGCAAAGGGTGATTAAACCCTACTCCTGACTTGTCATAAGGCATTTGGTATCTTGGTTGACACAAAACACGCATTCCTTGTTCATACCGGCCTAACCCGTATCCATGCCAATTGCATTGGCTAAGATATCGTAATGCGAAGTCTGGGTTAGCCAGATAGTTGACATCTTCCACAAAGGGATCTTCATCTTCCTCTTCTTTTTGGGAAGGTTCAACACCATGATCCAGGCCCCCAAAAATAAAGTTTGTCTGATTAGGTGGGTAGCCTAAAGGAACCACGGAGCCTATGGGGAGTCGAGGTCTTCCCATGTCTTGCATAGATTGAAGTGTGGGCGTTGCAACAACATTGCGCACTATATACTCCCCCATGCCCGTGTTAGACATCTCAACAATAATCGTTGGCGATTGAGGGGAAGCGAATGGGAGTTCTCCTTGAGTCCACTCCATGTGGGGTGAACTAGGCGTCTCAACTTCCATTCTATTAGGCGTCTCTTCTGTAGAGATGTTGGAGACTAAAGGTGGTTCCGCTTCCAGGGGCTTCTTTCCTTTGTCCGTTGGTGTGGCCACCGTAGGTGGCGTCATTGTGGGAGGACTGGATGAAGAAGATGATCCCGCCTGAGAATTTGATTGATTTGGTGATGGAGATTCTTGCTTAGTCGGACCCCGTTTAGATGGATTTAACTGGAAATCCACATGCGTTGAAGGGAGGGTCGATTGCGGCATGATTTGCACTGAGTTGCAATACTTAAAAGGTTCCAAATCTACGGGGACCACGTGCACTTGTCCTTCAAATGTATACTTCAAACATTGATGAGCAATTGAAGGGACACACTTCATATCTCGGATCCAAGGCCGCCCAAGCAAGATATTGTAAGCCATCTCACCTTCTAAAATGTGGCACAACGTATGAATGGTCTTTTGTCCCACTTGTATGGGCAGGACAATTGTGCCAACTGTCGAGCATATCGCATCATTAAATGCTCGAAGGGTATAAGTGGAAGGTGCAATGTGAGAGGCTGGTAGTTTCAAATGTTTCAGTGCAGCGGTTGTAATAAGGTTACTGGACGAACCAGTGTCTATCAACACCCGTTTGTATGGAGTCCCGTTGACCCGCGCAATAACGTGCAGGGGTGGATCCGCTACATCTCCAGTCACCATTTTTAGCTCATCTTCCCTGAAGGTAATGATCGGTTCAGTACATCTGTTTGACATGCCCCACAAAATTGTTGAACGAATCCGCTTCGTGGGGTTGCAATTCAATTGCCTTTAATATCTCCATAAGAGCTTCCCGATGGGGCGCCGATTGTTGAATAAGCTCATAAATGGAGAGCCTAGCCGATGTGGTCCGTAGACTTTGAGTAAGTCTAGTTCGAATCATGGCCACTGGTCTAGGTGGGGGCAACTGTGTAGGATTCGGTTGATGTTGTGACGTGGATGAAGCTTCCCTAGTGGCTATCGCGGGGACAACTCCTGGGTGTCTCTTGTTTCTTGTCACAATGCTAATCATCCCAACATACCCCTCCATGGGGCAACTCTGTTGCACTTCGTTGACATGCAGAGGTTTTGTTTGTGCATCATGTGTGGGTAAAGGATCTTTGAAAACACCCATTTGTTGGTTGTTGGGTGCGATGGGGTTATCCACTACCAATGTGTGATTATCAATGAGATCTTGCACTAAACCTTTAAACGTCCAACAGACATTAAGGTCATGCCCTTTCCTTCTATGGAATCTACAGAAAATATCCTCTCTGTACCCCTTAGGCTTTGGCGCATTAGGATCAATTGTTGGAATATCTGGCAGATTAATCAAGTTTGCCGCTGACAAACGGTCAAACAAGGAATCCCTAGACTCAGTGTATGGTGTAAATTGTCGCTTAGGGCGACGCTGCTGATTTTGATCCTGCTTCTTGTTATCTTTCTCATAATTATTGTGAGGCACCGCCTGATAATTAGCCTTTGGAGGTTGTGTTGCTTGGGCAGGCGTAGGGGCATTAATAGCAACTTGATTGACCGCGACGGGTTTTTGTTGCGTATTCCCTATTTTGGTGCTCTTGTTCCACTCTTTTTTCTTAGGCTTGGCAATTTTGCCATCCTGTATCTTGATCTCTTCGATACGTCTAGCTTGCGCCAGAGCTTCTTCTAAAGTGGCGTATTGCTACGGTTGCAATAGCACAGAGATCGATCGCAAACAACTCTTTGCGAACATTTGAGTTAGGTCGGACATAGGAGGGAGGTAGGACAACTTTGAAAGCACCGTCCTCCATCGATTCCCATATGCTACCATAGACTCCTCCTCATACTGTTTGAGGCTAGCTAGATCACTGAGTGACGCCTTTTTCTTTGTATTGAAAGCAAAACGTTCTAGGAACGCGTCCACTAGTTGATCCAAGTTGTAGATGCTATGCTTCGGTAGATGGGTAAACCAATCCGAGGCAGATCCTGCGAATGTGGTTATGAATGTTCTCAATAGCAATGCATCATTGTCTTGTATACCAAAGCATTGGCTCAAAAATCGCGTCACATGCTCTTGAGCATCCTCATCCCCTTTAAAGAGTGCCAACTGGGGCAGCTTGAAATGTTCGGGGTATGGAGGTGTTGGCACTGATGGATGTATCGGATGACTACGGAGTTGGCGTAAGGTAGGCTTTTGAGGCCCACCAGTCTTAAGTTCCATATTCTCCAAGCATTCTAACAACACTTTGTAGGCATCGGAGGATATAATTTCCTCCTCCTTGGTTTGTTCCCGCTGTGGGTTGCGGGGAACTTGAGGCCTTTGAATGGATAAATGGGTAGCATCCCTTCTGCCTTGATAGGGCATTTCAGCCCGCTCTTCTTCTTGGTAATAATCCTCATAATCTTCTTGAGGAGTGTTTGGCCTAGGCCTGTAAACATGGACGGGTGCCCGCGGAGGATGCCCATCATGGTCACGGGGAATGGCCTCCCGCTCAGGTCTAAGAGGTCTTGGAGGCGGTGCTTGCTGAAGTCGCGGAGACCTGTCTCGCACTAAGGGGTTGTGCCTCACATACATCTCAGATTGTTGTGCACGAGGGACTGGGGCCCTCTCAGGCGCATGGTTGTGAAGCCTTTCAGCAGTCTGACGCTGAATGCGCTCTTGATCAAGGCGACACAAATGTTCTAATTCTTGTTGTTCTTGCCTAAGCCGCGTGATTTGTGCTTGGCGGGCGGCTAGTTGTGCAAATGCCAAGTCATTTTGTTCTGTTGTCTCTTGTTTAATAGGCCTAGATGTCTCTCCTACATATCTGTTTCGATCATGGTGCTCTGAGACCCCTATATGTTGCTTCCTCTTGTCGAGGTTGGCCGCATTAACTTGAAACTCTGGTCTCAATAAGCGATCTGGATATAAAGCAGGTGCAGACGTGCATCGTTTCGACACTGGATATTGTTCTGGAGGAATGTAGTGATCTTCCTCTCTCTCTCTATGATATGCATAAAAAGTGCGGGCAGAATTGTCTTGCCCCGTAGGGAGAACCTGCTGTTCTGGATATGGTCTACTATGTCTGACATTAATTGGGGGTAAATTAGGAACCACAAAATCATATGGTTCTTCCTTTTGGACCCTTTGTTGTTCCATAGCAGTACACAATGCTTCATCACTAGGCCATCCAAAATGAACTTCCAAAGGAGGCCTCGTGCTTAGACCAGGTGGTATATATAGGTTATTGTCTTGAAAAGATTCTTGTTGCTCATGAGTTCCCCTTAGGGAAGGGGTTCTAAATTCTCGTCTATTGAAGGCCTGACTTGGAGAGCCCCTCAAGGAGGGACCTCTAGAACCATGTTCTATAACTGTATGGGTTGGAGTGCCCCTCAATGAGGGGCCTCTAGAGCCATGTTCTGCATGGTGTGAACTAACTGGTGAACCCCGCCATCGAGGCGGGATGACCAAGTCTTCAAGGCTATATCGGAGACGATTTGTCTCTCTTGGTGCATTTTCTGCAGCTTCTGCCCGTGATTGGGCTTGGCTACGAGTATTCACCATGGTAATGCTAACCTAAAAATGCAAAAATTCTTTTTATGATTTTCTTTTTATGATTTTTTTGTCTAAACAGAAAATAGCATACACACACACAAGCAATGATTATCTCTTTTAAAGATTAATAGTGTGCCCTAAATCTGGTTTAGTGTGTTTTTGTTGTTTGTTTTTGTTTTTGAAAATTTTGTGAAACGTTTAAATGCAATTATGAAGGCTCTTATGACTCCCAAAATGGTCGCCCCTTCAATATACCATTGCCGGACCGATATACCAACCTCTCTATATACCCGCCCTTACGTGAGGGAGACTATAGGTACGTGAGAGCAGATGATACGTGGAACATAGGCGGTACGGAAGGGGAATCACTCTGTTTATGACACCTACCATAGAAGACTTATCCTCGCGTGTTGGGAATCACCCCAAGCTACACTCGGTCAGCTTTCGTCAGGATTTACGTCTAGCAACAGTCGCGATCGAGGTAATGGATGCAATATCTCAAGCCAAAGTGATAATGGAATCCACCTTTGGTCTTGCTCAAGGGTTGGGGTTTTACGACCAACGCCTTGGTTTAAAATACCACGTGATGTGTGGGGTTCGTTTTAATTTTGCAAAATTGAAACAGGCAAACGAAAAGAAATCTTTCCCTAAGCCATACAAACTGAAAACCAGAAAACAGAAAAACAAAAATTTGACAGAAGCTATAAAAACCCCTACCTCTTCTCTGCCTAATCGGATGTTTCTGATTTGCTCTAAAAATTTGCACAGATTTATACTCGTCCCTGGGTGAGGCGAATATCAGAACCGTAATCGTCACAGGGTGAAACGAATAGTTTATTCGTCCCGGGGTGGAACGAATACCAATTCTGTAATCGTCACTTGCAGAGACGAATAACAGTATGATGTTGAAAAATAGGTACCTATAAAAAAAACAAGCAATTTTAGATCAGTAATTTAACCTAAAAAAAAATAGAGGACAGAGGTCCCACCGTGATCGCCATTGAAAACACGAGATTTCGGAAACAAAAAGGATAAACTAAAATTGCAATGTAAATGAAACTAAAATAACGCTTAAACCCTATGTTATTGAAAATTGCATAAAAAGAAAGAACATGAACACAAGATATTAAAGCAATATAAAAATCGGCCCTTTTATTGATATGCTTTGCGAATTCATGTTACAATGCGTCTCCTTCCTTTTTATGGGATAGGAGCGTTAAATATTGCTCTTTTACAACTTGTTTTAGAATTCCTTCTTCCGCGTGCCCACATATAAGATGGGCGAACCAAAACGTCGTCGTCGCTTGCGTTGGTAAAGGTAGATTCCTCGCTGCTCCTCTAATGCTGCAAATCTGCGTTCAAAGAAACAAACAAAGAATCAGTAGCACCTGTGTATGAAAAATAAAAGATAAATCTAACTATGATTAAAATGAATCTAAATGAAATGAAGACTTGACAAAAGCATAAACATGAAACTAGCTAAATACTATAAAAGAAATAAAGCGGGGGGTGCCCGAAGGCAAACCACCCACGGGTGAAACTTTGCTTCGACACCAATCCGCTTAGGATGGGTCCGAAACCTGATGTGATGTGTTGTCGGCAAATTGGTAGAATATTGTGGTCAGAAAAATCGGTGTTGGTTCTTGATTCGTGCCTTCAAAAGTCACCCAATAACCTCTCTTTCGATTAAGAGATTATGGATGTTGAAAACACAAATCGCAAGTAAATGAATTAGCAGCACTTCGTCGCTCAAAATGCTCCTTCTCGGTATATCCTTTTGGGTGAGGAAACTCACCATTTTATAGACCCAAGGGGTCTCTTTGAATTAACATGCAAAAGTGTTTCTTTGCATGAATGCTTTTTTCGTGAAAGAGAAGACTTCTTCTTGATCAAGGGATTCTTAACTGTCTCTGTGCATGTCTTTGTGTGTTTTAGAAAAGCTCACTTGCACTCCCATGCAATGAAGGGATAGCTAAGTGGCAAATCTGAGTTGTCTTAAAAAGCTCACTCTTATTCCCATGCAGTGAAGGGAAAGTCAATTGGCAGATATGAGTTGTCAAAAGAACTCACTCGCACTCCTATGTCATGCAGGAAAAGCTAAGTGGCAGTTCTGAGTTGTTACATGCCGAGATTTGACTTTTTGCCGGTCAAACCTGACATTCGTCCCACCCCGAAGCGAGCGCTGGTAATCGTCCCTGGGTGAGACGAGTATAAATCCGCACTCGTCCCTGGGTGGGACGAATAAGAAGCAGTGTCTAAAAGGTGCCAAATTGATTTTTGACTTGCAAAACTGCTGTGTGAGTGGTTAGAACCACTGTTTAACCTCTGAGGGCTGCCCTGGGGGCTGTGTGTTAGTGCGATCAGTGCTTGTTGTCACATAATCGGATTGGTGCTGTTTTGGTGTCTACACCTTTTCTTTTTTATTTCTTAAAAAAAACTGATACAAAAGAAGACACAGATGACTGTGTCTAGCCCTTTAGAGGGAGGATGTAACACCCACCCTAATTGAACTACTCTAAATTTTAATTATGTGTGTATGTAGATGATGTAATTGCCTTCATATATCTAGCATAGTGGTATTTTGAATATGCAATTGTTAAAACAATACTTATGCTACCTAGAAGATATTGTATCCTTCTTTTAGTTAGAACAGATGGACTCATTAACAAAAACCATTGAGAATTTGAACTTGGCAATTTTCTCCATAAGGGAAGAGGTCCAAGGTCTTCATCTAGATCATGAGGCCACTAGCGCTCGCTTAGAAGAAACATTGATAGATGTGGGTAGCAAGTTACATAAGGGACCACTCAAAATAGAATACCAGGCTAAAAACTCTATAAGTAATGACCATGACCCATCCTTTAAAATGCTAAAATTGGACTTCCCTCAATTTAATGGGAAGGATGTTGATGGGTGGTTATGCAGGGTTGATCAATTCTTTAGACTTCATTATGTTCCCATATATCATCGAGTTTAGATGGCTTCCTTCAATTTGGAATCTGAGGCTCTACACTGGTTCTAGTGGTTATGTAATTCCAACCCAAATTTCTCTTGGGAGGACTTTGAGTCCCAACTACTAACCCGATTTGGGCCTAGTGAGTATGAGGACTTCACAGGGGCCTTGACCAAACTGCAACAAACATCCTCAATCCATGACTACCAAACTCAATTTGAAAATTTGGCCAATAAGACAAGAGGATTGACGAAAGGGTTCTTCACAAGTTGTTTTATTAGTGGGTTAAAAGGGGATCTCCAATATGAAGTAAATATTTTGAAACCACATTCCATGATGGAAGCTATCAGTTTGGTCCATCTGGCCAAATCTAAACTCTCAAACCAAAGGCGCCCCTCATGGTTTCCTCAAAACTGACCTTCATTTCATTTTCAAACCCAAAATTCAATGGATAGTAAACCTACTACACCCATGCGACTGACTACAGGGGAGATGGATGCACGTCGTGCCCAAGGATTATGTTATAATTATGATAACAAGTTTTTTAAAGGACATAAATGTGCAAACAAAATACTATTCTTGATAGATGTTGAGGAACCTGCTAACACTAACCAGAGTGATGAGGATGAGGACCCCCATGAAACACCTTCTCCACAAGAACAAGATACATAGGGGTCTGAGGCAGAGATTTTAGTCCATTATTTTGCAAGCATTACCACTCCACAAAACATGAAAGTTGTGGTATTTTTCAAGGGCCAACATCTTACCATCCTTATTGATTCAGGTAGCACACACAACTTCATTGATTCTTGAGTTGCTAAGTAGGAAAATTTCTATGTCCACAGTTGTAATTCATCCGAGGTCATGGTAGCCAATGGGGGAACATTACCTTGTAAAGGAAAATTTTGCAATGTCAAGTTTAGGATAGGATATTATGAACTCAAGAAAGACATGTTTACCCTCCATTTGGGAGGATGTGATATGGTTTTGGGATCTCAATGGTTGAGTACATTGGGCACTATCAGTTGGAACTTTGCATAACTCTGGATGCAATTCTCCCAAAATGGACAAACACACTTACTCAAGGGCTCCCCTGTAGGAACACCTCACCTCATTAGTTCCAATCATATGGAGAAAGTGCTAAAGAAATCAAAAAGTGGGGTCATTGCACAACTCTTCTCCATCCAACCAACCACTTCACTAATGGCTGAAATTCCATCAAACCTAGAACTAGTTCTACACAAACATGATGCTTTCTTTGCAGAACCAACTACACTACCACCACATCGCTCTCACAACCATGCTATCCCATTGCTCTTGGGTAGTGCACCACCAAATATCAGGCCATACAGGTACCCTCATACCATGAAATTAGAACTAGAAAAATCGGTACAAGAATTACTCAAAGCTGGTGTCATCCGGCCTAGTACTAACCCCTACTCCTCGCTTGTCCTACTTGTTCCCAAGAAATATGGCTCATGACACCTATGTATTGACTACCGGGAACTCAACAAGACTACGATCAAGGATAAATTTCCTATTCCAGTGGTTGATGAATTACTCGATGAACTACATGGGACCATGTATTTCACCAAGCTTGATCTCCGCTCTGGGTACCATCAGATCTAGCTCAAGGATGAGGACATCCCCAAAACTGCCTTTCGCACTCATGAAGGTCATTATGAATTCTTGGTAATGCCATTTGGTCTCACAAATGCTCCTTCTACATTCCAAAGTCTTATGAACAACATCTTTCGGCCCTTTCTATGGAAGTTCATCCTTGTGTTCTTTGATGACATCTTGATTTACAACCACACATGGGAAGAGCACCTCAATCATGTGGATCAAACTTTATAGTTGTTGGTCACCCATCACCTTTTTGCCAAAAGGTCCAAGTGTTCCTTTGGTTTGATTGAAGTAGAGTATCTGGGACACATTGTCTCACAGGATGGCGTCAAGGTTGACCCTAAGAAGATTCAAGCAGTTCAAGAGTAGCCGAAACCTTGCACCCTCAAGGGACTTCAAGGATTTTTAGGGCTTACAGGCTATTATCACAAATTTGTCTGCAATTATGGGAAGATAGCTGCCCCCCTCACCTCCATGTTGAAAAAATATTCCTTCACTTAGACAGGGCCTACTGACCAAGCCTTCATTGAACTCAAGCATGCTATGACCACCACTCCCGTATTAGCCATGTCAGATTTCTCTAAACCATTTTTCATTGAAAGTGATGCTTCTGGTCATGGTATTGGGGCAGTATTGATGCAAGAAGGACGACCTATGGATTTTACTAGCAAGGCACTCTTTGATCGTAATCTGGGGAAATCCACATATGCTAAGGAAATGTTAGACATATTGCATGTAGTCACACATTAGTGAAATTACCTCATTAGGCATCACTTCTCCATCAAAATTGACCATCAAAGTCTCAAATATTTTCTAGAACAAAGAGTTTCCATGCCTGACCAACAAAAGTGGGTGTCTAAACTCATGGGCTATGATTATGATATCACCTATAAAAATGGAATGGAGAATGTTATGGCTGATGCTATTTCTCACAAAATGGATACCATAAGTATATTGTGTGCCATATCAGCACCACTTCCCCAATGGATTGTTTCCTTGCATCAAGAAGCACGTCAGGATGCAGATTTGCAAGCTTCGATAGCCTCGCTAATGGATGATCCATATTCTGCACCAAGGTATAATTGAAATGGCCATGATTTGTGCTATCATCAACACCTGGTTCTACCTCATAAGTCCCCACTTTGAGAGCTCCTCATGAAGGAATTGCATGCCACTCCCTCTACAGGCCATTCAGGGTTCCTTAAAACATACGAGCGACTCAAGCGTACCTTCTTTTGGAAAGGTATGAAACATGACATCAACTCTTTTGTTGCTACCTGTGACACATGTCAAAGGATGAAAGGTGAAATGGTGTGCTCTCTGGGAAATCTTCAACCATTGCCTATCCCAGATCAGGTTTAGACTGATATTTCCATGGACTTTATAGAAGGGCTCCCTAAATCTAGAGGTAAGTCAGTTATTTTTGTGGTAGTGGACCACCTTTCAAAGTATGCTCACTTTTGTGCCCTTGCCCATCCTTATATTGCATCCATTGTTGCACAAATTTTTCTTGACTCCATATTTTGCCTTCATGGCATGCCCACCTCCATTGTATCTGATCGTGATCCCACTTTCACTAGTCATTTTTGCCAAGAGTTGTTTAAGTTGCAAGGGACTCAGATCAAAATGAGTTCAACCTACCATCCGAAAACAAATGGTCAAACCAAATTTGTTAATAAATGCTTGGAAACCTACCTTCACTACTTTGTCTCAGATCATCCCACTCAATGGGCCAAATGGCTATCCTTGGCCGAATGGTGGTACAACACTTCCTATCATACCGTAACCAAAATCACACCATTTGAAGCAGTCTACGAGCGACTTCCACCTATGCCTTCCTCTTACATTCCTGAAAGCTCCAAGGTCCAGGCCGTCGACAACACTCTAAGTCAACACACCGAGGTCTTTTGCTAACTTAAGCAAAATTTGAACATGGCCTAGAATCGAATGCACCAACAAGCTGATCAACATCATTCTGAGCGTAGTTTTGATGTAGGTGATATGGTCTTCCTTCGCTTGCAACCGTACAAACAATCATCCCTACAACTTCACAGGCGTCAAAAGCTTACTGCAAAATTCTATGGTCCTTACCAGGTTCTACAAAGGATTGGTCCCATAGCTTACAAATTGGTGCTCCCACCTAATTCCAAGCTTCATCCTATTTTTCATGTTTTTTCTCTCAATAAAGTTGTGGGCACACCGATACAGGTTCAATCCACACTTCCTGAATTGGATGAAGAAGGCTCTATATTACTTGAACTTGAGCAGTTGTTGGATCGTCGGATTCACACTCTTCACAATCGTACAATTATAGAGATCCTGGTTCAGTGGCATGGGCTTCAACCTGAAGATGCTACATGGGAATCTCTCCACCAACTCCAGCAACAGTTTCCTCATTTCAGCTTTGAGTACAAAGCTTCTTCAAGGGGAAGGACATGTTAGGATCCCATCCTAACCATTAATGTAATAACTTCCATGATGTAATAATTCCTAAATAACATGGGTAGTACCCATGATTAATATTTTGTAATGTTCTAAGTTTTATCTTATATAGTGCCTATGACAAATGATACCCTTTTTATGTAACACATGGTAGATAGGTATGTAAGATGGCCTTGTGCATGTAATTAGAGTGGCATTGTGCATGTAATTCGAGTGGCACTATGCATGTAATTTAGGTGGCATTATGCATGTAATCCAGGTGGCATTTTGCATGTAATCCAACCATGGAAGGGAACTCTTTAAATACCCGAGAAGGCACCAATGTATTCATCTTTTTGCAAATTAATGAAGTGTTGAAGGAGGTTGCCCCCTAGAAGAGGCCTGTGATTCTATCTTATTGTGAGATTGTTCCTTTATGCAAGTTTCTGTTATAATGTGTATTTTGTTCTGAATATTAATATGATTTTTATGTGAGTTTATTTCCAAGCAATTGTGTGAGAGTGTGTTTATTTGAGTTTATTTTATAGTAGGACCCTAACAAAATTATAGACCTATTC
Organism: Wollemia nobilis; assembly: GCA_028583015.1. Taxonomy (NCBI): domain Eukaryota; kingdom Viridiplantae; phylum Streptophyta; class Pinopsida; order Araucariales; family Araucariaceae; genus Wollemia; species Wollemia nobilis. Next base: position 4,023,202 of record JAQPPZ010016829.1, on the reverse strand, counting down.
GAAGTTTACACAAAATATATGGATGTTAAAATTGATATATTACATGAAGAGTCTACAAATCCTGTAAAGTCAAAGAATCATCTGCTTTCTAAAGCCACGATAAAATCACATCCCTTAGATTTGGAAGATAATTATTATAATGGATGGGGTATGTATGGTGAATCATTGTTTTTTCATACTTATACTGATAAGATTTCAGTTTCACTTGATATGTAGGATGTCGAAACTTCTATTTCAAAAGAAGATTTCACAATTTTTACACAATCAGAAAATGACATGTCAATTACAGAAATAGAGAGGGCTTCAAAATTCAATCACTTTGAAGATGAGTTCAATACACACCTTGTTGAAATTGAAAATGAAAACATGGTAAATGTTTTTTATGACTCATTTTTTAATAATGAGAAAGAGGTAAAGTCATCTCTTTTATCCATGACTAATGAAAATTTGAGTACAAATTCACATGAATGGTTTGGATTTAATATTGATGATGAATTAAAGGAATTTGCTGACCCATATGAAGTAACTCAGGTGGTTGATCAAGAAAATTTGTTATTTAACACATCTTGTGATCAGTCAGATTTGTGGTTTGAAAAGGATAGGCATATGTTTAATTGGGTGCCTAATTTTTGTGTATTTAACAAACAGGTATTTGATGAAGATGAATAATTACAAGGTGATCATGATGACGACCATGAAGAAAAGGAAAAAGTGACAAATGCTCACCAAATATTGGTAAATGCTAATAATGATGTGTTGAGCATAGAATACGAGGTAAAATATTCACCTTTCTCATTGGTTACAAAATTTTTAGGTAATGGGATGCATAATAAGTTTTTGGATGCTAATGTTATCAATGATGAAATGTCAAATGTTGTTAGCAAAAATTTGGAAACAACTTTTAAATTTTTTGCCATAAATGAAATGAAGGAAAATATGTTTGAAATGCTTAATAAAATTCATGAGCAATCTACTAGTGAATCTAGATTGCAAATTTTTAATAATATTATTATACCAAATATTCTTGATGCTTGTCAATTCTTGAATGATTGTGATAGCTTTAAAAACTTTGAAAGTGACTTGAATTTGAAATTTTTAGAAATAGGTTCTTATTTACAAGATCTCTTATTTGAAAAGAGGAGCCTAGTTCTAAATTATGAACCAAATTGTGAAATTTACACCCTTTCGAATAAGCAAAGGATAATAAAAAATCATGTTTTCACTTTTCAGTTTAATAAATCAAATCTTAAACATGGAACTACTTATAAGTTTGAATCAAATCAGTGGGGTGTAAAAGGTAAAACAAAGGTTGCATGGTTTGACTTGATCATGTTTTGGTTGGATCTATGTAAAGCTTGGAATACAAATCATGATATATGTCTTTTAAGGTATGTCTATCGTGTTTGGGATCCAGGGAAATGTTGGTAGAAATTTTGCAGTATTTTGTACATAATGTATATTTTTGTAAATAGTTTTTTGGATTGTGTGTTTGTTGTGTTGTCGATGTTGTTCATGTTTTTGTTGATGTTTTGTTGTTTTGGTTGTTGTTAATGTTTTGCCACATTTATGTTGTGTCTTGTTGAGTACAAGGACAAACTGACTTTGCCAAAGCTTGTTAGAGTTTCATGACTTTGATATGATTCAAATCGACACAATCTTCAAATTGACTTTGCCAGATTTTTGGAGTGTCATGATCTTAGTGTAATTCAAATAGGCACAATTTTCTGGTGGGTGTTTCAAAAGTAAAGTAATTGTGATTGAGACACTAGTTCGATGTTGGTTGTGTTTGGTTTTGATCCTAGACCGCATAGGATGAAGTTACTTATTTTGAAAACCTGGGAAGCCTAGAGAAAGGGAAAATGAGATATTGGTTTATGTCCTCATGAATGTGAACTAAGATAAGGCAAATATGAAAAATTGGAATTGTATTGCAAAAAGCTCCACAAGTATCACAAAATACATTAAATAATATTGTTTGAAATTTGGCTATGTGAAGTTGTCAGTTTTGCAAATTAGGGCAAAATATATTATATACTCTTTCAGCCTTGCCTCATCTCTAACCCAGGTGGCATTTGGATTTGTTGCAAAGTACCATTCTATCGGATGTAAAAAGAGAGTGAGATAAAAAAAGAGAGATATAAAAAAAGTGAGAATGATAAAAAAAGAGAGAATCGAAAATAGAGTCAAATCTATTACTAAAAAAAGTAAGACAATCTTCATCGAAGCTATAGACGCTCGGCTGGCAGTGAAGCAAGGTCTAGAGAAAAGGTTATGAAGAGCGATAATGATAAATCTATCATCCAGAACTAAATAACCTTCACCGGAGCTATAGACACTCGATTGGAAGTGAAGAAATGTTTAGAGTAAAGGAAACACAACATCCACCTAATATCTAGGTATTTCAAATAATCTCTATTGGAGCTATGAACGCTCGACTGGTAGTAGAGCAAGATGTTAAGGGAATCAAGTATAGGTTTTACCTTCAAATAGGAATTATTCATAGCCTGAAATGTGGAACTGATGATGGAATGTTGAATGGTTTCAGGTGTTAGGGAATAATTCACTTTGCACACACTGAGATGATGTTGAATGATTATGGTGGTTCATATTGAATTGGTCTATTCTCATTCTCTGGATAGTTGCTGATGCTCGTAATTCTAATATATGGGTTTTATGTGTTTTTAGAGTTTGATTTTTGAGTCCGAAATATCTAGGGACATTTACCAACAGAGTCACCATTTGTTGTGACTCCTTCACAATGACCCCAAAAATTGGGGATCCACTTGAAATTTGAGAATTTGTTCCAAATCATTGCTTGCACTTATTTTTTACCATTGTCATCATTGAAATATTGATAATGTTTATATTCCTATGAATGGTTGTGTAGTAGGGTTCGCCTTCATCATCACTGAAATATCAAAATGGGGTTTGCTTTCATGTAATGTTATATAGTAGAATCCACCATTTACCTCATGATTGCTCAAGTCACTTTGAATAAAGATGGTCAAAGTATTTTTGTTCATACATTGTCCAAACGTTGTGTAGAATTGTTCTAAGTTATGTTATTTGTTTTTGTATATGTTTATTATATAATTTTTACTTATATATGAGTTATATAATTATTAATTATATATGTTATGGTTTATATATTTTTTTGTATTTTACTTTAGTTTTGTTAAAAATGTTTTAATTAGTCTTGTGACTTGTTCATGGTGTGTTCATGTTAACACATGGTGTTGTTTTAAGTCATTTTTATTTTTTTTTACTTGTAATTGGTTTTTTTATTTATTTTTGTCTTTTTATTTTTAGCATTAAGTTGCTTTGTATTTAAAAAGATAGAATATTTAAATGTTTAATATATTTAAATGTTATCAAGGCCTCTTCATAGACTAATCTAGTTTCCCACCAATAATTTATAGATGACATCATTTTTTCAACTACTGTGTCTGTTTTTGAAGCTAAAGTTATCAAATATATCCTCCAAGTCTATGAAGCAGCTGCAGGCCATAAAGTCAATTTCAACAAGAGCAAATTGTATTTCCTAAATACTCCAATGCCAAGACAACTAAATATTATGAGGATTTTAAACTACTCTATAGCTAATCTCCCAGCCCGTTATCTCGGCCTGCCTCTCTTCTATGGGCAACCGACGACCTCAATGTGGAACAATATTATAGAGTCGCATCCAGGAAAGACTTGCAGGATGGAAAGGTAACCTTATGTCCCAAGATTCTAAAAGTACTCTGACTGCTGCTATTTTATAGAGCATCCAAGTATATTTCTTATCTTTCTTCAAAATACCCATAATAGCTGCCTCAAATATAGAGCAAATTCAAAAAAAAATCTATGGATTGGGGCAAAAAACAAGCAACGAATCCATATGGTTGCTTGGGAAAAGGTATGCAAACCCAAAAACAAAGGAGGAATAGGGCTTAGGAGAATCCACTCTCTTAACACAGCTCTGATTGCCAAGCAAGCTTGGAGGTTGATTTTAGGAGAACACAACGAGTGCATCTCAATAGTCAAAAGGAAGTACCTCCAAAACAATAACTTTCTCAGTGACAGCATTCCAAGCAAGGGGTCAACCTTTTGGAATTCTTTAATTGGTACCAAACACCTCATTAAGAAAGGAATAAGATGGAAAATGGGAGAAGGGACTAATATTGACTTCTGGAATGACAAATGGATTACTCAAGAACCCCTCCTCAATGATCCAATCCTAGTCAAAATTAAACCCTTTACGGATGTTAGGATAGGAATCAAGGTTTTTGATTTCCTAAATTACCAAAGTAGGAGCCCAAGATGGACCCTCATATCCAATAATGCTCTTCCTATTGAGTCCAACTTATTGAACTTTCTCCTCTCTTCCACTATTATTACCACTTCTAACAGGGAGGACCAACTTATTTGGGAACCTATTGAAAGTGGAGAATTTTCTATCAAATCAGCTTATCTTCTCCTCCTTGACAATGAGGATCAGTTACTTTCTTTTGACTCTATTTGGATCAAGCATCTAATTTCTAAAATCTCCTTTTTTTCATGGCTTGCCATCCAAGAGAAAATCCTTACCATTGACCTTCTCATGAAAAAAGGATTACCCATCCCTAATAGATTCTCCCTTTGCCATTCTACCTCGAAATCCACCTCTCATCTCTTCCTCCATTGCCTAGTTTCTTCCTCCATCCTTGATTCCATTTTCAAATCCTTCCACATCCAATGGGTTAGACCCTGCTCCATCAATAACTTGTTCATCCATTGGCCTTCCCCCTTCCATGACCCACACCACAAGTTCTTCTATAAGGTTTCCTTTCATCATTTGCTCTGGCAAGTTTGGCTTGAAAGAAATAGTAGAGTGTTCTCTTGCAAGCCCAAGGTCCCTAAGATCATTTCCTCTAAAATATTAGCCTCTGCTTTGTAAAATTCCTCTCCCATCCCCCCAGCTTCCAAACCTTCTTCCAAAGCTTAATATAACCTAGATATTGAGCTAGGTTTACCCTTAGATGAGCTTCACCCTCCCACTAACATTCATCCTGAGTCCATTTGGAAGCCTGCTCCATTAGGATGGCTCAAGCTCAATTTTGATGGAGCTTCTACAGGTAATCCTGGAAAGTCTGGGGCTAGAGGTGTCCTGAGAAACCACAATGGAGAAATCATCTTAGAGTTTGCAGAAGGGCTAGGTGACCAGACTAATCATGTAGTTGAGGCTAAAAGCATGTGGAGAGGTTTATGTTTCACCAAGAACTACTGCACAAGACTTATAGTTGAAGGTGATTCCCTCAACATTATCAACTACCTCAAGAACAAAAATTGCAGACCTTCATGGAGAGTTAGAGAGTACATTGAGGAAGCTAGGATGTTAGTCCTCAATATGCAAGAAGTTATCTTCCAACATGCCTTTAGAGATTCTAATAAGGTGGAAGATAAGCTAGCTAACATTGGGGTCAACTTGGCCAATCCTCAAACTTGGCATGAAAACATTCCAGAGGAAGTTCAGGTACTTGCAAATCAAGAGAGACAACAAATCAGCCTTCCTTAGCAGGAGGTCCTTCCTCAGGACAGTCAACCTTATCCTCATGAATAATTTCATAGTGTCAAGGTCCACATGGTCATTCCTATTCTTTTTGGTCTTTGGTTTTTTTCCCCTGTCACTTGTATGGGTGTCTGCCACCTCATCATCCATATGGCCCTCTTCTTTCCCTATAGCCATCCGCCTGTCTCCACCACATCCCAATGGATAGGCCACATCATCTTCAACTACCCCCACCACTTTCCCCCCAATCCTTTGGCTGCCACCTTGCAAAACCCCTTTGGGTATATTTATTTGGAATGCACAATAATTTAATTGTAAACTTCTGGCACTGTCATTTCAACCCTTGCAGGTCCTGAGTTGCGATTTCCAACATGGATAGCAGGAAGACGACTAGAGATGCTTTTTATTCCAATAATTTGCACAAAATCCAGAGCCAACACCTCACCTCCTATGGTGCAAACATCTTCATAAACCAATCCACTGTAGATACCCATGATTAAGGCATTTACCACACTCACAATGACATGACGTGGCAGAACAATATGATACATACTGTGGCTAATGATCAAGACATGCTGCATTCGCATACCTCAAAGTACTCCACTTATTTTAGATTTGGATGTGTACATTTCCTTACTGGTCCTCCTCATTTTCTCTCGATGGTTATTCCCTTTAGTGGCAGGATTTCTAAGCATACTTTTTGCATTGATTTGTGTCTCTGTGTTAGGCGGTTGCCCCGTCACCCATGTGATTTCTCCACTTGTCACGATATTTCTCTCACCAGCTCCCACACTTGCTCTTCCCCTCCCAAGCCTCATCTGGATTTGTCTCACCTCATTGGCCCCCCCATCTCCATCTCCTTTTAAACCCTGTCACTTTCCCTTTCGCCCGCTCATGGCCCCCCATTGTTGCTTAGTATTTCTATCCTTGTCTACGTTTTTCTATCCATTCACCTACCCCCACCATTTCTAGAGATTTTGTGGAGCCCGATTCCCTCGTCTACGATGATATTGCAAAAAGGGTCCTCCAAGACAAACAATTTCTACCTTTATTCCTCATGTTCTCTGGAAATGACCTCAAAATTACCATTACATTCCTTGAGACCTAGGATAACAGGGCTGTCTCTACCCGAGGCAAAAATTTCATGGTTGATGTCCAGCTTTTAGCGACTATTACTGGTTAGAACCCCATAGGTCATTGCATTCACCGCCACACTCACTACCACAAGTATAACTAAGAGGTTGAATTAGCAAAATTTCAAGGGAATAACAAAATCCAAAAAAAAGCCAAGAGTTCTAGCCTTTACAGAAGTGACTTCAATTCGTCGTGGGATTATGTAATGAAACCAATCATGTAGTTCATTATAGTAGACAACCCTGATAAAGCCTTCAAGACTTATCACCTGGCTTTCATAAATCATTTCAGAGAAATCAACCCCCTCTACATTCCTTTGTTTCTCCTCAACTCCTTGAACCATACCATTCCCAACTGCAGGGATAAGAAAAACCTTGACCTCCCCCAAAATAAGGGTATGTTCAAAGTCATATATGCTCACATCCTAGCCACTAGCCCTAAGCCTAATCTCGTCATGGCCATCTCTGCTAAATCCCTTGTGACCAAACTTTCCCTTGCTGAGAGAAATAAAAGGCCATGATAAATGTTGCCAAATTAGGGGCAAGGAAAAGTATAAGTTTTGGCAATGCCGAGGAACTAGTTAGGAAGTCTGCTAGATTCCAAAACATGGCCACCAGAGGGAGTGTTATCGACATTTCAAATGATGAGGAAGAACTACAGGACAAAACTAAACAACTGAAGGACTTAATAATTGCCTCCACCATGGCAATGATGAATTCAATGGTGAATTACATTCTGGACATAAGAGAAGGTCTTCAAACACTTTTCTACGATAGCCAGCCTTATCAGGAAGTGGAGGAAACATCTGAAGTGGACAAGGTCACTATGAAGAGCAAACCCAAGGATGACAAGCTTGAGGACACTGAGAAGGACGATACCAAGGAAGAGGAGAAGACCTCAGTTGAGGAATAATCTCCACCTTCCTTTTTTTTGCTCCCATGTTTACCTGGTTTGGTTTGGACTTTACTAGTTTTTTGTCTCTGTGTCTTTCCTACATGGTAGTATACCAACAACATGTTATAGTTTTTTGTCTTAAGTTGTCATATTCTCTGGTTTTTTCCTCAAGTCTGAGGCAGGGTCCTACTTTTTTAAGTTATGTCTATAATGTTTGGCATTCCAAGTTTGAGGCTGCATCTTCATATTTTAATTATGTTACTACATACTCTGATATAGTCTTTAAATGCTTATATTACTATGACTATGCCATTCTAGTTGCTTTTATATATAGGTTAAGGGATCCTTTAAAACCCTATCAGTAATATAAAGTACCTTATTTATAAAAAAAAAATACATTTAAATGTTTTACATTAGCATAAAGTTGCTTTATGTTTTAAGATAGAATGTTTTTTGTAAAAAAAAATTAATTAGCATTAAGTTGTTTTATTTTTAAAAATAGAAAGTTTTTGTTAAATATTTTAAATTAGCATTAAGTTGCTTTGTGTTTGAAGATAGAATATTTAGATTTTAATATATTTGAATGTTTTAAATTATAAAATTTAGATTTTTATAATTTAAAACATTTAAATCGATGTTTCTAATATAATGTTTTTTTTTTGTGTCTGTAGGTATTCGAGGTATGTATATTAAAGGGCTTTAAAGGGCTTTCAAGATAAAGCATGCGCAGTATGACCAGGTTTAAAGAATTTAGGAGTAGCAAATCTTGGGCGTACGACTGGTGAATGATTAATCAGTGTAAATGAAGCAAGGCCACCAAGCACAAAGATGGGTCAGATGAAGACACCGCTTCCAGAGAACGACGTTATTACCAGAGTTCACCGCTACCAAAGAACAATGTCGTTATCAAAAAATTTCGTTGCTGCTAGAGAACATCAAGGTTGTCAGAGGATTTTGATGTTGCCGAAAAGTATTGCTCCTGCCGGAGAAAAAATTACCATTGTAAATGTTGAAAGTAAAATTGTTTTCTTTGCCGAGGATACGGGGTTTGTTTGAAGGTCACAGATTCTAGAAAGCGTTCGAAGATTTATACGGCAGCACAAGTGCAGGTTAAAGAAATTCAAGTGCTATTCTGCAACAGGTGGTTTGTCATAGACAGTGGACGTTTTTAAGAGCCATGCAAGGTGTCTCGGCTATTTGATGTTTAAATAATGTTTTCATTATACTTTAATACCTAGTGATAATAGCATTAAAATATTTATTAAGATAAATTAATGGGGTTGTATGTCGCATGTCCGCCCAAGTACGTAATCACATAAAGGACAATTAGTATATTGAGGCGTGTAGTATCCACAGTATCACGACACAAGTATTATAACATATGGGGTAGTTTTATGTTAAAGTTAAAGGTGTTGTTTCAATTAAAATGCAAATCGTTGAAAGTTGTTTCATAACTGTTATGAAACAGAAATAACAGGAAGAACAGAATACAAACTTATAAAAGCCCAAGAAAAGGGATGAAAATGGATCAGACAATTGGAGGCAAAGATTTGGACGAAGGAGAAGGAGGACCCAGAGCAAAATTTGAAGCTGAGAAGAATGCACTGAAACAGATAGCAGGGAAAGCAGCTCAAATTGTAATATATTGAAATATTATATGAAAGTATTTTGGTTCAAATTTGTGTACAAACTGGATTTGAGCGTGATTAAATATTTCATATGATTTTAAATTTTTGAATTCCTCTGAAGATGGCACTAGGTTATTGTTGCTGTGATATTTTTGGTAAATAATAATTCTGGTTTTGCCCTGATATGTTGTTTTAGTTCCTGTAGGTAATAGTCCGAGAATTGAAATAGATTTTCTCTAACCTTTAGAAATATTTTTACAATTTATTTATCATATTAAGAAATATTTATGTAAATATTAGACCCAGATTCTGTGTTATAAAGTTGGATTATATAATTAGATGGCAGAATAAAGCCCCTTTTTAGATATTTAATTCAAGGAATATTTGGAAGAGGTAAAAAGATAAGTGAGTGTTTCAATGACCCATCTTAAATTTCATAAGATTGGGAGAATTGAAACTGATATCTTGCATATGTAAAATTGGATATGGTTGAAGTTGATATTCTGTGTATGTGAATTCAAATTTTTAAAATACAGGATAATTTGAATTGTTTAGGATAATATTCAAACTTCAGTTTTGTTTGAAAAAACAAAAAAAATCACATTTACTTTGAAAATATTTAATTTCATAAATATGGTTCAAAGCTAAAAATTGCAAATAAGGAGAGTTGCTTAGTAAAATTTATTATTACCATAAAGTAAAGTTTATAAGTTAAAATGTATATTAAGCCCGGTGTTCTATTATTTGAAAAGATCATAAATATAAGATCATTAATATTCATAAATAGGGCAAGACATTATGTTATTCATTCACTTTTGTAAAATTTGATCATAATTTTAAGGGTGTTTGAATAAGTTACTGTTCTATCAGATAAAATTTGGGGAGGTGAACCTGTTACTTTATCCCAAAGGGTTTGTTTGAAGAATAAATCTCATTTTACTTTGATTCTTTATTAAAGATAAAATGAAAGTTTAATGCTAGATGCCAGATTTCATCTATGTTAAACTTTATTTAAAGCATCTAGAAGAGACAAAATAAATTCGGTATATTTAAAGTTATATCACATAACGAATGCTATATTGTTGAACGGGTATGAAGCCTATATTCTTCACGATACTTATGAAATCATTTACCTAGTTTCCCAAGCCCCTTTTTAACAACATTTGAAAACCACAAAGAGTTCTAAGGTACTTATACATACATACATGCTTAATGGATGTAACATTTTAAGTGGAGACCTTAAAGAAACACCCATTTATTTGCAAGGAAGGATACAAAAATCCTAGTTGTTGAGTGATTTTGTGATAGGATAAAATTACACCTCGATAGTGAGCACCGAAACCTTTGTTGCCATTGAAACACTCAAATCGACGTCGTATTCTACGATTTTAATGCCAAAACTTTGCTAGGATTTGAATTGCCTCAGAGAAGTTTATTTTCTCTTTGCTACAAATAGAAATTTCTTTGAAAACTTGCCAGAATTGTTCGTTGCTAGAAACCACCATGACATAGGCCGATAAAAAAATCTTTACCGCATACGCAGGACTAACGCATCCACATCTAATTGTTTTCTGCCATGTGGCATGTGCTAAAAGGGCAGAGTTTGAGGTTTTGATATTTGAATTTTGGTTGGCCTAAAGACAAACCTTAGCACATATATATTTTTTTTCTGTAATGTTTTCTTGGTGGCCTATGTATTTGAATTTTTCTCTTGCCTGCATCTTCAAATTTTCCTCTCATCGTCGCATGCATCTCTGTGATTCTTGCCACCATATGCACGTCTAGGGTGATCCACGAGAGGGTTTCCTCCTCTTTCGACGGTTGGGTTTCCCCACCTCACGGTGCTCGATGACCTGGCTTAGGTCGTATGTTGTATTTCTGTGGTACTGATTAGTCACCAATGATAGGCTGCTATATCCATTGAGACATTGTGTCTTCAGTGGTGTCAATGGCTAGCTGGCCATTGGAGGGCCTGTTGGCAGTCGATGGCTGATGTTGGAGGTCCACCGATTGGCGGCCAATTGGATCCTCGATGGATTCAGCAAGAACCATCCAAAATAGGCTAAGCCTATAATAATATATTAAAGATATTAATATTTTATTTTAAAACTTTTCATACATGATGAAAAATTCTAACTTTTCATGCAAAATAGCCTTAACCCAAAAAATCTCATTCACAAGTTTAATTGGATTAACTTTTTCTTCGGTAGATCTACTGTTTACTCGACAAGAAGTGCCCAAACCTCCTTTTGTCCAAAAATTGACTTTAAAACTTTGGAACTTCTCCTCAAATATGTGCAACTAATATTATGATATTTGAATTTTTGCAATCTCCAAATTGGATAATTGCCAAATTATTACCTGCAAAGGGTAATCTGATTTACCCTCTGACCTATTGTTAGGGGTATTTGGTGCAGGGGTAAATTCTGCCCTCTACTACCTCAACTTCACCTGATGTTGTGGGTGGCTTCAAGCCAATTTCCACTAGCACCTACCTAGGATCTGATGCACTAGAAAAAATCTAACTAGGCACCTAACAAAGAAGTGGAAACTTGTCCTCCTTCCTGCAAAAAAATAAATCCTATGGCTTTGATTACCAATGATGTAGGAACTCAATGTGAAGCTGGTTTATTATTAGCAATAGAAGAATATATAAGTAATACAATGGAATCTCAAATGTAAGTGGTTATAACAAGTTGCCAAACATGGCCAACCACTTAACTAACATCTAACAATCTGCTAATCTAGGATGACAACTAATTGCTAGAAGATAAGACACATCCTAATAGTTAACTAAACATCCAAACAACTTAACAACCTATTTCCAACATGGGCATACTATGCCTCACATGAATACAAAGTACAAGAAATAGGAAATTAATAAAATAATAAATAGTACTAACATAGGCTTGAATGGATAAGCCTAAGTATCCTCAACAATCACAGATCACAAATATGATTTCTAGTTAATATTTCAAAATTCATTTCTTCATCGAAAATTAAATTTAATTTATCTAACAAAGGCAATGAATATAATAGAAATGATAGGTAGAAAACAATCACATACATGACTGATCCAGGAGCCAGATTCCAAAGTCTTTCAATTGCAATAGAAATTTAAAATTCAAGAGCTTTTAGCAGAATGTCCCCTCCTTTTTACATCAAGTTTCTTAATTTTTATAGAGGATTTCACCTCTAAAATTAAATGCTCATTAAAAAAATGATGTGAAATGATAGATTCATTGCTCATAATTATCTCCTCGTCGGCAGTATCAATGAACCAATATGGTATCACCTTGGGAAGCAACAAGCAATTTTGAGAGCTGGCATACCGAGACCTAGTCCAAATCATCAAAAAAATTCATCTTTCTGGAAGTGCGTCAAAAATAGTAAGATCGCACCAGAGTCAAGAGTGATCGGTATTTAATTTGGGCAATCTTCTAATTATTTTTAAAACCTGATTCTTATTAACAACAATTCCAAAAACTTGAACCTCTTTTGCCCCAAAAATTGAATTTATTGGCCTCGAAATACCCTCCAATATGATCTTTGCTTGGGCACCTTGGACCATGGTGCAACTTAATTTTTCCAAGGCAAAGCCTGAAAAGGGCTTTCGCCAGGGTGAATCTGTGAAATGTACTCTCGCCAATTCTTTGTGCAAAAAGGCATTTTTCCCAACTTTCATGTGAAATGTCATTTCACCCAACCTTCATGTGAACTGGAATTTTAACCAGTCAAATGTGAAAAGGGAGTGTTGCTTGGTATTAGCACAAAATTAATTTTCTATTGGGAATGAATTTCATCTAGAAGGAACATTCCAAAAACATGCCAAGGCAAAAAATGAACTAGAATGTCACTGCCGAAATGGGAATTTTGCCCTGAAAGATGATTTCGCCAGAAAATGGGCAAAATAGATAATTTTACTAGAAAACGGGTGAAATGGATGATTTCACCAAAAAATAGGTAAAATAGATAATTTCACCAAAAATGGTTGAAATAATTTGATGAATATTTGAAATTAATTCTACCACCGAACTAGACTATCACTTGCATGGAATTTGTATTTCACTCCTCATCTTGCCAAGGTACGAGCGAAAAAGGACTTTTGCTATGAAAGGAAGGTGACTTCGCCTAAAAATGATTTTCACTGTGCCTGGGGGTGAAAATGGATTTCACTCTAATTTTACCAAAAATGAAACCCATTGAACACTTAGACAAAAAAATTTAAAATTTATTTTAGTGTGGCAAAAATGCCAACACTGAGAAGCAAGGAATAGCTTCAAAAGGAGACGTATAACTTTAGTGCAAAATAAGGAACTTAATCCTATCTATTGCAAAGGTGTTTGCATTACATTGGCACCAATTTTTTCCTTTCAAATATAGCAAATAAGGACAAAATAAAGAGTGTCTTAAAGACACTATTGCAAGCAACAAGACAAGGTCTCCAAGTGGCCATATCATTGAAGTTTGAGGAGCAAAATTCAAGTAGGTTAGAGAGCCAACAAAGGGCTCATAAATTTGGGTTTTTGGTTGTCTAAAGACATCACTTTTAGTACCTTATACAATGCTATCAACCTGCAACACAAGGACCTATGTAAAGGAGATATCATAGCACAAGAAAATCTACACCTATAGGTCATTATATATATATAGAAGATAGCATATAGTATCTATATAAAAAGGCTATCAATATCTATGTAAATGATAGAGCAAGAACAACGTATAACAAGAAATAAATAAGGGAGAAACAATATACAATACCCAATATGATAGCTAAGCAAAAGCATCACAATCTACCATTAGAGCTCCATAGAACCTCCACTTCAATGCTCTTGGATCATTACGCTTGGAGCTAAAATTAAAAGAAATCATCATCCTTGAATAGAACAACTTGGAAGGAGGAAATGTTTTGCTATCAAAGGAGCCAAACAAGCTTGCAAATGGTTGGAATGAATAGGCATTGATAAAAATTTAAGGTTATTTTTTGGTATGTTGAAGAGAGTGTGCAAGAAAAGGAGATATCAACATTTATCTTGAAGGAGGAAGGAATATTGTGCCACTTGGAACAAAGGGTATCTTCACCCTTTTTATCTCCAATGCTTGATAGAAAGGTGTTCAACTTAGTAACACCTTCCATCATAGCCATAATTCCAGTACTCAGAGATAGGTACTCATTAGAGTAACACTCATACTAGGGAGTGTCAGCCATTAGAGTAACACTATCCAAGAGAGCACCAACCATTGGAGTAGTGCTCATCCAAAGAGGCAAGCACCTATGATTGGAATAATGTCTCATTTACCTATGCACCACTCAAGGAGGAGACTAAAGGATCTTAGTAACACCTCGTTCCACTTGGAACTTGCATCAAGAAGGTAGAAGCATGTTTGTAGCCTCCATAAAAAGGAGTGCTCATAAAGGGAAGCACATCAGTAGCCAATATCAAAGTGAAAGTACATAGTAAAGCATCATGATTGAATTCAAAGTGTAGAAAAAGACTACCATATAACAACACCAATTGAAGAGAGCATTCAATGCTCGATTTGTAAGGTGAAGAACAATATCGTTTGAAAAGAAGTAGAGCATTGAATGCTTGGGTTGTGATGAGAAGACCAACACAATTTGAAAGAGAGCATTGAATGCTTATTGCCCATCATAAATATCAATATCTAAACTTAGAATCCTCATCACAGGTCAATCAACTCACTTGTTATACGTTGTAGGGAGGCAAAAGACATACTTAATTTCCATTAATTTAGAAGTAAAAGGTGTATTAAAGACTATCATAAGAGGATGTCCACCAAGTTTGTCATAAACAACAAGAGGATACAACACATTTTAAAGAGTTTGAAGTCAAGTATAGAACCCATAAAATTTATAAAGGTGTTATTTCATATAAGGTATAGTATAAGGTTGAAATTATTATTATCGTTTACATTTGAAGTTATCTGTAAATAAACCTTAATATATTTGAAAGTAAACCAAAGGAGTTCATATTATTATCCTGAAATAGTATTTCATTTTAAATCACTCTAGTTGAAATACAATATTTGCAATTAATTTCATAGAAGGTATAAGGTTTTCTAGTTGGAAACAAATTATTATTGTAAATATCATTATTTTCTAAAATTCCAAAATTAAGGAGATATAAGGAGTGCTACATCAAACTTTAATTAATTGAAATTTAGAAAATTAAACCTTTGAAAAATTTAGGGATAGAGGAGGAAAATTATTGCCTGGATAATTGAGTTGGAATTTATTGTACATTCTTGTCTTCGAGACACACTAAAGAGATAAAAGAAATCCAACCATAGAGAACTTAGTTAAATTGATAAGTGCATAGTTCATGGGAGAAATAAGGTAAAATAGGAGTTGTTAAT
Organism: Wollemia nobilis; assembly: GCA_028583015.1. NCBI lineage: Eukaryota > Viridiplantae > Streptophyta > Pinopsida > Araucariales > Araucariaceae > Wollemia > Wollemia nobilis. Next base: position 4,007,638 of record JAQPPZ010016829.1, on the reverse strand, counting down.
TATCATTCCCAAATCAACTCAAAAGGTGAACTACTACTTCCTAAAGCACTTTACCAAGATTAGAGTATATTCTAATCACTAGGGAGACATAATGATCCTACAAAACCTAAGACTTAGAAAGGTTTTATCAAAGTAGTTCACATATTCTAAACTAGGGAGACATAAGAAATCCAAATTCAAAAGTAATAAAAGTATATAAACATCAATTTTTTTATGGAGGGAATAATTAAGAATGCATTCAATGCAAATAATGAAATGCTACTTCATGAACTTAGGTTCTATTCACAAAATTTTATAGAAAACTTTGATGGATTCAAACTCTTGTATACAGATTTGAAAGAAATATTCTCTTTATTTTTAAAGGAAGCAAAGGTAGAAAAATTTACAATATTAATTGGATATCTTCTTGAAACTCTATTCAGGACTTGGTGGAACACTCAAAATGTGATTATTCTTTCCTTAGAAGAGTGTTTAATATTTTATTTATCATTAATTACTTTTGAGTTCTTTCGAGGAATGAAACAAATAAAAGTAAATGTGAAGAACATGTGCTTATACTGAGAGGGGGGTGAACAGTATAAGATAAAAATTTTTGCTTTTCAATACAAATGATAGCATCAAAAATATTAAAGCAGTAAACATCACATACATGAGAGACATGATTTAACGTGGTTCACCCAATGTGGGCTACTCTATGGAGAAAATATTTCTTATAAACTTTTATCAAATAAATTCTCTTGGGAATTATTTTCCTATTACAATGTTTATGGACCTCTATCCAAAGGAGACACCAATACCCTAATCAAGTTCATGGATATCTATCCACATGGGACACCAATCCCCTCTACTCTAGCTGGTGATATTCTAGAAGAACTATTGTCTCCACTGCACTAGCTAATGGATCTCTATCCACTGAATACTCTTGTCTTCACTAAGAAGACCTGTCCTCATTGTCCTGGATAATGGATCTCTATCCACTGGATACTATCATACTCTATACTTTGTCACTTCCAAATATTGCTCTTAGATCTATCTCAAATATGCACTAAACATAGTCCTTAGGTCTAGCACAAATCTGCTCAATCTCTATATTTGGTCTGGTACAAACCTATCCTCAAATCTCTATCTCTGGTCTAGCACAAACCTGTCCTCAAATCTACACCAAAATCTATCCTCAAACCTGTATTCCGAGCTTCCATAAAAGCTCACACCAAATTGTCCACAAGTCTTCTCAAGACTTACCTTAAATCTACTCAACAAGACCTCATTAAAAACTTATCAAATCTCACAGAAACATATAGAGAATTGTTAAAGAATCAATATGCTTCATACTCACAAACACTCAATCACTTTCAATCTCTTTCTCAAATCAATCTAGAATAAAGAACAATTTGTTTCACAGAATTTAGAACTATCACTTCAACACTTCCACTTGACTAGGCTTAATAAACTTCACTTAATCAATCACTCAACAAAACAATCCTTGCTTACAAACCCTAATCTAAGCATATGAACACTTAATAATTTTCAACAATGCTTATCAAACAATCTTTTTCTCTCCAACTTAGCATTCACAACATCCAACAATCACTGATAAGGAAGATGTGATCATACCTTTTGTTTGATGAAGAGTAGACCTAAAAAACATATCTTAAACACAATTTTCTTCTTTGCTAATTTCAAAGGTTAGATGAAAAATAATCACACTAATACTCTCTCAAAAATATTTCTCAATTAAAAAAATAATCAAACTCAAATACACCTTATTACTCCTTCTTTGAAATTATCAATCATCAAAGCATACATAGAAAATAATTACTCAATTACTCCTTATAATCTCCAATATTTTTAACAACTGAAAGCACAAGATTTCGAAAGTTGAAAAGAAACACTAAAGCTATGCAATGCAAAACAAAATGTAACGCTTTAATCCTAGAAATTTGAAATGCATGAAATAGGGAAAAGAGACGAATTGAGACGAAATGAAAGAAGTATAGAAATCACAACCCTTTTTATTTATACTCTCTCAATATCGGTTACAAATACGTCTCCCGCATTTTTAGGGGCTAGGAGCGTTAACATGTTTTGGTTATAATATTGACTAGTGATCCTCCTTCCGCGTGCCCACATGTAAAATGGGTGGGCCAAAGTGTTGCCACTACTGGTGTGAATGAATCTTTGATCCTTGCTACTCCTCCTACATTCAAAGAAACAACAAAATCATTAGTAGCACCTGTTGCAAATATGAAATGTTTGTTCTCTAAAAACAATGAAGGATGCATGCATGAAACTGAATAAAAGGATAAATGAACTGAATCAAAATAGTCTACAAATTTCACAGAAACAAGGGAACATCACCAGAAGGTCACTACAAATGAGACAGTTGGGAAATTCCTCACCAATTTGAATTCTCTTTGGAGCGGGACGGATTTGACTGTAATTCGTTCCGAGGTAGGACGAATTCACCTGCGACAAAGCGCCGAAGTGATACTACCCCAAATGTCATGTCTAGGGAGCTCCAAAATACCTACAAACTTGGGGTTAGCTAATTGGAGGCATTTTGGGAAGACCCAGATGGTCAGATTTCCCCAATTTGGCCTCCATCAACAAGAATTTGATGTTGCTACCTGCAAGTTAGTGAGGACAACAAAAGCGATAAAACATGATAAGATTTGATCAAAGCATTATGAAATCAGAATTACAAGCTATTTAAGCAGCATAAGATGGAATGAAAAATAAACAAATGGAAAAAAAGAACCATCTACCATGAATTCCCAATCGTTCTTAAAAAAAGAAGATTAGGCTCGCAGAAGTGCGGGGCGCCCAGGCGGGCCGCCCACTGTTGGAACCTGATTTCGGTACCAATCCACTTGGGATGGGACCAAAATCTCTGGTAATGTGTTGTCGTCGAATTGGTAGATCTATGTGGTCAAGTGTCGGGTTTTGGATCCGGATTCCTACTTCCAATAACCACCCAACGACCTCCCTTGCGAAAGAGATCAAGGATGTGGAAGAGGTGAATCAAAGGTAAAGCGTGGTATCAATTTGGCATCACTTCATTGCTTAAAAATTCTTCCAACCTGTCCTCTTTTGGGTGATGAAGCTCACCAATTTATATACCCAAGGGGTCTCTTTGGATGGGCATGCAGGGGCACCACATGGTGGCCATGCCTTCCCAAGAGGGAGGAGATTCCCCCCTGACTTGGGCTTCCATGACTGCCCTTGTGATAGTCCTCTAACGTTCAATTTGCTCACCTACCCGCGCATGCAAGGCAGGGATCATTAATTGACTGTCCTCGGCTGCCATTTGGCGTAATTTCTCTTTTTGCCCATTGAACCTAGAATTCACCCTACCCAGGAACGAATTTAGAATTCATCCATGTGTAGGGTGAATCCCATTTTGAATTCATCCCATGGTGGGACAGATTTGGAGCAGAGTTTCTGAAGGTGCCAAATTGCTTTCTGACCTTCCAAAATTGCTGTAAAAGTGGTTAGGACCACTGTTTAACCTCTGAGGGCTGCCCTGGGGGCTATGTGTGTCAAAGCGATCAGTGTTTGTAGCCACATAATCGGATTGGTGCTGTTTTGGTGTCTACAAAAACCTCCAAAAATCAAACCCTCAAAAATAATATTGCCTATCCTTTTATCTCCCTCAAATACTCAATAACCAAATTTAAAAATAAACTTTATAACCCTCCAAAATATTTATTTTTCATTCAACCTTAGCAAATCCAAAATACCTCATGCAACCTTGGCAATACAATAGTGCATACCTTTTATCTCAAGAAAAAGGCCTCGGTGGGTTTCGAACGTGAGACCACTCCCAACCAAGCGCCTTATCGAGGTGCTAGCCCACCATGTGGGCTACGAGCCTCCACACGAAGGGGAAGGCTCAAGCCTTCCTCTTATCCCTTTTCAATTGGTATGATGCAAAATAAAATACCCTCTTCTCTTGCAAAACCAACTCGATGGGTTTCAAACCCTGCTCTCCTCACCTGTCGAACGTCTTAGCGCTACCCATTGTTGCCAACTACGCTACATAGTGTTGTGTGAAGAGAAAGGAGCCCTACTCCTATTTGTTATATCTTCTACCACTGAATGCTTTCAAAATACATGAAACCTTTATCTTTTTCTTGTGCATAAATCTTTGGAGCTTTGATTAATCGATAATTGCATTGGGATTTTGACTAAGGTTCTTGCCCTCTTTTTATACATGAAGGCCAATGTCTTAGAAACGTCGGTGCCTTATTCAAATTTTGAATTTGAATTAATTAATAACCTTTATAACCCAACCTTAGGGTTATTTTAATTAATATAAATTAATTTTATAATTAAATTATAATTAATCTATAATTAACTTAATAACTTTAGAAGTTAATTAAATTAATTAATAAATTAATTTATAATGAAATTATTTAAATAAATTTAAATCTTCCCTTTTAATATTATAATAAAATATTATAATATTATTTTGCTTGGGCCTCTTCATTGCTCTTTGAAACTCATCTGACCACCTAGAACCGGATCTGACCAACTGGAGGTGGACTTTCCTTTTGCACTGATTGTAGAACTGCTTCTTCTTGCACTACTCACTGAAACTGACTTTTGACATCAATGACAACTCAATTACTCAAAATGTCCAACAATATCCCCCTTTTTCATTGATGGCAACCCAATTATCTTTTACAATTTCCTTAACCTTTTTCTATTCTGCTCCCCTAGGAAACTGCTCCCCTTGACTCAATGCTCTCCCTTTAAATCAAATCTCTCCCCCTTACTCAAATATCTCCCCCTTTGACATCAATGGCAAAGGGTCACCTTTGGGGCTCGAGGCTAAGAATGAGTCTCTTAGCTTAGCCCCTCCCCCACCTCCTCTTGAGGTGGTTAATTCTGGGGTGGGAGTATTACTCCCAGTTTTCCTCGAAGATACTCAAAAGTCTCTTTCGAAAGTGGCTTAGTGAAGATGTCTACTATCTGCTCCTTTGTAGTAACATATTCCAACCTGACCTGTTTATCTATCACCTATTCTCTCAAAAAATGATACTTGATCGAAATGTGCTTTGTCCTGGAGTGCATCACTAGATTCTTTGAGATACTTATAGCACTTGTATTATCACATAATATGGGAATAGGATGATCATGTTTTATCTTGAAGTCTTCTAGAGTTCACTTCATCCATAATACCTATGTACAACTGGCTACTACTACAATATACTCTACTTCTATTGTAGATAAGGATATTGATGCCTGCTTCTTACTCAGCCAAGAGACTAAATAGTCTCCAAGAAAGAATGCTCCTCCACTTGTGCTTTTTCTATCATCAATGCTACCAGCCCAATCTACATCTGTATACGTTGTGAGTGTGAAACTATCACTTTTGGGATACTAGAGCCCAAAATCCATAGTCCCTTTTAGATACCTAAGAATTCTCTTTACTGTTGCCACATGTGTTTCCTTAGGTGCTGCCTAAAACCTTACCACTAATCCCACTGACTACACTATGTCTGGTCTTGTAGTTGTAACATACAACAAGCTACCAATCATAGATCTGTATAATCTCTGATCTACCTCTAGAGATTCATCATCCTTACTTAACTTACATCCTGTAACCATGGGGGTACTTACTAGTTTGCAATCTTCTAACTTGAATTTCTTTAGCATCTCTTTTATATACTTGGTTTGTGAAAGAAATACTCCTTTCTCTGATTGTGAAATCTGAAGTCCAAGAAATAAGGACAACTCACCAAGCATAGACATCTCAAATTCATTCTGCATGTTCTTTACAAATTATTTACACATCTTATCATTGTTTCCCCCAAAAATGATGTCATCAACATAAACAACCACAATTAGTAGATTATTCCCTTCATTTTTTATGTATAATTTGTTGTCCACTATTCCTTTTCTGAATCCCTATTCCTGAATATACTTATCCAATCTTGAGTACCATACTCTAGGAGCCTATTTTAGACCATATAGTGCCTTTTTCAATCTGCATACATGATCTAGTTTATCTGTTAATATGAATCCCTCTGGCTATTCAATATAGACTTCTTCTAGAACACCATTTAGAAATGTTGACTTAACATCCATCTGATATACCTTGAAGTTTTTAAAACTTGAGAAGGCTAAGAACATTCTTATGGCTTCAAGTCATGCAACTGGAGCAAATGTCTCATCAAAGTCAATTCCCTCTACCTATGCATAACCTTTGCACACTAACCTTGCTTTATTCTTGACTACCTGTCCATATTCATTTAACTTATTTTTGAATACCCATTTTGTGTCGATCACATTTTTGTCCTTTGGTCATGGAACAAGTTCCCAAGTCTTGCTTTTCTCTATCTGATCTAATTCCTCATCCATTGCCTTAATCCAGAACTTATCTTCACTTGCCTTATTGAAGTCTTTTGGCTCAATCTTAGATAACAAAGAAAAATTTGCTTGTTGAGATGGTGTTATTATCCTTCTCCTTGTCTATCTTTCATATGGATTCCCAATGATTAGATCTTTTGGATGATGCTTCTGTACATACCTGGATGGAGTTTTAGGAAGAAGTCTTTGTGTTTCTTCTTCTTCTTCATCTGATTCCTCATGAAACTCTTCTTGACAACTTCCATCTTCCTGATACACAATTTGTTGAACTGGTTCTCTTGAATCTATCTTCTCATCAACTGTTACATTTATACTTTCTACAATAGTGCATGTTCTCTTGTTGAAGCATCTATAAGCTTTACTCTTAGTGGAATAACCAAGAAAAATTCCCTCATCACATCTTGGATCAAACTTGCCTAAGTTTTGCTCTTCTCGTCTTATGTAGCACTTGCTTCCAAAAACCTTGAAGTGTTTTATAGTGGCCGGTCTTCCTTTCCAAAGCTCATATGGAGTCTTGTGATGGTTTACCCTCATTTGAGCCCTAGTGATTATATATACTGCTATGTTGACTACTTCCCTCCAAAATCCATCTAAAATTTTGGACTCATTCAACATAGCTCTAGCCATATTCTCAATAGTCCTATTTTTCCTTTCAACTACTCCATTTTGTTGAGGAGTTCTTGCAACTGAGTATTCTCTCTTGATTCCATGTTGTTCACAAAAGTCTACAAATTCATTTGAGGTAAATTCTCCTCCTCTTTCATATCTCAAACACTTAATCCTCTTGCCAGTTTCATTTTCAACCCGTTCTTTAAATGCTTTGAATTTTTCAAATGCTTCTGACTTATCTTTCAGGAAAGCTACCCAAACCATTCTTGAGTAGTCATCTATAAACAATATGAAGTAACTCTCACCTTGAATACTCTGTGTTCTGGTAGGACCACATAGATCAGTATGTATTAAACTTAATGGCTCAGATGACATATATCCCTTTGATTTAAAGCTTGTTCTAGTTTGCTTTCCATGTTGACAAGGTGCACAGATTGTGTTCTGTGGTCTTTTTAGCTTGGGTAAATCTCTGACAGCCTGCTTGTTGCTTATGTTGACTATGTTTTCAAAGTTCAAGTGACCCAATATTCTATGCCACAACCAACTCTCATCTTCTTGTGATAGAAAGCACTTTTCCCCTTTGATCTCACTAAGCATATATAGATTGTTTGGAGTTCTACTTGCATTTGCAATAACTTTTCCAGTTTTTGATTTTCTTATCTCACATCTATCTGGGTGAAATGTAACCATATGTCCTTGATCACAAAGTTGACTTACACTTAGCAGATTATGTTTTAACCCTTTGACATATAGCACATTTTTTGTTCTTGTTTTCCCATTATCTAAACTCAAAGTTCCTCTTCCACCAATTTTTGTTGATCCATTATCACCAAAACTTACTGATCCTCTATTGGTTTCTTTTAGTACAATAAATTTATCTTTGTCTCCTATCATGTGTCTAGAGCAACCACTATCAAGATACCATTGTTCTTATTTATCCTGAGCATGAAGGGTTGTTTGAACTAACATTGATCTATCCTTTTCATTCCCCTTTTTCTCTTTCCTAGTTGTTGAAGTTGTGTTTCTTTTCCTAGACTCAGGAAGTATCATTTTACACCATCTAGCCTTGTGCCCAAAATTATTGCATTTGTAACATATAATATCATTATCCATAAGAGGGGCAAAAGAATTGAAATTTCTATTGACATCATTTTTCGCATAACCAATGCAATGTACAACTCTATGACCATATTTGTTACAAGAAAAGCAATAGCCATGGAAGAAATTATGTAACCTATTTGGATGCCTTTGAGATTGTGTTTGAGTGCTTCTCCCTTTGTGATTAACTCTCGTCCATGGTTCTTCTTTGCTTTCTTCCTTCCTGATGTCTTTTCCTTTTGGAGTATACTTTACTTGCTTATCTTTGTTTGAAGTTTCTGCTTCTTGAAGACTTGACTCCTCTTTCTATTTCCCATACTTTATATCTTGTAGTACCTTGGTCCTTTCAACTTCATTCCTTAGATAAACAATTTTTGCTTCCAATATTTCACATTCTGTTTCTCTTGCTCTTAATAGATCTGTCATATCCTATTCAATTTTATTTCCCTCTTCTACCTTTATCTTGAGTTCTGTGAGACTTTGTAGAAGTTCCATTTTTGCTTCTTCATCTTCTTGAATTTGTTCCTTCAAGCTTGAGTTCTTTTCTCTAACCCTTTCCAAATTTTTGAGAGTCGTGAAGAATTCCTCTTTTATATCAAACATGGTCTCTTCTTCACTTTTTGAAGTCATGTGTGTCTCTTATGGATCCTCCTCCAAGTTGTTAGTCTTTTCATGGAGAGACCCACTCTGATACCAATTGAAGAACATGTGCTTATATTGAGAGGGGGGTGAATAGTATAAGATAAAATTTTTTGTTTTTCAATCCATATGATAACATCAACAATATTAAAGTAGTAAACATCACACAAATCATCACACACATGAGAGACATGATTTAACATGGTTCACCCAATGTGGGCTACTCCATGGAGAAAATATTCCTTATAAACTTTTCTCAAATAAATTCTCTTGGGAATCCTTTCCCTATTACAATGTTTATGGACCTCTATCCAAAGGAGACACCAATCCCCTAATCAAGTTCATGGATCTCTATCCATAGGGGACACCAATCCCCTCTGCTCTAGCTGGTGATCTTCTAGAAGAACTGTTGTCTCCACTACACTGGCTAATGGATCTCTATCCATTGAAGACTCCTATCCTCACTTAGAATACTTGTCCTCACTACCTTGGATAATGGATCTCTATCCACTAGAGACTATCATCCTCTATACTCTATCACCTCCAAATATTGCTCTCAGCTCTATCTCAAATCTATACTAAACTCTTGTCCTTCGGTCTAGCACAAATCTTCTCAATCTCTGTCTCTGGTCTAGCACAAACTTATCCTCAAATCTCTATCTCTATTTTGGCACAAATCTATCCTCAAATATGCATCAAAATCTATCCTCAAACCTATATTGTAAGCTTCCACAAAATCTCACACCAAACTATCCACAAGTCTTCTCAAGACTTACCTCAAATCTACTCAACAAGTCCTCACTAAAACTTATCCAATCTCATAAAAACATATAGAGAATTGTTAGAGACTCAATATGCTTCATACTCACAAACACTCAATCACTTTCAACCTCTTTCTCAAATCAATCTAGAATATAGAACAATTTGTTTCACATAATTAGAACTATCACTTCAACACTTCCACTTGACTAGGCTTAATCAACTTCACTTAATCAATCACTCAACAAAACACTCCTTGCTTACAAACCCTAGTCCAAGCATATGAACACTTACTCAATAATTTCCAACAATGCTTATCAAACAATCCTTTTCTCTCCAACTTAGCATTCACAACATCCAACAATCACTCACAAGGAAGATGTGCCCATACCTTTTTTTTGATGAAGAGTAGACCTCAAAAACCTGTCTTAAACACAATTTTCTTCTTTGCCAATTTCAATGGTTAGATGAAAAAATATCACACTAACACTCTCTCAAAAATATTTCTCAATTACAAAAATAATCAAACTCAAATACACCTTATTACTCCTTCTTGAAATTAGCAATCATCAAAACATACATAAAAATTAATTACTCAATTACTCCTTATAATCTCCAATATTTAATTAACAACCTCCAAAAATCAAACCCTCAAAAATAATATTGCCTACCCTTTTATCTCCCTCAAATACTCAATAATCAATTTTAAAAATAAACTTTATAAACCTCCAAAATATTTATTTTTCATTCAACCTTAGCAAATCTGAAATATCTCATGCAACCTTGGCAATATATTAATGCATACCTTTTATCTCAAGCAAAATGCCTCGATGAGTTTCAAACGTGAGACCACTCCTAGTCGAGCACCTTATCGAGGTGCTAGCCCACCACGTGGGCTACGAGCCTCCACATGAAGGGGAAGGCTCAAGCCTTCCTCTTATCCCTTTTTGATTGATGTGATGCAAAACAAAATACCCTCTTCTCTTGCAAAATGAACTTGGTGGGTTTCAAACCCTGCTCTCCTCGCTTGTCGAACATCTTAGCACTACCTACTATTGCCAACTATGCTACATAATATTGTGCATAGAGAAAGGAGCCTCACTCCTATTTTTTATCTCTTCTATCACTGAATGCTTTCAAAACATGTGAAACCTTTATCTTTTCTTGCGCATGAATTTTGGAGCTTTTATTAATCATTAATTGCATTTGATTTTAGACTAAGGTTCTTGCCCTCTTTTTATACATGAAGGCCAATGCCTTAGGAACGTCGGTGCCTTATTCAAATTTTGAATTTGAATAAATAAATAACCTTTATAACCCAACCTTAGGGTTATTTTAATTAATATAAATTAATTTTATAATTAAATTATAATTAATCTATAATTAACTTAATAACTTTAGAAGTTAATTAAATTAATTAATAAATTAATTTATAATGAAATTATTTAAATTAATTTATAATAATAAATCCCCTTTTAATATTATAATAAAATATTATAATATTATTTTTCTTGGGCCTCTTCATTGCTCTTTGAACCTCATCTGACCACCTGGAACCAGATCTGACCAACTGGAGGTGGACTTTCCTTTTGCACTGATTGTGAAACTACTTCTTCTTGCACTGCTCATTGAAACTAACTTTTGACATCAATGACAACTCAATTACTCAAAATGTCCAACAAAATGCTAGTAATGAATCTTTGAATCCAATTCAATTTTATTGTGATGATAGACTAATTCATCATGAAGTAGATATTCCTCTAGTAACAATGCATAAATGAAGAAGAAGAAGGAAGAGAAAACATGGTAGAAGAGAACAAGATAAAAATACTCAATAGGATACAAACAAAGAGTATAATGAAGAAATCACAAAGAATGAATCTAATGCTAAAGCTAAAGAAGAAGAAGAACTAGATCAAGTAGAAGGAAATCTAAAGATCGAAGATCCATATTGAAGACTACCCAAATAATTTAATAAAAGGGGGTGTTAGAGAATATATTATATTATTGGGTAAATATCAATTTACCACCTTTGGTACATTACTAGAGTAGGATTTTACTTTAGAGTAAAGTTAAGTAGTTACTTCAGTATATAATAAATATGCAAGTGTCAGAATGTACAATGATGTAAATGTGCATGTAGTCCACATGTACATAAGTCATAGGATAGATTCAAAGGTAGATTAAGGGCCAAGGAACCTATATTCCTATATAAAGGTCTTATAGTGAGTGAAATAGATAGGAGATAATATAGAGTGTGCATAGTATAGATTGATAGTGTGGTATAATGTAACTCCTTTCAAAATAGTTTATGGAGCGTTCATGTCCTCCATTATACAGCATTGTACTATTTTTGTGAGATTTCATTAATGGCATATTTTTGAGTTATTGTAGAAGTTTATCTCTTCATTTTTCTACATATTATAGTGTCATTATCATATAAATATCATAGCTTGCTTATCTTACAGCTTGTGGTTGCATTTCCTATATCATATACTCATCTAAAACTAGTTGTATAATAATGGAAAATCCAAGGATCCTTAACTCACTAGAGCACGTGGAGATGAATCATGTTTTCAAATATGATAATAGGGTGACAAACTTGTTGGCTAACTAGGGAGCTCTTTGTGAATAGATTCAAAGGTCGATTCCATTGGATAATGTTCACCCAAACATACAAGAGTTAGTAGAAAGAGAAGGGATATTAACATGTTATTTATGACATAGTCAAAGGTTAATCCAATGACTTACACTTTTTTACAAGCTAGAAAAGTAGACTTCTAGGAGTAAGCCTTTCCATTGGTAGGTATGTGGTCATGCGGCAATGTGTTGGGATGTTTTTAATCTAGTTGTTCTATGGCCTACACAATTAAGAAAACCTAGTGATAAATTTTCCCATAGAAAGTCTTGCCATTGGTTATCATTTGCAACATGATAGATGTAGTGGTAGTCTGCTTAAGATGTCCCTCAATGGATAATAGGCCCATGGAGTGTCCCATATAGACACATGGTCACTGCATAAAATATCTAGGTAAACCCTCGAGCACAATGATCAATGATTTATGAGAATAAGGAAAATATTTCAAGGACATAAATTTTTCAATGATTAACTAGTTGAGGGAAGTCCTTGTAAATGACCAAACTCAAGAAAAATATTAAGATCTGGTAGTAGGTGTGGTTTAATTTGGATGGGGGCATATCAATGGTCTATAAAAGAGGTTTACAACCCTTTTTACCTTTGGGTAAGGCTCAATAGACATGTTAGATAAGTTTTTAAATTTAGGATGGTATTTTAGAATCATTAAAAATATTTAAATTTTTTTGAAAATAATCCAAAATTATGTAGCCCTAAGAAGAGGTTTTGAGCAAGAGGACTGGTATTACTAGTTGAAAAGTGTAAGAGGGTTCAGACCCTTTCAAAAGCTCAACTTTCACCATAATATAAAAAATATTTTATTTATTTATTATGCTTTTATATATCATAAATTTTTAAAACCATTATTATTTATAAGTTGTTTTCCATTTTGTAGTATTGATTCAAAAGTATGTTTTTATACAATTTTATGATCTTGAGGCTGATTTTACCTTCACATCAAAGGCAGTAAACAAACTTTACATATTTTGGCCATCATGAAAATTAGTCTTTACACTTGCATGACTTGAAAGCCTCTTAAAAACAACTATATATTATCAAGATTCAACAATGAAATAATTTATAAACAAGTAATATTTTATACTTCTTTTAAAATTGAGACATTTATTTTCTTTTAGTTTAATTTTAGTATTTTTGAAATATAAGTATAAAAATATGTTCATTAATAAATTTAAGATAATTGTAAAAATGATTATATTTTATTTTAAAATTATATTGGTTGATAATTTTTTAAAACAATTAAAAATAGAAAAATAAAAAAAACTTTCATCAAGTTCAATAGTAGCAAAATTATACAAAAACAGGTTTAACTTTTATCTTTGTTCAATAATTTGTATAGAATATATTAATAAATATATTATTTATTTTTCCTATTACGCTAATACCCCTCTCTATCTCTTGAATATGGTTAAAACTTATAGACTACTTTAATTTTGTAAAAATTAATTAAAATAATTTTATTTAATGTTGTCAAAAGTATTAATTTAAACTTATTATTTTGAAAATTATTTAATGTGGGGTACATGGTATTACTTATAAACTTTCTCACCATAACATTTAAAAATGTGTTGATTTGGATAATTTGCTTTTTAGTTAAGCTATTTATAATTATCTTATCCTTCCCATGAAATTTTGTAATAGATAAATATTAATATGGAACCGAATTCCAATTATATATAATATTTCTAGTTGAAAAGAGAATAGAGAATAGGGCCCATATAATAATTATAATTTAAACCTTTTCAAGCAAGGCTCCTCGACTATCAACCCTTACAGACCTCTTAAGAACACAACGATTACTTCGTTCGAATGTTTGAAACTTTGAGGTATCTGCCTTTGTTTGAATAATTACACACTTATGATAAAAGCTTTGGTGAAATAATGAAGAAAGATTCGACTGTTAAAAACCTTAAGCAAGGAGTCCTGAACGATTTCCAAGATGGAGAGGCGTATATCTTTCAAAGACGTGGCCCTCAAGTCTTCTCCGTTACATGGATTTTTGTTTTCTGGTAGATTAATTTTGATATGTTGTATTGAGTTCTGCATCACTCTCAATTAAGGAAACCTCAATTCAAAATTTTCATTTTTCATCTTCGTTTTCATACCCATGTTCGTGTATATATTAGGGCCTTCGGTATTCGATTGACATCAGCTGCAGAAAATTTGTCTGGGTTTATCACCGATTACTTCAAAATGAAAGGAGATCTTCTAAAGCTGGAAGATTTTCATAGGAGAATGAGGAAGTTTGGAAAGGCCTTCCGAACGAGATTAGCAAATTTGATTGTTAATCACCACACAAGATCTTCCAAAGCGTCAGGCCATCTTGGAATGTATTACGAATTTTCATGCACAAGCAGCCCTGCACAAACATTTTTTAAATTCATAAGGAGAACACGTTCTTCGCCTCAAAATATCCACATTGAATATCCGAATACAGATGGGAATATGAGTTTTGTGAAGAAGAGCGCTTTGATCATTGCAGAAGATGAGGAGGAACTCAAATCGGAGGAGAGGCAAATCGACGAGAAGAACAATGGGGATATGAATTTTGTGAAGAACAGCGCTCTGATCGTTGCAGAATATGAGGAGGAACTCAAATCGGAGGAGAAGCAAACCGACGAGAAGAACGTGGACAAGGAAGCAGAAGAATTCATTGCCAGATTTTACCAAGAGATTAATTTGCAACGACAACGTTCACAGTCACGCTACGAGGAAATGCTTGCGAGAGGTGCAAGTTAACCAGCCATGTAAGCTCTATGTTAATTTTTTATTTTTTTTAATTTACCTGTTGGAATTTGAAGCCATTGTCCTCTCTGTAACTTATAAGCCGCCACACATATTTTGGTCGGCAGTTCACCTTTATAACTACCATGTGATAATTAATTTAAACCTTTTACACCATATCACAATTAATTTAAACCTTTTACACCATGTTCATCCCACGCCATACATAGCTTTGCCAGTAATCCACCCCTGTAACTATCATGCCCCAATCAATTTAAACTTTTTACAAATGTTAATTCGGATATTTTTTTTATTTTTAAGATTTAAAAAAATTAATTTTTCATGAAAACATCTTTCATTTACAAAAGAACTCTGTAACTTCTATGTTTACTTCATTATTTGTGCTTGCAATATTTAGCACGTAATTATTAACGATTATTATTTTATTGATTTAGCCTCTTCCCATTTTAAGAGCATAAGGGTGTATAACTTCTCCAGTTATTTTTCTTTCCATGTGCAGGAAAATGAAAGATTTTGTTGGTCTGTGGTGTGATGTTGGACGATCCCTTAGCTAGTAGTGATCCAATTTCAAGTTTCTCTTTTCAGGGAGATGCAGTGTTTAGGTTGAGGTTCCTTTCACAGTTATGCAAAACCTTAGTAGGGCATGTGTTTATGACAGTTGCATATGATTGATTCAGATGGTCGTTACTGTCCACCCATGGAAGTCTTGTTTTCTGATGCTGTTGCTCAAGTATGAATCCCTGGATTTCAGTGTACGTGAAGGTAATTTAAAAATAAATAAATAAATATAACTTTTGCAAATTTCAAAAAGAAGAAGCGGACTAATGGTATTTGGTGTAATGGCTAGTTATTATCATCTATGTGTGATTGTGAGGTCGATTCTTTTTGTGTTTGCTCAAACGAGAGCTGATATTTATACATATTTGTAAACGACCTTCAATATAAAAAAAAAAAGCGGAGGAATGTTTTGGATTTGGATTTTAAGTGGTGATAATCAACTTTATTTATTTTGCATATACTGATAAATAATTATAAAAAGTTTACAGACAAGGTTAAAACCTAGATATTTTTACAACATTCATATATAAGATTTTAAACGCATTAATGTAATATAAGCGAGATTTATTTTAATTTTTAATAATAATTATAAAAAATTTGTTTATATTTAAATGATGTAAATTTAGATGATTAAAAATACGAATCATTTATTTATTAAAAACAATAATTTAATATATTTAAAATTGTTTTAATTTTAATTAATTTAAAATATTTATATATTAAAGTTAAAAATAGGATGTTTTATTGTCTAATACATTTTAGCCAAGAAGTGAGAAGTTTTATAAATCATAAGCTTATTTTCTAAGTACCTTGTAGACTCATGAGGACACTTAGATATTTAGATCAAACTTATGGTTATATATGAACTAAGTCCACTTGTCATAGAGTTTGCGTTCAATGCATCTATGTTTTTATCCAAGTTCACCTTTATACTTTATATTAGATCTTCCTAATCATCATTTTAAAAGTTCAATGAATTTTAAACAAGTAATGAGGTATATGGAGTTTTATATTTTAAATCAAAGTTTAAATATCATGGTTGAAATTGCCTTGGGCAAGTGTTAGATAACAAGCCTCACACCATACATCAAGATTCAATCCAATGAGTAATTCTCAAAATTAAATCTAAAATGGTTTAATAAGTGCTAAGTGATATGATATTCACACCATATGAAAAGGTTTCAATTCACCTAGTAAAACAATAATAATAAAAAAAAAAGTTCCACATCTAAACCAAAGTTCAAATTCTGTGGATAAATTTCAATATTTTGTTCATTACAATTGAAGTAAACTAATTGATGAAAAGTAAAAATGTTTATGTTACACATCAGAATTCCAATCTCATAAATTAATCTTAACATCTTCTCAAATGACGTTCAAGTGATTAGAAACATAAAATTTAAAGATAAAAACCTAACTAAGAGAGATGGAAAATATTTTGGTTTTTGGCTTATATGTTATTGATTGTGCTATATATATATATATATATAGACAAGTATGGAAATGTTATTGATGTTACATAGACAAGTATACCATTTTATTTAATAATTATAAATCTTTTTAAATAAAATTAAAATATTTTATAATTAAAATGACTAATTTTGATATCAAAGAAAATTACTAGAAGTAATAAAGAATGAATGTAATATTTCAATGTGAAAGGTTAAATTTAAATCTTATTCGATATTTAAAATATTATAGTGTGGTTTGTTGAAGTATTATTACAATATAGTTATTACTTAATATGGGTAGAAATGTTTGAATCCCATATAATTAAATAAAATTTTATATATTTTTATCAAAAAATTTAAATTTTTATCACGTTTTTTAATATACATACTTTTTAATATACACATTTCAAAACTTCATAATGTGAACTTTACTTTTATAAAATCATTAAATTTTGATTAAAAATATTTTGATATTATCAGTCTCCTCCTAACCATGACCTCTAGTAAAGTTGAGAACTATGTTTATCAATAGGGAATATAACACACACCTACCCCTCACACACTCACCCACATCATGACCTCCAAAAGAAGAGCCAAGTATCTTCCTTACACAAATATTTTGATATTATTTTAACATATAATATAAGCTCATTATGTATATTCAAATTAAATTGAATTTTAAATTATTTCAATTATAAAATATGACAACAATGATAAATTATATATTCTAATGTTATTTAACAAATATGGTGTAGCTTAAAATTTAACATTAAAAGGTGAAGATTGATGTGATGATGTTAAAGTGAGCACTATGTATGAAAGAAATGAAACTAAAACTTATAAAAAGTTGTGTAAATGAATAGACATACCTTGACCCTAAATTTATTAAAAATAATACATTAAAATATAAATTTGCATTATATGGGATATCATCTTGGCATTTATTGTAAGATTTATTATGTTAGGTAATTGGTTATTGATTATTATGTACTTAAAGGTATTTGATGACATGTATAGAAGTTGGAGTTCCTTACTACATCATTAATTTATTTCTTGTTGCAAAAGAAATGTAGGTTGCATAAGTGGTTATTACGCTGATAGGCATCCTACAATGGCAGCTAGGAAGGCCAGCCACATCGTAAAAAATATTAATATTTTATTAAAAAAGCCGACATTAAGAAAATTATCCACTGACATTAAGGGTTACGGTGGATTTAAAATATTTAAACTAGCTTAGATATATAATATATATATATCTATAAATGCCGAGAGTTATCAATATCGAGGCGCCTATCTATCACACCCCCAAGAAATGAGATAGGCACCTCAATATTGATAACTCTCGATGTTTATATATATATATATATATATATATATATATATATATATATATATATATATATATATATATATTATATAACTAAGCTAGCATAATATTATAATTATATCATTCAATCTATTAATAAATAATGGTAATGATATAAAAGTGTGGTAAATATATTCCATCATTAATATGTGGTATGTGAGTGGGTAGATATGTTCTCTAGCTATTCTAAGAGCGCAAATTAAGAAAGGATTCACTAGAACCATTGTCATATCCAAATTTATGAAAGTTTGAAGATTATATTGTGTGTAGCAAAAGACAAAGTGTTATCATCAACACTTGGATATAGTAAAGTATTGTTGGAATATATTCCAATATTTGACATGAAAAATAAGTGTCCTAGTTAGGAATGCATGTATACATTTGTCTATCATGCATATATATTCAAGTAGATGAAGAGTCATAGGAATATGGAAGGCCAAGAGTCAGCCATCCAAGAGTTATTGTAGAAATCCTATATAGAAATGTTGAAGCCTTGAGTTATAGACACTAACTGGTCACTCAAAAGAATTGTATTAATTTTTTTTGTGATATATTATCAATGGTAGTTTTGTGAGTTCATGTAGAAGTTTTCTATGGGTTTTACTTGCCTATTAGATTTACATGATCATAGTTATAATATTGTATACTTATTTCATTGCTTCAAATTACATTTAATTGAGTTTATATCCTCAAACGCTAATAGTGGTATCAGAGCACAAGGTAGATTGATAAGAGTTTTGAGGATAACAAGTTGAATGTGACATATAGCTATAGATTGGAGGAGTTTCCCAACAAAAATTAAAGGAGTTAGGAAAAAAAATAAAAGGAGGAATTAGTTGCATTAGAAGATAAAAATGAATAGATTTTAGGATGGCAAGTGGGCCCCAATTAAAGTTGCATGATAGACAATTTTAGGCCAGCAAAGCATAAGGAATTGGAGCTATAAATTTTACAAATTTAGGATAGCACATAGGTGAACCAAATCACCAAGAAGACTAGTTACAAAAGGAGGCCAAAAGGTATGCCACATTGGTGCTATGAAAGTTTGTTATTTAAGCATTAAAACTAGTTCATTACAAGGTTTTTAAAAGCACCATATTAGAATTATTTAAGGAGCTAAAGTTGGTTCAAGTCGAGTATCTCCAAGTCAAGAAGTAGACAACATTATTATCACTATATCTACAAAAAAATAGCTAAAAGTTACAGTTTAATAGGAGTGATAATAAGTTTGATATATGTTTCTTTTTTTGTAATAGAAAAATCAGATTCATTTTACATTCATTCGTAAGATATATTTACTCTCATTTTTAGAGAAATCAACAAAATTATAACAACATTAGATTGAGTTTTTGAAGGAGTTATAAGTGAATAGTATATGCTATTTTTTAAGTGAATGTAAAATAAAATTATCCTACGTTTGTGAGGAAGAATATTCCTCAACATAGAGCAAATTTTGGAAAGAGGAGAGCTCCAAAATTCAAGGTAAATTACAAGTGTTTAAAAACACAAGATATACAATAAAAAGTGATAAAGAAAACCACTAAAAGAGTGGTAAAAAACACCACCATATTGAGCACCATTCAACATCAGAATACATGGGGGCAAACTCTACAATAATCATCCACCCATTTGCAATAAATAAGAACTAAAAGAGTTCTAAAAGAAGAGAGCCATTAGATCTCAATATTCGGCTAGAAAAATGAGAAATAAGACATTAGCTACAACCTACAAAAGATAAATCTACATAAATACTACATAGAATTACCATTTTATCTACTCAAAGTAAGATAAATTGTAATAAGGATAGAAAATACAGGGTGTATTATAAAAGAAATATTATAAATATTTTAAATTGCTAAAGAAAATACCATAGGGATACCATTGGATCATATTATAGTTGGATCCATCCGTGATCATGTCCAACATTATCCAAGGAGAGAAGAAACCTCACACAGTGCAGTTACAAAGAAATAAAAATACGTTGGAGAAAAGTGAAAGGAAAATTTTATTGTAAAGCCTTGTAATTTCATACGCTAGAGAAAGGAGTGCTTGCGTAAATGTTTGTAACACTTGTCTTGAGAAATAATAGGGAATATTATTATTTTGTAGAAGAGTAAAATTTGGCTCATAAGCCATAATGTAAATCTTGAGGAAAGAAGAGAACTCAATGCTCTACATCATCACCTAGTGCCCAAGAAAAGTCTAGTAAATCCCAAATAACAAGAAATATTGTGCCAAGTACCCATTTCATTATTTCATAAATATTGGAGCCATCAAGAAGGGAGTTAAATCGTCTTATAATGCCTGCAATACATGGCACTCAACAAAATAAAGGAGAAGTGCTCATATAGCCGAAGTAGCACTTATATAGCAAAGTCTAGCACCATACATAGAAAATTCAAGGAGGAGCATTAAATTAAGGGGTAAAGTATCTTCCAAGTGCCATACATAGCAGATTCCAAGCAAGTTTGACCAGAAATAAATGTGCCCAGCAAGTCAAGAAGGAGTGCCTAAATATTTGAGGTAATATCTACCATAGTATTTTTTATATTAAAGGCTTATATTGGTAGGAGGAATAAGGAACTAAGATAATATATTCTAAGGTTAAATTTTTAAATATATTAGTAGAGTGATACGTATTTTAAAACCTTAGATTAATAAAAATATTATTTTTGAAGTCTTTTATCATATTTTGAAGAGATTTTTGGGGATTTGAAGTATCATATTTAATTGTTGTAAAATTGCATATTCAGATTTACAAAAAAAAGTGGATATTTGAAAAATTGCTAAGGTTGGAGAAATAAGGCATACAACATCAAATTAGGATTACAAAATATTGCAAATATTATATTTCTAAATTTCTAGAGTTGGAGGAATAAGAAATCCTACTTCAAAATAGTTTATGAAATTTAGAGCTAAATATTTTTCAAATTGAAAGACAAATGAGATTATAGACTTGTGAGAAGAACCATGGACTATTGGTATATAGACTCAGGGGCAAGCAAAATCATGATTGGAGATAAAACCTTATTTAAGACTTTACAAGCCATACAAGAGTGTAGACATTGGAAAAACCTCATGTTCTTTTCCCTTTTAGATCTAATTAATGTCAAGTGTGCACAGGGGAGATTCGTTAGAATATTTTCTTCCCCATTTGAGGATCTCTTTCCAAAGGAGATCATGAGGATATGTAAATCCTTAACACAACTAGACCCCTAATTTTATGTTTTTTCCTATGGTTGTATGAAGATTGATGTAATGCTTGTTTTGCAGTGTTTATGGGTTTAATTAAGACAATCACCTAAAATTTTTGGATCTCTATTAATATTCACTCTTCATCGAACCTTAACGATTATTTGAACCTAAATCATCAAGAACCATCTAAAATGCAATGCTTAGTTTTAAATCATACAAATGCAAGCAAATAAGAGCTAACCTATATGCACTTCATAATTTGAATGCACTAGACTAAGGATATTTTGATTTCATGGCAAACAAAAAGAGATGCAATCAAACAAGCTAGCCTAAATGTAATTATATGCTTTTCAATTTCTTGTCTAAGTACTTGAATATGAAGGAAATGCTAAAAATAAGCCTAGAGTTCCTTTATTGATTAGTCTTTTAGTGTTTTATAAAGAAACTAAGGCATTTTGTGAAGAAATTGCAAGGTTTTGTAAACGGTTTGGGTTTTCTAAATATGATTCCTTAATTTCCCAAAATAAGTGTGATTTATATTTCAAAATAGCAGAAAATAATAAACATAATGTAGACAAAATAAAATTGTTGAGCTAAGGATGGGCCAAGTGGCTGGATTACCTTTCCCAAAGTTTGTCTGCTATATTTACCACTAAAAAGTGCCAAATTTGCCATTGATGCCAAATTTTCCATAGAGGTGGTGAATTTGGTAAAACCTACACAAAAACATTAAAAAAATAGGTTTTCTAGTTTAAGAGATTTGTCCAAGGGTTGGATTGGGTAAAAACTTGTCTAAACAACTAATCAAACCCCTTATTGATAAAAACAAATAATTATGCTTACCTTATAGAGTGGAATCTAGCATGTTTCCAAATTTGCTACTAGGTCTACCAAATTTACCACTGGTGAATTTAGTCTGAGTGGAGTATTTGGTTCTGTTACTCTGTTTGCAAAATTCAACACAAGGGTGGTGAATTTGGTCCTAGGCAATATTTTACATTTTTAGGGTCAATTTTAGCAAGTTTTGATTATGCTTTTGAGCTAAAATATTTTGATAAGGATCCTACTGTGATCTATAAGGCCTGTGAATAGCAAAATCAGAGGATTGAACCTTTGAAACTTGGTTTTTCCAAATTCACCACAGGGATGGTGAATTTGGTCCTAGGAGAGATGTTTAAGATTTTGGGATCGATTTAGAACTGATTTGAAAGAAATTTTGGCAAAAATTGATAGGGAAGGATCTCAATATACTTTATAAGGTATATATCCAAGAAAATCAAGGAATTAAACCTCTAAAACAGAGAATTTAAGGACTAAACTTTTTAATGACAAAAGAAAAAGTTCAATCTCCCTAAGGGTTTGTAACTCGGATAAATCAGAGATGCAAAAGGCTATGGGATGCAATAAGAAGGTTAAGGAATGCTATACTAGAGTAAACCTAACCTCCAATAATATTACATCAACAAATTATAGTGACATATTAGAGAATTTAATAAACTATATCAAGAAATTGCTCAAAACTTTTAAAGAAATGAACATGTAAGTGTGAGAAAGTAGAACTGAAATTTGATTTAACAGAAGTATAGAGGATCTGAAACCAATGCTAAATGTTAGTAAGTGGAAGAAATAACTAATTTAACTTAATGGAAGCAAATTAGCATTTTTCATGTGGAAAACATACCTAAGGGATGCCACTTTCGGGTAATACCCAAGGAGACAAGGGTATCTCTTCCACCAAAATCACTTAGGACTCACACCTGGCCTACCACCTTCAACATGCTCAAGGAATAAATCTGAAATAACAAAAAACAAGAACACACAAACACAAACACAAACACACAAAAATATTAAAAAACAAAACAAAAAAACCATGCTCCTTGAGTGTGTCAAAAATATAAAGCACAACCAAACATGCACACAATAAGATTAAAAAAAAACACAACACAAACCACACAGAAAAAATACAAGCACAATATAACATAACACAAACATAACAAAAAATAGCAAAACGCTACAAAGACACAACCAACAAAAACATGAAAAATAAAAAACCTAAATTACATTTTTGTTAGTAGTTTCTTTATTAGTTATGTAAAGCATTGAGCACTACATCAGCTATGTTAAATAGAAGGATAGCGGGTGGAATATTATTTTAGCTTCTCCATAAACAAGTTTAGCCTAGGTTTGTTTATTTTACTAAGATAGGGTTATATTGCATTTGTATGATATTCTCTTATTTTTCCTTGTATATATTTCAAGCTCTGTGTAAAGGATTGGGGTCCTTCAACCCCCTTTTTTATTAATAAAAAAAAAACCTAAAAAAAAAAACCAACAACAGACAACTAAGAAAAATAAAAATATAGAAAACACTCACACACCAAAACACAAAAACACCAATTAACACAAACATACAAAAACACAAGTACAAGAACAAAAAAAAACAAGAACAACAAAAACAAAAAAAAAACAAAACAATAAAAACACAAGAACAACAAAAAACAACACAAAAAACACAAAAAGAAAAACACATACATAAAAAGAAAAAATAGAAAACAACAATGACCTTTCTAGACCAAAATACATTTAAGGTAAGAATCAATAGAGGAAAACAAAAGAAATATTAGATTGAGCTAGGGAACTAAAATACCTCGACCGAACCAAAAAGAATAAAAAATAAAGCAAGAAGAAACTAGGTACCTCTAGAACTGGATCCATCCAAAGAAATGATAGAAAGAAGAGCTTCCTTTATTTGTGAAGCCCACCATCTAGGAGGGTGACCATAGCAAGTAAGATCACCTTTGTCCAAAGCCCAATTAGCTAAAGCATTAACAGTCTTGTTCTGATCTCTAACCACATGATTGTAATCAACTTTTAAAAAATTCCTTTTGGATTAACTGAATCTTCTCAATAATTCCTTTTATTCTCCAATCAACCTTATGGTTCTTAGGAGTCTTCAAAATATTAATCATGAGTTGAGAGTCAGACTCAACTAGCACCTTTTTCCATCCAATATTAGTAGCCTCTTGAAGGTATCTAAGGATACCATACCCCTTAACAAGGTTATTGGATAGAATACCCAAATTCTCCTCCATAACTCAGAGACTAAAGTACACTCAATAAAATATGGTTGAGAGTTTCCACATTCTCTCCACACATTTCACATCTAAAAGGGCCATGAAAACCACGCTTCATAAGATGCTCCCCAGTGATAACCCTACGATGCAATAAAATCCAAGTAAAGGACCTCACCTTTATCCAGATATTTTTATCCCACAACTAAGAAAATATATTAGATGATTGGTTGGGATTATTATGGCATAAGTCTAAATAACCTTGAGAAACTGAATACTCACCCTTAATAGTGTTGTTCCATCCAAAACAATATTTATCATGGGACCAAGAGAGATATATCATATGAAGGATGCATTGGATATCTTTTATTTGCATTTTTGGGATTTGAATAGGCCAGTCCTCAATAGGGATCCAATATCTACCAACCTCTGAATTACCAGTATGGTACCTGAAAGCATGAGATTCCGGAAGAAAAATAGTATTGAGATGCAATATAAAGAAAAACTAACTCGATGCATGAAATAGGATGAACGTAATCAAATCAAGACAAAACATAAAGAGAAAGTAGGAGCACAACCCTTTTATATTAATTCCAAACTCGGTTACAATCCATCTCCTCCCATTTTAGGGGCTAGGAGTGTTAGCATGTTTTGGTTACAATCGTGATCAATACTCCTTCCGCATGCCCACATTTGAAATGGGCAGGCCAAAGTGTTGTTGCCGCTTATGCTAATGAATCCTCACTTCTTGCTACTCCTCCTACGTGCAAAGAAACAACCAAGGCATTAGTAGCACCTGCTGCAAATAGGAAAAGTTTGTTCCTTGAAATTAACAAAAGATGCATGTAAGAGATTATCGAATACAGTGAATAAAATGGATCTAAGTAACTTGCAAACCTTACAGAGGTCAGAAGACATTACCAAAGGGCCACTGCCATTGAAACAGTCGGCCAATCTACATTCAACTAGAATTCGTCCCTGAGCAAGACAAATTCTGCTGTTATTCGTCCCTGGGTGGGATGAATTCTGCCTGTGATAAAAAACCGAGTTGATGTCGCTCCAATGTCACACCTCAAGTTCTCCAAAACACCTGCAAACAAATGGGTTAAGTAATTGGGGCCATTTTGGGACGACCCATATGGTCATATTCTCCCAATTTTACCTCCATCACCAAGAATTCGATGTTGTTACCTGCAAGTTAGTGGGACAACAAAGCGACAAAAGGCATGATGAAATCTGATCAAAACGTTATGGAATTGAAACTATAAATTATCTAGACAGCATAACATGAAATGCAAAATGAAAAAATGATCTAGAATACTTTAGCATGAAACTTAGAAAATGTGGGGTGCCCGAGTGGGCCTCCCACCGTTGGCACTTGATTTCGGCGCCAATCCACTAGGGATGGGCCCAAAACCTCTTAGGATTGTGTTGTCGGAAAATTGGTGGATTAAAGTGGTCAAATGTTGGGTTTGGGTTCGGATCCATGCTTCCAAAATCCACCCAATAACCTCTCTTGCGAAAGAGATTAATGGATGTGAGAAGGTGAATCAAAAAGGATGCAAATGGGTGTTCAATTGGGCAGCACTTTGTTGCTTGAAAATGCCTCCAATCTCTCCTTTATTGGGTGGGAAAGTCCACCATTTTATAGACCCATGGGGTCTCTTTGGAGGGGCATGTAGGGATGCCATGTGGCAGCCATGCCTTCCCAAGATGGAGGAGACTCCTCCCTGACTTGGGCTTCCATGACTGCCTTTGTGACAGTCCACTAACTGCCAACCTACCCACCTACATGCGCATGCATGGCAAGAGGCAATAATTGACTGTCCTCGGCTGCCACTTGGCGGCATTTTTCTTTTTGCCCGTTAAACCTGGAATTTGTCCTAACCAAAGACGATTTCAAAATTCGTCCTTGGGTGAGACGAATCCCAGTTAGTATTCATCCCTGGGTGAGACGAATACTAGGCAAAGTGTCTGAATGTGCCAAATTGCTTCTTGACCTTAAAAAATTGCTATGAAAGTGGTTAGGACCACTATTTAACCTCTAAGGGCTGCCCTGGGGGTTGTGTGTGTCAAAGTGATCAGTTCTTGCAATTACATAATCGGATTGGTGTTGTTTTGGTGTCTACAGTACCAATAATAATTAGCCACCTTTATCCAGTTAGCTTGGTGAAGCTCCTCCATCCAAGGAATCCAATCAAGAAACTGAGTTATCAAAGGCTTGTGACCATCCCATGAATATGTCTAAAAATTTTCCTGTTGACCATTATGAATGATACAAAATATTTTTTTCTTTATCAAATCCTCACCAGTCTTAAGAACTTCTAAAATAGGAGAATATTTGGAAGGCAATTGATAGCAAACAAGGTGAATGGATGGCTTCCTAAGAAAGAACTATCTCATCCACTATTTTGTGCCCTTCCACATAACCCCCTTGTTCAAGGGAAATAATATTATGCAAAAGAGGCTTCAACCTTTCTTCCATGATCTTAGTAATTATTTTGAGAAAAACATTACATAAAGCAATAGGTCTAAAAGTTGAGATATGATCAGCCTCTTGAACTTTTGTAATAATAGTAATATAAGTTTTATTTATAACCTTCAAAATTTCTTTGGCTTACATGGCTTCTTCCACCACCTCTAATAAATCATCATGAAGGATATCCCAAGACTCTTGGTAGAACTCAATGGAAAACCATCATGACCTCGGGTTTTTCTTTTTTACATTTTAAAAACTACCTATTGAAGCTCATTGATAGTAATAGGATCAGTCAAAATAGAGTTCTCAGAAGTGATAAGAGAAGGGATTGCTTGAAGAACAATTTGTTGAGAAGCTGAGTCAAGAGGAGTAGCAACAAAAATATTGGAAAATTAATTGACAACAATAGATTTCATGCCATCCCAAGTGTAGACAACATCTCCAGAATCTGATTTTAGGGAAGAAATAAAGTTGTGAGATCTTCGAGCTAGAAGAGATTTGTGGAAGAAATTTGTGTTTTGATCACCTTATTTGACCCATTGAATTCTAGATTTTTGCTTCCATAAGATTTATTTTTTTTCTCATTCCTCTAACTAAGCTATGAGTCTAATTTCATCTGTACTTATACTCTCTATGAGGCCATCTAAATGGATTTTATTATTCAAATTTTCAATCTGAGCTATAACTTCATGTTTTTTATTAACATCCCCAAACTCCTTCTAGTTCCAAGTCTTGATTTTGGATTTAATGTATTGCAATCTTTTGTCAAAATAGAACATCTTAGTTCGATACCTGGGTCTACCTTCCTTCCACCATTGTTGTACTCAAGGTTTAAAGGAACTATCTCTAATCCACATTAACTAAAATTGAAAAGGAGAGAAACTCACATTGGTTTTCCACATTTCCACCATGATTGGCTAGTGATCCGAACCAACATTGTTAAGAGTCTTCACTTTAGGAATGTGACCATGGATTAAGAAATTTTTAGAGCAAGAACCTATCCAATATCTCCATTATACAAGCTAAGCCTTGCCTTTTGTTAGACCAATTCATAATGCCATTATCTTGTTGGATGTCCACAAGATGGAAGTTTACAATATATTTGCTCATGAGGTCAATGCTCCTATCCAAATTTCTATTTTCCCTCATTTTCTCATCTAGAGAGAGGATGGTATTGAAATTTCCTCCAATAAAGATCCAAGATTTAGGAAAATGAGAGATAATATAAGTTATATTCTTCCACTATCTTCTTTTTTCCTCCAAATTAGTCAAAGCATAAATAGTAATGCAGAGCATAATTTGGTTGGAATGTCTGCTTTGAATAACTATAGCTAAAAGACACCAACTGCCAACCATATGGTGAATAAATCCCTATTTTGGGTCCCAAAGGCAAGCAATACCACCAGAAGTCCCATGGGAACTGAGGGAAACCACTTTTCTAGCTGGCCAGATTTTACTTGCAATTTATTCCATATCCTCTATTGAAACCTTCGTTTCTTGAAGAAAAATAAGATGTGGATGATTTATCTGAATCATTCTTATAATTTCATTTTATTTTGAAAGACTCCCTTTGAGTCCTCTAATATTCCAACTGATGATTTTCATTAATACCAGGGCTAAAAAATTTGGGAAGGGCATTAATCTTGCCTTCCTCTACAAGATTTTCTCCTTATTTTACTATATGATATTGATTAGTCTTACGACCTACATTTTTATTAGAATCCATCCTCAATTTTTTTCCCTCTTTCTTGACTTACTCCAATTGAATTTGAGATGGCTTCTAACCTTGAAGAATGCTTATACACAATCAAAATATTACTAGAAGGTTCAACAGACTCTATATTTGGACATGCATTATTTGAAGTTTTAACTTTTAAAAGATTGTTTTTCTTGTGTATATTTTCTCCCTTTTTTCTGTTGAAAACCTTTGATTTGTTGGTTTTTTTTTTATTTATTCCCTTTATATTTAAATTGTGTTTCTAATATTTCTATTTCCATTATTTCCTCTTCCTCACTTGGGACATCATTTGTGGAAAGAATTTCAAACATATTAGCAGATAAATTTTATTGATCCTTCATAACTATTTTTTTTTGTGTTTTTCTTATTAGGTATTCGGAAACCCGCTAAGTTTATATCTTCTTTCTTTTTAGCTAGAATTTTATTTGGGAAAACACTAGCCAAATGACCATATTCATGGTAAATTCTATGGTGAAAAGGAATGTTCTCATAGTCCACTACTTGCTCCCAAGTTTCATCCCCAAATTGTAATGTGATATTTTTAAGAAGGGGTTTTGTCAAAATCCATTAAAACACATATCCGAGCATAAATAATATGTTCAAATTTTTGAGTACAATCAACGGTCATCGTAAATGTTCCTAAAGAGTTTCCAATTGAATAAAAAATAGTTGGATTCCAAAATTCAATTGGGAGGCCAAAGAGTCTAACCCACACGGGACCTGTAGAAGGCATCTCTTATTCAAATTTAAATTTGGTATGCCAGGGCTTCATGAAAATCCCTACCCTTCCAAAGAACCAGGGACCCCATTGAAAATTTTTCTCTCTATCTTCATTATTAGCAAATAAAACAAGAAAATAACCATTTGGATAAATAGATATTTGTAACTCACTTTTACTTTTCTAGATTTTTGTAGCCCAAACTTTCTAGGCAGATCGGCTCGGACGAAAACCCATGAAACAACAAATTAGTCCTTTTTTTCCAGATATTCAATTCCAGTCTGAATTTTTCCCATATCAAGCTTAACAATAGGCATTGCATCAGTTTCTTTAAGACATCCTAACTCTATTTTCCTATGATCAATATTAGACATTCTTAAATTTTTACAGGAAGCCTTAAGATTAATATCAGCATTAGGTTGAGGCTATCCACCATAGAGGCCATCCCTAAAATTTATTTTTGGGGTTGATTATTCAAAATTATTACCCTTGATAGGGTTTCCATAGTATATTTATTTTGTGGGTGCACCTTAGCACCAGATTCACTTGAGATCTGAGACATTTTTTAATCAGCTACTTGAAACTTGTTTTGTGATCTTTTTAATCCATGACCTAGATGTCATGGAAAGGTATGATTTTCACTTTTCTTTTATCAAATTGGAAGTCAATGTCACTCAAGTTCATAGTATTAATATCTGTTGAAATATGGATTTCTAACCCATATTGGCTCCCCTGTAACATATCCTACTAAACTCTTAAGTAGAAACCACAAAA
The DNA here is from genome assembly GCA_028583015.1 of Wollemia nobilis. Classification (NCBI taxonomy): domain Eukaryota; kingdom Viridiplantae; phylum Streptophyta; class Pinopsida; order Araucariales; family Araucariaceae; genus Wollemia; species Wollemia nobilis. The sequence continues at coordinate 3,977,410 of JAQPPZ010016829.1, read as the reverse complement.
ATATTGGTCACTAGGGCCTGAAGGCCCCAAAAACCAACCTCTGAAGCTGCTTGCACTTAACCTAGATGAAAACCTCACACAGTCGCTTTCCAAAAATCACGTTCACACATAGGGATGTGCTAGGATACGTGTTGCTCCAAATTATATGAAAATCTATGGAGCCATTATAGGGTTTGTCAGATATCTACTCTCAACATTTTGGCTCAATATGAGATCGGATGAGTGAAATATGGTCAAAATAGGTTCGGAAGTTTGGGTAGTCCTGCAAACAATATCCCTCATAATTTCATCTCCCTTATATTCCATCGAGTAATATTTTATCTCTTAATCAAGAAAATTATCATTTAAATAATAGGAAATTTTACTTTAAAATAGAGCTCATGAAATGAAAAAAATCTATTTAAATACTTGAACAAGGGGAAATAGAATGTAAAAATGCATAATATATGAAATAAAAATGGCATGGAGGAAGATAAAAGAGGTTAGTATGTTGTATTCAATATTTTAAAGCTGTCAAGATATTTAGCAAGGATTTTATCCTAAAACATACAAAAGAAGTATAATGAAAATCTTACAAAACAGAGGATTAGAGAAAAAATGTGGTAAAAGGATAATGCAAGTTGAAATAAACCTACAAAGAAATGTTAGATATGGTAGTAAATATGCTATAATTCAATAAGAGGGTTTCCAAAACACTATTAAAATGCTACAAAAATTAATTTAGGGGCTTCCAAAGAGAAGGATTAAAACTCTGCAAGAGAAATTAGAGCATAAAATATGAAATGCATAAAAGAGATATGACAAGTTAGAAAGGCTACAACCTAGAGGACAAAATTCTATGAAGCCAAGGTGAGAGGAGAGAAGAAATAAGCTAGGAGAGCTCTCTTTATTACCTCCAATGGTGATATCCTTACTCCTAAGTCCTCCTTTCCTTGCTTGAATTACTCTCAATGCTCACAAAGGATTCTCTAATGCTTGGTTAAAGTATAACAACCAACAAATGAATGCAAGAAGTAGATTGAATAGGAAGTGAAATTATAATTACCACTTTATAAGGGCTAAGTCCTTCGCCACTAAGAAGGTCTTAGTCCTTGCATAATACACAAATTATTATGAATGATAAAATATGATTAATATTAAATCAAACTACAACCCTATATAGTAATAAATCAATAATTCGATGAACACTTGGAAATATAGCCAACTAGATATATTGGTATTATAACATGGCTCCCCTCCTCAAAAATATTTGTTCTCAATGCTTGAAATGAATCAAAGATACTTTCTATTTCCCATGTAGCATATTCTACTGGTAGGTCCTACCATTTGATTAAAAAAATCTTTGATGTGATGGGATCGAAGAATATGTGATCTTTGCAAAATTATTTCTAGTTGGAGATATATACGTGCTTATTCATCAAGTACTAGAATTTCTAACTGAGAGTGTACTTTTTATCTTATCACCTTTTTGATACATAAAACATGAATTACTAGATGTATACGGGATGAGGAAGGAAGCTCTAGTTGATATACCACTTCACCTATGTGGTGCACTATCTTGTAAGGACCATAAAATCTTGGATCCAACTTCTGACTGGTCTTGATATTCAAAGATAGTTGTTTGTATGGTTGTAGACATAGGAAAAATATATCACCTATATTAAATTATCTTTCAAAACAATGTGAGTCTTTTTGCTGCTTCATGCAATTTTGTTCTTGGACCAAATTGTATTTACGAATTTTGAGCATTGACTGTCGGTGCTGGAACCAATAATCTACTTGGGCCACTTTGGAAGATCCTGGAACATAATCAGCTATTTCTGGATGTTTTACTCCATACAGTGCTTCGAATGGGGAAATTTTGATGCAATAATGGTACGAAGTGTTGTACCACCATTTTGCTAATGAAAGCCAATGACTCCATTGATACTGTTTATCTTGAGCAAAACATCTTAGATAGGTGCCCAGACATTTGTTAACTATTTCATTTTGGCCATCTGTTTGAGGATGGTATGCAAAAGATATATTTAACTTTGTACCATTAAGACAAAATAATTCTTGCCAAAAATTGCTAGTAAAAATGGGATCATGGTCACTTACAATATTTCTGGGTATTTCATGCAATTTGAAAAAGGAGTCCATAAATACCTTAGCCAATTTGCTTGCTAAAAATAGATGTTGTAGAACATTGAAGTGAGCATATTTGGAAAGGCAATCCACTACCACACGAATTACTATTTTACCTTCTAATTTAGGAAGACCTTCAATAAAATCCATTGAAATATGTTCTCATTGGTGATTCGTAATTGGTAGTTGTTGAAGAAGTCCTAGAGATTTGATTGTTTCACTCTTTTTGTGCTAACATAATTCATATTCATCCACCCATTTTTTGACCTTATATTTTAATCCTTTCCAATAAAAGGATTTTTTTACTCGTATATATGTCTTCAAAAAATCAAAATATTCTTTTGATGGAGAAGCATGCGATTCTTCAGGAATCTTGAATTTGATGTGAGAATTGTGTGAAATGTAAATGCAATTATTTCTTCTTAATACCTTGTCATCATATGAAAAATGAGGATTATTGTATGATCGTAGCATCAAATCTTGAATTATTTGAGTTGTTTCTATGTTTGATAACCATTCTTCCTATATCTGAGAAACCCATTGGGACCAAAGACCCAAAATGGCATTGATAACCATTTCATATTCATATTTTTGAGATAATGCATCTGCTACCACATTTTATTTCCATTTCTTATACTCAATAACAAAATCATATCCCAATAATTTTGTTAACCACTTATTTTTCTTTAGATAAAAAATCATTGTTTTAGAAAATGCTTGAGACTACTATGATCTATTTTTATGATAAAATGACTACTAATTAAGTAGTGTCTCCATTTCTCAATTGCATGTAGAATAGCCAATATTTATTTCTCATATGTGGACCTTCCAAAATTCTTACCCAAAAGATATTTACTCTCAAATTCTAAGGGATGCCCTTCTTGCATTAATATTGCCCCAATACCTGTTCTTGAAGCATCACATTCAATCATAAATGGTTTATGAAAATTTGGGGTTGCCAAAACTGGAGTAGTACACATTGCTTCCTTGAGTGCCATGAATGCATGAGTAGCTACTTCAGACCAATGAAAATCATCCTTCTTTGTGAGAGCTATGAGAGGGGCTACAATTTTACCATAATTGCACACAAACTTGTGATAGTAACCAATAAGACCTAAAAAACCATGAATTTTCTTGATGGTTTTAGGTAAGGGCTAGTCCTGAATGGTCTTAATCATATTAGGATCCACTTTAATACCTTCATAAGAAATTATATGACCCAAATATTCAACTTATTGAACACCAAAAGAGCATTTGGATCATTTGACAAAAAAAAATTCCTTATGTAATATATGAAGAACTTTTTCCACATGCATCAAATGATCCTTCCATGTTTTACTATATACTAGAATGCCATAGAAGAAAACTAAGACAATTTTGTAAAGAAATGGATGAAATACATGGTTCATGAGACTTTGGAATGTGGATGGGGTATTAGTGAGACCAAAAGGCATGACTAATAATTCATAATGACCTTCATGAGTACGAAAGGCAATTTTAGGAATCTCCTCATTCCGTACTTTGATTTGATGTAAAGAGGCTAGGAAATACCTCATTTTTACACTATGTTTGACATATAAAAACTACCATATTACTAAACATGACGAAGTTAATTGCCAAATAGTTGATTAGAATATATATTTGTTAATTTTTTGTATGATTTTATGTTAGGAACATTATATCTTTGTTTTTTACTACTTTTAGCTTTTTGTGACTATTTTTGCTTGATTAAATAGCAAATAAAATATGTATTTCAATTAGCCAAATGTTTTATGTTGAGTAAAAGAGGCCCTATGATGTTTTGTCATTTTTGTCAACACAATCTAGGTATACTTTTAAAGGTCAAAAATGAGTATCATGTCAATTATGGTGTCATACCATAGTAAAATTATATTCTGATGACATGAATAGATTCCTCTCATCAAGAACTAAAACTTTTATTTTTGAAGCAAGTCAATTCGAGTTGTAGATAAAATGCTATGAAGGTTACATCATTCTAGAAGTTCATGCCTTAGTCTTTTCTAGAGTTGTTAATAGGTGCAAATCTACGTTAAGGGAAACATTGGCGGATCTATTAGGAATGATCCAAAGTGATTTAAGGTAAAAAATTCATACCAATGGTACTTCATAGTATATAGAACACATGATCTTAATTTGAAGGCATATGGACAAGTAAAATGATAGTTTCACACTTTTTGACAACTAGAAATCTAGTGAAAAATGTGTTAGAGGCCAACTTGACAGCGATTCTAGGAGCATCTCCTAAAAATTTAAGAGCTAAAAATCAAAAAATGTGTATTTGATACAACCAAGAACATGGGGATATAATTTGGTAAACATTGGAGTTACGAGGCACAAGTTATGAGCACTCCAAAAGGGAAGTTGGGCATGTTTTGACAGTTGGAAAAATAGGTGACAGTCCATACAAATTCTAGCCACCTGTCACTATGAAGGAAGGCATGGAATTTACCAAGGATAAAGGGTGAAGTCAGTTGGATTTACCTCTTGGGAGCTGGATTTATAGGCCTACATGGAAGCAACAACCAAAACCAACATCTTGAGGATGTTCTAAGCTTAAGTTACATCTACAACCAGTTATTCCAAATATCTTCGAAATAACAGGGGAAAGTGCTACAGTTTGACTTTCTACGGTTTCTAAGTAGTTGAAAAGGTAACTTAAGGTTGATGGAAGATAGGAAAAGTATCCTACAAGTATCCCCACCATTCCTTACCAACAAAAAGGCACAACTCACAAGGAAGTCAACTAATGCAACTTACTTTATTCTGAAATAGACCTAGAATAGTTTTTTTTATTTGTGGAAAACATCCCAAAAGGGATGCCACTTTCGGGTAAGACCCAAGGAGGCAGGGGTATCCATTCCGCCAAAAACGCCCAGGACTCGGACCTGGCCTACCACCTTTGACATACTCAAGGAGCAAACAAACACACAAAACCAATTTAAAAATAAGTAAATAAATAAGTAAATAACAACAAAAATAATAAAATAAAATAAAAAACATGCTCCTTGAGTGTGTCAAAAACAAAAGCACAACCAAACACGCACAATAAGATAAAAGAAACCACAACACGAACCACATAGAAAAACACAAGAACCACATAACAAAACACAAACAAGACAAAAACAACAGAACACTACAAAGACATAACCCAAAAAAAACATGAAAAATAAACACAACCAAAACCTAAAAAATAAAAAAATAAAATAAAAATAAAAATAAAAAACAACCAACAACAGACAATAAACAAAAACAAAAAACATAGAAAACACTCACACATAAAAACACGAATTAACACAAACAAAGAGAAACCCAAGAACAAGAACGAAAAAAACACAAGAACAATAACAAAAAACATAAAAAAAAAACACAAAACAACAAAAACACAAGAACAACAAAAAACAACACAAAGAACACAAAAACAAAACAAAACAAAAGAACCCACCCACCTTAAAAAACTAAACAAAAAAAAAAAGAAAAAAAATTGAACATAACAATGACCTATCTAGACCAGAAGACTATTAAGGCAAGAATCAACAGAGGAAACAAAAGAAAGAATAGAATGAGCTAGGGAACTAAAAAAACTGAATGAACCAAAGAGAAGCAAAAAAAAAAGCAAGAAGAAACTAGGTACCTTCAGAACTGGAGCCATCCAAAGAAATGATAGAAAGAAGAGCTTCCCTAATTTGAGAAGCCCACCATCTAGGAGGGTGGCCATAACAAGTAAGATCACCTTTGTCCAAAGCCCAATTAGCTAAAGCATCAACACTCTTGTTTTGATCTCTGACCACATGATTGTAATCAACTTTCAAAAATCCCATCTGGATTAATTGAATCTTCTCAATAATTCTTTTTATTCTCCAATCCACCTTATGATTCTTAGAAGGAGTCTTCAAGAGATTAATCATAAGTTGAGAGTCAGACTCAACTAACACCTTTTCCCATCCAACCTTAGTAGCCTCCTGAAGGCCTCTGAGGATACCATACCCCTCAGCAAGGTTATTGGAAAGAATACCCAAATTCTCAGCAAAAGTAAAAACCAGGGAGCCATCTGAAAGTCTACCAATTCCTCCCACACTGGCTTTTCCAGGGTTCCCTCTAGAGGCTCCATCGGTATTGACTTTTCCAAAATCCTTAGGAGGAGGTTGCCAATTTCTTGTCCTATCCATCTTACTAATACTCACATTCCCTTTAAGTTGGTTGCCCTTAGAAGATTTAATCTTCAATATTTGCATCACTTGATCCCATCTTTGGTGGGAGTTTTGGGGGTGATTAAGGAGTTGATGGACTGATTCAACTAAGTTGGCTATGGTCTTTTGCCAAATATAGTGAATATCCTTCCTATCTTGATTAAAAATTTGGTTGTTCCTTTCATTCCAAATATTCCAAAGAAGAATGGTAGAACCCATCCAAACTACTCGCCTAATAAAATGATCAACACCCTCTTGATTAGGCCAATCCCTCCAAAGTTGTTCAAAAGTAAAAAAATTGGACCACTGTAAGCCAAGTAAAGTGGCCATTCTCCTCCATAGCTCAGAGGCTAAAGTACACTCAATAAAAATATGGTTGAGAGTTTCTACATTCTCTTCACACATTTCACATCTAAAAGGGCCATGAAAACCACGCTTCATAAGTTGCTCATGAGTAAGCACCCTACGATGCAATAAAGGCCAATTAAAGAACCTCACATTAGGCCAGAGCTTTAGAGCCCACAATAGAGAAAATATGCGAGAAGAATGGTTGGGATTATTATGGCATAAGGTCAAATAACCTTGAGCAACTGAATACTCACCCTTAGTAGTGTTGTTCCATCCAAAACAATATTTTTCATGGGACCAAGAGAGGGATCTCATATGAAGGATGCCTTGGATATCTTGTCTTTGCCTTTCTGGGATTTGAATAGGCCAGTCCTCAATAGGGATCCAATATCTACCAACCTTTGAATTACCAGTATGGTACCGATAGTAATTAGCCACCTTTATCCAGTTAGCTCGGTGAAGCTCCTCCATCCAAGGCCTCCAATCGGGAAACTGAGTTATCAAAGGCTTGTGACCATCCCAAGAATCTATCCAAAAATTTGCCTGTTGACCATTATGAATGATCCAAAATAAATTTTTCTTTATCAAATCCTCATGAGTCTTAAGAACTGCTAAAATGGGAGAACCTTTGGTAGGAAGTTGATAGCGAACAAGGTCTTCAGGACTTTTGTTCTCAGCATATTTAGCACGGAGATTATTGGCCCAAAGAGCATTGGGGTTATGCAACATCCTCCAATATAATTTAGCAGCTAAAGCTTTGTTGTTATTAATAGAAGACCAGAATCCTAACCCCCTTCATTCTTAGGAAGACATAAAGTATCCCATTTCACCAAGGCCCATTTTCTTTTCTCCTTAGTACCACTCCAAAGGAAACGATGACTGATTTGATCCAATTCTCGAAGAACAACCTTTGGGATATTCAAAATGGAAGAAACATAAATAGGAATAGCTTGAAGGACTGATTTTACCAAGGTGATTCTACCCCAGAAGAAAGCCACTTGTTGGTCCACTTTCCAATTTTCTTCTTGACTTTGTCCAACAACCAATTCCAATATTTATTTTTCTGCCTTTGAATATTTATGGGAATACCTAAATAAGTGATTGGAAGGGAGGTCTTCTTATATCTTAATTTATCCAAGACCATGGATTCCTGTCTAGCGGAGCAGTGAAAGAAAATAACTTTAGATTTGTCTTCATTGATCAACTGCCTAGTAGCCTTAGAAAAATAGCTAATGATTTGCTTAATATTAGAAGCTTCCTTAACTGTAGCTTTACCTAAAAGAGTAGAGTCATCCACAAATTGAAGATGAGAGATAGGTCTAGCTCCATGAGCAATGGTAACTCCCTCAAGGGTTTTGTTTTCCCTCTTTTTGGTTATAGTCCTACCCAAGCATTCAACAAGAATGATGAATAAATAAGGGGATAGCGGGTCACCTTGCCTAATACCTCTGGAAGCTGGGAATGACTGAGAAGGCCTACCATTGATAAGAACTAAGTAGGAAACTGAAGAGATACATCCCATAATCCAATCCATCCAATCCTTAGAGAAACCAAATTGCCTCAAAACTTTGATAAGGAAGTGCCAATCCACTCTGTCATAAGCTTTGGATAAGTCTAACCGAATGAACATGGAAGGAGATTTTTGCATATCCATGGAATGGATGGCTTCCTGAGCAAGAACTATCTCATCTACTATTTGACGTCCTTCCACATAACCCCCTTGCTCTGGGAAATAATCTTATGCAAAAGAGGCTTCAACCTTTCTGCCATGATTTTAGTAATGATTTTGAGAAGAACATTACATAAAGCAATAGGTCTAAAAGTCTGAGATATGATCAACCTCTTGAGCTTTTGGAACAAGAGTAATATAAGTTTTATTGATAACCTTCAAAATTTCTTTGGCTTTCCTGGCTTCTTCCACCACCTCTAATAAATCAACATGAAGGATATCCCAGAACTCTTGGTAGAACTCAATGGGAAAACCATCAGGACCTAGGGTTTTCCCTTTTTGCATTTTAAAAACTACTTGTTGAAGCTCATTGATAGTAACAGGAGCAGTCAAAATAGAGTTCTCCTCAGAAGTGATAAGAGAAGGGATTGCTTGAAGAACATTTTGTTGTGAAGCTGAGTCAAGAGGAGTAGCAGCAAAAATATTGGAAAAGTAATCAACAACAATAGAGTTCATGCCATCCCAAGTATAAACAACATCTCCAGAATCTGATTTTAAGGAAGAAATAAAGTTGTGAGATCTTCGAGCTAGAAGAGATTTGTGGAAGAAATTTGTGTTTCGATCTCCTTCTTTGAGCCATTGAATTCTAGATTTTTGCTTCCATAAGATTTCTTCTCTTTTTTCCCATTCCTCAAGCTGAGTTGTGAGTTTAATTTCATCTGCACTTCTCTTCTCTGTGAGGCCATCTAAATGGATTTTCTTATTCAAATTTTCAAGATGAGCAATAACTTCATGTTTTTTTTATGAACATCCCCAAACTCTTTCCAGTTCCAAGTCTTGATTTTGGATTTAATGTATTGCAATCTTTTGGCAAAATAGAACATCTTAGTCCCATGCCTAGGTTTACCTTCCTTCCACCATTGTTGCACACGAGGTCTGAAGGAAATGTCTCTAAGCCACATTAATTGAAAATGAAAAGGAGAGAAACTCACATTGGTTTTCCACATTTCCACCATGATCGGCCAATGATCCGAACCAACATTATTAAGAGTCTTCACTTTAGGAATGTGACCATGGATTAAGAAATTTTTAGAGAGCAAAAACCTATCCAATCTCTCCATTATACAAGCTAAGCCTTGCCTTCTGTTAGACCAAGTCATAAGGCCATTATCTAGTTGGATATCCACAAGATGGAGGTTTGCAATATATTCGCTCATGAGGTCAGTGCTTTTGTCCAAATTTCTATTTCCCCCCTTTTCTCATCCAGAGAGAGGATGGTATTGAAATCTCCTCCGATCAAGATCCAAGCTTCAGGAAAATGAGAGATAATATGAGTAATATCCTTCCACTTGTCTTCTTTTTTCCTCCAAAGAAGTCGGAGCATAAACAGTAATGCAGAGCATAATTTGGTTGGAATGTCTACTTTGAATAGCTATAGCCAACAAACCCCAACTGCCAACCATATGGTGAATAACTACCTCTTTTGGGTCCCAAAGACAAGCAATGCCACCAGAAGTCCCTTGGGAACTGAGGGAAACCACTTTTCCAGCTGGCCAAATTTTATTGGCAATTGAGTCCATATCCTCCATTGACATCTTTGTTTCTTGAAGGAAAACAAGATGTGGATGATTTATCTGAATCATTCTTCTAATTTCATTTTGTTTTGAAAGACTCCCTTTGAGTCCTCTAATATTCCAAGTGATGATCTTCATTAATACCAGGGCTAAAAAATTTGGGAAGGGCATTAATCTTACCTTCCTCTACAAGCTTTTCACCTTCTTTTACCATATGATATTGATTGGTCTTGCGACCTACTTTTTGATTAGAATCCATCTTCAATTTTTTTCCTATTTCTTGACTTATTCCAATTGAATCTGAGATGGCTTCTAACCTTGAAGAATGCTCGTACACAACCAAAATTTTACTAGATGGTTCAACGGAGTCTATATTGGGACCTGCATTATTTAAAGTTTTGACATTTGAAAAATTGTTTTTCTTGTGTAAATTTTCTCCCTTTTTTTCTGTTGAAAACCTTTGATTTGTTGGTTTGTCTCTGAGTTCTTCCCTTCATATTTAAATTGTGTTTCTAAGATTTCAGTTTCCATTATTTCCTCTTCCTCACTTGGGACATCATTTGTGGAAAGGATTTCAAACATATTAGCAGATGACTTTGATTGATCCTTCATAACTGGTTTTTTTTAGTGTTCTTCTTCTTAGGTATTTGGAAACCTGCTGAGTTTATATCTTCTTTCTTTTGATCAGGAATTTTATTTGGGCAAGCACTGGCCAAATGACCATATTCATGGCAAATTCTACAACGAAAAGGAATGTTCTCATAGTCCACTACTTGCTCCCAAGTGTCTTCCCCAAATTGTAATGTGATATTTTTAGGTAGGGGTTTGTCAAAATCCATTAAAACACAAATCCGAGCATAAATAATATGTTCAAAATTTTGAGTACAATCATCAAGTCATCATAAAAGTTCCTAAAGAGTTTCCAATTGAAGAAAAAATAGTAGGATTCCAAAATTCAATAGGGAGGCCAAAGAGTCTAACCCACACGGGAGCTATAGAAGGCATCTCTTCTTCGGCTTTAAATTTAGTATGCCAGGGCTTCATGAAAAGCCCTGCCCTTCCAAAAAACCAAGGACCCCCTTGAAAATTTTTCTCTCTATCTTCATTATTAGCAAATAAAACAAGAAAATAACCATTTGGATAAATAGAGATTTGTAACTCACCTTTAGTTTTCCAGCTTTTTGCAGCCCAGACTTTGAAAGCAGGATAGACTCGGACGAAAACCCATGAACCGACAAATTAGTCCTCTTTTTTCCAAATCTTCAATGCCGGTCTGAATGTTACCCATATCAAGCTTAACAATAGGAGTTCCATCAGCTGCTTTAAGACATCCTGACTCCATTTTCCTGGGATCAATCTTAGGCATTCTTAGAGGTTTATGGGAAGCCCTAAGATTGATATTAGCATTGGGCTTGAGGCTGTCCACCATGGAGGGCATCCCTAAAATTCATTTTTGGGGCTGAGTCTTCGAAATTCTTACCCTTGACAGGGGTTTTCATAGTAGAATTATTTTGTGGGTGCACCTTAGCACCAGATTCACTTGAGATATGAGCCATTTTTTGATCAACTGCTTGAAACTTGTTTCGTGATCTCTTTAATCCTTGCCCTAGACGTCGTGGAAAGGTATGGTTTTCACTTTTCTTTTGTGCAGCAAATTGGAAGTCGTTGTCACTCAAGTTCACAGTATGATCTGTTGAAAGACAAATTTCTAACCCATATTGGATCCCCTGCAACATTTCCTGCTAAAATATTGAGCATAAACCACAAAAATATTGGCCGCTAGGGCCCGAAGGCCCTAAAAACCAACCTCTGGAGCTGCTTGCACTCAACCCGAGATGAAACCCTCGCATAGCCGCTTGCCAAATATCTCGTTCACACATAGGGATGCGCTAGGATCTGTGTTGCTCCAAATGATATGAAAATTGGTGGAGACGTTCTAGGGTTTTTCAGGCATCTACCCTCAAAATTTTAGCTCAATCCGAGTCCGGATGAGTGAGATATGGCCGAAACGAGTTCGATAGTTTGGGCAGTCCTACGAAAAACGTCCCTCCACCTCATCCACTTTTTTTTTCAATAAACCTAGAATAGTTGCAGCATAATAGGCAAATAAGTTGTAAGATATAAATGGCTTATTTTTAAGTGAATAAATGTGTGCAAGATATTTCTAAGACTCCTCCAACGTACTCATACCACTGAAGTGCTTTCTAAGGGCCAATGACTATTATTGTAGCACAAAGTATCTAAAATTGCACTTATTTAAGATCCATAATTATTGGAAAATAACTGTAAAATAAAAAATAGGTTGATGTGAGCATGAGATATATTGTAATATTTTATTATAAATAACACATCTCCCTTATTTGTTGAGCTAAGGAGGAAGTAGAATAGAGGAGAGTAGTAGTAGCAGCAAATAGGATTGTACATCAATTCTCTGTAATAGTTTTCAGCATGTTTTGACAACAATAAAAGTGTAGTTCTTTTGTCAAATTCTCATATGATTTTTAATTAGTTAAGGAGTGTTTTTCACCTCCTTCTAGATCAGGAAGTATGGGCACACTTTCAGATCTAGAAGGAGAGTTTTTATGACAATTTTTAATCTATAATTTTGATGTAGTAGAATTAACAGATTGTTTGTCATATTTTATTTTCTTGTTTTAAGTTTGTGTGTTGTTATTTATATTTTCCATTATGCAAAATTTGTGTGTGTGTCAACTAAAAAATTAGATTAGACATTTTTTTCCTTGTTTTCTCTGCTTTCCATGTTTCCTTGTTTTTATGTTTTAGCAACTTTTAATTTTTAGCAGATTTCATTTTGTTGTCAATTCTTGTAGCTGAATCTTGACAACCTTTTGTGGTAGGACATTGATAGGTGTTTTTATTTCCAAGCATCATTTTAATTCTACAAAAGTAAACTAGGTTTCAATTCTACAAGTGTAATTTAGGATTTCATTTCAGTAACATTTCAATTTAGCAATTTCAATTTTGTTATTTCAATTCTACAAAAGTAGATTAGATTTCAATTCAGCAATTTCAATTCCTGCACTTGTAGTTAACTTTATATTTCTGAAATTAGAATAAGTTTTCAATTCCTTCAAGTTTCCATTCTACATATTAGGTTTAGTGTGACACCAAAAAGGCTAAACCAATCTGTTTCACCCAATAACTGCTTGAAATATGAATGCCTAAATTGTACTCTGCCCTAACCTTCTATCATAGATAGCCTTGGACACCACCCCGGATTGATAAATCATTGAGATTAAATGATGTGATTAATGACACTCATAATTTTGGCATCGTTTTTGGGGATCACGATGTTGTTAGAGGGTAAAAATAGTCAAATAATTATGATTGTGCTATGTTATGAAGTTCAAAGTAAAATCTAAATATAATAACTGATATAAATGATAATTATTGATAGTTACATTTCAGTCCATTTAGAAAACAAGCAATAAACCATAGGGAGGTGATATTCACACTTGGGGGGTTAAAATTGCTTATGTTTGAAATTCTTGATGAAAATTGAAAGAATTCATCATCCTCATTATCAAGAAACATAAGATATCTTGAAAAATTTAGAGGAACCATCTGCTAGTACTACCCTTTTTTATATCCATATCATCAGGGTAGTATAAAAAAATTTGTACTAGGCATTGGGAAGATATCATGGCAGATATACAAGACTATCCCTTGAACAAAATATCCATATCAGCTACCTGTAGAATTTGTTTACAGGGACATATCACTGATGAATGCCATTTACTTCCATAATTCAGAGATGCAAAATTTGTTGCCTATTCTAAATTCTTCTCAAAGAGAGATCCCAACAACAACAAATAGGGCAAATAAATCAACCACCACCTTCAACCCAATTTGTGCCCAATATGAATAATAAAGGACAGACATCCCCTATCTATGTAGTTGAATCTAGTAAAAAACCTACATGAAATGTTATTAACTACAACATCCAACTATGCTAAAAAAAAAACTTACCTGATCTTGAAGAGATAAAAGTCAATGGAGATACACAAAAACCCTTTAGTCCAGACACATATAAATCAGCCTTGGATAAAGGAGAAAATTTGGAAAATTTGCACATAGAAAAATTTACTTCCATTAGGGGTAAATTATGTCCTCCTAGGAATGAAAAAATTGAAGTACAACCAAGAAAATTCTTGAACATTATTAGCTGGTTGACTTATGAACAAAAAGCAAAATTGTTTGCTGTTTTGAAATAATATTTCAATCCCTTTGCATGGAATTACAAGGGTATGTCAATATTTCATCTTGATGTATGCACTTAACATCTTTGAGAATTGGTATTGAATTTTTTCAAGTATAGATTGACAAGATTTTGCAGATTAGGAGGCATGGACAACACTTGATTGAAGAAACATTTAGATATGGAGTAGTATTTCTTTCTCCCATTGGTGATTCACGGAGGAAGTTAGTGGTGAATGGATATTGCCTTCGGGTATACCATGCACCATTAACTAAGGAGGAGTTCTTGAGGTGAACAATTGGATGTACAATAGATGGAAGAAAATTTCTCTTCCATGTCAGATTCAAATGATAAAAAATTTGACAAAAAAAAATACAAGAAAAGCAAAAGAGAATAATCTTGTTTGTGAACTTCATGGGCACAAACAAGACAATAGAAAATTTTGAAAAAAATATAGAAAAAAAGAGGAAAAAGAGAAGGAGAAATAAAATTTTGCAGCAAAAGGCATGTCCCACAAAATGGGGATACATGAGGACAAACATCAATTTTAGCATGGAGGAGGAACAATGAAGTTAGTACTTAATTTATAGAAATAAGGAGTTAAATGATGACATAAGAAGATTCTTACTGCTCATCCATAAAGGAAATTTGCATCATTATTACAGATTTTAGCAGAAAAATATGGTGTTTTCATACAAATATTGACATGTTTTTGCAGAATAAGGATTGTTCTTATCTAAATAAGAGTGAGAGACATTCTCTCTCATTGTTGCATCATGAGATACATTCTCTTTTATTGAGGCACTTGAAAAAAATGACAAAATTTGGTTGAAAACCAGAAATGGCAGCCTCTTCTGATGAAAAAAAGATGAAAAAAAGAAAAAAAATGAAAAAAAGAAAGAAAAAAATGAATAATTCAGTAGTGAAAACCTCCTTGAGGTGCTACTGATTTGGCTTGCATGAAAATCGGTTTTTCGCATGTATTTCCTTGATGATCCACCTATTATTGTTCCACCATTGTACAAATCTCACACTGCACATGTATATATTTATGTTTTTAGATAACTTGCTAACAATCATCAGAAGCAGCTTGTAAGGTGCATGATCAATTTTCAAGACACCAAGGTATGTGTTTCTTGCATTTAAGTCATAGTAAGCATTTAGCATTTAGTATATGATAATCGGTATTTGGCATAAACTATTCATACAATATTGGCAATTTAAAAATGGAACATGTTCAAAATATCAAGAAACACCCCCTTTTGCCCTTAGTTGCATGGGAACTTCAAAACTGTGGAAAATGCACCTAAAGATTTTGTTTTACTACCGCTGCAATAAAATAGCAATATACAAAATGAATAATAACATAGAGAGGGGATTTTTTATGGCTTACATACCCTAGATATGGGTCCAGAATAGAATATACAACTAACTTTTTTATATGAGGTCATTTCTGCATTTTCTGATGCATCTTCAGAATAAGCAGGATATCTTTGGAATAAGCAGAAACTGTACCATAATTTCTCAAAATGTTGTAGAATAGAAAAAAGAGTAGGTCATATCAAATATTGAGGTTCCTAAATCTCAAAATCATCCCACCACAAGTAGTACATCCCTCCAAAAAGATTCAAATTCAATTTTTTTGTCAATTTTGTTTCAAAGGTGCAAAAATAGCAAAATAGACATGGAGTAAACAAAAGTATGGAGAAGGAATTTTTGATATTATGGAATGCTTACACACCTTAGAGATGGTTCCAAAACATAATCTGTATCAAACTTTTGAAAAATGTGCCATTTCTCCATTTTTTGATGCATCTTCGGAATAAACAGGTTTATCTTTGAAATAAGCAAGATATCTTCGAAATAAGCAGAAACTATAGCAGAATTGCTAAATATACTGCAAAATAGAAAAAATATTAGGGTACATCAAATATTGAGGTTCCTAAGGCTCTACCACACGTAAGGACATCCCTTAAGCATTTCAAAATCAAAATTTTATAAAAAAATTTCAAAAGGTGCAAACAACAAAAATAGCCATTTAGGCTGAAATGTTGTTAAAAATAGAAAATTCCACCAATAGTAGTGCATATGCCAAATATGGTTCCACAATAAGGCTATTGCAAGATGAATCACATGATATCAAGCCTTTAAGAGGTACCTTGCAACACTAAAACTTGTAGAAGAATAGAAAAAGAGTCAAAACTGTAGGAATTGCATAAATTGCAATATTGAAGGATGAAAGTATAGAAGTCAAAGAGTTGCAAGTTGAAAATAAAAAATATATATAAAAAAAATAGAATAAAAAAAAGAGGAAGAAAAAAATTGCAAAAATTGAAAAAATTGCAAGGTTGTAGAAATTGCAAAATGCTTGGTATAGTGCAACAAGGAGAAATTTCTCAGGTAGCAGGTGGAAAAGGATGTTGTTCACGAGGGTAAAACTTGCATATTACTATGGCCTACTAGGATGCATGAGGGCATGCATCAGTTCAAGCTAGGGGGAATGATGAGGCCTAGAAATACCTCATTTTTACACTATGTTTGACATATAAAAACTGCCATATTACTAAACATGACAAAGTTAATTGCCAAATAGTTGATTAGAATATATATTTGTTAAGTGTTTGCATGATTTTATGTTAGGAATATTATATCTCTATTTTTGACTATTTTCAGCATTTTGTGACTATTTTTGCTTGATTAAATAACAAATAAAATATGTATTTCAATTAGACAAATTTTGTATGTTGATTAAAGGAGGCCCTATGATGTTTTATCATTGTTGTCAACACAATCTAGGTATACTTGTAAAAGGTCAAAAATAAGTATCATGTCAATTCTAGTGTTATACTATAGTAAAATTATATTTTGATGGTATGAATAGATTCCTCTCATCAAGAACTACAACTTTGCTTTTTGAAGTAATTCAATCCGAGCTATAGATAAAAAGTTATGAAGGTTACATCATTCTGGAAGTTCATGCCTTAGTCTTTTTTGGAGTTGTTAACAGGTAGTAGTGATAGTAGCAAATAGGACTGTACAACATTTCTTTGTAACAGTTTTTAGCATGTTTTGAAAATAATAAAAGTGCAGTTATTTTGTTAAATTTTCATTTGATTATTAATTAATTAAGGAGTATTTTTCACCTCCTTCTAGATCAGGAAGTATGGGCCCACTTTCAGATCTAGAAGGAGGATTTTTATGATAGGTTTTAATCTATAATTTTGCTGTAGCAGAATTAACATATTTATTATCAAATTTTATTTTCTTGTTTTAAGTTTGTGTGTTGTTATTTATATTTTCCATTATGCAACATTTGTGTGTGTGTCAGTTGATAAATTATATTAGACATTTATTTTCCTTGTTTTCTCTACTTTCCATGTTTCCCTATTTTTATGTTTTAGCAACTTTTAATTTTCAGCAGATTTCATTTTGCTATCAATTCCTGTAGCAGAAGCTTGATGACCTTTTGTGGTAGGACATTGATAGGTGTTTTTATTTCCAAGCATCATTTCAATTCTACAAAAGTAAACTAGGTTTCAATTCTGTAAGTGTAATTTAGGATTTCATTTCAGTAACATTTCAATTTAGCAATTTGAATAATGTTATTTCAATTCTGCAAAAGTAGATTAGATTTCAATTTAGCAATTTCAATTCCTACACTTGTAGTTAACTTTATATTTCTGAACTTAGAATAAGTTTTCAATTCCTTCAAGTTTCCATTCTGTAGATTAGGTTTAGTGTGACACCAAAAAGGCTAAACCAATATGTTTCACCCAATAACTGCTTGAAATATGAATGCTTGAATTGTACTCTGCCCTAACCTTCTATCGTATATAGCCTTGGACACCACCCAGGATTGATAAATCATTGAGATTAAATGATGTGATTAACGACACTCATCATGATGAAAACCAGAATGTAGATCCAATTTTGTGAAAAAAATTACACCATGCAATTCATCTAATAAATCATCTATGACAAGAATAAGAAACTTATGTTTGATGGTGATTTTATTGAGAGGATGAAAATCAGGACACATACAACAAGAATTATCCTTACGATGGGCTGAAACCATAGGTGAAGAATAAGGACTAGTGCTATGATGAATTACTCCATGTTCTAAGAGTTCTTGGACAATATTTTCAATTTTTGTTTTTTGAGGTTGAGGGTAGCGATAAGAACATACATTGGGAGAAAAGCTTCCTAGGATAAGACGAATGGCATGATCATGGGACCATTTGGGTGGTAGCCCTTTTGGTTCCTTGAAAATTTCATCATAGTTAGCCACAATATCTTGAAGATCCTTTGAGTTAATTTCAAGAATATCTTGTGCTTGTGCTTCCAAAAAATTGATTTGAGCTATGAATCCATAACCTCATTTCCTTAAAAAAAATTCCATGCTGTGAGAACTCACCACCTTTGATGGTGGAGTCATAATTCCTTGGAGTTGAATAGTCTTTCAATTTTCTTTCCATTCCAAAAATAGTTTTCTAAAATTAAAAATGACAGTGTCCAATTGTTCTAACCATTCAACTCCAAAAATGACATTTGAATTCCCTAAACTCATGACAAAGAGAGTTTCATGCCAAGTATAATTTCCCATTTGTATTGATATTAAGAATGTTCTATCGATACATTCGGTATTTTCTCCATTTTCAACTAAAACTTGAAACTTATCTTGATTGGAGGAGTGAATATGTAGGTTCAGTGCCTTAGCAGTTTTATGTCAATAAAATTATGAGTGCTACCTGAATCAATCAATACATTTATCCTATTCTATCATTGGTTCCTTGATTTTATGGTGAGTTATTAATCCCATAAGAGCATGTATTAAAATAGCCATAGTATCTTCATTAAATGTTGCTTCATTATGATCTATTTGTTCTTTGGGTATAGGTGACTCTTGTGGAATTACATCTTCTGCTTCCTCTTCATCTTCCCTATTATCATATTCGATTTGGAATTTTTGTCTTGGTACACATGTTTGATATTTTGGATGATGATTGTAATATTTATAGCAGTAATATCTCGATGGTTGGTCATTTCTATGAAATGAATTGTTGCAAAATTGAGGACGATGATAGGAGTCATGTTTAAAAGATGTCATATTTTACATATTGTTCATAGTAAGCTTAGCAATCCTTATAGTGTCATCCAGAGAATATGGATCTCATAAGTCCACTTTGACTTGATATTTTCTTTCAACCCATGTTTAAAGGCCAAAATTACCACATCGGTTTGTAAATCTCCTATATAAGCAATAAGACTTGTGAACTCTGAAACATAGTCTCTTACCGACTCAATTTGTTTAAGTGACAATAGATGAACTATGTATGAGGGTGAACTTCCTTCATCAAATCTCTTGGGGAAAATATTCTTGAATTTAGACCATAAGAGGGGATGAATATGTTGACATTTTTTCCAAGAAAACCATTGGTAAGCTTTAGTGCCTAATTTTGAGGAGGCATAATGAAATTTTATAGATTTAGGTACATGATATAGTTGTAAGATACCTTCCATTTTAGCTATCCAACCTCATGGATATCCACCATCAAATGTAGGCATATCAACACATGGAATATTAACACCTGTAGGCCATTTATCTTGTTGATAAAATTCCTCTATATATTGATCCTCATTAGCATTCTGTCTATGGTAGTTAATTTGGTAATGAGGAGCTTCTTGGTTCTATTTCTCCAATAATTGCCCAAGCATTAAATTCATATTTTCATACTAGTCATTAGTTGAGTTATACATGATTGTACATCTTGGTTACTTGCATTGGGGTTTTTCATTTCCTCGTGTGTAAGGTTTTCATGGGATGAGTTTGAAAGAGACATGGAATTAATAGTAGGATGGTTAGGATCAAAGTTGTTAATGCATAAAGGAGATTTGTATTGTGTACCTTTATTTCATGGAGGTCTTCTTCGTGACTTCAAAAGTATTTTGTTAGTATAATCTGAGCTATATAACCTTCTATTTTGTCCTTTATTCCACCTATCACTCATGCACTTGCTTTATACAAATGTGCAAAAATTACTAAAAGTTGCCCAAAATATAATTTCTATAAAATTTCTTCAAAATTTATCTTGATTTTTGCAAAAATTGTTGCTCCAACTATGATGCAAATTTTGAATTTGAATTTCAATGATTAGTTATTTTGAATCACAATGGCTATTTATTCAACGACTAGCTAATTTTCAATGGCTAGCTTTAATTTGAATTTCAATGGCTATGGTAGGCGATGATATGGTTTTTGTTACTATACAAGGGATGGACTAGATGACAAGGGAGCAGGTATGACAAGGGAGACAGTCTGGTTACTAGACAAGATTCAATAGGACACATGGATATTTAGATTACATGAAAGTATCGAAGACTCGAGATGGACTAGATGACACGAAAGTACCAACGACCAGTGAAGGACCAGTTTCTAGATAAGGACAAGGGAGGATATGTGGAACCCTTTGTTGACTAGACAACACAGGAGAAATGTGGACTAGATAGGCAAGAAGAGGCTTTAAACCAACATGATAACAAAACCCAATACAAGATACGATGATCTGGACAGGACAGTGGACACGACACAAGGATGCAAACACACAAAACTTGAAACGAAACATGAGGACTAACTAGAATACATGGGACCAACACAACAAACCAGTGAATACCAATATGAAACATCACTAATAGACAAATCAACCACTAGGAAGATAGGCTACATGTGGGGGAAGGAGACTCATGTGGCCAAAGCCACAACTATACTTAATACCTAAAAATATTTATAATGAACTATTTACTAATTCCCTCGTGAATGTGGCACATAGCAACCTTGCCAATGCTACAATTTGATTGGCACAAAATCAAACTTTATAAAAATGAAATTATAACCTTGGTACTTATTATTTGATTGGCTATGTGAGGTGTTTGTTTTGCTCGATTCATTAGTTTAAAATTAACACCTTCAGCTATATTTAATCATAAATTTCTTGATATGTCCCATCTACTGATTAATCAACTTGTTATCCTTTGCAAAGCATTTACAGAAGATGCATTTTAACTTATTTATCTAGATGCCAAATATTTGCATTGCGAGAATTAATTAATCTTGGATGTCAATGGAATAAACTTCATTTTAAGTCCCTTGCAATTATTTTAAGCGCTTCTTTTTTTATTAAACCTGCATGTAATTGGTGATAATTTTGAAGTGGTATTAATCTGCACAAAAGCAGTCTATGATTCGTAACCCTAATCTACCATATTACATGGCGATGCGACGCTACGTACATAAATTTACTTCTTTGATCTTGAACCACGCCCATCCTATAATTTTTATAAAGGGCTTTGGAACCCTAATCTACCCCACTTATGTGGCGATGTGAGTTTTCAACGTAAATATTTAATTCTTCGATCTGAACCATGCCCATCCTGTAAGTTTATCAAAAGTGTTGTAATGTATATGGCTCCAATATTAGTGTTTTGAGAGCCTTATGGGAATATTTTTGTTGTTCTACATGCTGCAACTACCTTCTAAAATTTATGCACTGGAATTGAATGAAGAGTGTGAAATTTATCAACATGCCTATGCTGTAAAACTATTCGTAGATCCGAACTGTTACTGCAAAATTCTCCATCGATTTGCTAGCTTATTCTGTAAGTTCCATAATGTGAGTGAGCAAGTGAAGCAAAAAAAAATTTTGTGCATTCTGGACTATAAGCAATTACTTTTTTTAACTTTATTAATTCCCACATTTCCAAGAAGGAAGCTCTGATACCACTTGAAGCATAACAACCAACAAACAAATCCAATAAGTAGATCGACTAGGAAGTGAAATTATAATTACAACTTTAGGAGGGCTTAGTCCTTGCAGAATATGCAAATTATTATGAATTATGAAAGATAATTAATATTAAATCAAATTACAACCATATATAGTAATAAATCAATAGTTCAGTGAACACTTGGAAATATAGCTAACTAGCTATATTGGTGTTGTATCATTGATGAATACTTGGTAATAGTTTAGAAGAACTTGGAAAATATAAATGCTATGAGAGAAAGGATGCTAGAAAAATATGGGCAGAGATTTGCTATAGTAGAATTCCTTGCCAAATGCTTGTCCCATGACCTCCTTAAATAGGATTTGGGAGGGGACTTGAAGGGAATGAGAGGATAAGATCAATTCAAACCAATTCATCTTAGACCTTCTTGGAGCATGCGAGATCAATTGTGGAGGTGAAAGGAATATTAATCCATGCCTAACTAGTTTGTGTGGAATATTCTCAATCGTTTGCCAAATTCACCATTATATACCAAATTTTCCATAGGTGTGGAAAATTTGGTTATGAATGGTAAATTTGGTAAATAATCAGATCAAATTTTGTATAGTTTAAAATTTTAAAAAAAATTCAAATTTACCACTAGTCAAATTCTCCATAGGGGTGTAAAATTTGGTAAAAACTGGTTTTGGCTGAAACTGGTTGATTTTGCAATTTTGCCAAATTCACCACTTAAATTGTCAAATTCACCACTAGAAAATTTGGTCAGAGTGGTAAATTTGGTAAAGGTAAAATATGGAACCTAAATTTATAGGGAATGATAAATTTTATGTTTTGTGAAGTTTATAATTGATTTTGGAAAGTTTTGGAATGTTTATGACAAGTTTTGGGAAGTTGTG
This sequence comes from Wollemia nobilis, assembly GCA_028583015.1. Classification (NCBI taxonomy): domain Eukaryota; kingdom Viridiplantae; phylum Streptophyta; class Pinopsida; order Araucariales; family Araucariaceae; genus Wollemia; species Wollemia nobilis. The sequence goes on along the minus strand of JAQPPZ010016829.1, from coordinate 3,954,587 downwards.
ACTAGTGTATCAAAATTGGGTATCTATATTTTACCCTAATTTTGATGTGATTTCTGATATGTTACATCAGAAGATAAGTTTTGATATTAAATTGTGATGTTATGTTGTATTTTTGTTGTGATGCTTTTTTGATTTGTAGATTTGATTAAGATTTTTGCTATTTTTGATGATTTTGTATATATGCATCGTTTTACATGCCTCAAAATTTGGAGAAAATTGTTTGATCCTATAAAAGCTTCTTACCCCAAAAACCTGATCTCCTAAAAAACCATGCGTCTGATTATTGGTTTTAGATCAAATTTTTGAGATACGAGGTGCTTAGGTCGATTAGCATTGATAGACTAAAGGTTTAAAAGGTAAAAGAGGAGGTGAAAGTGACCCTATTTGCACTTTTACCTATTATAGAAATCTAGATAGGGTGAGATAGAGTGGTTGGAGAGGATGGGTCATATCCTAGGATGGACGTATCATAATGATATGGTTCAAGGAATAGTCAAGGTATCAGAGCAAGACCAAGAGGTAGGTGTTCATTTTGACTCAATTTTTTTGCATTTAGGGTATTTTTGTTCAATTTTTTGAAACTTGTGGTGAATTTGGCACCAATGGCAAATTTGGTAGAGGTGCCACTAGAGATTTTGGTCCCAATGGAAAATTTGATACTAACAAATTTGGCGTATATGAAGTTATTTTTATTTCCATCAATTTCTAAGTGTCATTCTCTATAAAAACACTTAGCTACGTAGATGAAAGATATTTTGTTTTTCATCAATGTCTAAGTATAATTCTCTATGAAACACTTAGCTACGTAGATGAAAGATATTTTGTTTTCATCAATGTCTAAGTATCATTCTCTATGAAACACTTAGCTACGTAGATGAAATATAGTTTGATTTTCATCAATGTCTAAGTGTCATTCTCTATGAAACACTTAGCTACATAGATGAAAGATAATTTGATTTTCATCAATGTCTAAGTGTCATTCTCTATGAAATACTTAACTGCATAGATGAAGGATAGTTTTATTTTCATGAATGTCTAAGTGTCATTCTCTATGAAACACTTAGCTGCATAGATGAAAGATAATTTTTTAATTTCATCATTGTCTAAGTACCATTATCTATGAAATATTTGACTGCATAGATAAGTTTTATATTGATATATTCTTATCAATGTTGAAATGCCATTCTTTATGAAAAAATTTACTATGTAGATAATATTTAGATTGATATATTATTATCCATGTTCAAATTTCATTTTTATGGAACATTTGACTATATGTATAGGAGTTTCATTCTGTAATATTTTTGTAAAGCTTTGATATGAATGCTTTTGATGTTGATTATACTGATTGTGAGATGTTTTGCCTGTATGATTTTTACAATATCTTGTAAATCTATGGAGATATTTTTGCAAGTGTTTTGTAAAGTAATGATGAGAATGCCTTTATTATTGTATTAGTATTCTTTGCAAAAACTTTTGAAAAGTGACGGAGAATGATCTTTACAAATATTTTTGTAAAATAATATAATTATCCTTGAAATGCTTTTTATGATTTGATTTTGCATTCTTTGCAAAAATGTTTTTACAAAGTTATGGAGAACGATCTTTACAAATATTTTTGTAAAGTAATAGAATGATCTTTACAAATGTTTTGTAAAGTAATAGAATGATCCTTACAACATGTTTTGCAAGATAAATGGAATGCTTTTATGCTTTGCAACATAGTGAAATTTTTATATGATTGAAATGGCATCTTTTAGGAATATTTTTGCAAAGTAGATGTTTTAACTTTTGTAAGTATTTTTGAAAAGGAACGAAGTAATATTTGAAAATGTTTTTGCATAGTATTGTTTCAATTGCTATTTGAGAATTGCAATGTTGGTGTTCTATTTTTGCTATTGTAGTGAATAAATCTTAAAAATTTTACAAAAGGGCTTGCATAATGGTTTTGTGTTGTCCTTTCACTTGTCTAAAAGTAAAATTACTTTTAAGGAGAAAAATTTAGCATTACTATTTTTTTTAACATATGAGAAAGGGTAACAAGAGTATACAATTCTGTTACCTAATGCAAATACAAATATTTACATGTACGTGAGGAATTGGGATTGATACTCATTGGCCCATTTGATGTGTTGAAAGATCCATAGATTTTGTATTGTAAAAAAAATATTTCATAATGATGGCAACACTCCCATATGCACAATACAAGAGGATAATAAGCCCTTATCCCATGCCCGGTGTGTGTACAAAGAAATGTACATGTGTAGAACATAGGAAAAATATATCCCCTTATCTAGGATGTCCATATGACAACATTACCTTGAGTTTGAAGGATCTTGTTTGTATAGATGAATAGATGACATCCATGCTAGCTTATAAGCTATTAATATGCATAGGGATTTTATAATCGACTACTTGACACAGTCATAAATTATTATGGGTACATAAAGTACTAATTATCATATCCCAATGTTCCCCAAGAGTCTATAAGTCAGCCAAGATGTTTTAGTTTTGAAGGAAGGAAGATTTGATAGATTGTTATCATGTATTAAGAGGGAGGGATTTATCTATCTATTTCATGGTAAGGGATAGATAATATCTAGATTGATAAGTGATAGTTTAAGTATTTCGATTATTTATTGCATATTTGCGTAATATTACTGGTTGGAAATAGAACTCTATCAATCTAGTAGCATTATTAGGAAAATAGATAATGATAAGAGTATGATTCATGGATTTTTTGTTGTTTTAGAGTCTCAGGCGGCTATGAAGATAATATAGATCTAGTATTAAGTGAAGTGTACAAGTGATTGTAGGCTCACAAGGCATTAGATCTATAGGACCTCATAGTCTTATAGATCCTTTTAAATAATAGTTTATGAGAGACTTGATTATAGTTTGATAGAATGCCAAATTATATGCTCCAAGAGGCTACAAGGATAATATTGATTCAGTTCCTGGTAAAATATACAAATGATTATAGGTCTACAATATATTGGATCAATAGAGTCTCCAATAAACTCATGGATTATCGGAGGTAATCATTGATATTTGCAAGAATATGATATCATGTTGACACAATAAATTAGAGGAATTAAAGGTAACATTAATCAATTTCCTAATGAGATGTGCAGGAAAGTTGCAAATCTATGTGGATCAAGGTAACCTTACTATCCCTGACTTATTGGAAATATAACATATGAGGATTAGATTTATGTTTGATTGTGTACTAAAAAATGGTATGTCAAGCAGGGAGGAGTACCCTTAATCATCCATTCCCATATAAAAGTTGACAAATAATTGTTAATCCATAGGGAAATGGATGATTAGGGAACTCCTAACTTACACAACCAACTGAATGAGTAAGCATGTGATGATGTATTTTGGTATAATTTTGTGAACTCGAATTATAGGCCAATCAAGGAATAAAACCCCATTCAACCAGTAACTGGCAGAATTCACAAATGATTATGAATTTACAAGAAATTGGTTGAATGTGAATTCTCATCCCTAAATGGACTATAAGACAAGTTATATGTGAATAATGTGATGAAAAAATATCACAATACATTCGATATACTACTCTTAAATTCTCTTATACAATACATCATTTTGCATTATAGAAGAGAAAGAGGTGTCTTTGAGGAGTCTATAGAATAATCATGAATGTTGATAGAACATAAAATTATTTTGTTGAGAATTATTGTAGATATGTATTGTTGATAATGTTGTAAAATATTGTTGATATTGATGGTGTGACTTGTGTGTAAGACAAAAGAAATTAAGTTGTATGTAATGTTCATTTTAAGAGATAGAAGAAGTGAGATAGATGAAGATTTTATTATTGTTTATTTATTGATTGCTCCCAATATTGGGATATAAAAAATGGAAAATTTTAGATCATTAGAGTCGTGGATGATCACGTCATACATCACTTAACCCAATATAGAGAGAAGAAGAGAAGAAGGATGATAGTAGCGAAGTGGGATGTAGAGAAATATTGTGGAGGATAAGATTTTTGGACTGAGAGAGTTTACTCAACATATTGGTTAGCCTAGGTGGATGCAATGCAGATGTATTTGTAATAAGGATTGGCCTTTGCATCATATTTAACCCTCATAACTCGATGGTATGATCAATAAAATGAGGTAAGCATGTAAGGGGTGAAGTGAGTATGACTATATGGTGGTTTTTACCATGTATCCAATCAAATGAGCAAGCAAATGACTTGATGTGCTTTATGCATAATATATTTTAAGATGAATGATGTTAATTTGCTCTTTGTGTTCTTGGTCATCCAATTTGTGATGCAGGAGCATCCAACGAAAGGCAAAATACCGCAAAGTAGAAAAAATGTCACGATATCGCGACATGTCGGCAAAGAAGAAAAAGTGTCGCGATATCGCGACATGTCGCATTTTCGTGACCAGAAGACGAGAGAAGGCGCAAGAGAGAAAAGTGTCATGATATCGCGACATGTCGCATTTTCGCGACCAAAGGACGAGAGAAGGCGCCAAGGAGAAAAAGTGTCGCGATATCATGACATGTCACATTTTCGTGACCAGAAGACGAGAGAAGGCGCAAGAGAGAAAAGTGTCGCGATATCGCGACATGTCGCATTTTCGTGACCAAAGGACGAGAGAAGGCGCAAAGGAGAAAAAGTGTCGCGATATCGCGACATGTCGCATTTTCGTGACCAAAGGACGAGAGAAGGCGCAAAGGAGAAAAAGTGTCGCGATATCGCGACATGTCGCATTTTCGCGACCAGAAGACGAGAGAAGGCGCAAGAGAGAAAAGTGTCGCGATATCGTGACATGTCGCATTTTCGTGACCAAAGGACGAGAGAAGGCGCAAAGGAGAAAAAGTGTCGCGATATCGCGACATGTCGCATTTTCACGACCAAAGGACGAGAGGAGGCGCAAGAGAGAAAAGTGTCACGATATCGTGACATGTCGCATTTTCACGACCAGAAGATGAGGGGAGGCGCAAGAGAGAAAAGTGTCACGATATCACGACATGTCGCATTTTCACGACCAAGAGGCGAGAGAAGGCTCAAGAGAGAAAAAGTGTCGCGATATCGCGACATGTCGCATTTTCGTGACCAAAGGATGAGAGAAGGCACAAGGGAGAAAAGTGTCGCGATATCGCGACATGTCGCATTTTCATGACCAAAGGACGAGAGAAGGCGCAAGGGAGGAAAAGTGTCGCGATATCGCGACATGTCGCATTATCACGACTAAATGAGAAGAGGAAGAGCAAGAGAGAAAATGTGTCACGATATCGCGACATGTCGCATTATCGCGACTACAAGAGAAGAGAAAGAGGAAGAAGGAAAAAGTGTCACGATATCGCGACATGTCACATTTTCGTGACCAAAGAAAAGAAAAGGCAAGCGGTTACAGGGGCCGTTACAGAGGAAATTATCGAGCGGTGGGTATACCGAACGTCATCATTGGTTGACAGGTAGACAGAGTCTATAGTGGCAACACTGAACAACACGTGGCACCAAGGTGCAATGAAAGCAGATGAAGATCAAGAGTCGAAAAGAAAGACGTTTTGAAAGCCAAGACAACGAAGAGGCACGGGAAATGAAACGAAGGGTCAAAAAAGGGAAACGGAGAGTCACGCCAAAGATTTTAAAAGGGGAAGCGAAGGCATGCACAAGGGGTCGAAAAACTACTAAGACAGAGTTGCAGACGTGAAGGCAAAAGGAGAGGGCCATTCTGGACCTATTTGGGCTGTTTTTCTTCCAGGGGGAAATGTTATAAAAGAATAAAAAAAATAAACTATCTTTCGGGATAAAGGAGTTTATTTGGCAGACTGCTGCCATTAATGTAATTTTTTTCAAATTGTTGAATGAGAATTGAGAATTTAGCGTGAGCAAAATTTTGGCTCCCCATCAAGTGGTATCAGAGCGGGAGTTCTTGAGTGTGTGAACAGATCACCGAAAGTGAGGCAGTTTGCACCAGGATCTATGGAAGAGCGTAGGGTTCCTGAGTGTGTGAACAGATCATCGAAAGTGAGGCAGTTTGCACCAGGATCTATGGAAGGGTTGTGAGAAGAGAGCGAGGAAGAATGCCTCCATGAAGAAACCATGGTGGTGGGAGAAATGTGGTACCTGAAGAAGATTTTAGAGCTTTGCAGAGGCAAGTGCAAGCCCTGCAAGAGGAGTTGCGAAGAGGGGTTGAGCCAAGGAGAGAAGACCGTAGTGAAGATGAAGCTTGGGAGGTTGATGATCCATCGGTTGAAGAAGAAGCAATGGATCCTGCAGAAGCTAGATTAGTTAAGGCCATATCTCGGATCGGGAAGAAGACAAAGTTTGATGTCTCCACGTATTCTAGGAATCTCAATCCAGAGGAGTTGATTGATTGGATCAATGATATGGAGGAGTATTTTGAGTATGAGGAGGTTGTAGATCCAGATCGGATCAAGTTTGCAAAAATGAAGTTGAAAGGCCATGCTTGCATATGGTGGAAAGAAGTGCAGCTAGAAAGAAATAGAGGAGGAAAGGAAAAGATAACCAGATGGGATCGAATGGTAGAGAAGTTGAAGAGACAGTTTATTCCTATAGATTACGAATTGGATCTGTTGAGGAAAATGCAGAGTTTGAGACAGTCAAACAAATCTGTCAAAGAATATACAGAGGAGTTTTACCAGATCTCAATCAGAACTGGCCATTCTGAGGCTAACAAGGAGAAGGTAGCCCGTTACATCAATGGATTGAGAACCAGTATTCAAGAAGAGTTGAGTCTGGTTAGGATGAGCACCATTGAGGATGTTTACCAGTTTGCTCTAAAAGTTGAAGAGAAGCTGAACAGAAGGTTTGAGGGTAAGCAGAAAGGAAGAGGTCATGGAGAAAGAACTGGTGGAAGAATAGATGGAGGACGAGATGAGAAGAAAGAAGAAGCTAGCAGTAGTCAGGATCAGAAGGGAGATAATGATTACAGATCTCGTGGTCAGAACAACTACCAAAGAGGAAGAGGTAGATCTGGACGTGGGTATGGAAGAGGAGGATTTCGTGGAACCTGTTTCCATTGTGGGGAAGAGGGACATCGGGCATATGAGTGTCCCCAACACCGAGAGAGGATGAATAAGAGACCTGAGGGTCATGCCAGAGCTACTATAGTAGATGAAGGTGCTGAATCAGAACATTCTGAAGAAGCAGAAGAAGGAGAAGCATTGATGACAAGAAGAGCATTGATGAATGGAGGGAAAGATGTGGATCAGAGGAAGAGCTTATTTCGCACGAGATGCAAATGTGCAGGTAAGGCCTGTAATGTTATCATAGATAATGGTAGTACTGATAACTTGGTCTCTGAAGAAATGGTTACTAAGTTACAGCTAGAGAGGAGGAGACACCCGCATCCATACCGGATTGCGTGGTTGCGGAAGGACCATAGGGCATTGGTCAGTGAACAGTCCTTAGTCAAGTTTAATATTGGGAGATACCAGGATGAGGTCCTGTGTGATATCCTACCTATGGATGCTTGCCATATGTTGTTAGGAAGACCATGGCAGTTTGATCGCCGTGTAGTCCATGATGGACATACCAACACTTACTCCCTAACAAACGAAGGAGTGCGCCATAAACTAAAGCCACTGAAGGAGATGGATGAAAAGAGTTTGCTGACAACAATGAGAGTGGAAGTTGTGGGGTTTGAAGAACTTAAGGGTTTGTACCCTATAGACCCAGATTTTGCTGAAGCTTGGAGAGCTTGTACAGCCCCAGTTAAAAAGAAGGTGACAGAACAGTATAGAAGTGAAGGTCACTTCTCAATCCACCCTAGTTGTCTGATGCAGGAGCATCCAACGAAAGGCAAAATACCGCAAAGTAGAAAAAATGTCGCGATATCGCGACATGTCGACAAAGAAGAAAAAGTGTCGCGATATCACGACATGTCGCATTTTCATGACCAGAAGACGAGAGAAGGCGCAAGAGAGAAAAGTGTCGCGATATCGCGACATGTCGCATTTTCGCGACCAAAGGACGAGAGAAGGCGCCAAGGAGAAAAAGTGTCGCGATATCGTGACATGTCGCATTTTCGTGACCAGAAGACGAGAGAAGGCGCAAGAGAGAAAAGTGTCGCGATATCGTGACATGTCGCATTTTCGTGACCAAAGGACGAGAGAAGGCGCAAAGGAGAAAAAGTGTCACGATATCGCGACATGTCGCATTTTCATGACCAAAGGACGAGAGAAGGCGCAAAGGAGAAAAAGTGTCACGATATCGCGACATGTCGCATTTTCACGACCAGAAGACGAGAGAAGGCGCAAGAGAGAAAAGTGTCACGATATCGTGACATGTCGCATTTTCATGACCAAAGGACGAGAGAAGGTGCAAAGGAGAAAAAGTGTCACGATATCGCGACATGTCGCATTTTCGTGACCAAAGGACGAGAGGAGGCGCAAGAGAGAAAAGTGTCGCGATATCATGACATGTCGCATTTTCGCGACCAAAAGACGAGGGGAGGCGCAAGAGAGAAAAGTGTCACGATATCGCGACATGTCGCATTTTCGCGACCAAGAGGCGAGAGAAGGCTCAAGAGAGAAAAAGTGTCACGATATCGTGACATGTCACATTTTCACGACCAAAGGATGAGAGAAGGCGCAAGGGAGAAAAGTGTCGCGATATCGCGACATGTCGCATTTTCGTGACCAAAGGACGAGAGAAGGCGCAAGGGAGGAAAAGTGTCACGATATCGCGACATGTCGCATTATCGCGACTAAATGAGAAGAGGAAGAGCAAGAGAGAAAAGGTGTCACGATATCGTGACATGTCGCATTATCGTGACTACAGGAGAAGAGAAAGAGGAAGAAGGAAAAAGTGTCGCGATATCGCGACATGTCGCATTTTCGTGACCAAAGAAAAAAAAAGGGTAGGCGGTTACAGGGGCCGTTACAGAGGAAATTATCGAGCGGTGGGTATACCGAACGTCATCATTGGTTGACAGGTGGATAGAGTCTACAGTGGCAGCACTGAACAGCACGTGGCACCAAGGTGCAATGAAAGCAGACGAAGATCAAGAGTCGAAAAGAAAGACGTTTCGAAAGCCAAGACAACGAAGAGGCACGAGAAATGAAACGAAGGGTCAAAAAAGGGAAACGGAGAGTCACGCCAGAGATTTTAAAAGGGGAAGCAAAGGCATGCACAAGGGGTCGAAAAACTACTGAGACAGAGTTGCAGACGTGAAGGCAAAAGGAGAGGGCCATTCTGGACCTGTTTGGGCTATTTTTCTTCCAGGGGGAAATGTTGTAAAAGAATAAAAAAAATAAACTATCTTTCAGGATAAAGGAGTTTATTTGGCAGACTGCTGCCATTAATGTAATTTTTTTCAAATTGTTGAATGAGAATTGAGAATTTAGCATGAGCAAAATTTTGGCTCCCCATTAAGTGGTATCAGAGCGGGAGTTCTTGAGTGTGTGAGCAGATCACCGAAAGTGAGGTAGTTTGCACCAAGATCTATGGAAGAGCGTAGGGTTCCTGAGTGTGTGAACATATCATTGAAAGTGAGGCAATTTGCACTAGGATCTATGGAAGGGTTGTGATAAGAGAGCGAGGAAGAATTCCTCCATGAAGAAACCATGGTGGTGGGAGAAATGTGGTACCTAAAGAAGATTTCAGAGCTTTGTAGAGGCAAGTGCAATCCCTACAAGAGGATTTGCGAAGAGGGGTTGAGCCAAGGAGAGAAGACCGTAGTGAAGATGAAGCTTGGGAGGTTGATGATCCATTGGTTGAAGAAGAAGCAACGGATCCTGTAGAAGCTAGATTAGTTAAGGCCATATCTTGGATCGAGAAGAAGACAAAGTTTGATGTCTTCACATATTCTAGGAATCTCAATCCAGAGGAGTTGATTGATTGGATCAATGATATGGAGGAGTATTTTGAGTATGAGGAGGTTGTAGATCTAGATCGGATCAAGTTTGCAAAAATGAAGTTGAAAGGCCATGCTTGCATATGGTGGAAATAAGTGCAGCTAGAAAGAAATAGAGGAGGAAAGGAAAAGATAACTAGATGGGATCGAATGGTAGAGAAGTTGAAGAGACAGTTTATTCCTGTAGATTACGAATTGGATCTATTGAGGAAAATGCAGAGTTTGAGATAGTCAAACAAATCTATCAAAGAATATACAGAGGAGTTTTACCAGATCTCAATCAGAACTGGCCATTCTGAGGCTAACAAGGAGAAGGTAGCCCGTTACATCAATGGATTGAAAACCAATTAGGCTCCTAATCTAAACTTGGTTGTGATAATAAAGGGTCCTAACCAATTAGGTTTGAATTTTCCTTTAAGATCAACCTCGGTGTTAGTGTTCTTTTGATTTTATTTGAGGAATAAGTCCCCAAATTCAAAATATCTATGATGTACTTTATTGTTGTAAGCATGTCAAAGTCTTTTAAGGTATGTTCTAAGGTATTCTAAGGTATTAATGCATTTTTATTCTAATATTTCCAGCTATTGTAAGTGACTTTAACGATAATCATCCCCTACAGAATAATCTTGCAATAAGACTCTTAAATATGGGATTTAAATTTCGAAGAGAAATATTGTCTTAGTACCATAAACTAACACATATGGTGTTTCCCTAGTGAGAGTATGCACACTTGTACGATATACCCATAAGGTAGGATAAAGTTATAAATGCTAGTCTCGAACATTTTTATTGACTAGCTTCTTAAGGATTTTGATTAGAATTTTATTGGAGGACTCAACTTGTCCATTCCCTTGTGGGTAGTAAGGTGTAGACCATTTTTGTTGAATTTTATATTTGGTGCAAATTTTGGTGACCTATTTATTTTTAAAAGGAGTGTCATTGTATGTGATTATGGTTGAAGGGATACCATATCGACTAATTATTTGTTTAAGGATAAATTTTGATATTTGGATGTCTATGGCAGAGGATATAGGCATTACCTCAACCCACTTAGTGAAATATTCTATGGTTATAATGAAGCGAGTTGTAAAAAAATAATAAAACAAAAATGCTAAAAGGAAAATTCGTTGCAAAGGGACAAAGAGAGCTTAAATATCTTCCTTTTCCTAAATAATAATTATTTGGGCCGGCTGGTATGTTAATTAGAAATGGAAGTGGGGAATATCGCGGTGCAAAAAATTGAAAGACTAAAATTCGAAAAAAGTTTATAGTTTCAAATAAGAAATTTGGATAAGTTTTGTGGCTATAATAATGAATTTATGTCCATCATATGATTGAGGGTTTATTTTACCTATGATATCCAATCCCCAGGAGGAGAAAGGCCAAGGAGATGTGATAGGCTGAAGTTCTTGAGATGGAGCATGAACAAGATTGTCATGTCATTGATATTTGTCACATTTCTTGACATAGTTGTGAGTATCCTTTTCCATGGAGGGCTAGTAATAGCCCATCCTAAGGAGCTTTTTGGCTACATCTAGCTCGCTAAAGTGACCACCACATGATCCATCATGGGCTTCTTTTATGAGAGTTTGGGCTTCATCTGAGTTTACGCATCTGAGAAGTATGCCTTCAAAGGAGCATCAATATAGAATATCTCCAATGATGATATATTTACAAGCTTTCAGTCTAAATTATCTATGCTTTTGAGAGTTAAATCCTTCAGGGAATGTTCCTTCCTTGAGGAAATTGAAAATATCTTGGTACCAAGGTGCTTGAGGTATAGATGTTTCAATGTTACATATGTTAAGAGGTAGTAAGCATGATTCTATTACAGAAGGTTCATTGATTGACCTTATGATAATAGTAACTTCTTCATCTTCCAATTCTAAAGGGATGAGAGATGCAACTATTGCCATAGCATCGACATGGTGATTGCTAGAATGTGGTATGGCTTCTATAGTTATTTGATTGAAATGAGTTTTTAATAAGTCTACAATATCTTTGTATGGTTTTAGCTTTTCATATTTGGTTTGATAGGTATCATTCACTTGGTTGATCACTAGTTGTGAATCACCATATACTGTTATATTTTTTATATTTAGTTTTGTTGTGGCCCTAAGACCTAAAATAAGTGCTTCATATTTTATTGTGTTGTTAGTGCAAGAAAAGCAAAGTTTAAATGATAGTGGGATGAGTTGTTGTTGTGGGGTGACTAGGATAATTCCTGCCCCTACACCTTTTGCACATCTCACTCCATCAAAGTACAAGACCCATGTTTCGGGTTCTTGGACTTCTATTGATGAGACCATCTCATCAGGAAAAGAGATGTTTATAGGATGTTCTAATTCTAAAGGAGCTATGACAAGTTGATCTGCTATAACTTGTCCTTTTAGCAACTTTTGGTTTATGAATTCTATGTCGAATTCACTGAGGGCTATGACCCATTTGGTAGTTCTACCTGATAGATAAGGTTTTGACATGAGGTAATGTAGTGGATCTACCCTTGCTAAGATGTAAGTCTTCTGATTGAGCATGTAATGTCTTAGTTTAAGATATGAGAAGATGACTACTAGGTAGATCTTCTCTAATGGTGTGTAGCAAGTTTCGTAATTCACTAAGGTCCTACTAATATAGTAGATTGCCCTTTCTCTATGTTGTTCATCGTATTGGGCTAATAGAGCTCCTAAGGCATGTTCAGTAGCGGCTATGTATAGCAATAATGGTTGATTTAAGTTTGGTGGCACCAAGATAGGTGGTGTTAAGAGATAAGTTTTTAGGGCTTCGAAGGCTTCTTGGCATCCTTCGTCCCATTCAAATTTGGCTCCTTTCTTCAATAATTTGGAGAAAGGTTGACACTTGTCTGCAAGTTGTGATATGAATCTACGTATAGCCTACAATTTTCCTTGAAGGCTTTGTAACTCAGTTAAATTTTTGGGTGGTGGCATGTTGGTTATGGCTATGATTTTGGAGGGATCAATTTCAATCCCATGATGAGATATGATGAATCCAAGTATCTTTCCTGATTTCACCCCAAAAATACATTTTAGGGGTTTTATTCTGACTTTATAGTCTCGTAGTCTTTGGAAGATGCATCTAAGATCTCGAGTATGGTCTTTCCTTTTTTGAGATCGACCTATGATGTCATCCACATAGTCTTCCACTATTTTATGCATAAGATCATGGAATATGTAGGTCATGGCTCTTTGATAAGTTGCTCCTACATTTTTAAGGCCAAAAGGCATGACCTGATAGCAGAAGGTTCCCCATGGGGTAGTGAAAGTTATTTTAGATTGATCTTCTTCTATGATCTTGATTTGGTTATAGCCTAAGAATCCATCCATTAAGGATAACATTTCAGATCTTACAGTGAAGTCGACTATCATGTCTATATTAGGTAAGGGGAAATCATCTTTAGGACAAGCATTGTTTATGTCTCTAAAGTCGATACAAATTCAAATGGATCCTTCTTTCTTAGTGATAGGAATGATGTTGGAGATCCAATCCGAATAGTCTATGGCCTTTATGAAGCCAACATCTAGTAGTTTTTGAAGTTCATCCTTTATTAGAAGGGTGACTCTTGGATGTATTTTTCTTAACTTTTGTTTGATGGGTTTGGTGTCAGGATGTACTACTAGATGGTGAACTACCAATGAGGGGTCAAGTCCTAGCATATCATCGTATCCCCAAGTGAAGATGTCAAAGAATTCTTTTAATAGGTTTGTGTATTCTATTCATTCTTCTTGGGTTAGGACTTTCCCTAGTTTGATAAGGTATGGATCTTGATCTATTCCAATGTTGACTTCTATGGTTTCTTCGATTAAAGCTTGTGACTCATCTTCAAAATGAAGAGGGGCATCTATAATCCCTAGTTCTTTAAGTTCTTGAGGATCTATAGATGTTTGTTCCAAGTCAGAAGGTTGGGCTGAGTTTAAATTGAAGATCTGATCTAGAGACTCTTCTATATGACAATTGTCTAAAGATTCTTCAAGATCTTCATTGATTGAGATGGCTTCTAGATGAACTAACTCTAACATGTTAATGCTCCCAAATCATATAGTTTTATGGGGGGTTTGATTGAGGAGTGACCATAGTTCTTCTTCATCCTCTTCACCCCATTGAGAGCCATGTATTGATCTAGAGTAGTCATCTTTGTCCTCTTCTCCAGATAGAGGAGAGGGTTCATTTTTATTGGGGATAAATCCAATCCCACATCATGCTGGCCAAGGTATAGCTTCTAAAGGTTCTTTAATACCTTGTTCATAATGACCTAGACCTTTACCTTGATAACCCATATTAACAAGCATTTGTTTAACTATGGGAAAGGTAGGTGACATGTAACATGTAGCATAGGTTCATTCGGTAGGCATAAGGTTGCATCCTTGGATATTTTCATCAAAGGTAGTCCCTCCATGGATGAAAGTACAAGACCCTATCTAGATTTTGAGTCCCTTTCTACTAGGCATACCTATGTCTCGAGGAGAAAGGAACATGCTTACTAGTTCTATGAAAGGATCTGGTTTTTGACAAATGTGGTTAATTTGATTAGCACCAAGGGATGATTGGGGAGTTTCCTCTAAGTCTATAAGAGGTTCCTCTAACATTTCCTTTCCTTTATCCATTTTTGGTTGATCATTTGACTTAGCCGATTGTATGGAAGGGTAGAGGTTAAGTTCTTGTAAATCTATGGAATTGCACATGGTGAAAGGTTTTGGGTCTCTAGGAACGTGGATGACCCTTCCTTGATATTCGTATTTAAGGCATTGATGTAAGGTAGAGGGTACGACCCTCATGGCATGTATCCATGGTCTTCCAAGAAGCATATTATAAGTTACATCACATGATATGACATAAAAGAGGGTGTTTAAGACACGAGGCCCTACTTTGATAGGTAAAGTAATGGTGCTTGTCACCTCTCATTCTTCATTATCGAAGGCCCTAATGATGAGGTCTGATTTTTGTAAATCATTTTTGGTTAAGTCAAAATTTTGTAAGAATTTAACGTTACAAACATTCAAGGTTGATCCATTGTCTACTAGGACTCTCTTGATATATTTATCGCCTATTTGAGTTATGATGTAGAGGGGGGAATCCCCTGATATGGTTTTGAGAGGAGTGTCTTCCTCATGAAAGGCTAAGATAGCATTATTAATTCTAGTCAACCCAACCATGTTGGTGATGTCATTTGGAGATAGGTCTTGAGGGACTTCTTGTTCACTTAAGAGTTTCAACAATATTTCCCTATGAGTGGGTGATGTTTTTGGGTTTGTGGGTACTTCTTCTAATTGTTGATGAAGATCGAATGTATGTAAGGTGTTTTGAGAAGGTGTAACTACCAAGGGTGATTTATTAGGAATGTTGATTCTTGCTTTTGGGACAACCACTGGGGGTTGGTCTAAAGATTGATTCTTTTCTTGTTGTCTAGTTATGGTGTGGGAAGATCTTGATAGGCGAATGGCACCCACAAAGTTAGCTGATTTTTGATCACGTGTTGGTAGGGGGTCTTGAAATATTCCCATACCTTTGTTAGGGTTTTGTGGTTTATTAATTGTCACTTTCCCTTCCTCAATGAGGTCTTGAATAATGTTCTTTAGGGTTCTACACTTGTTGGTAGTATGCCCTTCTATTTGGTGATAGTCATAGTATTCATCTTGTCTATACCAAAAGGGTGCTCCTTTTGATAAGTCCCAAGGTCTAACGGGTAGAAGTTCTATTAGTTTAGATTCGAGGAGCATTTTTAGCATGGTTATTTGACTTTGTCCTGTATTGGTATATTGCCTTTGAGGTTTGTCCTCCTTTTGGATAACCAATTTTTGAGGAGCATTTTGAGTAGTGTTTACATTGTTGTTTTGTCGAGAATCGGTTACACCATCTCCTATGACATGTTTATTTTTGTATTACCCCTTGTTAGAGGGCTTTTCATCCTCTTTCTTGTTATAGTTGAGTTGGCCTCATCTTATGAGGATGGCCTCTACCCTTTTAGCCATGTTGATGACTTCCTCGAAAGAGGTTAAGTTTATCATCTCCAAGGGATATGACAATTGTTCATGGAGGTTTCATAAGAAAATATGCAAGAGTTCTTTAGGTGGAGGAATGTATTGGAGTCTTCCTACGAGAGCCCTCCATTTGGCCAAGAAATCTAAGAATTTCTCATTTTTACCTTGTTTAAGTTGGTAAAGGTCATCTATGGTAACCTTATCTTCTATATAGATCAAAAATTGTTTAATGAAGGCTTCCATAAGTTCTTTGAATTTCTTAATGGAATGATGAGGTATTTGAAAGTACCATTCTAAGGCTAACCCACTAAGGCTTTTAGGGAATAACCTAAGGAGAAGTTTTTCATCATGATTGATGTCACTACAAGCTATTTGAAATAGCCTTAAATGGTTGATGGGGTCTTGTTTTCCATTATACATTTGAAACTTGGGAGTTTCAAAGTTCTTTGGAAATGGGTGGTTAAGAATTTTGGGATCTAAAGGTTCATTATAGAATTCTTCAAAAGAGTATTTAAGTTTAGATGTCCCTTGAAGGGAGGCAATTTGATGCTCAAGTTCTTCGAACTTGGCATCTCTCTTTTCCAAGTCTAAAATTTTGGTATTGATATTTTGAATATCATTTGATGGAGGTTGAGTATGTGATTGAGCGAACGTATGCATCGTAAAAGGTATACTTGTAAGAGTTGAAGCATTTTGATTTGAAGTTATGATGTGAGGGACTTGACTAGGTCCTATGTTGAGAGTGAAAAAGGGATTTGTAGAATTAGTTGTTTCGCTAGGAAAAGTTGAAAAAGGATTTCCTAAAGTGGGCATTTCCATAGATAAGGTAGGAGGTGTTGTAGAATCAGTAGGTTGTGTTGTAGCCACATTGAGACTTGCCAAGGTGTTTTGAATTTCATTGATTTGAGCAGTTGTTGATTGTTCATTAGAATAACCTATGTTTTCATGCATTGTGGCAGATTTTGCTTCCGCTTGTTCTCTAAGTTCTTCTTTAAGAACATCCAAAATGATGTCTTTGTTTCTTTTAATATAATCTCGAACATGGTCTATAGTTTGATAAGGAATTTGTTCAACAACTAATTGTTCCCTTGGTACTTGTTGTGACCAAGGGTTTACTTCTTGTTCAATTTATCCTTGAGAGGATGATCCTTCCTATGAAGGAATAGGTACACCCTTGTTTCGGGTGTTATAAGGATGTTGAGACATGGCTAGAAGACTTAGCTTCAAAGAGGGGGTTAATTTATTAAATTTTTGTTTCCAGAGTACTTATAGCAAAGAAGAGAAGATGTTTGATATCCTTATGTCACCCAGATAAGCAACCCTCCTTATGACTCCCACTAATCCACCATAATATACTTGCCAAAGGAGATTGCTCCCCTAAGGTTCGTACGTCGGTTTACTCAAGGGGTCGTTAACCTTCCCCCAGTAGGATTAGCAATTGGTTATGTTCTTGTTATCTTAATTTAATGTGATGTAAACTAAGCAAACAAATTAGATGGTCTTGTTTAAGTTCAACAAAATTTTATCTTTGTTAAGGCAAAAGGAGTGTTCACATCGGGTTCACCAATTTATGTAGATGATGGGAAAACCTCATGTTATTTTCCCTTTAGATCTAATTAATGTCAAGTGTGCATGGGGGAGATTCATTAGAATCTCTGCTTCCCCACTTGAGGATCTCTTTCCAAAGGAGATCTCGAGGATATGAAAATCCTCAACACAACTAGACCCCTACTTTTATGCTTTTTTCCTATGGTTGTATGAAGGTTGATGTAATGCTTGTTTTGCGGTGTTTATGGGTTCAATTAAGACAAACACCTAAAATTTTTGGATCTCTATTAATCTTGACTCTTTATCAAGCCTTAACGGTTATTTGAACCTAAATCATCAAGAATCATCTAAAATGCAATGCTTAGTTTAAATCACACAAATGCAAGCAAACAAGAGCTAACCTATATGCACTTCAAGTTTTGAATGCACTAGACTAAGGAGATTTCGATTTCAGGGTAAACAAAGAGAGATGCAATCAAACAAGCTAGCCTAAATGCAACTATATGCTTTTCAATTTCTTGCCTAAGTACTTGAATATGAAGGAAATACCAAAACTAAGCCTAGGGTTCCTTGATTGATTAGTCTTTTAGTGTTTTGTAAAGAAACTAAAGTATTTTGTGAAGAAATTGTAAGGTTTTGTAAATGATTTGGGTTTTCTAACTAGGATTCCTTAATTTCCCAAAATAAGTGTGATTTATGTTTCAAAATAATAGAAAATTAAAAATAGAATGTAGAGAAAATCAAATTGTTGAGCTAAGGATGGGCCAAGTGGCTGGATTACCTCTCCTGAAGTCTGTCTACCAAATTCACCACTAAAAAGTGCCAAATTTGCCACTGATGCCAAATTCACCATAGGGGTGGCAAATTTGGTAAAACCTACACAAAAACTAAAAAAATTAGGTTTTCTAGTTTAAGGGGTCTATCTGAGGGTTGGATAGGGTAAAAACTTGTCTAAACAGCTGATCAAACCCCTTATTGATAAAAAAAATGATTATGCTTACCTCCTAGAGTGGAATTTGGCTTGTTGCCAAATTCACCACTAGGTCTGCCAAATTTACCACTGGTGAATTTGGTCTGAGTGGTGAATTTGGTTCTATTACTCTGGTTGCCAAATTCACCATAAGGGTGGTGAATTTGGTCTTAGGTAAGATTTTTGAGGTTTTGAGGTCGATTTTGGCAGGTTCTAATTATGTTTTTGAGCTGAAACTTGGTGAGAATGATCCTACTATGATCTAGAAGGTTTGTGGATAACAAAATCAAAGGATTGAACCTCTAAAACTTGGTTTTGCCAAATTTACCATAGGGGTGGCGAATTTGGTCCTAGGTGAGATTTTTAAGATTTTAGGGCAGATTTAGGATCGATTTGAATAGGGTTTTGGCTGAAATTGATAGGGAAGGATCCCACTATACTTTAGAAGGTCTGTATGCAAGAAAATTAGGGAATTAAACCTCTAAAATAGAGAATTTAAGGACTAAAATTTTAATAATAGAAGAAAAGGTGAAATCCCCCTAGGGGTCTATAAATCTGATAAATTAGAGTTATAAAAGGTTATGGGATGCAATAATAAGGTTAAGGAATGCTATATTAGGGTCAACCTAACCTCCAAAAATATTACATCAACAAATTATAGTGACATATTAGAGAATTTAATAAACTATGTCAAGAAATTGCTCAAAACTTTAAAGAAATGGACAACATGTAAGTATGAGAAAATAGAACTGAAATTTGATTTAACAGAAGTATTAAGGATCTAAAATCCAATACTAAATGTTAGGAAATGTAAGAAACAACTAATTTAACTTGATAAAAGCAAATTAGCACTCAAATGATAAGAAATTTTACTTAAAAATAGAGTTCATGAAATGAAAGAAATGTTATTGAAATGCTTGAACAAGGGGAAATAGAATGCAAAAATGCTTAATATATGAAATAAAAATGGCATGGAGGAAGATAAAAGAGGTTAGTATGTTGTAGTCAAGATATAAAAGTTGTAGTCAAGATATTTAGTAAGGATTTTATCCTAAAACATGCAAAAAGAAGTATAATGAAAATCCTGCAAAATAGAGGATTAGAGATAAAATGTGGTAAAAAGATAAATGCAAACTAAAATAAGCCTACAAATAAATGTTAGAGATGGTAATAAGGATGCTAAAATTGAATAAGAGGGCTACAAAAACACTGTTAAGATGCTGCAAAACAGAGTTAGGGGCTGCCAAAGAGAAGGATTAAAACCCTGCAAGAGAAATTAGAGCATAAAAGATGAAATGCATAAAAGAGATATGACAAGTTGTAGACACCAAAACAGCACCATTCTGATTAAGTGACTACAAACACTGATCGCATGCACATACACAGCTTTCAGGGCAGCCCTTAGAGGTCAAACAGTGGTCTTGGCCACTTGCACGACAGTTTAGAGGGTCAAAAAATGAGCGGTGCAGAGTTGGTCGTTTTGTCAAAACCTTTAACAAACTTTAAGCCTTTAGTCCAAAGCAACCTTCAAAACTTCACCAAACTTCAAGCCTTAAGCAATCCAAAGCAAAGTCTTCAAAAGCAAACAAGCCTTAACAAAAAAAAGGGAACCTAGCCTTAGACGTCGCGAAATCGCGACGTCACGATTTCGCGTCGAAATCGTGACACCTTTGGCCCCGAGGGGAGCCTCGGCCAAAGGTGTCACGATATCGTGACACCTTTGGCCCCGAGGCTACCCTCGGCCAAAGGTGTCACGAAATCATGACACCTTTGGCCTCGAGGGGAGCCTCGGCCAAAGGTGTCACGATATCGCGACACCTTTGGCCTCGAGGCTCCCCGGCCAAAGTGTCGATATCGTGACACCTTTGGCTGAGTCCTCGCAAAGGTGTCACGATATCGCGACACCTTTGGCCCGAGGGAGCCTCGGCCAAAGGTGTCAGGATATCGCGTGACGACACCTTTGGCCTCGAGGGAGCCTCAGCCAAAGGTGTCGCGATATCGTGTGTCGCGATATCGCGACACCTTTGGCCCCAAGGGAGAGCTCTGAAGTGTCGCGATATTGCGACGTCGCGATATCGCGACACTTCGGCACTTTACGTTTAAAAAGGCATACTTACGATAATCAAAGGCGGACTTTGACGTGGCCACCGCATCCAAGGGATAACCGCCATGTGGCACCCTTACGTGCCCCTTTTTAAAGAAACCCCGTGGGTCTGCAGAACGACGGACTTTAATGAAACAAGCGGTTTTAAAACAAATCCGATCCAAGGCCACGCCTCATAACTTCTAATGTCAGTGCGAGCCATGTCTCATAATGGCTCGATAAAGATCAAATCTGAGCGGCCCTTGCGGATTTAGGGTTTGACATTAATGCTCTAAGAGGCGAAAACCTCTATAAAAAACTAGCTCGATACGAAGTAAAAAGGGACGAAGCATTTTCTGAAACATAACGAAGTGCTGCAAAACCAGAGGCTCATTTATAGTCTTTTCGAACTCATTCTTATGTACTTTCGAACCAGACATTGGACACAGTATATTATCAATTTGCCGACAACACATTATCCTGGATTTTGAGCCAATTCCTAGTGGGTTGGCGTCGAAGTCAGATTTTAATAGGGCGGCCCGCTTGGGCACCCTACGCATGTTCATAGCTAATTTAATATATGCTGTCTTCGGATATTTTAAAACAGTTTACGTTTTATATTCTGAATACATGTTGTTTTTGAAATGTTTTAAAACAGTAGGCTACGTTTCATGTTCGAACATATATTTTTCAAGCAACATAGTCTGAATATACATATATTGAAAGACAATACGTTATTTTGTTAGACGCATTATTTAATACGTTCCACGTTCTATCTTTTAGTGCTTACTCTGATTAAAAGTGCATGTCATTTAAATTCGTTCTATACACTATTTTTAATGATTTTATGCATACATCTTCTACTTATTTCAAGATTCACTTGTTTCACTTATTAACACAGGTGCTATTAACGTTTTTTATGTTTCTTTGATCGTAGGAGAAACAAGCAAACATCAAGGATTCATCAAGCACCAGCGATGGCAATACGTTGGCCCATCCATTTTGCATGTGGGCATGCGGGAGAAAGAAGATGAATGTGCACATGTGTAACAGAGGTTTAGTTAACGCTCCTAGCCCCTTAAAAGGGAGGAGACGTCCATGTAATCGAGGATAAGAATTCTGAATAAAGAGGGTTGTGTTTTGAATACGTTTTCTTTTATTTATCTCTGTTCTTTGTTTCGTGCATAGTGTTTCTTTTATTCCGAAATCTCATGCTTTCAGTGGCGATCACGGTGGGACCTGAACCCACAGTTTTTATTTTAGGTTAAGTTGCTAATCTAAAAATTGTTTTTTTATAGGTACGATTATTCGTCTCTGCAAGTGACGAGTACAGAGTTCGTATTCGTCTCACCCCGGGATGAATAAAATATTCGTCTCACCCTGGGACGATTACGGTTCTGTTATTCGCCTCACCCAGGGACGATTACGGATCTGTACATTCTTCAGAGCCAATCAGAAGCATCTCGTTGGGCAGAGAAGAGGTAGGAGTTTTTTTGAACTTCTGTCAAATTGTTGTTTTTCTGCTTTCTGGTTTTTCGGTTGTGTATAGCTTAAGAATTGTTCCATTCTTATTTAAAGAAAGGTAGAGAAAATTTCGGTTAATTTTCTTGCTTTGTTAAAAAAAAAAAAAAATATTTTTAAATTTTTACTTGCTGTTTTCAGTTAGTATTATCTGTCTGGCATAGGGAAAGATTTCTTTTTCAGTTGCCTGTTTCAATTTTTTGCAAAGTAAAATGAACCCCACACACCACGTGGTATTTTAAACCAAGGCGTTGGTCGTAAAACCCCAACCCTTGAGCAAGACCAAAGGTGGATTCCATTATCACTTTGGCTTGAGATATTGCATCCATTACCTCGATCGCGACTGTTGCTAGACGTAAATCCTGACGAAAGCTGACCGAGTGTAGCTTGGGGTGATTCCCAACACGCGAGGATAAGTTTTCTATGGTAGGTGTCATAAACGAGAGCGATTCCCCTTCCGTACCGCCTATGTTCCACGTACCATCTGCTCTCACGTACCTATAGTCTCCCTCACGTAAGGGCGGGTATATAGAGAGGTTGGTATATCGGTCCGACAATGGTATATTGAAGGGGCGACCATTTATGGGAGTCATATGAGCCAACATTATGCATTTAAACGTTCTTCCAAAATTGCAAAAACAAAACGAAACACCAAAATGCACTAAACCAGTTTAGGACACACTATTTAATCCTTAAAAGAGATAATCACAGTTTTGTGTATGTGTGTGTTTACTTCTGCTTAGTGTAGACAAAAAGACAAATCATCATAAACGAGATAAAATCTGCTTAGATAGTAGCGAAGCATCACAATGGTGTACACTCGTAGCCAAGCCCAATCAAGGGCAGACGCTACGGAAGGTACACAAAGAGAGGGCGCTAGTCGCCTTCGCTTTAGCCCTGAGGACCTAGCCATACCGTCTTGGCAGTCTGGCCTACAACAAAGTCCACATCAGGCCACTTCAAGAAGGAACTATTGGGAACCTCCTCATTGGAATACACCCATTCAACACAGCCCCTTTCGGGAAGATGGTTCACATGTAGGTCTCAATATCGGTAGACAACCGCCTCTTGAGGCTAGATTTGAATGGCCACAGCGCGATGAAGCGCTAGAGAGGCATACTGTCCATTTGGAGGGGCAACGTGGATATGGCGTCCCTTCTTTACCTCCCATCAGAACAGAAAAACAACATCCAGAGCGCAGGGCTCTTTACACAGGGCAAGCTAACTCCGCCCGCCCCTTTCACACCCATGAAAGGGAGTACGAGGAAGATCATCACATTCCTCGAGAACAACAAACAACGTGGGAACCTTGCGTTTCTGCACCTGCCAGATATCATGATCACACATCGAGGCTAGGACCTCAAACAAATGTTGCCTACCCCGACAAAGGGAAGCAACCCATTGAAATTTTAGACCATCAAGATCGAGGCAAACACATAGGCAAAACATTCAAGCCTCCTCAACAAAAGAGGGCAGACCCAGTTGACCCGGCAGTCGCCAGACATGCCGCTCGCCAAGCTCGAATCACGCAGCTTGAGCAGGGTCATCAGGAGTTAGAGTATTTATACCGCTTGAATAAAGAGCGCATGCAGCGCGAAGCGGATGAATTGCGCTATAAGCTACCTGAGAGGGTGCCAACCCCTCGCACCCACAGAGAAGAACAATATGAGAGGCACAATCCTTGGGTGCAAGACGAGTCTCCGCGACCTCGTCAAGTTTTGCCTCCGAGACCTTATAGACCCGAGAGGGAGGCCACTCCCCGAAACAATGATGGGTACCCCCAACTGGGGACTCAATCAAGGTCATAGGTCTCGCCCAGGGACTCCTCAAGAAGTTTATGAGGAGTTCGAACCAGAAATAGAACGGGCCGACACGCCCCATCAAGGCGGGAGGGCTGCCAATCGGCCACCTCCCCATAGGCCTCCAGTCTCCCTTGACCCACAACGAGAGCAAACCAAAGAAGAAGAAATAAAATCTTTCGATGCATACAAAGCGCTATTAGAGCGTTTGGAGTCTATGGAGATAAAAGCTTATGGGCATCAAAAGCCCACACTACGTCAACTCCGCAGTCATCCGGTGCATCCCTCAGTACCCATACCTCTTTACCCTGAACATTTCAAGTTGCCACAATTGGCAGTCTTTAAAGGTGAGGAGGACGCACAAGAACATGTCACGAGGTTCCTAAGTCAATGCTTCGGCATCCAAGACAATGATGCATTGTTGCTTAGAACTTTCATAACCACATTCGCGGGCCCTGCCTCGGATTGGTTTACACAATTGCCCAAACACAGTATCAACAACTTAGATCAACTAGTGGATGCATTTCTTGAACGCTTTGCTTTCAACACAAGGAAGAAGGCATCACTAAGTGATTTGGCCAGCCTCAGGCAGTATGAGGAGGAAACAATAGCAGCATACGGGAACCGATGGAGGGCTTTGCTTTCCAGGCTACCCTACCGTCCCCCTATGTCTGATCTCACTCAGATGTTTGCATGAAGTTGCTTAAAATCAATCTCTGGGCTATTGCTGCTGCAGCAATACGACAGCTTAGAAGAAGCTTTGGCGCAAGCCAGAGTCATAGAAGAGATTAAAATAGGTGAAGGCACAATTGCCAAGCCTAAAAAGAAAGAGTGGAATAAAACCACTAAGACTGGGAATACGCAATCACAACCCATAGTGGTTAATCAAGTTGCGATCAATGTTCCCAAGCCTGCGCAAGACACGCAGCCTCAAAAGGCCAATTACCAAGCAGTGCCTCCTAGTTATGAGAAAGATAATAAGAAACAGGAGCAGAATCAGCAGCGTCGCCCTAAGCGACAATTCACCCCTTACACGGAGTCTAGGGACTCCTTATTTGACCGCTTGTCAGCGGCAAATTTAGTAACCCTTCCAGAGATCCCAACTATAGACCCTAACGCTCCTAAGCCTAAGGGATATAGAGAGGAACTATATTGTAGATTTCATAGGCGAAGGGGACACGATTTGAATGGATGTTGGAAGTTCAAAGGACTCATCCAAGATTTAATCAAAAATAAAACATTGGCCGTGGACAACCCCATAGCGCCAAACAACCAACAAATGGGGGTATTCAAGGACCCCTTGCCTGCCCACGAGGCACAGGCAAAACCTCTCCAAGTTAATGAGGTGCGCCAGAATCTTCCCATGCAAGGATTTGTGGGAATGATCAGCATAGTGACGAGGAATAAAAAGTACTCAGCAGTTGCCCCTGGGGTAGCCACGAAGGAAGTTCCGACAACGTCACAGCCTCAACAACACCCTATACAGTCACCTCCGCCTAGACCCAGAAATCACGATACGGAGCAAACTCACGCAGAGTTTGCGGACCACATCGGCTAGGCTGTCCATTTACGAGCTTATTCAACAATCAACACCTCACAGGGAAGCTCTTATGGACATTTTAAAAACCATCGAATTACAGCCCCAAGAAGCAAATTCTTTCAACAACTTCGTGGGACATGTAAAATGATGTACTGAGCCGGTCATCACCTTCAGAGAGGATGAAGTCAAAGCAATATCGAATGACGCGGCAGATCCACCCCTGCATGTTGTTGCACGGATCAACGGGATCCCGTATAAGAGAGTGTTGGTAGATACTGGCTCGTCCAGTAATATTATTACCACTGCAGCCCTAAAACATTTGAAGCTGCCAGCCTCTCATATCACGGCCTCCACGTACACACTGCGAGCTTTCAATGATGCAATATGCTCGACGGTCGGCACAGTTGTTCTACCTGTCCAGGTAGGACAAAAGACAACACCAACATTGTGCCATGTGTTAGAAGGCGAGATGGCCTACAATATACTGCTAGGGCGGCCTTGGATTCGGGACATGAAGTGTGTCCCTTCCATCGCTCACCAGTGCTTAAAGTATGCTTTTGAAGGAGAAATACATGTAGTCCCAATGGACTTGGAACCCTTCAAGTATTGCAATGCGGTACAACTAATGCCTCAATCGACCCTCCCTTCAACACATTTGGATTTCCAGCTAAATCCATCTAAAAAGGGTTCAACACCGCAGGCACCACTGGTGACCAAAATAGCAACATCCCAGCCAGGTGAACCCTCATCATCTACTCCTTCATTACCAACGCCACCTGTCATGGCTACACAGAAGGACAAGGGAAAACAAATCATGGAAGAGGCTCAGCCCTTAGAAGAGGGGTTGCCAACAATTTCAACGATATCAACAGAGGAAATATCCAGCACAACGGAAGCTGAGACTCCAAACCTACCAAACATGGAATGGACTCAGGAAGGACTCCCGTTCCCTCCCTCCGAAGCATCAACAATCACTGTTGAAATGGCTAGTACAAGGCACTGGGGAGTACATAGTGCGAGAATGTTGTGGCAACGCCCGCATTAGAGTCGGTCCGGGATATGGGAAGACCTCGCCTTCCCATAGGACCAGTTGTTCCCCTAGGTCACCCACCCAACCAGACAAATTTTGTGTATGGGGGCCTTGATCATGGTCTTGAACCATGTAAGCAAAAGGAAGCAGACGAAGAACCTTTTGTTGAAAACATCAATTATCTATCAAACCCGCAATTTGCCCTCAAATATCTCGGCCAATGCCATTGGCATGGATACGGGCTAGGCAGATATGAGCAAGGGATGCGTCTCCCTTGCCAACCAAGATATCAGATGCCATATGACAAGTCCGGAGTAGGGTTCAACCACCCCCTGCCCTTGGACATCTTGGTTGAAAATATGCAAGACCTAGAAATAGGCAACAAGGGGGGATTGGCACCAGATCTCTATGCCAACCCAAATACAGAATTTACATTGGGAGATTACCTCCCATGGTCACCAAACACCCTTGGTAACAGCGAGTAATCCCTCTCCTTTGCTAGAGAGAGGCGAAAGTTCGGATACTCATCCCCAAAGAGAATATCAATGGTGTCCGGACATCTTCTCGAAGTTGTTCCCCTTAGAGATTCCAGTTGAGTCAGTACAATGTCAAGAGAGTCAGGTCCCTCCACCAAAAGTGGAACAACCGCAATGGGACCAGATTAACGTACTGGAACAAGGAGAACCATCAACGTCGCAAGCAATAGTTGCTGAAGAGAATGAACATTTTTGGATCTCCGAAAGTGACTCAGAAGATGAGACTGAGATGGACTATCTCAGACATGCGCGACGACATTACCGCCCTTTAACTCATGAAGATCTAATGGGACGAGATGGGCATAAGATTAGGGCATGAATGGTGGGTCGACCCGGCGAGGGTGGGACCCGATCTTGGATCCATGGCTCCACATTCACGATGAGCACCGTCCACCTCGAGACCCTATCATAACAACAGTGTCGAGGGAAGACCCTGTCCTCCATTTGGCACATAGGGCCGATCCGTTCGTGCCCGTTCCCCTAGAGCCAGATCCAGAGCATAGGGAGCATCTAGAAGAATCGCGTTATCATGCCCACGGTAATGGAGACCAAATTCATTCCATCCACATGATCTCCATTGATTTGACCGCACCCATCCGCAATCCGGCCGATCCAGCACGGTCATTGCATCTAGACATAGATGCCATCGACTGGGATCGCGTCAATTCACCTCTATCACCATCAGAGTACTGGCCTTTCGGTGAAATGCCTCACTTTACCCCAAGGACAACTCAGGATATTTTTCAAGCTGAAGAGGAACCTGAGGTTCCAAGCATAGATCTAAATTCAGCTAATGATATCCATTTGATCCCGACTCCACATCAGTTGGAGGACGGATCCCACATGTCAGTCGAGGAGACGACTGACGTAGACATCGGCACAGATCCAATGAATCCACAGATTCTCAAGCTGGGGGTAAGTCTTTCCCCCGAAGAGCAAGCCGACTACATTGCCCTTCTCAAAGAGAAGAAGGAGGTTTTTGCATGGTCGTACAAGGATATGCCGGGACTAGACCCATGGCTAGTCACGCATAA
This sequence comes from Wollemia nobilis, assembly GCA_028583015.1. Classification (NCBI taxonomy): domain Eukaryota; kingdom Viridiplantae; phylum Streptophyta; class Pinopsida; order Araucariales; family Araucariaceae; genus Wollemia; species Wollemia nobilis. The sequence goes on along the minus strand of JAQPPZ010016829.1, from coordinate 3,926,661 downwards.
TTTAACGCTTGATCCGACAATCAAGCTCTGTAAAGCAAAAACTACGTAAGATGCACCCAACAGTGGCCTTGATGGTCAAAGACGAATTGCAAAAGCTGTTGGATGCACAGTTTGTCATCTGCGTGGATTATCCGCCATGGCTGTCCAACATGGTTCCCGTCAAGAAGCCCGACGGGAGGATTCGCATATGCACCAATTTTCACGATTTGAATAAAGCGAGTCCTAAGGATGATTTCCCCTTGCCGAGCATCGACGCGTTAGTAGACGCTATAGCAGGACACGAAATGCTCTCCCTAATGGATGGTTTCTCGGGATACAATCAGATTCGTATCAATCCTGAAGACCAACTAAAAATGGCGTTCACAACGCCTTGGGGGACATTTTGTTATAAGGTCATGCCTTTTGGCCTTAAAAATGTTGGTGCCACCTACCAACGTGCCATGACGTATATCTTCCACGATTACATGCACAAAACTTTGGAAGATTACATGGATGATTTGTTAGCCAAGTCTCTCTTGCGCTCAAATCATATCGCTGACTTAAGCAAGATCCTCGATCGCCTCATGGAGCATAAAGTTAGACTAAACCCCAAGAAGTGCGTCTTCGGCGTCACATCTGGAAAACTCTTGGGTTTCATAGTCTCAAAACGAGGAATCGAGGTGGACCCAAAGAAAGTCAAGGCAATCCTTGAAATGGTTCCCCCAACCACAATCAAGCAGCTCAGGAGTCTACAGGGAAAGGTCGCGTCGATTAAACGCTTCATAGCGCAATTATCTGACAAGTGCCGACCCATGAACAAATTATTGCACAAGGGGGTTACATTTCATTGGGATGACGAGTGCCAGTCAACCTTTGACGAGATCAAACAATACCTGGTTTCGCCGCCAGTATTGGCACCACCTAGACCAGGAGTGCCGTTCTACTTATACATCTCAGCTACTGAGGTGGCACTGGGCGCCATGTTAGCCCAGAAGAATGAACTTCACAAAGAACAGGCTACATACTATCTTAGCCGCACCCTGGTTAGTTATGAACTTAACTATGCATACGTTGAGAAACTCTGCTTGGCAGTGGTGTTTGCTACCAAAAAGCTACGCCACTACATGCTGAGCAACACTACGTATGTTGTGTCTAAGGAGAATCCATTGCGATACATGATGAGTCGTACTTATCATAGTAGTCGCACGGCGAAATGGATCATGTTGTTGACGGAATTTGACATAGAATTTATTGGACAAAAATCTATCAAAGGACAAGTCATAGCCGATCAACTAGCAGAGGCTCCTCTTGAAGACGATCAGCCTCTGGTCATAGAACTGCTCGATGATGGGGTCTTCCATGTCTCAGAATCGCTAGATTTGATGAGCCTGAGTCACAGGCCGACATAACCCTATTCTTCGATGGTTCTAAGTGTGAGCAAGGTGGTGGTGCGGGAATTGTATTCTTCACACCGCAGGGTGCTCCAATGCCCCTGTCATTTAAATTAAACTTCCCATGCACCAACAACAATGCAGAGTATGAAGCCTTGCTCCTAGGTCTTCAGACAGCAATCGCCATGAACATCAAAAGACTGAACATCTTTGGTGATTCGCTGTTAATAGTCAATCAAGTCAAAGGGGTATATCAATGCAAATGCCCAGTTCTGAAGGCTTATAAAGCCCTTGTGGACAAATTCTTGGCAAAACTTGAGTGGTATGACATCGAGGCACTCCCTCGATCATCGAACCATTTTGCGGACACAATGGCCTCCTTGGGGTCACTACTTCCGTAGGACCTTTCCGGTGATATGACAACCATTCAAGTCAAAACCTTATCGCAATCCGTGATGGAGCGTGCAAGCTCAGACTTGACGCCAGGAATCCACATGATCCAAATTGAACCATCCTCGGATAGGTTCTCTCGAATCCGAGATCATCTGAAACATGCCAACTGGGGGTCCTTGTTCTCCCCTACTCCCATTAGTAGCAACACAACACTATTCTTGCAGGTTCTATCCCATTCAACATTTGCTAGGGATGAACTTCAGGAGGGATTGGTTGTTCATACTATCGAGGTTTCTGATCAACAGGACTGGTATTTACCCATCCGAGACTACCTCAAGTTAGGTAGTCTCCCACTTGATTTGACTCATGCCGCAAAACGAGCACTCAAGCAGAAAGCGGCTAAGTATGTCTTGATAGGAGACATCTTGTATCGTCGCAGACTATGAAGGAATCCTCCTTCGTTGCTTGGACCAACAAGAGTCCACTTGGGCGATCGCCCAAGCGCACGATGGTACGTGTGGTGGCCACTTCAGTGGAATGGCCATCGCAAAGCGCATTCTTCGCATGGGCTATTATTGGCCATCTTTAGAGCGAGATTGTTGCACCTATGTCAAGAAGTGCGTGAAGTGTCAACATCATGCCAATCTAATGCACGTACCTTCTCAGGCCTTGCAGACAGTCCAGTCTGCTTGGCCGTTCTCGCAATGGGGCTTTGATCTAATTGGAAAGATCTCCCCTACGTCGTCAGGCCGTCACACGTTTATCATAACGGCCACAGAGTACTTCACCAAGTGGGTGGAAGCAATTCCGCTTACCTCTACGACAGGACCCCGCATTGTGGAGTTCATTTTGCATAACATCATATGTCATTTTGGTATTCCATCCAAAATAGTCTCGGATAATGGGACACCTTTCAAGAACAAAGACGTGCGTGCTTTGACCACAAAGTACAAGATTCAGCACAGCTTTTCGACACCTTATTATCCACAGGCGAATGGGCAAGCAGAGGCGTCAAACAAAATGCTAGTTGCCATCCTTAAAAAGACCGTCGTAGACAGTCATAAGGATTGGCACATTCAAATCCCACTTGCCCTATGGGCCTATCGCACTAGCATTCGGACGCCCACTGGGGCCACTCCGTTTTCACTCGTGTATGGCTCCGAGGCAGTCATGCCTCTAGAGTTGGAGATTCCTTCCCTGCGCATATCAATGCATGAGTTCATCGATGATGATTTTGTGCGACAGGCCCGGTTAGACCAGCTTACGTTGCTTGACGAACGACGCGTTAATGCTCTCGAGCATTTACGCATTTATCAAGAGCGACTTAAGAAAGCTTACAACATGAAAGTTCACCTCAGGGACTTTCGCGTTGGTGATTTGGTTTTGAAGGAAAATCAACAAAATTCCAGTTTGCCATCCCACCTAAGGGACAAGTTTGCGGCCAATTGGTTAGGTCCGTATGTCATTGATAGCAAAATCAGACCCGGGACATACCGGCTAGCTTCTCTTGATGGTATCAAGGAAACAGAACCCTTGAATATCAGTCATTTGCGACCATTTCATATCTAAAGAGAGCCATATCCCAAAATGCTCCAAGGATTCTTGCAATCGCTTGGTCAAACCAAAATGCTCCAAGGATTATCACAATCGCTTGGTCATATCCCAAAATGCTCCAAGGATTCTTGCAATCGCTTGGTCAAACCAAAATGCTCCAAGGATTCTTGCAATCGCTTGGTCAATCCCACAAAGGCTCCAAGGATTCTTGCAATCGCTTGGTCAATCCCAAAACGCTCCAAGGATTTCCACAATCACTTGGTCAAAAATCATGAAAATTCAAAAACAACAAAAATCATCAAAAACAACAAAAATTTGCATCTCATTTCTAGGCATATTCAAATTCATCAATAGAGAGTTCTTCTCGCAATTCATCTTCATATTCACCAAAATCAATCCATCAAAAATACAAAAATACATAGCTGCATTCAAGCATCGCACCCATACATTGCACATTCATGGTCGTATAGGTCAAAAGGCACCATAGGCTGTCATGATTCTACTAGTCCATCTTGTTCCACACTGTTCCATCTTACAAAAACAGCAAAAACACCATTCATTTTACCACACTAGAGTCAGTGGTCTTTTAATGTATCAAGAGTTTTTCGTGATTCAAGTCATCATTTTGCTCTTTTAGCAATGTAATGTATCAAGTCAAACAGATTTTACGAAGGTAGAGTTACACTTGCAATACACCTTGTTACGTAACATCCCAACACAAATTAAAACACATAAAAATTCCCGAGTTGTGTGAACGAAGGATGAAACCTGCACGATAATCCGAGGTCACCATAAGCGAAACAGTTATCTTGCTCATCCCCCTGTGCGAATGACCCCAAGAATGTTGAGAGTTGGCAAAAGGACAAGCATCCTCCCTACCCAATTCCCTAAGAATCCCAAAGTTGCAAAACATCAAAAATTTGCAAATGTCAAAGCTCCAAAATTTGACATCCTACAGTGCACATATCAAAAGGCACAAAGCATAGTGATTCTCGTCACTCCATATCCAAATCCCTTGCTCAAGAGAAAAGAAAAACAAATCAAAATAAACAGTGATTATTATCACTATAAAGAGCAAGTATCCCAATACAATTGAAGAAAAGAAGGGAGTTGACCTTGAATCCCTGGAACTCTCAGCATTCTGACAGGTCATGAGGCAAGCCTCAGTATCGGTTTGGTTGATAGCCTATCGGTCTCTGGCAGTAAACTTCTCGCATGACGATATATCTATCACATTAACTTGTGTACGAGATCAATATTTGCATGTGGATGAGCTAGCTTATGGTATCCTGGATAACACCGCAGATTAATCTAACTACATACAACAAAGGAGTTAGTGGAGCTAATTAGGTGATCCTTAGTACAAGTTCGGTTGAAAGCCCATCTGGCACTGGCGGTATCCTGACAAATACCACATAAATGAACTCAATTGCACACACAGGGATGTGAAATAACTTGGTTAAAAACAAGTCCGATTCATACCTTGTTCAAAAGTCTTGTAAGATAAAATACAATCATGGCTAGTAAGTTAAAACCGTCTGAGTCTCGAAAAACCTTTGCTACATTTCTAAACCAACTGCGCTACTTTTCATCCTTACAATACCACCAAAAAATACAAAAAAGAAACACCACATTTGTACATAGCAAAATAATGGAGATCTAAAACAGTCTATGGTGCCATAGTCAAACATCACAAAGTTCATCCATCCATCTTATTTCCGCATATCACATGCCAATCAAAAACATTTGCATCCATCATGCATCCATCAAAATAAATCAACATACAACATCGGTAATTATCATACCATATGCATCCATCAATATAAAGTAGCATGCATCCACCAACATCAACCATTGTGCATAAAATCATGACATATACGCAAAGAAAGAAAATCAAAACAACAAAAACATCACAAAAAGCAACACAAAAACATAAGCAATAAATTTCCGGACACAAGTGCTCTTGCACTTAACCTCTTGGCACAGAAAATCGATGTCGGGGCCCAAATTGTCACCCTCCTACTTCCCCAAGAAGGCTACCATAGCTGGACCGCTCCACGGGAAGATGGGTTCTTGATGATTTCACCCCATTATGGCATCACCAAAAGGGTTAACACCCACCAAAAATAGGTCCAAATGTCGGGAAATCGCATGTGCTCAAATGGTAAAACATCCAAAGGCACCCTAACCTAAGTCATCTTGGGTCAAGCGACTCGTCGCTTTTCTCACGAAGGTCATTCCCTCATCGATTCGTCGCTTGAGGGGGTAGTCACACTTAGTCACCAATCAACAACCACACACCCAATCAAGGCAATGACATGCATTCAAAGAATCATTGACAAAGACAATCACGCTCTTGCTTGGGGCTAGTAAACAAGCAATCATTAAGTTGATCAAATACTTGGCATTCCCGAAGCATGAACACAAGGTTTCCCCTGTGGATAAAAGGTTGCGCCCTTTGCCTAATCATGACTGATCAATGTCCAAGCTCAAGTCACACCTCACCAAAATAGGTTAACACTTGAAATCAAATTCCTTAGCTCGTCAGAAGCAAGGATTCAAGAATGCATGCCCTTTCCATACTTGGGGCATCAAGAGTTGGTTAGGTTACCAAGAAACCCTAATCATTAGTGCTTTGGTTCTCTATTTTTGCTCAGCGCTATGCCATGCACAACGCTTCCCAAAAAGGGGCATCTGTAGACACCAAAACAGCACCATTCTGATTAAGTGACTACAAACACTGATCGCATGCACATACACAGCTTTCAGGGCAGCCCTTAGAGGTCAAACAGTGGTCTTGGCCACTTGCATGACAGTTTAGAAGGTCAAAAAATGAGCGGTGCAGAGTTGGTCATTTTGTCAAAACCTTTAACAAACTTTAAGCCTTTAGTCCAAAGCAGCCTTCAAAACTTCACCAAACTTCAAGCCTTAAGCAATCCAAAGCAAAGTCTTCAAAAGCAAACAAGCCTCAACAAAAAGGGAACCTAGCCTTAGACGTCGCGAAATCGCGACGTCGCGATTTTGCGCCGAAATCGCGACACCTTTGGCCCCGAGGGGAGCCTCGGCCAAAGGTGTCACGATATCGCGACACCTTTGGCCCCGAGGCTACCCTCGGCCAAAGGTGTCATGATATCGTGACACCTTTGGCCCCGAGGGGAGCCTCGGCCAAAGGTGTCGCGATATCGTGACACCTTTGGCCTCGAGGCTCCCCTCGGCCAAAGGTGTCACGATATCGCGACACCTTTGGCCTCGAGGCTCCCCTCGGCCAAAGGTGTCATGATATCGTGACACCTTTGGCCCGAGGGGAGCCTCGGCCAAAGGTGTCGCGATATCGCGACATCGCGATATCGCGACGTCGCGATATCGCGACACCTTTGGTCCCGAAGGGAGGACTCGCGAAGTGTCGCGATATCGCGACGTCGCGATATCGCGACACTTCGGCACTTTACGTTTAAAAAGCATACTTACGATAATCAAAGGCGGACTTTGACGTGGCCGCCGCATCCAAGGGATAACCGCCACGTGGCACCCTTACGTGCCCCTTTTTAAAGAAACCCCGTGGGTCTGCAGAACGGCGGACTTTAATGAAACAAGCGGTTTTAAAACAAATCCGATCCAAGGCCACGCCTCATAACTTCTAATGTCAGTGCGAGCCATGTCTCATAATGGCCTGATAAAGATCAAATCTGAGCGGCCCTTGCGGATTTAGGGTTTGACATTAATGCTCTAAGAGGCGAAAACCTCTATAAAAAACTAGCTCGATGCGAAGTAAAAAGGAGACGAAGCATTTTCTGAAACATAACGAAGTGCTGCAAAACCAGAGGCTCATTTACAGTCTTTTCGAACTCATTCTTCTGTACTTTCGAACCAGACATTGGACACAGTATATTATCAATTTGCCGACAACACATTATCCTGGATTTTGAGCCAATTCCTAGTGGGTTGGCGTCGAAGTCGGATTTTAACAGGGCGGCCCGCTTGGGCACCCTACGCATGTTCATAGCTAATTTAATATATGTTGTCTTCGGATATTTTAAAACAGTTTACGTTTTATATTCTGAATACATGCCGTTTTTGAAATGTTTTAAAATAGTAGGCTACGTTTCATGTTCGAACATATATTTTTCAAGCAACATAGTCTGAATATACATATATTGAAAGACAATACGTTATTTTGTTAGACGCATTATTTAATACGTTCCACGTTCTATCTTTTAGTGCTTACTCTGATTAAAAGTGCATGTCATTTAAATTCGTTCTATACACTATTTTTAATGATTTTATGCATACATCTTCTACTTATTTCAAGATTCACTTGTTTCACTTATTAACACAGGTGCTACTGACGTTTTTTATGTTTCTTTGACCGCAGGAGAAACAACAAACAACAAGGATTCACCAAGCACCAGCGGCGGCAATACGTTGGCCCGTCCATTTTGCATGTGGGCATGCGGGAGAAAGAAGATGAATGTGCACATGTGTAACAGAGGTTTAGTTAACGCTCCTAGCCCCTTAAAAGGGAGGAGACGTCCATGTAACCGAGGATAAGAAGTCTGAATAAAGAGGGCTGTGTTTTGAATACGTTTTCTTTTATTTATCTCTGTTCTTTGTTTCGTGCATAGTGTTTCTTTTATTCCGAAATCTCATGCTTTCACAAGTTAGCAAGGCTACAACCTAAAGTAAAATTTGCTATGAATCCAAGGTTATAGGAGAGAAGAAATAAGATAGAAGAGATCTCTTTCTTACCTTGAATGGTGATCTCCTTGTTGAGAAGAACTTGGAATAGAGAAATACTATGAGAGAAAGGATGCTAGAAAAATATGGGCAAGCTTTGCTACAGTAGAATTCCTTGCCAAATGCTTGTCCCATGACCTCCTTAAATAGTATTTGGGGGGGGGGGGGAATTAGAGGGAATTAGAGGATAAGATCAATTCAATCTAATTCATCTTATACCTTCTTGGATAATGTGAGATCAATGGTCAAGGTGAAAGAAATATTAATCCATGCCTAACTAGTTCGTGTGGAATATTATCGATTGTAAATTTGGTTCCAAGTGGAAAATTTGGTAAAGAATCAGATTATATTCTAGATATTTTGAAGTTTGAAAAAGTTGCTTAATTTTCCACTAGCCAAATTTGCCACAAGGGTGACGAATTTGGTTTTGAGTGGCAAATTTGGTAAAGAATCATATTATATTCTAGATAGTTTGAAGTTTTAAAATGTTTCTAAATTTTCCACTAGCAAAAATTTCCACAAGGGTGACGAATTTGGTAAAAACTAGTTTTGGTTGAAACAAGTTGATTTTGTAGTTTTGCCAAATTTGCCACTCAACTTTCCAAATTCACCACTAGCAAATTTGGTTAGAGTGGTGAATTTTTTAAAGGTGAAATTTGGAGCCCAAGTTGATGGGGAATGATAAATATGATGTTTTGTGAAGTTTAGAACTGATTTTGGGAAGTTTTGGAATGTTTATGATCAGTTTTGGGAAGTTGCGACTAGTGTATCAAAATTGGGTGTCTACAAAGAGAAACCAATTACAATAGTTGATAGCAAGACCTATAAAGTAGAATGAATAGGAGAGATTTTGGTCAATATAATAGATGGAAAAGGGATAATAAAAAATATTTTATTTTTTCTTGGATTAACTACCAACCTACTCTCAGTATCACAACTCATGGATCAAGATATGACAATGGAATTCAAGACCATCAAAGGTAGAAAGTAGTGTCATATTGTTAAACAAGGAGAAATGATAGCCATAGGATCTTATAAAGAAAATTTATTTGTTCTAGACACTACTGCTCATCTAGCCCTATCAGTCAAAACTTCAAATGAAAGAGAATTATGGCATAAATGGTTGGGTCATACTAGCGCATCATCCTCAAATTAAATGATCAGATACAAAATGGTTGAAGGGATACCAAATATTTCATGGAAACCTACAATCTATCCATAATGTTTAGAAAGAAAACAACATAGAGTACCTTTTGAAATTCATCAACATAGATCTCAACAACCACTAGAGCTAGTATACACAGATCTATGTGGTCCAATGAATACTACTAGTATTGGAGGGCACAAGTATTTTTAGCTTTTTATCGATGATCATACTAGGAAAATGTGGGTCTACTTCATGAAATACAAGTTAAAAGCTTTCAGCTGCTTCAAAAAATTCAAATTTCAAGTAGAGAAAGAATCAAGAAAGACTATTAGAACTCTTAGATCATATAGAGGAGGAGAATTCACTTCAAATGAGTTTAATATATTTCTCAAATAAAATGGTATTAAAATACAACTTACTACAACTTACTCCCCACAATAGAATGGTATTGTAGAAAGGAGGAATAGATCCATAATGGAAATGGTAAGGTGTATGATAAAAGAAGCTCATTTGGATAATCAATACTAGGTAGAGGTAGTTCAAACAACAATATACTTACAAAATATATTACCCACAAGAATACTTAAGAATATTACTACCGAAGAGGTATGGTCAGGAGAAAAACCAAGTGTTGCAAAGTTAAGGATATTTGGATGCAAAGCTTATATGCATATTCCAAAATAAAAATGTACAAAGTTAGATGAGAAGAGCATGGCAGGTATATTTATGGGTTATGATGATGAATCAATAGGGTACAAAATAATAGATCCATGAACAAGAAAAGTGTATATAAGTAGGGATGTAGTGTTTGATGAAGGATTCAAAGATGACACTAGAGAAGAAGAAGAAAGTAATTCAGAAATTGTTCTAGAACTTACAAGGGAAACAATATCAGAACCTCAATCTGAGATAGAAAAAAATCTACAAGAGAGATATAAATAGAAACTATAGAGGAGATCAAGTTAGAATCAGATCATACAAAATCAGATACAGTTTCCCCAAGAAAAGAACCCATATGGCTCAGAAATACTCTTAGAGAAGCAAATTTGGAACAAATGCTAGATCTTACTACTACAAGACCACAAAATCATAGTCAAAGTAGAATTAATAGAGGATTACTATGTGGTATAGAAGAACCTACAACAACACTTCAAGCACTAAAACACTCACAGTGGAGAGCAACTATGGAATCAGAATATTCATCATTGCAAAAGAATAAAACATGGAATCTAGTAGAGTTACCTCCAGGAAAGAAAGTAGTAGGTTGCAAATGGATTTATAATATTAAGTATAAAGTATATGGAAGTCTAGACAAATACAAATCTCACCTAGTGGCAAAAGGGTATACTCAAATAGAAGGAATCGATTATGAAGAGACATTTGCACCAATAGCTAGAATGACTACTATCAAAGTAGTATGTGCCTTAGCAGCTCATCATGGTTGGAAACTACATCAGATGGATGTCAAGAGTGCCTTTCTTAATGGTGACTTAGAATAAGAAGTCTTCATGTCTCAACCAAAAGGATTTGTTATCAAAGGACAAGAACATATGGTTTGTAAACTAAATAAATCTTTATACGGGCTGAAACAAGCACCTAGAGCATGGAATATAAATATTAATAGTCATCTACTACAACATGACTTCAAGAGGAGCACTTCAGATCCAAGTTTGTATACAAAAAAGGTTGGGAATGACATACTAATTCTCATAGTGTATGTTGATGATCTAGTACTTACAAGAAGTTCTAAAAAATTGATAACTAAAATAAAGAGGGATCTTGAAAATGCTTTTGAAATGACTGATCTAGGGCTCATGAGTTATTGTATTGGTTTAGAAGTACATCAGAATAAGGATAGTATTACAATCACATAGACAAAGTATGCAAAAACCTTACTAGAAAAATATAATATGGATAGTTGTAAGCCTAAGGATACACCTATGGAACAAGGACTACAATTATCCAAAGTTGATGATACCTCTCTAGTTTTAGCTACAAATTATCATTAATTAATTGGGAGTCTATTGTATCTAACAAATACTCGACCAGATCTAGTTTTTGTAGTTAATTATCTTGCAAGGTTCATGCAAGAACCCAAATAAAGTCATTGGAAAGCTACAAAAAGAATATTGCACTATGTCAAGCAAACCATAAACTATGGACTGACTTATACAAAGCATGATAAAGAATTTTTTCTACAGGGGTACACAGACTCAGACTATGTAGGATCTATAGATGATAGAAAATCTACTTTAGGATATATCTTCTATCTTGGATTAGGACTAGTTTCATGGCACAACAAGAAGCAACATTCAGTAGCATAGTCATCCATAGAAGTAGAATATTGTGTAGCTAGAGATACCATCTATGAAGCTCTATGGTTACAATACATCTTATTTGATTTAGGTATAAACATAACTACAACTCTGATACATTGTGATAATCAAGGAGTACTTAATTTGATCAAAAATCCAATCATACATGAGCAAACAAAACACATTGAGGCTCAATGTCACTTTATCAAAGATCATTTTTAGAACTGACACATCAGCCTAAAGTATGTACCTACAAAGGAACAATGAGAATATATATTCACAAAGGCACTAGGATGAAACAAATTTTAGATATTCAGAGATCAGTTGTGCAGCCCAAAGAATCATCTCAAATAATGTAATACAAGGGGGTGTTGGAATATATTCCATTATTTGACATGTAGAACAAGTGTCCTAGTTAGGTATGCATGTATACATTTGTCTATCATGCATATGTCTTCAAGTAGATGAAGAGTCATAGGAATATGGAAGGCCAAGAGTCATAGCCATCCAAGATTCATTGTAGAAAGGCTATATAGACATGTTGAAGCCTTGAGTTATGTGACACTTACTGGTCACTCAAAAGCATTGTATCAATTTTTATGAGATATTATTAATGGCAATTTTGTGAGTTCATGTAGAATTTTTCTATGGGTTTTACTTGCCTATTAGATTTCCATGATCATAGTTATAACATTGCATACTTATTTCATTGCTTCAAGTTACATTTACTTAAGTTTATATCCTCAAAAGCTAAGTATTAAGGTATTTATTCCATACAAGTTCAATGAGTGAACACATATTCATGAATGCTACAAGGCATAAGAATTTTTGATGCAAATCTATGAAAAAGGATGCTGCTAAGCTACTGTAAATCTATTAAGTTTTATTACATTTCTTTTAAAAAGGAGTTATATATTGATAACAAAGATTACAAAATATGAATAGTTTATCCAACAAGTGACTTGAAGGTCACAATATTCTATTGAAAAGGAGGGATAGACAACAAAGCAAAATAAAAAAAATCCCTAAAGCATGCTAGAGTACAAAATATGTGGGAAACCTAAATAACAAAGCGTCAAAGACCCAAATACAAAAGGTGTTAAAAATACAAAGAGCACCAAAATAATTGAGAAGACCAAAAAGCCAAATGCTCCATAATCACCCAATGTTCCAAGGTCATCTAGATATACCAAGATCTCCTAAGGTGTTAGAATCTTCCAAGGCTCTAGAATCTCCATCAACTCTATTGATTTCCCTATCTCATCTGCCATGATAAATTTGCTAAATATTATCCTTATAATTCTTGGATTGGAATGCTCTCTTCTTATAGCATAGTTGACAAGTGTATATGTTGTGTTTTTAAATTATTAATGAATATGGAAATATTGCATGTGTGAATTTTTAATTAGTTATTTTGTTATGCCCGATATGATATGGTTTTGTATTAAATTGACCTTTTTCTTCATGGAGAGTATTTATAATGAAGGTAGAATCTCCCTATATGTACAGGTATCTTATCCATTGTTATATTTCCAACTTTAGTTCAACCTTGCATGCCAATGCCTTCAACATATTATTGGAATCAATTCCTAGGTTGATACAATACTTGAGTGAAAGTTTTCCATATTCTTTCATGATCACTCTCCTTGTAGCTGCTATGCCCAAATTTGACTTAAAGGCCCCATCAAAGAACAAAGAAGATAATGCATTTTTGTGGTGTTATTACTAATAAATTCATATAGGTTGATATGGAATATTGAAGTTCTAACTTTCTAATTAAATTAAATCCTACACATTCAATCTTTGCTAATTCTACTTATGTCTGAAGGTGGCTTTAAAATTAGTTATTAGGTATCTGATTATTATTTTAGTGAGAATACTATTTTTTCCCTTTACATTAAAATATTAATTTGTTTCTATCCTTTCAAATGTTTCAAACAATAAATAAGGGAATACCTTTCCAAGAAAATTTTATTAATGAATTCCCCTGTAGTCCTCATTTATATTTTGATTTTCAATTTACTAGATAGTCTTCCATGTTCAGATTTCTTGAAAAGGGAGATCCAAAAAAATGGACTATCTTTAACTATATGAGAGTGATTGAGTTACACTCAAATAATAAGTGGAGCATAGTGTCATTTTTCTTCATACATATAGAACACACATGTGGATCAATGATATTCCTTTTTTGTAAGTTCTCACCTGCAAGAACCTTGTTATACAAAACTAACCAAAAAAGAACTTGAATCTTGGTTGACAAATTTAGATTCCAAATTTATGCTAATATTTGATTGGGAAATCCATCTAGTTACTTTTGTGCACCCATTTGAAATTTATATTCATATGATTTATTGTTGTCTTCCCAAATTAGCTCATATAGATTTTTGTCTCTATATTTTCATATTGTTGTGTTTTTTCTTATGACCCCATTCTACTATTAGGGATGATGATAGTGGGGGATATTTTTATTCCATTATGTTGTTGTACCAATATAAAATTTGAGTAAGCTTTGAGATTTATAAATATTGTAACTTTTCTTTGAGAGCCGAACTATAACTATTTAGCAAAGGAGGTTTGCCAAGTATTGGATCATTTCATAAGTCAATTTGATATCCATCTCCAAAATGGTAGAAGATCTTATTCAGTATCAATAGCTTAGATTCCACAATATAATTCTATATTAGAGAGGTTGTAAACCTTGTGTTCATATATCTCATTAGGTGCATTATTGTTTGCATATTTAGCTCTTAAAATTATTTTCCATGGGAAGTATGGAGGCTAAAATAGATGTCATAAAAGTTTTTTCCCTACTACCTTGTCATTATTTTTTATCATATGATTCCTAGTTTCTCTTGATCTATTATTATAGAAATTGATTCTCAATTGACTAGATAAATTTTTTTTTATTTTTTTTACCGCCTTGCCAAATGAATTTTTTGACAAGACCATCAAGTGCTTGTAGAACACTATTTGAACCATGGTAAACTAGGAGTTGATATATTGGAAGCATAGATAATATGGATTTGATTAAAACTCTTCTTCATGCTAAACTCAACCATTCATTACTATATGCTTATATTTTCTTCTATAGATTATCAATAGTTAGCATCCAATTATTTCTTGGTTTGAGGTGGAATCCCATTTAAACCCTTAAGTATCTAAAATACTAATATGGTCCTTTCCTAAATTTGAATATTTGGAAAAAAAACTCTATTTTTTGCCAGTATTGTATTAATTGCATAAAACCAACTTTTATTATAATTAATTAAAGCATGTGAAACTACTTCAAATCAATTTAGATAGCTCTTGAATTTTCTAATATTATACTTTATTGCTTCTCCTAGCAATATAGTGTCATGAGTTAATTAAGCATGCATGATAGGTCTAACACCTTGGATAGTTTAGATCCTTGTAACTCCCATGTATTTCTCATGCTATTAAGAACTCTTCATAATATTTCTATGAATAGAGTGGTTTTAACAACTCGTGTAGGAGTCATGTGAGAGTTGTTAGTTAGTCATGATTTCCACCAATTATTAAAATCATATTATAAGTGTTGTTGCTCTATATTGGACAACATAAATTGTATTTAAATAATTTATTGATGAATGACGTAGCATTTTCTATCATTGGTATTAGATCAACTATTTTTAGATATCAATAGCATGAGTAACTAGTTCTTATACTTCTCCTTATCCATTATGGGATATACCAGACCATTTTTTAGATGCATCAAAAGTTGTGAACTATTGGGAATGGATTCATTCTATGAATAAAAGCTATGTTTGACTTGGGATAAACTTTTCTCACATCAACTATTGTTAGGAAAAATTATAGCCAAAATTTGACATTCCAATTTCTCATTTAAGGAGAACCGTTCAACCTGGTGACAACCTTCATCCACTCAAAAATCATGTGCTTGTAAATCCCCATAGGAAAAATAAGTTGAATGACTATCTGTATTTACCATGACATAATGGTAGATTTCCCATTGCAGTGCACTAGGTCAATCACCTCCTATGCTAATCTCTCAAAAAATTCATACAATAATTCAAGGTGTCTATGGATTTGGTGGTTATTCCTCGCTCCACATGCACCTACTTCAAAACTTTTAATATGCAAATTTTATGGGTTGTAGCATTGCACTTGCTCTATTTTTTATTTTTATTGTCTATGGGGTAGATTGTGCCCTTTTGATTCTCTTCCCATAGTCTCTCTCTCTCTATCTATCTCTCTCTCTCTCTTATATTTCTTATTGACCCTCTATACCTATTGCTCTTCTATTCATATTCATGTCATTAGGAGATTTTTTTTGTAATATGTGATGTACATATAGAACCTAAAATCATGAGAGCAAAGCTATAAGGGAAATCTAGTGAAGGAGAGAAGTGGGCTAGGGTGAAACTATTTGGGAAGATATAATATTTCAAATCAATTACCACCTATGAGTCATGATACGTATTTTTCGACACCATAAAATGAAATTGAATGTCCTAGTTTTTCAACCACTTTTAATTTTGTCCAAGAGGAAGTTCAAGTTTCAAATCCAATATCCATAAATGATGATTGTAGTAATCAAGTTTACTAGACTGTATAAATGCATGAGTCTTCATATATTGGAGAAGTTTTAGATCTAACTAGATTTGAAACATATGATAGAATAGAATCTTCCATAGAGTTGAATGAAACAATTAAAGCTCCAGAATTGAAATATTCTAGAGGTAATTTTATTATGACTGATCATAAAAGTTTATTACTTGAGGAAGATGAGTTTTTCATTTAAGATATTTTTTTTGAAAGTGATGAAGGTGAACTTGAAAATCATTCGATTGTTGAATTTACGGAGTGCGAAGAAGTGGTTGAAAATCACTCTCTAATTCTAGAGGATGATTATTGTTGGTGGAATAAATGGGATGGTTTTTCCTCTCTTTATAATGAAGTACTTGCTTCACCTAAAATGCAGGACAAGTTACAAAGGTTAATTCTACAGCTTAAAATAAATAGTGATCAAGCACAAGGACAAATGCATCAAGATGCATATATGGATAATTATAAAAATTATTCTCATGAGACAAATATTGAAGATGCTAAAAGTGATTCTTTTATATAGTGGAGAATTCTTAGAGTGGACTAGTTTTGAAACAAATGATAAATTAGGACCTTCCATAAATATGGATGAGATCATTGAAAATGATGATCAAAATTTTCAGTATTCTCAAAATAATGATCAAGAAGAAATGAAAGAAAGGATCTCATCAAATATTTTAGGAAGATGATTATTATAATGGTTGGGGAAGATATGAGGAATTATTTATTTCTAATTATCCTACTGATGAATTTTCCATTTCACTTGATATGCAGGATGTTGAAACCTCTATCTTGCATGAAGATTTGGCAATTTCTATCTAATTAGAAGATGACATGTCAATTTCAGAAGTAGAGAAGGTTCCAATATTTGAACATTTTGAACATGAGTTTGTAGAACATTCTTCTACAATAGAAAGGGAATAAATGGTAAAGGTTTCTTATGATTCATCTATTTTATATGAAGAAGAGGTAAATTCTTTTCTTTCATTCTCGAATACTAAAGATTTGAGTGAAAATTTTCATGATTGTATTGAATATTCAAATGAAGAAACTTCATGTATGGCTAACAAAGAATTAAAATTTCCTATTCATACTAAACAAAATTTTGATTTGTTTGATCAACAATATTTATGGTTTGAAAAATATGGACATGTTCTTGATTGGATGCCTAATTTTAATGCTTTTGAAAAATAGGTGATTGATGAAAGAATACGAAATTATGGTGGTGATGAAGAAAAAGAAAAGATTATAATGGCTCATCAAGTAGTGGTAAATGAAAGTGTCCAAAAGGTAGAATCTTATCCTTTGTATCCAAACATTCAAGAATCAGGTAAAATTTTGTATAATTATTTATTGGATTTTGATATTATTTATGATGAGATACCATTGGAGTTTGATAAAGAAATAAAGTGGATTTCTTTTCCTGCTACAAATAGGGTTGCATTGCTAAATGAAAAAGAAGAAATGCTTGAATCGTTGAATCTAGTTCAACAACAGTTAACAATTCAATCTAATATACAAAACTATAATTATTCTTATTTTGTAAATATCCTTTATTCTTGTAAATTGTTACATGAATATGATTGGCCTAAAAACATAGATGATGATTTTACGTTAAATTTTCAGAAGTTGCTTCTTATTTGAAAAAAATATTATATGCTTGTGAAAACAAGAATTTAGGTCAAAGTGATGAATCAAGGTTTGAAATTCCTATCTTGTTGAATAAGCATAAGATCATGGAATATTAAGGTGAAAAATGACTATTATAAAGGAGGATGGAGAAGGAGAAGATAGGCGAAGGTGGGAAACCTGGTTTAGCAGGGAAATATTGGAGAAGGAGAGGATGGTACTTCTATAGGTAAGGATGGTAGGACACCTGTGACCAAGAGCATTAGTGATGACAAGGATGAGGATTTTGAGGATAAGGGAGGCACAAGAGATGGCCCGCCAACTTTAGCCAAACTTTAGGATCAACATATCAACTTCTAGGGAGATGAACCTCCCACCTCTGAAGCCCCTATCGGGGGTCCCACTGGTGACTTTTCCAAAGCCATTTCCTATGCTAATATCTTAAATGGATGAGGCTCCTTTAAACTTCCTAGTACCACTATAATCCTTGATGGTCAAACTATTAACATCCCTGATCCTATTGCAGACAATTACCTAGCCATGGAAAAATTTTCTCTGGTTGGGAAGTTTGTTGGAGGAAGGCCTGATATCGAAACCATCCATAGATGGGCCATCACCAAATGGAAGACCCTGGGAGACATGGAACTGGTTGTCCTATCCAGAGGTTTCTTCACCATCATATTGAGCAATGATGAGGATACAAAGTGCATTCTCACTGGTGGCCCATGGTTTTTAGGTCGTAAAAGCCTATTTATGAGGAAATGGGACCTAGATTTCAATCTGGATACCCAAGATATAAAAACTACCCCCATTTGGGTTCGCATCCCTGACCTTCCTTTTCATTGTTGGAACGACAACATCCTTCTATCCATTACAAATGTCATAGGAGATCTTCTGGCCATCGACTCGGTTACTAGAGCTTGCAAGCGGATGAATGTGGTTAGGATCTGCGTTAATGCTAACCTCGCATCGAAACTCCCAACCTATGTCATTCTCAAGCACAAGCACAAGAACTTCTTCAAAAAGTAGGTGCTAGAGTATGAGAACAAACCACCCTTCTATGTGGAATGTCATACCCAGGGACACCTGAGGTCACAATGCCCTGTCCTCAAAGCCAAGACTAGTTCAAAGAAAAATCAGTAGAGGCAAGATGCAGGAGTGCCCCAAAGTGAGGCCATCACAAATCAGTCCAGAGGTGGTGTTCCCAAACCCTCAAAGAAAGGGCATCAACAATATCATACCAAGAACCAACATCAACAAAAATCAACCTCAGCCCCTTTCGGAGGACTTCAATCTCCTAGAGGAAAGGAAAATATGAATCCGGAGCAACACTAGGTAAGTTCCCCTATCACTACATCCAACATATTTAATATCCTCAATGAATCTGATAAACTGCTAGAAGGAAATGCCTTGGTCTCCTCCATCCCGATTCTCCCTATTGGAGTTTCTCTAAAAGAAGGTACTAATCCCATAATCCCTTTGTCCACCAAACCCAGTCAACCTGAGGCTCTGCCAGTGTTAGCTGAACCTAAATCCCATTCAAAAACCCTTCTTGAGCCAAACATTGACCTCAGTTTCCTCAATACCCCATCCAAGTCAGGATCGTCTCGCAGTCCCCTGGATGAAATAGTAGCTACCTCCAACCTTTTGGAGGAAACATCCTCACCTAGTCTAAGTCAGGCCTCTAGACCTCTTAGCCCAGTTTTGAAATAGATCATCCCCTATAAACCTAGTCCTAAGCAAACTAGAAGTACTACCAAATCTCCCATTGATTTTGGTAGTGAAAGGAAAAGAGGGAGGCCATCCAAAGAGGAAATCAAGAATTCTCAAACTACAAATGACATTGCTAATGGAGTCCAGAAGATCCCTTTTCCCAAACATCTCCTCTCATCTTATGGAGGAGATCAAAAGCACCAAACCCCCTCACCCTAGTGGGAGGGGAGGCCAAAAAACTCCAAAACCTTCCAAATGAAGATACTCTCATGGAACGTGAGAGGCCTCAACGGGGCATCCAAACAAAGACTGGTAAAGTCTATAAGGAAAGAAATCAGACCTTCCATTTTCATCATGCAAGAAACAAAAATAAACGTCAACAGCTTAGCCTCAGTAGCCAAAGCAATATGGAAAAATGTAGGAGTTATAGTTAGTGATGCCAGAGGTACTTCTAGAGGCCTCATGTGTTTGTGGGACAAGCAAAAATTTGAAGGACGACTTCTCCATTCCAGTGAAATACTCCTAAGTGTCCTCTTCCATAACACCAACAACGATTCTTCATGGATTATTACCAACGTGTACACCCCAAACACTATTTTTGGGAGAGCTCAGCTATGGGAAACCTTGACCAGGATGAAATATTCCTTTCAAAACATCCCTTGGATTGTGGTTGGGGATTTCAACACTCCCCTATATCCCTCAGATAAGAAAGGATGTTCTGAAACTCCCACCAAAAGTATGGAGGACTTCATTGAATTTGTCAATTCAAATAGATTAATGGATGTAAATCTCAAAAAGGCTAGATATACGTGGAGCAATAGAAGAGCTGGGGCACAACACATTCAAGTCAAATTAGATAGATTTTTCCTCTCCCAGGAAGCTGTTCAGGTCTTTGGCGATGCGACCCTTTATCCTCTCCCTAAAGTGGGATCAGATCACAATCCCCTCATTCTGGACATTGATAGACCTAACACCTTCAAAAATCCCTTCATATTTGAAAGCATGTGGCTCCACCACCCAAATTTAAGGCAATGTGTCTCTCATGGTTGGCAACAAGAAGTCCAGGGGTGCCCTTCCTACAAACTAGCCCAAAAGCTCAAAAACCTCAAAGAAGACCTAAAAATCTGGAACAAAGAGGTTTTTGGCAATCTCTTTGCCAACAAGCAATATCTGAAGGAAATACTTGATCATATTGAGTCCAAAATCCAATATGGGGAGATAGACACCCAAACCAAAATTGATGAAAAGCAGATCCTTGCTCAGTATCACAATGTCCTTGCCTATGAAGATACATTTTGGCAACAAAAATCTAGAGCCCCTTGGCTCAAATAAGGAGACTCAAACACCAAATTATTCCATGTGGCCACTATGCATAATAGAAGTAACAACAACATCAAGGAGCTAACCAAAGAATATGGCAGTATTACTTTAGACATTAAGGATATCAGGAATGAAGTTGGCTCTTATTTTTCAATTTTTCTAAAGGATGATGATTCTTGTTCTATATTAGGTCAAGATTCTTTACTGCATCACATCCCTCCCAATTCTATTCTTGATTCAGTCAAATCTTCCCTTATTGCCCCCTTTCAGGATGAAGAAATCAAATCTGCCCTTTTCTCCATGAATCCTGACAAAGCCCCAGGACCAGATGGCTTTCCTCCTCATTTCTTCCAAAATTTCTGGGATATCGTTGGTCCTGATGTGTGTTTGGTGGTTAAAGAGTTCCAATATTCCAGAAGCATACCACATGGGTTCAACTCTACTTTCATTTCTCTCATCCCCAAAAACCCAGTAGCCAAGTCCTTATCTGACTACAGACCCATCAGCCTCTACAATGTTGTCTACAAAATTCTAACCAAAATCATGGCCACTAGAATGAAAATCATCTTGCCTACCATCATTGACCCCTGTCAAGGAAGTTCTGTTCAAGGTAGGTCCATCCTAGATGGAGTCATTTCCATTCATGAAGCCCTTCATTCAGCCTCCAAGACCAAAAATCCCACCTGCGTCCTCAAGCTTGACATGAATAAAGCCTATGATAGAGTAAAATAGAACTTCCTTTTGGCTATCCTTCTCAAGTTTGGGTTCCATGTTGATTGGGTTGATCTCATTAGAAATTGTATATCCTCATCTTGGTTTTCTGTTCTCATTAATGGGTCTGCAGTAGGCTATTTTCAAAGCAGTAGAGGGCTAAGGCAGGGAGATCCCATATCTCCAATGCTTTTCATCATCTTAGCCGAAGCTTTAGGTAGAACAATCCAGGATGCATGTAGAACTGGTCTGTTGTTGGGGATTAAGGCTTCTTCTCAGACCATTCCAGTCTCCCATCAACAATTCGTGGATGACACCATTCTGTCAACAAGGGCATCTATCCTTGAGGTAAAAGTCATCAAATACATCCTCCAGACTTATGAAGTAGCTGCTGGCCAGAAATTCAATTTCAATAAAAGAAAACTGTATTTCCTAAATACTCCCATGCAAAGACAGATCAAGATTGCAAGAATCCTTGAATGCTCTATAGCTGACCTTCCGGCCACCTATCTTGGTCTTCCTCTGTTCTATGGCCAACCTGCAGCTTCAATGTGGCACAATGTCATTGAGCATATCCAGAGAAGACTCACAGGATGGAAAGGAAATATTTTATCCCAAGATGCTAAATGTACCTTAACAGCTATGGTTCTTCAAAGCATCCCTGTTTACTTCTTATCTATCTTCAGGGCCCCAGCTTTAGTTTCATCAAGGATAGAACAAATTCAAAAAAATTTCTTATGGACTGGAGCTAAAAATAAACAAAGAATTCATCTGGTGGCTTGGGACAAGGTGTGTAGACCCAAACACAAAGGAGGAATCGGTCTCAAGAGGATTCAATCCCTCAATACCACTCTAATTTCCAAACAAGCTTGGAGGCTGGTTTTTGGAGACAACAATGCCTGGATTTATATCACTAAAAGAAAGTGTAGCACCCTAAAATTGGCGTAGTTAAACCCTTAGTAAAATATAAAAGATAAAAATTTAAATTTTAACCCCAAAACCGCTTGTTACCCGCTTCCCTTATTTTCCATGCCATTTTTAGGATTTGTTTTGACCGTTGGACGATATCGTCACTGATTAGATGAAATTGTCCCCGATCTGACAAAATCATCCTCGATCTGATGAATTCGTCTAGAACAGAGCGTCCAGACGATTTCATCCTAAAACTAAATTTTCATAATTAGCTTATGTTTCAATAGCCTCTCCAACTTGGGCAGAAGTGCATCTGCGCAGTTGGAGATTCCCCCCCATTGGATATCTCCCAGATTGGGATGATCTCCAACCTCCTAGCCTCCCCCTAATCCTATATAAACTAGGATTTTTCTAGTTTATCCCCCTGAACCCCTTAGCTGATGGATTTCCCTATAGATTTAGTTCCTTATTCACTAGAGCATCCTCGCACTACTGTCTGCATTCTGTATTTTGCATTTTCTTGCAGGAACTCTACTATTTTTTAGTTGAAGCTAGCTCGGATTGTCGCACGTGATTCTAGACGATTTTGAATGATCTTGTCGAGGAGCACAGATGATCTTGTATGATTGGAGGCGATCCTGACTGTAGTCCAGATTGGGGGCAATTAGAGTCTAGAGTTTCCTTTCTTTTCTTCTTTTCTTTTTTTTTTTTTTTTTTTTTTTTTTTCTCCCCCTCCTTATCTTTCTTTTCTTTTTGTTGTTTTCTTAATTCTCCTTGCTCTCCTGCTTTTCTGTTTTGATGAATTCATCTCACGAATTCGTCAAATTTTAGATGATTATGTCTGATCTCAGATGACCATCTATGATTTGAGATGATCCTATGTAATTTCAGACGATTACGTATGAGTCGAGACGATCTGAACTGCTACAAGACTCAGAATCTTCATCAAACATCCAAAATCAGGTATGTTATGTTCTAGCTAGCATATTTTCTATGTTTAGCATTCATTCCTATTTTTTGTATTCATCTAAATCAGCATTGGCATATAGAATAGTTTAGATTCATTTTGGCCAAACCTAGGAATTGAATGATCGAGTATAAAAATGAACACATCAAACCCACTATCAACCTAGGCATGGAAACTACCACTCAAAAGTTTCCTGGTGAACCCACCATCCATCAAAAATTCACCTTTATACTCCTCCCCCGAGAGGCGAGACCTTCAAAGGGCCTCTCAGTCCGAGGTATTGTCCCATCCTTCTCGCATCCCCCTTCTAGGCGCGGATCCTATAGCCTGAGGGTAAGGATGCGAAAAATTTGGAGCGATACATTTTGGTGAACCCGACGTGAAAACTAAAAACCTTTTGAAAACAATCCAAAAAAAAAAAACAAAACATAAATGCATTTAGAATCAAAGATTGCATATCATATTTAGATGGTAGACTATAATAAAATACGAGCTGTCACCATTAATGTTGAGAATCAATTAGCAGCTATAGAGATTAATTCTTTGCTTAGAGTATCTCAAACATATAGAGTCCCACCTTTATGGGATGAGCTTAATAGGAGATTGAATATCATTAATTCTAGATCAACCGAACTTAGGCAAATTAAGAGGTTTGTCCTAGATAGAATCTTGGATCCTGATCAAGTGACCTTATATCATGAACTTCAGAGAGCTTGCCATAGGTGGTTAGCAGATAAAAGAGCCCTTGTGTCTTCTGAATTGTATACCTTTGAGGAATACCTCGATAATGCAGCTATAGTACATAAATTTCTATCTCGTATAGAGGACCAAGAGGTCGTTCTTATGGATAGACAGAGATGGAATAGAGTTCCTAGAGCTGTGTTATATCGAGAGTATTGCCATGAGATCTATCTTTACAAGACAGAATATGAAGCAGATAATATCACTATAGCACACTTTGTTGAAGTTCTTGAAAAACAATTTCCAATTTGAAGAGGAGCATTTTATGACTCTCGATGAACTTGATCCTATCAATGACATTCATAAACTATTTATAGAAAACTAAGCTATTCTTTTATTATTGTTATTTCTTGTATTTAGTGTGTTGTTTGTTGTCTTTATAAGCATAAAAAAAAAACAAATAAAAACAAAACAAAATCATAACAAAAAAATCAAAACATTTTCTTTTAAGCATTATAGTAGGTATATAATTAAAATATATACCTCCCAAATTTGTTGCAAATATATTAATATATATTTTCTAAAATCTAAATTTAGACATAATGACTAGACTCAGGAATGGAAAACAAATTGAAGTAGAAGAAGATTGGTTAAGGAAAACAAAAAATAACCCAGATGTCCTTCCTGAAGACCCAATTCAGGAAGAAGGAACCTTAAACCAACAAGAAGAAGAATTTGTGGACGCAAATGAACAAAAATAAAATGATAGAGAGGAAGGATCCTCATCCCCTAAAATATCTCCAGAAGGAGCTGTTACTTTTGAGAACATGGAACACTTCTGGAAGTTCCTCAATAATAATATTGGCACTCTTAATAGAGCAGTTCATATGGACAAAGATCAAATTAGTGACACTCAAGCAACCCTAGAAGACATATATCACACACGCACTAATCCTTTGTCCTTCGTTGATCAAGAAAGTGATCAAGCTGGACCATCCAATTTGGATATGGCCGCTATGATCCAGAACATGCAACAACAACAGGTTACCCAACCACCTAGAGTGCATGTTACCAAGCCTAGGGTTATTCCCACACAAAAGAAACCTTCATTCACTGCTCTATTTTGCCAAGCTATTGATCAATATACCTCAAATCAACAAAAGCCTAAAACAAAACCAAATACCAATTTCCAACAATCTGGGATACAACATAATGCTACAACAAATCTTCTTCATAATACTCTTCCTACCAACCATTTGCATAACAACAATATAGCATCTAATCCTTATGTCCCGCCTTCCTACGCTCACAAATCCCATACTCATGTACCACCAAACCAATATGGTGGACAAACTGGTAATCTGGAAGCCATGGTGAAATAGTTAGTCTCTCGCATGGACCAGATAGATCCCTACCGTCCCTCGTACAATTATCGAGAGATGTGTAGTCAACCTCTAGATCCTATAGTTGTAGCACAACCATATCCTAAACACTTTCCCATGCCTGTCCTACCTATATATAAAGGAACTAAAGATCCCATAGAGCATCTTCGTATGTTTAGGATAGCATGTCATGATATATCACATGATGACTTGTTATTACTAAAAATGTTCCCAAAAAGTTTAGGGGGGATGGCATTGGAGTGGTATTATCAATTGCCCACTCATTCTTTGAGAAATTTTGAAGAGACCGCTGAGTCTTTTGTGCATCAATTTAGTGCCTATATTGAAAGGCATGTAACCATTAAAGATTTGTACAACCTAAAACAAGACAAAGATGAGTGTTTTGCTGACTTCTTAGCTCGATGGAGGCAGTTGATAGGAAAATTACACTTTGTGTTACCTTATCGGGAAATGTTGGATATTTTTATCAATAATTTACAAGAACAACTATCCTATGAATTATCAATCGCTACCTTGACCACCTTCGATCAAGCTATAGACTTGGCCCTAAGAGTGGAAGATGCTCTCATTAGAAGAGGTCACCTCAAAAAGAAAGATGATGAGAAAACATCCAGAAATCAATATAAAAATAAACAAGTTGTGGGTGATGGAGTCACTGATAGCAAAAATGTTGCCAATGTTAATACTACAAAAACAACAGAGAAGTTTATATTGAAACCTCCTGATAAACCACCCCAAGAATTTACTAGGTTAAATCAACCTTTATCAACTATTCTCCCACAATTACTAGCACGAGGTTTGATCCAATTACCAACTATCCGGGAACCTGATCCAACTATACCCGGATACAGAGCTGATTTACATTGTGATTTCCATAGAGGACCTGGACACGCTACCAATTCTTGTAAAATATTAAAACATAAAATACAAGACCTGATTGATAACAATGAGATGGAGGTGCAAGCCTTTCAACCTAAACAAAATCCTCCTAATAATGCTCAAAAGAACATCCCCCAAAATCAGAATCAGAATGCCAATCAATCATTGGACATATTTCAACATCCTTTACCAAAGCATGGTAAAGAGGTGGCTAATCAAATTGAGCATCATAATGTTCCCCCTCCTACCCGATATGTAGGAACTATTAGTGCACATTTACCTACTCATGATGTGGAAGTATTTGACACAACTTTATCCATAGTTACGACCAGACCTCTACATAATATTCGGACACTTGATCTTAGTGACACCGAATATGAGACTAAAAGTGACATGGAAATCACCTCAAATCAATCGAATAGTTCTGAAGATGAATCAGATCCTATTCAACCTATCACAAGTTCTATGGTTCCAGAAGAACCATTTCCTAGAAGAGTCACTACTAGACCATCTTCTCACCAATTACTTTCTAATGAACAAGCCATAAACGCTAGACCAAGACCAATTCATCACCCTCAAAATAATATTGTAGGTACCATCGGAGCCGTTACCAGACAACAGGCTCAAAACTCTCAACAGGATCAAACTCAGAACGATGGATCAGCTCCATTTGTTTTGAAAAATCCCAATAAATGGAATTATGCGCCTAATGTTCAACCTAAGCCTCCTTATAATATTAATGAACAATTATCAAATACTACAGCTAGAATTTCCCTTTTGGACCTTTTAAGATCTTCTCCTACCCATAGGGATGAATTAATGCTCACATTAAGCCAAATGATGGTACCTCAAAATATTCAACCTGAAGCCATGTCCAATACTATCATAACTCGAGAAGTCGATTGTATTGACTTCCGGGATAGAGATATACCACAACATAGTTTACATAAGGATAACCCCTTATATATTACTGCCCTAATTGGGGATGTAGCAGTTAAACGAGTCTTGATTGATAATGGTTCATCTTTAAACATA
This sequence comes from Wollemia nobilis, assembly GCA_028583015.1. NCBI lineage: Eukaryota > Viridiplantae > Streptophyta > Pinopsida > Araucariales > Araucariaceae > Wollemia > Wollemia nobilis. The sequence continues at coordinate 3,899,311 of JAQPPZ010016829.1, read as the reverse complement.
TGCACTTTTGACTTCTACCAAAGATTTGGGTTTAGAAGTGACGAAATGAAAAGAACTGATATGATTATAAAATCCTTCAATGACGAAACACAAGAAACATGTGGAGTTATTACTATACCCTTGCAAGTTGGTCCTAGAACCTTAGACACGATCGTGTTTATTGTACATTGCCCTACATCATACAATATACTTTTGGGTCACCCTTGGATCAACACGATGCGAGTTGTTCCCTCCACTTTACATCAGTGTGTTAAATTCGAATTTAAAAATCAGTTGGTTACCATTCATGGTGATCCTAGACCCTTTGATATGTGTGCTTTGGCAGAACCGGTTGGAGTTCAATTTTTCCCTACTCTGTCATCCACACATCCTAATTCTCATCAACCGTCTAAACGTGTGAAACACTCACCCATAACATCATCTACTTTTCCCCCATCAACTACACCTCTACATATAGCTCAACCATCTTCCGAACAAACCACATTAGGATCTCAAAAGGATCCTAAACCCACAACCAATGCTTCTTGTTTTACTCCTATAACTTCCATACCTTTAGATCCTTCCATCGACATCTCTACAATGTTTACGCCTATCAAAGACATGATTTCTGCATCCAAAAACATAGGAAATGATCCTTCTACCTCTTACGCTCTTACTGATGAGCTCTTACCCAATTTATCTAAAATTATTATATCAGAAGGAACCAACACTGCTATGCAAGATTCCCTTATTTTAAATAAATTGCCACCCTCTCCTCGTACCTTGGGCCTCCCACAACCTATGGGAAGTATTTACCAAGTCGAGAGTTGTGCTTTTATTTATAAGGGATATGACTGGGGAAGAATACCTAGAAACATCAAGACACATTGTGATGGATATGCTAGATGCTATTTTGCTAATGAGTATATTAAAGCTAAACCCATAATGCTTAAATTGGGATATAAAGGGAAAGGTTTGGGACCTTCCCAAAATGGTATGAAAGAACCTTTTGAGGTAGAACCGTGGCCTGCCCGCTGTGGTGTGGGCCTATTTTCTAGTAAAGGTCAACCCTTCCCATTTGAGGAGGAGGACCATCTTACATGTTACCAAGATTATCTGGATAAACAAGATTCTTTGCATTCAAAGAATAATTCCTTTACCTGTAATATGCTATCCATCGCCTACCCTGAGATGATTGTCGAATCCGACGATGAGTTGGAAGGGGATATCTTCCATGATGTCTCCGTTGATGAATTGTTACATAACAAATTTTATTTTGATGGCTCTATACCTAGTATAGCCCAGCTTGAGGCCTCGACTCCTCAAGATGAATTATCCAAGCTAACCTTGGAAGAATTACAAGAATTGGGTGTTTCACCCGCCCCACCTAATTTTGAGAGAGATTTACATATGGAAGTTGAAAACGTTATAAAAATTAACATTGGAACCGAACATAACCCTCACATAATCAATATTGGATCAGAATTAAGTCAAGAAAAACAAGATAAATACATTTCATTTCTTAAAGACTATGAAGATGTCTTTGCTTGGACATATGAAGACATGCCAGGTTTGGACCCTTCTGTAGTTATGCATCATCTAGTAGTCCATCCAGATGCTAAACCTGTTAAACAGAAACTTAGAAAAATGCATCCTAAAGTGGCCTTACTAGTCAAAGGAGAACTAGAAAAATTGTTGAAGGTTATTTTTATACAAGCCATTGATTATGTTGAATGGATCTCAAATGTAGTTCTAGTAACTAAGAAAGAAGCCACTAAAGTTAGGGTTTGTACAGACTTCAGAGATATTAATGTTGCCTGCCCTAAAGATGATTTTCCTCTTCCCAACATGGATCAAATCATTGATTTTACTATTGGGAGTGAAATGATATCCTTAATGGATGGATTCTCTGGTTATAATCAGATCAGGATAGCTCCTGAAGATCAGGCTAAGACAACATTTATTACCCCTTGGGGAACCTTTTGTTGGAAAGTGATGCCATTTGGTTTAAAGAATGCCAAGTGCAACATATCAACGAGCCATGACTTATATCTTTCATGATATGATGCATGATATTCTACATGATTATGTAGATGATATTATAGCTCATTCCATCAAAGAAGATGATCATTTAAATGACTTGAGAAAAGTATTTGATCGGTTAAGGGAGTATCATATCCGATTGAATCCAGCTAAATGTATATTCGAAGTCAAGTCCGATAAATTATTAGGGGTTATAGTTTCTTTACGTGGCATTGAAATTGACCCTCTCAAGATCACGGCTATCACTGATATGCCCGCACCCACAAATATATCTAAATTATGAAGTTTACAAGGTAAGATTCAGGCTATTCGTCGCTTCATCGATAAGTTGGCAGACAAAACCGGACCCTTTCTTAAGATTCTTAAGAAAGATGTCTCTTTTCATTGGGACGAAGAATGCCAGGAAGCATTTGAACTCCTTAAGCAATATCTCCTCCAACCATCGGTGCTTTCACCACCTAGATCTGATCGTCCATTTATCTTGTACATTTCTACTTTAGATTCTGCCTTAGGAGCTATGTTAGCTCAGCTTGACGATGAGAAGAAAGAACGTGCTAATTATTACATCAGTAGAACCTTAATCAGTTATGAAACTCGCTATACCATATTAGAGAAGTTATGTCTAGCAGTCGTATTTTCTACACAGAAACTATGACATTATATGCTCAGTCAGAAAACGTATGTTATTGCCAAATTCGACCCTTTGCGATATCTCATGAGTCGACCGTATTTATCTGGTCGCACAGCCAAGTGGGTTCTTGCGCTAAGCGAATTTGAACTCATGTTTATAGGACAAAAGTTTGTTAAGGGTCAAATCATAGCAGATCAATTAGCTGTTGCACCCTTAGAGTCTACCCATCCCCTCATCATTGAGTTTCCCGATGAATGCCTTAAATTAGAGGCAGACCATCCTAAACAATGGTCCCTATACTTTGATGGAGCCCGATGCATGAGTGGGGATGGTGCGGGTATTATTTTAATATCTCCACAAAAACATCTTATACCTCTGTCCTTTAAATTAACATTTGCTTGCACCAATAACACTGCTGAATATGAAGCTCTTATCCTTGGATTACAAGCTGCTTTGGCCCTAAAAATTAAAAATTTATTAGTTTTTGGTGATTCTCAACTTGTCATAAATCAAATCAATGATGTTTATCAGACCAGAGATGATAAATTATGCCCATATAAAACATATGTTTTGCAATTATTATCTTTATTTGATCAAGTTACTTTGGAAGCTATTCCTCGAACTAGCAATCGTGCGGCCGACGCTATGGTCTGCAGCTGCATCTCTTTTACCCTTGGAGTTAGATGATGAATATGCTACCATCATTATTCATCGACTCTAGGAACCTGCTTCAAGCAAATCATGCTTAGAACCTTTGGATGTGTTTCTCATCAATGAAACTACTCCTGAACCATGGTACACTGATATATTTAATTTTTTGTAGAAAGGAACCTTCCTTGAAGGTTGTCATAGTAACCAACGCAGGTTATTACGTAGACGAGCAAGTCGCTTCATGATTATTGGTAATACCTTGTATAGGAGATCTTTTGAAGGCATCTTATTGAGATGTTTGAATCTAGTAGAATCTAGATCAGCTTTGAATGAAGCCCACAATGGATCTTGTGGGGGACATTTTAGTGGTAGCACCATTGCTAAAAAGCTCCTTAGGATAGGATATTTTTGGCCTACCATGGAGAATGATGCACATGATTATGTGCGTCATTACGACAAGTGCCAAAAACACACTAACCTTGTCCATGCGCCTGCATAAGAGCTACAGGCTATTTCATCTCCTTGGCCCTTTTCAAAATGGGGCTTAGACATCATTGGAAAAATCAACCCTGTGTCATCCGATGGACACAAATTCATCATAACCGCCACTAAGTATTTCATGAAGTGGGTTGAAGCTATGCCATTAGCTTCTTGCACTGGAACTCAAGTTTCCAAATTTATTTTTAATCAAATTATTTGTTGGTTCGTAATTCTTGCAAATCTCATCTCAGATAATAGAACTTGTTTCAAAAATAAATATGTCAAAAATATAAAATTCAACATCGTTGGTCCACTCCCTATTATGCTCAAGGTAATGGCCAAGCAGAAGCATCTAATAAAACATTAATCAAAATCCTTAAAATACTGGTCAATAAATCTGGTCGAGATTGACACATTCAATTATATCCTTCTTTGTGGGCTTATTGAACTAGCATTCATACCCCCACAAGCACTTCACCTTTTGTTTTGGTTTATGGTGCTGAAGCCATTTTTCCCTTTGAATTAGAAGTTCCTTCTTTAGCTCTACTACTTCAAGATACTGAAGTAGGGGATGAATATCGTGCTGGCAGATTTAGCCAGCTGGAACTCTGATATGAAAATCACATCAATGCTTTGGAACATCTTTGTGCCTACCAAAACTTGATGAGCAAGGTGCAACCAAAGTATTGTCATTGTTGTCAACACAGTCAGGTTGATCAGTTGATGCAATGGACAAGAGTTCATTGATGAGCAAGTGTTGCATAACTTTATTTTTATTAGCATAAACCATTCACCAATATGCAAAAATATCAAATCATTCATCCACAATATATTATCCACAATAACAATCCACAAATGAGAGAGAGATAGATAATACCCTTAAGGTAGGGCAACACCAATAATAATCCTTAAGGAAGGAATAACTCCATAGGATCTCCCAAGATGAGAGGCCACTTCGTGGGCATGACGATTACATAAGATTCTTCTTCAATGATATCAATCTCCTTACAATGACAAATATCTCTTCTTTATATATCCATATTCTTATTCTACTTTGGAGAGCCTACTACTAATATTATATTATATTAAAATATAATATAATATTATAATACAATCAACTTTGGGTTATGTGTGGCCCATGCCAACCCTTATACAATATAATAATATATCCCCAAATATCTATTCCTAGGTACCCTACCATGCCACCCTCCTTACAAATGTTTCGTCCTCGAAACATATGAAGAAAACTGATAGTATGATTTGCTAAGCAATGTTAGCAATTGGTACCAATCTCGCTCATCCATCCATCCAAGTGAAACCCGATGATGCTGGTATGCCATTTTGTTATTTGAGTATCCAAATCTGCTTTGTTGGCTCCACGCTTCTACTGTTGTATTTTGATAACTTGAATGATGGGTCCACTTGTTCCTTGATGTTGATGAACCATGCTGAAAACCATGATCACTATGCTTTCTTTGCCAAACAATGTCATAGTTGGTGCCCTGCTGATTACATGTAGAACCATAATATTGTGGCCTTGAACCATGCCTCCAATATTGTTTCCGCTCATGGTGGTGTGGATGGCGATATGGTGCAACCTTTACTTGATGTTCTACCTTCTTTGACTTTTCAACATTTGGCTCCATTATTTTAAATTCCTCTACACATTTTTCTTTCATGTTCTCTTTGTTTGGTGTGTCCTTGTGCTCTTCTATCAAATCTTCCTTGGACTCTGTTATTGTTATTTCCACTGAATCGTTTCTGCTACTTCTTCCATGGACTCTTTTGCTACTACGGCCTTCTTGGATTTTGTTTCAGGTTCTTCAATTTGTTTCTCTACAACCGCTTCTTGATTTTCCTTGGATCCCTGCTCCTTAAGCTGAGAAATATCCTGTAATGTTATCTTCTTTTCCTGTACCATAACTTCATAAACTTCTTTTGCACATTAATGTTAACAGTACCCAAAGAATCTAACCAAGGATAACCAAGAACAATATCCTTATCATCCATCTCAATAGCATAGAAATCTGAATGTAAAACATATTTATCCATGGTGATCTTTAAATCTTCAAAAATATGAACATTCTCACCCTCTAGTCTGTATGTCCTTGATTTTTGTTGCTTGAACTTGCAACTTCTTAGCCAAAGAAATATTAATAAAATTATATCTACTACCAGGGTCAATGGAAATAATAATTTGTTCCTTTTGAATGCTTCTATGAACCTGCATAATAGACTTTTTAGATTCAAACAAATTCCTTTGTCCATTTTCTAATTTATCTTCTACCAAAGGTATGGTTTCCTCTGTCTGCATACTGACATCTTTTTTATCTTCCCTGACCTTTTCCTCTTTCTTCTTGACTAATTTTATTTCTTTTTCATAGTCTTCATTCTATTTCTTTAAAACTTCACATTCTCCTTTTATTGCATTTCACTCATTTTGAGTTTCCTATAGTTTCTTTTCATCATCTTCGATGATATCCATTAGGTAATATATATAATATGGATCCCATATACTCAAGAATTCATGCTCTATTTCATCCCAAGTATATTCATTATTCCTTTCTTTACAAAATTTTATCCACCAAGACAAAGCTTTCCCTTTAAAACATATATCCAGGAAGGATTTCTCAAAAGAAATATTATGATATGGAGACCTAAACATTTTCCACCATTCCCTAACATCAATATCATCTTCTCCAGAAAATATTTCTAGCTCCATAAGTTCACCTCCAGATAATGCAAATCTAGGGTTTCATGAAAATATATATCATGCCCTAATGCAAACTAGGGTTTTATGGAAAAAAAATATCTTCCCACCAAGTTGAAGCTAAAAATCCCAAAGACAACTACATCTGCAATTTTTCTTCCAAAAAAAATAAAGTGCAACTGATTTGCTTACCTGAACTAAACAAATTGTCTTTTGAAAAATTCGCGACTTGAAAATTCATCACTTTCCTTGTTCTAGATGGCTGACTTCAAAAGGTTGTATCTCCCTCAATACTACTTGTATTCCTTCATATGACCACTCATTTTAAAGCTCTTCAAATGCTGCACAATATGATCCAAGAATCGCCTCAATCAGATTAGCTGTCGCAAAGATATGGCTTCTAAAAGATGAGATGTTTTTCTAGAAAAAATCTGCAAAATTCGTCACTATCCTTGTTTCGGATGACTAAATTTAAAAGGTCATATCTCCCTCAATACTACTCATATTCCTTCATATAACCACTCATTATAAATCTCTTCAAATTCTGCACAATCTGATCCAAGAATCTCTTTAATCGGATAAACTTGCACAGAGATATGGCTCCTGAAAGATGAGATGTTTTTTCCAAAAAAAATTGCCCTAATTCTAGGGTTTCACACAAAAATCCCCACTTTGCCAAAATCGTTGCTCTGATACCACTTGTTGCATAACTTTATTATTATTAGCATAAACCATTCACCAATATGCAAAAATATCAAATCATTCATCCACAATATATTATCCACAATAACAATCCACAAATGAGAGAGAGATAGATAATACCCTTAAGGTAGGGCAACACCAATAATAATCCTTAAGGAAGGAATAACTCCATAAGATCTCCCAAGATGAGAGGCCACTTCATGGGCACGATGATTACATAATATTCTTCTTTAATGATAGCAATCTCCTTACAATGACAAATGTCTCTTCTTTATATATCCATATTCTTATTCTACTTTGGAGAGCCTACTACTAATATTATATTATATTAAAATATAATATAATATTATAATACAATCAACCTTGGGTTATGTGTGGCCCATGCCAACCCTTATACAATATAATAATATATCCCCAAATATCTATTCCTAGGTACCCTACCAGACAAGGTGCAACCAAAGTATAATGGATAGGAGTTGATTGATGAGCAAGGTGCAGCCAAAGTATAATGGATAGGAGTTGATTGATGAGCAAGGTGCAGCCAAAGTATTGTCATTGTTGTCAACACAGACAGAGGATCGGTTGATGCAATGGACAAGAGCACAGAAGTCATTAGATAGATCGGTTGATGAAGTGAACAAGAGTTCAGAGATCATACAGAGCATGTACAATGATTCTCCAAGAAGACCGAAGTGGCCCATAGGCAAAAGCTCAAAGAAAAAGACAAGTAAGAAAATTGTCGCGATATCGCGACATGTTGAGCAAGCTGGAGACATGTTGAGAAGCTGGAAGAAACTGTCACGATATCGTGACATGTTAAGAAGAAAGAAAAGAAACTGTCACGATTTCGCGACATGTTAGAAGAGAGAGAAAGTGCAAGGAAAACTGTCATGATTTCGTGACATGTTGGAAGAGAGAGAAAGCACAAGAAAAACTGTCACGATTTCGTGACATGTTGGAAGCAAAGAAGGCAAGTAAGAAAACTGTCACGATTTCACGACATGTTCGAAGAAGCAGCGCATACAGGAAAAACTATCATGATTTCACGACATGTTGAAAGCAAAGAAGGCAAGTAGAAAAATTGTCACGATTTCGTGACATGTTGAAAGCAAAGAAGCCAAGTAGAAAAACTGTCATGATTTCACGACATGTTGGCAGAGAAAAATCCAAGTGGAAAAACTGTCATGATTTCGCGACATGTTCGAAGAAGAAGCGCATGCAGGGAAAACTATCATGATTTCGTGACATGTTCGGAGAGAAGGCGCAAGCAAAGAAAACTGTCGCGATTTCGCGACATGTTTGAGAGAAGGAGCTTGCAAGGAAAAGTGTCATGATTTCGTGACAATTTGCAAGAAGGATGGTATGGATGAAAAAGTGTCACGATTTCACGATAGGTTCGAGAGAAAGAGCTCGCAAGGAAAAGTGTCACGATTTCATGACAATTTGCAAGAGGAAGCGCTAAGGAGAAAAAGTGTCGCGATTGCGACATGTTTAAAGGAAGAAAAGCGCTAAGGAGAAAAAGTGTCACGATTTCGTGACATGTGGGTTTTCGAATGAGAAGAAAAGTGCTAAGGAAGAAAAATGTCGCGATATCGCGACATGTCACATTTTTGTGACTAAGAGAGGAGAGAGAATGTACGGAGATAGAAATGTCACGATATCACGACAACAGCAGAGAGGAAGACTCCGAAGGATGAAGTGTCACGATTTCATGACAGAAGCAAAATGAAAGAGCATGGAAGCAGAAGCATCATGATTTCGTGACAAATTCAAGGAGGAAGAGCTCAAAGGCGAAAGCATCATGATTTCATGACATGTTCCATTTTTGGGTGTAATGCAGAGAAAAGCACAAGGCAACGAAAGTGTCACGATTTCGCGACATGTTTCGTTTTTGGTGCATGCAAAGAAGAGTGTACGACAGTGAAAAGTGTCACGATTTCGTGACATGTCATGTTTTCGCTAGTGCTTGCAGAGAAGAGTGTATGGAAGCGAAAGGTGTCACGATTTCGTGACATGTCATGTTTTCACTAGTGCTTGCAGAGAAGAGTGTACGGAAGCGAAAGGTGTCACGATTTCGCGACATGTCATGTTTTTGCTAGTGCAAGCAGAGAAGAGTGCAAGGAAGCGAAAGTGTCACGATTTCGTGGACATGTTCTATTTTTGGGAGACAGGAAGAGAGGAGAAAGTGTCACGATTTCATGACATGTTGTTTTTATGGGCAAGAGACAGAGAAGAGCTCAAGGCAGCGAAAGTGTCACGATTTCGTGACATGTTCTATTTTCACTGGTGGAAGCCAAGAAGAGTGTACGAAGGCGAAAAGTGTCACGATATCGCGACATGTCATGTTTTCATGGGTGCAAGCCGAAGTAAAGTTAACTGAAATAAAATGATAGTTACAGATGCAGTTGCAGAAGAAAATCATGCAGCTAGAACATAGATAGTTAACTAAAGTAGAACGACAGTTAAAGGGGCAATTGTAGAGGAAAATCATGCAGCCAAAATAAGAAGAGTTAACTGGAGTCAGTGCGATAGTTACAGGTGCAGTTATAGATAGAAATCATGCAAGCTAAAATAAGAACAAAGCATTAAAGGTAGAACGACAGTTACTGGGCACGTGATGTAGTGAAACCATCGAGCAGCTGTTACACTGTCAATTCAAAATAAGAGACAAATCTATTAATAGGTTGCATGTAATAAATAATGTTCTATAAAGGAGTTACCATTAAGAAGTGGTTATTAATAGGGCATGAGTAATTAAAAAAGTTAAAAGATAGGAGTCTAAGAAATAGTGTTATAAAAGGAGGTCTGCGTAGAGAATTAAGGTTGCTGCATATAGTGAAAAATAGTGTCGTCGTATAGAGGGAAAGTGTTACCGAAAGAGGGTTAGAAGAGTGTTGTTGAAAGAGAGCGATAGTGCTGCTCAAACTAGAGTAAAAGTGCTGCAAGAAGTGGGCTGGAAGAATGTTGTAAGAGAGTGTTAAGCAGAGCCGTGAGAGCTGTAAGAGTGCAGTAAGAAGTGCAACAAGAGGGCTGTAAGAGGGCCACCAAAGTGTAGTAAGTAGAGCCATAGGTATGTGTTGTGTGAACTATGGGCAATGTTGAGTGAGCAATAGACCAGTCAGGGTCTTGTAATAGTGAAGGCATTTATATGTCAATATTCAAATTTTAGAATTGAAGTCCAAGTTGGTGCTTGGAATTAGGGGTTGGTGCTCCTTCCAGTTGGTGCTGGTAAATCAGGGGTTGGTGCTCCTTCCAGTTGGTGCTGGTAAATTGATTGTAAAGTTGTTGCTTTGCAAAGGCTGGATTTGGATGGGAGTCCAAACAGTCTAGTTTTGAGGAGTAGCCAAAACTGGTGAACCTCGGTACATCTTGTGTTGTGTGTGATGCTCTCTTGTTGTATTTGCTTTATGTGGTTTTAAGCTTTCATTGTTTTGGCTTTAAGAGTTAAAGTTTTAAGTTATAAAGAGCCACACTGATTCACCCCCCCTCTTAGTGTCATTGTGAGACTAACAATTGGTATCAGAGCCAGTTTCCTAGTTCAGGCTAAATCAGTCAGGGTTGATCTTGGATTAGTACACAATGGGTAAGAAGAATAGATCCTCCTCCAAAAAGGCATCTCAGCCAGTTTTAGTTCTTGTGGAAGAGAAAACTGAACTAGAGAAGGTAGAAGAAGTGGATTCTGAAGTATGCAATGAAAACCTGGAGATTGAAGTAGATCTAGAAGGTGAGTTGATAGCCGCACTTGAAGAGTTGAGTATAGAAAAGAAAAAGAACAAAAGAATGTCCAAGAAGTTAGAAGAATATGGGGATGAGATTGAAGATCTCTTCCTACAAGTTCAAAAGGCCAAGAAATCAGAAGAAGCCTTGAAGACACATCTGGATGATGAGGATGATGTATGCAGCACAAGTGAAGAGGAATCTAACAAAGTTATTGTTGATCTAAAGCTGCAAGTAGAACAGTACAAAAGGATTGAAGATATTCTCAGGTCTCAAATCAATGAGAAAGAGACTGTTTGTTGCCAACAAGAAGAAGAGATTGTTTCATTGAAGAAACAAATAGAAGAGGCCAATATAAATCTCAAATTTGAGAAGAGCACAGAGTTACTAGATACAATGATAAAGCAACAAAGAAGCTCCACGGCTAAGTTTGGTCTTGGATATGAAGCTGAACAACCTTCATCTTCCAAAAATGCAGAGAAGAAGAAGCACACTGCTGAAGGATCGAAGCAAGAAAAGTCTGAAGCTGAATCTTCAAAAGGAAGAAAATATCAAAGAAGATCTACAACAAAGCAACCACAACAAAAGAGGTTCTCTCACTCTCACTCTTTTAATAATAATGCTTTTAATGGCTATTGTTCTAAATGCAACTGCTATGGTCACAAGGCATTTTATTGTGGACAGAATAATAGATCAAAGAGTTATGCTGATAGAAATACATCTGCTTCTCTGAGTGAACACCATGTGCAATGTTTTAATTGTAATGGCCATGGGCACATAGCAAGGTTTTGTCCAAGCACTTCTGGATCTAATCTAAGGCAAGACCATAGATTTCATCAGACACAAAGAGTGCAACACAGAAAGGGGACATATCATGTGCAATGTTTTAAATGTAATGGTCATGGGCACATAGCAAGGTTTTGTCCGAGCACGTCTGTATCTAATCTAAGGCAAGACCGTAGATTTCATCAGACTCAAAGAATGCAATACAGACAGAGAATAAATCATGTGCACAATAGAAAGGAAAATAATCATCCATCAAGGATGCACAAGAGACAACCCCGCAAGAGAAATGGTCAAGTTCACGAAAAGGTTCAGAATAGGGTTGCAGGTGAAAACCTTCAGCCTAAGTTCAAGAAATACTGGAGAAAGAAAGAAGAAAGGAATTCGTGTCTCCTTGGACAGAAGGAGATTACTCCTCTACTGCATTAAGCAGCTCCAGGTGGCACATCCTCAGGGGGAGCAATATTAAAGTTTTATTTTAATGCTCCTATATATTTGTCTGGGTATCTGAGGATGAAAGACCAGCAGTCGGGTTATTGTTGTATAGTTGTCAAGTGTGTTGTCAGTTCATGTAGTTGTGTGTGGAAGTGCCGTGAAGGGTAGTGATTGAATTGAGAATCGTCACCATTGGTAGTATTGCTTATGTCATTGTTGTTCTGTTGATGGTTCTTACTGCCACTGTTCATAGCTATGGATTATAACAGTTCAGATTGTTTTTGTTTAATGAAAGAATGCTTGCCCTAGCTGCGTATTTGTGTTTCGATAATAGCAGCATGTATTTGTTCGACGCTTTGATGTGAATATTGTCAGATCTTTCATGACGCCTTGGTGAATATAGTTAATTCATAGACAGTTTCGTTTTAACTATTGATAAAATGCCAATCCAAGGATAAGAAGTATGAGGCTGAGTAAGGTGCACTATGGTTGGCCATAAAGTGTTTGACAAAATGTCTTCTCCTGATTTGCATAGTTGAAAGTAAGGTGTGATCTGCAGTAACTATAGAAAACTCAGATCAGGTTGTAAATATAAAAAGGAATTTGGTTGTGCTACAGTACAGTGTTTGATGCTTGCACAGAGTTGGCAGTAAAATTGCAGTGTTGGTACAGTGTTGGACAAAAGTTGGTACAAGTGTGAGTCACTTGTCAATTTTGTTGATAGATGTGAAATCAGCGTGTTGAATGGGAAGATTGAAGAAGAGGTTTATAATGAGCAGCCAGATGATTTCCAGCCTGGTGATGAATGGTTGAGTTGCTTTCATAGAGGTTGTTTTGATCAAGTTAATGCTTTACTTGATACATGATTTGGGCTTACTCCATTGAGATTGATTTGAGCAAGTTATTCTTTGCATTGGTGATTTATGTTGGTGGCTGTTTTGTTCAAATACCTTTGGAAGGAAAAGGATGTCTACTAGTTTCCTTTTCATGTAGTGATTGGTTGAATGCTTCAAGGTTAATCTTGAGTTGAATGATGTTGGTTAAACCTTGTCTATAAGCATTGTTGTTAAAGCCCTAATTGGTTGAGAAAAGATATTGGTTGTGGAAAGAACATGAGTATCATTGTTATATGAGTTATTGCATGGTTGGCAATTGTTGGGTTGTGTTTCATGTTCTTGAGAAAAGCATACTACATCTATCTTATTCTTTTGAGATTGAGATTGAGTTGAGATTGAGATTGGGAGTTAAGTATAGAACATATTGAGTCTCTAACAATTCTCTTTATGCTTCTATGAGGTTGATGAATCACATTGGGTCTCTAACAATTCTCTTTGTGGGTTCATGCTAAGCAAGTTTTTCTTGATGAACTTGTGAGCTGAATTGAGGTAGTCTGCTGGATTCTCACTGCAGAGAAAGACAAACAGCTGTCAGTAGGTTCAAGCTTGTTGAGAATATCCAGGATGCATATGCAGATGCTGCCAACATTGCAGAACAAACAGTTGGATATATACAATCAGTGTATGCCTTCACTAATAGTGGACAAGTTTGAGATTGCAGAGCAACAGAGGGTTGAGGCTCAGAAGACAGCGTGAACTGAAGTGGTCACATATTCCCAAGAATAGTCTAAGAATTGACTAGCTATCGGGATCAAATTCTCAGGGGGAGCATTTATGTGTTTGTTTATCTTTTTGCTCATATATGTGGTTTTTGCTAACTGTAACAATTTTTTGCCTGAGAATGTTGTGCATGGACTCAGGGGGAGTTTTGCAGCCGCCCTTTGGTATTATTGTCAAAGGGGGAGAAGAATTACAGGTAATTGCACACAATTACGTGTGTTGCCAACAATTCCAAAGGGGAGATTGATGAGCAAGGTGCAACCAAAGTATTGTCATTGTTGTCAACACAATCAAGTTGATCAGTTGATGCAATGGACAGGAATGGATAGGAGTTGATTGATGAGCAAGGTGCAGCCAAAGTGTAATGGACAGGAGTTGATTGATGAGCAAGGTGCAGCCAAAGTATTGTCATTGTTGTCAACACAGACAGAGGATCGGTTGATGCAATGGATAGGAGCACATAAGTCATTAGATAGATCGGTTGATGAAGTGAACAAGAGTTCAGAGATCATACAGAGCATGTACAATGATTCTCCAAGAAGACCGAAGTGGCCCATAGGCAAAAGCTCAAAGAAAAAGACAAGTAAGAAAACTGTCGCGATATCGCGACATGTTGAGAAATAGAAAGAAGAAAAGAAACTGTCACGATATCGTGACATGTTAGAAGAGAGAGAAAGCAAGGAAAACTGTCATGATTTCGTGACATGTTAGAAGAGAGAGAAAGCGCAAGAAAAACTGTCACGATTTCATGACATGTTGGAAGCAAAGAAGGCAAGTAAGAAAACTATCACGATTTCGCGACATGTTAAGAAGAGAGAAAAATATCATGATTTCACGACATGTTGGAAGCAAAGAAGGCAAGTAGAAAAACTGTCACGATTTCGTGACATGTTGAAAGCAAAGAAGGCAAGTAGAAAAACTGTCACGATTTCATGACATGTTGAGAAGAAAAAGCCAAGTGGAAAAACTGTCGCGATTTCGTGACATGTTGTAGAGAAGAAGCGCAAGTGGAGAAAACTGTCATGATTTCACGACATGTTTGGAGAGAAGGCGCAGGCAAAGAAAACTATCATGATTTCGTGACATGTTTGGAGAGAAGGCGCAAGCAAAGAAAAGTGTCACGATTTCGTGACATGTTCGAGAGAAAGAGCTTGCAAGGAAAAGTGTCATGATTTCACGACAATTTGCAAGAAGGATGGTATGGATGAAAAAGTGTCACGATTTCGCGACAGGTTCGAGAGAAAGAGCTCGCAAGGAAAAGTGTCACGATTTCATGACAATTTGCAAGAGGAAGCGCTAAGGAGAAAAAGTGTCACGATATCGCGACATGTTAGGCCCAAGGAAAGAAAAGCGCTAAGGAGAAAAAGTGTCACGATTTCGTGACATGTTTTGCGACCCGATGAGAAGAAAAGTGCTAAGGAAGAAAAATGTCACGATATCGTGACATGTCGCATTTTCATGACTAAGAGAGGAGAGAGAATGTACGGAGATAGAAATGTCACGATATCGCGACAATAGAGAGGAAGACTCCGAAGGATGAAGTGTCACGATTTCACGATAGAAGCAAAAGAAAGAGCATGGAAGCAGAAGCGTCACGATTTCATGACAAATTCAAGGAGGAAGAGCTCAAAGGTGAAAGCATCATGATTTCGTGACATGTTCTTTTCTGGGTGTAAGTAGAGAAAAGCACAAGGCAGTGAAAGTGTCACGATTTCGTGACATGTTCTTTTTGGTGCATGAAGAAGAGTGTACGAAAGTGTCATGATTTCGCGACATGTTTGTCTGTAGAGAAGAGTGTACGGAAGCGAAAGGTGTCACGATTTCGTGACATGTCATGTTTTCGCTAGTGCTTGCAGAGAAGAATGTACGAAATCGAAAGATGTCACGATTTCGTGACATGTCATGTTTTCGCTAGTGCAAGCGAGAGAAGAGTGCAAGGAAGCGAAAGTGTCACGATTTCGTCGACATGTTTCATTTTCACGGGCCCGAGAAAAGGCACAAGGCAGTGAAAGTGTCACGATTTCATCACATGTTTCGTTTTCGCGGGCAAGAGACAGAGAAGAGCTCAAGGAAGCGAAAGTGTCACGATTTTGTGACATGTTCTGTTTTCACTGGTGGAAGCCAAGAAGAGTAGCAAGAAGGCGAAAAGTGTCGCGATATCACGACATGTCATGTTTTCACGGGTGCAAGCCGAAGTAGAGTTAACTGAAGGAAAATGACGAGAGATTGCGATTGCACGAAGAAAATCATGCAACTAGAACATGGACGAGTTAACTAAAGTAGAACGACAGGTTAAAGGCGGTAGTTCGTAGAGGAAAATCATGCAGCCAAAATAAGAAGAGTTAACTGGAGTTAGTGCGGAGTTATGAGATAGAAATCATGCAAGCTAAAATAAGAACAAAGCATTAAAGGAAGAACGAGCGTTATAGGGCACGTGATGTAGATGAAACCATCGAGCGATATTACACTGATAGATTCAAAACAAGATAGATCTATGTAATAGGTTGCATGTAAGGGTTTCTAAATCCCACTTATGCTATAAAGGAGTTACCATTAAGAAGTGGCTATTAATAGGGTGCATGAGTAGATATTACAGAAGTCAGTTAGAGATTGAGGGAGTCTCAATGAGAAATAGGTGTTATAAAAGGAGGTCTACATGGAGAATTAAGGTTGCCGCATATAGTGAAAAAGAGTGTCGTCGTATAGAGGGAAAGTGCTACCGAAAGAGGGTTAGAAGAGTGCTGTTGAAAGAGAGCGATAGTGCTGCTCAAACTAGAGTAAAAGTGCTGCAAGAAGTGTGCTGGAAGAATGCTGTAAGAGAGTGTTAAGCAGAGCCGTGAGAGCTGTAAGAGTGCAGTAAGAAGTGCAGCAAGAGGGTTGTAAGAGGGCCACCAAAGTGCAGTAAGCAGAGCCATAGGTATGTGTTGTGTGAACTGTGGGCAATGTTGAGTGAGCAATAGACCAGTCAGGGTCTTGTAATAGTGAAGGCATTTATATGTCAATATTCAAATTTTAGAATTGAAGTCCAAGTTGGTGCTTGGAATTAGGGGTTGGTGCTCCTTCCAGTTGGTGTTGGTAAATTGATTGTAAAGTTGTTGCTTTGCAAAGGCTGGATTTGGATGGGAGTCCAAACAGTCTAGTTTTGAGGAGTAGCCAAAACTGGTGAACCTCGGTACATCTTGTGTTGTGTGTGATGCTCTCTTGTTATATTTGCTTTATGTGGTTTTAAGCTTTCATTGTTTTGGCTTTAAGAGTTAAAGTTTTAAGTTATAAAGAGCCACACTGATTCACCCCCCCCTCTCAGTTTCATTGTGAGACTAACAAAACAAGCTCAAGAGAGCATATCTCAAGAAAGTTCATCATCGATCCTTTGAGATCGGTGACCTTGTCTTAAAATAAAATCAAAAAAATACTAATGCAACTAAAGACCTTAAAGGTAAATTTGAGCCCAACTGGCTTGGACCATATGTCATCACTGCTAAATTTGGATCGGGAGCATACAAATTATCTACCTTAGATGGTAAAGAAATTAAAGAACCTATGAACATTATGCATCTCAAATGCCACTATGCATAAAATTTGGTCATTTCATCATTGTATATATTTGTTTTGCATATTATTTCTTTTTAGTCACTTATATAAAATGTTTCAAAAACAATCACATTGTATTTCTTTCAATTCTTAACTTAAAATCAAAATACAAAAACATCAAAATCATCAAAATCTTCAAAAACATATTTTATTTTCATACCTGTCAATTCTTGAAGTGTTGTCATTATATTTTCAATTATTGTGGATAAATTAGCATTTATTTGGAATCCCGTACTTTCACATTCACATAAATAAATATCTTGATTTTATTTGGTATGATTATTAATCTCTCTTATATCAAAGTCCACATTGGCATTAAATAAAGTTTTGAGAATAGAGAACTGATCTTGTTATTTACTTGAACCAAGTATATATTTTCACTTTAAAATGATTTCATTGCAAATTCGATATGATGCTACATAGTAAAAGTGGTTTCCTGAGCAAAAAGTTTCCCCTGCTATCCTATCATGCACATGGTCTAGAATCTTTGAGAATTGACAAAAGGACAAACTCACCCCTACCCAGAATAAAAATCCCTTGCTCTACAACCAATCCAATCAAGTATTCCTAGCATAGGAAGAAAAAGAAAAGTCAAAGAAAAATAAAAATGTTATTTTGTATCATCACGGCAATATTTCAACATTATCTCAAAAATCAAGCAAAAATATAAAAAAAAAAAAAAAGAGAAAAGCAAAAGCAAAATGCAATACAATCCTTTCCCTACCCCTTGAAAAGAAAAGAAGGGTGGATGAGCTTGAATCCCTGGAATTCTCAATTATTCGAAAACTGTGAGGTAAGCCCCATAACAGGTGGTTTGTGCCCAACCCGCTTGGCCTTGGGTAATTCCTAGCGTGGTGATATGTCTGTCACATTAGCAACCTTCTTTTGTACAGACCTATGTCAGCTTATGGATTAGCTAGCTCTTGATAACCCGACTTACATAGTAGTCTGGTACGATTACATGCATATAAATCATAGTTAAGGAACACTCATTTGGTTAAGGAAAATTACTTGTATCAAATTATCTTGCTCAAAATTGGTGAATGAACAATACAATCGCACACACATTTGTATTTGAGAAATTTTGTATCATTATGATAAATCAAGATCGGTAATGAACTCACATTTGCACATGAGGATTCCTTACAAATCTACATTTGTCTTTGAGATAATTTAAAATATTTTTGTAATTCTTTTCGGAATAGTTTTATCCTCTTATTTCAATTTTTTTGTTTTTTTATAAAAACAATTACATACATTGTTTTCAAAAAATCCAAAATTATTTTACACCACCTATTTTAAAATCTAGCGAAATAAATTCAAGTTTATATTATTATTTTTCTGTTTATCAAAAGTAAAAAATTAATCATGCAATAAAACCAAAATATCAAAATCTCTTTGGATTTCACGATGATGGTATAAGTCTATACCTATAATTCTATGCCTAGCGCAAGCCATTGTTCTAATTTTATTTTCCATTCATTTTAAACAAATTCATAAAAAACATATGACTTGCATCATTATGTTACACAATTATGCTTTAAAACAAACGAACACTTATTCTATTTCAGGTCATTATGTCAACATTCAATTTTGCAATGATGGTATAGTTCCTAGGAACTTATGCAAATTTTTTTATCACACTTAGGAATTTATGCCTAGCAAAAATCATGTCTTTTATATGTCATGCATAATATTTTTATGAAAATCTGAAAACAAATCATCATCATCATCATTTTTATCATCAAAACACAAAGTCTTAAGATAGTCTCTTAAGCACTCTTTTACTTTTAACAATATTTCTATCCTGAGATTAGCTTGATGACCTAGTGAGCAGCGACTCCATGAAATGGTCTATAACAACGACAATGTCCTTTGAAATTATTGTTAGAAGTCCCTTTTATTTTTTTCAAATTACACCAAAACAACCAATTTATTTACATCAGATTATTTCATTTACAATTTTATGCCATGATATCAAAATATAATATTTCAAAATGACATAATTACATGAATATTCAATCACAAATTAAAGCATCATACAACATATACACAAGTCATATCATTAGAAACAAGACCATATATATATATATATATATATATCAAATTATGTACATCATATCAAAACTGGATTGGTATGCCACAATCTATACCCTAGCATACTCAATCCTCTCAAAAATCTATACAATCTCTGTGCAATCTATAGCAAGCTAGTCTCGAGAAGCCCTCAAGCTCTCAGCCTCATCTCCTCCCCTACCCTGATGTGGAGGAGGTGGTCCCATAGCATTTTGTGTTGTGTCTCGGGTCCTCGCTGTTGATCATGAGGATGCCCTCGCCAATCCCATCTAGATTAGTTCTGCAATGTTGGCTGGTAGCGGTACCCTCTGACCCTTTGGAGCCAGCTGAAAGTATACCCCCTAGTAGAATGTGGTCTGCATCATAGACCGCACTAGCTCATCCCTGCTTGCCCCTCCACTTCGAGCCCTGAGCTGAGTAGCCTTGTCCTATAGTGACTACACTTGAGCTCGAATATGGGTAACCTCAACCCGGAGAGCCACCGTCTCGCTGCTCTCCCCTACATCGACACCCTTGCCATTATCAGGTGATGGTGGTCTCTCCCCTATTGCAAAGGGAGTCTCTCCTCCCTTCGCCTTGTCTCCCATAGCCTCTATGGAGCCTGAACCATCCGTTGGCGTCTCTCCTATGGGGACCGCCACTGCTCTCTCCTATCATGACCCCACGCTATCTTAATGGTAGCCTGGCGCCACCTCCCCATCCATCGCACAATCACGTGCATCGAACCCTGTGCCCTCATCATCCAAGGATGGCAGATGCCTATGTACCAGGCATCATAGCCGTCTGCAACCCCTGCATCATCACCATCCACTAGCTAGATCGGGGCATCATCCACGTCATAACTCTAGAATCATTGCATTTTTGGAGCCCCTCTCAGTGTAGTACTATCTCTAACAATCTGGGAGTACTTGTAATCCATGAGAGAAGGGATACCCTATTGTAAACCAAACTACCGTAGTACCCAGTCGTAGCGATGGAGCTCTACCTCTCCCCACTTCATCCTTAGCCAGCAGACTTGCCTAATGCAAGCTAGATCCTACCCATCCTCTACCCACCCGGGGTGCTCTCGCCATGGCCTCTAGGTGATCTGGTCTGGGATGAGGTCATCGAGCAACATCCATGACATCGAAAGATCTATCCATCGTTGTGACCCTCTTTGTAGCCACCAATAGTAAACCCGGGGTCTCTCCCGATCAACCCCTGTTAGTGGGAGCCCTACCGGCCTTCGCACCATGATGTGCTCCTAGCACAAAACCTGTAGCAGTGATGTCAAGACCAGACATTGACCTCCCTTGTATATGACCCCATGCAAGATCCTATATAAGCAACATAGTATAAAGCTACCCCATGCAAATCTGTAGCTGTGGTCTCTCATGTTGCAGACCACATCTAAGAGGAGCCAGGGTAATCTGCACCCACTCTAGTGGCACAACAGTAAGCCACCTACCACTCCTACCAAAACTCGAGTCAACCTAGATGCCCCAGGCATCTACCTCAGAGACTCAATGTTCACTCCGCCCTTCTCCAGGGTGAAGCTCGGGTCTCTAGTCAGTCTCATCATCGCCTGGCCCTGATTAGCCGTAGGTGTCATGAGCCATCCCTGTATGGGGATCCTCATGATCCTCCATACGTCCTCTAGTGTGGGAGCCATCTCCCTTGTCAGTAACCAGAAATAAGATGACCCTAGATACCATCTCTCTACTAGGGCTATCAGAAGCCCTATGTCCATCGGTACTTGTGGCATCTCTGCCACATGTTGTAGCCCGACCTGTGCTAGTTGGTCGCACTCTGCCTGGTCGAGAGTGGCCAAGTCATATCTCAGCCCACTTTATTTCCATTCTCGGCTCTTTAGTGATCCCCTCTGCAAAACAAACATTAAAACAATAAAAGTCATTAATCAACCAATAATTAAAATAAAATTAAAAACATTTTAATCAAGCTTAAATTCTTAAAAGCGATGATATCGTCCATTATTGGGTGATATCGTCCCAAATTGGGCAAAATTGTCCTTTGTAGGATGAATTCATCTTTGATTTCGCAACTTTGGGATCGCCCCTTGTTGAACAGGATCGCCCCTAGTTTGCTGATTTTGCCCTTCGACGAAATCGATGATCTAAGGATGATTATGATGAAATTGGGATGATTTCATCCCGACGTCGTCGACGGCCTAAAAATGGCCGCGATGCCCCAAACAATCAAAATTTAAATCCAAACATTGCACAAAGTTAATTCAAAACTAATCTACTAGGATTAGATCCTTACCCATAGCCTGCACCAGGACCTCTATCACTCTGTGCACCGACTCCACCATTTTTCTCTCTGTAGAGCTCTAGAACAGTAAGAATGAATAGTAAAAATGAATTAGGGTTTTACCCTATTTTCTTAATTTTATTCAAAACCAACAACATTTTAATTTTTTCTTTTCCGCATTTTTACCTCAAACATTCGATTTGGGTAAAAACACGGAGGGGGCACCATAGTCAGCAGTCATACGATTCGACCAAGAATCGTCGTCTAAAAAAATGAGTACATTTTTTGCTTTCTCGTAAAATGGGAAAAACTCGTATTTAACGCATTTTCTTCAAAAAAATTGCTAAAGAGGGGGCAAAATGTAGCACCCTAAAATTGGCGTAGTTAAACCCTTAGTAAAAGATAAAAGATAAAAATTTAAATTTTAACCCCAAAACCGCCCCAAAATTGCTTGTTACCCGCTTCCCTTCTTTTTTGTGCCATTTTTAGGATTTTTTTTACCGTTGGATGATATCGTCATAGATTAGACGAAATCGTCCCCGATCTGATGAATTCGTCTGGAACAGAGCGTCCAGACGATTTCGTCCTAAAATCAAATTTTCATAATTAGCTTCTATTTCAGCAGCCTCTCCAACTTGGGCAGAAGTGCGTCAATGCAGTTGGAGATTTCCCCGTTGGAGATCTCCCAGATTGGGATGATCCCTAACCTCCTAGCCTCCCCCTAATCCTATATAAACTAGGATTTTTCTAGTTTATCCCTCGAAACCCCTTAGCTGATGGATTTCCCTGCAGATTTAGTTCCTTATTCACTAGAGCATCCTCGCACTACTGTCTGCATTCTGTATTTTGCATTTTCTTGCAAGAACTCTATTGTTTTTCAGTCGAAGCTAGCTCAGATTGTCACACATGATTCCAGATGATTTCAGATGATCTTGTCGAGTATCACAGATGATCTTGTACGATTGGAGGCGATCCTGACTGTAGTCCAGATTGGGGGCAATCAGAGTCTAGAGTTTTTGATGAATTCGTCTCACAGATTCATCAAATTTTAGACGATTCTATCTGATCTCAGATGACCGTCTATGATTTGAGACAATCCTATGAAATATAAGATGATTACGTATGAATTGAGGCGATCTAGACTGCTACAAAACTCAGAATATTCATCATACATCCAAAATCAGGTATGTACTTGTTGTGGCTGATCCACAACACACCCCAAAATTGGGGACCCACCTTTTTTGCATGCTTTCAAAGAAAATCTCGGTGACCCAGATGCTAAAAATCAAGAAAAAGGGGAAAAATTACACAAGGATAAAAAGTGTCATTATATCGCGACATGTTGCGCCATCGCTGCCGAAAAATAAAAATTGTCACTATTTCACAACGTGTTGCGCTGTCGCGCCCGAAAATGAAAAAGTGTCACGAAATCGCGACATGTTGCTCCGTCGCGGCCAAAAGCAGAAAAGCATAGCGAAATCGTGACATTTTGCTCCATCGCGGCCTAGAGAGGAGAGAGAAAGGCAAAATGGAAAGGCATAGCGAAATCACGACATGTCGCAAAATCGTGGGTCAAACCAGTCAAACAGGGCAAAGCAGAAAAAATGTCATGATATCGTGATAGGAAGCAGCAAACGGGGCACGAAGCAGAAAAGCGTAGCGAAATCGTGATGTGTCACAAAATCATGGTCAACGCAGCTAGCGGCAGCAGGTGGGAAGAACTATCGCAAAATCGTGACGTGTTTGATTTTCGTGGCTTGCAAATGGGTGAAAGGCATGAAATGTAAAATGGTCGCGAAATCACGACAAAACCGAGCCAAAGGCGATAAGGCCCAGTAGTGTAGCGAAATCACGATGAGAACCGACACAAAGCGCATAAGTCGAAAGGTGTCACGAAATCATGACGCATCGCATTTTCACGACGCGAGTGGACTAAAAGGCCTAAGTGGTAAAAGGCGTAGCGATTTCGTGCAACTTTTGGAGGAAACATTCCAGACGGACAAAAACGTCGTGAAATCATGACAGAAAGCAGCGAAAGGGCACGAAGCGAAAAAACGTCACGAAATCATGACAGAAAGCAGCGAAAGGGCTCCAAGTGAAAAAATTTCATGATATCACGACAAGTTGCGGCCGAAAGTGTACGGAACAGAAAAGCATCGTGATTTCGTGACATGTCACGATTTCACGACATGTCGCGTTTTCGCTGGGCAAGAATGCAAGAAGGTTGTTGGCCGAAAAACGTCGCGATATCGCGACATGTCACGTTTTTGTGGTAAAGGCAAAGGAGCAAAGCTGCATGCATAATAATGTCACGATTTACTTGGGGCCATTATAGAATGTGCAGAAAGCGCAAAACACATGGCATACAGGTGTCGGGGTTACAGAAGCATTATAGGAACATAGAAAATATTGAACGTTTAAGCATCGAGCATGAATTCAAAGCAATGAAAAGGTAAGAATATGAAACAATGCATTCTGGGAGGTGAAACGAAGCGACGTAGGGTGCAACAGAGAGCCACACTAGATAGTATAAAACCAGAAGAGCAGATTGATACGAGGGTCGAAAACCGCTACGGGCAGAGTTGCAGTGCCTAAGGCGAGAAGCCATTCTGGGCCTGCTCGGGAGTGTTTTTCTTCCTTTTTTTTGGTTTTGATAAAACCAGATGTTCTGCTATTGTAACAGGATTTATCTTTAATGCAGGAGTGTTTAGAAATTTGCATCTTGTTGGCAAGAAAGGAGTTATTTTCTGCATGCATGTTTTAATGTTTATCTTTCCCTTTTTCAGATTTCTAGGCTTATAGGTGAAGTTGAATGCAAGTTCTCTTGGTTGCTTCATGCGAATGTCTAAATCTAGAAAATCACAGTAAAACCCCAGAGACCAGCACCTAACTTATTTGGATTGTGCGTGTTTTGCAGGTTCAATAGGTTAGGTTGTATGCAGAAAACCTCATTGTCTTCGGTTTTGCCAGGACGGGATAGCATCAAACTGAATGCAATTTTAATTATTTTTCTTCTGCATTTTATTTTCTTTTGCTGCACTTTATTTTCAGAAGTTCCCATTTTAATTCTTTCAGCATTAAAATAAAATAAAAAATTAAAAAAACTTCAAAATCCATAAATAATTCCTTCATTTATGGCATTTCATTAAATTTATTTTGAAGTTACTTGTTGAGCAAGGTGCAGCAAAAGCATTTGAGAAAGTATTGTCATTGTTGTCAACACAGACAGATTGATGCAGTTGATGTAGTTCAGAGGTCAGTCAGATCAAGTGCAAAAAGTTTCAAGCAAAACAGAGGTGACCCAGATTCAGAAATTGGCAGAAAGAGACAAGGAAGAAAACTTTCGCGATATCGCGACATGTTTTCTGTCACGATTTCGCGACAAAAAGCAGGAGAGAGAAAATGCAAGCCAAAATGTCGCGATATCGCGACATGTCGAGTTTTCGCTGAGGAGAGAGAAAATGTGTCGCGATTTCACGACAAAAAGCAGGAGAGAGAAAATGCACGCCAAAATGTCGCGATGTCGCGACATGTAGAGTTTTCGCTGAGGAGAGAGAAAATGTGTCACGATTTCGCGACATAAATGGAGGAAAGGAGCTTGCAATGAAGAGAGTAGCGATTTCCATGCATGTTAAAGTTTCGCATTTCAAAGCACAGCTGAAAATGTATGGAAACAAAGGTGTAGCGATTTTGCTACAAATCGAAAGTTAAGAAAACTGAGATGCAACGATTTCGACACAAGTAAAAATTCACAAGAAGAAGGTGTAGTGATTTCGCTACATGTTGAAACAAAGAAAAACTAAGGTGTAGCAATGGCGCTACATGTTGAAACAAAGGGAAACTAAGGAGTAGCGATTTCGCTACTAGTCAAAAGTGTAGAACTGAAAGATGCAGCAATGATATTACAAGTCAAAATTTCATGAAAAGAGGCAAGGTGAAAACACAAGGCACAAAGATGTAAAAATTTCGCCATTGCATGAAGCATAGTGTTGCGATTTCGTGACATGTTCCATTTTCACTAGAGTTGGCAAGGAGAGTTGTACGGAAGAGCAAAGTGTCACGATTTCGCGATATGTTCCTTTTTCGCTGCTGCTGGCAAAGAAGAGTGTACGGAAGCCGGAAGTGTCGTGATTTTGCAACAAGAAGGATGATGATGTCAGCAAGAGTCGAAAACGTCGTGATTTCACGACAAGAAGGATGATGACGTCAGCAAAGTTGAAAAGTGTCACGATTTCACGATAGGATGAAAGAAAAGCCACTGGAAGCTGAAAACGTCACGATTTTGCGACAACCTTTAAGGTGACGTCAGCATAAGTTGAATGTGTCACGATATCGCGATAAGATGCAGGGAAAGCTTTCAAGAGCCAAAATGGTCACGATTTCACGACAGCAAGGGCATGAATGGTACGGCTACAGAAAGTGTCGTGATATCACGACAGGTAACAGTTTGGCGGGTAAAAGCCAAAAAAGCATGCATGGTGACACGTGTCAGAAAAAGCAGACAGGAAAATCATGCAGCCAGTTACGTAAAAAGTAACTGATGTCAGATCGACAGTTACAAATTGACAGGTGTCGAACATGCACTGAAATAGTTGAATTTGCATGATTGAAAAGCATTCGAAGAATGGTATAGGCAGGATTAAAAAGCATTCGAACTGCTGTATTTGAAGTATTCGAATAGACAAATATGCAGGATTGAAGAAGCATTAGAAAAGACATATTTGCAGAATTCAAAGAGTCGGATATGTAGAATAGAAACAGTATTCGAATGGCCATATTTGAAGTATTCGAACAGCTGAATATGCAGGTTCGAAAATGCATTAAAATAGTCGTATTGCAAGGAATCAAATCGCCATATTGCAGGGGTTCGAATAGTCGTAGTGCATGTAATCAAACAGCCGTATTGCATGGATTCGAACAGTCAGAGTATGTGATTCGACTGCATGCAGGATTGAAAGGTTATAAAAGAATAGTCGTACAGAGAAGATGTTGCTTCTGTTAGAGAAAAGTTGTTGCAGAAAGAGAAATATTGCTGTGAAAAGAGGGTTTGAATAAGAAAATTAGTAGAGCCGTGAGAGTGTGCAGAGTTGGATTAATTATAGACCAGTCAGGTTTGTGCATGAAGTGAAGACACTTTTATGTCATTCTAATTGATCAGAATTGTAGTCCAAGTTGGTGCTTGGTACTAGGGGTTGGTGCTCCATCTGTTGCAGCAAAAAATTACAAGGGTTGGTGCTCCTTCTAGTGGATGCTGGTAAAGAAGTTGTAAAATTGAAATTTTGCAAAGACTGGATTTGGATTGAAGTCCAAGCAGTTAATTTTTGAGGAGTAGCCAAATTGGTGAACCTCGTTATATTGTGTGTTGTGGTGTGCTCTCATTTTGTTCTTCTAGTTTTATAAGTTTTCTGTGCTTTAGTATTTGAATGCTGCTGTTTCGAAATTAAATAACTACACTGATTCACCCCCCCTATCAGTGTCATTGTGTGAACATCAATTGGTATCAGAGCGAGGTTCCTTGTACAAGCTTAATCAGCTAAGGAGATCTTAGAAGAAACAATGGCAGGCGATGAAGGATTTTTATCCAACAAAGCTCCCTTATTTGATGGAACAAATTACACCTTCTGGAAACTCAAAATGCAAACATATCTGAGTGCATTGGGATATGATATTTGGGATTCTGTAGATAGTGGATACACAGCACCCACTACTCCTCCAACAGATACTGCTGAGAAAAAGAAATTTGAGAACAAATCCAAAGCTAAGAATGCCATAATGTGTGGGCTTGTTGACAGTGAACTAATAAGAGTCATGAGTTGTAAATCAGCAAAATACATGTGGGATAAACTGAAGAGCATCCATGAAGGAGACAGTAAGATTAAGGAAGCAAAACTGCAAACTCATCGAGCATAGTTCGAAGCACTGCAAATGAATGAAGATGAAAACATAGAGACTTATATGCTGAGAGTCAATGGAATTATTAATGTGTAGACACCAAAACAGCACCAATCCGATTATGTGACTACAAACACTGATCACATTAACACACACAGCCCCTAGGGTAGCCCCCAGAGGTTAAACAGTGGTTCTAACCACTTACACAAGCAGTTTTGCAAGTCAAAAATCAGTTTGGCACCTTTTAGACACTTTATTTCTTATTCGTCCCACCCAGGGACGAGTGCGAATTTGTACTCGTCCTACCCAAGGACGAGTATGGATTTGTACTCGTTTCACCCAGGGACGATTACTAGCGCTCGCTTCTGGGTGGGACGAATGCCAGGTTTGACCAGCAAAAAGTCAGACCTCAACGCATGACAACTCAGAACTACCACTCAGCTTTTCATGCATGACATAGGAGTGCGAGTGAGTTCTTTTAACAACACATATCTGCCAATTGACTTTCCCTTCACTCATGGGAATGGAGAGTAAGCTTTTTAAGACAACTCGATTTGCCACTTAGCTTATCCCTTCATTGCATGGGAGTGCAAGTGAGCTTTTCTAAAACACACAAAGACATGCACGAGAGGCAGTTAAGAAGCCCTTGATCAAGAAGAAGTCTTCTCTTCACAAACAAAAGCATTCATGCAAAGAAACACTTTTGCATGTTAATTCAAAGAGACCCCTTGGGTCTATAAAATGGTGAGTTTCCTCACCCAAAGGAGATACCGAGCAGGAGCATTCTGAGCAACGAAGTGTTGTTAATTCACTTACTTGCGATTTGCGCCCAAACCCCAATCTTTTGACCACAATATTCTATCAATTTGACGACAACACATCACATCAGGTTTCGGACCCATCTCAAGCGGATTGGTGTCGAAGCAAGGTTTTATCCGCGGGTGGTTTGCCTTCGGGCACCTCCCCGCTTTACTTCATTTATAGTATTTTAGCTAGTTTCATGTTTATGCATTTATCAAGTTTTTAGTGCATTTAGATTCATTTCAGCTATAGTTAGATTTATCTTTTATTTTTCATACACAAAGTGCTACTGATTCTTTGTTTGTTTCTTTGAACACAGATTTCAGGTCTATTGAAGGAGCAACGAGGAATCGACCTTTGTCAATGCAAGCGGCGACAACGTTTTGGTTCGCCCATTTTATATGTGGGCACGCGGAAGAAGGAATTCAGAGACAAGTTGTAGAGAACAATATCTAACGCTCCTATCCCCTAAAAAGGAAGGAGACGTATTGTAACACGAATTGAAAAGAATATCAATAAAAAAAGGGCTACATTTCATATTGTTCTTATATCTTGTGTTCATTCATTTGTGTTCCTTCCTTTTAATACGATTTCGTTTAGTCTTTCCTTTTTGTTTTCGGAATCTCGTGTTTTCAATGGCGATCACGGTGGGACGACTGTCCTCTATTTTTTTAGGTTAATTTACTGATCTAAAATTGCTTGTTTTTACAGGTACCTATTTTTTAACCTCGGACTGTTATTCGTCTCTGCACGTGACGATTACATAATTGGTACTCGTCTCACCCCGGGACGAATAAACTATTCGTTCCACCCTGGGACGATTACGGTCTGTTATTCGCTCCACCCAGGGACGATTATAATTTTGTGCAATTTTCAGAGCAAATCAGAGACATCCTGTTAGGCAGAGAAGAGGTAGGGGTTTTTACAGCTTTTGTCAAATTTCTGTTTTTCTGTTTTCTGGTTTTCAGTTTGTATGGCTTAGGGAAAGATTTCTTTTCGTTTGCCTGTTTCAATTTTGCACAATTAAAATGAACCCCACACATCACGAGGCATTTTAAACCAAGGCGTTGGTCGTAAAACCCCAACCCTTGAACAAGACCAAAGGTGGATTCCATTATCACTTTGGCTTGATATATTGCATCCATTACCTCGATCGCAACTGTTGCTAGACGTAAATCCTGACGAAAGCCGACCGAGTGTAGCTTGGGGTGATTCCCATGCACGCGAGGATAAGTCTTCTATGGTAGGTGTCATAAACGGAGCGATTCCCCTTCCGTACCGCCTATGTTCCACGTATCATCTGCTCTCACGTACCTATAGTCTCCCTCACGTAAGGGCGGGTATATAGAGAGGTTGGTATATCGGTCCGGCAATGGTATATTGAAGGGGCGACCATATTGGGAGTCATAAGAGCCTTCATACTTGCATTTAAACGTTTCACAAAAATCTTCAAAAAACAAAACAAACAACAAAAACACACTAAACCAGATTTAGGGCACACTATTAATCTTTAAAAGAGATAATCATTGCTTGTGTGTGTATGCTATTTTCTGTTTAGACAAAAAAAATCAAAAATCAAAAAAAAAATCATAAACAAAGATAAAAATCTACGCATTTTGTCACTCGCTCCAAAAAGCTCCAAGGATTCCCGCAATCGCTTGGTCACTCCAAAATGCCCCAAAGGTGTCCATGAACCCTTTGGTCAACCCAAAAGCACCCTAAGGTGCCCATAAGTGATGCAGGACCATCCAACAAAATATGGGAAATTTTATATTTTTCTCTAAATTTTAGTGCATCTTGCCGGGCCATAACTTCTCAACCGTAGCTCCGATTGACTTGAAATTTTACAGGGAGTTAGTTGGGATAATTTTAAACAAATATAATTCCCTAGAATTCTATTTGCCCAAAAAGTCAGTTTTCGGGGCCAAATTCCATCATCTAGGGCCCCAAAATTAGGTTTTAAAATTGGGCACGCATTTTTTTGCACTTTTTGAGCTGTTCGGATGTCAATATCTCCTAATGTATTTAGAGTTAGGACTTGAAACTTCATTTTTGTCTTATCTACTATAAGAGGGATGCGCACACCAATTTTGGGCCCCATCTGACTCATTTCAATTTTTAGGGTTTTTAGAGAGACATCGCCATGGTGCTCACCCGTAGTCAAGCCCACTCACGGGCAGACGCTGTGGCGAATGTCCAAAGAAGCACGAGTCGCCTCCGTTATAGTCCCCAAGATTTGGTCATACCACCTTGGCGACCTAACACACAAGGCAGTCCCCTACACACCTTAACGGAAAGGGACTATAGGGGCACCTCTTCTAGGGGCACTCCTGTTCAGCATAGCACCCAAGCACGCACCCTCCCATGAGGGGTACATCCGTAGGAGAGCTCCCTTAGATGCTCGCTATGAGTGGTCACCATGCAATGAAGCACTAGGTCAACATAGGGTTCGACGGGAGGAACCACATGATTACACTATCCCTCCTTCACCCCCTCTAGTTGTCAGGACTACAAGGACAAATACAGAGCACAAGGCTCCTCAGGCGGGGCGAGCCAACTCTTCCCATTCCTCTTTCACTTACAAAAGAGAGCACGAGGAAAACCCTTACCTTCCTCAAGAACAATATACATCGCAGGAGCAACACGCCTCCGCAATTGCTAGCTTTCAGGATTACCTATTGAGGCCAAAGCCTCGGGGGAATGCCGCTACCCCCAATAGAGGGAGGCGACCTATAGAGATCTCGGATCACCATGACCGAGATAGATATCTAGGAGAGGCATCTAGGCCTTCTAGACATGAGACGACAGGACCAACTATCTTAGAATCTGACCAAGCATATTGCACGTCGGATGCAACTCACGATACTTGAGCTGGAACAACAACAGTTAGAGCAACAATATCTTTTAAATCAAGAGTGCCTTCAGCGCCAGGAGGATGAGTTGTTACAACACACTATGCAGGCGAAGACTCCAACCCCTCGCATGCATAAGACAAAACATTATGAGAAACACAATTGGGTGCAAGACAGGTCTCTACGACCTTATCAAACGTTGCCCTCGACGCCTCCTAGACTTGAGCGGGAGGCCAATCCTAAGACCAATGACGGGTGCCTTCTTCAGGCGCCCACCCAGGTTCATGGACCACCCCCAAAAATTCTTCAAGAAGCCTCTGAGGAACCTGAGCTAGAAAAAGAGTGGACTAAAATGAAATACCAAAGCATGGGGGGTGCTATTCAGTCATCCCTCTCAAGGCATCAAGTTTCCCACAACTTGCAACGGGAACAAATCAAACAGGAGGAGCTCAAATCCCTCGATACAAGCAATGCACTGCCCAAGCACTTAGAGTCAGTAGAGACCAAGATTTTGGGGCCCCAAAAGCCCAACTCACGTGAAACTCCTCTCAAAGAGGATCAACCCCTGGTTGTAGAGCTACCTGATGATGAGGTCTTCCATATCTCAGAATCACCAGATTTTGATGAGCCTGACTCTCTCGCCAAAGACGAGTCAGCATATGCAATAGTGCCATGGGACCCATTCGAGTCTGACATCACTAATTCACAGGTGGTCCCCATGGATGAGCATCACAAAATTCTCCTAACATTATTCCCTTTGGAGGCTCCCATCGAGCCCGTGCCATTACAAGAAAATTCGGTCCCCCCACAAAGCACGAAACAACCCCATCAGGACCATGTCAATCTGCTCGAACAAGAAGAGCTTAACATGTCGCAGATAGCTATCGAGGCCAACGAGGGCCTTTGGATCACTGACAATGATTACGAAGATGAAACTGAGATGGCTTATCTCAATCATGCACGACGACACAATCACCCTGTCACCCATGACGAACTAATGGCCCAACTAGGCATAAGACTAGGGCATGAGTGGCGCATAGACCCAGCCCACTGGCATCACATGTTGATCCCACTCCTTTGGGAAGATCACGAGCACCTTCCACCCAGAGATATCATAGCACCATCGCTGCCGAAGGCGGACCTTGCCCTCCTATCCATGCATAAGGCCGATCCATTCGTGCCAATTCCTACAG
Organism: Wollemia nobilis; assembly: GCA_028583015.1. Classification (NCBI taxonomy): domain Eukaryota; kingdom Viridiplantae; phylum Streptophyta; class Pinopsida; order Araucariales; family Araucariaceae; genus Wollemia; species Wollemia nobilis. Next base: position 3,866,909 of record JAQPPZ010016829.1, on the reverse strand, counting down.
AGCCAGATCCGGTGCACAAAGATCATCACGTCGGGGGTACCTCTATTCCCTGAAGAGCCAATGGGTTACACCAAATGCTCCAAAGGTGTCCATAAACCCTTTGGTCAAACCAAACGCTCCAAAGGTGTCCATAAACCCTTTGGTCAAACAAAGAAGGTCTTGTCACCAAAAGCTCCAAGGATTATCGCAATCTCTTGGTCATCCCAAAAAGCTCCAAGGATTATCGCAATCTCTTGGTCATCCCAAAAGCTCCAAGGATTATCGCAATCTCTTGGTCATCCCAAAAGCTCCAAGGATTATCGCAATCTCTTGGTCACCCAAAAAGCTCCAAGGATTATCGCAATCGCTTGGTCATCCCAAAAGCTCCAAGGATTATCGTAATCTCTTGGTCATCCCAAAAAGCTCCAAGGATTATCGCAATCTCTTGGTCATCCCCAAAAGCTCCAAGGATTATCGCAATCTCTTGGTCATCCCAAAAAGCTCCAAGGATTATCGCAATCTCTTGGTCATCCCAAAAAGCTCCAAGGATTATCGCAATCGCTTGGTCATCCCAAAAAGCTCCAAGGATTATCGCAATCTCTTGGTCATCCCAAAAAGCTCCAAGGATTATCGCAATCGCTTGGTCATCCCAAAAAGCTCCAAGGATTATCGCAATCGCTTGGTCATCCCAAAAAGCTCCAAGGATTATCGCAATCGCTTGGTCATCCCAAAAAGCTCCAAGGATTATCATAATCACTTGGTCACCCTAAAAGCTCCAGGGATTTTATAATTGTTGTAACCTAAATGTTAAGGTATTATAAACCCTTTGGTCAAAATGAAAAAGCTCCAAGGATTACCACAATCGCTTGGTCAACCCAAAAGCTCCAAGAGTTACCATAATTGCTTGGTCAACATAAGTATTCAAAAATCAACAAAAACAACACAAAAATCAAAATCACAAAAACATTTGCATTTCAATTCCATGCATTCTCATAACACATCAAAATTACAAAAACAATTGCATTTCAATTCCATGCATACTCATAAAAAAAAAAAAAAAAAAAAAAAACAATTGCATTTCAATTACATGCATTCTCATAAAAAAACAAAATCACAAAAACATTTGCATTTTCCATACATTCTCATAAAAAAAAAAAAAATCACCAAAACATTTGCATGCATTTTCATAAAAATCAAAATACAAAAATATAGGTTGCATTAAACATTGCATCCATCCCTTGCATACTTCGATAGGTCATACAAGTCAAAAGCACCATAGGCTGTCATTACTTGGCAATTCCATCATTTCCACCTCAAATCCATTTCCATAAATGCATACATCCAGCATATCACCTTTTTATTTTAGCATAGTCAGTTGTTTCCTAATGTATATAGGGTTTTCGTCATTCAGATGTCTTTAAATTTCTAGCCAAAAACTGTACACAGTTAAACAGATTTTACACGGGAAAGTTTTACTTGGATCACACCTTGTTACGTCACGTCCCAACACAAATTAACACACATAAAAATTCCTAAGTTGTGTGAACGAAAGATGAAACCTGCACCGTAATCCAGGTCACCATAAGCGAAACGACTATCTTGCTTATCCCCCTGTGCGAATGACCCTAGGAATGCTGAGAGTTGGCAAAAGGACAAGCATCCTCCCTACCCAATTCCCCATGAATCCCAAGTTCTCAAAAGTTGCAAAACATCAAAAATTTGCAAAACGTCAAAACATTACAAATTTGACATCCTACAGTGCACACATCAAAAGGCACAAACAATAGTGATTCTCGTCACTCCATATTCAAATCCCTTGCTCAAAAAAAAAAAAAAAAAACATCAATAAAACAAAAATAAAAAGTGATCTTATCACTATAAAGAGCAAGTATCCCAATACAATTGAAGAAAAGCAGGGAGTCGAACTTGAATCCCTGGAATTCTCAACGATTTCGACAGGTCATGAGGCAAGCTTCAGTATCGGTTTGGTTGATAGCCTATCAGTCACTGATAGTAAACCTCCCGCATGACGATATATCTGTCACATTAACTTGTGTATAGATCAATGTTTGCATGTGGATGAGCTAGCTTATGGTATCCTAGATAGCATCGCAGATAAATCTAACTAAACACAATCAAGGAGTTAGTGGAGCTAATTAGGTGATCCTCAATACAGGTTCGGTTGAAAGCCCATCTGGCACTGGCGGTATCCTGATGAATAACACATAAACGAACTCAATTGCACACACAGGGATGTGAAATAACTTGGTTAAATTCAAGTCGAATTTATACCTTGTTCAAAAGTCTTGCGAGATAAATGTACAGTCTTGGCTAGTTAGTTAAAATATCTGAATCTAAGAAAAGCTTAACTACATTTTAAAAACAACTGTCACATTTTATTCCGTACATCACCATCAAAATATATGCAAAATACAAAAACAAAGTTTTCACATGCAAAGTCATTTCACAAAGTCATCCCATTAGTATAGCAAGTCGATCAAATTTTGTACAGTCTATGGTGCATCGACAAATCATCAACAACTCATTTCATTCATTCCATATCCATACATCATACAAATTAGAAACATCACATTCATAATCACCTCTGCATACATCAAACACATACATAAAAACACGCCAACAAAAAAAAAAAAAAAAAAACAAACACAACAAAACAACCAAAATATAAAAATGACAAATGCCAACAAAAACACTAAAAATTGTCGGACAAAAGTGCTCTTGCACTTAACCTCTTGGCATAAGAAAATTGATGTCGGGGTCTACCTTGTCGTTATCCTACTCCCCAAGAAGGCTACCATAGCCGGACCGCTCCACGGGAAGACGGATTTTCGCCAATGTTAACCCCAAATGGCATCCCAAAATGGGTTCACACCCACCAAAAATAGGTCCAAAAAAATCGAGAAACTGCTCGCGCATTCAACGGACAACATCTGAAGGCACCCTCACTTAAGTCATCTTGGGTCAAGCGACTCGTCGCTTTTCTCATGTCAGTCATTCCTTCATCGATTCGTCGCTTGAGGGGGTAGTCACACTTAAGTCACCAATCAACAAACACACACCCAATCACGGCAATAGCATGCATTCAAAGAATCATTGACAAAGACAATCACGCTCCTGCTTGGGGCAGCAAACAAGCAATAATCACAAAATTGATCAAACACTTGGCATTCCCGAAGCATGAACACAAGGTTCCCCCGTGGATAAAAGGTTGCGCCCTTTGCCTATTCATGACTGGATCAATGTCCAAGCTCAAGTCACACCTCACCAAAATAGGTTAATACTTGAAATCAAATTCCTTAGCTCGTCGGAAGCAAGGATTCAAGAATGCATGCCCTTTCCATGCTTGGGGCATCAAGAGTTGGTTAGGTTACTGAGAAACCCTAATCATTAGTGCTTTGGTTATCTATTTTTGCTCGACGCTGTGCCATGCACAACGCTTCCCAAAAAGGGGCATCTGTAGACACCAAAACAGCACCAATCCGATTATGTGACTACAAACACTGATCACATTAACACACACAGCCCCCAGGGTAGCCCCCAGAGGTTAAACAGTGGTTCTAACCACTTACACAGCAGTTTTGCAAGTCAAAAATCAGTTTGGCACCTTTTAGACACTTTATTTCTTATTCGTCCCACCCAGGGACGAGTGCGAATTTGTACTCGTCCTACCCAAGGACGAGTATGGATTTGTACTCGTTTCACCCGGGGACGATTACTAGCGCTCGCTTCGGGTGGGACGAATGCCGGGTTTGACCAGCAAAAAGTCGGACCTCGGCGCATGACAACTCGGAACTACCACTCGGCTTTTCATGCATGACATAGGAGTGCGAGTGAGTTCTTTTACAACCATATCTGCCAATTGACTTTCCCTTCTTGCATGGGATGTCTTTTACAACTTTGCCACTTAGCTATCCCTTCATTGCATGGGAGTGCAAGTGAGCTTTTCTAAAACACACAAAGACATACACGAGAGGCAATTAAGAAGCCCTTGATCAAGAAGAAGTCTTCTCTTCACAAACAAAAGCATTCATGCAAAGAAACACTTTTGCATGTTAATTCAAAGAGACCCCTTGGGTCTATAAAATGGTGAGTTTCCTCACCCAAAAGAGATACCGAGCAGGAGCATTCTGAGCAACGAAGTGCTGTTAATTCACTTACATGCGATTTGCGCCCAAACCCCAATCTTTTGACCACAATATTCTATCAATTTGACGACAACACATCACATCGGGTTTCGGACCCATCTCAAGCGGATTGGTGTCGAAGCAAGGTTTTATCCGCGGGTGGTTTGCCTTCGGGCACCTCCCCGCTTTACTTCATTTATAGTATTTTAGCTAGTTTCATGTTTATGCATTTATCAAGTTTTTAGTGCATTTAGATTCATTTCAGCTATAGTTAGATTTATCTTTTATTTTTCATACACAGGTGCTACTGATTCTTTGTTTGTTTCTTTGAACACAGATTTCAGGTCTATTGAAGGAGCAGCGAGGAATCGACCTTTGTCAATGCAAGCGGCGACAACGTTTTGGTTCGCCCATTTTATATGTGGGCACGCGGAAGAAGGAATTCAGAGACAAGTTGTAGAGAACAATATCTAACGCTCCTATCCCCTAAAAAGGAAGGAGACGTATTGTAACACGAATTGAAAAGAATATCAATAAAAAAAGGGCTACATTTCATATTGTTCTTATATCTTGTGTTCATTCATTTGTGTTCCTTCCTTTTAATACGATTTCGTTTAGTCTTTCCTTTTTGTTTTCGGAATCTCGTGTTTTCATAATGTAATCAGAGGACTCGGTGAAGAAATTGATGATGCAGTTGTTGTGAAAAAGGTTCTCAGAACACTTCACAAAAGATTTAACTCCAAAGTCTCTGCAATAGAAGAGGCAAAATATCTAAACAACTTCAGCATGGATGAGTTGCATGGTTCCCTGATAGCATATGAAATGAGAATAGGACAAACCAAGTCTACAGACAGAGAAGCAGCTTTTAAAGCACACAAGAATGTAAAAGCTGAACATGAATCTGAGGATGAAGGAACACTGGATGAAACAGAAGCCAATTTTGTTCAAAAACTCACAAAAGGAAAAGAAAAATATAGAGGGAAGCTACCTTTTAAATGCTTCAATTGTGGAGGAGTCGGTCATTTTGCATCCAAATGTCCAATGCAGGAGAGAACCAAAAATGGTGAAGGCTCACACCAAGAAAAAGGTGAGGAAGAAGAAACAAAATTTCGAAAGAACAACTTCAAGAAGAAAAGCTTCATAACCAAGAATGTCGCAGATTCGAAGAAAGCACAGATGAGGAGTCCGAAGAAGAAGGAGGTGAAGCTCTTTTCATGGCACTTGAAGAAGAAAGAACAGAGAAAAATCGGGAAGGTGATGAAAATTCCAAGGATGAAGCCGAAGTGTATTTGGAAGGAGAATTGGTTGCTTGCACTTGAAGAGTTGAGTGCGAAAGGAAGAAGAATAAGAAATTTTCAAAGAAATTAGAGAATTCCACAGACATAATAAACAATCTGAAAATACAGACAGAGGAATTCAAGAAAATGTCTGAAGTTCTTGATGAACAATTAACTGTAAAGACAGTTGAATGCGACAAGCTAGAGGAAGACATTGTTAAGTTAAGGATGGAGTTAGAGGAGATGAATAGAAAATTGAACTGTTTTCATAAGTTTGAAGAAAGTATTGTAAAGCTGGATAAAATGTTAAATAACCAAAGGCCTTCCGGAATAAAATTTGGTTTAGGCTTTGATGAAGGAGAATCTTCAAAGGATTCAAAGAACTTGAATATAGAACTCATAAAGAAAGAAGAAAAGATCAGGGTTGAACCAGAAAAACCAAATCTTGCAAAAGAAAACAATAATGCCAGATTCAAGAAGAATACTGACAAATATGGATTCACAAAAGTCACACATCCAAGGAGGAGAAGAGTCATGGCTCCTACTTCAAACTGGCAAAGACCGACACCCAAGTTTAATCATGCATTTTCTGGTTATTGTTTTAAATGCAATGCTTATGGCCATAAGATTTCAGATTGCAGGCATAATGTATCTCAAAGGAATTTTACCAAGTAGAAATGTTTTTTCTCCTTTAATGAATTATGCAGTTGAATGTTATAATTGTCATAATTTTGGACATATTTCTAGAAACTGCAGAAGCACTTTTGCATCAAATATTATCAGGGTAGAAAATCTCAGCCAAGTGAGTTGAAACAAAACAAAAAATTTCCTAAAAAATAGGCACATGCTAATGAAAGGACAAAGGCAAAACAAGTAGAAAAATCTGCTATCAAACCAGAATGGAAAGAAAAGGAATCTTTGATTGTCCATACTGCTTTTAAATCTCAGAACAAATCAGCACCTTGGATACTTGACAGTGGTTGTTCCAGTCACATGACAGGTGACACGCAAAAGTTTGAGAATTTACAGAATTATGAAGGTGGTTACGTGAAATTTGGAAATAATGATGGAGCAAAGATTGTTGGAAAGGGATCATTCAAGATCAGTGATGGCAATATAAAATCAAAAGAAGTCTTGTTTGTAATTGGCCTGAAGCATAACTTGCTATGTGTAAGTCAAATATGTGACAAAGGCCATGATGTAATCTTCAAGAAGGAGGGCTGTGAAGTAAGAAAGACAAAAAATGGAAAGTTAATAGCCACTGGACTGAGAACTTCTAGAAATCTGTATACACTTTTAGAAACTACAGAAGGAACATGCTTGATTGGATAGGAAGATGAAAACTTGCTATGGCACAAGAGGCTTGGGCATATTAGTTTTGACAATCTGGCAAAAATCAGTTCAAAAAGAGCAGTTAGAGATATACCAAACATTGGCAAACCCTGTAAATAGCATCCGTGAGTCATGCCAAAAGGGAAAACAAACCAGAGCCACTTTCAAAGCAAAAGAATACTTCACTAGCAAGCCATTAGAACTAATTCACACTGATCTATGTGGACCCATGAGAACTGAAAGCATAAATGGACACAAATATTTTATGTTGTGTATAGATGACTACTCAAGAATGACATGGGTACTATTTCTAAAACTCAAGTCAGAAGCCTTTGAGATGTTTAAAACCTTCAAAAATCTTGTTGAGAATCAATCAGGAAAAATAATTAAATGCCTAAGATCAGACAGGGGAGGAGAGTTTATCTCCGAAGAATTTGCAGAATACTATCAAAAACATGGGATAAAAAGACAGTTTTCAGCAGCTAGGACACCTCAAAAAAATGGTGTTGTAGAAAGGAAGAATAGAACAGTGCAGGAAATGGCAAGGACAATGCTGGCAGAAAACAAAATAGCTGACAGATTTTGGAAAGAGGCAGTTCATACTGTAGTTTACATTCAAAACAGGTGCATGCTGAGACCACATGAAAGCAAAATAGCTTATGAGTTGTGGTTTGGCAGAAAGGCAACAGCAAGACATTTAAAAGTATTTGATAGCAAGTGCTACATAAAACGGACTGAAGATAACCTCGGTAAATTTGAAGATAGAGCTTATGAAGGTATCTTTCTTGGTTACTCAACAAAAAGCAAGGCATACACATGTTACAACAAGAGGTTGAAGAAAATTGTTGAAAGTGCTGATGTGAAAGTTGATGAAGGTAGAGAACAAGAAACTACTTATCAAGAAAACTACCCTATGTATGAAGAAGTCATTGAAGGTGATGATGAAAAAGAAATAGAGAAGAATCAGAAAATTGATCCAGATGGTGTAAAAACTGAATCTGAAGAAGAAGAAAACAGGAAATTTAAAACAGGCAACTGGCAGAAAAATCATCCAAGTGAACAGATTATTGGGGATCCCACAGATGGTATTCAGACAAGAAGAACAACAGTGAGGAACTATTCTCTGTTATCTAGTATTGAACCTAAAAATGTTGCTGAAGCAAGCACTGATGAAAGTTGGATGAAGGCAATCAATGAAGAACTAGATCAGATAGAGAAAAACAATACCTGGGAATTAGTACCTAGACAAACAAATAAAAACATAATTGGCACTAAATGGGTTTTTAGAAATAAATTGAATGAAGATGGGCAGGTTGTCAGAAATAAGGCAAGATTGGTATGTAAAGGCTATGCTCAGGTTGAAGGCATTGATTTTGAAGAAACTTTTGCACCGGTAGCCAGACTAGAGGCAATCAGAATGTTTCTGGCATTAGCAGTTCATAAAAACTTCAAAGTATATCAAATGGATGTAAAATCAGCATTTTTGAATGGAAAACTGGAAGAAGAGGTTTACATTGAACAACCAGATGGTTTCCAACTTGGTGACAATCCAGATTTTGTTTGCAGGTTAAAGAAAGCTTTATATGGATTAAAACAGGCACCTAGAGCATGGTATGCAAGGCTGGATAATTATCTAATTAAACAAGGGTTTAAGAAAGGTTTGGTGGATAGCAACTTATATGTCAAAATAGAGAAGGGTCATCTTATTGTTCTTGTTGTTTATGTAGATGACATAATATTTGGCAGCAGCATGGATGAATACTGCAAAGACATATCAATTAAAATGAAAAAATAATTTGAGATGTCAATGATTGGTGAACTTTCTTATTTCTTAGGACTACAGGTCAATCAAAATGAAAAAGGCATTTTTATTTCTCAAGTTAAATATGTAAAAGAAATGCTGAAAAAGTTCACAATGGAAGACAGTAAACCGGTCGAGACTCCCATGACAACAAGCTGCAAGTTGAGCAAGGATGATAAATCTCCAGATGTGGATCAAACAATGTACAGGTCTATGATTGGAAGCCTGTTGTATTTAACAGCTACTAGACCAGATATACTACAGGCAGTATGCATGGTTGCTAGATTTTAGGCAAGTCCCAAAGAAACTCATGTCACAGCTGTAAAAAGGATCTTCAGGTACCTCAAAGGTACCATGGATTATGGGTTGTGGTACCCAAAAGGCAAAGACTTCACTTTGATTGCATATTATGATGCAGATTGGGCAGGGTGCATTGATGACCGGAAGAGTACAAGTGGAGGAGCATTTTATCTTGGAGACAGCTGGTAGCATGGCACAACAAGAAACAAGAATCAGTTTCTCTATCCACTATAGAGGCAGAATACATTGCAGCCACAACTTGCTGTACACAAATATTATGGATGAGACAAACTTTGAAAGATCTTGGTATCCACTTCAAAGAGCCAATATCAATAAAATGTGATAACACTAGTGCTATCAACATATCCAAGAATCCAGTTATGCATTCAAGAACCAAACACATTGCAATCCGATATCATTTTTTGAAGGATAAAGTTGCAGAAGGAGAAGTCAAGTTGGATTTTGTTCCAACTACAGAGCAAGTAGTTGATATATTCACAAAACCATTGCCCAAGGATGTTTTTGAGTACCTTAGGAATAAGTTGGGAGTGGTCACAATTCCCAAGAACTGACTATCATTAGGGATCACATTCTCAATGGGTGCATGCATGCCTATACTTATAGTTTTGCTTATGTTTATGATTTTTTCTAACTATAACAATATTTTCCTGAGAATGGTGTACAGAGACTCAGGGGGAGTCTGCAGCAGCCCTTTGGTATTATTGGCAAAGGGGGAGAAGAAGTTGAGCAAGGTTGTTGTGTGTTGCCAACAATTCCAAAGGGGGAGATTGTTGAGCAAGGTGCAGCAAAAGCATTTGAGAAAGTATTGTCATTGTTGTCAACACAGACAGATTGATGCAGTTGATGCAGTTCAGAGGTCAGTCAGATCAAGTGCAGAAAGTTTCAAGCAAAACAGAGGTGACCCAGATTCAGAAATTGGCAGAAAGAGACAAGGAAGAAAACTGTCGCGATATCGCGACATGTTTTCTGTCGCGATTTCGCGACAAAAAGTAGGAGAGAGAAAATGCAAGCCAAAATGTCGCGATATCGCGACATGTTGAGTTTTCGCTGAGGAGAGAGAAAATGTGTCGCGATTTCGCGACAAAAAGTAGGAGAGAGAAAATGCACGCCAAAATGTCGCGATGTCGCGACATGTCGAGTTTTCACTGAGGAGAGAGAAAATGTGTCACGATTTCGTGACATAAATGGAGGAAAGGAGCTTGCAATGAAGAGAGTAGCGATTTCCATGCATGTTAAAGTTTCGCATTTCAAAGCACAGCTGGAAATGTATGGAAACAAAGGTGTAGCGATTTCGCTACAAATCGGAAGTTAAGAAAACTGAGATGCAGCGATTTCGACACAAGTAAAAATTCACAAGAAGAAGGTGTAGCGATTTCGCTACATGTTGAAACAAAGAGAAACTAAGGTGTAGCGATGGCGCTACATGTTGAAACAAAGGGAAACTAAGGAGTAGCGATTTCGCTACTAGTCAAAAGTGTAGAACTGAAAGATGCAGCAATGATATTACAAGTCAAAATTTCATGAAAAGAGGCAAGGTGAAAACACAAGGCACAAAGATGTAAAAATTTTGCCATTGCATGAAGCATAGTGTCATGATTTTGTGACATGTTCCATTTTCGTTGGAGTTGGCAAGGAGAGTTGTACGGAAGAGCAAAGTGTCGCGATTTCGTGACATGTTCCTTTTTCGCTGCTGCTGGCAAAGAAGAGTGTACGGAAGCCGGAAGTGTCGCGATTTCACGACAAGAAGGATGATGACGTCAGCAAGAGTCGAAAACATCATGATTTCGTGACAAGAAGGATGATGACGTCAGCAAAGTTGAAAAGTGTCGCGATTTCACGACAGGATGAAAGAAAAGCCACTAGAAGCCGAAAACGTCTCGATTTCGTGACAACCTTCAGGGTGACGTCAACATAAGTTGAAAGTGTCGCGATATCGTGAAAAGATGCAGGGAAAGATTTCAAGAGCCAAAATGGTCATGATTTCACGACAGAAAGGGCATGAATGGTACGGCTATATAAAGTGTCGCGATATCACGACAGGTAACAGTTTGGCGGGTAAAAGACGAAAAAGCATGCATGGTGACACGTGTCAGAAAAAGTAGACAGGAAAATCATGCAGCCAGTTACGTAAAAAGTAACTGATGTTAGATCGGCAGTTACAAATTGACAGGTGTCGAACATGCACTGAAACAGTTGAATTTGCATGATTGAAAAGCATTCGAAGAATGGTATAGGCAGGATTAAAAAGCATTCGAACAACTGTATTTGAAGTATTCGAATAGACAAATATGCAGGATTGAAGAAGCATTAGAAAAGACATTTGCAAAATTCAAAGAGTCGGATATGCAGAATAGAAACAGTATTCGAATGGCCGTATTTGAAGTATTCGAACAGCCGAATATGCAGGTTCGAAAATGCATTAAAATAGCCGTATTGCAAGGAATCGAACCACCATATTGCAGGGGTTCGAATAGTCGTAGTGCATGTAATCAAACAGTCGTATTGCATGGATTCGAACAGTCAGAGTATGTGATTCGACTGCATGCAGGATTGAAAGGTTATAAAAGAATAGTCGTACAGAGAAGATGTTGCTGCTATTAGAGAAAAGTTGTTGCAGAAAGAGAAATATTGCTGTGAAAAGAGGGTTTGAATAAGAAAATTAGCAGAGCCGTGAGAGTGTGCGAGTTGGATTAATTGCGGACCCATCGGGGTTGTGCATGAAGTGAAGACACTTTTATGTCATTCTAATTGATCGAATTGTAGTCCAAGTTGGTGCTTGGTACTAGGGGTTGGTGCTCCATCTCGTTGCAGAGAAAATTACAGGGGTTGGTGCTCCTTCCAGGTGGATGCTGGTAAAGAAGTTGTAAAATTGAAATTTTGCAAAGACTGGATTTGGATTGAAGTCCAAGCAGTTAATTTTTGAGGAGTAGCCAAATTGGTGAACCTCGTTATATTGTGTGTTGTGGTGTGCTCTCATTTTGTTCTTCTGGTTTTATAAGTTTTCTGTGCTTTAGTCTTTGAATGCTGCTGTTTCGAAATTAAAGAACTACACTGATTCACCCCCCCTCTTAGTGTCATTGTGTGAACATCAGTTACAGCATGGTCATATAGAGACCAAATCACATTTATTTTATCAGGGTTCAATGAACAATCATTAAGTTTCACAATAAAATAAACCACAGTGCCCCTTGTTTTTAGTTACCTACAACCACTAAGGTGTTCCAAGCATTTTAATTAAATATCTTTATTTGAGATCATTAATACACAGATGCAAAATGCTAGCATAACAGGAACCTTGGAGAAATTACTTGTTTAATTTCTTTGCAAGCAGAGGATTTAGAACCCAAATCCTATCGAAGAGTGTGTTTTCACAATCGGGTGAAAATACCACTCAACAGATTGGCACTAGAAGGAGGGCCTGAGAAAGTTTATTTTATCATGATTTTAGATGCTACGGTTTTTTAATTGTTTGAGAGCTCTACATTGCTAAATATTTCAAGTCCATTTGATTAGCATCTTCGGACTCTAACACCACTCAATGGATTGGTGCTAGGAGGGCCGAACGGATTTATTTTAGTGTTATTTAAATTTAAATTTTTTATGCTTGTCCTCTAACACTCAGCCGATTGTAAAAAAGACAGCCTGAATTTATTTACTTGTTTTATTTTAAGCAATTCAGGTATGCTGTATATTATTCTAACACTTTTCTAATTGTTCATACAGAAATATGTGATTTTATTTAATTTAGAAAATTTTGGTCTCATGCAATTACTTGACATTTGATTTTAATAATTACATCTCTTGGTTGATGCTAACTTGATTTTTTTTATATATATTGCAGGTTGAATATTCAACAGATTTGGTTCTAAAATTACATTATGAGTTCACTAATGGCAACACTTGAGGAGCAAATGGTATCCCTGAGAGCTGAAATAGTGTCTCTAAGAGAGAGAATGGTATCAATGATAGAGGATCATTATGAGGGTTTATCTATACCTGTGGTACCCTATCAAATTCCTACAATGTTATTGGATTTTTTACGGTGTTTTAATCAAGAGGTGCCACTAGGATACTTGCAAAAACTACATGTCTACAAGGATACATTATGTAAATTCCATATTTTCTATGAGGAGGTGGCTTGTAGGTTATTTGCATACATTTTGGAAGATAAACCATTCTTTTGGTACAGCCAACTACCCATGGAGGTTAGGACTTCTTGGATACAATTAGAAGCAGCCTATCTTTATCATTTTGGTAATCAGGTTGACTTAGAAATATTGAAAAATTAGTTTACCTCCATGTGTAAGGAGCCTAATGAATCCTTGAGTCAATTCAATGAAAGATTTTGTGAGTTGCACTCCCAAATGTGGGAAAATTTCAACACATTAGAAGAGGAAGCCATGGAAGTATACCTAGGAACCATAAACCCCACACTTGCTTCACTCATTGAGGAAAATTTGAGTGGCTTGTCTCTAGAGAAAATCCATGAGGTCTTAGAAGAGATAGAACGACAAGGTCTTGAAGAAGAAAAGGCACAACATGTTCACATGAGATATTGTTCTATTGATGCCAACCTACACCAACCATCAAACATAGCACCCTCCACTCCAATGATACCTAAGGTGAATGATCAAGGGGATGAATTTGAATACCCAAATTTTATGACCACCTTAGATGTAGTCCAAGAGGAGGTGCAAATTGCTAAGAAAACATCCACTAGTGAGGATCATGTAGAGATACATGATTATCCGGATGAAGGGGTTCTAAATTCAACAATGTTTGATATATGTGAATGGATGGAACCCACCATAGAATTGAATGAAGTGGTTGAAAGTGAAATGGAAAGAAAATCAATAAATAAATTTGAAGATATGATAGAATTTCACCACTTGTTCTTGGAAGATACTATTGATGAAATGTGTAAAATTGAAGATCAAGAAATTCTTCACCCTCCAAATTATGATAATGAATCTTGGGTTACTAATTTAGACGATGATAGCCTTATAAATTTGAATTCAAGAAATAACCCACTTTTGGAAATAATTGAACCATCTAAGGAAGGTGAAGATGAATTTGATGAGAAGCAAATTTGTTTTGGAAGATGTTGAAGAAATAGTTGAACGTCACCACTTGATTTTGAAAGATGATTATTATGATGCTTGGAAGAAGTAGGAAGATTTTACTCATTCCAAAACTACTAATGAAAGTCGTGTGCCTATTGATATACAAGACAACATAATTGCCTACTCAAAGGAAGATATTACAACTCATGTACGATTTGAGGATGTTTTGGAAGAGGGTTTCAAATATCATCAAATTTTGGAAGATTATAATGATTCTATTACCAAAGACAAAGAAGAAAAAGAATTTATGAATGAATCAAGAGATCATGTCACAAACATCATGGATTTTGATTCTATGGATTTGGATGACGATTTTTACAATGGTTGGGGGAGATATGATGATGCATTCTTTTCTCACATCCCTATAGATAAAACTCATATTTTACTTGATATGTAGGATGTTGAACCTTCTACATCATATGAAGATATCATATTCACAAGATTTGAAAAGGGGACAAAATTTGATCATGTCGAATATAAATTCATTGAAAGTGTGGATGCAAGTTTGCATGATGATTTTGAGGATTCAAATGAAGAGATACCATGGATAGTGAACAAAGAATTAGAACCAAATGACAAAGATATGGATCAATTGGAAGCAATTCAAATGAAGGATCATCAAGATGAGTCATGGGACATACGCTTTGACCAAGAATGTTTGAGGATTGAAAAGGATGACCATATTTTAAATTTAAATAATGTTTATGGTGAAATGTCATTAAAGGTAAATGAAAAACAAGGTATAATTTTTAATCACACCTTTAATAACATGGTTTTAATGAATGGAAAAGAAGTTGATGCACTTGAATTGTTAAATCAAATTCATCAACAATTGCTAATTGAATCTAGGATAAAAACTTTTAATGATCCTAATTTAGTAAATATCCTAGATGCTTGTAAATTGTTACATAAATTTGATTGGCCTACGAATTTGGAAGATGATTTGGCTTTGAAATTTGTAGAAATAGGCTTCTACTTACAAAATTGCATATTTGAAAAAGGTAGCCTAATTCTAAATCAAGGAGGGAATTATGAAGTTTACATTTTAAAGAATAGACAAGATAAAATTGAAAATCATTTATTGTCTAATCATTTTAGTAATTTTATGCTCACCTATGGGAGTATTATTGGAACTAAATCAAATTGGTATGGTGAGCATGGCAAGTGGAAATTTGTTGCATTGTTTGGCCTAGTCTTGTTTGTGTTGGATTCCCACAACATTTGGCATGCATATCATGTCATATTTTTGTTGAAATTTTCTAATCATGTGTGGGATCCAGGAAAGTGATAATCCAAGCTTTGCATCATTTTGTATTATAGTGTACATTTGTATATAGATTTTAGTTTCTGGTTTTGGGTTTGTGTTTTCAAGTTTCATTTTGGGATTGCTATTTGGATTTGGATTTAAAGTTGTGTGTTTATTTGACATGTTTTGTTTGTCTATAAAAAAAAAAAAAAAATGATGATGAAAAAGTTGCCTTGAGATGCTAACTTATGTTCTAGATCGGGGAAATATGAAACATTGGAATTGTGTTGTAGAAGCTCCACAAGTAACACAAACATTTAAATAGTATCGTTTGATACTTGTGATGCATGAAGTAGTCAGTTTTATATGGCAATATTTCATTTGCATTTCAAAGGACAATGCATTCATATTACATCTCACTTTGCACATACATGCCATCTTAGTTGCAAATGCATTTCAAATACAAATCATTAAAGTGTGTCAAATCCTCTTAGGGTTGTGTTATAACATAAATGTAAAAAAATCCTAAGGTTGGAAACTGAGTCTTGAGATATCTAGAACCAAGCACATCTTATACATTAAAAAGGATCTTGAGCAAAATGATCAAAACCTAACTTGGAAGAAAATGTTGGGCGAAATATGTATTTCAGGTCTATCCTATTATGCAACATGATCCTTAAAACGGTGGTTTTGACCACTTCCATAAAGCTTAAAGCCTAAAATCAGAGTAGTAAGGATAGGGCTAAATCCTCATCAAACTTAAGTTGAGGATCAAATTCCCCAAAGATTTGATTTGACCTACATGGAGTAGTAAGGATAGGGCATAAATTCTCATCTCGCTTAGGTTGAGAATCTGATTCCCCAAAGCTCTTATGTCTCATTTCATGATAAATCTTGGATTGGAAGGATCGTACTATTTGTCCTCTGCAAAGGATGGGTAGTCATCCCCAAGGTCTAAGCAATAAATTAATATTTTCCATTTTTATCCAAAGCTTGGATTGGAAGGATCGTACTACATGTCCCTAGCAAGGATGGGTAGTCATCCCCAAGGTCCAAGAAGTAAAAATTAATTTTTCCCATCTCATATTTATATTGGATTGGAAGGATCGTACTACTTGTCCTCTACAAAGGATGGGTAGTCATCCCCAAGGTCCAAAGAAATGAAGATAAGTCTCGGATTATGGGGTTAAGAATGCCCATGCATGGCAACATGTCTTGTCTAAAAAAAAAAAAACAAGACCACTGATTGTCCAAAGGGTTAGACTAGCATGACCATTTCTTCCATAATTGGTTAAATTATTTTGCTCAAAGTGAGGTAATGAATTCTAAATAAGAATAGTAAGGATAGGATTAAACTCGCATCTCGGTTAGGTTGGGAGTCTGATTCCCCAAAGTTATGATTTCACATTCACTTGCACATGGGTTCAAGATAGTAGGGACTCATAACCAACTTTGGGATATAATAAAGCAATTCATTGGTGGATCCTAAGAGGGTTTGGCAATCTTGAATGTTTGTGCATGATACTAGAAATTTTAGGCCTTTACAAGAACAAAATATCTAAGCATAGTTTTCAGGTTATACAAATCATTCACAATCTCACATATGCATCCATGTAAAACTGACAACGGAATGTTGATCAATTTCAAATGATAAGGAATGAAATTCATTGCACACACCGAGCTAATACTTGATGATTCTGATGACTCATGTACTTCTGATCTTTGGGCATTTTTTTATATTGCTTATGGGTTAACACATGTTTTCAAGTTTGTATACTTCTAGGTTGGGTTCTCACAAAATGCTTAGGAGCATTTGACAGTAGAGTCACCATTTATTGTGGCTGATCCACAACACACCCCAAAATTGGGGACCTACCTTTTTTGCATGCTTTCAAAGAAAATCTCGATGACCCAGATGCTAAAAATCAAGAAAAAGGGGCAAAATTGCACAAGGATAAAAAGTGTCGTGATATCGCGACATGTCACGCCATCGCTGCCGAAAAATGAAAATTGTCACGATTTCGTGACGTGTTGCACTGTCGCGGCCGAAAATGAAAAAGTGTCGCAAAATTGCGACATGTTGCTCCGTCGTGGCCAAAAGCAGAAAAGTGTAGCGAAATCGCGACATGTTGCTCCATCGCGACCTAGAGAGGAAAGAGAAAGGCAGAATGGAAAGGCGTAGCAAAATCGTGACATGTCACAAAATCTCGGGTCAAACCAGTCAAACAGGGCAAAGCAGAAAAAATGTCGCGATATCGTGATAGGAAGCAGCAAACAAGGCACAAAGCAAAAAAGCGTAGCGAAATCGTGACGTGTTGCAAAATTGTGGTGTCAGCGGCAGCAGGTGGGCAGAACCGTCACGAAATCATGACGTGTTTGATTTTCACGGCTTGCAAACAGGCGAAAGGCATGAAATGTAAAATGGTCACAAAACCACGAAAAAACCGAGCCAAAGGCGATAAGGCCCAGCAATGTAGCGAAATTACGACGAGAACCGACACAAAACTCATAAGTCGAAAGGTGTCACGAAATCGTGACGCGTCGCGTTTTCATGGCGCGAGTGGACTAAAAGGCCTAAGTGGTAAAATGCGTAGCGATTTCATGCAACTTTTGGAGGAAACGTTCCAGATGGACAAAAACGTCATGAAATCGCGACAGAAAGCAGCGAAAAGGCACGAAGCGAAAAAACGTCACGAAATCACGACAAAAAGCAGCGAAAGGGCACCAAGTGAAAAAATGTCACGATATCGCGATAGGTTACGGCCGAAAGTGTACGAAACACAAAAGCGTCATGATTTCGTGACATGTCACAATTTTGTGACATGTCACGTTTTTGCTAGGCAAGAAGGCAAGAAGGCTGTTGGTCGAAAAACGTTGCGATATCGCGACATGTCACGTTTTCGCGATGAAGGCAAAGGAGCAAAGCTGCATGCATAATAATGTCACAATTTACTTGGGGCCATTATAGAATGTGCAGAAAGCACGAAACACGTGGCATACAGGTGTCAGGGTTATAGAAGCGTTACAAGAAAATAGAAAATATCAAACGTTTTAGCATCGAGCATGAATTCAAAGCAACAAAAATGCAGGAATACGAAACGATGCATTCTGGGAGGTGAAACGAAGAGACACAGTGTGCAACAGAGAGCCACGCCAGATAGTATAAAATCAGAAGCACAGATTGATACGAGGGCCAAAAACTGCTAAGGGTAGAGTTGCAGTGCCTAAGGCGAGAAGCCATTCTGGGCCTGCTCAGGAGTGTTTTTCTTCCTTTTTTCTGGTTTTGAGAAAACCAGATGTTCTGCTATTGTAACAGGATTTATCTTTAATGCAGGAGTGTTCAAAAATTTGCATCTTGTTGGCAAGAAAGAAGGAGTTATTTTCTGCATGCATGTTTTAATGTTTATCTTTCCCTTTTTCAAATTTCTAGGCTTATAGGTGAAGTTGAATGCAAGTTCTCTTGGTTGCTTCATGCGAATGTCTAAATCTGGAAAATCACAGTAAAACCCCAGAGACCAGCACCTAACTTATTTGGATTGTGCATGTTTTGCAGGTTCAATAGGTTAGGTTGTATGCAGAAAACCTCATTGTCTTCGATTTTTCCAGGATGGGATAGCATCAAACTGAATGCAATTTTAATTATTTTTCTTCTGCATTTTATTTTCTTTTTGCTGCACTTTATTTTCAGAAGTTCCCATTTTAATTCTTTCAGCATTAAAATAAAATAAAAATTTAAAAAAACTTCAAAATCCATAAATAATTCCTTCATTTATGGCATTTCATTAAATTTATTTTGAAGTTACAGCATGGTCATATAGAGACCAAATCACATTTATTTTATCAGGGTTTAATGAACAATCATTAAGTTTCACAGTAAAATAAACCACAGTGCCCCTTGTTTTCAGTTACTTGCAACCACTAAGGTGTTCCAAGCATTTTAATTAAATATATTTATTTGAGATCATTAATACACGGATGCAAAATGCTAGCATAACAAGAACCTTGGAGAAATTACTTGTTTAATTTCTTTGCAAGCAGAGGATTTAGAACCCAAATCCTATCGGAGAGTGTGTTTTCACAATCGGGTGAAAATACCACTCAACAGTACTGTTCTAGTTAGCATATTTTATGTGTTTAACATGCCTTTCTATTTTTTGTATTCATCTAAATCTGTATTGGCATATAGAATAGTTTAGATTCATTTTGGCCAAACCTAGGAATTGAATGATCGAGTATAAAAATGAACACATCAAACCCACTATCAACCTAGGCGTGGAAACTACCACTCAAAAATTTCCTAGTGAACCCACCATCCATCGAAAATTCACCTTTATACTCCTCCCCCGAGAGGCGGGACCTTCAAAGGGCCTCTCAGTCCGAGGTATTGTCCCATCCTTCTCGCATCCCCCCTCCGGGCATGGAACCTATAGCCTGAGGGTAAGGATGCAAAAAATTTGGAGTGATACAGAAAGTATCTCCAAAATGGTGACTTCTTCAATGAAGATGTTCCCAATAGGGGGTCAAAATTCTAGAACTCAATCAGTAGCACTAAGCCCCTCATCAAGAAAGGTCTAAGGTGGAAATTGGGATATGGAGGAAACATCAACTTCTGGAGTGAGAAATGGATTATCTGAGAACCCCTCCTTAATGACCCCATTCTATACAAAATCTAACCTTTCACTAATGACTTGTTAGGCCACAAAGTCTCTAAATTTTTCACCCCAACCAGACCTCCCAAGTGGATTCCCATTGATTGCCCAGATTTTCCTACTGAATCTAATATTTTGAATTCCCTCCTTTCTTCCACCATCATCCCTTCATCCATGCCTTCTGACCGTCTTATTTGGGAGCATACTAAAAGTGGAGAATTATATGTCAAATCAGTCTACCTCAACCTCATTGATAATGCAAAAAATTTTCTTCCCTTTGACCGTGTTTGGATCAAGCACCTCATCCCCAAGATTTCCTTCTTCTCTTGGCTGGCCATCCAAGAGAAAATCCTTACCATTGATAACCTCATCAAAAAAGGCATGCCCATCCCTAATAGATGTTATCTCTACCATAATTCTTGGGAATCCACCAACCACATTTTCCTCCACTGCCCCTTCTCCACTTCCATCCTTGACTCCATTTTTCATTCCTTCCACATTCAGTGGGCCAAACCTTGCTCTATAGGAGACCTCTTCCACCATTGGCCTACCCCCTTCCATGATCCTTAGCTTAAGTTATTTTGGAAGATATCCCTCCACCATTTCCTATGGTAAATTTAGCTCGAAAGAAATAACAGAGTGTTCTCCCTTAAGCCTAAGGCCCCTATGCTTATATCTGCTAAAATTTTGGCTTTTGCTTTGGAGAATACCTTCCTCATTCCCCCATCCTCTAATACTACCTCAAATACTAAGTCTGATCTAGGTAAGGAGTTGGGTTTGTCCTTAGGGGATTTTTACCCTCCCTCTTCCATCCGTTTGGAGTCTGTCTGGATTCCACACCTAGCGGGATGGTTTAAATTCAATTTTGATGGAGCTGCTAAAGGGAATCTAGGGAAAGCTAGAGCCAAAGGTGTCTTAAGGAATCACCAGGGAAATAATGTCCTTGCCTTTGTTGAGGGGCTAGGGGAGCAAAAAAATCATGTGGCTAAAGCCAAAAGCATGTGGAGAGGCTTAAGTCTTGTCAAAAACCTTACCACCAATATGATAGTTGAAGGGGATTATCTTAATATTATAAATTATTTTAAGAAAAAAAATTCCAACCCTTCTTGGAGAGTCAGATACTACATCGAGGAAGCAAGGACCCTTGTCCTTAACATGTAGGAAGTCATATTTCAACATACTTTTAGAGAATCCAACAAAGTTGCTGACAAGTTAGCCAACATTGGAGCTAACATGGTGAATCTCCAAATTTGGCACACTAACATCCATGAGGAATTTCAGGCCATTTTAAACCAAGAAAAAAATCAAATACATCTTCCTCAGTAGGAAATTCCACCCCTAGGTCACCCCACATTTTCCTCATGAACAAATCTATCCTTAATCCTTGTCGGCTTATCCCGCACCATGTGATTATTTCCATCCCTTGTCGAATTCAGCATAGCTTGCCCACCTAGAGGAGAACCATCTCCCACGTGTCCCTCTATTTTCACCTCCTCCACCACCAGCATAGCCATCCACTTTTGACCCACATACCTACTCGCAACCACTCCAAGTACCATGTGTCAGCCATCCTTCCTTTCTTTACCTCATTTTTCTAGCTTTACCTTCTCGATTCACTTCCATTCCATTTTACTCAACCTTTTAATGACCATCCATCTTGTCTTCACCATCCATTTCCTATTCATCCCCCTCTATCTTTACCTATCCCTATTCTGTCCTTTCACTAGAACCCCCGTCACCCCCACAATGTCGAGTGACTACATTGAGCCAAACATCTATGAGTGTGACTCTATGGCTGATCCAATCCTTCAGGAGAGACACTATTTCCCCTTCCTACACTTGTTCTCTGGGGATGAGATCGAGATTACCATGGATTTCCTTGAATCCTGGGATAATGGGGTGGTCTCTATTCATGGGAGAGACTTTACAATTGATTTTCATATTCTTGCTTCCATCATAGGCCAAAATGTTGAAGGACGATCTATCCATCGTCACAAGCACAATTGGGAAGTTGAGTTGGAGCACTTCAAGGGCAATGAAAAAATCCTGAAAAAGGCCAAGAGCCCTGGCATATTTAGAAGTGATCTCACTCTCCCCTAGAATTTTTTCATGAAGCCCATAATGGAGTTTATCTATGTTGATGACCCTGAAAAAGCCCTAAAAACCTACCACCTGGCCTTTGTCAACCACTTCAGAGACATAAATCCACTCAGTATCCCTCTATTTTTCCTAAACTCCATGAATCATTCCATTTCATCTTGCAGAGATAAGAAGAATCATGATCTCCCTCGGCACCAAGGCATGTTCAAGGTCATCTACACTTACATCATGGCCAACAGTCCTAAACCCAACCCTGTTCCTAGTAGCCCTGCCAAAACTAAATCCCCCCAGAACGTCTGTCTAAAGCCGAAAAAAAGAAAAAACCATTGAATATTTTTCTAAGTTCAGAATGAGGAAGAGCATAAGTTTTGATAGCACTGAAGAACCAGTGAGGAAGTCGGCAAGGATCCAAAATATGACTGCCAAGAGCAAAGTGATTGAAATTAAAGATGACAATGAGGAGAACAAAAAACTTAAGGACTTCATCATTGCTTCCACAACGACAATGATGAATTGTATGGTTAACTGCACTATGGACATCATAGAGGGACTTTACAAGCTTTTCTATACTGGTCAGGTGAGTCAAGAAGGTGATGTTGCTGTTGAAGTGGCCATGGCTACTGTGAAGATTGAACCCAATGAAGATGAACCTAAGGCAACTAGAGAAGAGGATGCTAAGGAAGAAGACAAAGCCGCTGATGAGGACTGACTTCCTCATCTCCAAGCTGACTTCCTAATATCTTTATTTTTGCTTACAACTTACTTTGCTTATGGCCTCCCTGCGTGGAGCCTAGGTCTAGTCAGTTATTAGACTTATATGGTTGGTTTCATCCCTGTGTGGATGTATTTATGTATTTTAGGTTTAATTTCCTGTTATATGTCATGTTTCCTTTTGTACTTGGCCTTAGGCCCGAGGCTGCGTCCTCACCTTCAGGTTATTAAGAACTACTTCTAGATGTCCAAGGCTAAGGCTGTGTCATCCTTTATAGTCTATGACAATCAGATCATCTTCAGGAGTCCTAAGTATATCCTTCAGCTTGGTTCAACTGTCCTTGCTAATTTTGTAAATAGGTTTAGGGATCCTTAAAACCCGTTTTGCAATACAAATCTTTTGTTTAGAAAAAAAATATCATGGAAGATCATGTATTTATTTGTAAGGCTAATGGATAAAATTTTGAAAATGGAATTGCTTATAATTTTGAATTAAATCAATGGGGTGTGAAAGATAAAATGAAGATTACATCGTTTCACTTAATCTTGTTTCAGTTGGATTTATGTAAAGCTTGGAATGCAAATCATATATGTATTTTATAGTGTGCCAATCATATTTGGGATCGAGGAAGGTGACAACATAAATCTGTTATCATTTTGTACATAGTGTATATTTTTGTAAATAGTTTTAATTTTTATGTTTTTTGTGTTTTTGTTTTGTTTTGTATGTAATTTTTTGCTTCGTGAAATTTTTTTGTGCTGTAATAAATTGGCTTTGCCAAATCTTGGGAGTTTTGTGATGATGTTTAACTCTAATAATGTTTTAGCAAGGTTTTCAAGGATTAAGGTAGTTTTTATTTTATGGTTTTGTTTGGTATTCGGTCTTGGGCCGTATAGGATGAAATTACCTGTTTTGAA
Organism: Wollemia nobilis; assembly: GCA_028583015.1. Taxonomy (NCBI): domain Eukaryota; kingdom Viridiplantae; phylum Streptophyta; class Pinopsida; order Araucariales; family Araucariaceae; genus Wollemia; species Wollemia nobilis. The sequence goes on along the minus strand of JAQPPZ010016829.1, from coordinate 3,843,307 downwards.
AACCTATAAAACCTAGAGAAAATGAAAAGTGAGATGTTAGTTTATATCTTCATGAATTTGAACCAATATAAGGAAATTTAAAATATTAGAATCATGTTGCAAAAGCTTCACGAGTATCACAAAAATATTAAGGAATATCTCTTGAAATTTTGGAAGTATGAAGTTGTCAATTTTGCAAATTTAAGGTGAAAAACTTTATATACTCTTTCAACCTTACTTGATCTCTAACCCACATGGTAGGTGGATTTGTTACAAAGTACCATATTACAGGATAAAAAGAAAAAAAAGAAGAAAAAAAAGAGAAAAATGATGAATACAATGAAAAGTAAAGTCAAATCTGTCACCAATACCATGAAAAGTAATGATAAATATGTCACCGCATTCTAGATAGCCTTCATCGGGGCCATAGATGCCTGATTGGTAGTGGAGATAGGTATAGACTGAAATGAAAATATAAATTGTAAAATTTCACCTAATATATGGGATATTCAGATAATATTTATCGGGGCTATGAATGCCTGGTTGGTAGTAGAGCAATATCTAAAGAGAATCAGGTGAAGGTATACTTTAAAGAGAAATATTCATAGCCTAAAATGCAAAATTGAAAATAGAAAACTGAATGGTTTCAAAAGATATGGAATGAATCACTTTACACACACAAAGCTGATGCTGATGATTCTGATGGTTCATTTTGAATTGGTCTATCCTCATTCTCTGCATATAATTGACACTTATAATTCTAATATTTGGGTTTTGTTGTTTTCAAATTTTGGTTTTTAAATCTAAAATGTCCAGGAACATTTACCAGTAGAGTTGCCATTTTTTGTGACTCCTTCACAACGACCCCAAAATTGGGGACCCACCTTAAATTTTGTGATTTCAGGGAATTTTTGTTTATCCATTTTTTCTCGCATCAAGGTCTTTGAAATTTGCTTTCACTTTGGAATTGTTGACATATTTACATTTTGAAGGTTTGAATGTAGTTGCAATGCTTCAAACTGAATATTTTGATTATTTGCATATTAATTGCATTATTTCAAATCAAATAATTTGATTAAAATCATTTTCAAAGGTTTAAATGATTAATTTTCATTTAAATAATTAAATTTTATTTTAGGTTTAACCCTAAAATTAATGCAAAATTGAAATGGACATATTTTGAACTAGACAACTCAGTTTGATCTCATTCAAAACTAGGTAACAAGATATATATTTTCTCTTTCTAACGGTACCAAAAATACAAGATTTCAGATGTCAATTTCACCAAAAAAATAGCAGTTTAATTTAGCAATATGAGAACTTTGAAATAATTTTGGAAAAAAGGAAAATTACGGGGGAATGAATAATAAATAAAGTTTGGTTTTGTTTTGATATTATGATTATTATTTCATTATGCAAGTAATACAAAGGTAAGGGTCAAAGAATATAGTTATAAAACCCGTTCCCAAAACTGTGATGAAACAGAATAACTAAAATTTTCAAATTATAAATAATTCATTGAGATTCATGGAAAGGGTCGGACACTTTGAGGAGCAGAGCAGAAGGAAGGATTTTTCAAAGAATCAAAGGCATGATTGAAGAGAAGCTACAGAGAATCTCAAATTATAGAGAAACCAAACTTTATTGTAACATTTTTATTATATCAAAATACTTTAGGGATTCAAATAAGCATCAATATGGTATTTGAATTGTAATTAAAATGTTTGATATAATTTTCAATAATTAAAATTCCGTTGAAGATTGCATCATTTCATTGTTGTGTTGTGTGAATACTGGTGGGCAATGATTTGGTTTAAGTCTCTGTGATTGGTATTAGTCTGTAGCATTTGTCCGAGATAGAATATTAGTTTCTCATCATAAAATTTTTGATTATTTATTTTATACTAAATCATTTTTACATAGCCTAGTTCAATTTCATAAGAATTAAACTTTACACTAGGTTATTAATAATTTATTATTTAAATATTAAATATTTTTAATATTTAAATAAATAAATTTATAAAATATAAATGAGTACTCTGGTTTCAAATTTGATTTAATAAAGTTGAGAATGAGTTGATATATTTTATTGAAATTAGTTTGGATCTCATACTTTAAATATAGTTTTATATTTGTTATTAAATATTTTATTCCATAAATATTTAATAAGCAAATAATATGATGAAAACATATTTATGAACTTGATTTTTAAATCATAATACTTACAGTTAATAGATCAGTTTTATATTAAAACCCTATAGATTATACTTATATGGTTTGAAAGCCTTACAATTTTGGGGTTAAACATTATTACTTTTATTCATTTTCCAAATATTTTAATGTTGATTTTATATTTGGGATGAATAAAATATTGTCATTAATTAAACCCTTAGATTTTAAAAGGATGAATATTTATATCAAGATTTATATTTCATTTGAATTTCATAATGCTTTGATCTTTATTAAAGTAATTTAAATTTCATATCAATTGAAATGCTAGATTAAAAATTTGATTTAAACCCATTCGAAGCATTTTAAATAAAATGTGGCTTTGAGATAATTGAATAGATTTGCACAATTTATTAATATTATAAGGTAAATTTATTATTTAGAGAAAGCATTGGTGAAAAGGCACTAAATACATGATAAATTCCAAATTGATTACCTAATTCCCAGGCCCCTTGTTAACAGTACTTGCAAGCCATTGAGACTATTCAAGCACTTATTTACGCATATATGTATGACATATTAAAACATTAAGTGAGAACCTTGGAGAAAGTTAGTTTCTTTGCAAGAGAGAAAATTGAATCCTAGTTGTCGAGTGGTTTTTGTAACCTAAAAAAATCACACCTCAATAGATACATCACTCTTATTCATTTCTACCATCTATTTTTGAATAGGATTTGAGGGTATAACCTCATGGGTGGTCCCTTTTTAGCCTAACTTTTTGTTTTTGAGGGTACTTTCAGGGGATTGAGCTCCTTGGGATCAAATTGAAGGGGCTTTTTACCTGAATTGGTTAAGACTACAACCTGTTCTACTAATGGCATTATAAAATTATGGCTAGTTTATCTAATCATGTTAAATTACCCCTTATGATCTCTTTTTGTAGACACCAAAACAGCACCCATCCGATTATGTGACTGCAAACACTGATCGCTTTGACAAACACAGCCCCCAGGGCAGCCCTCAGAGGTCAAACAGTGGTCCTAACCACTTCCATAGCAATTTTGTAAGGTCAGGAAGCAATTTGGTACATTTAGACACTTTGCCCAGTACTCGTCTCACCCAAGGACGATTACTAACTTGCAATCGTCTCACCCAAGGACGATTGTTGTAATCGTCCCACCTAGGGACGATTACCAAGTTTAACGGGCAAAACGACAAACGACGCCAAGTGGCAGCCCAGAACAGTCAGTTGATGACTCCTACCTTGCATGCGTGTGTAGGTGGACAGAAGGGCCGTTAGAGGACTGTCTCAAGAAGCAATTATGAAAACACAAGTCAATGGAGGACTCCCCTCCCTCATGGGAAGACAAGACTGCAAAATGGCGCCTATGACCAACACATGGCATTTGTGCTTCCCTCCCAAAAGAGACCCCTTGGGTCTATAAAAGGTGGGAATTTTCTCACCCAAGTCATACAGGTTGAAGGAGTTTTCAAGCAACGAAGTGCTGCCGAATTGGAGACCCACTTGCATCCCCTTTTATTCATCTTCCCACATCCACCAATCTCTTTTGCAAGGGAGGTTGTTGGTTGGCTTTTGGAAGCTTGAATCCGACCCAATTCCAACACATGGACACCTGAACCAACCAATTCGCCGACCCCCCACCCCTAAGAGATTTTGGGCCCATCCCAAGTGGATTGGTGCCAAAATCAAGTTCCATCGGTGGGCTGCCCACTTGGGCACCCCGCACATTTTGTATTTAGTTGTAGATCATTTTTTGTCATTTGTTCATATTCCATGTTATTATTTGTTGTTCAATAGTTCAGAATCTTGAATCTTGATTTCAAAAGGTTTTCATCGAATATTATCATGCTTTTGTTATTTTGGTTGTCCCACTGACTTGCAGGTAACAACATCCAATTTCTCGATGATGGAGGCCAAATTGGGAGAATCCGACCATCTGGGTCGTCCCAAAATGGCCCCAATTACATAACCCCCTTGTTTGTAGGTGTTTTGTAGGTCTCGGGAATCGACATTGGAGTAGCGGCAGGTCGGCTTCTTCAACACAGTATCAATCGTCCCTGCAGGGGACGATTAACAGTAGCAATCGTCCTTCCAGGGGACGATTAACAGCAACAATCGTCCTTTAAGGGGACGATTAATAGCAGCAATCGTCCTTCCGAGGGACGATTACCAGGTAAAAGCAGATTGGCCAGCTGTATCAGGGGCAATGGCCTTTTGGTAACATTTTTCGTCTTCTGTCAAGTTTTCAAGCCATTTGGACTTACTGTATTTACTGTTTCAGGCAGATGGTTACATGCATATTTCATGGATTTTAGAGAACGAACCCCTTTCATTTGCAGTAGGTGCTACTAACATTTTCATTGTTTCTTTGATTGCAGGAAAAGCAATCAGAAGTGAAGAACTTATCCACATCAGCGACGACAGCATCTTGGCCCGCCCATTGCAATCGTGGGCACGCGGGAAGAGGAAGACTAGGTCACACATTGTAATGAAGACAAATTTAACGCTCCTAGCCCCCAAAAGGGGAGGAGACGTCTATGTAACCGAGGATAAGATATTTGAATAAAGAGAGCTGTGATTTCTTTGCATCTTGTCTTTCATTTCCAAGTTGTCTCCTTTCTCTGTTTTAGTGCATAGGATCAAAGCGTTGCATTTTCGTCTTATGTTGCATAACTAGTGTTTCCTTTGCCCGGAATCTCGTGCTTTAACTTTCTACTTTCGCAATAGCTATTGTCTACATATGATATTGGTGAACCATACATAAAATTTCCCCATGAGGATCATTACATGTGGAGCACTAGTAATTGGATTCAATTGGAGGCGTAGAAGGTTTATCTTATTGAATAGCATACACTATTTCCGGTTTGGGTACTTGTTGATTGAAGCTTGATCTTTTGTTACTTGTGGAAACCTTCTTGGCTTAAAGTTCCTTTAAACTTCCATCCTCTTCATTGAAGTCATATCATTGGTCAAATATTTGATAGCCATCCATATATCTAGGAGGACTATCAACTAGGGTCAAGTGTTGGTAAGGCACGTATTAGAGCTAAGCTTGTATTGCTGAAAGGGTTGGTAATCTAGACCATTTTGGGAGATCTATTGTAGGAGCTAAAGTAGGATATGATGTGATTGTACTAGAGACCTGAGGGAATTCTAGGAATATATGTATTATAATTTTGGGTGATAATATTCCAATAGCAATGAGGTCCTTCCCTACTTTTAAGGCTTCCTAAAATATTTCTTAGAAAGTAAATACTTAAGATTGTCTTATTGACATCCCTAGATCTAAGTTAAAATCCCATAGATAATAATACATTCTCTGCTTATTTGTTGTCCTAAGGCCATTAGGTACCCTTTTCCATGTACGACTAAACCTGATGTTAAATTCAACTATCTCTTCTTGTGGGCGTTTTTGCATTACTATAAACTAAGTAGGGAGAAAGGGTCAGCCTATTCATTAAATGCTTCTACCAATTTACTAGAAAGCTTAGCCCATGTGGCTATGGTTTGATCTAGGATAGTTCTATTCATTAAATGCTTCTACCAATTTTCTCTTAAGGATATAATGAAATTTTTTACCATAATGTTTTCTTCTGTGTTATTGTGAATTGTTGCTAGTGATGCCACATATTGATAGTGTTCATTAGCGGTCTTGCTAGTGCCATTATACGTAGGTAGAGCTTTCAAAGCAATTGGGAAAATTGGGTTCTAGACTGTCATATTTAGAGAACCCACATTATTCCATGTAGGATAGGGATGGATGTTTTGATTTTGATTAGCATTCATTATCACTACTTTGTTTATTGAAGTAGCAAAAGTAGGATTGGTTGTGCTAGAAGATCCATTGGAAGTTGTACTAGGAGGAATTACGAGGGAAAAATTTACAGTATTGGTTGATCTGGTAGTAATGACAAATAAAAAAGTTGATATAAAAGATAATACAGGATTTACTCTGATACTACCAAGGTGCAATTCCAAAAACTAAATGGGTTCTTTTGAATTTTTTGCTTTTGATCTAGTTCTCATGTATTTGAATACTTAACCAGAAACTAGATATAAAAATTTGTTGGGTTTGATATTCTAAATGGAGTCACCAAGTGATTTAAATTTAAAAAAATTAAAGACGAATACCAAATATTTAACCTATGTATGTAGTGGGATTTGGTCCCACAAGGTGTTCCATAAATTATTGGTCCAAAATTTGCCTATGGTTGGTTATTGCACCCAAGACATGGCCAACATTGAATGAAAAATCAAACTATAAGGCTTAACTAGTTCAATATCTAGATAAATTTGGTTCCTTTGAGTAGTTTTAACTAGCTAAAAATTAACTACGTGGAAGAATAGAGTGCTTGAAATAGATATAAATGTAGTCAAGTCTAGAACTTGATATTGTGCATATTAAAAAACAACAAGAAATGCGATAAAATCATGAAAGGAAGCAAATACTACAACCTTCTAATAGACCAACCAACTACTTACAATACACAAAATACATCTAATCACTATTAAGCTTTACATATTGGTATTTTTAGAACTAAGAAATAACCATAAAGAAGAATCTAGAAAGTAGAATTAATGTTATGCATATTTACTTAGATAGATTAGAAACATTCATCCATTCATACATACTTGTTTTACAATATATTTGAACTAGAGGTTAAAAAAAAATATTTATTGCATTTCTCATTACAAAAGTATTAGCTCATACAACTTGTAAATGCCTACGAGCCGACCCCTTGACAAGAGGTTGATACTATTATTTATAATCCCTCGATGGTTCAGTATTTTTTTTTGAAAAAATTGAAAAAAACTTATATTAAAACAGAGAACAATTACAAAGGGGGAGAAAACTCATCCCAACCAGGAGCAAGAAGCAAGACTACAGCAAGGCGCAAAAATGCGACATGTCACGAAATCGTGACATGTCGCGATATCGCGACCGAAAACCAGTCGAGGCCGCGTCAGAGAAACAAGCCGTGAAAACGCGACATGTCGCAAAATCGCAACATGTCACGAAATTGCAACATGTCGCAAAATCGTGACATGTCGCGAAATCATGCCATCCAAGCCCCAATGCACCTACGCATCCCAAACATCGTGAAATTGCGATGATACAACCGAAAGACGCCCAGTCACCAAAGGTGTCACGAAATCGTGACGAAATTTCCAAAGGGCGCTTGTTCACCATAAATGTCGCGAAATCGCGACGAGTTCTTCCCTTGACACCAAAGCTGCAAAAGGGTCGCGAAAGCCCGATGAGTTTTCTCCATGGCGCCAGTTCTCCAAAAATGTTGCAAAATCGCGACGAGTTTTTCCCTTGGCATCCAAACTGCAAAAGTGTCACGAAATCGCGACGAGTTATCACCGTGGCACCCGACCTTCAAAAGTGTCACGATATCGCGACAGTTTTTCCCCGTGGTGCCATCTTGCCAAAAATGCCGCGAAATCGTGATGATTTTTCCTCTTAAAGCCAAATCGACAAAAGTGTCACGAAAATCGCGACGGTTTTTCGCCTCGGCGCCCATCCTTCAGAAGTGTCGCGATATCGCGACGGTTTTTCCCCGTGGTGCCATCTTGCCAAAAATGCCGCGAAATCACGACGATTTTTCCTCTTAAAGCCGAATCGACAAAAGTGTCACGAAATCGCGATGGTTTTTCGCCTCGGTGCCCATCCTTCAGAAGTGTCGCGATATCGCAACGGTTTTTCCCTTTGGTGCCAGCTCGCCAAAAATGTCACGATTTCGCATCGATTTTTCTCCTGGACGTCCTTTCAACAAAAGTGTCGCGATATCGTGACGGTTTTCCTCCAAAGCGGGCAGCCTTCAAAAGTGTCGTGAAATCACGACGGTTTTTCCCCTTGGTGCCAGCTTGCCAAAAATGTCACGAAATCACGACTGTTTTCCTCCTGTGCGCCTTTTCAAAAAAAGTGTCGCGATATCGTGACAAATTTCCTCCAAGGCGGGCCTCCTTCAAAAGTGTCGCGATATCGCGACAGTTTCTCCCATTGAACCCAGCTCGCCAAAACTGTCGCGATATCGCGATGATTTTTCCTTTGATCAACCATTCAACAAAAATATCGTGATATCGCGATGGATTTTCCCCTTGGGGCCTATACTCCAAAAAGGTCGTGATATCGCGAAATTTTTTTCCCTTAACGCCAATTTTGCAAAAGCGTCGCGAAATTGCTATGGCTTCCAGCCACAGGCTCTGACGGCGCAAAAGGTCATGAAAACGCGACAGTTTCCCTCCAAGGGCCGTAGCAACGAAAATAGTCGTGATATCACGACAAAAACATCCCTTAGTATTTTATTTTCTCATTATCATAAGAAACATTCCAGGCCTTGCCAAATCATCTCATTCTCCAAGGGCATATCACTGTGTAGCTGTATCCCAACCTCCTTCTCAGCACCCAACTTTGCAAGGAAATCGGCCGCTTTATTGAGATTTCTACTCGCATAAACAGGGATCACGTCATCCAGTTCTCTCCAAAGCTCCTTGATTTGAGAGACCAAAGACCTCAACCTCCATGCTGTCAAAGTAAAGTTCCTCATGCAGTCAAGAGCTCCAACCAAAATCTGAGAGTCAGATTCAACAATCACCTTTCGATGGCCCTGGTTAACTGCCCAAATAGAAGCAGCTCTAATAGCAATGGATTTAGCTTCGTTGTTTGTAGTTCTGCCCAAACCCTGCAGCTCCCAGTAGAGCACAGTGCCCTTGTGATTCTGAAAAACCACACCAATGCCAGCATTGCCCGGGTTGCCCTTAGCAGCTCCGTCAGTATTGATTTTGATCCACCCATCGGGAGGAGGTATCCAGTGGGCTCTAACCTGCTCCTCGTGCACTTCCACCCCCTCATCCACTAGCTCTGAATCAACCTGAGAATCCTCTTTTGCATGGATGGCAACTATTTCAGAGACTTTGCTCCAGATGACCTTCCAAACACCATCAAGCGTGGAGAACGTTTCTTGAAATATTCATGCATTTCTCTCCAGCCACATCTACCACCAAATGAAATTTAATCCGAGCTCCCAATCGGTACGAAGAGCTTTAGATTTAAATCTACCTCTCTTCCATCTATTCAGAATGTTAATCCAATTCAAATCACCATTAAGCTGGATTTTAAAGTGAGAGAACCAGCGCTTCCAAATCTGGCGCGTGAAGGGGCAATCAAACATTATATGGTCAACTGTTTCCTCGTTCTTAAGGCATAGAGTACATTGAGAAGGACCTATGATACCTCTGCACCTAAGGTTGTCGAAAGTGAGAATTCCATTATGCATAACCTGCCAAGCAAAAAAATTCACTTTCGGCCAGCCCTTGGATTGCCAAATCTGTCTCCAGTCCGCAATCGGGAAAGCAGGGGGGGAGGCTCAGGGAGGATGTTATCATAACCATCTTTGACAGTGTAAAAACCAAAGGCTCCCGAAGCCCCAAGCTAATTCATCCTCATCATCGCTCCTAGTGAGAAATATTTCATTCAATATTCTGGATAAGGTGGGTGCTAGCTCCGGAGGGATTGAAATTGGCCACTCCTCCAACTTCTTAAACTTCTTAAACTTATACCCTCCCAGTTGAGTAGTATTGAAATAACTCTCAATTCGGACCCAACCCTTGGATTCTATGGCAGCTTTGATTGGGAGTAACTCAGGGAATTCAACCATGATGGGAGGAAACTGATCCCAAGAATCAGACCAAAATGGGCTTTATCCCCCCTCCCCACTTTCCAAAATAGCTGGTTTTAATAACTTGAGATCCAAGCTTGAGAGCCTGCCAAACTAAGGATCCAGCACCCTCCAAAGAGAAGTGGCCCACCTCACTGGGACTGACATGACCCAAGTATTTGCTAGTAAGAATTCTACTAAATAAGGAAGTTGGCTGGGAGATCCATCTCCAGTACAACTTTCCAGCCAAGGATTTATTATTTAACCTGGATCCTCTCAGTCCTAGCCAAGGCCTTTTGGTAACATTTTCCGTCTTCTGTCAAGTTTTCAAGCCATTTGGACTTATTGTATTTACTGTTTCAGGCAGATGTTTACATGCATATTATATGGATTTTAGCGAACGAACCCCTTTCATTTGCAGCAGGTGCTACTAACATTTTCATTATTTCTTTGATTGCAAGAAAAGCAATCAGAAGTGAAGAACTTATCCACATCAGCGACGGCAGCATCTTGGCCCGCCCATTGCAATCGTGGGCACGTGGGAAGAGGAAGACTAGGTCACACATTGTAATGAAGACAAATTTAACGCTCCTAGCCCCCAAAAGGGGAGGAGACATCTATGTAACCGAGGATAAGATATTTGAATAAATAGGGCTGTGATTTCTTTGCATCTTGTCTTTCGTTTCCAAGTTGTCTCCTTTCTCTGTTTTAAGTGCATAGGATCAAAGCGTTGCATTTTCGTCTTATGTTGCATAACTAGTGTTTCCTTTGCCCGAAATCTCATGCTTCCAGTGGCGATCACGGTGGGACCCTGTCCCCTATTTTTAAAATCATAGAAACTGATTGAATTTTTTGTGTTTGTGCTTGACAGGTACATTTTTCTTCTTGCAGACTGTTAATCGTCTCTGCAAGGGATGATTTCTGTTCTGGAAATCGTCTCACCCTGGGACGATTGTAAAATCGTCTCTGCAAGGGACGATTTTTGTTCTGTTAATCGTCTCACCAAGGGACGATTTTTTGTTTGCAACTTTTCAGAGCAAAATTTTAGAGGCAACTGGAGCAGGCAGAGAAGAGGGAGGGATTTTCATCATCTCTGTTGAAATTTTCAGTTTTTGTTTCTGTTTCTTTGACTGTTTTCATTTTAGCTTGCATTGCTTAGGAAAAGTCATTCATGCATGTTTCATTTTCGTTGGATAAAATGAACCTCACACACTCCACAAAATAATTTTAAACCAAGGAGCTGGTCGTAAGACCCCAGCCCTTGATCAAGACCATTGGTGGATTTAATCACCACCTTGGCTTGATTTGCATACATTTCCTGATTGTCAATTGTTGTTAGGCATAAATCCTGACGAAGACAGACCGAGCGTAGCTAGGGTGATTCCCATGCGCGTGAGGATAAGTTTTCTATGGTAGGTGCCATTAACATGAAAATCCCCCTTTCGTACCACCTACGTACCACGTACCTTCTGCTCTCACGTACCTATAGTCTCCCTCTCGTAAGGGCGGGTATATAGAGAGGTTGGTATATCGGCTCGGTCGGTATATTGAAGGGGCGACCTTTTGGGAGTTATAAGAGCCTACATGATGCATTTAAACATCCTACAAAACCTACAAAAACAAAACAAAACACCAAAATACACTAAACCAGTCTAGGGCACATCAAGAATCCTTAAAAGAGATAATCACGGTTTTGTGAATGTGTGTGTTTAATTCTGCTTAGTGTAGACAAAAAAAAAAATCATTAAAAACAAGATAAAAATCTACTTAGATAGTGTGGACGCACCGCAATGGTGTACACCCACAACCAAGCCCACTCAAGGGCAGCAGCTCCAGAAGGTACACAAGAAGCAGGCACAAGTCGCCTTCGCTTCAGTCCTGAGGATTTGGTCATACCGCCTTATCGGTCTAACCTACAAAAGAATCCAATTCAAAATCCTCGGTGGGGTATGCCCATTCAAAGCAGCCCCTCTCGAAAAGACACCCTACATGTAGACCTTAATGTAAACAGAGAATCGCCCTCTCAAGCTAGACATGAGTGGCCACGATGCGATGAAGCGCTAACGAGGCACACTGTCCATTTGGAGGGAAAACGTGGATATGGCGTCCCTTCTTTACCTCTCATCAGAACAGAGAGACCAAATCCAGAGCGTAGGGCTCCTTACACAGGGCGACATAACTCTGCCTGCCCCTTACGCACCTATGAGAGATAATATGAGGAAGATCATCGCATTCCTCAAGGACAACAACATACAACGCGGGAACCTTATGCTTTTGCACCAGTCGGATATCATGATCACCCCTTGAGGCCAGAACCTCGAGCACATACAGCCTACCTTGACAGAGGGAAGCGACCCCTTGAGATTTTAGAGCATCAAAACCGAGGTAAACCCATAGGAGAAACATTTGAACCTTTTGAACAAAATAGGGTAGATCAAATTGACCCGGCTGTCACCAGATATACCACCCGTCAAGCCCAAATCATGCAGCTTAAACAAAGTCAGCAAGAGATAGAGTATCAATACCGCTTGGATAAAGAACACATGCAACGTGAAGCGGATGAGTTACAATATGAAATACTTGAGAGAGGGCTAACCCCTCGCGTCCAAAGATCCGAACAACATGAGAGGCATAACCCTTTAACGCAGAACGGGTCTCCACGACCTCGTAAAGCTTTGCCTCCGAGACCTCATAGACATGAGAGGGAGGCTACTCCTCGAAATGATGATGGGTACCTTCAGCGGGGACTCGATCAAGGTCAGAGGTTTCACCCAGAAACTCCTCAAGAATTTTATGAGTATGAACCAGAGATAGAATATGTTGAAACTCCCCATCAAGGCAGGAAGGATGCCATTCAGCCACCCCTCCATAGGCCTCCAGTTTATCGTAACTTGCAACAAGAGTGAACAAGAGAGGAAGAAATAAAATCTTTCGATGCATACCAAGCGCTATTGGAGCATTTGGAGTCTATGGAGACAAAAGTCGCTGGGCATCAAAAACCCACATTACGTCTACTCCGTAGTAATCCGGTGCATCCTTCAGTGCCTGCGCCTCTTTACCCTGAACACTTCAAGTTGCCTCAATTGGTAGTTTTTAAAGGTGAGGAGGACGCACAAGAGCACGTTACAAGATTTCTAAGCCAGTGCTTCGCAATCCAAGATAATGACGCGTTGCTGCTTAGAACATTCATAACCACATTCGTAGGCCCTTCCTCGGATTGGTTCACACAATTGCCCAAACACAACATAAGCAGCTTAGATCAGCTAGTAGATGCGTTTCTTAAACGCTTCACCTTCAACACAAGGAAGAAGGCATCACTTAGTGATCTTGCTAGCCTTAAACAATTTGAGGAGGAAACAATGGCAGCGTATGGGAACCGATGGAGAGCTTTGCTTTCTAAGTTACCCTACCGTCCTCCCATGTCGGATCTCATGCAAATGTTCACAAAAAGTTGCTTAAAATCAATCTCTGGTCTATTTTTGCTGCGACAATACGACATCCTAGAAGAAGCTTTGGCCCAAGCCAGACTTATAGAAGAGATTAAGATAGGCAAAGGCGCAATTGCCAAGCCTAAGAAAAAAGAGTGGAACAAAACCACTAAAACCGTGACAACGCAACCACAACACGTTGGAGTCAATCAAGTTGCGATAAATGTTCCCGCACCTGTGCAAGAGACACAGCCCCAAAGGGCTAATTACCAGGCAGTGCCTCCTGCTTACGAAAGAAATAACAGAAGACAGGAGCAGTATCAGCAGCATCGCCCTAGGTGACAATTCACCCCGTATGCGGAGTCTAGGGACTCCTTATTTGACCGCTTGTCAGCGGCAAATTTAGTTACTCTGCCATAAATCCAAAATTTTGACCCTAACATTCCCAAGCCTAGGGGGTATAGGGAGGAATTGTATTGCGATTCCATAGGCGCAGAGGACATGACCTAAATGGGTGCTAGAAATTCAAAGAACTAGTCCAGGATTTGATCGATAACGGAACATTGGTCGTGGACAACCCCATCGCACCAAACAACCAACAAATGGGGGTATTCAAGGACCCCTTGCCTGCCCATGAGGCACAGACAAAACCGCTCCAGATTAATGAGGTGCAACAAGATCTTCCCGCACAAGGATTTATGGGAATGATTAGCATTGTAACAAGGAACAGAAGATACCCAGCAGTTGCCCCCGAGGTAGCTGCGAGGGAAATTCCATTGACATCGCAGTATCAACAACGCCCAATGCAGTTGCCTCCGCCTAGACCCAAGGTCATGATACGGACCAAACTCACACAGAGTTTGTGGACCACATCGGCTAGGCTGTCCATCTACGAGCTTATCCAACAATCAGCTCCCCATAGAGAAGCTCTTATGGACATTTTAAAAGCCATTGAAGTACAACCCCACAAAGAAAATTCTTTCAATGCCTTCGTGGGACATGTGAAACAATGTACGGAGCCTGTCATCACATTAAGATAAGACAAGGTCAAAACGATATCAAATGACATGCTGGATCCACCCCTGCACGTTATTGCGCGGGTCAACGGGATCCCGTACAAGGGAGTGCTGATAGATACTGGCTCGTCTAGTAACATTATAACCACTGCAACGTTAAAACATTTAAAACTGCCAGCCTCTCACATCATCGCTTCCACGTACACACTGCAAGCTTTTAACGATGCAATTTGCTCGACAGTCGGCACAGTTGTTCTGCCATCCGGGTAGGACAAAAGTCAATACCTACACTGTGCCATGTGCTGGAAGGTGAAATGGCTTATAATATACTGCTAGGGTGGCCTTGGATCAGGGACATGAAGTGTGTCCCCTCGATCGCACACCAGTGCTTGAAGTATGCCTATGAAGGGAAAATACATGTAGTCCTAATGGACTTAGAGCCCTTCAAGTATTGCAATGCGGTACAATTCATACCTCAATCGAACCTCCCATAAACACATTTGGATTTTCAATTAAATCCATCTAAACAAGGTCCGATACCGCAGGCACCATTGGTGGCCAACAAGGCAAAATCCCAGCCAGGTGAGACTTCATCACCTACTCCTTCATCATCAATGCCACCTATCATGGCCCAACAGAAGGACAAGGGAAAGCAAATCATGGAAGAGGTTAAGCCTCTAGAAGAGGGGTTGCCCATGATTTCAACGATATCAACAGAGGAAACACCCAACACAACACAAACCAAGACTCCTGAACAACCAAACATGGAATGGACTCAGGAAGGACTACCGTTTCCTCCTACCCAATCATCAACAATGACTGTTGATATGGCCAGTACGAGCTTGGGGGAGTACTTAGTGCAAAACATTGTGGCAACCCCCACATTGGAGTCAGTGCAGGACATGGGAAGACCTCGCCTTCCCAAAGGGACAATTGTTCCACTAGGCTACCCTCCCAACCAGATGAATTTTGTGTATGGAGGCCTTGATCATGGTTCTGAATGATGCGAACAAAAGGAAACAGATGAAGAGCCTTTTGTCGAAAACATCAATTATCTGTCGAACCCATAATTTGCCCTAAAATATCTCGAACAATGCAATTGGCATGGATACGGACTCGACAGATATGAGCAAGGGATGCGGATCCTTTGCCAACCAAGATATCAGATGCCATATGACAAGTCAGGGGTAGGGTTCAACCATCCCCTGCCATTAGACATCTTGGTTGAAAATATGCAAGGCCTAGAAATAGGCAACAAAGGGGGATTGGCACAAGACCCGTACGCCAATCCAAACACAGAATACACATTAGGGGATTATCTCCCATGGTCTACAAACACCCCTGGAAATAGCAATAATCCCTCTCCTTCGCTAGAGAGAGGCAAAATTTCAGAGATAAATACTCAAAGAGAACATCAACGACTGCAAGACATTTTTTTGAAGTTGTTCCCCTTAGAGGTTCCAGACAAAATAACACAGTCTCAAAAGAATCAGGTCCCTCCACTAAGAGTGGAACAACCGCAATGGGACCAGATTAATTCACTGGAATAGGAAGAGTCCTCAACATCGCAAGCAACAGATGCTGAAGAGGATGAACAATTTTGGATCTATGAAAGCGATTCAGAAGATGAAACTAAAATGGACTATCTCAGACATGCGCGATGACATCACCGTGCTCTAACTCATGAAGATCTAATGGGACAAATGGGTATACGGTTAGGACATGAATGGCACGTAGACCCAGCGAGGTGGGACCAAGTGTTAGACCTATGGCTCCAAATTCAAGATAAGCATCATCCACCTCAAGATCCCATCAGGACAGCAGTATCGAGGGAAGACCCCGCCTTCCTTTTCACACATAGAGATGAGTTTGCACCTAGAGAGGATCCATTCATGCCTATTCCCATAGAGCCAGATCCAGAGTATAGGGAACAGCTAAAAGAATCAAGTCATCACACCCACGGTTTTGGAGACCAAATTCATTCCATCCACATGATCTCCATTGATTTGACCGCACCCATCCGCAATCCGATCGATCCATCATAGCCATTGCATCTAGACATGGATGCCATTGACTGGGATCGCGTCAATTCACCATTATCACCCTCAGAGTACTAGCCTTTCGGTGAAATGCTTCATTTTACCCCAAGGACAACTCAGGATATTTTTCAAGCTGAAGAGGGACCCGAGGTTCCAAACATAGATCTTAACTCAGCTGATGATATCCATTTGATCCCAACTCCACATCAGTTGGAGGACGGATCCCACATGTCGACCGAGGAGATGACTGACGTAGACATCGGCATAGATCCAATGAATCCACGGATTCTCAAGCTGGGGGTAAGCCTTTCCCCCGAGGAGCAAGCCAATTACATTGCCCTTCTTAAAGAAAAGAAGGAGGTTTTTGCATGGTCGTACAAAGATATGCCAGGGCTAGACCCGCAGCTAGATATGCACAATTTAACGCTTGATCCGAAAATCAAGCCTGTAAAGAAAAAACTAAGAAAGATGCACCCAACAGTGGCCTTGATGGTCAAAGACGAATTGCAAAAGTCGTTGGATGCACAATTTGTCATCTGCATAGATTATCCGCCATGGTTGTCCAACATGGTTCCCGTCAAGAAGCCCGACGGGAGGATTCGCATATGCACCGACTTTCGAGACCTAAACAAAGCGAGTCCTAAGGATGATTTCCCCTTGCCAAGCATCGACACACTGGTAGACGCTACAGCAGGTCACGAAATGCTCTCCCTAATGGACGGTTTCTCAGGATACAATAAAATTCGTATCAATCCTGAAGACCAACTCAAAATGGCATTCACAACGCCTTGGGGGACATTTTGCTATAAGGTCATGCCTTTTGGCCTTAAAAACGCTGGAACTACATACCAACGTGCTATGACTTATATCTTCCATGATTACATGCACAAAACTTTGGAATATTACATGGATGATTTGTTAGCCAAGTCTCTCTTGCGCTCAAATCATCTCGGTGACTTAAGCAATATTCTCAATCGCCTCATAGAGCATAAGGTCAGACTAAATCCCAAGAAGTGTGTGTTCGGCATCACATCTGGAAAACTCTTGGGTTTTATAGTCTCAAAGAGAGGCATCGAAGTGGACCCAAACAAAGTCAAGGCAATCCTTGAAATGGCTCCCCCAACAACTATCAAGCAGCTTAGAAGTCTGCAAGGAAAGGTCACGTCGATTAAACGCTTCATAGCGCAATTATCTGACAAATGTCGACCAATGAACAAATTATTGCACAAGGGGGTCACATTTCATTGGGATGACGAGTGCCAGTCAGCCTTTGACAAAATCAAACATTACTTGGCTTTGCCACCAGTATTGGCACCACCTAGACCAGGTGTGTCGTTCTACTTATACATCTCAGCTACTAAGGTGGCACTGGGCGCAATGCTAGCCCAGAAGAATGAACTTCACAAAGAACAGGCTACTTACTATCTTAGCCGCACCTCGGTCGGGCTACGAACTTAACTATGCATACGTTGAGAAACTCGCTGGCGCTGGTGTTTGCTACCAAGAGGCTACGCCATTACATGCTGAGAAACACGACGTATGTTGTGTCTAAGGAGAATCCATTGCGATACATGATGAGTCGTACTTATCATAGTATTCGCACGGCAAAATGGATCATGTTGTTGACAAAATTTGACATTGAGTTTATTGGGCAAAAATCTATAAAAGGACAAGTCATAGCCGATCAACTAGCAGAGGCTCCTCTTGAAGACGATCAGCCTCTAGTCATAGAACTACCCGATGATGAGGTCTTCCATGTCTCAAAATCGCCAGATTCTGATGAGCCTAAGTCTCAGGCCGACATAACCTTATTTTTTGATGGTTCTAAATGCGAGCAAGGTGGTGGCGTAGGAATTGTATTCTTCACATCGCAGGGCGCTCCAATGCCCCCCGTCATTTAAATTAAACTTCCAAGTGCACCAACAATAATGCGTAATATGAAGCCTTGCTCCTAGGTCTTCAAACAGCAATCGCCATGAACATCAAAAGGCTGAACATCTTTAGTGATTCGCTGTTAATCGTCAATCAAGTCAAAGGGGTATATCAATGCAAATGCCCAGTTATGAAGGCCTATAAAGCCCTCGTGGATAAATTCCTGGCAAAACTTGAGTGGTATGACATTGAGGCACTCCCTCGATCATCGAATCGTTTGGCGGACACAATGGCCTCCTTGGGGTCACTAATCCCGCAAGACCTTTCCGATGATATAACAACCATTCAGGTCAAAACCATATCGCAACCCGCAATGGAGCGTGCAAGCTCAGACTTGAAGCCAGGAATCCACATGATCTAGATCGAACCATCTTCGGATAAGTTCTTTCGAATCTGAGACTATTTGAAACATGCCAAATGGGGGTCATTGTTCTCCCCCACTCCCATTAATAGCAACACAATGCTATTCTTACAAGTTTTATCCCAATTAGCATTTGTTAGGGAAGAACTCCAAAAGGGATTGGCTATTCAAACTGTCGAGGTATCCGATCAACAGGACTGGTATTTACCCATAAGAGACTACCTCAAGTTAGGTAATCTACCCTTTGGATTGACGCAAGCCACAAAACGAACATTCAAACATAAAGCGGCAAAATATGTCTTGATAGGAGACATTTTGTATCGTCGCAGCTACGATGGAATTCTTCTTCATTGCTTGGACCAGCAAGAGTCCACTTGGGCAGTCTCCCAAGCGCATGACGGTACATGTGGTGGCCACTTTAGTGGTATGGCCATCGCAAAGCGCATTCTTTGCATGGGCTATTATTGGCCATCTTTAGAGAGATATTGTTGCGAGTATGTCAAGAAGTGCGTAAAGTGTCAACATCATGCTAATTTCATGCATGTACCTTCCCAGGCCCTACAAACAGTCCAGTCTGCTTGGAAATTTTTGCAGTGGGGCCTCGATCTAATCGAAAAGATCTCCCCTGCATTGTCAGGCCGTCACACGTTTATCATAACGGCCACAGAATATTTTACCAAATGGGTGGAAGCAATTCCGTTATCCTCAACGAAAGGACCCCGTATTGCGGAGTTCATCTTGCATCACATCATATGTCATTTTGGTATTCCATCCAAAATAATCTCGGATAATGGGCCATCATTCAAGAACAAAGACGTGCGTGCTTTGACCACAAAGTACAAAATTCAACACAGCTTTTCAACACCCTATTATCCGCAAGCAAATGGGCAAGCAGAGGCGTCAAACAAGACACTAGTTGCCATCCTTAAAAAGACCGTCACAGACAATCATAAGGATTGGCACATACAAATCCCACTTGCACTTTGGGCTTATCGCACTAGCATTCGGACGCCCACTGGGGCAACTCCGTTTTCACTAGTGTATGGCTCAGAGGTAGTAATGCCTCTCGAGTTGGAAATTCCTTCCCTGCGCATATCAATGCAGGAGTTCATCGATGATAACACTACGCGGCAGGCCCGATTAGACCAGCTTACGTTTCTTGACGAACGACACGTTAATGCTCTTGAGCACTTACGTATCTATCAAGAGCGGCTTAAGAGATCTTACAACATGAAAGTTCACCTAAGAGACTTTCGGGTTGGTGATTTGGTTTTGAAGGAAAACCAACAGAATTCTAATTTGCCGCCCCACCTGAGGGATAAATTCGTGACAAATTGGTTAGGTCCTTATGTCATTGATAGCAAAATAGGACCCTGGACGTACAAGCTAGCTTCTCTTGATGGTATCAAGGAAACATAACCCTTGAATATCAGTCATTTGTGACCATTTCATATCTAAGAAAGCCATATCCAAAAAAAAAAAAAAACTCCAAGGATTATCGCAATCTCTTGGTCAAATCCAAAAAGCTCCAAGGATTAACGCAATCTCTTGGTCAACCCAAAAATCTCCAAGGATTATCGCAATCTCTTGGTCACCAAAAAGCTCCAAGGATTAACGCAATCTCTTGGTCAACCCAAAAAGCTCCAAGGATTATCGCAATCTCTTGGTCACCAAAAAGCTCCAAGGATTATCGCAATCTCTTGGTCAACCCAAAAAGCTCCAACGATTATCGCAATCGTTTGGTCAAAAAAATCAAGAAATTCAAAAAACAAAACAACAAAAATCATCAAAAACAACGAAGATTTGCATCTCAATTCTAGGCATACTCAAATTCATCAAAAAATTCATATTCTCGCACCTCATCTTCACCTTCACCAAAAACAATCCATCAAAATTACAAAAATACATAGCTACATTAAGCATTGCATCCATACATTGCATATTTGTAGTCATACAGGTCAAAGGCACCATAAGCTGCAATAGCTCTGATAGTCCACCTTGTTCCGCATTGTCTCATGTTACAAAAACAACAAAAACACCAAGCATAACCTTTACCACGCTACAGTCAGTGGTCTGGGAATGTACCAAGAGTTTTAGTGATTCAGTCATCATTTTCCTCTTTAGCCATGTAGTGTATCAATTCGAACGCATTTTACGAAGGTAGAGTCATACTTGAAATACACCTTGTTACGTAACATCCCAACACAAATCAAAACACTAAAATTCCCAAATTGTGTGAAAGAAAGATGAAACCTGCCAAATAATCTAGGTCACCACAAGCGAAACGGTTATCTTGCTCATCCCCCTGTGCGAGTGACCCCTAGAATGCTGAGAGTTGGAAAAAGGACAAGCATCCTCCCTACCCAATTCCCTAAGAATCCCTAAAGTTCTCAATAGTTGCAAAACACAAAAATTTGCAAAATGTCAAAACTCTAAATTTGACAAACTACAGTGCAAACATCAAAAGGCACAAACAACAGTGATTTTCGTCACTCCATATCCCCAATCCCTTGCTCGAAAGAAAAACAAATCAAAATAAACAGTGATCTCATCACTACAATGAGCAAGTATCCCAATACAATTGAAGAAAAGAAGGGAGTTGACCTTGAATCCCTGGAACTCTCAAACATTCTATAGGTCATAATGCAAGCTTCAGTACCAATTTGGTTGATAGCCAATGGGTAACAGAAGTAAACCTCCCGCATGACGATATATCTGTCACATTAACTTGTGTACAGATCAATGTTTGCATGTGGATGAGCTAGCTTATGGCATCCTGGATTACATCGCAGATTAATCTTAGTACATACAACAAAAGAATTCATGGAGCTAATTAGGTGATCCTTAGTACAGGTTCGGTTGAAAGCCCATCTGGCACTGGCAATATCCTGACAAATACCACATAAATGAACTCAATCGCACACACAGGGATGTGAAATAACTAGGTCAAAAACAAGTCTGATTCATACCTTGTTCAAAAGTCTTGTAAGATAAAGTACAGTCGTGGCTAGTGAGTCAAAACCGTCTGAGTCTCAGGAAACCCTAGCTACATTTCTAAACCAACTGTGCTACTTTTCATCCTTACAATACCATAAAAAAAAATACAAAAAAAAAAAAAAAAAGAGAAAACATACAAAGTCATGCATTACAGCAATCGCCTAAAAACAAAATAACAGAGCTCTAAACAGTCTATGGTGCCATAGCCAAACATCACAAATCCTATTCATCCATTTCATATCTGCATATCACATATAAATATATAAAAAAAAAAAACATTTGCATTCATTATAGCATATGCATCCATCAAAATAAATCAACATGCATACATCCATATTCATCAACCATCATGCACAAGATCAAAGAAAATCAAACAACAAAAACAACAAATAAAAGCAACACAAAAACAAACAACAATAACATTGCCAGACACAAGTGCTCTTGCATAGCAAAATTGATGTCGGGGTTTACATTGTCACTATCCTACTCCCGAAGAAGGCTACCATAGCCGGACCGCTCCACGGGAGGACGGATTGCCAACAATTTAATCACCAAATGGTGTCACAAAAAAAACAAAAACAAGAAAAAATGCAACAAAAACAAACAGCAATAACATTGCCGGACAAAAGTGCTCTCGCACTTAACCTCTTGGCAAATAAAATCGATGTCGAGGTCCAAATTATCGCTCTCCTACTTCCCCAAGAAGGCTACAATAGCCGGACCGCTCCACGGGAAGTTAGGTTTTCGATGATTTCACCCCATTCAGGCATCACCAAAAGGGTTAACACCCACCAAAAATAGGTCCATATGTTGGAAAAATTGCACACGCTTAACGGTAAACCCTTAAAAGGCACCCTTGCACAAGTCATCTTGGGTCAAGTGACTCGTCGCTTCTCTCACAAAGGTCATTCCCTCATCGATTCGTCGCTTTAGGGGGTAGTCACACTTAGTCACCAACCAACAATCACACACCCAATTAAGGAAAACGACATGCATTCAAAGAATCATTGACAAAGACAATCACGCTCCTGCTTGGGGCAGTAAACAAGCAACAATCAAATCAATAAAAAACTTGGCATTTCGTGAATCATGAATACAAGGTTCCCCTGAGGTAAAAACGCCCTTCGCCTATTCATGACTGATCAATGTCTAAGTTCAAGTCACACCTCACCAAAACAGGTTAACACTTGAAATCAAATTCCTTAGCTCGTCAGAAGTAAGGATTCAATAATGAATGCCCTTTCCATACTTGGGGCATCAAAAGTTTGTTAGGTTACCAAGAAACCCTAATCATTAGTGCTTTGGTTATCTATTTTTGCTCAGCACTGCGTCACCCGTAGCGCTTCCCAAAAAGGGGCATCTGTAGACACCAAAACAGCACCCATCCAATTATGTGATCGCAAACACTGATCGCTTTGACAAAAACAGCCCCTAGGGCAGCCCTCAAAGGTCAAACAGTGGTCCTAACCACTTCCATAGCAATTTTGTAAGGTCAGGAAGCAATTTGGTCAAATTCCTTAGCTCGTCAGAAGCAAGGATTCAAGAATGCATGCCCTTTCCATACTTGGGGCATCAAAAGTTGGTTAGGTTACCAAGAAACCCTAATCATTAGTGCTTTGGTTATCTATTTTTTCTCAGCACTGCGTCACCCGCAGTGCTTCCCAAAAAGGGGCATCTGTAGACACCAAAATAGCACCCATCCGATTATGTGACTGCAAACACTGATCGCTTTGACAAACACAGCCCCCAGGGCAGCCCTCAGAGGTCAAACAGTGGTCCTAACCACTTCCATAGCAATTTTGTAAGGTCAGGAAGCAATTTGGTACATTTAGACACTTTGCCCAGTACTCGTCTCACCCAGGGATGATTACTAACTTGCAATCATCTCACCCAGGGACGATTGTTGTAATTGTCCCACCTAGGGACGATTACCAAGTTTAACGGGCAAAACGACAAACGACGCCAAGTGGCAGCCCAAAACAGTCAGTTGATGACTCCTGCCTTGCACGCGTGTGTAGGTGGACAGAAGGGCCGTTAGAGGACTGTCACAAGAAGCAATTATGAAAACACAAGTCAATGGAAGACTCCCATCCCTCATGGGAAGACAAGACTGCCACATGGCGCCTATGACGAACACATGGCATTTGTGCTTCCCTCCCAAAAGAGACCCCTTGGGTCTATAAAAGGTGGGACTTTTCTCACCCAAGTCATACAGGTTGAAGGAGTTTTCAAGCAACGAAGTGCTGTCGAATTGGAGACCCACTTGCATCCCCTTTTATTCATCTTACCACATCCACCAATATCTTTTGCAAGGGAGGTTGTTGGTTGGCTTTTGGAAGCTTGAATCCGACCCAATTCCAACACATGGACACCTGAACCAACCAATTCGCCGACCCCCCACTCCCTAAGAGATTTTGGGCCCATCCCAAGTGGATTGGTGCCAAAATCAAGTTCCATCGGTGGGCTGCCCACTTGGGCACCCCGCACCTTTTGTATTTAGTTGTAGTTCATTTTCCGTCATTTGTTCATATTCCATGTTATTCTCTTCTGTTCAATAGTTCAGAATCTTGAATCTTGATTTCAAAATGTTTTCATCGAATATTATCATGCCTTTGTTATTTTGGTTGTCCCACTGACTTGCAGGTAACAACGTCTAATTTCTCGGTGATGGAGGCCAAATTGGGAGAATCCGACCATCTGGGTCGTCCCAAAATGGCCCCAATTACATAACCCCCTTGTTTGTAGGCGTTTTGCAGGTCTCGGGAATCGACATTGGAGCAGCGGCAGGTCGGCTTCTTCAACACAGTATCAATCGTCCCTGCAGGGGACGATTAACAGTAGCAATCGTCCTTCCAGGGGATGATTAACAGCAGCAATCGTCCTTTAAGGGTACGATTAACAGCAGCAATCGTCCTTCCGAGGGACGATTACCAGGTAAAAGCAGATTGGCCGGCTGTCTCAGGGGCAATGGCCTTTTGGTAACATTTTCCGTCTTCTGTCAAGTTTTCAAGCCATTTGGACTTACTGTATTTACTGTTTCAGGCAGATGTTTACATGCATATTTCGTGGATTTTAGAGAATGAACCCCTTTCATTTGCAGCAGGTGCTACTAACATTTTCATTGTTTCTTTGATTGCAGGAAAAGCAATCAGAGGTGAAGAACTTATCCACATCAGCGACGACAGCATCTTGGCCCGCCCATTGCAATCGTGGGCACGCGGGAAGAGGAAGACTAGGTCACACATTGTAATGAAGACAAATTTAACGCTCCTAGCCCCCAAAAGGGGAGGAGACGTCTATGTAACCGAGGATAAGATATTTGAATAAAGAGGGCTGTGATTTCTTTGCATCTTGTCTTTCGTTTCCAAGTTGTCTCCTTTCTGTGTTTTAGTGCATAGGATCAAAGCATTGCATTTTTGTCTTATGTTGCATAACTAGTGTTTCCTTTGCCCGGAATCTCGTGCTTTCACTTTCTACTTTCGCAATAGCTATTGTCTACATATGATACTGGTGAACCATACATAAAATTTCCCCATGAGGATCATTACATGTGGAGCACTAGTAATTGGATTCAATTGGAGGCGTAGAAGGTTTATCTTATTGAATAGCATACACTATTTCCGGTTTGGGTACTTGTTGATTGAAGCTTGATCTTTTTTTACTTGTGGAAACCTTCTTGGATTAAAGTTCCTTTAAACTTCCATCCTCTTCATTGAAGTCATATCATTGGTCAAATATTTGATAGCCATCCATATATCTAGGAGGACTATCAACTAGGGTCAAGTGTTGGTAAGGCACGTATTAGAGCTAAGCTTGTATTGCTGAAAGGGTTGGTAATCTAGACCATTTTGGGAGATCTATTGTAGGAGCTAAAGTAGGATATGATGTGATTGTACTAGAGACCTGAGGGAATTCTAGGAATATATGTATTATAATTTTGGGTGATAATATTCCAATAGCAATGAGGTCCTTCGCTACTTTTAAGGCTTCCTAAAATATTTCTTAGAAAGTAAATACTTAAGATTGTCTTATTGACATCCCTAGATCTAAGTTAAAATCCCATAGATAATAATACATTCTCTGCTTATTTGTTGTCCTAAGGCCATTAGGTACCCTTTTCCATGTACGACTAAACCTGATGTTAAATTCAACTATCTCTTCTTGTGGGTGTTTTTGCATTACTATAAACTAAGTAGGGAGAAAGGGTCAGCCTATTCATTAAATGCTTCTACCAATTTACTAGAAAGCTTAGCCCATGTGGCTATTGTTTGATCTAGGATAGTTCTATTCATTAAATTCTTCTACCAATTATCTCTTAAGGATATAACGAAATTTTTTACCATAAAGTTTTCTTCTGTGTTATTGTGAATTGTTGCTAGTGATGCCACATATTGATAGTGTTCATTAGCGGTCTTGCTAGTGCCATTATACGTAGGTAGAGCTTTCAAAGCAATTGGGAAAATTGGGTTCTAGACTGTCATATTTAGAGAACCCACATTATTCCATGTAGGATAGGGATGGATGTTTTGATTTTGATTAGCATTCATTATCACTACTTTGTTTACTAAAGTAGCAAAAGTAGGATTGGTTGTGCTAGAAGATCCATTGGAATTTGTACTAGGAGGAATTACGAGGGAAAAATTTATAGTATTGGTTGATCTGGTAGTAATGACAAATAAAAAATTTGATATAAAAGATAATACAGGATTTACTCTGATACTACCAAGGTGCAATTCCAAAAACTAAATGGGTTCTTTTGAATTTTTTGCTTTTGATCTAGTTCTCATGTATTTGAATACTTAACCAGAAACTAGATATAAAAATTTGTTGGGTTTGATATTCTAAATGGAGTCACCAAGTGATTTAAATTTAAAAAAATTAAAGACGAATACCAAATATTTAACCTATGTATGTAGTGGGATTTGGTCCCACAAGGTGTTCCATAAATTATTGGTCCAAAATTTGCCTATGGTTGGTTATTGCACCCAAGACATGGCCAACATTGAATGAACAATCAAACTATAAGGCTTAACTAGTTCAATCTCTAGATAAATTTGGTTCCTTTGAGTAGTTTTAACTAGCTAAAAATTAACTACGTGGAAGAAAAGAGTGCTTGAAATAGATATAAATGTAGTCAAGTCTAGAACTTGATATGGTGCATATTAAGAAACAACAAGAAATGCGATAAAATCATGAAAGGAAGCAAATACTGCAACCTTCTAACAGACCAACCAACTACTTACAATACACAAAATACATCTAATCACTATTAAGCTTTACATATTGGTATTTTTAGAACTAAGAAATAACCATAAAGAAGAATCTAGAAAGTAGAATTAATGTTATGCATATTTACTTAGATAGATTAGAAACATTCATCCATTCATACATACTTGTTTTACAATATATTTGAACTAGAGGTTAAACAAAAATATTTATTGCATTTTTCATTACAAAAGTATTAGCTCATACAACTTGTAAATGCCTACGAGCCGACCCCTTGACAAGAGGTTGATACTATTATTTATAATCCCTTGATGGTTCAGTATTTTTTTTTGAAAAAATTGAAAAAAACTTATATTAAAACAGAGAACAATTACAAAGGGGGAGAAAACTCATCCCAACCAGGAGCAAGAAGCAAGACTACAACAAGGCGCAAAAATGCGACATGTCATGAAATCACGACATATCGCGATATCGCGACCGAAAACTAGCCGAGGCCACGTCAGAGAAACAAGCCGCGAAAACACGACATGTCGCGAAATCGCAACATGTCGCAAAATCGTGACATGTCGCGAAATCGTGCCATCCAAGCCCCAACGCACCTAAGCATCCCAAACGTCACGAAATTGCGACGCTACAACCGAAAGACGCCCAGTAACCAAAGGTGTCATGAAATCATGATGAAATTTCCAAAGGGCGCTTGTTCACCAGAAATGTCGCGAAATCGCGACGAGTTCTTCCCTTGACACCAAAACTGCAAAAGGGTCGCGAAAGCGTGATGAGTTTTCTCCATGGCGCCAGTTCTCCAAAAATGTTGCGAAATCGCGACGAGTTTTTCCCTTGGCATCCAAACTGCAAAAGTGTCACGAAATCGCGACGAGTTATCACCGTGGCACCCGACCTTCAAAAGTGTCGCGATATCGCGACGGTTTTTCCCCGTGGTGCCATCTTGCCAAAAATGCCGCGAAATCGCGACGATTTTTCCTCTTAAAGCCGAATCGACAAAAGTGTCACGAAATCACGACGGTTTTTCGCCTCGGCGCCCATCCTTCAGAAGTGTCGCGATATCGCGACGGTTTTTCCCCGTGGTGTCATCTTGCCAAAAATGTCGCGAAATCACGATGATTTTTCCTCTTAAAGCCGAATCGACAAAAGTGTCACGAAATCGCGACGGTTTTTCGCCTCGGCGCCCATCCTTCAGAAGTGTCGCGATATCGCGATGGTTTTTCCCCTTGGTGCCAGCTCGCCAAAAATGTCACGATTTTGCATCGATTTTTCTCCTGGACGTCCTTTCAACAAAAGTGTCGCGATATCACGACGGTTTTCCTCCAAAGCGGGCAGCCTTCAAAAGTGTCACGAAATCACGACGGTTTTTCCCCTTGGTGCCAGCTTGCCAAAAATGTCGCGAAATCGTGACTGTTTTCCTCCTGTGCGCCTTTTCAAAAAAAGTGTCGCGATATCGTGACAAATTTCCTCCAAGGCGGGCCTCCTTCAAAAGTGTCGCGATATCGCAACGATTTTTCCTTTCATCAACCATTCAACAAAAATATCGCGATATCGCGATGGATTTTCCCCTTGGGGCCTATACTCCAAAAAGGTCGCGATATTGCGATAATTTTTTCCCTTAACGCCAATTTTGCAAAAGCGTCACAAAATTGCTATGGCTTCCAGCCACAGGCTCTGACGGTGCAAAAGGTCATGAAAACGCGACAGTTTCCCTCCAAGGGCCGTAGCAGCAAAAATAGTCGTGATATCACGACAAAAACCTCCCTTAGTATTTTCTTTGCTCATTATCATAAGAAACGTTCCAGGCCCTGCCGAATCATCTCATTCTCCAAGGGCATATCACTGTGTAGCTGTATCCCAACCTCCTTCTCAGCACCCAACTTTGCAAGGAAATCGGCCGCTTTATTGAGATTTCTACTCGCATAAACAGGGATCACGTCATCCAGTTCTCTCCAAAGCTCCTTGATTTGAGAGACCAAAGACCTCAACCTCCATGCTGTCAAAGTAAAGTTCCTCATGCAGTCAAGAGCTCCAACCAAAATCTGAGAGTCAGATTCAACAATCACCTTTCGATGGCCCTGGTTAACTGCCCAAATAGAAGCAGCTCTAATAGCAATGGCTTTAGCTTCATTGTTTGTAGTTCTACCCAAACCCTACAGCTCCCAGTAGAGCACAGTGCCCTCATGATTTCGACAAACCACACCAATGCCAGCATTGCCCGGGTTGCCCTTAGCAGCTCCGTCAGTATTGATTTTAATACACCCATCGAGAGGAGGTATCCAGTGGGCTCTAACCTGCTCCTCGTGTACTTCCACCCCCTCATCCACTGGCTCCGAATTAACCTGAGAATCCTCTTTTGCATGGACGACAACTATTTCAGAGACTTTGCTCCAGATGACCTACCAAACACCATCAAGCGTGGAGAACGTTTCTCAAAATATTCATGCATTTCTCTCCAGCCACATCTACCACCAAATGAAATTTAATCCAAGCTCCCAACCGGTACGAAGAGCTTTAGATTTAAATCTACCTCTCTTCCATCTATTCAGAATATTAATCCGATTCAAATCACCATTAAGCTGGATTTTAAAGTGAGAGAACCAGCGCATCCAAATCTGGCGCGTGAAGGGGCAATCAAACATTATATGGTCAGTTGTTTCCTCGTTCTTAAGGCATAGGGTACATTGAGAAGGACCTATGATACCTCTGCATCTAAGGTTGTCAAAAGTGAGAATTCCATTATGCAAAACCTGCCAAGCAAAAAAATTCACTTTCGGCCAACCCTTGGATTGCCAAATCTGTCTCCAGTCCGCAACCAGGAAAGCAGGTGGGGGAGGCTCAGGGAGGATGTTATCATAACCATCTTTGACAGTGTAAAAACCAAAGGCTCCCGAAGCCCCAAGCTAATTCATCCTCATCATCGCTCCCAGTGAGAAATATTTCATTCAAGATTCTGGATAAGGTGGGTGCTAGCTCCGGAGGGATTGAAATTGGCCACTCCTCCAACTTCTTAAAATTCTTAAACTTATACCCTCCCAGTTGAGTAGTATTGAAATAAATCTCAATTCGGACCCAGCCCTTGGATTCTATGGCAGCTTTGATTGGGAGTAACTCAGGGAATTCAACCGTGATGGGAGGAAACTGATCCCAAGAATCAGACCAAAATGGGCTTTATCCCCCCTCCCCACTTTCCAAAATAGCTGGTCTTTAATAACTTGAGATCCAAGCTTGAGAGCCTGCCAAACTAAGGATCCAACACCCTCCAAAGAGAAGCGGCCCACCTCACTGGGACTGACATGACCCAAGTACTTGCTAGTAAGAATTCTACTAAATAAGGAAGTTGGCTGGGAGATCCATCTCCAGTACAACTTTCCAGCCAAGGCTTTATTGTTTAACCTGGATCCTCTCAGACTCCTAGCCCCCCTTTTACCTTGGGCTGGGTAACCTTGTCCCGCTCACTAAGGCCCACTTTCTCTCTCCCTTTGGTCCTTCCCACAAAAACTTTCTAGCCATTCTATCCAAATCTTTCCAAATTGAAAGCGGGGCAGCCAAGATAGAGAATTTGTAGATAGGCATGGCTTGAATGACTGACTGTAAGAAAGTTACTCTGCCACCATAGCTTAACCACTTGTGAGACCAGTGATTAATTCTTTCCCGGATGCCCTCAAGCAAGTGCCTCCAAGTGTCAAGTTTCAGCTTTTTGAAGTGCAAGGGAATCCCCAAGCAAACCACCGGAAGAGCAGATCCTAGTAAATCCCGAATTTCTAAAATTTTATTCTAAGCCTGTGCTCAAGATTGAAGAAGACCACCTTGGATTTGCTGTCATTTATAACCTATTGAGTAGCCCGAAGATAAACATTAAGGGTATCTCTAATCGATCTTGCTTCCCTAAGGCTGGCAACTCCCATCAAACCCATGTCATCCACAAACTGAAGGTGCGATAAAACTTCATCCCCCACCCTGACACCCAATAATCTGCCTTGCTGTCTTCTCTTCAAGAAAAGTCTGCCAAGACCTTCAGCCATAATCAGAAATAGATAAGGAGAGCAATGATCTCCCTTGCGGAGTCCTCGAGAGGCTCCAAAAGGCTGCGAAGGAAGGCCCTTGATAAGAACAGAGTAGGTCGGGGAAGAGACATAGCTCATGACCCACTCAATCCAATCCTGAGAGAAACCAAAAGCAGCCATCATTTTGACCAGAAAACTCCATTCAACCCTGTCATAAGCCTTGGACATGTCCAGTTTTATGAACATCCCTTTATTTCTAGAAGTGTGCATTGAATGAATAGCTTCCTGAGCCAGAACCACCCCATCCAAAATCTACCGACCCTCCACAAAACCTCCTTGCTCGGAGGAGATAATTCTGTGAAGAAGGGGTTTTAGACGCTCAGCCATTACCTTGGTGATTATTTTATACAACACATTACATAAGGCAATAGGCCTATAATCTGAAATCTGACTCCCCTCCTCCCCTTTTGGGATCAAGGTGATGAAAGTGTGATTTAGAGCTTTAAGCATTCTATTGTTTTCTCTGGATTCCTCAACCACAACTCTAACATCTTCCTCTAAGCAATCCCAGAAGGCCTAAAAAAACTCAATGGGGAAACCATCAGGACCTGGAGTTTTACCAGTACTCATTCCGAAGACAACAACTGTCAGTTCATCTCTATCAATAGGTTTGAGGAGAGCCTGATTTTCACCCTCAAAAATGAGAGCAGGAATGACAGAAAGAACTTCATTTTGGGCCGAAGCATCTTGAACCGGACTCTCCTTAAAAAGTTTAGAGAAATAATCCATAGCATGAGAGTGAATATCTGGAAGAGTGTCAAAGGAATGACCATTCCCATCATGCAGGACCTCCATCTTGTTCATCTGTCTTCGGGCACACGCAGCCCAATGAAAGAATTTAGTATTTTGATCCCCTTCCACTAACCAGGTAGTTCTTGCTCTCTGCCTCCAATAAGTCTCCTCCTGATTGTCAATGTCCTCCACCGCTCTACGCAAGGCATCATCCTCATCCTTGATCTATTCAGTGATAACTCCTTCTTTGAACTGCTTCTGGACATCATCCCAACGAACCACCAACGGAGCTCTTTGGGCCTGGAAGTCAGATTTATTAGACCACCTCCACAATTTCAACTGAGTTTTGACATATTGAAGTTGTTTGTGAATTTTGAACATTGCTCTCCCATAAGCTGGATGGCCTTCTTTCCACCACTGTGGAATTTTCTCCCGAAGTTCTTCTTTCTGTAGCCAGAAATTCTCAAATCTAAAAGGTTTGTGAATATGTCCTCTTCCAGTCCCACCTTCCAACAGAATAGGGCAATGATCAGAAACAGGGCCTGCTAAAATCTGAAAGTTAATGTTCCATTTTACAAACGTCTCTTCTGAAAGCAGAAAATGATCTAGTTTCACCTTCCTACTGTGTGGCTCCCTCCTTTTATTAGTCCAAGTGAAGTTATTGCTAGGACATTTAATGTCCACAAGGTGTAAAGCCTGGACTTGGGCAATCATGAGATGGTCCCCTGTATCCAGAAAGGGTGTTCCCCATTCCTATTCTCTAGAAGATAATTTGGCATTAAAGTCCCCTGCAACAATCCAATCTAGATCTTCC
Source organism: Wollemia nobilis (assembly GCA_028583015.1). Classification (NCBI taxonomy): domain Eukaryota; kingdom Viridiplantae; phylum Streptophyta; class Pinopsida; order Araucariales; family Araucariaceae; genus Wollemia; species Wollemia nobilis. The sequence goes on along the minus strand of JAQPPZ010016829.1, from coordinate 3,810,858 downwards.
ATAGACACTCTCATGTCATGCACAGCCTTCCGTTGTCGCCTCTGACCATCCAGGGTTTGAGATCCATAAAAGTTAGTTATTAAAATGACTTCCGTCGAGACATTATTTTGAAAGAGAGAAGTGAGAACACCCCTCCAGGCAAGGTGATCTATTGCAGACCATACCTGAGAGTTCCACAGAGTCACTATCCCCCCTAAGGCACCTTGGGCTGCCACATCCATATGGCCAGCACCCCTCCAGATTCTGTTAACCATTTTAGACATAAGGTCCAAAGACATCTTAGTCTCTTGTAAAAGCAAGAAATCAGTATTGTTATTTTCTAATAACCTTTGAACAGCAGATTGATGGGTTCTGCTGTTTAAACCCCTCACATTCCAAGATTGTATAATCATGGGTTACCCTGAGAGCAATAAGAATCAATTTTCCTCATTGATCCTTCCATGATCAATTTGTCTCCTTGAGCTGCTAGCAGCTCCTTATTAGATCTCCGACCTGCTCCCTGAGAATTGCTATTTTTTGGTCTTTTTTCCAGCTGAGTTATCCCCAAGGATGGCCTTTCTCTGCTCTTCTCTGCTATCCCCATGTGGACATCCTGAGATACTGATTGCTCAGGGTTATGGACTACTAAGGCACCAGAAGACACTGGCTGTGATACTTCACATAGATCAACTATCTGCTGGATGACAGGGGGAGGTGAGAGGGGGGGCTGTCCAGGAATATTTGAAGTTTCTTTGACACCCTCCAAACCCTCCATAGAGTGATCCTCTTCATCAACCAAGGATTTAAAAATCTCATACCTATTAGTAGGCCTGAGATTAGATTGCTCCTTTCCCTCCTTTTTCTTGGATCGTCTTCTTCTTCTGGGTTGTTCAAAACCTTCTCTTGAAACGTTCTGGCTCGGACTAGAGCTATTAGGATCTATATTAGGAGCGACCTTATCCTCCTTAGGTAGGTGTGGCATATCCGAAGGGGCCTCCATTTTGGAGTTCATATTAATAGGACAAAAATGGGCAAGATGCCCATGCTTATGGCAAACCCGACATCTGAAGGGAAGGGCCTCGTAGTCAAGCTGTTGGATCCAGGTATGACCTGCCAGTTCAATATCCAACTCAATCGAAAGAGGCTGGCTGAGATCCATCTCAACACAGATTCATGCATAGACTACCATGCTCCCTTCAATAGTATCTCTGGCAACCCCAATATGTCTATCGATCGAATTGCCAATCATGGCCAAAACCTGCTCCCCCTAGAACTCCATAGGAAGGGCGTATAATCTAATCCACACTGGTATAGTAGTGGGTTCAACACGAGGGTCGAAGCCCACCCGCCACGGTTGAACAAAAAGGCCTACCAAGCCATGGTTCTTCTTTTCTGACTCAAAAGCCTTATTTCTGTCGGCCAGAGCCGAGAAAATAACAATAAAATAACCATTACTGATAAACCACAATGAGTACTCACCGTAGGGTTCCCATTTTTGAAGGATCCATGAATGCAGGAAGTTCTGGGAGGGGCGGATGCCCATAAACTTGTAGATTAGGTCATGGTTCGCTCTGTAGAGTACTGATTCTTCAACCATGCTAGGTTCGATGATGATCTTTAACCTGGAGTCAGCCTACGGTAGACAACCATTCACCCGATGAGCTGACGGTCGATTCCCAACTGCCGTGAAGATCTTCTTGTATGCCATTTTTTGCGCTTCAGTAGACTTCGGGGAAGAGTCGCCTTTGAAAATATCAGCGTAAGAGCTAGTGTTTCCAGAGTCAGGGGCCGGAGAAGTCCCCATTGGACCCTCCAGGGGCACCAAGCGGATCTTCAGATCCCTCAAAACGTAAATGCACTTCAGTAAGATCGTAAAAACCAGAGAAAAATCGAAGGTTCAGAATCTCAGGTTCAGAGGATAAAATCGCCAGAGCTCGTTTTCCCGCCGTCGAGGTGACATGAATTTTTCTTCAATATTTTAAAATACAAAATTAGCTTAATTAAAAGTTGTTACAACAATATACCAGGTGGTCAATCTAGTACAGGTATTGTGCAGTGTCATTGGTCCAAAGATAAAATATAAAAATAAATCCCTAAAAATAATATGATTGCTCCAATTGGATGAGGAAAAACTACTCTGCTGGGGTTTGATGAAGAAAAACTGCTATGCAAGGATGGCAACAGCTTTCGGAGGAGGTCTAAAAATTGGAGGAATATCATGATGGCATCGGGTCCAACACAAAGAGTGCATGCTCGTGATGTTTTTTCATCTAAAAATGACTAGAAGAAACATGATTTCCCAGTGCATGTCGGGAATCACTTTTTAAATAACAATGTATATTTGGAATGATGTGAAGCCAAGACAGTTCTAGTGGTTCAACCAGACTCGATGGCGGAAGATATGGAATATCTAACCAAACATGCCCTTATTGGAAAAATTTTGGGTATCCTAATTTTTCTCCCCTTTGTGGAGGCTTGGGTCAGGAAGACTTGGAATATTGAAGGTGATGTGGAGGTGATGCTGCATATGAACAACTATTATGGTGGTTTTTTCTTGTATTGCAAATCATAACAAAACATTTGAAGGGGGTCCTTATTTCTATAACCACGTGGGACTATTTCTTAAACCCTGGCATGTGGTTTTCAACCCGTCAGAGGAGAGGTCATCGTGGGTTCTAGTATGGGTGCGTCTTCCATGGCTCTTGTTAGAATTTTGGAGAACTGATATCTTGCATAAGATTGCCCTTCTGCTTGGGAAGCTGGTTGGACCGTCACAATAGACAATGGATAAAAATGTAATCTCTGTTTCTTGTATTTTTGTTGAAATTGACTTAAATAATCTTATTCCAGATTCTATTGAAATACATTTTGGATCAACTACATGGGTTCAAAAACTTGACTATGAAGCTCTTCCATTTCATTGCTGGATTTACCATGAATATGGCCACCTGCAAATAAAATGCCCTAATTTTGTCCCACCTATGGCTTCAAATCCTGGGCCCTCTTGGTCTGGACAAAGCTTGGATAAAGGAAAATCTCGGATAAATAAATGGGAACAAGATAAGGAAGGTTTTGTTCCAATAAAAGCCTAAAACAAAGGACGAAAGGAAAATAAAGACCTTAAGGATAGCTAGCAAGATGCTCTAGTCAACCATTTTAAACTATTAGATGATATTGATAAGTGCATGGAGATACCTGAAACTTCGCTACTTGATGCAAATATAACAAGGCCGAATCATATGTCTCTTCTTGAGGTGGAACTTAAGGAATCAGATCTAGGGGGTTTAAATGAAGAACACAGGGCTTTGAATCTGAGTATATGGGACATGGTTGGTTCTAGCCCTATAAGGGAAACTATTTTAAAAAGTGGTACTTATTTAGTTATGCCCTCTCCTGCTCAGACACTGATGCAGTCCTTAGACTACAAAACTCCTATGGTGTTGGGATTGCAACATAAAATAATTAAAAAATGTTTTTTGGATAAGAATATGAAGGTGGGTCGAAAGAATGACCGGGATAAAATTAAGTTAATGAGGGAGACTTTGGTGGAGTCATTCTTGGTGAGAACATTGGACTCCCATTTTTATAACCCCCAAAAATTATTATCCTCTCATGGAATGTAAGGGGGTTGAACATCATCCCCAGACAAAAAGTTGTTTGTGATTTGGTTCGTGTGCATTCTCTAGATGTGGTGTTTATTCAGGAGACTAAATTGGCTATTGATAGTATGTTAAATAATACTTCAAATTTGTGGATAAGTGGGCAATTCCAGTGTACTAGTGCATGTGGATATGCTGGTTGCATCGCTTGTTTATGGGATCCGGTTATCCCCTCTTACTTGGATTTCTAGCAGATGGTCTATTTCGATGGTTAGGCATGATAATAAATCTGGTGAACATCCTACTTACAAATGTGTATGCTCCTATTGATTACAATGGTAAAGTGAATTTGTGGGAGCACATTTTCTTTTTGAGAAGTTTGGATCCCCTCTACCCATGGATTTTTTTTGGAGACTTCAACTCTATCACTTGTTTGGAAGAGAAACGTGGTGGCGTAGATCGTCTCAAGCCTTTTTCTTCTATCTTCAATGATCATATCCAGACCCTCAAATTGGTTGAAATCAATCCAGATAATGGTATCTTTACTTGGCACAATAGAAGGTGTGGGGAAGCTTCCATATCAAAGAGATTGGATAGGTTTTTGATATCTAGTTATTGGATGGGTAATAACATAAGTGCTAGTTTTGTGATTCTAGAGGGTAGGGAACCTGATAATTGGTCTATAAAACTCTTTGATTTGGAGTTAGGGTTAAAAAATAATCCCTCCTTTAAGTTTCAACTTATGTGGCTTCATTATCCTAAGCTTCATGATTTCATGCGAGGCTAGTGGACCATTGGAAAACATCCTCATGGCACCGCTATGTATTACTTTATGAAGTGAATACAATTTGTAAAACATAAATTGAAGAGATTGAATAGATTGAATTTTGGGAATACTTCCTTGGCTAATTTGGTAGCTCTTAGGAGGATGGAAGAATCTTCAAGGAAGATTAGATATCAGGGATTCATGAAGGAGCTTCTTTTTGAGGAATATGAGGCTGTGAAAGACCTTGTTGAATGGGAACTAAGGGAAGAATTTTTTTGGAAACAAAAAACTCGAGTAGATTGGCTTCAAGAAGGGGATAGGAACACAACCTCTCTTATGAATTCTTAGGGTGCTCTACTATCTTCTATCAAGGATATTTCAAAAGAGACTAAGAGGTTTTTTTCCTCTCTCTTCAAAGAGGACTCTCTATCAAATGATGAGAATAAAAAGCTTATTCTAATATGTATTCCAGCGAATGTTTCTAAAGAGATGAATGAGCACTTGATGGGTCCAATTTTCCTTGAGGAGTTGGAAAATGTTGTATTCAATATGAAAAAAAAAATCCCCAGGCCCAGATGGATTCTCGATTGATTTTTATAAAGAGTTATGGGATTTAATCAAATTTGATCTTTTGGAGGTGGTCCATGAGTCCCAAAAGAAAAAAAGATGCTAAGGGCCCTGAATGCTACCTTTGTGGTGCTTATACCCAAAAAAGAGGGAGCAAATTCCTTGGATATTTTCAAGCCTATTGCTCTCTACAATGTTGTGTATAAGATCATCACAAAAATTATTGCTGAGGGGTTGAAGATATGGTTGAGAAAAATCATCTCTGAGGACCAAGGAGGGTTTGTTGTTGGCTGGCAAATATTGGATGGGGTTGTTATTGCTACAGAAGATATTCACTCAATGGAAACTTCTAAGAAGAAAACTATGTTCATTAAGTTGGACATGGCCAAATCCTATGATCGGGTTAGATGGTCCTTTCTTCAGAAAGTTCTTACTGCTTTTAGATTTGAGGAGGAATGGATTAGATGGGTGATGAGCTATGTTTCTTCTTCCTCATTCTTTGTTCTTGTTAATAATGAGCCATCAGAGCTATTTGAGGCCTCAAGGATATTGAGGCAAGGATATCCTTTATCTCCTTATTTTTTTATCATTATGGCGGAAGGGTTGGGAAGATTACTCAAGTCTCAAGTCATGGAGGGTCTCATTTAGGGGTGGGAGTGGGATAGTAGTTTGCCATCTCTTTCCCACATTAAATTTATTTATGATACTACTTTGTTGGGAGCTGCCACTATCAGGGAAGCTAGAAATATTAGACAATCTCTTGACATATATCTTGCTGCTTCTGGACAGTTGATTAATGAGGACAAGTCTTCTATTTTCTTCTTCAATACCCCTCCTCTTATTCAATCCAGGATTGCTCGCATTATAAGATTCTAGGTTGGGACTCCCCCCTTAATTTATCTTGGTATTCCAATTTCATATCATCCTCTACCTAGATATTCTTGGTAGTCTATGCTTGATAATTTTAGAAGGAAGGTGAATCACTAGACTTTCAGATGGCTATCCACTGCAGGTAGAGTGTTGCTTTTAAAATCTATTGTTCAAGATTTACCCATTTATAGATGTTTTGTACAAATAGCTCCCTCTCACTTCATCAAGGACATGGATGATTTTTCAAGATAGTTTTATGGTCTAGAAAACTTGATCAATATAAATGGATTTTGGTTAGGTGGGATTCTATATGTAGGCCAATGCAAGAGGGAGGCCTTGGGTTACGACATACAACTCTTTTTGGGAAATATTTGGCTACAAAACTTGATTGGAGATGGTGTAACTCTCAAGATCAGATTTGGGATAAAATATTATCTTGTAAATACTTGAGAGGTATTTCTGAGGCTGAGATCCCTAGAGTCAGCTTGGTTGGGAAAGGTTCATTTATCTAGGACACTCTGAAAAGAGGAGCTAATTTAATCAAGCAGGGTTTGTTCTGGATTTGCAATCAGGGATCAGATGCTCTTTTTTAGGAGGATTCTTGAGATGGCCACCCTCCTATCTTGAATAAATATCCTAGGTTATGTTTCCTAAGCATTTTTTTCATGGAAGCAGGCTGGTTTTGTGTGGATGACTTTAAAAAAATCTAGTATTTTGGAAATATGGAGATGTACTGGTGGAAATATCTATAAGAATGGCCCTAGGGGGGACTGGCCAAAGACATAGAGGTGCTTGCTCTTCTTATTATGGGGAGGCCCTATTATTCATTAAGGGTTAAAGATATTCTGTCTTGGAACCCTGATCCTAATGGAACCTACTCGATAGCCTATGGTTATCAGGTTCTTGATAAGAAAAAGTATGGGAATCTTCCTATCACTTGGTGGAAAAAGGTGTGGAACAAATTTGCTTGGACAAAATGTAACTTCTTTCTCTGGTTGGTAGCTCGTAATAAATTTCTCACTTGGGATAATGTGAGGAAGAGGGGATTTTAGGGTCCCTCTTTTTGTGTCCTTTACAGTAAGAATGAGGATGAATCTTCTCATTTATTTTTCCAATGCTCCTTTGCCAGAGACATTTGGCACCGTTGGTGGAGCACCTGGAACCATCCATGTTTTCATGTGCTACCCCTGGTGGATTTTTGGAGTAGTCTAGGTAGACCTTCGACCAAGGCCCCCTTCCTTTGAGTGGCTTGGAATTTGGGCCCTTCTTGCATCATCTAGAAAATTTGGCTCGAACAAAATCGATGCATCTTTTAGGGTAGTTATTTGGTTGTTCAACAGATCTAGAAAATGATCTTGTATATGGTTCAGGAGACCATCCATAGCAAATGTGATGTGGACCCTCTTTTGGATTCTATGGATGTGAAGGTACAACAAGCCCTTGGTCTCTTTAGGGATGGTGTGAACTCTTCTAGCCCTAGTAGGGTTCCTCAGCTTAGCAAGAATATTAGGAGAGATGATAGGTGGAGGCCACCCCATAGAGGATTTTTAAAAATTAATACTGATGGATCGTATAGGGTTAATCATGGATATGCTAGCATTGGTAGTGTTGGGAGAGATTCTACTAGTGGTGTTAGTTTTTTCTTTTCCATTTATAAAGGTGTTCACTCCAACAATTTTATGGAAGCTCTTGCAATTCTTGAGGCCTTGCAGAGGGTGTTTTCTCTTGGCTGGCATAGGATTATCTGCAAGTTTGACTCTCAAATTGTGGTTAATATTTTAAACAGTAAAAGGGTGGTGGAATTTAATTGGCAGTTGGCCTTTGTAGTCATTCATATTATTAGAATGAGTGAAGAGTTCGAATTTATATTCTTTGTGCACATTCCAAGGGAATAGAATGTGGTTGTTGATTACCTAGCCAAAATGGCTTCTGAGCTATTGGATCCTTGGAGTATCGATAACTAGGAGAGTCTCCTATCTGGGGACTCTCAATGCTTGTGGGAGTTGATCCACAAGGATGTACAGACTTAATGTGGTTTGTTCTTGTTGTCTTTTTTGGGTGTCATTCTAGTCTAGTGGTTTTAGCCTGTTTGGTTATTTATTTGAGTCATGGTTGGAAGCTTAGTTGTACTCTGTAATCCATATTTTTTATCAATAAATTTTTACCCCTTTATTTAAATAATAATAATAATAATAATAATATGATTGCTCCATGACCACAGGTAGGTAGTGGAGGTGATTTTGAAATCTGGTCCATCTATTTTTCTCCTAATGTGCTTGTATTTATTGATCTTGCAACATCTATGGTGAACTAAAATTGTTATGGAATATCATTCTCGATGTAGCTAGTAACATCTATTACCTAGACATGTAGTGGAAACATGACCTATCATGGATCCATGATGCCTTCTTGTACTTGAGCCCTCCTAGTTATCTTTGCTAGTAGAAACCTAACTTGGCATAAAATCGTGACATCTTTTGGTGCTCCTCATCAGTGGAAATAGAAATTATCATAGAATCATGACACTTTTTGACACTCAATCCTTTTGGGGCTCCTCACCAGTGAAATCAGGACCTGTCATGGAATCATGACACTTTTTCGTACTTGGCCCTTTTGGTGCTCCTCACTAGTGGAAACATAACTTATCACAAAATCATGACACTTTTCAGTTATAGACCCTTTTGGTGCTCTTCACGAGTAGAATCAAGACTTTTTATGGAATCGTGACACTTTTTGGTACTTAGCCTTTTTGGTGCTCCTCACCAGCGAAATCAAGACCCGTCATAGAATCATGATAATTTTTTAAACTTAGCCCTTTTTGGTGCTCCTCATTGGTAGAAATATAACTTATTGTAGAATCATAACTCTTTTTGGCAATCGACCCTTTTGGTGCTTCTTGTTAGTAGAATCAGGACCCATTGTGAAATCATGACACTCTTTGATACTTGGCCCTTTTGGTGCTCCTCACTAGTGGAATTAGAACCTATTGCAATATCATGATGGTCCTTCATACTTCAAAATTTCTAGGAGCACATCATCACCGTATTTCTTCTGATGTAGTTATTTTGACCTACACCTACCGATGAATTTTATAAAAAAAGCAAACCATTCAACCACCCAAATATCGTTGCGTTTTGATCCAAATTTGGTCAAATCCTGCACTATACGTGAATTAGCAATCCAAAATATTGGCTAGCAAATTCACCCAGAATAGCAATTTTCCCAATCTGATGAACAAACTCAACTTCCCCCCCTCCAAATCTTCCTTTTCTATTTTTTCTTGCATCCATCCCAAGGATTTAAAATAGGAGCATGCTTTCCAACCAAGACTGATGGTCATTTGAGCAAACTAATTATTATTTAGGTAAATTAGTGGAGAATTGTGAAATGTATTTAAATAATAGGTAATTATTTTGAAATAAATTAAGGACTAAGAGAGAGTATTGCAGGTTGAATTCTAGAACAAGTTTGTTGCGGATTGAATGCTAGAGCAAGTTTGTTGTTGATTGAAGAATACTTTGGAGACTTCTACTTTCCTGCTTTGATCCATTTTCTTACCATAACTACTTCAACCATAAATGATCAAATAAATGATATCTCCACTATGATAAATTCCTTTAGTAATCATCTTAGCATCATCATTTCATATTCTGCACTTGCATTTCAAATTTAGCATATTTTTCCTCTTAGAAAAGAAGGGTAATTTTTAGCTAATTTATTCCTAATAAAATCATATTTATTCCTCTTAAAACCTATACCATTATATCAAATCTCAGAAATATATTTCCAATGATATATGATATGTCCTATTCTGACAATTTTTGGTCCCCCAAAATGCCAAAAAAACTACACATGGGTCTAGTTATCACGAATTCATGGGCAAGATTTCTTACCTGTGAATTTTCTTTCTAGCCGATAATTCGCACTATCACAAGTTTGGGGGAGAATTCTCGTTCTAGATCCATCCTTGCATCCTGTATATTACATATTATTCATCCTGCATTTGATAGCATACTATCTACTGCACTATTTTGTCACATCATTTCAGCTTTCGTCTATTTGTAAATATATTTACAATTTCATTTTTATTATGTATGGTTATTTAAAATACCAAGGGGATATGACTGATATGCTTTCAATATTAAATATAAAATGGCCCAAGGATACCCCCAAATACTAATTGCAAATTTTAGTGTTTCATCTTATTAGTTGCAAGTCTATCACAAATTCACTTTTAAGATAGAAAACTTGCTTGTAGACTTAAACAAGCAGTAAATTTGATCACATGAAATGAATTTATTAAATAGATAGCAAATATTATTTATTCAGCCATTTGGTGTAGGTAATTTTTCTTTTTGTTCAATAAGTTTTATTTCATCCTCATATTTTCTATCTATATCAAATTTATTTCATTTGTAATTATAGTCAAACATATATGAAAATACAAAAATATATATATACAGATAACATAAATTTTTAATACGTTTAGCTTAGTTAAATTGCTCATTGTTTGTTGTCTTCCTAAAAATTGAATTGCATATAGCTTAAATTTAGTCGTATTCTATCCTAAACTTAGGCATGCGCTATTAAAATAACTCAACAAACATTATACTTTGTCTAGACGTGGAAGTAGTCTATAAATATTTCCTAGTGAACCTACCATAATTCATCAATAATCACCAAATGAGGCACAACACCAGGTGCCTTTCATATCAATGTGTAGACCTCTAATTTCCCATCCCCCTTTGAGGCAGAGATCCATTAGACTGAGGGAAACAGGTGCAAAATTTTAGGTCTACATTCTTTAGTGAATTCGATGTGAAACACCACCCTTTTTATTTTGTTTTTAATTTAAAAAAAACTAAACAAGACCAATAAAATTTGTTTTCCTAGATTATAAAATATAAAAAAAAAACAAATTAAATTTGATCGATTCACATTTTACTTTTATACACCATTCCCTAAAAAAACAACATCCAAAATTTTATTTCACAGTTTCAACTAGTCTAGACATAACGAGAATACACAATGAGGGGGGTCATCCATACTCATGAACCTTCATAAAGATATTATCCTTTATTCTATGCTCAAAAAACTAAAAACTTCTGATCAATATTAAAATTTAGCTGGTCCAACAACCATCATAGTTGTTGAATAGAGCATACATTTCTTTTTGAAGAAGTGTATTGTTGACCATAGTGAAATGGGTGAGGATTGGTAGGACTTGGGCTTCATCGTAACTTGGATTTTATCACCAAGTGTTTGCATGCAGGCATCTAGGTGAAGACCTTAATTCAAGACAAGAAAAATATACCTCTCCAGCTTCTTTCATAGTTTCAAAATGGGTTTTATATGGCTTATTTATAGGTGTGATCAATATAAAAGGAAATAAATTTTATTTTGTGTATGTTATTTCTTTCAAAAAAAACAAAAAAAATTACTACCACTTTCTGGAATTATAAAGAGATCATGGGTCCTGCAAATAGCCTAATTCAATATAAACTTGTTTATGTCACTACCTTGATCATAAATATTGATGGAATTCCATCAATTACATTATTAATTATATCCAGCATTATTCATAATTTCTTCCATATTCAACATTACCCTTATCACAACCTCATATTATTTTATCTCCTCCCTATCAACCAATCCCTCTACAATTTTCCTTTCCACAATATTTCCCATCATAATTTCCTCCACAACAACTAGCATATTCTGCTTTTCAAACCACATATTCACCTCAACCTCTTCATAATAATGGTATTATTCCCACCACACATCCATGTCATGCCTTTCAATCTACATACAATCCTTCTACTTCATGATTGGATTACAATAGAACCACATCATTTAACTCAGGATCATAAAGAGGTAGGTGATCAATTATTAAATATTGTTGTTCCTAATACCTTAAGAAAAATATTATCAAAGGTTCCTCAAAAACCTTCACCACGTAAATTTACTAAGCTCAATCAACCAATGACTATAATCCTTAAGAACTTACTAGATAAAAAAAATATTGAGTTGCCTACCATAAGACAACCTGATACCACATCACATTGGTATAAGTCTGAGCTACATTATGAATATCATAGAGTGGATAGACACATGATACAATCATGTAAGAATTTGAGATGTGTTTCAATATCTGATTTATGGGGGTCTTTTTATTATGGAGGATTTACAACTTACTATTGGTTACAATTCTCTAGTAAACAATCAACCTCCTACACAACAAAAACCCACAACTAATCAAGACATGGGGATTTTCCAAAATTCCTAATTCAATCATCAACAACAAGAAACCAATCAAGTGTCATGTCCTAATGTATCTCATTATAATGATATTATTGATATCATAACATATACTAGAAGAAAGCAAGTTCAAGCTCAATCGACTCAATTTGGTAAACAAAAGACACTAATCATCCAACCAATATTCAAGACCTCTCTTAGTTTTGAAGAATAAGAAGGAAAAGGATACAAGCCTAGAAAATGTACCTTTGGTGTTGAAGTCTCAACCTAAAGTCTCCCTTGATATTCAATAATAGTTGGCCAATCCTCCAGCCAAGATACCCCTTTTAGAACTTTTGCAAACTTCTCATGTCCATATGAAATCCTTGTGGGAGATTCTAAGTCAATAATTTATCCCTTGAGACATCCCTCCTAGGGATATTGCTAGTGTTGTAAGTTATCTTGGGAGTAATCATATTTCATTCTATGATGATGAGATTCCTTCCTCAAATTTACAAGGAGATTCATCTCTTTACATTATAGGGTTTATTGGAGAAACATTTATCAAAAGTATCTTGGTAGATAATGGTTCCTCTCTTAATCTGTGCACTTATCAATTATTCCAAATACTTGGATTAAAGGAGGAATATCTTACTAAATATGATGTCATCATAAAATCTTTCAATAATGAACCCCAAGAAGCTTATGGCACTATAATCCTTCCCCTTAGAGTTGGACCCAAGGTCTTGGATACCTTATTTTATGTGATGTCTTACCTTGCGCATTACAAGCTACTTCTAGTGCTAGACTAGTAAAACAATATTCTCATATAAGGGTCTTGAAAGGCCAAGTAAATAGATAAATTAAGTGTAATGGTATATTGGTAACCAATTTTTCTTATAATGTATCCACGAGTTAAGACCTAAAATAAGGTAAAATATTGAAATGACTGGCTCATCAATGATATGAGGAGACAGTCGATTCAAACATGCTCTTAGAACTGGCATAAAAGGACTTATGTGATGTGGGAAGGTCAACATGCTTCTTTCAAAAGAAACAAATAAGTATTAAACCATTTCATTTTATGATAATTATAAGTATGGTTTATGGAATAATGACTCCACCTAGTACATTTACATAACCAAAACAATGTATGATGTAGGGATGGGTGAGCCTAGTAAACGATACTATATTTGTATAAATATATAATATATATAGTGAGTAGTTAGAAATTAGGTTGTGGTCAGAGCGCTTGGTTCGTAAAGGTACAAGTTTCCTTGTGTAGGAATAGATGGAGTGTAATAGGATGAACACCATGTGAAAACTTTATCTATAAGAAAAGTGTATCTGTTAAAGTAGACCTTCATTGTCTAGTTAGGATGACTAAGAATATAGATGTTTGTAGGAAAAACAATTTAAGGATGAGATCGTGAACTGGCTCCTACTATATCTTTGATATTTGGCTACGAATAATTTTGCCCAAGAGGAGAGGAAGTGCTACCCTGTCAACAAGGTAGATACAAAAAGATAATGTAGAAGTCAGGACCACTGATGTAGGTGCAAAAAATCCTAGTAATGAGAGGGAGGATCTATCTACTATAGTTTCCCTACTTTGTGAGTAAGTGGAAACATAGAAGCAACTATTGGAAGACGTGTTGAATCAAGAAACTCAAGCTAGAAACCCTAGAGGAAGACAAGATAATGAACCCCTTACAGAGGCACAACAGGCCAGAGTTCATCTAGAGGTAGATTTGGGTAAGGATATGAAGCATCTTAAATCTTTCAAGTTCAAGGGAGAGGAAGGCAATGATGCACCCAAAGCTTGGTTGAAGGAGATAGAGACTTTCTGCAACATGAAGAATTATTCCTCTAGGACTCGAATTTCGTATGCCAGTCTACATTTACAAGGTATCGATTTAGATTGGTGGGAAACATTTAGTGGGTAAAAAGGTATTCCGCTACTAAGGGGAATTCACCTACTTTTTCCTACTCCTCGTGGTTACCTTCACCATGTTGTGGCTATTCCACAACTAGCCTCAAATTTTGGGGACCCACCTTTTTATTTTTGGTTTTTGGGGTTTTAGTGGTTTTTGAGTGATACTTTTGGTAAGGAGTCCATACCCATGATTATGATTTATAAGGATTTAATTTCAGGTTTATGTCTACTTTCGTTCATTTGGCAATGTTTTATAGGTTTAAGTTGCTTGTTTTAGTTTTTGAAAAGCTTATTTTTAAAGTTTTACTCTTATTGGTGATTAAATCTTTTAAATATTTGATTGACATTTTAAAATAAAGTAAAACAAATAAGCAATTTAAAAGAAAATAAAATATATATTATTATTATATATTTCATATATATAATAATAATGAGTAAAATTAAAATTAAAAATAAATAATTGTGGATTTTCATTTATGTTTACTTTTTGGATTTATTTAATATGATGTTAGTAGTGTCAAGTTATTTTAAAACTTTAGTTTAATGAAGTATCTTTAGGTTTTGTGTTCATTAGTTGTTGATTTTAATTAAAGTATTGGGTTTATTTTAATTTTATTTTTACTTTATTTAAAGTTTATCTTATACGCGATGTTGTCATGGCAGGTAAAATGTGGCACCGGAGATGGTCAAAGAAATTATAGATGAAATAAATGACTAGGACACAGATTCAAACGTGGAACACAACACCAGTGATGGTGAGGTACAAGGGCATTTATTTCCAAAGCTCTTCATCCAATACTACAAAGTTTCTTACATGGATGGCTGATATAGCACAACTTACATGGACCACTATAGGTATATGTGGCAGCAATTGGATGTACACTGGAAGAAAAACTCAACCATAACATGACATGGAGGACTATGGATATGTACGACCACGCGAACCCATGGAGGCACTGAAGATGCACATGAAATGTTTTTGGATGAGTTTCTTGTATGGGCTACTAGAACAACAATTGAGAGTGCCCGATGATGCTAGGACCAATGCATATACATGAGATCTACTGTAGTAAATGAAATGGAGAGGTAAATCATATAGAAGAGTTGTGGATTCCAATTTCAACGAGACTATGTTAACAACATACAAAAATAGTTGAGTGATAGCTCTTGATCGACGTCAAAAGAGATAGTTGGGAAAGATGCAGTCAGAATAATTACATGACGGCACAACGAACAGAGAAGGCACTTCGAATACAACAGGGACCAGTTTCATGTTTACACAATCAAATCAACAAGGTCAATATGTACACTATCCTTAGGCGTAGACCATGCCATAACACATTGTTGCAAGCATATTGGAAGTGGGCATCACCGTAGCTTTCACCGAGAAACATCTTTCACATTTCGGATGAATGTAGGCGCATAATACACTAGACATGAACGACATGATGGGTGTATTGTAACATCGATGACATATGAGGATGTGGATTCACATCGATAACCAACGATCCAGGTGGTTTTATGTCGATGATCCAAACCCCATGAGATAATGTGGATAGTGAAGAAAGGTTGTGAATGGATGGATTTGGACAATCATGGTGCTATCGATGGTAGCAAGGACACGATATAATTGATTAAGAATCCTGAATAATTGATAGTGTTCCCGTATAAAAATATTAGATAATCATTGATTTGGTAGGGTTCGACAGCACAAACATGGACTTGAGAAGTGGAGTCACTAAGTCACAAGGTTGGGCATTATACAAGTCCACGAAGTTTGGTGTCACTGCCAGGCAGTCGGAGTAATAGCCATGTGCAACAACAAAAGTATGGATATCAATTATAGTAGTCATGTGGTTCCATTCATGGAAATTTAGGAGACATCCATGGCCATCACTCTGCTCACCTATGATTTCTTGGTTTTCTCATTTGTTGACTAAACATGTAACAGAATAACCAGTCAACATATCCAAAGCATGTAGATTTGGAAGGATTCAAGAGGTGAGAATTCATAGTAGAAGAGTTGGAATTAGGTAATGATATTGCATGCATGGATGATAAAATGAGGCAAACATAACGGACATCGAAGGGCATTGCTTAGGTGCTAGGATATGTAGAATTAAAATACATTAAGTGTTAGTATTGAACCAAAGGCTTTATAATGGAAGCATTATAAGAAGGAAATATTTGAAACTTGTTTTGTTTTATTTCTTAAAAAAGCAAACACCTGGTAAAATTAAAGGAGGGTAACACTTCATGGGGAAAGGTGTTATTAAAATGAACAAAGAAGGAAATATTTGAAACTTGTTTTGTTTTATTTCTTAAAAAAGCAAACACCTGGTAAAATTAAAGGAGGGTAACACTTCATGGGGAAAGGTGTTATTAAAATGAACAAAGAATGGTTAATCGAAGCGTTATCGAGAGTAAACTAAGAGGAAATAAATACAAGAGTATGAAGAAAAAAAAAGTTTAAAAACCCATCAAAAGTTTGGAATGATGGTTGGAAATTTTGGGCATGATTGCAGTGGAAAATATGGGCACTAGATCTATTTTCAATATTTTCTTTCCAAGCCAATGGACTAGATTTTCACCATTGATGCCAATGGAAGTTTGTATTCTACACGTGTTGAGCCTGTATTGAAAATATTTTCTGCAATATATTGGAAGTGTAGGGAGTTTTTATGCATGTAAATGGTAGACTCTTCTATTATTTTTAATATATTGCACATTTTCCCTAGAATATTGCACCTCATTGAAGGTTAGATTACATAAATACGGATTACCTTAATTTTGGTTTTATAGGATACTAACTTTTGTAGGGTCTGTGTGGAATTTCTGGATTGCAACATTTATTTTATTTCAATTTCATTCTTATTTTTATTTTTATTTTTCTAACCGTCTTTTTCATTTTTTTTAATTTTTTAAACTAAAATAAAAAATATAAAAGTCCAAAATAGAGTTACATGGGTTGATCGAATAAGCTTTAATATTCCATTTAAAGTACGTAAGTTTTGTTTTAACTAAAATTCAAAATTCCAAATTTATTTGAAGTTCACATTTTTAACAATGATTTTGTAATTTTAGTTTTGCATGATTTCATATTTTAAAGAGGAATCAAATTTCATGCTTTTGCACTTTTGTTTTTAAAGCAATAAATTAAATCCCTTTATGAAAATCATAATTTCATTAAAAGGGGGTAATTTATATGGCATACAAAGGCTATTACATTTTTATAATTAATCATATAGATTTTTTCTTTTCATGCTCAAAGCAATATAAAATCACTCATCATTTCATGTTCAAATGCTAGAGATAGATTTTAATCTTTTCTTTCATGCTCAAAGTAAGGTTTAGAAAAAGGATAAAAATGTGCTAAAATCTACTGAATAAAAAATTTTAAATCTACCTAAAACACCCCAAGATAAAATGAATTTTATTTTGTTCATCGTGGTCATATGAGGGCTAATCACATTTTATTACTTTTAAGTTTCATGAACAATCAATAGCATAGCATAATAAAGTAACATCAACACATGCCCCTTTTTAGTAGTTTCTTGCAAATCACTAAGGTATTCTAGCACTTATTTGACACATTTTTATAAGCATACATGCACACATTAAGTAAAAGGAACCTTGGATAAATGTTTATTTCTTTGCAAGAGAGGGTTTTCTAATAAAAATCCTAACTGTGAGTGTGGTTTTGCAATTGGGTAAAGTTACTACTCAACACACCCCTAGTCAATGGGATATCACCCTATGACCAAGCTCTTCACCTACATCTTTTCCATTTTTCTCCTTCGCATACATACCCATATTGACCTCATCACTCCCTACAACCATTGTGAGCCCCACCTATTCTCAATACACCTCTAATCCTATTCTATGGTACTCACCCTCAACACCTACCACCAACACATCATCATTATCCATCTTCACCTTCCTCATCTCATACACCCTCGTATCTAAACCCATATCCCAACTCACCCATCCCTTCAAGTTCCTCTTCTCCTCTCGCTTCGATACCATCTCCTCCACCTATTGACATCCAACACATTATCACTCGACTTGACAACCTTGAGCTACACTTGAGCTATTGTCAATTTCATTCACCCACTCGCCATTCTGGTTTGACTAATACCCCCTTATCCTCCTCCCTACATATCCCTCGTTCTCGCATGCAACTTCCACCAGATTTAAGATCAATAGTCCACCTCACCTTGCCTAACCCACCTATCCTATGATCATCACCCACACCTTACATCTACCCCATGCCTATCCTCTTAGAGCCTCTCTCACGCCTTCGACCAGCTACTTCATGTGGGACTCCTCATTTTACATGATATTAGACTAAATGATCCACATCACCCAAAAATGATGGGATACAATGAACATCAATTATGTGTCTACCATCGTTAATCATGGCATGATATCAACAAGTGTTACATTTTTGAATGCCTCATCCATGATATAGTGGATGGAAAAACTCCTCCACACTTTGAGCATTCCACCTCTACCGCTAAATTTTAGATCATCCCACCTCATCCCATGTCTTACTCCATGCCATCACATTCATCATTCACTTCCACACCCCACTACTTCTAACAACTACACAACTACACAACCTATCATGATACTAGTTGTATTACAACTAATCCTAGTCATTCATGACCTAAGCTTCACAACTCCCCATGTCATTATTTTAGCCCTCTATATCTTCTTTCCCCTAATCTCTTCATTCTTCCTTATTTTTATTTTGCATTATTGTATGGTCACACTTCAAGCGACTATATACTATAGACACCTAAAACACGTTATGTTGAGGAGGCTACTCATGTGGACATCTTTTTAGGCCATATGACTCATCTTGGACCTCTCCAAGATCCAATAGTGGTTATAAGCACTTGATCAGAGCAATCCAATCCTATTTAGCCTAGGCCAATGTCATCCCTAGTGGTGGCCTCATCATCGCTGGCATCAATGACGGTCATGGGCTAGTCATACCTATCGATAGAGGATATAAATGAAGCCACACCTATCAAATATGGTTGATTCTATAACAAACATGGGCTATCCAAGCTGATTAAAATCTTTTACAAGCAATGATTCTTTAGTGGTTATTCCTACGAAGATTTTATAAGCATCGCTCTACCTACCTCAACCCAACAAATTATTGATCTATTGAATAAGCTTGAATACAAATTTAGATTATCTATAAATGGAGTTATTTCTTTGATCCCAAATCCTAATTGCCTTCCCTAATGAAGTGTTGTTAAACTAGAGATTTTTATGAGCAATTATCATAGAGAAGCACTACAAAACTAAGGAGAGAACTAATATCCCTTGAGGTGCAATGAAGTGTTTTTCAATTCACAACATGATGTTTCCAATGGACTTCATAAAAGTTTAAGGATCAACCACCTTGTCGTTCTACACCTAATTGCCACAGATTTGATCCCAATTTTGTGATCAACTGTGTCTTAAGACACGATCGACCCTTGCACATCAATTCAATAGCAAAATTTATTGTTGCAAAGGATTAATCACAGAAAATAATGTCTCTATCCCATGGTCTTTGTTTTCAAAAATGGCCCATAGGCACCACCATCAATGTTGATAGTGGCTAATAGAGCCCATCGATATGATCAATAGCAACCTCAGTTTGATGTTTTTATTTCTCTATTTTAGCATTATATTAGATTAGTAGCCTTTCAATTTGGATTTCTAACCTAGATTAACAACATTTACATTCAGTTTTATACATTTATTTCCTATTTTCATGCATTTTATCATTACTTTATGCATTTTCTTTATAATTTGCACTTATTGAGAAAAATGCCTCATTTTGAGAGGTGTCATATGCTATTGACCTTTCTTTTAGTTTCTTTTGTGTAGGTTACAGGGCTATTCAAGAGCTTTACATCATCAAGATTCATTTTCTTGGCATCAAAAGTAGAGGTTGTAAATAAACCCTTTATAAAAAGTTAGTAGAAGAGCAAAGACCTTGTGGAGTGCATATTTCCCCTTTGGGGATACATACTTTGTAATCTTGTATCAAATTTGATATCTCTAAGAGGGATGTATTGTAACAGAGATTAATTTTATTAATAATAAGAGCACCCCATTTTTGTTATCTTGTTATCTCAATGGTTACATAATTTTATGTTTCAATTTGTTTACATTATTGCATAGATTAGATGCATGGTTTTTGGAGCTTTACAAGTGGCGATCATGTGTGGGACACTTTCTTATTTGGTTGCTAACTTGATTTTTTTTGTTTTTTATTCATTGCAAGCACCACTATTTTAAGAAGATGCAGCTAACAACGACCACTGCCAACATATTTAGTAGCTAACAGAGTCTGTAGATCTTATCAATAGAAGCCTCGGGATAAACACAAAAAAACTAAATTTACAATAGATTTTTTGAACTATGGCTGCACCTATAAGTGGCCCTAAACTGCTATCTACTATATTTTTAAAAAAAATTACAGAATAGTATATAGAGAAAGTTTAAATGCATAATTTTTAAATCTTTTTTTTACTAGCCATCGTTATTGGGAACAGTGGCCTTTGTTATTCATTACCCCATAATCTAGTGGCCAAACTGTTACTCGACTTTGTGTCTAACAACCACTACTATTGATTATTTTTACAGAGATGACATTTGTTAGATTGAGTGTGCTTGTAGCTTGCTGAAAGGCTATCTTATTTATCTCTACACTACATATTTATAAAAGAAAAATATTTCTTACATGCATCTTTCTTAATTTTAAACATTAATTTCATGAATGTAGTGAAAAATCATGGTGTGTTGTATTTTTGCATATTTGCTTTTGTATAAATTAAAATGAACCACACACATCTCACGCTCTAAGTTTAACATCAAGGATTTGGAAATGACATCTAGAAAATTTATCATGACCAATGGTGGCCTTCATCACCACTTGTTTAGCTTGGATATTGTGATTTTCAAACCCGTTTGTGACGAATATTAGCTCCAAGAACCATCTTAGCCATGGAAATAGCATGCATTTCTCTTTTAAGGGTGTATCACTACCCATGACCATATGGGTGAGGACTCGTAGGACCTATGATCCTTCATAGGGTATGGGTTTCATGTCCATACCCTAGTAGGTTTCACAATATGAACCTTATCACTGAGTTAGCGTGTGAGAGCGTACCGATGAAAACCTTTTAAACAATTGGGATTTACATAAACTATTATTCAAAATCATATGAGAAAGTGGCATGATATAAAACACATCAAAACACAGAAGCTAGCTATTTATAAAACACAAAGCAATCCTTAAAATAGAATAATTTTGTCTAATTTATTTATTTCTTTGATTTTCATGTAATCAGCATAAGATCCTACCATCTGATATGGGACCAAACCCTAAAAAAAAAAATCTACTTTTTAAATTCTGCATCCAACAAATTGAAAATTGTGCAAATAAGAGCTATAATAAAAAAGTTATGTTGGTTTTATTATTAATCTATTTTTTGAGTATTGTTTAAGCCAAAAAAAGGGAAAAAAACACTAATGAATTTAGGGTCCTTTTTCAGAGGGTTTCAAAGAGGCTCTGCTAGGGTTTCTCTAGCATGTTGTTGCTATTGGTTTGTTCTTTCATCGGCTGCCATACTATTTGTGATATTTTGAGATCTGTATACACTGTGTCATTCTTATTTACTACTCTGCCTGGGGTGGGGGGCTATGTCCCTTTCAATGGCTGCCTCTAAGGCCGCTATTTCACTGGCTAGTGAAGTTGCAACTGTTGAGAGCCATGGCACTAGTAAAACAACCCTAGAAGTTTATCTTGAAGGTAGTTCCTCAGTATCGGACATAACCTTGCACATGTCAGATGTTGATAAGGCCTGCAACTAGCTTGAATTTCACACACTAGTAAGGTACTTTCTAGGAAGGATTCCCAGTGATTCGCTAATCCAGCAATGGATTCAATAAGTATGGCAGCCATATGGCATAAAATTTGATCATATTCAAAACCTTACTAAAGGTTTTTTTCATTTTTAGTTTGTTGATCCACAACATGTCGTTATTGTTATGAGCAAAGGGCCTTGATATATTAGAAATATCCTTTTAATTCTTCATCCCTGACATCATAATTTTATAGTTTTTCCTGATGTTTCCTTGCATGTCCTCATTTGGGTGGAATTCCTAGGTCTTCCTTTGCCCCTTTGGCAATTATTACCATAGCTTGTCACACCCATTGGCAAGTTTGTGTGCATGGAGACACAAAAATTCTATGATGTGCAGCCATACAAATGCATTTGCGTTGAAATTGATCTATCAAAGTATATTAAGGATTCTATTAATATTCAAGTTTGGAAGACCTATTTTCAATAACAAGTGGTTTATATCAATCTTCCCAATACCTTTTATCAGTGTCAATATGCTTCCCACAAGATAAAATATTGCCCTCTTATGGAGGGTTGATTCAAAAATTGAGTTTCAGTAGAGACACCTTCAAACACAAATAAATTTACCCCTCCCACTAATGGAGGGGAGGAATGGACTTTTGTCACTAGGAAGAACAACAAAGGAAATCGACCATAAACATCTATGGGAGCTGGTAAAAATGAGTCTCATCTAAGCTCTTAGTCTGGAGTTTCTCATGCAACTTCTATAGAAGGAACTTTTGTTTCTCTTCCTATAGGTACCTCTTCTGGTAATAACAAAAAAATTCCCCAATTATTCAAGCCTCCCAGTCATCTAAGCCATCATCTATGTCAGTGCCCGCTCCCTCAAGTGATTTCTAGGTTTCTCCACCTAATCCTCATAGTGAAGTTCCCTCACGAAACCCTCATCTCTCTCATAGTCCAATTAGGGATACCTCAGGTAATCCTTTGGAGAAGCGATGACTGACAAATTTTTTCATGAAAACCATAATAGGTTTCTCACAAATACCTTTGAATCCTTAGCATATTTTGAGGACTCTGAGGTCCTCGATGGAAATATGCTTCTCGATCATGTCTCATGAAGTGCTTATCTTGGAATGTCAGGGGTTTGATAGATCCTATGTGTAAGTACATAGTGCATCAGGATCTAGATGACTTCAAGGTAAAAAATTGTAATATTGATATCCTTTGCCTCCAGTAAGTCAAAGTCACTAATTTTATGTTGTCAAGTACTTTCTTCTTTCTCTGGCCTCGAGGCCACACCTTTCATACTTTTCATGATATGGGTAAATGAGGGCCAGTAATTTATCTTTCAGAATATTATCATTCTAAAATGATCTCTTGGGTTTGTGACCCTTCTAATCATGATGTTTGGGTTGTGATGGAGATTTATGGCCATCTTCTTGGTGTGCTCAACATATATGCTCCTAATGATGCCAATGATCATTGTGTGTTGTGGTGATGGGCAACACTCTCTCTTCCCCCTACTATTTGGTTGCTCTGTGGGGACTTTAACATGATCAAATTCCCACATGATAAAGTGGGTCTTCTTCCCATGAGGTGGGTTGTAAGGGAAAGAGAAGCATGGCTTTTCATGAAAGAAAATTTGGGGCTCTCTAATCCCAATAGTTGCTTTTTACCCTCTTCATTCCTAGCTAGTGCTTGGTTCACATGGTCTAACAATCAATAGGGTGAGAATCATGTTTTAAAAATATTGGATAGAGCCATGCTCTTTGATTCTGATATTTTCTCCTTTGAGTTTCCTTCATATTCTTCTTCCTTTATCTCCATCCATCCTGAGATCTACTTGTTTTACCATTCTGCCATTTCCTTTTCCATCTTGGTTTCTTCTAATCCTCTTTCTCATTAACAATTTTACCTTAATACCTCCATTTTGCACCACCCCATTTTGAGGTCCTATGTTATCAAAATTTATAATCTTGTCCCTAGACTGAAAGGGGCCTTAGGATGGATTGATTGGTGGAATGCTTCTATCGTTCACACTGCCCACTTTCTATGCTTGCTTGGGCATAATATTTCTAAGTTTCATCGTCGCTCCAATGCTGCTCTTAAGCGAGAGTTGGAAGTGACCTCTTCTCAACTTTAGTCCAATCCTTTAAATGAGGAGCTTCAAAGACATCTCGCTATGGTTAAACACCATCTTCTTTTGGCAGAGCATAATGATTCCAAAGGAGCTCAAATCAAGGTGAGGTTACACTAGCTCAAATTTGGATATAGGGTTACCAAGGAGTTCTTTCAACGCTTGCATCCTCATAACCAATTTTTTGGTATTAAAGTCCTTAAAATTAATGGAGATCGTATTTCTAATCTTCCTAGTATTCTCTCTAATTTTGAATAGCATTACCAATCTGTATTTGTGGCTCAGGCCCACTCCCTGTAGCATGATGAGGCCCTTAAATCCTACCTTTCTGTGGTTCCAGAACAACTTTCTCAGTCTCAAAGAGTTTCCTGTGATAAGGACCTATATTTGAAGGATTTGGAGGAAGCCATTTCTCATATGGCCAATGATAAATCCCCTAGTATCGATGGCTTCCTTTGTGAATTATACAAATCTCTTTGGGACACTATAGGGCCTGATCTTATCAAATTCTATCAAGAGGTCTTCTCTAAGATTTTGTTGGGCCATAACATTAATAAAGGGATTGTTAAATTTATCCCCAAGGTTGGTGATCCTGAAATCATCACCAATTGGATACCTATTACTCTCCTTAATGTCTTTTATGAAATAATTGCCAAAGCCCTATCTCTACGCATCCACCATCTCCTTCCTATTATTGTGCACCCAGATCAAACTGGCTTCATTCGGGGCAGATACATCCTTGAAAATATTATTGTTGTCTGGGAAGGTATGGAGTGGGCTCGTAATTCTAACCAATAGTTTATGTTCATCAAAATTGACTTTGAGAAAGCATATGATAGGATTGATTGGTCCTTCATTCTAGCTATGCTTAAAGCTCTTCGTTTTGGGCCCTGCTTCATTAGTTCTATGGAAATGTTGTTTTTTTAGGCTTCAGGTGTTTTGTCCATTAACATATACAATTCCTCAGCTATTGGTATCTTTTGATCCATTAGACAAGGTTACCCTTTAGCTCCTTCCATTTATGTCCTTGCTACTAAAGGGATTGGCTATTTACTAGCTCATCACGCTACTCAAGGTTCTATTTGAGGAATTTCTCTTCCCGGAGGTGAGTCTCAGTTGATCAATGGTCATTTTGCTAATGACTCTTTCCTCACTCTTATTGAGGAAGAAGGTGTCATTCAACAAGCACTTGCTTGCCTAGATACTTTCTGTCTGGCTTTTGGATCCTCAATTCAATGGAGAAAGACCCAATGTTATAGGTAGTCTCTTGACCCAATGCCCCACTGGCTTAATAAATATCAATGTAAGATCATCCAAGAGGGGGAATTTTTTCATTTTTTAGGTATTCCTTTTGCCTTTAACGGTTCATTTTCAGAGTTATGGAAGTATGTTGTTAATTGGGTGGAAAAGAAACTTACCTACTGGTCCACCAAAAAATTCTCCCTTGCTAGTAAATTTTAAATTTGCACTAAAGTCCTTGTGGCCACCCATATTTATTATTATTCCTATTGGGTCCCATCCAAAAATTGTTATAAGAAGCTTGATAAGATTTTGTGAGACTTCTTATGGTCCTCCTCCAATAATGCTTCAGGATTCCACTGTGTTGCCTGGGAGTATTGTTGTCTTCCCAGAATCCATTGTGGACTTGGCATTATTAATAACAAACATCAAGGTTGGACCCTTTGTGTTAAGTGGATCCGTAGAGCCCTCACAGGAAATGAGACCTGGAATATTCTCATCTAAAATTGTATTTGTGAAGGTTCCCCTTTTGGGCGTAAGATTTGGAAGGACATGGGGTTCCCTTCCCTCCTTGTTGCCCCTGTGTCTATCAAAGTGTCAGGATCCTTCATCATAAGTAGCATTTATAAATCTTGGGAGAGTGTTAACCCTTGGCTTAGATGGAATGGATAGATATTTTTGCATGGCATATCCATCAACCAAATGAATATTTGATGGTCACCTGTTATCAGCTACCAGGGTTTCTCGCTTGTGCAAGTTCCTTGGCTTCATGCACTGAGATTCTTCTACAAAGGTGTGTTATGCATCACTGATTTCTTTTCTCATCCTACCAAGGATTTGCTCCCTTGGGATTATTTTAGAGCTAAATTTGTGCTTAATCACTCTGACAAGGATACCTTTGAGGCTATCAAGGTTTCTCTCCCTGACTCCATGTTACACAATATTTCTGTGCTTTCTTAGTGACCTTGGTGGAAGGACTGGAAGTGGTATCCAGACACTCCATTATAGAATTATAAGTCCTTATTGGGGCATGAATGGATCTCTCCTTGCCTCCCCATGATTGAGAAGCTCAATCAACGTTGTAAAGTCTCCTCCCCTCAACCTATTTGGTTGCGTAGGTTCCAAAAATCTTGGGCTCCTTTCTTGAAGCCCAAAATTTCTTGTTTTGCTTGGAGTATTTTGCACCAAGGGCTTTCTATTGGGGAGTGTCTACAACATTTAGGCATCCCAAACCCTTCTTGCCCTTTCTATCTTCAATATGAAGATTTTGTCCATATTTTTTGGGTTTATGCTCATGCTCATTCCCTTTGGGAGTGGCTTTTTTCCTTTTTTATACCTTATTCCTTTGCCACATTTGAGTGGAAGCATATCATTTTGGGAGATACCCCACAATTATCAGCTATTTTTTTTTAAGTGTGGCACTTTTTTTGTATGGTAGCCATGTTTAGTTTATGGAAAGCTAGAAATGATTGTATCTTTGGTAAGTATACTTCTTCTTTGCACATCTCTGCTTTTGAGAAGTCTAATATTATTTCTTCTGTGTATTTTTAGATTACAGTTCAAGCCAATAAGGTGACCATGGAGCTCACTCATCTTCAAGAGCTTATTAAACAGTGGGGGAATGCACCATGCTCAATAATTTAGGATAATCCTCGTAGCAGATCTAGGTCCACACAACAATTTTGCTCACTCTCAAACTACACTCCTATCCTAGTTCAAGGTGCTTACAGAGATGGTCATGGCTATGTGACTGTTCCTCTCTCCCCCAACTCCTTGACTTGATGCCTGGGGTAATTTAAGATTTTATGGCTAGGTTTATGTTCCTGATACTTCTAGACAAGAGAGGGACTCATTTTCAAATTCTTTAAGTGGTGGCTGAAGGTTATCAGTGAACTATTATCAGTTTATTTTGTACATCAGTTATGTAAATTGTTATCAGTTTATTTTGTACATCAGTAAATAGTTTACTCTGTCCATCAGTTTTGTAAACTATTATCAGTTTACTCTGTCCTTCAGTTATTATGTCCATTAGTTATGTAAACTGTAGATTTTTCTCTACTTTGATAGGGACAGTTTTTTTTGGCTGATGGTGTTTGCCATGTGGCATGTTTATCCACCTCTTTTTTTTTTGTAAAATTGTATTTTGTTAATTATTTAATATAATATTTTTATATATAAACAAAAATTGGTTTATCAAAAACCACACTAAAGCAGCTTAGCAATCAACATTTGTATCCATCAATATGATCACCTCCATACCCATTGCATTTCAATATGCCTAAACTTGAAAAGTTCAAAGGTGATGAAGATGCACAAGAGAACATGACAAGCTTCATCAATATGTGCTTTCGTCTTCAAGACAATGACCCTTTGATGTTGAGAACTTTTCTTATAACATTAATTGGGATGCATTCAAATGGTATAATCATCTACCATGCCATAGCATATACACCTTTGAGCAATTAGCCAATGTATTTTTGGAACATTTTGTATTTAGCTCAAAGAAAATGATAAACTTGACTGACTTGTCTAGCCTCCATAAAATTGACGATAAGCTAGTCATGGAGTATGGAAATATTTGGATGAAGGTGATGTCAAAATTACCTTTCACCTTATCCACAATAGAGCTCACTTGAATGTTTACTAGAAATTTTACGAAGGAAATATCGCTCTTATTACAATTACAATAGTATCAAACATTCGAGGAGGCCTTAGCATAGGCCAATATCATTGAGGACATCAAGGTTCAAGAGGCTTATTTTTAACTCCATAAAATGGAATGGCAAAACAAGAATATTAAAGTTAGAAATACACAACAAAAGGTGACCCCAATCAATCAAGTTGTTTTGAGTTTTCATGACTCCCCAAACTAGGCCACACCACTGTAACTACTAGTGCAGCCTAATCACCAGGCTCAATCTCCATTGGCTAAAAATCATACACAATAGAATAAAATACAAGGCCAACAATATTAACCACTATGGTAGTATAATAAATTGTTAGAGACTTTATCATCGATATTCAATCGATTATGTGAGGCATAAGCAATCGATATTCTTGAAATTTTTCCATTGAAACATAATAAGTGTAGATCAAAGGGATATAGGAAAAATATATACTTTGTTTACCATCGATAAAGAGGTCATGACATCCAAACATTTTACCCATTTAGATATTTAGTACATATATGATAAAGAAGCAAGAGCTTAAAATGGGCAATCCTCTTGCTCTAAACAACCAACCAAAAGGAGTCTTCCAAGACCCCTTACCCACACACGAAGCAAACACAACACCTCCCAATAAAGTCGAGTAACCTAATCAGGTGCGTATCAATATACCTCCCCAAGATTTTTTGAGAGTGATTAGTTTTGTAATAAAGGACTAGGAATATCAAAATAAATCTACCCAATTTGTGGCTTCATCCAAAATTTTATCTTCACTTGTCTTGTCTCATCAAGACATTGGCATTGCACAAAATTTCATGCCATAATGGGGGGTCAGTTTCTACCACTCCTCATAGCCAACCCAATAACATTTTAGAAAGAAAAAAACATACACTGGGGGTATATAAGGTATGACACATTCCCCTTTAAAATAATAAAACAATCAAAACAACAAAAATCATCAAAATTTCCAAAAAAAACATGAAAACATAAAATCACCAAAATAATTCAAAACATAAAAAAATAAAAACATTTATATTTGCATTTCATGCACTCATTAATTGCATTGCATTAATAATTTTCATCCATTGAACTTGCATTAGGATAGGTTGTGTTCACATTCTTACAAATGACACCATGTCTGTATGTCAATCATTGAATCCATATATCATTATCATTCATATTTTCCTTATGAGTAAACGTGTTTTTCAACACTTTTCAGTTGCTATAAGGCATATACTAGGGTTTTTTGGTCATTCAACCATCCCTAGTTATATTTTTATATTTTATAAAAAGCTATCTTGGCTTTCGAAGATGAGGTCTTGTGTTGATAGGACCTTGCATATCTAAAAATCCCATCACAATTTTAAATATTAACAATCCTAGTTTGAACAAGGAAATATGACACTACAAAGTGATCCTTGTCAACTTAAGTGAAAGTTTTTTTCTTGCTCATCTTATTATGTGCATGGTCTAGAGTTTTTATCATTAGCAAAAACACAAGATCCCCCCTACCCAAATAAATCCCTTGCTTTATACAAAATGAGAAAATTCCTGAAGCAAAGCAAAATAAATAGTGATTTTCATCACTAAGAAAATCCCTTGCTCAAAATAAAATAGAAATGCAAAACAAATAGTGTGTCATGACCCGTTTTGGTAAGCCCTTCTACATGCGAGAATAGGACTTATTTCCTAGGTTGGGATCACTCTATGAAGTCAATTAATGCTAAATTGGGCAACTTCTAGAGTAGAGATTTACTTTTTAAATATGCTTAATTAATTTAATTACCTTCATTTTAGAAGGAAATTAGGTAGTTTGTTTTTTTTAAATAGTTCAATTTTGATTGGACCAAAACTTAGGAAAAACAACTACCTTGAAGAATTAAATAAAAATCAATCTTTCCTAACACAAGGCTACTTTGGGAAGGTTGAAATGGTGGATAAATATTTTGCTCTTATCTTTATGGATTCCCTTTCCATTAATATATATATATATATATATATATATATATATATATATATATATATATATATATATTAAGGTAAGATTTAACTTGGGGTGAGAAAAAGAAGATAAGAAAGAAAGCAAAAACAATAAAATGGGAAACATTTTTTTAAGAAGAAACATTTTCCATATATATATATATATTTGGAAACATTTTTTTTTTAATAAGAAAGAGAGCTATAAATCACCATGGATATTGGAAAAAATGGGGGTTATGCTAGGTTACATGGTGTGATGTTGGACTGGAGAAGCTAGAGGAGAAGTGCAAATCCAATAAGCATCACCAATCTTCTGGAGTTCTAGGTTGGAGCCTTCCACTTGATTTACTCTAACTCTTGCTTGTTATGAAATGAAATAAAGCCATTATGTCTGTATAATTTTATTTAATAGAACTTGGATAACATTCTGCACTAAATAATTTGGTCAAAAAAAAGATTTATTCTATATAATTTTGTGTCCATTCTATATGGCCTTTAAAGGTTTAAGGTATTATTCCATCCCTCCTAGAATTCATGTTATTCCATAAGATGGGTGTCCTTGAGCTAAAAATTTATTCAAATTTCAACACTCGGGTATATGTACTATAATATTTCCTTGCATCGATGTTTGTGATGTTTGGGTTTCAATTGAAGTACTATTTTTCTACGAAGCTCAACATGCTTCACTTGCCTATGTATCATTTGTGCACCTCTAAATGAATCAAGATTTGAATACCATCATAGAATATTTGAAATTCAAAGATTCTCTCCTCCGTTGACGATAGTGGTCATAAAGAAAAACAAAATATCCTATAAATTTAGATGAACCTCTAATGGAGTCAAATCACAATTTTTGTAGAATGAAATGTAACCTTTCCATTTCGATTGGAAGCCCTATCAGGGGTAATATTGATGTCAATTTGTCACTACCTTTAGAAAGTTTCCAACTCAAATATTATCTTCTATATTGCAGTGTTAATCAATATTATTTATCAATCCTAAAGTTTGTGGCAGTTGAGTGAGGAAATCGCTGACAAGGTGAAACACTCATAAAGAGTAAACCTCAAGTAGAAGTGTGATAAGTTGAAAACTCCACTCTGATTGGTCCATGTTATAGGTTATAACTTGCATTGCCAAGGTTGCTCTACTCGATGTTGAGACACACCCACACAAGTCTCTACTAAGCTATATCCTCTAGATCGTAGATGAATCGCTCCAATTTAACTCCATGGTTTTCAAAGTAATTGAAAACTTAGATTACTATGGATAATACACCAATACCTTTTACAATGATAGATGACATATTCGATAGCCCTAATGCCTGCATTAATTGGATTTGAGATTATAGTAGTAAGATTTGTGATTTTGAGCGTAGAAATTCATCTATCGTATGTGTTGGAGATAATTTTTGTTGTCTGGTTATAACATCCTTTTTATAAATCTGCCCTAGCTCATATAGGTTAATTATATATATTATTTTAGGTTGCATCAGAATTGATTTGATAAATATATGCAAATATAATGATGAATGGCTTGACTCTTGATCTCCACTCGCCTCCTTTCGCCTTTGTGATGACTATGGTTATCGAGACATGGAATATTTGCATTCCGTGCCTTTGCAGTCTCATAGAATCCCTACCACAAGTATGGGGAAAACCAAAATTATCATTAATAGTTAAAGGTTTTCAACTCAAATAATTAATGATCCTTTATATTATATGCTCTATAAATTGAGAAAATTCTAGGATAGGCTTTTAGTGGAGTGTGCTATATTGTATAAATGCATGCTAGCCTTTGGATATTTATGGGATGCTTTAAATTTTAATAGGAATAACTTCTTCCTATTTATAAGTAGCATATTTGCCTTATTTGAAACAAAATTGTATGATCTTGCATCATATAGGAACTAAACATTATGGGATTAAATCATTTGATTTATGAATAAAAGATAATTCTAATAGGATAACCTTTCATAGTTATATTGATTATTGGTAATTCCTGGAAATCAATTAAAGTGATTAAATTGAACATAAGTTTTAGTATACTTTGAATGCAAAGATTTATGTTTAATGAATAGAGATAGTATATAAACTATCTTATGTTTTATGTTGAATGAATATAACCATCTAGAAGAATGGAAAAATCTTCTTATTTTTGGAAGGATTGGATTGGTGTCCATTCCTTGGGAAGAGGTATGGGACTCTTCCTTTTGTTTGGTGTTAATCCAAACAAATGATGGTTAGAATCATGAATCAATATTTATTTATGAAAATATTAAATATGGATGAATCATCTATTCATGATTGGTGATTTCTTTGCATGTGATATACATTTGGAAAATATGTGATGCATGACTACATATAAATAATGGTTGGGATTAAGAATTAATCCTTGTTATGACAATATTAATGCTGAATGGATTATTTATTCATGCTTGGTGAATTTCCATGTTAAATGTGAGAAGTAAATGGAAATACCGATTTTAATGAAACTATAGATTTTGTATGTAAAATACATACTATGATTTATTATGAGATTTTTAATGAATGGAATCCATTAGAAGAATGGATGATCTTGGTGTCCATATAGGAAGAGGTATGGGACTCTTAAAAACATCCCTGACAATCAAAGGAATGGCATTTATGATTGGGATTAGAAAATTAAATTATTTAGAGATGGACCTTGATGCTAGATGATTTATGGTAATTCCCTCTTTTGAGAGATTAATTGAATAGTATTAAAGTAAATCTTGGAGGAAAATTTGGTATCGTTTGGAGATAAGAGAAATATTATTTGGATTGGATTTAGAACAACCAAATTAGCAATATAATTAGATATTAAGTTGGATCAAATTTTGGAAAAAAATGATAACATTTTACAAATGAATTCTTGAAAAATTTATGATAGAGGATGAAATAACTGAATGCATATTGGGATCCAATTATGGAAATGAATTGATTTGAGAGATAAAATTAGATTAAAGTATAAAAATTGTATAGGATATTTGATGGATCTTTAGCTCATAGTTGGGAAGAGAATTGATAGGATTTGGAAAGTAATGAGATGAATCTTGGATCAAATTAATGAAGCAAATTTGATAGCAACTAAGAATAAATTTAATAGATTAAGATGTTGTATTCAATGGGGGATTAGACCTCTATTTGTTTAATATAACCAAAGGAAATAGCTTTAGTAAAATGAGCTTTATATTACCCATGTAAAACCTCTAAGGGTTTACTTTTATTAATCTAAGATTAAGGAGAAAGGTGGTTGACATAGGTTGTTACAACAGGTCATAATTATGAGATGATAGATAACTTAAATTATTATCTTAAATTATTAAGCTAGTAAGAATGGTTTATTAATGAATTAAAGATATGGGACTTTAATGAATGAATTATGTAGAATAAATTTGGAATTCATTCTTGAGAGAGCTTATATGGTTCTCTCTAACATTGATACAACTTCTCCAAAATAATATTTTGATGACTATCATAAACCTATCACAATCCATAGGATGGATTAGAATCAATAGATTCTTTAATTGTATTAATTGTTTAGGGGGCAGTTGGACTCTTTATTGGCATGTAAAATACCTTAATGATACAATTATGACTTAGAGAAAGGAATTAGGAAAGATTCCTTAATTGCATCATGAGTTAAAAAGGATATATGGATTCCTTTTTTGTATGGTAAATATCTTAATATAATGATGACTTAGATAAGGGAATTGAAAAAAATTTCTAATTGCATCATGAATTTGATAAGGAATGGTTGTATTCCTTGCCATGTAAATTTGATTGAAAGGGACCCATAGTGGCCCTTCTATATTTGTAATATTTGACATCCTAAGTTTATGAATATGAGGAAAATACATATTTTGGAGGTTGGGTTTATTCCCTATGAGGGTTCCCATGATAAACAATGTGTCACTCTATTTATGGTTTGATGTGTTATTTCTTGCACATGTTTTTATTTCAAAATGAAAAATATTTAAGTGAAGGAGATGATTAAATGCTTTATGGAATAATTATGCAATTCTTAAATTATATCCATGTGTACTATGATGCAAGTAAAATATGCTAACATTAATATGTTGATGATTTAATGATAAATGATATGTCATTTACTTTATGGAATGTGTTGGGTAATTATGAATAAAGTAGTTAGCTAGCTTTACCTTTCAACAACTAACACTTGATGGATTCAATGGTAGAATGCAATGGAATGTAAATCTTGCTCAATTGGATATCTCATGTGTTGAATCATAATGTAATGGATTATATTCCTCAAGGTTTAATCGAATTAGGTCCACCTCATAAACATTCATGGTTAACCTAAAATATTATGATAATAAATTATGGATTAATCTGAGTGGAAACTTGGAGTGGGCTAGAAACCATGAAGAGGCAATTGGGACTTGGGTTGTGAACCAAGCCAGACTTTACATTCTAAATTGAATGTGCATGAAGAATGGGCACTCCCATAATGGATGAATAATGTCCTTTGGTAATGAACTTAATTGATTCATAACAAAAGGGTTGCCTAAATAAAAAGGGTGGATAAATAAGCCTTATGAAGTATAAGGTAATATAATCATGACATTCCAAGGATTATGTAATTTTAATCACGATTAGTGATTTTGATATCTTAGTGATGCCATCAGGAAGATGTGGTTTGGATCTAGGATCTATGAATAACCAATATTGAGGTTATATCATTATGATGGGTTTACATCTTCAAGTCATTCACTTATATACTAAGACTTAGTTAAGGGTGATTTCTCATTTAAGGGAGAAGAAGTTTAATTCTTGGTCAACATTCCCATATCCGAGTTATATGAGGGTATTGTAGAAGATGATCACTTCTACTCAAGAGTGACTCTGATCAAGTCTTAATAACTCTTGATGCTATTTTTATTGATAGCTTACAATCTAAATGGAATGATTCTATTTTTATATCATGATTATAACCCTTGCATAATGAAAAATGAATGTTTATATATATAAAAAAAAAATTGTGGTAACAAATGGGGTTGCTATAGAGTGGTTTTTACCATTAAGCATGAGCAAGTATCCCAAGAAATGAAAATAAAAGAAGGGGATCATGAGCTTGAATACCTGGAATATTTAGTATTCGATCACCATGGGGTGATCTCCATTATAGTAATGGGTTGAATGAATCCCGCTTCAAAATAGAGTATCTTTACATGTGGTGATATTTTTGTCACATTAGCAACCTTATTTTATACAAACCAATTTCAGCTTATGGCTAAGCTATCTTTAGGTGGCTTGTATTGCCTAGTAGTCTAGTCCAACTACATCCAAACTTAGGATCATGATGACCATATGGTGATCCTAATTATAAAAATTGATTGAATGAAACCTGCCTGGAAATGATGTAGTGTTGTGCCTCATCTAATATATTCATTTGCACACATAGGGATATTCATTTGCACACATAGGGATGATGAATATCTTGGTCTTCTTAATAGTTTTATATCTTTTAGGAGTCTTGTATAGTCAGCATACAACTATTGATTAATCAACTAGGGTGTTTGAATATCATGGAAAACCTTAAAAATCCCCTCATAGCAACAAATAATATCATCAAACAATCACAATTTTCCTTATGAACTTTTATTTATTAAGGGGTGTTCATAGGATAGGATAGATATCGGATGGATATTAGCAATGATATTTATATGACCACTGACTATTTTATGCATATATTTTAGTTTACATAAGCTTATAGGGAAAGCCCCTACATCTCACATCATCTCATCTCACATATCTCACATATGGATGTTTAAATGATTAGTTCTTATGATAAGAGTTACCATTTTTATTCATGATTTTCATACATTATGTGGTGTCTTCCATTAATTCTGTTAAACACAAATTAGATTCATTCATTATGTTTTAAATACTTAAAGCATATAGGTACAATTTGCATTAGAACATCCATATAAAAATTAATGCATATCACACAAAATCAGATTTGTCATAACAACAACATGAATTCACATTCATAATCAGATAAAAAAATCTAAATCATCCATTTAACATCAGATATCATCATATAGGTATTAAATACATTAATGCATCCATAAATCATAACACATAATGCATCTAACGGTCCACTTTTATCAAAAATTGTAAAATTCACCAAAAAAATCAAATAACACAAAATCTCAAATGCACCTCGTACCTGTATGCCCAAAATTGCCACATATGTATGAAATCTCCATTTCGTACTCATTCTAGTGTATTTTGGAGTAGATCCATGATAAAGGTAAGAATTTCAGCCACACTTAGTTGAATTTTGCACTTGGTGAAAATTCGCATCGCATCCCTTGATTTTGGCTTTGGATCAACAACAAAGAATTTGAATTCGCAAAAGTTTTTGGAGAAAGGTGATGTAAGCATAAAATTTGTGTGGATTGGAAATTGCTTTGCATTTAAAAAATCTTTCAAAGTGGCTAAGTGTTGGAATATTGTTTTCGGAGGGCTCATAGAGTATTTTTTGCCCAGAATGATGACATAAGGTAGAAGATGATGTAAAGATGTGCATATTCATGAAAAGGTAATTTTATCTAATTATTTAGTAGAATGGTGACAAGTAATATTTATATAAGGTCAGTGTGGAATAAAAACATAGTTATTTACACTATGGCAGGGCCAAAATTAAAGTTCATGACTAATGCTCTTGTCTGGATCCGAAATGGAATCTGTAAGATTTTCAAGGGAAATGTGACGTCATCAGATGGTTTGTGCGGATTCACTTCAGCAGC
Organism: Wollemia nobilis; assembly: GCA_028583015.1. Taxonomy (NCBI): domain Eukaryota; kingdom Viridiplantae; phylum Streptophyta; class Pinopsida; order Araucariales; family Araucariaceae; genus Wollemia; species Wollemia nobilis. The sequence continues at coordinate 3,774,209 of JAQPPZ010016829.1, read as the reverse complement.
AAAGCCAAAGGAAATGAACAAGGAATAAGTGGTGGATTCTATCCCATCCTATTTACAATGCATTTTTGTGCGGATTGGAATTTTGAGGTTTCTAAAGCATGGAGGATGATGTCATCAAATATTTTTAAATAGTGATATCTTATTATCATTTATTAAAGATTATTTCAAATAAATCGTAGCCATACGATGGAAGAGATCGACGGTTGAGAATTGCTGAGCAGAATAAAATAAAATAAAAGCTTTCTTGTCGAGACTGAAGAACAGTTAGTTGGAGAAGGAAGCCGAAGAATTAAGGGTTTCAAGAAGATCAAAATTAGAGATGGTTGAAAATCAATGGTGATAAGAGGTTTCCAATAAAGATCCATAATGTTGATGATATCTCCAAAAAATAGAACTCCAGTTCAAACCAACAACTAGCAAATTGCAAAGGTTTCCAATTGCCATGGCGGTTTACTTACAGCGATTTTCCCAGAGATCAAACTAGTAAAATGATGCCAACTAAGAACTCTCTGTTGAGTTGTGAAAAAATAAATCTTTGTAATGTTCCATATTATTTTTAATTTTACAAACTATAAATAGAGGTCGAACCCTCATTTTCAAGGGTCGGCTCTAGTGTTTTTGCCTGTACCACTATAAATTTTCCAAAATTTAATGAAAGGAGCATTACATTGATTTTTTCCTCAAAGCTTGTGTCTTCACCATATGATATCAGAGGTTCTAATCTTAAATTTGTATTTTTGTGAATACTTGAATAGTTATTTTGACAGGCTTACTAACTAATAGAGTAATTGAAATCTACTTTGGATTGGTTCTATATTTTTAGGAGTGTATTTCTGTTAAATTTGGATAGTGATTAATTATGTTATTTTGATTATCATTATTGGTGTATTGGAATTATTTTCTATAATATTTGTGATAATGTTAATCTAAGTAATGTGTTCTGATATTATTTTTGGAGTTGTTTGTTGTGACAATAATGTTGTTAACCTAACCATCCAATTGTTGTTCATTTTTCTAACCCTAATATCTCTCTCTAACCCTAATATCAAAACCCTAAGTGAGCATAATAGCATCAACATCTTATTTAATTTGACAAGGAACCAAACTACTCTGGAGGTTAGATCAGGAACTTTGTTCTAGGCTATACCAATATTTAGTGTTGAGCTGCAGCTATCGGTTACATTCCTAAATAGAAAATAGGAAGATAGATAACTATAGTGTTGAGTAAAGCTTAAACGCAATTCAATGCCCAATAGTTTTTGGCACGCTCGGTGGGACCAGTTCACAAGGAACACTAAGACTCACCATATGATATATGGTTTTACCTACCTGAAGGAATCAAGAGTTGGTGAATTATCTTGACCTTACTAAGCAAAGAATAGCAAATTCACTTGGCAACTCCCTGGTCTGTGAACCTAGAAAATAATCACCCATGTAGATCAGTACACTTTCATGTATACCAGGTCATTCAAGAGAAACAACCTAGATTCTTTCTTCTTTCTTGAGTTACCTTATAGAGGAACGACTGTGATAAGGAGCCTACATAGAGATTTTAAAGAAGAGTTTGATCACCTTGAAGAGAATCCCATTGAATAAAATCTCATAGTTGATAAAAACCCTTCCCAAATAGTAACTCTTACCTAGAAATATGGTAGCAAATGCAAATCAAAATCAAGAAAATTTTGCACCAAATCAGCATTTACCAAAGTGCCCCAATTGGGACACAACTGGCCCACTTCAGTTGCCTCATATGCATGCCATCCCTCAAGCTCTATCCAAAGCTATACCCACATATTATGGATCAGGGAAGATAGCATATGAGCATTGTCAAGATATCCTTAATCTTGCATCTATCCATAACATAAGAAATGAGGATGTTATTGTAAGTATTCTAGCCCTATATTTCAGAGGTAATATTTTGCATTGGTTTAGGACTCTCAAAGATAGTTCCATTACCTCATGGATTTCATTAGCTGAGCCATGACATGGAAAATAATTCCCCTTATGGCAATACCAACTGCAAGTTTAGCCTATATGTATTATATCAGAGCTCTAAGATCAGAACTGGGTTTACAAACCCAAAAATATAGGATTGAAAATTTTCCTTGAATATATAACATTGCATTTCATGCAGAGAATGTTCTGATCAATGTAGGAAGATTACCCCCTAATATTGTGTTGCATTATGATCAAGAAATAAGTAGTTTCCAAGGCCAGGCAGTTACTGCATCATACATAGACCCACCCTCATTATCATCTCCATTCCCACATATGGCTCCCATTCCTCAGTAAAAATCCAATCCAATCCCTTTTCCTCCACTTCCCACTCAAGTTCCCCAAGAAATCTCCCTACTCTTTAACATTCAAAATACTTTGAAAGCCCTTAATAACAATATGAGTTCTATGGAGAAAAGAGAAATGGAAATATCACAACAAAGATGATTCCCATATGTAAATAAAGATCAAAGACCTGGTCCTAGTAACAGTACTAGGTTCTGAGTCAATGCAGTATATGAGGAACCAGAATGCTCTTCAGATACTACTATTGCAAATGTATGGTGTTTGGTTTTCAATGACCCTCATGAATCATAATCTTGTGCTATGCATCAACATCATGTACAAATGGCCATGGAGTAAGCTGAGAGAGATTCAAAGGGAAGAATAAATATGCTTTGGCAGCAATATTATATTATGGTAGGAAAAGACTCTGAGGAGGATGGTCCAATTACTGTTATGACAAGGTCTAGGAAAAACCCTCCAAGTAGATCCTCAGAATATGGTACAATTGCAAGTTCCATCACGACAGAAAAGAGATCAAATTTCGTAAAATAATGACACATTATCCATTCCCCAAGCTAAGGGTAAAGAGAAGACAGATAGTATTCCTAAGATATTGGAAAATGAAACTAAAGGAGACAAGATGAGATCTAAATATGAGGCTCAATAGAGGCTTAGATTCCCTTATATTACTAAAATATAAATAATAGATGCCATTCAAAAATACAAAATAAAGTATGGTGATCTAGAAAGAAGACCTAAAAAACCTATACTTGCTGAGTCTAAATATAATAGTGTTGAAGAAATAAAAAATATCCCATAAAAAGCTAAGTTTTATGACACTATGTTTATCCCTGGTCAGATAGATCTACTTAAAGCTTCTCTTGACAAATATCCACACAATAAGCAGACTACCACAATCTTGAGTATACCCCCAAAAATAAAGGCAATGTCACCTGCTGAACTAAAAAACAAACATTCCCCATTCTACATATCTTTAAGGATGGAGTTATGGATAGTTTGAAATTGTATGATAGATTCAAGAGCATCAAGTACAATTATGCCTAAAGCAGTATGTGAAGATATGGGTATGGAGTATACCCAATCTTGTCCTGGAGTATTACAATTGTATGGGACACTTATCAGGATAGTTGGAGTCATTAAGGATGTTTTAATGAGGCTACAAAGAGCCCCTAAGGTGACTATAGTACAAGAAATAGTTATGGTTGACCTAAAACCTTACTTTATATTATGTCTCTCAAGGGATTTTACTACAAAACTAGGTGGATGTATGTACATGGATTATTCTAGTATGGTAATTTCTTTCAGAGAAAATAAAATAAGGATAACACCTAAAAAACCAGTAGCTTATCATATTAAAAATATCGAGGAAGACATGTGCATTATTAATCCCCTGGAAGAATTTGAGCTGGTGGAAAACATTGAGGAGTTGGATATTGAAGACGAGTTACCTTTTAGAGAAGAAAATCCCTATTATATCTATTCAGTCCTTGAGATAAAAGGAAACATGGACCATGAACTTTGATGGTGCTAAATGCAAAAATGGTGCAGGAGTAGGGGTAGTTTTACAATCCCAATCAGAAGGGACAAAGAATTTCGCCTATAGACTAACATGGTCATGTACTAATAATGCTACAGAATATGAGACCCTATGTCTTGGATTGATTTAGGTAGAAAGCATGGGTATTAAAATCTTGAACATATATGGTGATTCTAAGCTAATATTTCATTAAGTATGAAATAGGTACAACAGTAAGCACCATTACCTAAAAGCTTATAGAAACAGGGTATGTGATCTGATGGAATCCTTTGATGCCCTGAATTTAAATTTTGTTCCTAGAGAGAAGAACACTCTGGAAATTCCTTAAAAAAAAAGGGAGCTAACTTCAACCCTTCTGTAGACTATAGAATCAAGAAATCCAAGGGAATCAAAATGATTTTCAGACCTACAGTACCAGACAAGCAGATTTTCTAGCAGGTCTTTGAAAGTGATGAGCAAATAATTAATTTTTTGGTAAGAGAATCATGTCTCTCTACTATCCAAGAAGAAAATCTAGAATAAATTTATCAACAAGACATTATTAAACTAAGGAACAATCACATTCCTAGAGTATTGGTCACTCTAGAAAGCTTATTTGACAATGAGGACAAAAAAATGAATAGAACCATAAAAGTCAATGAAAATATCTATAAAGAAGTGGATGTCGCTATTGAAAAGAAGCTCAATTTTAGAATTAAATATTCACTAGAGGAAGCTAAAGATGTCAAAGCCTTATGCTTAAAGTACCATGATATTGTGGCTTGGTCATATGAAGACCTCAAGGTATATGAAAAGAAGGTTATCCAATATACTATTGAGCTATAACCTGATGCAAAGCCTTTTAGACAAAAGCAAAGGCCTGTGAACCCAAGGATCAAGGCCATCATAAGAGATGAGCTATTAAAGTTACTAAAGGCTAAAATAATATACCCAAATAAAATATTCTACCTGGGTAGCTAACTTGGTACCCATAAGAAAAAAGAATGGTGATATATGCTTGTGTGTAGACTTCAGAAATATTAACCAAGCATCCCTCAAAGATCACTATCCCCTCCCATAGATTGATAAGATCTTACAAATAGTGGCAGGGGTAGAGAGGTTCTCATTGCTCGATGGTTACTCTGGATACAATCATATTTGGGTGAAATATGAAGATCAGTATAAGACAACATTCACTACCAAATGGGGCACATTTGCCTACTAGAGAATGCCTTTTGGGCTATCCAATGTGGGAGCCACATTTCAAAGAGTCATGTATTATGCCTTTGTTTCACTAATAAAAAAATTCATTATGATTTTGTATTATATGACTATATTTTCCCATGATAAGGAAGACCACCTATCACACCTAGAACAGGTTTTCTAGAAATATAGAGAATTTGGTATTTCGCTCAATCCTAAGAAGTCATTATTTGTAGTTCATGAGGGAAAATTGGTAGGTCATATGGTCTCAAAAGAAGGTATGGCCATAGATATAGATAGAATAATATCCATTCTTGCTCTTCCTTTACCTACAAATAAGAAGAATTTGTAGTATTTTTTGGGCCATATCAATTTTATCAAGAAATTCATTTTTGACTTTGCATAGAAAGTCAGGCCTATATCTGAGTTACTCAAGAAGAATGCTGAGTTCAAATGTATTGAAGTTAGAAAATAAGCTTTGGATATTATCAAATAGCACATTGCAACAACTCCAATGCTAATAAATCTAGATTTTAGTAAATATTTTATCCTTTATGCATATGGATCTAAATAAAGTTACGCCTCAGTGCTTACTCAAAAGGACAATCAAGGGGGAGAGCATCCTATATTATTTTGGAGCCAAACACTCCATGATTACCAGGTCAAATATAACTTCATTGAAAGACAAATATTATTATGATGAAATCACTAAAAAAATTTAGGCAGTACTTGGTACAGAGTAAGACCCTGGTATATGTGGTTCATCCAGATGTAAGAATTTTTATCCTTTAGGGTGAACTAGGAGATAAAAGAGCTAGTTGGATTACAAAAATCCAATAATATTATGTATAAATACATCCCACCAAGTTTGTGAGGGGTAGAGACCTATGCCAAGGTCTAATAGAGGCTGCAACATTAGCATAAATGACAGCTTGCCAAACAACGAATGAAGATCAAGTGGAAGAAGCATAAACTATAAAATTTGATTAGGTAGACCAGATGATCAAATATTTCCAAACTAGAGTTTTCCCCCCTAACCTAAATGCTTCCCAAAGGAGGAGATATAGGCTTCATACTTTATAATATGTATTGCTACCAGAAGGCCTATATAAAAGTAATTTGGATGGAGTTCTTCTAAAGTGCTTAAAATATGATCAACATAATAAGGTCATGGAGGAGTTCCACAAAGGACCAACTTATGGACATAGCTCATGTAGAGTTATAGCTTTAAAAATTATAAGAGAAGGCTATAATTGGCCTACTATAATTATTGATGCTTTCAGGATCACAAGGGTCTGTGATAAATGTTAGAGATATGTTGGAAGGATAAGGAATGCTTCATTCCCCCTTAAGCCTATACAAGTTGAAGAACCTTCTCAATAATGGGGTCTAGACTTCATTGGGGTCATCAACCCTAATTCCTCAATAGAACACAAGTTTATCCTAACTACCACATATTATCTCACCAAATGGGTAGAGGCTATTCCTACCAAGAAATTAGATCAAGATGTCATCATAAATTTTATGGAAAATTTGATTTCAAAGTTTGGGGTTCCAGAAGCCTTGGTAAGTGATAATGGCCCAACTTTCATAAGAGCCAAGTATATTGAGTTTGCCAGAAAGTATGCCATCACTCTTAAAAATACTTCAAATTATTATCCACAGGTTAATGGACTTGCAAAATCTACCAACAAGAACCTGTTAAGGATTTTGAGGAAATCACTTGAAGGAAATAAAAGAAGTTGGCATTTGTTTCTGGACCAAGCTCTATGGGTAGACATGATTACTATAAAAAATTCCATTAATACTTCTCCTTATGCACTAGTATACGACAAAGAGGCATTGTTACTCATCCGTTTGGAGATCCCAGCACTTAAACTTGTCAATACAGAGGAAGAGTCAGAGGAAGATCCTGTAAAAAACAGGTTGACCCACTTGCTACAATTGGAAGAGAATAGAGCTTAGGCATATGACAATTTTCAAAAGCATTCCTCATATATCAAAGCATGGTTCGATAAGAATACCAAATTCAAAAAAATCCAAGTTGGAGACTCAGTTATCATGTGGAATGTTGATAGAGAAAATCAAGGCAAGAATGAAAAGTTTATTCTTTTTGGGATGGTCCTTTCAAAATAGTAGAAGCCAAGGAGTCCAATGCATTTCAGCTAGAAGATCCGGAGGGAAACATACAACCGATTCTAGTGAATGGATTCCATATCAAGCTCTACTATGTGTAAAATATGACCTCACTATAACATATGTATATACTTTGTATTATTATTTCCATTTCTTTCTACACTTTGTATTTTAACTTCTTTTTGCACTTTGTAATTAGTTTTCTTTGAAAATTCTTGAAAAGAGAAAATTTTCACAAAAATGACTAAGTGTTGACAAAGTCTTCAGCAATGTTCCATTCTGCACTCAAATACATGTAAATTCTTCCATAATGATGAGCGCTTTCAAATTTGTATAAAAATACACTAAGATCCCCGTCGATTGGTATAAATGTTCTTATCCCACGTGATGAATAGAGCCAGATATCAAAATAAGAAAAGTAATATCCAATCTTGGGACCTTTCAAAGCTAAAGTATGACATAGAGAAACTGAGGTGATAATTCACGCATGAAATTTTCTAAGTATCAGCAAAATCAAAATAGTGTCTTAAACCCATCAAGTTTAAAAAAAAAATCTAAGGGGAAGTTGAGGAGTGTTTTCATGACCATACCACATGGATATACAAGGAATACCCCACAATCAATGCTAACGAACTCTCATTTGAACCAAAGAGTAGCTGAAGAGGCGTAGTGAGGTGGCAACATAGTTTGAATTTTTGGCCAATGAAAATCTAGAATGCCATCATTGAGCTACCAAAATGAATGAGTGGAGGTTGGAAAGTATGCCAATAGGAAGATCATGTAGCGGCCACATTAATGGTGGAATATACGCACACTATAGGAAATAAAATAACCAAAAGGGCACACACAAAGTTCATTTTCGAGTCAATTGTGTCTACAAAGTAGTGAAGGTGAAATGATACTCTGAAGTTTTTTGTTGGGAAATAATGAAGGAAATGGGAATGAATAAATTAATCTATTGTTATAGATAGTTGGTTGTTCCAGGATTTCCCCTCCGAAAGCTGCCCTCCCGGCCAAGCACCTATTTGATTCGATGCCTAGCCTACCCCACTTCCCGAGCCATTCCGGTTCAATATTCCTCTGCCTGTTGTTTCTATAAGCCCACCACCACATAATCCAGCCACCCACCCCAGCACCAGACTTAGTTACAGCGAACGCACCCTGCCCTTAAACTATGCTTGACATCGATGAGTTCAGAACCACCAGCTAGGATTGGATCGGCTTACCCTACATGAAGTGATTCCCCAACGACTGCTACGAGCTATGAGCTTGGGATAGGAAGTGCCACCCGCTCTATATCAACACCAATTCCCATAGCTACGAATTTCATCCATTGAATAGGCCCAAACGGATGCTGGATGTAGCAGTACGCAAATAGATGGAGATCCTGGTGGGATGATGGCACAGACGGACTCCTTGAGGATCAGGCACGGGTATGGAATGGAGTACACCCAGACACGCCAAGCAATTGATCCATACCAGCCGGTTCCCACCGCTAGACAAGGATTGGCCCACCAGCAGAAGACTCAGGTACCGGCGAATGATTACCCAAGGGACTACCCGAGAGATATAGCTGCCAGGTAACGCACTACTGAAATGTTGCTATTTATGCTGCCATCCCATGCCGATATTCACCAGATAGAACCTGGGCTTATACGCCCTAAATCACTTCACTCGGCACCCACCGCTAGCTAGTTAGCCACACCCTGCATGGATTACCAATTGACAGATTCCATTTAGGTAGACTCCACCCATGCCACCTTACTGGAACCTCGAGAAGTCTGACACCCATGTTTCTAAGGTGATGCCATAATTAACAGCATTCATGCAACCGACAGCGGGGTTGTGAATTCTACTATACCTCGTTAATATATAAAGTGGGGGGAGTTTGAATCCCCTGCTTTGAATTAGCCCCCACAAGCTCTGAACAGCGCATGCTTAGCCACCACTCACGCCTCACTTTACTAGGTGGACTTGCTATAGCCTATTTCAAACACTATCTGGATAATCCTTTTTCAATCAATTGTACCGACATACCCAAACTTTCCGTTAAGCCGCACCAACTCCGCTATATGTATCGGACGGGACGGGAAAAGGGCAAAGCAGCGCCCTTCCAGCACCTGCTGATGCGTTTCAAGTCGTTAGGCATGGGACGAAGTAGGAGCGAACAAATGGATGAAGGGAGTGCAGAACCAGCCACTTGAAGCTTCTATTTCTTCCGGGGGATTGAAACACCTACCTTTTCTTATTATTATCGGCTTACTCCCATCTACCGCTTTAGCCCCGCTAGTACCATACGTCCGGGATACGCCGATCCACACCCAAGGCCACGGGACCAGGAGAAGATCTATTTCGCCCACCCAACCTTTAGCTACCCGCCCCTCCAGCAAAAGCATATTATTGACACGCAGCTGGCCTTGGGCGGAACCAATAGAAAGGACAGGGGAAGCGGACACATCCAAACACCTACAAGGCTTGGATCCGCCCGGGCTAGACCTCGATTGACCCGTACGCGGCGAGCATCTTAGTCTTTTTACCCAGGGTGCTACTGGAGAAAGGATCGGTCCTGACTGAAAGCTTTGCGTCACCCCTATTAGCTTCTTGTTTGCAGCCACCTCCAAGTTGTTTTTATAGGCCTACCCGACCCATTAGTACCAATAGATACTACACGCCTGCCCTACTCACTGGGAGATCGAGTCCTACTCCTCATCTAGTTATTTGGATCTGCCCACCACTAGCTAGTCCCCACTAACACTGGCTGGGCCTACCGGAATTATTCTATAGAAAAGCTGGGATTCTTTATGCATGTCGTCCCACCTATGCCCACTTTAGACTGGCTACTGCCTATGCTAGGAATTTCGGTTCATCTCTCGACTGCATTTTCCTAAAGTGATTGGTACGACCAAGCCCACACTTTAGTAGTTGTAGTAGCCCCTATTTATTTTAAAAGCCCTTTTTAAAACATGGGGAGGTAGGTTAGAGGGAATAGTGTGGATTCAGACTCACTTACTTACCTACCTAATGCTGACTGGCGGAGCTTATACTTATTGGATGGGATAACCAAGGCTAGTTATTAAAGGGCTAACCTCACTCTTGTGAGGGCTAACCCTTCTTTCTATTGGCGTTGATGACAAAAGCCTCTCTATGGTAACGACAAGAGGAGGGGTTGATTACACACGCTTACTAGGTAGGAGATACCGCTACCTCATATAAGATAGGTCTATAGTATAGGGTGGGTGAAAACGACGAAGTAGCTTTTAGAGGAAGGCCTGGCAGCTCTCTATTCTAAAAGGGCCAGCAAGCAGCTCTATTTTAAAAGGGGCTGCCCTCTATTTTAAGGTGCTAAGGTTACTACCAAACTTCCAGCTAATCTAAGCCTTTTACTTTGCCTTTAAAAGCCGAGGGCTCTCTTTTATCTATAACCGAGCCTCTCTGTTTTAAAAGCTAGGATGAAATGCTCTTAAGAGATTCACTTCCGGTCCGCTCTCTATCCTCCTCTCTATATTTGAGCTCTCTATCCTTGCCCTTTGATATAATAACCTGACTCGTTATAGATAGAGAGCCTGCCCCCTCCCGCCTTTTCATTATAACGATGACCTCTTAAGATATAAAGGAAAGCTCTTTAAAAAAGCTAGCTGATCGAATGCTTGGAATTAAAAGGGCCTTTCCTCATTTCATTATCGACCTTATCCCCTGACCATCGAATTCCCTTTCCGCATTGATCAAATTTCTGAACCGATTCTTTCCATCACAATCATAGATGCTCTCTCTATTAAAAAATGGGATGGCGTCGGCCACAATCGATGACTGCCTCAAGCCTGAGCTAGCGGGAATCAATCACGCAGGTCAAGGCCAGACTGATTCATCACTAGTGAGCTACTTGAGTCGAACCCCCCTATTACTAAAAGGTTACGCATACTCGGAGGGCGATCAGCCACGGAGAAATTATCGGCCAACCAGTTCAACATTTTATTGTCTTCTTTAAATAAAGGGCTATCTCTTTTTAAACATAAAGGGCTATCTCAGGCTATTTTTTAAAGGGCACTATCTCAGGCTATGGGCCAACCGCTATATCTTCTCTCGGGTAGCTCTCCTCATATAGAAGATAGAGTTCAAGTTGTTAATACATATATAAAACGAATATCAAACTATTCACGAGAGAAGAAAAGCCCTCCAAAGAGATATTTTGAAAGAAAAGAAAAGCTTCCTTCTCGGCCCTCTTCGGGTTTTGTTTCGGTTGTGTGAAGGCGACATCCTGGGCGGTCCACTCGCTTGCCTCACAAGATGATGTCATGCATTGGTACTCTAGAGGCCCTAGACATAGTCGTCAAGTAACACACCCGAAACTGAACCCTCCACAATCATTTCTTTCTTGTAAAGGTCAAGGGGAGAGGTAAAGGTCGAGGGGAGAGGCTTTTATTTTTGCTTTCAATTCTGCCCTTCCCGAGAGGCTTTTCTTTTCTTTAAGACCCTTAAAACGACATAAATATACATGGAAAAGCTTAAAGTTTTTCAACCTCCTTAAACCGCTTTTCCTCTTTTCTTGGCCTTTTCTTTTAGGGAGCGACCTCAGCTCTCAAGACTTTTCGGGGAGAGGCTTTCTGGATTTTCTTTTCGGTAGGGAGGTTTAGAAAAGAGGAGAGGCGGGATTTTTTTGAGCTTTAAATTTAAAGAGCCAAGCTCTCTATCTATAATCTTAAGAGGTCTGTTATAAGCACTCTTAAGGTAGGTCGAGGGGAGAGAGCCCCCAAGCACTCGCTATATTAGGAATAATGGGCGAGGGGAGAGAGCCCCCAAGCACTCGCTATATTAGGAATAATGGGCGCTCTCTATCCTTATAACGGGGAGAGGGAGAGAGCTCTTAGGATAGGGAGAGGGGGCTGCTCCCCGGCCCAGGAGGAATGGGAGTTGGGGAAAGGAAGCTTATTAATTAAGGTGCACCTCTCGGCTTATATGTCTTCGCTGCTTTTCCTTTCCCCCTTTGGCTACGTATGGAGTATAGCCAAGTGGTAAGGCATCGGTTTTTGGTACCGACATGCAAAGGTTCGAATCCTTCTACTCCAGATCTGAGCAGAAAACCTTTAGCGTGAGCGGCGGTTCCCTTTAGGTTGTTCTCCGAATCAAGAGCAGAGCTTAAATCCTTATTCTTCCCACCTTAAGGATCGATATCCTCATTCAAAAACTCCGGGTTGCCTCGATTCGCGAGATCGAGGGGGGTGGCTGGAGAGATCTAGAACTCATTTTACCTAGAGGAACTATTTTTAAGCAGCGAGCGCGTTTAAAGAACATGGGTTCGTGGCGCCGGAGATCTACGAAGGCACGCTTATTCGCCGCTGACAGATAGGAACATCCGACACCTCTGCACACCCGGTTCATGGGGAACTAGGGTTCGCCTCCGCGGCTTAAGGAGCAGCAGCGGCCTACCCACCCTACCGATTCAGGGTGTATCCGGACGCTTTCTCTCAACAAACGAGACTATTCCACTCCGTCTCACTCTATGCAGATACCCCAGAGGTACGGGATTCTGGTTTCCCGAAGTGGTTCTGTTCGGGCTCAACCGAGACCTTGCTTGGAATAAGTTATTGGGACGGGGTGGAGATAAAGGTGAGAGAGTAGTGAGTGACATGAATGGTGCGGTGCGCAAGGGAGAGAGATTAGATAGATGGAGATAGAGACCGGCGATGATATTGGTTAGAAATCACCGCGCCCTGTAGGTAGGTATGGGTAGGATCTCGCCTTCGGTACCAAATACCGACTAAGGAAGTCGATGAAAAAGGGTGGAATAAGCGGATGGCAACCTTATTCCTTCTGTACCTATCCAGAAAGCCCAGTCCATGTTGCGGCGATGAGTCTACCTCTCCCCCATTCCTTTCTTCCCACTTCATCCCGACCCTAATGGTAATAATAATAAAGGCAATGGAATAGCGAATTGTTTCGAGGCTCGTTATTGGAGGAAGCAGCGCCGCAACTATGAAAATATGCCTTGGACGCATGGCTCGGGCGGGGGAGGGAGAAGCAGTGGTGGACCTCAACTTCACGCACGACTGGGTGGGAATAAGATCCCTTTCCCACCGGTCAGGGGAACGGGGTTATATTCCTTGTTAATACGTAGATAATGGCTTATAGAAACAAAGTCTTCTCGATCCAATTGTTTGATCGGGAGTGGGTTTATCCTGCTTAAATATGGAACTTCGGCGGTTACTTTTCCATATAATAATAATAGTAGGGCGAATTCCTAATCGTTTCAATCTTGAATCTGGGTGAAGAAAGTACAGGATGTTCCGATCCTACCTATTCTTTTCCATTCAATAAGCCTTCTCAAACTAGAATCTTTCCTCTACTATCCATTTCTTCCACTACTAATATCCTTCTTGCAGTCTAATACTAATACCTTTCTTGCTGTCTGATACTGGTAGATTTCCTCCACTAACCCTTTATTAAACTATCCCTTCCTCGACTTCCCCGATATGGGAGGAGGAATGGATAGGGAGATGGTAATAAAGCTTGGGATTGATATATTATTTGCCTTGGGGGCCTATAGGTTTCTAGTAAACCCCACCCAATAAGTGAAGTGTTGAAGGTTTAGTTTATCGGTAGAGGGAGGAGAGATGGAGAGGGCCTACTATGAAAGGGGAAGCTTTATTGGACTGCGCGAGAATCGTCACATTAAGAATCGAGAATCGACACACTAGAGCAATCTTCACTACTATTATTGTTTAGATGAGAAAGTTGTTGATACGTATATAAGATAGATGGAGAATATTGAAGAGGAAGGTTTCTCACTATCTTCTCCCTCTTAATAGCAGGCCACAATAACCGGAATTGTTTTCCCGGGTGAAGCGACGAAATATTCTAGAGATGGCCGGATACTCGATGAAGCAAATGGATCTGGATTGATTAGTTAGGAGCGCAACACTGACTCAATAGGGCAACCCCCCCCCTACTATTGTAATAAGGGCGATGCTTCAATTCCACTAGTTCGCTGGTCTCACTCCCAGATGTAGGCGGCACTAGAGAGATCGCCAGAGAGCTATATTCTCTATATGGATTCTATAAATGCTGGAAATAGGATCCACCAAGAAAGGCGGGAAAGGGGATCGAGGGATACGTTTATTGATTCAGGGATCCGCCCACTATTCAGATTATTTGTTTTCGCTCATCAGAAGGAGGGACTTCTTTTTAGACCGATCCTATTGAGTACGAACTTCTATCAAGCGCCTTCGGCCTATCGGCACACACAATACACTTCCGTACGTCCGAAAGACAGGGATATCGATCCTAGATGAGTTGAAAATACAGTGATGATGAGAGTAAGGAGGACCCTCCTAAGGATGAGTTTCAAATTCCCATATTTCAAAGGAAATCCAATGAGTCGATAAGGTACCATAGCTATAGAAGCTTTATTTTTCTCCTACATATGTGATTCTGCATATCATTGACCAAAATTAGTTTCTTCTATGATCCAATTCTATGATTATGAAAATAGAGTCATAAAAACCTCTGAAGGCACTCCCCTATTCTCAATTACCAAATAATTTTTCCATGAACTATTCACCATAGGAGTAGGTCCTCCTTCAAAACCTAGACCATTTAACATAGAAGAGCTAGAAAGGGCTTATACCAAATTGGTGATGTCAGAAAAGAAAAGATCTATAGAAATATGGCTTCATATTAACTTCAAAAGGATAAGGAAAGAAGATGAAATACCTAAAGTTACTATCCATATTGATGAATTTGTAAACCCTGAACTATTTTCTATGTTGGCCTACATGGAGGGTTTGGACTCTAATAGAATGGTATATGATTGGAAAATTTTTGTGGCTTATTGTATTTCTAACGAAAGAATGTATGAGAAAGATGTGGGGGAAAAGGAGATTAGGGTGATTTATTTTTACTAGCCAGCTTTTCTTGCATAGAGGATACATGAATAGTTGGTAAGTATGAAAAGGGGCTCTGATGCTCCTAGTTTCATGCATTGCTCAAGTATGGTGTGGATGTTTTATGCTGCCACTAAGGACATAATGCCTTAGATTTCGATCAAGGACAAAACCAATTATGGGGAACCCTTACCGGTTTATTACTGGACAAGTCACTTGAGAAGAAGTGAGTCTTATCATAGATTCAACTTAGAATTTATTGGGCTTGCCATAAGAATAATGTATGGAAGGTGCCCTAGATTACCATCCCTAGCTAATCAAATTTTGATAACAGAGGATGCTGGGGAAGGGGATTCGTATTTTTTGACCGAGGGCATAGTTATTATATTGTATGGTTTCATGGGAAAACCTTTTCTCCTGCCACATTTTGTTATAGAAAGGCTTTTTACCTTAGAATATTTGAGGTAGGCATAATATATTGATTTGAATTATGGTTTTGGGAGAAAGAGAAAATACTTGCTTACAAACTGCAATATGGAGGACATTACCATCACTAAGAAGGGGCATAGTCAGCAAATCGACCAATACCTTGATAGGTTAGGTCTATTTTATATCCCAAAAATATTGAGTTATGATTTTGATGGTATCTTCACCACAAGAAATATAGCCCTAAATGGAGAAAAGGCTTATAAGTTTGAAAAGAGGCTGATCGAGAGCCAAAATCACAGTGAAAAAGAAAACATTTTTATGCTTGATCGAGAGCCAGAATCACAGAGAAAAAGAAAACATCTTTATGTTATTCACATACGACCGAACATTACAGTCACGGCACCACATTCACAGAGAAGAAAAGAACAGTTTATTTATTCGCATGCGTCGAATATGACAGTCACAGCCCGTATTCACAGAGAAAAGAAAGAGAGAAAAAAAAAGAATAGTTTATTTCATTCGCATGCAGCCCAAAATTACAGTCATAGCCGAAAATAATAGTCACGGCTGATTATCCATAAGTTGCAAAAGAATGGCGTCTTTTTCGCACAATGCCACGTGATTATCTTCTTGATTTAGCAACTTTTTCATCCCTTGTGCATGCCTTTGTTTCCCTTTTTAAAGGGTCTTAGGTGACACTCCGTTTCCAGCTGGCGGCCCTTCGTTTCCTCTTCCCGAACCTTTCGTTCACCTCCCCGTGTCGCTTCGTTGCCCAGGTGTTCACCACGTGTCACTTTCCGCCTCTTGGTCTTTGGCTCATCTTTCGTCGCGAAAAGGCTACCTATCGTGATATCGCGACGTATTTCCATCGAGTCCCCCTTTCCTCTGCTTTGGTCGCGATATCGCGACATGTCGCGATATCGCGACGTCTTTCTGCTACGCCTTCGCTCTTAAGCTACGGTCGCAATTTCATGACATGTCATGAAATCGTGACCCTCCGTACTATTGTAGCCCCTGCTTCCATTGCGGTCATGATATCGCGACCCGTCGTACTGTCGTAGCCTCTATTTCTATTTTGGTCACGATTTTGTGACATGTTGCAAAATTGTGACATGTCACAATTTTGTGACCCTCTATACTGTCGTAGCCTTTGTTTCTGTTTTGGTCATGATTTCACGACATGTCACGAAATCGCGACATGTCACGATTTCGTGACCCTCCATCCGTCGTAGCCTCTGCCTCTAGTTTTGGTCGCGATTTTGCGACATGTCGCGAAATCGTGACCCTCTATTCGCCTTTGCCCTGCTTCCTGATTTGGTCACGATTTCGTGACCCTCCGTCCGCCTTTGCCCTGCTTCTTGATTTGGTCATGATTTCGTGACATGTCACAAAATCACGACTGTCGTGATTTCACGACCCTCCCTCGGCCTTGGCTTCTTTCCCTGTTGGTTGGTGCAGGATTGCTCTGTTGCCCTCGGATGCTCCTGCATCAGACACCCGGGGTAGATTGAGAAGTGATCCTCACTTCTAAACTATTGGAGGGAGACCCAGGCGGTCAACCTCCATTTTGGACAACCAAGTTGCATCTTCTACCGGTCTGCCCTTCCACTTGACCAAATATTCAAAATACTATCTATTTCTGGTACTTCTGCCTTCTCTTGTGTCCAGTATTTCCTCTATCTCATCTGTGGTTGGAGTAGATGTTGGAATACTCCACAACTCTACACATGGTGCCTCACTACTATCCCCTTCATGGTATTTTACTAAATCTGATATGTTAAAAATAGGTGAAATTTCAAGCCCACTTGGTAATTCCACTTTATATGCATTGCCTGACTCCCGTTTTTCTAGTATTCTGCAAGGCCCAAATTTCTTCATCTTCAATTTGTTATAAGTTTTGGTCGGAAACCTTTCTTTTCTGAGATGGACCATGACCTCATCTCCCACTTCGAACTCTTTGAACCGCCTCTTTTGGTCTGCTCTTGTCTTGTACTGAGTATTCATTTTTGTAATTTGTTTCTTTACTTCTTCATGCAGGCTTTTCATCTGTTTTGCAAATTCCTCAGCCTCGACACTGCACTTTTCTCCTTTATCTAATTTCCTCAGCTCAAAAACATTTCTTGGGATGTTTCCATATATGACTTGGAATGGAGATTTGTTTGTACTCTTGTTGATAGAATTGTTGTATGCAAACTCTGCCTGCGGCAAAACCAAATCCCATCCCTTGGGATTATCTGCTATCAAGCATCTTAATAAATTACCCAGACTTCTATTTACCACCTCTGTCTGTCCATCAGTCTGTGGGTGGTATGCAAAATTGAACTTCAGGTCTGTCTTCAACTTCTTCCACAATGTTCTCCAAAAATATCCAACAAACTTTGTATCTCTATCAGAAACTATGCTTCTTGGTAGACCGTGAAGTCGTACCACTTCCTTGAAAAATAACCCTGCAATGTGAACCACATCACTTGTTTTCTGGCAGGGAATAAAATGTGCCATCTTGGAGAATCTGTCAACCACCACAAATACGGAGTCATTTCCCCTCTGTGTTCTCGACAATCCAAGAATGAAATCCATGTTGATGTCCTCCCATGGCCTCTCAGGTATAGGTAACGGCTGATATAATCTTGTGTTCTGCCTCACTCCTTTTGCCATTTGGCATATTCTGCAACTTTGCACAAACTTGTTCACATCCTGCTGTAGTTGCGGCCAGTAATAGTTCTCACTCACCAGGGCAATGGTCTTATCCCGGCCAAAATGTCCAGCCAGTCCTCCGCTGTGTTTCTCTTTGACTAAGTTTTCTCGCATGGAACTCCTTGGAATGCATAATCTACTTCCTCTGAACAACATTCCATCTTGGATTAGAAAATCCAACCATTTTGTCCTGTCCACGATGAATAAGTGTCGAGCAAGCCTTCCAGGCTTCTGCAAAATCAGGATCTTTAGGGTATAGGCCCTTCGGTTCTTCGAATCCTACCACTTCCACTGTCATTTCAATCAACAAATTCTGCCTTCTACTTAAGGCATCTACAACTCTATTTGATTTTCCGCTTCCGTGCTTTAACACAAAGGTATAGCTTTGGAGAAACTCAACCCACTTCAAGTGCCTCCGGTTCGGTTTTCCCTGGCTGTTTATATACTGTAAGGCCTGATGATCATTATATAACACAAACTCTTTTGGTAGCAAATAATGTCTCCACTTCTTCAAGGATTGAACTATGGCATAGAATTCTTGATCATACACTGAATACTTTTTTCTGGCATCATTGAGTTTCTCACTAAAGTAAGCAACAGGCTTACCTTCTTGACTCAACACAGCTCCAATGGCACTACCACCGGCATCACAGTCTACCTGAAACACCTTATTAAAATCTAGAAGTGCTAAAATAGGTTGCTCAGTGACCTTCTTCTTCAACATATCAAAGCTTTTGTCAGCTCCCAAGGTCCACTTAAAGTCTTTCCTATCCCCTCTCATTGTTTCTATAAGGGGTGCACAAATACTGCTAAAATTTTTGATGAATTTCCTATAAAAACTGGCTAAACCATGAAATGATCTCACTTCAAAAGTGCTTCTTGGAGTAGGCCATTCAATGATAGCCTTCACCTTTTTTGGGTCCATCTTCAGACCTTCAACTGAGATGAAAAATCCTAGGTATACCAACTCCTTCTTCACAAAATTGCACTTCTTCAAGTTGATCAACAACTGTTCTTCCCTCAGCTTCTCAAAAACCCTCTTGATGTGCATCAGGTGCTCTTCCAGGGTTTTACTGAATATCAAAATGTCATCCAAATAGACAATAACAAACTTGCCTAAGAACTCCTTCAGCACTTCATTCATCAACTGCATGAAAGTGCTTGGTGCATTGGTTAGCCCAAATGGCATGACCAACCACTCATATAAACCTTCTCTGGTTTTGAAAGCAGTTTTCCACTCATCTCCTTCTCTGATCCGAATCTGATGGTAGCCACTCTTCAAGTCAATCTTGGTGAAGTACTTGGCTCCACTCAAATAGTCCATAATATCATCCATTCTGGGTAATGGAAATCTGTATTTTATGGTTATCTTGTTTATAGCTCGGGAGTCCGTACACATCCTCCACTCCCCATCCTTCTTTGGTGCTAGTACTGCAGGTACCGCACATGGACTCAAGCTTTCTCGAATCAGTCCCTTTTTCAACAACTCATGGACTTTCCTGCTTAGTTCCTCACTTTCCACAGGAGTCATTCTGTGGGCTGCCTTGTTGGGTAAACTAGATCCAGGTACCAAATCAATATGGTGACTGATCTTTCTCATCGGTGGTAAACCCTCAGGCACATTGTCTGATATGATGTCTGGAAATTCTTCTAACAGGTGTTCGGCCTCTGTTGGAACATCTGTGTACTATTCTTTCTTAAAAATAGGGATTAATGCATAACACATTGAATCCCTCTTTAGACCTTCCAAAAATTGTCTTCCTTCCACCAGGAAGATTCTGGCACTACTACACACTTTCTCATCCACTTCCTTCAGTGGCTTCAATTTGTGACGTACTCCATCCTTCGTTAGAGAGTACGTATTTGCATGCCCATCGTGCACTGCACGTCTATCAAATTGCCATGGTCTTCCCAACAACAAATGGCAAGCATCCATTGGCAATACATCACATAGGACCTCATCTTGATAATTCCCAATGTGAAATTTGACCAAGCACTATTCATTGACAAGTGCTCTGTGGTCTTTCTGCAACCATGCAATCCGATATGGATGCGGGTGCTTCCTCTTCCCCAAATTCAACTTAGTAACCATCTCTTCTGAAACTAAGTTGTCTGTGCTACCATTATCAATGATAACATTGCAGACCTTCCCTGCACATTTGCACCTCATGCGAAATAGGCTCTTCCTCTATTCTGATTCTTTTTCCTCATTCACCAGTGTTCTTCTCATCATCAACACTTCTCCTCCTTCTGCTTCTTCAAAGTGTTCTGACTCTACACCTTCATCTGCCACAATAGCTCTGGCATGACCCTCAGGTCTCCTATCTGTCCTTTCTTGGTGTTGAGGACATTCATATGACCGGTGTCCTTCCTCTCCACATTGGAAACAGGTTCCATGGAATACCCCTCTTCCATACCCACATCCAGGTCTACCTCTTCCTCTCTGGTAGTCATTGTTATGATCACGCGGGTAGTAGGTATTCTCCTTTTTCTGTTCCTGGGGTTTGCTTGTTTCCCCAGTCTTCTTCTGGTCTCGGTAATTTCCTCCATCGGTTCTTCCACCACGATCCCTTCCTCTCTGGTTGCCTTCGAATCTTCTGTTTAGTTTCTCTTCTACCTTCAAGGCCAACTAGTATGCATCTTCTATGGTGGCTATTCTGATCAAGCTGAGCTCTTCTTGAATGTTCATTCTCAACCCATTGATGTATCTAGCTACCTTCTCCTTATTAGCCCCCGAATGGCCAGTTCTGATGGAGATCTTGTAGAATTCTTCTGTGTATTCTTGGATAGACTTGCCTGCTTGCCTCAGACTCTGCATTCTCCTCAATAGGTCCAACTCGTAATCCACAGGAATAAATTGTCTCTTCAGCTTCTCCACCATTCGGTCCCATCTGGTTATTTTCTCCTTTCCATTTTTATTTCTTTCGAGTTGTATTCCTTTCCACCATAAACTAGCATGGCCTTTTAATATTGTTTTTGCAAATTTTATCCGGTCTGGATTCGCCACCTCCTCATACTCAAAGTATTCTTCCATATCGTTGATCCAGTCAATCAACTCTTCTGGGTTGAGGTGCCCAGAATATGTAGAGACATCAAACTTTGGTCTCTTCCCGGCCTGAGATAGAGCTTTCAATAGTCTAGCTTCAAAAGGATCCAATGCATCTTCATCATCTGATGGACCCTCAGTTTCCCAGGCTTCATCGTCACTCTGTTCTTCTCCCTTAGGTTCGGTCCTTTTTCGCAATTCTTCCTACAGGGCTTGCACTTGTCTTTGCAATGCTCTGAAATCTTCATCCTGCGCCACATTTCTCCCATGACCACGATTTCTTTTTGGAGGCATCCTGCTCATGATTTCTCTGTTACACTACTCAGGCACTCCCGTTCTCTCTTCTCAGAATCCTTCCACAGATCCTGGTGCAAACTGCCTCACGTTCGACGTTCTGTTTGCACACTCAGAATCACTCGCTCTGATACCACTTGATCGAGAGCCAAAATCACAGTGAAAAAGAAAACATTTTTATGCTTGATCGAGAGCCAGAATCATAGAGAAAAAGAAAACATCTTTATGTTATTCACATACGGCCGAACATTACAGTCACGGCACCACCTTCATAGAGAAGAAAAGAACAATTTATTTATTCGCATGCGTCGAATATGACAGTCACAGCCCGTATTCACAGAGAAAAGAAAGAGAGAAAAAAAAAGAATAGTTTATTTCATTCGCATGCAGCCCAAAATTATAGTCATAGCCAAAAATAATAGTCACGGCTGATTATCCATAAGTTGCAAAAGAATGGCATCTTTTTCGCACAATGCCACGTGATTATCTTCTCGATTTAGCAACTTTTTCATCCCTTGTGCATGCCTTTGTTTCCATTTTTAAAGGGTCTTAGGTGACGCTCCGTTTCCAGCTGGCGGCCCTTCGTTTCCTCTTCCCGAACCTTTCGTTTGCCTCCCCATGTCGCTTCGTTGCCCAGGTGTTTGCCACGTGTCACTTTTTGCCTCTTGGTCTTCAGCTCATCTTTCATCATGAAAAGGCTACCTGTTGCGATATCGCGACGTATTTCCATCGAGTCCCCCTTTCCTCTGCTTTGGTCGTGATATCGCGACATGTCACGATATCGTGACGTCTTTCTGCTACGCCTTTGCTCTTAAGCTGCGGTCGTGATTTTGCAACATGTCATGAAATAACGACCCTCCGTACTGTCATAGCCCCTGCTTTCATTGCAATCGCGATATCGCGACCCACCGTACTGTCGTAGCATCTATTTCTATTTTGGTCGTGATTTCATGACATGTCACAAAATCATGACATGTCACGATTTTCTGACCCTCCGTACTACCGTAGCCTTTGTTTCTGTTTTGGTCACGATTTTGTGACATGTCACGAAATCGCGACATGTCACTATTTCACGACCAAAATAGAAACAAAGGCTATGGCATTACGGAGGGTCATGAGATCGTGACATGTCGTGAAGACTCTACCTCTGGTTTTGGTCACGATTTTGCAACATGTCGTGAAATTGCGACCCTCCGTCCGCCTTTGCTCTGCTTCCTGATTTGGTCGTGATTTCACGACATGTCGCAATTTCGTGACCCTCCGTCCGCCTTTGCCCTGCTTCTTGATTTGATCGCGATTTTGTGACCCTCCCTCGGCCTTGGATTATTTCCCTGTTGGTTGGTGCAGGATTGCTCTACTGCCCTCGGATGGTCCTACATTAGAGGCCTAGATCTCATTTTGAGCAAGGAAGAAATAATGATGAGACCGCTCTTATAGAGTGGAATGTTGCAAAAATGGGTCAACTAACTCCATGGTTGGATTTCTATGAACAGAGTATTGATTTTGACCTCTATAATAAGAAGAGTCATTGGATTACAGAAGCCACCATCAGTGACATTGAAGAAAAAAATTCAAAGAAAAAGGACCCTTACCCCTAGGAGGATGTTGTTGAAGAAGTTGAGGACGAAGAGTAATGGAATGTAGAAAATATATCATATTTGTGGAGAATGAGGATTGAGATTGGAAATACTAATTCCCAATTTGGAATGAATATTTATAAGGAATTTTCAAAAAGATATAATAAAAATATCAGAACCTAGAGGTTAAAGGATGTCAGGAACATAGTTTTGACAGTTCAAAAGTTCTAAACTAGTTTTGAATCTCTCTCTTCACCTGTAGACCAATAAGCTCTAGTAGAGGAGTAGGAGACTCCTTTGAAAAAAATTTAATTTTTGAAAACTTTTCATCCTACCACTGAATAAATGGACAAGTTTCCTAAGGGATCTCAACTTATGAGCAAGATGCAATATTATGATGAAAAATTTATCAGTCTTCCAGTTATTGAAATAGTATCTAGGCCTAGAATATTAGCTCTAGGAGGTTAGTCTTCAGACACAAATATTTATTGGAAGAAGAAGGATGAAAATTTCATGTTCATCCCCCTTTCTTTTACCCCTACAACATCAGTTGAATTGCGTCCTATTTCTAAGCAAGTCTTGCTTTCTGGAGCAGTACAAGGAGATATATCAGAAGAAGACTCTGAGAGTGAGATGACTTCCTTTCAATTAACCCATATAAGATCTAAAAGAGCCCTAGAGAGAAGGGAAAAGGAAGTTTCAAAGAAGCAGATATTGGATATGGAGGATATTGCAAAAGAAATAGTTATTAATGCTGAAGAATTGACTCACCAAGAACATCAACAAGAAATAGAAGAGGAGAAAGAGCACCCTATATTTGTAGGTGGAGGTATTATTTATAACTCCTCTCCTCTACATCCTTCTAAATACCCAAAGAAGTATCACTCCATTTCTAGTCAATAAAATGTGACAAAGGTACTTTCTCTCTCTCACAGTCCACCCTATGTTTCCTTGGTTGTCACTGAAGAACAAGTTACTTATGTTCCCTCACAGTCACCCCAAATCCCACTTCTAGCATCTAAGGTTTCCACTTCATCATCTCCCATAATTTCATCTTCATCATTACCACCACCACCATCAATGGGACACAATGTTCCAAGGACCACCATTCATCCAATTGATAGTCTTGTGTCAGTTTCTATGAATTTACCAATAGCAGCAACAACAGTAGTCACAGAGTTCACTGTCATTATAGAGATTACTATGAGCACTCCCACACCCCCATTGTCAGTAGTTCAATCTACCCTATCATTTTTGGTATCTTCATATCCCCTGGATGCTATTTTTTCAAGTCTTTTTACCTTACCAAAAGAGAAGGTAGCCACATAGAGAGCAAATGATTTTTGGGTAGAAAATCTTTCGAAGCCTTCTAGCAGGATGGTTGTCACAAGAATAAGTATGTTTGTTGATCCAGTGGCTAGACAAAGAGTATCTAGATCTATGACTCCACTTGTAAATAATCCCAAAAATGAAATGATTGTGTAATATTATAGAGTGGGGGAGGTCATAGAAGATATTGATAACCTTCCTGAAGAGGATGAACTGATTATGGCCAGAGCCCATTTAGACACCTTCTATGTGAAAAATGATATATTCAGAGAGAAGGTGATAAATATTGAGAAACAAATTGAAAAGCTTAAGAAGACTTTGAGCAATCAAAAGGAATTTGAAAAGGCTCTAAAAAAGAGTTCAATGGTTGGCAAGAAAAATTTAAAGAGGCCAACAAACTCAAGGATCAACTAGGAGAGCGAAAGAAGTTGAATGAAGAACAAGTGAAAGAAATTCAAGTTTAAAGCAACAACTTAAAATAGAAAATGCTAAGGCCTCTGGATTTTATAAAGTTGGACTAAAAATGATTAGAAAATAAATGCCCTCCGAAGTTCAAGAAAAATGTTCAAGGCTTCAATTCATGATTGATTTTCTTGATGAGGCCAGCCACCTACTTTCCAATGTTCAAAGAGATATAGATCATATCACCGAAGAGTTGCAGCCTATGGTGATTCCTGTAGAACAAATGTACAAGTTGGTTGATAGCAGACTCAGTGATTTTGCTAAACTAATTTTTAATAAAGAATGGAATCTCACCAAAGTTATCACCAAAATTGTGGTTAAGAAGCACAGGGTACTTCAAAGAGCATGACTGTTGTTTGACAAGATTGGAGGTGTGATTAGGGATGTTGTCGATGTAAATAAAGAAATGATTCAAGTTGATTTCAAAGGCCTATGGATGGAGGATCACAACTTTATATCCATGGAAGAGATCCAGAAAATCATTAATGAAGATTTTAAGAATGAATCTAGAATTGATTCTCTTGAAGAGCCACTACCCCAAGAGCAAGCTATCCAATTAATTGTTAATTTTACAATATTAAGAGATCTCATGGAAGATCTAGTTAACATAGGGAATGTTTCTAATTATGAGTACATTGGAGACTTGCGATATTTTTATAAGTAGCTCAAATATACATCAAACGCCTTTGAAGCAGCCTAGAAATAGGCTTTACAATCTCTAAAATTGATGATTTAGTTGTTTGGTGATTATTCTAGAGGAAGGAATCAAAAACCACCTTCTCTAGAGGAAGGAGAAGAAGAAGAATAAGAAGAAGAGAATGAAGAAGAGTACCATGAAGAAGAAGAGTGGGATGGAGCAGTTACAGGCCCAGAAGGGGCTCACACTTAGTTGGTTTTTGTTTTTGTACATATGCATAAGTTTTGCATTTTTGTTTTTTTTTTCTCTGAAAATTGTCAAAAATGAACAATAAAGGCATGAAGCCTACAAAGGCATAAAGAGCAGTAGATTTTGTGTGAATATATTTTGCAATAAGGCCTTATAAGAGGAGTAGAGTTATACCTAATTTTTGAAGACAAAGGCAACAAGCCTGTATTTTTGGTATAGTCTCTCATAAGTGGATGAGCCATGATGTTTTTGGCATGATTTCCATATGAACCTTTACCATTTAAGCATATTATTAGATTTTTAGAGGGTATTTTTTATATGGAAGTTATTATTTAAAGCATATTTTTAGAGATGAGTATTTTTTGACTCCCAAGGCCCAATGGATAAGACTCTGATATCAATGGCTTTGCAATAAAATCCACCCGGGAGGTACCAAAATGTATGCCCAAAATGGCCACATATGCTTAGAATTTTTTTGAAAATTTTACTAAGGCATGAAAGCTCCATTCCGCACTCATTCCAGTGTATTTTAGAGCAGATTTGCGATAAAGGTAATAAGTCCACCCATATTTAGTCAAATTTTGCACTTGGTGAAAATATGCATCGCGTCCCTTATTTTTGGCTCCAGATTAGCAACAAAGGAATTGAATCCACAAACATTTTTGGAGAAAGGTTACGTAAGCATAAAATTTGTGCGGATTGGCGATTTATTTGCATTTATAAAATCTTTCCAAGAGGCTAAGTGTTGAAAGATTATTTATGGAGGACTTGTAGAGTATTTTGGCTCAGAATAGTGACATAAGGTGAAATATGATGTAAATATGTGTGGATTCACGAAAAGGTAATTTTATCTAATTATTCATAGGAATTACGACAAGTAATTTTTATATAAGGCTAGCACAAAATGAAAACATAGTTGTTTACACTATGGCGGGACCGGAATTGAATTTCATGACTAATGCTCTTGTCTGGGTCCGGAATGGAATCCGTATTATTTTTAAGGGAAATGTGACATCAGTAGATGGTTTGTGCAGATTCACTTCAGTAGTAAATCCAAAGGAAATGAATTAGGAAAAAGTGGTAGATTCTATCCCTACCTATTTACAATGCATTTTTGTGCAGATTTGCATTCTGAGGTTTCTGAATCATGGAGGATGACATCATCAAATATTTTTAAAATTGGAATGGCATAGTGATATCTTCCTATCATTTATCAAATATTATTTCAAACAAATCATAGTCATACTATGGAATATATTGACGACTGAGAATTGTTGAGCAAAATAAAATAAAATAAAAGCTTTCTTGCTAGGACTGAAGAAAAATTAGTTGGATAAGGAAGTCAAAGCACTGAGGGTTTCAAGAAGATCATAACTAGATATGGTTGTAGATTGACTACAATAGGAGGTTTCCAAGAAATATCCATGATACAGATGAGATCTCCAACAAAAAAAACTCCAGTTTGAGCCAACAACCAACAAGTTGTAGAGGTTTCCAGTTGCCATGGTAGTTTACTTGTAGTGGTTTTCTCAAAGATTGAACCAGTAAGATGATGCCAACTAAGAACTCTCTACTGAGTTGTGAAAAAACTAATCTTTGTAATGTTCCATATTATTTTTAATTTTACAAACTATAAATAGAGTTTGAACCCTCATTTTCAAGGGTCAGCTCTAGCTTGTTTTTCTGTATCACTATAAATTTTCTAGAAGTTAATGAAAGGAGAATTACATTGATTTTTACCTCAAATATTGTGTCTTCATCATATGATATCAGAGGTTCTAATATTAAAGCTACATTTCTATGAATACTTGAATAGTTAGTTTGACAGGCATACTGACTAATTGAGTAATTAAAATCTGCTTTGGATTGGTTCTATATTGTTATAAGTGTATTTATGTTAAATCTGGATAGTGATTAATTTTGTTATTTGGATTATCATTATTGGGGTATTGGATTAAATGTGTGAGGGTTTTCAAGATTTGTGATAATGTTGATCTAAGTAATGTGTTCTGATATGATTTTTTGAGTTTTTTACTATGATAACAATGTTGTTAACCTAACCATCCAAATGTTGTTCACTTTTCTAACCCTAATATCTCTCTCTAACCCTAATCTCAAAACCCTAAGTGAGCATAATAGAATCAACATATTATTTAATTTGACAAGGAACTAGCCTACTCTGGAGGTTAGATCGGGAACTTTGTTCTGGTCTATACCAATATTGAGTGTTGAGTTGTAGCTATCGGGTGCATGCCTAAATAGAAAATAGGAAGATAGATAGCTATAGTGTTGAGTAAAGCTTAAATGCAATTCAATGCCCAATAGTACCTAGTTATTTACCCTATACACTTGGCAGTTGTAGCGACTTGCGCTCCATGCAATCCGATAAGATGAGTAAATTACCATAAGGACATTTGAATCAAATTATTCATTAACGAATCAAAATATATTCGCTTCAATCTCTAATAAGGCCATTACGATCAGATTGCTCCATGGAAATGACACGTACATTTCATTCTTCTATGAAATTTCATCAAATCATTGAACACAATGATTCACCTTAAGCTTAAATTGAATTGCTATCATCTTGATTCCCTAAGAAATCCATGTGATTGGACTGCTCCATGGGATAGAAATGTGCAATCACTAATAATGGTTGAACTCATAGTTGTAACAAAAATTTCCCTTTACAAATGTTATCATCTTGCACCATCCAAATAAGTCATCTCGGTCAAGCGATTAGTCACTTTCATCACATGCCATTTCCTCATCGACTTGTTGCTTGAGGGGCTAGTATTAATTACAAGATTCATAATCAAATTAAATAATCAACACTCAATCATTTCTAAGTGTGTTCGTTCAAGAATCATTGTTAAATACAATCATGCACCCTCCTTGCTTGGGGTAAATGAATAAAATAACAAAATAAAATTCATCCAAAATAGGAAGCTTATCTCCTAATAACCAAAAAGGCTATTATTTGACTTAAGCTTATCTTGTAATCACTACTAAGGCTAGGATTTGAATTAATATTATCTTCTAATCGCCAACAAGGCTAGTATTTAACTTAAGATTATCTCCTAATCACCACCAAGGTTAGTATTTGACTTAAGCTTATTTGCTAATTACCACCAAGGCTAGGATTTTACTTAAGCTTATCTCCTAATCACCACCAAGGCTAGGATTTGACTTAAGCTTATATCCTAATCACCACCAAGGATAGGATTTGACTTTAGCTTATCTCTTAATTGCCACCAAGGCTAGGATTTTGACTTAAGCTTATCTCCTAATCACCACCAAGGCTAGGATTGGACTTCATATTAGCTTCTAATCACCACCAAGGCTAGGATTAGACTTAATCTTGTATTCCAATATCCCAAAGATTACCAAAGTTAAGTTCTTCAAATTGTTGAAAGAAATGAATCAATGATGCATGTTTTTTTTATGATTTGGGCATCTAAATTTGACCATATCAATGAAAATCAATCAACCTACAATGTGGCATTAGGTTGTTTGTTTTTTCTTAGTGTTCAGTTTTCCCAAAATGCATCCCAAAAAGGGGTATCTATAAACACCTAAAATATGTCATGTTGAGGAGGCTACTCATGTGGACACCTTTTCAGGCCATATGACTCATCGTGGACCTATCTAAGACCCAAAAGTAATTCTAACAACTTGATAAGGGCAATCCAATCCTATTCAACCTAGGTTGTTGTTGTCCCTAGCGATGACATCACCATCACTAGCATTGATGGTGACCACGAGCTAGCCACACCTATTGATAGCGACCATAGACTAAGCCATGCCTGTCGAAGGTGATCAAGTCTATAACAAACTTGGGCTACCTGATCTGAGTAAAATCCATTACAAGCAATGATTCTTGAACAGTTACTCCTACGAAGCTTCTAGAATCATTGCTCCACCTACCTCAGTCTAAAAAATTCTTGATCTTGGCTTGTTGAAGAAGCTTGGATGTAGATTTGTATGGTATATAAATGGAGTGATTTCTACGATCCCAAATACTGATTGCCTTCCCTAATGAAATGTTGTCAAACTAGATATTTTGATGAGAAATTTCTATAGCTTTGCGCTACCAAAATAAGGAAAGAACTAATATCCCTTGAGGTGCATTCATGATTGTTGGCAATTTTGGGTACTTTGGGTACATTGCCTTTGCTCAAGTGTATAAGTTGTCATTGATGTCAAGAAGGTCTTGAAGGAATTTGATTTGATGTCAAATAATTTGTTTTGATGAAGGTTACGACATGACAGTTTCAAAGGTCTTTTGCAAACTCCAAGTTGGCAGGTTTAAAGATTACAGGTGGATGCATTGGTTTAATGCATTTGGGTCCAGGAGGAAGTATTTATTTAAATAATTAAAAAACCTTGTTAAGGTTCCATTTAATTATTTTTAAATAAATATTAAACTATTATTTGCATGGGTTCTCCTAATCCATGGCGCAAATGTCTTAACAAGGTGGGCGCTATGTTTTAGCTTTGTGGGCGCTAGCCAAGACCTCCGTCGACGTGTTAAAGACCTCCATCGACGTCAAAGAGCCTATGGTAAAATTCATATAAATATCCCTCGATGAAAACAAAGATGCATCCCATCCGAATTTTGAAAGAAAGTTGCTCGCTGTGTTTTCGACTGTGTGTCTTCGCCATTTTTGTAATCTGTGATTTTGCTGTGTGTCTTCACCATTTTCATAATCCGTTGATCGTTTGTGTGTCTTCACCATC
Source organism: Wollemia nobilis (assembly GCA_028583015.1). Taxonomy (NCBI): domain Eukaryota; kingdom Viridiplantae; phylum Streptophyta; class Pinopsida; order Araucariales; family Araucariaceae; genus Wollemia; species Wollemia nobilis. The sequence goes on along the minus strand of JAQPPZ010016829.1, from coordinate 3,743,719 downwards.
TTCGTAATCCGTTGTTCGTTTGATTGTCTCATCGTTTGTCGAATCCGCCATATAGCTTGTCGTCTGCGAGTTGGCATCAGAAGGAAGGGAGGACTGTGTTTTATTTTCCCTGGCACAGAAGGGACAAGCATAACAGAGTGAGGTTTAAACCTCACCGGGTGCCTTTGGTGCACCGGTAGCGGCTAGGCTGTTGGCGCGCTACCCGAACGGGAGGTTCCACGTTCGAATCACGCGAAAGGGTTTTTCGACGTGAAGTGGTTGCAGCAGGTGGTGTTAGATTTCGGGCGCAATTTCTCCATAGCGATTTTTGTTGTTGGCTAAGGTATTTTTTGAAATTAATCTTTTGCTAAGTGTATGTTGCGGATGGAGGATGTTTGTTAGAAGAAAAACAGCTTAGGAGTCATAAGGGTTTTAAAGCTTGTTGTTATTTTGATAAAATATTATTTTGAAGGTGTTGTTGAAATATCTTATTGCATTCTTATGAGAGATAAACTTTATTTTTGATGAGACAATAAGGGAGAAATAAGGTGTATAATGGATAAATTTTTCTTGTAATGTTGAGAGTGCTTTTGGTTGATTATGGAAATGAAAGCATGATGTTTTAAGGTTAATTGCTTCTTGTGTGAAGTTGTGAAACCTTAAGTGGGCAGCTTTGAGATTGACATTTGCTTTCATTAAGTTGGTTATAATCAAGCTATTCTTTACTTGGTTAAAGTGTTGAGCTTACTCCTTTGTTGATGAATTGAAAAGTTGTTTTTATGCTATTGTGAGTTGAGTTGGTGGATGCTTTTTGTTCAAATAATGTTGGAGAGAAAAGGAGTTCTACTTGTTTCCTTTTCTGATGTTGATTGTGAAATGCTTCAAGGTTATGTTTTGAGTTGAATGGTGTTGATTGAACCTTGTTTGATGAGCATTGTTGTGGAAGCCCTTATTGATGGTGAAAAGAACATGAGTATCATTGTTATGTGATTCTTTGCATAGTTGGCAATTGTTGGGGTTTCATGTTCTTGAAAGAAAGCATTCTATCCTATCCATTTCAGATTTTGAGTTGAGTTTTCAGATTTGAGATTGAGGTTGAGTTGAGTTTTTTGATTTGAGATTGAGTTTGAGTTGAGTTGATTTGAGTTGAGTTTTGAGATTGGGAGTTGAGTATAGAACATATTGAGTCTCTAACAATTCTCTTTATGCTTCTATGAGTTTGACAAATCACATTGGGTCTCTAACAATTCACCTTGTGATTTCCTACTAAGAAAGTTTTTCTTGGTGAGCTTGCTGAGGTTTTGGACAGGTTTCGGTGGGGACTTGTGAGCAGGTTTTGGACAGGTTTCGGTGGGGACTTGTGAGCAGGTTTTGGACAGGTTTCGGTGGGGACTTGTGAGCAGTTTTGGATAGGTTTCGATGGGGACTTGTGAGCAGATTTGGACAGGTCCTAGCAGAGGACTTGTGAGCTGAGTTTTGAGAGTTCTATCAGAGAACTTGAGGATAGAGGTGCATTGGTTCTTTGAGAAGAACTTGAGGATAGATTTGGCAAGTCTTTGAGAAGGCTTGTGTGTAGAGGATTGATTTGTTCAAGTGTTGGACAGATCTAATAGATAGAGGAAGACTTGTACTAGACCGATTGACTGTGTTTGGTACAGGTTGCTTGAGCTGCTATGGACGTGATCATAGAAGGCGAGAGGTCTCTTAGGCTAAGCATTGAGGATAGGAGGTCTTCGGTGGAAAGGAGTTCCACGTGCTGGCAAGAGGTAGAGGTAGTTGATCTTCTGAGGGATCATTTCTAGAGTAGAGGGGAAGGTATCTCCTTTGAGCAGAGGCTCATAAATCTAGATTGAGGGGAAGGTATCTCCTTTGAGTAGAGGCTCATAAATCTAGATTGAGGGGAAGGTATCTCCTTTGAGCAGAGGCTCATAAATTCAGATAGAGGGGAAGGTATCTCCTTTGAGCAGAGGCTCATAAATTCTGATTAGGGGAAGGTATCTCCTTTGGGCCGAGGCTCATAAACATTGTAATTGGGAAGGATTCCCAAAGAACTTTGAGATAACTTTTAGAGAAAAGTTTTGTGGACGTAGCCCGACCATTCCGGGTGAACCACGTTAAAATTGGTGTCACTTTGTGGATGTTATTATGCATTGCTTTGATATTGCTTTGGGTATATTGCTTTACTATTTTGAAGTATAAAGGAAAAAGTAAAAAGAGGTCTTATACTTGTTCACCCCCCTCTCGGTATAAGCTTGTGTTCTTCAATTGGTATCCAGAGCGGGTGCCTTCGAAAAGTTTAACAACTTGAAGGAAAAGCTAGTAAAGAACACAATGGATCATTCAAGTGGCAATGCAGCACCTATTCTTGATGGGTCAAATTTTGGTCTTTGGAGTGCAAGGATGAAGGTTCATCTAATGGCACTTGGTAATGAGGTATGGGAAGTGATTGAAGATGAGTACACTATTCTTGTACATGGTCCTAATACTAAAGAAGAAAGGCTCCTACATCACAGCAATTCAAAAGCAATGAATGCAATCCTGAAAGGCTTACTGAAAGCAGATCTCACCAAAGTGATTCACTGCAAGACAGCTAGTGAAATGTGGAATCGATTGAAGGTGGTTCATACAGGTGATACAAATGTCAGAAAGGCCAAGTTGAGACACTTCAAAGGTATGTTTGAACAACTCAAGATGAATGATGATGAAAATATTAGTGACTACATGCTTCGTATGGATGAGGTTGTTAACTCCATGAAAGACTTAGGTCTTGAGCTTGCTGAAAATGATGTTTGTGATAAGATTTTAAGATCTCTTCCTAATAGATTTAGTGAAAATATTTCTGCTATTGAGGAAGCTAAAGATTTGGATAAGTTGAAAAAGGATGAGCTCCATAGTATACTTGCAGCATTTGAGTTGAGAACTCAAGTGAAGGTTGATGTCAAGAAAGAGGCGGCTTTCAAGGCTACCAAGGAATCCAAGGGTAAACAACTTCAAGATAGTGATGAGTCTTCTAGTGATGAAGAGGCATATTACAGCAAGAAAGGCAAGTTCTCTAGAAAGCACAAAAGTATGAAAAATATAAGATGTTTCAATTGTGGAAAGTTTGGTCATTATGCTACTAACTGTACTTGTTCCCAAGAATGAAAGTGATGAAGATAAACAGGATTCTAAGAGCAAGGATTCTGAAAAGCACAAGCATCACAGGAAGATCAAAGATGAGCACAACAATCAAGGAAAGAGGTATTCTCACAAGCACAAGAAGAGTTTCTACCTAGACAAAGCAAGTAAGTGTTCTAGTAGTGATAGTGAAAGTTCTTCAAGTGATGATGAAAATGAGATGTTGTTCATATGAGAAAAAGAGGAAGAACCGAAACATAGATTCATTATCATGAAATGTCTTAGATGTGGAAATTTTGGTCACCTTGAGGATGATTGCACAAATAATGATTTGGTTTCTAGTATGTATGAGGATGCTTCAGAAAACTATAAGGAAGATGCATGTATGGTCTTTGAAAAGGGTAGCACCTCTAGTGATAAGAAATCTGAAAAAGGCTTTGATGATTCAAAAAGCAATCAAATAAAGGATCTTGAAAGTGAACTTATTAGTGCTCTTAGTGCTTTGGAAAAGGAAAGAAAGAAGAATGCTAGACTCAAGGATAAGTTAGATGAATGTTGTATGGAGAGAGATGATCTTATAGAAAGTCTTGACTTCTCTATAGCTAAGACACAAGAACTCAAGGATGAGTTAGAGTCTAAGGTTCTTGAGTATAGTGAGTTAGAACAGAAAATGGCTTCTTTGAAAGAGGAAACTAAAGAGTACAAGGATAAGCTTTAGAGGTTTCAAGATAGCTCCAAAAAGGTTAAGTCACTCATCAAAGGTCAAAGAAAGACAACAGATAAAATAGGCCTTGGTTTTGTTAAGCCACACAAGGAACAAGTTGGAGAGTCTAGTAAGAGACTCCAAAAGGAAGAGAGTTCTGATGAGGAAAGTATTTCAGATCATGAGTCCTTGAATGATAGATGCACAGAAATAGAAAACAGAATTCAGAATGAGAAGAAGAAGTTTTCAGGACCCAAGAGGTCAAATAAAGGAAAGTTTCAAGGCAGATGTTTTGCTTGTCACAGGTTTGGTCACATGGCTTCACATTGCATGGCTCAAGTGAAGAAGGTAAATGAAAGTTTCAGAAGTGCTAGTTTCTTTCAAGGGTATTGCTACTCTTGTCAATAGTTTGGGCACAAGGCAGTCTATTGCAAGGTAAATAACAGGAACAGGTTTGATCAAAATAGGTTTGGTCAGAACAGGTTTGGTCAGAACAGGTTTGGTCAAAACAAGTTTGGTCAAAACAGGTTTGGTCAAAACAAGTGGATTCAAAGATCAGGTTTACCTCAGAGAAACAACATCGTCAAGTGTTTCAAGTGCAACAATGAAGGTCACATAATCAGACAGTGTAGAGCTGAAATTCTAGAATACAGGAACAGGAACAGTGGCATGATCAGGTCCAAGGATCAAGACATGGACAAAAATAGGGATGAGAACAAGAACAAGAACAGTGACAAGAACAGGAATATGGACAAAGAGTTCAAGAGAAGGCCCGGCAAGGAAGTTATAGATGCTGATGATGATCAGTGCCTAATGGGAGTTTTACTCCCACCCCAGAATTAATCACCTCATCGAGGAGGTGGGGGAGGGACTAAGCTAAGAGGCTCATTCTTAGTCCCGAGCCCCAAAGGTGGCCCTTTGCCATTGATGACAAAGGGGGAGAGATATGAGTAAGGGGGAGAGCTTCAAAGTGAAGAGGAAAGCTTCAAGTCAGGGGGAGCAAAACTTCAAAGGAAGATTCTCAGTTGTGGGCATAGTTTCTCAGTTGTTAGCACGGTTGGTTTCAGTTTTGGCTCTTGAGAAGTGTTTTTGGTAAAGGTTTGCCATCAATGACAAAGGGGGAGATTGTTGGCAATTTTGGGTACTTTGGGTACATTGCCTTTGCTCAAGTGTATAAGTTGTCATTGATGTCAAGAAGGTCTTGAAGGAATTTGATTTGATGTCAAATAATTTGTTTTGATGAAGGTTACGACATGACGAGTTTCAAAGGTCTTTTGCAAACCCCAAGTTGGCGAGGTTTAAAGATTACAAGTGGATGCATTGGTTTAATGCATTTGGGTCCAGGAGGAAGTATTTATTTAAATAATTAAAAACCTTGTTAAGGTTCCATTTAATTATTTTTAAATAAATATTAAATTATTATTTGCATGGGTTCTCCTAATCCATGGCGCAAATGTCTTAACAAGGTGGGCGCTATGTTTTAGCTTTGTGGGCGCTAGCCAAGACCTCCATCGACGTGTTAAAGACCTCCTTCGACATCAAAGAGCCTATGGTAAAATTCATATAAATATCCCTCGATGAAAATCAAAGATGCATCCCATCCGAATTTTGAAAGAAAGTTGCTCGTTGTGTTTTTGACTGTGTGTCTTCACCGTTTTCGTAATCCATTGTTTTGATTGTGTCTTCGCCATTTTCGTAATCCGTTGATCGTTTGTGTGTCTTCACCGTCTTTGTAATCCACTGTTCATTTGATTGTCTCACCATTTGTCGAATCCGCCATATAGCTTGTCGTCTACGAGTTGGCGTCAGAAGGAAGGGAGGACTATGTTTTATTTTCCCTGGCATAGAAGGGACAAGCATAACAGAGTGAGGTTTAAACCTCACCGGGTGCCTTTGGCACATTGGTAGCGGCTAGGTTGTTGGCGCGCTACCCGAATGGGAGGTTCCGCGTTCGAATCACGCGAAAGGGTTTTTCGACGTGAAGTGGTTGCAGCAGGTGGTGTTAGATTTCGGGCGCAATTTCTCCATAGCGATTTTTGTTGTTGGCTAAGGTATTTTTCAAAATTAATCTTTTGCTAAGTGTATGTTGCGGATGGAGGATGTTTGTTAGAAGAAAAACAGCTTAGGAGTCATAAGGGTTTTAAAGCTTGTTGTTATTTTGATAAAATATTATTTTGAAGGTGTTGTTGAAATATCTTATTGCATTCTTATGAGAGATAAACTTTATTTTTGATGAGACAATAAGGGAGAAATAAGGTGTATAAGGGATACATGTTTCTTGTAATGTTGAGAGTGCTTTTGGTTGATTATGGAAATGAAAGCATGATGTTTTAAGGTTAATTGCTTCTTGTGTGAAGTTGTGAAACCTTAAGTGGGCAGCTTTGAGATTGACATTTGCTTTCATTAAGTTGGTTATAATCAAGCTATTCTTTACTTGGTTAAAGTGTTGAGCTTACTCCTTTGTTGATGAATTGAAAAGTTGTTTTTATGCTATTGTGAGTTGAGTTGGTGGATGCTTTTTGTTCAAATAATGTTGGAGAGAAAAGGAGTTCTACTTGTTTCCTTTTCTGATGTTGATTGTGAAATGCTTCAAGGTTATGTTTTGAGTTGAATGGTGTTGATTGAACCTTGTTTGATGAGCATTGTTGTTGAAGCCCTAATTGATGGTGAAAAGAACATGAGTATCATTGTTATGTGATTCTTTGCATAGTTGGCAATTGTTGGGGTTTCATGTTCTTGAAAGAAAGCATTCTATCCTATCCATTTCAGATTTTGAGTTGAGTTTTCAGATTTGAGATTGAGGTTGAGTTGAGTTTTCAGATTTGAGATTGAGTTTGAGCTGAGTTGATTTGAGTTGAGTTTTGAGATTGGGAGTTGAGTATAGAACATATTGAGTCTCTAACAATTCTCTTTATGCTTCTATGAGTTTGACAAATCACATTGGGTCTCTAACAATTCACCTTGTGATTTCCTACTAAGAAAGTTTTTCTTGGTGAGCTTGTTGAGGTTTTGGACAGGTTTCTATGGGGACTTGTGAGCAGTTTTTTGGACAGGTTTCGGTGGGGACTTGTGAGTAGATTTGGACAGGTCCTAGCAGAGGACTTGTGAGCTGAGTTTTGAGAGTTCTATCAGAGAACTTGAGGACAGAGGTGCACTTGTTCTTTGAGAAGAACCTGAGGATAGATTTGGCAAGTCTTTGAGAAGGCTTGTGTGCAGAGGATTGATTTGTTCAAGTGTTGGACAGATCTGACAGACAGAGGAAGACTTGTACTAGACCGATTGACTGTGTTTGGTACGAGGTTGTTTGAGCTGCTGTGGACGTGATCATAGAAGGCGAGAGGTCTCTTAGGCTAAGCATTGAGGACAGGAGGTCTTCGGTGGAAAGGAGTTCCACGTGCTTGGCAAGAGGTAGAGGCAGTTGATCTTCTGAGGGATCATTTCCAGAGCAGAGGGGAAGGTATCTCCTTTGAGCAGAGGCTCATAAATCTAGATTGAGGGGAAGGTATCTCCTTTGAGCAGAGGCTCATAAATCCAGATTGAGGGGAAGGTATCTCCTTTGAGCAGAGGCTCATAAATTTAGATAGAGGGGAAGGTATCTCCTTTGAGCAGAGGCTCATAAATTCTGATTAGGGGAAGGTATCTCCTTTGGGCCGAGGCTCATAAACATTGTAATTGGGAAGGATTCCCAAAGAACTTTGAGATAACTTTTAGAGAAAAGTTTTGTGGACGTAGCCCGACCATTCCGGGTGAACCACATTAAAATTGGTGTCACTTTGTGGATGTTATTATGCATTGCTTTGATATTGCTTTGGGTATATTGCTTTACTGATTTGAAGTATAAAGGAAAAAGTAAAAAGAGGTCTTATACTGTTCACCCCCCCTCTCAGTATAAGCTTGTGTTCTTCAATGATGTTTTCAATGGATTTCATAATATTTTGAGTATCAACCACCTTCTTGTTCTACACCTAATTGCCATGGATTTGAGCCCAATTTCACAATCAACTATGTCTTGAGATACGACCAACCCTTGCACATCAATTCAATAGTAGACTTTATCATTATTGAGGATTAATCATAGAGAATAGAGTATTTTTCCTACAATAATTATTTTCAATAGCAACCCAAAGGTGCCATTGTTGACATCGATAGTGGCTAACAGAGCTCACTGATTCAATCAGTAGTGGCCTCAGTTTGATGTCTTTATTTCTTTTTTTTAGCATTAGATCAGATTAGCAGCCTTTAAATTCAGATTTCTAACCTAGATTAGTTACATTCAGTTTTACATATTTATTTACTATTTTCATTCATTTTATCATTACTTTATGCATTTGCTTTACAATTTGTACTTATTGAGAAATACGCCTCATTTTGAGAGGTGTCATATGCTATTGACCTTTCTTTTAGTTTCTTGTGTGTAGGTTATAGAGCTATTCAAGAGCTTTACATCATCAAGATCTATTTTTGTGGCATCAAAAGCAGAGGTTGCAAATAAAACCTCTATAATAAATTATTGGAAGAGCAAAGACATTGTTGAGTGCATCTTTCCCCTTTGGGGCTACATACTTGTTAATCTTATATCAAATTTTTTATCCCTAAGAGAAACTTATTGTAACTGAGATTCAATTTATTAATAAGAAGAACATCTCATTTTTCTTATATTGTTATCTCAATTGTTACATAATTTTATGTTTCAATTTTTTTACATTATTGCATAGATTAGATGCATGGTTTTTGGATATTTACACATACTTGTACTAAATTTCTCTTCTTCATTATTCATTCTTCTTGTTATTTTGCATTTTTGTATGGTCACACTTTGAGTGGCTACATGCCTATGCTGAATTTCCCTTCTTCATTCTTCCTCTTCTTATTATTTTGCATTGTTGTATGGTCACACTTCTATGGCTATATACTTGTGCTAAATTTCCCTTCTTCATTTCTCTTCTTCTGGTTATTGTGCATTGTTGTATGGTCATGCTTTGAGCAGCTACATACATGTGCTAAATTTTCCTTCTTACTTTCTCTTCTTCTGGTTAATTTGCATTTTTGTATGGTCACTCTTCAAACGGCTATATACTTGTGCTAAATTTTCCATCATTCCTCTTCTTTTCTTCTTCCTCCCTTCTTTGTTTTCTTCATCCCTTTCCATCTACTTTCATAAATTTCACTTTTATCTATCATCTCTTGTGTATGTCACTCTCCTCAATATGGTCCATCATACACACTCTACTTGCACATTCATCTCTTTCACTTCCTACACCTCCCCACATCTCAATTTATTCCTTCTTTGTCGTCTTCTTTTCATATTCACCAATCTCATGACATTTCCCAACCTCATCCCCTTTCAGTTTCATGACTTCCTTTTGTACATATTTTCCTACATACTATTTCTTTTACATTATTCCCATTGCATATACACATCTATATCCCTTGCATCCATATTCACACATGTACATTTTCATTGTAGAAATGCATTCATGATGGATTAAAACATGCACTTTTCAGCATCACCACTCAAATTTCCACTCCTTTTTTTAAGATTACGGATTGTATAGCATTTTGTATGATTTGATCATTCAGAAGTTAAGCCAATGAAAAGTTACCTCTACTTGACAAGTTATCATGATTCTCATAGTTTCCCTTGGTTGGGTTGATTTATTTCAAGGACCATTCACACATTTCACATCTTAAGAAAATTTTAAGTATAGGGAAGACAACACCTTATGTAGATATCATCATTTAGCAAACGGTTCCCCTACTCATCCTATCATTTGCATGATCAAAATACAACCTAGGGATAAACAAAGGGACAAGCATAAGCAAAAATAAAAAATGAGTAGAAAACAAAAGCCAACACATACACAAAAAACAAGAAAATAAATGAGTACCACAAATAGAGATTCAAAAATAAAGAGGGGTAGAAAACAAAAGGTAAAGTCTCCAAGAGTACTCCCAATATGCTTGAATCCCTTTGGTCCTTCAGTTTAACATAACATCATGGGATGATTTCCATCACCAGCAATAGGCTCCAAGAGCCTACCTGGCAGTGGAATAGTCTTACAAGTGGTGACACATTTATCACATTACCGACCTTCTCTTATACATATCACTGTGTGCTTATGGATGAGCTAGATATTTTGTCTTAGTTTGCAATAGGTTAATCCTACCTCTCTCAAAATATATAAATGAAAATAACTCATTACACACACTGATACATGATATACTTCCATTCAGTAAGGATAGTTATGAGGTTTTTTTTAACCTTGCTTAGTTTCTTATGGGGTTTGATTGCTACAACTATGATAGTCAAATTTACTGCACAACTCTCTTTTGCCATCCTACATCTCTAAGATAACAAAACATATCACATTGCCACTATTTTACAATGACATAAGTGCTTCCTATATGAATTTCATCATATACACACATGCATTGCATCCATAGTATGCAATACTTTTGCATATTAGTCATTTCATTTGATCCCATGCATTCTCTACTCTACATCCAATAATATTCATTCATCTACATTGCATCATGTTTGATTACTCCTATTCTACATTCATATCATACTACTACATGCATATAAATTCTTCTATAATACATTCACCCACCATATCTTACATTATACATACACATAATACTAAGCTATGCATTCATCCACACAAATCATAACACATGTAAATAAATCTACAAATAAAAATACATATGTATAAATCATATCATCATTGCCCTCGAGCTACAAAATAAAGTATACATAATAGAAATTTGTGGTTGACCTCATAGCCACCACCTCACTCTACAAAACTAATAGGTCATCTCATCCCTTCTACCCACTATGAGTCTCTCCGCTCTCAATTGTGCTATCACCACCACTTCTACCCTCTAATCCTCGATTGTCCTACTTGATTCTAGGGCACCTGACACCACCTATGACACTACTAGCACTACCAACCTTTGCTCTTCTAATACCAAATATGGAGCACTCTACTGACTCTATCATGAGTGTATCCAAGACCACGATATTGATCTTGAATATGACCCTATGTACTTTGGGATTGCATGATCATACAATACCAACTCAACCTCACACTGTACCTTCCTTGATGCCTCTCTTGCATACTGTAGTGACCCCAGGATGCACACACAACTTTACTCTACTTGAAATGTTATTAAAAACCCAAGATGAAATGGAAGACAATGAAAAGCATATAACACCAAAATAACAAATATGGATCTCTTTATTTGTATTGAAACCCGATTACATGTCGGTACCTCTTAGGGATACCCATTTTGATACAATAAGGTTACAAATAGGCAAAGAGTACCTCTTTCATGAAGAGGTGGTGTGCTTTCAAATAGCTTCCCAATTCCGCACACAAAAATGTATGAGGGCTTACAAATGCCTCTTTCTCCAGGTCTATTTCCTAGAGGGATCCCTTTTGCTCTTGTATGTTGCAGATTTTGTCCGATCAACCTGTGGCCCTGTAAGCAATAAAACAACAACACACGCTTAGATGTCTAGGAATGCCTCCCTGGATGAGGTTGTTAGTACTGAATATAACAAATTAAATCAAGTTCAAATTAGACTAATGCTATGAATACCAATGAATTAAATGATGCTATGCTAATGATATGCTAAAATAATGAATCTAATGTCTAAAACCCTAAGCTAAGCCTGCGCACCACTATCCAAGACAATGATCGCTAAAGTGACTCTCGTCCTCTTTTCTCCAAAGCTATGGACCAAAGCTTGTATCCTGATGTTGAAATAATGGTTGCTATGCTCTCTAATCTGTCAGGGCTTTTCCATACACATGATCTCCAAGGGAACTCTCCAAGTCTTGAAATCTCTCCTCAATGACCAAGATTGATAAAATATGTCTCTATCTGATCCTCTTTGGTGCTCTTAGGCTTGCACCTTTTATAGTGTGAAACCCTAGGTCTATTTCCAATCCCTAGGAATGAACTTCTCATGCGTAGTGTGAGTTAGCATAAGAATATTTTTGTCTTTTATATGTTTGGAGGTCAGTTAACTAAAATATAACTGCCAACTTGAGTCTCCTACGTGAACTGGTCATTAGCATGAGAATATTTTTGGCTTTTATATGTTTGGAGGTTATTTAACTAAAATATAACTGCCAACTTGAGTCTCCTATGCAAACTAGTCATTAGCATGAGAAGCTTTTGTCCTTTTCTTATGTTTGGAGGCCAATTAACTAAAGTCTAAATGCAAACTCAAGTCTCCTATGTGAACTGGTTGTGAAAAGGAATGCAAAGTTACTCCCGCTCACATTTATTACATGCAGACTGCTACTTTCACCCATGATTAGGCTTGTTTGTCGATAAAAACTGCTTTTAGGGTTTAGCCACTATCATCTACAATGACTAAGATCTGGCCACTATCATCTACAGTGGCTAAGGTTTGGCCACTCTAGGCTTGAGTGGTTAGGATCTGGCCACTCTTGGCTTGATTGGATAGGCTTGGATGGCTTTAAGAGGCCCCAAATGAGTGGTAAGAACCAATGTTTATGCTTAGAAAGTCCAATATTATGTCATTTTATCTTATGAATGTGTCTATGTGAGTAGCTCCCATAAGCATGACACATTTTAGGTGTCTACAAATTCCCATTTTTGTGATTCATTATGTGGAAAACACAATGTTGAGCAAAAATGTAGACTGATCTATTTGTAGGGTGTATGGTGATCAATGGTCTAATCAACGTCAGATGGCCCAATCATGCAATATGGCATGCATCCCTTGAATCATTTCCTCAACGTTCGAAGGACTTAGCTTAGTGGCTTGGGCATGTTAAATTACACTCATTCCTCAAACTCAATCAGGTAGCTTCAGCTACTACAACAATTCCGACCAGTAGGAGAGCTACAATTGAATATGTCATGTCTGCTTACATTCCCAGCAAACAAGGAAAATTTGTGATTGTTGTATGCAATGATTCATAGGACAAACACAATTTTATTATGATCAAGTTATCTTTTGTTGAGTTTGATTATGATTATGTTAAAGTTTTGAACTACTTCCTCACACAATGGATGGGTGAAGAAATGACAAGTTGCTTGACTAATATGACTAATCTAGTTCCTTTCTAGAATTTGTTGTTTTTAATGGGTGATCCCACATCCAATTGTGATTCCAATTATTTATAATAATCATCCATCCTTATCCTGAGGAGCGGTACAACTATCAATAGCTTTCTTAGGGAGTTAGGATGAGCGATTCTATTTATGTTTATATTGTATCACTTTGACTTAATGTTTTTGATATCATAGGGGAATTAATATGATCCTTTCACACCCATGGAGTAGAATGACCATCTTGTTCTTCTTCAAGATTTAAGGGTGGCACATCGTAATTACAAAATGAAATTCTTTTTCCTCAAGTGGCCTTATGATCACCTAATCATCTCACTAAAATACATGGAGTGAAAATCGCTGCAATCACTGAGTTGATAGAGTAGGTGACTGAATACAAGGTCTGTCTGAGATTGTGCTTTTATGAGATTTTTTTATTATTTTGAACATTTTGATGATCTTAAACCATAAAACTGTGTATATTTGCTATTTTTTTCACACCTCCATGGAAGGTATTTTCTTATTTTTACTTGTGGAGTAGGCCGATGTCAGGTCCAACGACCTCTACGTTTTTTCCTGTGGTCGTTGTCGCCTTGAGCGGCCATGAAGTTCGGACCACTGATATTAGCAGCAAACAAGGCATAATTTGAAAATATAAAATTTGCATTTTCTAGGGTTTGACATTTCATTTCATTGTTGAAGATTCACTTTTTAAAGCTCTGGTGTGACAACGACGGTTGTGTCTTTGGAGTTTACTTGGCATCGAGGACATGGCTGCATAGGGCGAGACATCAACTGTTGGAGAAGTCAGAGCTTCTTGGGTATTTCTCCTTTTCTAAACCCTAACCCTCTTTACCTTTATTTGGGTAAAAATGCACCTCACTAAGTAATTGGTAAAATGAACCTCACTAAAGTTGTTAGTAATGAATAAAAAATCGTAGCTAGGTTTAGCTTACTTTCTGCTCTAGTGGGTTACTTCCCATTTTTTATTTTGTTTTTTTGTTAGTGGCTTTAACCTAGTATTTTTGAATTTTTTTGTTATTCACCTACTAGTGCCATTTTAAGCATGTTTAAACTTAGCTTTGATCTGATTTTTGAGTGGGAATTTTCCTTTAATTTTTTTATTTTCCCTTCTTTATTTGATCTTTTTATGTTATTTTTACAACATTCTAATTTTTTTGTTCTTTTATGGCTAACGGTTCACATTTTTTCCGTATCATCCCTCGGCTGTTGTCGCTCAGAGTAGCTGGTTCTGAGCTGTTTTTTCTTAGAACGGCCAAGTTTGAACCCCAATGGTAAAAAAATTGACCGTTGGGTCTTGGTCCTTGTTGTCTCTAGTGGCCAGTTTTCGTCCGCTTTGCTTTGTTTAGATCCTTACTGCTCAGGTTTGGGACTCAAAGATCTTGCTTGATCTTCTTCCTTGCTTGGACAACATGGACTAGGTGTGGCTTAAGGCTCATGGGCTCTAGTATGTTACCATATTACCTCACCTTATGTTAGGCCATGCTTACCTTATGGCTTTGGCCCATCGTTGGGACCCTCAGACTAATACTTTCCACCTCCTGACCGATGAGATGACCATTATGCCAAAGGATGTGTACAGAATATTTTGAATCCCTTTTTATGGGGTGGCTATTATTTCTTTGGCCACTAATGCTAAGGTGGTTGTCTTCATTCGGGTGTTTGGGAGGCATTCTGAGGATGCTCTCAAGGACAATAAGCCTATAGGAGTGTCTATCATCCACTGGTACTAGGAGCATGTTTTTACAGTGAGGCATGTGGTGCTGCTAATGGTCATCAACAATATCCTCATCCCATATTTCTCAGGCTTGATGTTCCCTTGGAACCTCCTTGCGATGGTTCAAGACCTAATATACAGTGATTAGCCTATCATATATGCATGGGGTAGGTCTCTACTGGCTTAGTATTATGACGAGCTATACCACATCCATCAGAGGGGTCATGTTAGCATCACCTATAGTTGGCTTTTGTAGGTCTAGGTATGGGAGCACATTAGGTTAGATCACCCTAAGGTGCTTCCTATTGAGATCATAGTTATGGATAGAAGGATGCAGTGCTATGGTGCTAGGTGGTCTAGAGAGAGCAAGGAGTGCAAGAGCTGCACATTTGTAGGGGAGCTGACTCATTACACTAATAATTTTATTGGACTCTAGGATGAAGATATCATATGACACCCTTATCATGAGTGTCCTACTTGGGATGATCCTGATAGCTTTACTGCTAGGACATGGTGTGAGAGATGGCTCATTGGTCGTAAGGTTAACATCTAGGAGCACTTCTTCTACTCTTAGGTTCTTTGTTAGTATGGGTTGCATTAGGATGTGCCACTAGTAGCATTTATGTATAGGCGCATCAAAGCAGAGAGAGAAATACCTCCTCGATAGATAATATAGTTGGATGATGAGGAGGATGCCCCATTTGTTGATATTGGAGTAGCTGGTAGAGTCACAAAGGCATTTGTGCAGTGTTGGGGTGACCTAATGTGGTATGGTGAGGGCAGCCTGGACTGAGATGATGATGGCAGATATGGGGCAGATCTAGCAGGGTGTAGCGTTCATACTAGGACTGCGACATGGGGCCAACGGGTAGAGTAGGTGGCATTAAAGGAGCAGGAGGCTCCTGAGGAGGTAGAGGAGGAGATGGAGCCTAAGGAGAGATATTATCATCTTAGGACACAACTACATGATGCAGAGGCTAAGCTCCAGTCGGTCAAGATAGAGGTACAACATTACGACGCCACCATAACTTAGAGGGATACTACCATAGTGCATCTTTCGAACCAGATATAGGCTTTGCATGCTACTATAGGAGGAGCTACCCAGATGCAGGTTGTTGTTGCCATCCTATCCTTAAGGATCCTTTGAGGATTGCTCTCGAGACTAAGATCCATCATCTATAGGGTTTTTTGGATGAGAATGATGTTTAGATTGCTGAGGATGCAACCCAAATTATCGCTCTCTCAAGGTAGATCATTAGGCTAGGTGTCATCCCTAGGGTAAGAGGATCCACAGGTGGGTCATAGGTCAGTAGGAGCTCTACAGTAGGGTAGTCTTCTATTTGTCCTGGTCATGGGGCCCAGACTCATACTAAGAGACCAGCAGGGTCCAACTCGCACCATTTCGGCCACAGGAGGCGGTGCTGCAGGGGGTGCAGGCCTAGTATTTGATTGATGATACTCTTGGTTTTGATTCATTTTTTAGGTTGAGTGACCTATATCACTATTGCCTACGAGCATTTTTGTATATCCATGGACTTGAAACACATACTTTTATGATATATTTTCATTATGACTCATTATGTGTATTGTTTATTGCTCATGTTTTTGTTTTTATTTTGTTTTATGATGTGATGTGATGATGGCATTATGATGATTTAATGTATATGTTAGATGATAGATGATATTGTAGATGCTTATATGGATTTGTAAATGCTTATATGATTTGATGATATGACGTGATGTATTTTTATCATGAATTATGAATACATGATTGTATGCAAATGGATATTGCCTATGTGTTTTATGATGTGCTTTATGATGTGATGATGGATGATTCATGACTTGTGTTTGTGGGTGCAATGTTTTTGTTGCATGTTTAATTTTGCTTTAATTGTATGTATCTAACTTATGTGATGGGATGGTATAAATGAACATGTATGCTTTAATCACTTAGAACATAAGGAATGCATATGACATTGACAATCTTAATGGGTGATACCATAGAAAGTAAAAAAATAATCATGAATTTAAATAATCACTCTTATCATAAGAATTTATTAAGTATTCATATATGAGATGTAATGGTGTGTAATATATTTTCTTAATAAGTTTATGTAAATTAAAATATATAAAGTAGTCAATGGTTGTCTATATACTATTTCTAATATATATGCGGTATCTATCCTACTATGTTGATACCACCTAATTTATATAATCTTATAAATAAAGTGATGGTGTGAATATTATTATGATTTGTTGCTATTTAAGAATTTTTGGGTCTTTTCAGAGATTCAAACACTCTAGTTACCCTATCAACAGCTATGTACTGACCACTTAGACTTTGAAAAGTAATGCTTTTACCATGGACCTGGTTTTTCATGATCTCTGTGTGTGCAAGTGATTGTATATTTTGAGATAGAACTCAAGCATTTCCTTCGATGTCAGGTGGGATTCTTTCAACCCATTGCTAAGATTAGGGATCCTCAAGTGTTCATCTCATCCTTATGTTGGACTTAGTTGGACTATACCACTAGGCAATATTAGGTTACCTAAGCTAGCTCATCCACATTCAAATATTGGTCTACACAAATGCATGAAGCAATTATGATAGACATATCATCATGCATAAGGATATCTCCTTTTGGTTTTGTACAATTCTAAGAATTCCAAGGATTCAAGCTTTATTCTTTTTTTGGATTCCTTTTGGCTTTGGATATTTGCTCATATGTAGTGATAAAAATAACTTTTTATTTTTGATTGATTTTTTATTTGAGCGAGGATTTTGTAGTGACGATAATCACTATTTATTTTTTATTATTTTTTCCTGTGAGTGATGTTTCTTTGAATTTTTTATTTGTGTGTTGGATTATTGCTTTGAAATTTGGATTGTATGCTTGGCATTTTTAATATATACTTTGCTTCAGGATTTTTCTTGTTTTGATTTAAGCAAGGGATTTGGCTAGGGCAAAGCTTTTCCTTTTGCCAATTATTAGCACCTTTAAACCGGTTGCACAAGGGGATAAGCAAGGAAAATAATTTTCGCTTAAGGTAACCTAGACCGCTTTGCAGCTTTCATATTTTCCTTGTACCAACTAGGATTTTAGTGTTTCAATTAGTGAAGGGATATTGAATATCCAAGACATTATCATAGCTAAAAATTACCTTCTACTAATCACAGTTATTTTCCACAAAATTTGATAAGATCACTAGGTGTGGTTGATTATTAAAAAAACCTTAGTATATTTTGTATAGCAACAAATAATGGTTGTGTTGCAACATAATTACACACGTGTTATTGGAGGTATGGATTTGAATTATTTGCACAACAAACTGTGGTATCACTTTTAAGGCTCTCAATGCAATTATGTGGATGGAAGATGTGAGATGCAATTATTTTTGTATTTTTGATTTATATGTTGTTTTTGTACTGTTTAATTTTGACCAAAGGGATTATTTTGCCTTTGGGACTTTTTGATTTTTGACCAAGTAGCATGAAGTACCCTTGGAGCTTTTTGATTTTGACCAAGTGGCATGAAGTACCCTTGGAGTGTTTTGATTGAATTTGACCAAGCGGTTTGTATACCCTTGGAGCTTTTTGAATTGATTTTGACCAAGCAGCTTGAATGCCCTTGGAGCATTTTGAATTGAAGTTGACCAAGTGGTTTGTATACCCTTGGAGCTTTTTGAATTGATTTTGACCAAGCGGCTTAAATGCCCTTGGGAATTGATTGGATTTGACCAAGCGGTTTGAATACCCTTGGAGCATTTTGAATTGATTTTTACCACGCAGGATGAATTACCCTTGGAGCCTTTGATTGTATTTTTTAAATTTTTATGTTTTTATTATTTGTTTTTGTTTTTGACATATTTGATTTTTTTTGTGTTTTATGACATATTTGAATGTGTTTTTTTATTTTTTTTGTATTTTAAAATATTTGAATGTTTTTGTATTTTATGTGTAGAATGCCTTTAAGTGAATGATATTGAGAGGCTCAGGCCCCTCAACACCATCTAATGATATAATGCAATATGCTCCAGGCCCAAATCTTTGTGAAATAATGTATGGGCCTATACAGTTTACTGTAAACTTATCTTACAAATGCAGTGGCAGATTCTAATTCTGCTGGTTTTCTTTGAGCACTAAATATCCAACCTTGAATTACCTTAAGTGGAATTTTCTATTGTAAGCTCTTGCAAGGCGATCCTGGTAAACGTGAATATACTCTAAAGAATTGACTCGATGTTCATCAAGAAGCATCAACTGATCAAGGCATCCTTGTTGTGTGGCATCATCGTCTATGAAGTCCTTTAATGTTATGCGTAGAGTCAAAATTTCCAACTCTAGTGGCATTATGGCCATAGTGCCATATACTAGTAAAAATAGTGTTGCCCTAGTGGGAGTCCGTATACTAGTCTTGTATTCCCATAGTGCAAGAGGTAACTACATGTGCCAATCCTTCTGATTGTCTTGCACCGTTTTCCTCAAGATGGAGACTATTATTTTTTTTGAGGCTTTTGCTTGTCTAGTTGCTTGTGAATAATAAGGCATTGAAAAAATGTGTTGAATATGGTATTTTTTCATTAAAGCACACACATTTTTGTTTTTGAAATATGGCCCATTATACGATATTATCTTCGAAGGGACCCCAAAACGATTTATGATATTATGGAGTATAAACTCCACAATCCTTGGTCCAATTGTTTATGTTAAGGGGATTTATTCTACCCATTTAGTGAATTATTCTATGGCTATTATAATGAATGTGTTTTGGGATGAGGATGAGGGTGAGATCTTCCCAATTAAGTCTAGTCCCCACTGCAAGAATGGCCATGCTGTCTGTATGGGTTACAAGGCTTGCGATAGTAAGTGTGTTAGATTTGCATGATGCTAGAACTTATTGCATTTATTGACACACTCGCAATAGTCCTTTTCCATTGTGGGCCAATAGTAACCCATTCTCAAGATGCGCTTAACTATGGCCATGCCACTGAAATGCCCTCCACATGTGCTATCGTGAGCTTGTAAAATTTACTAGGATGCTTCCTA
Organism: Wollemia nobilis; assembly: GCA_028583015.1. Lineage (NCBI taxonomy): Eukaryota > Viridiplantae > Streptophyta > Pinopsida > Araucariales > Araucariaceae > Wollemia > Wollemia nobilis. Next base: position 3,724,045 of record JAQPPZ010016829.1, on the reverse strand, counting down.
GGGCTCAAGACAACGGAGTAATACTCCATCATATCCTCATTTGTAGAGGATTTCTCCTAGAAATATGTATCTTGTTGCTTTCTATTTAAATGTTTACCTTTTAGTATGTGACAAACCTTGAGGTACTATTCCAAGCTTTAGGAAGTCCTGCAATTGGGAAATCCAATCTTGATAAGCCATGACTTCTATAGAAAAGACAACTTGCTTTTCCTATATTCCTGAGTTTGTGAACACGAATTGAGGAACAAATATATGGTGTATGGTTGCACCACACTCCATAGGTCCTTGGGAGATCAAAGACCCCCAAGGTACCATTTGCAAGAAATATCTGGCTACAAAGGATCAATCCTGATTTGGCTTGATTTTTATCATGTTGACTGATTCTTGATTATCAAGAACTTCACGACGTATTGCTGTGTGTGAAAGCACTTTCACATGAATGGTTGTAAAATTAGCAGATGGATTCTAAGGGATTAAGGATCCCAAAGAGGCCATGGTGTCTGCAAATCTATTTGATGTACGAGGGATTGCCTTGATGTCATACCATTCCAGTTGGGCTAGGTAGGTGTCAAAAAGTTCCTTGCAAGTTTTTAGGAGTGGGCACCTACATTGAAATAGTTATTTGACTTGGTTTACTATGAGCAAGGAGTCACCAAAAATATTTAGTCTTTTGATGCCCATTGCTACGATTGTTTGTACTCCCAAGATCAATGCTTCATATTCAGTATTATTGTTTGTACACGAGAAGTCTAGTTTGAATGATAAGGGTAATGGAGTGCCCTGCGATGTGATAAAGATAATCCCTGCTCCACCCCCTTGTTCACACTTTGAACCATCAAAGAACAATGACATGTATCTTTATTTCTTAGGTTCTTCAAGTTCTGAAAGATCTGATAATGTGAAGACTGCATCATCAAGAAATTATATAGTGAGAGGATTGTTATCCTGAAGAGGCACCTCTACTAATTGATCTGCTATGACTTGTCCATTGATGGAATTTTGGCTTATGAACTCTAGATCAAATTATGTCAACAAAATTATCCACTCTGTGGTACGTGTATTGTGATGTCTTGCCCATCATGTACTGCAAAGTATTTTGTTTTGATATAACTTAGGTCATATGGCTCAACATGTAGTGTCACAACTTTCGAGTTGCAAAGACTACTACTAAACACAATTTCTCAACATACGCATATCATAGCTCATAACTCACCAAGGTGCAACTAATATAATATATGGCTTGCTCTTTTTCTTGTGCATTCTTTTGGGCTAGCATGGTGCCCAATGTGAAATTAGTAGCTGATATATATAGTAAAAATGGTATTTTTGGCCTTGGTGGAGCCAATACTTGTGGTGTTGCTAGATAAGTTTTGATCTTTCCAAAGGCTTGATGGCATTATTCATCCCAATGAAAGCGGACCTCCTTGCATAGCAACAGATTCATAGGTCAAAATTTGTCTAATAATTGCATGATGAATCTTTTGATAGATGTTATTTTACCTTGTAGGCTCCTTAGCTCCCTAATGTTGGTAGGGGTGGCCATTTCTAATATAGCCTTTACCTTTGCAGGATCTACTTCAATGCCTCTCTTAGATACGATGAATCCCAAAAGCTTGCCAAAAGTTATGCCAAATACGTACTTATTAGGATTTAATCGGACATTGTGTTCTATGAGGCGATCAAAGACTTGTCTAAGGACTTCAACGTGCTCTTGCCGCAACAGTGATTTGGATAGTAAGTCATCCATGTAATCCTCTAAGATCTTATACATATAGTCATGTAATATGTATGTTACGGCTCGCTAATATGTGGCACCAATATTTTTAAGACCGAATGGCATCACTTTGTAACATAATGTCCCCCACGAAGTAATAAAAGTAGTTTTATGTTGATCTTCGGGCTTAATCTAGATCTGGTTGTATCCAAAAAAACCATCCATTAGGGAGAGCATCTCATGACCTACGGTTGCATCTACAAGAGCATCTATGTTTGGAAATAAGAATGAATCCTTTGGTGTTGCCCTATTTAAATATCTGAAATCCTTACAAATATGGACACTTCCATCGGTTTTCCCCATGGGTACCATGTTTGACACCCACTTAGGGTAGTCGATAGGAACTATGAATACTGCCCATAATAGTTTTTGCAATTTGTTATTTACCATCAAAGTTACGATTGGATGAATTTTCCTCAGCTTTTGTTTGACTAGCTTCTTCATGGGATCCAATGAAATGTTGTGAATGACTAACTTTGGATCTATCCCTGGCATGTATTTTTAAATCCAAGAAATAATGTTTGGCCTCTATTTTAGGAGAGGAATTAGGATGGCTTGTTCCTCTAGAGATAGAATTTCTCTAAACTTGATTTTTCTTGGTTGAGTAGGATCATCGTTGATGTCCACCTTGAAAGTTGCTTCTATAGCCATGTGTGACCCATACTCTAGCTGATGAGGCATGGGTATCAAATGAATGTCATTGATGGGATTTCCAAGACCTACTGAATTAGGTTCTAAACCAACATGTAAGACATCATACACATAACCTGATGCAAAATAAAATGGCTATAACATCTCTTCGTTGGGGAAGAGGTCTTCAAGCTCAATGGGTGAATTAGCATGATCCCAATCAATAGCCTCTATATCAAGATGCAATGATTTGGTAGGATCTATTGGATTATGAAGTGGAGTGGTCAAATCAATGGAGATCATATTTATGGATGGGATGAAATATCTAGGATCACACGGGTGCAATCTTGTTTTAGGGGTTTCCTTTCCACACCCGTGATGAGGTTCTGGAGGAATTTGAATTTCTAGATATAGCCCATGAGTAGGGCAAACAATAGGATCATTAGTCTCTAATCACTCTTTGAATGTAGACGAAGGTTGATTGACCATCTGGTGAATGGCAGCTAGGTCAACAAGCCTCCCTAAAAATCATAGATGGGGGTCTATAGCATGGAGTACTACCTCTCTCTCTACTAGCTCGTTGAATTGTCGCAAGTGGCAAGGCCTGAGATAAGCCATATCGGTCTCATCCTCAGAGTCATAATCACTTATCTAGAAATCGTTAGCATTTGTATGTGGCCCTAAGACAAGGGGCTCATGTCTTGGACCTAAGTAGGCCATCTCTATTTCATATTCATATTATTTGTCACTTATGAATAATCCATTTGCATTTATCTCTTTGTCCAAAGTAATGGTTTGATGGCTTAGGCCTGAGTAGGCTCTTTCTGTTGAGTCTTCTATTTCATAGTCACTTTCATCTGATGTATACCCACTCTCATCGTGGATGGACCACATGAATCTTTGTAAATAGTGGGGCCCCTGGTAAGCTAAGCCAAGTTGTGCCTCATCATCACTTGTTTCATATCCATTATCCTCATCCCACGAGTTGTACCCTGTTGGGGTGGAATCAATTAAGATGATTGGATGATAAAATTCTGGTGGTAGTATGTTTACCGTACTCACTTGTCTATTTCTCAAATTTCTTTTTCTTAGGGCATGATAAGGAATGAAATCAATATCTTCTCCTAACCCTAAGCTTAATCTATCCAATGCCACTGCAAGAGAGTCATGTCGACCTATGATATAATAGCCTAACCCAAACCTGTTGGAGGGAAGTTGATATTGTGGCTCGTATGGTCGCCTGCACCCCTGCTCATATATGCCAAGGCCATAGCCATGCCAATGGTAATGCTCAAAGCATATTAGAGCAAACTCAAGGTTAGAGAGATAATGAATATTGACTATGAATAATTTTTCACTATCATCTTCTATGTCTGAAGCCTTATGGGTGCAGTACAGACTGGAATAGACAAAATTGGTTTGGTTGGGAGGGATTCCAAGTGGAACCACTATTCCCACTAGTGGCCTCAAGTAATTAGGCCTTCCAATATTTTGTGTAGACTCAATGATAGGTGTAAAGGTAATGTTCTGCACAAGGTACTCCCCTATGCATGTGCTTGCCAAGTGTATTGATGCATCCGATGTGGATGACCCTACGGATGATACTGGTGAAGCGATATGGTAATCACTATCTTCATCTTGATATTGAAGATCTTCTTCTTCCATAGGACTTGGAATTTCAGAAATGGCTATGATTGGCACTTCCTTGGGCCTTTCTTCCTTGACTAAGGGTGCCTTTAGCTTCTGATTATCTTTTGGTTTTGACATTGATGGTACTTTAGAAGCATTGACTACTTTGAGTGCACCAGGAGGTGTTGATGTGCATGGGTCTTTTCTTACCCTTTTGTCTTTGTTATCCATTTGTGTGGTTGGGGATGAAGGAACTACGTACAGGTGGATATAAGGGATTAAAAATTCTCCTATAATATCCACATGATGGATGTATTTAAAAGGCTCTTCATCGGCTAGAACCACATAGACTTTGTTCTCGTGCACATACTTGACACACTGGTGTAAGATCGAAGGCACACACTTCATGGCCCTTATACAATGATGCCCTAAGAGGATGTTGTACTACATAGCTTCTTCCAAAACATGACACATCACAAGTATGGTCTTGTGCCCTACCTTGATATGTAGGACTATCATTCCCACAGTATTGCATAAAGCATCATTAAAATATCTTAACGTGTAAGCTCTTGGAATGATATTAGACTTGGGGATCTTGAGGTACTCTATTGTAGTTGTTGTAATGATGTTTATAGATGAACCTATATCGACCAAGACCCTCTTGAAAGGTAAGTTGTTTATTGCGCTACAATGTTTAGCAGAGGGTCTGGTAAGGTAGTAGGAATTGTCTTAATCTCATGATCATAGAATCGAATTATAGGATCTTGGCATTCTTGTACTTGTCCCACAAAGTGAGTGAATGCATTTGCATCTTGCGGTTGGATCTCAATTATCCTTAAAATTTCTATTAAAGTCTCCCTATGTTGTTGGGACTGTTGTATGAGCTCATATATGGATAACTTAGCTAGAGTCATCTGCAAGTTTTGCCCCATTCTACTCTGGATAGTTACCACAGGTCGAGTTGGTGGACCTAGAAGGTCATCTTGCCTTTACCTAGGAGCATCTGGGATGTTCATGGGAGCTACAAGATGTTGTATTTGACCATATTGCCTAGTCCTTATTACTATGCTAATAATATCAACCATCCCAATGCATCCGTGGGTAGGTATATCAGCTCAAACCTGATTGACTTGGGACCATTGCTCTCTAGTGGCCTCATAATTGGGCAATAGATTTTTGTATATTCCCATCTCTCTGTTATCAAGAGCCAGTGGGTTGTCAACTTTGAGTTCTCCCACCTCAATTATGTTTTGCACTTGATGCTTAAAACCAATGTAGGCCTTAATGTCATGCCCCAGTATCTTGTGATAAGGGCAAAATTGATCTTCCCTATATCCTTTTGGCTTAGGATGGTTGGGATATATAAGAGGTATATCAAGAAATATGATCCTCCTGGCCTCGCTCAACTGATTAAATATTGATTGCATTGATTCTATCAAAGGTGTGAAATAACGAGATGGCTTGCATTCTCTGTTTCTTCCTTGATTGTTCTTTTGGTTGTAATTGATTGGCGGGGGATGTGCTTGATAGTTCTAGGGTTGTTGTGCACCCCCATCCTTGGGTGTAACCAATACTACTTGATTTATTGGAGTAGGGTTGCCCTACTTCTATTTGTACTTGTCATTCTTACCATTCTTGTTCCACTCCTTTTTTTCAGAGTTTAATGGTTCCCTCATCTACTTTCATTTATTCGATGAGCTTGGACTATGCCAAAGCTTCCTCAAATGAAGGATACTTCTAAAGTTGTAGCAAGAGGGAGATGTGTTTAGAGAAAATTTTGGTGAACATGTGAATGATATCTTCTGTGGGAATGGAGAATGATAATTTTGCCATGATTTTTCTCCATCTATTCCCATAATCCATTACTAGCTCATCATCATATTGTTTCAATTTGGCCAAGTTTGAAAGTTTCACCTTTTTCTTAGAACTAAAGGATAAAAAAATTAAGAATATGTTTACTAGTTATTCACAATTGGTAATGATGTGCTTAGGTAGTTGGTTGAACCATTGAGTGGCAGCACCTAAAAATATCATTATGAATGTTCTTAGCATGAGAGCATCATTGTATTCAAGATGAAAATAAGCATTTATAAAATTGGTGACATGCTCTTATGCATCCTCTTCACCCTTAAACTTTTCTAACCTAGGCATCTCAAAGTGCTTAGGATATGGAGGGCTAGGGATTGATGGGCACAATGGTTGGTTGTGTATTTTGCTCAATGTTGGCAAGTTCCCAGCTACCTCTTGTTTCTCAAAGGCTTTCATATTTTTAGCAAGCTCTTGAAATGCCTTTGATGCATGGATTTCTTCCTCTTGTAAGCCTAATCACAGTGGAAATGAAGGTAACTCACTATCCATTTTATTTTTTATGTTTTCCTCCCTCCTACAAGGGGACTCAAGATTGTGATCCTGGTTTGTTGTGTTTGCCCTTTCCCCACTATTTGGATTTTGTTCATGGTTTGGTGGGGGATTTAATAATGGGCTATATTTTCTAGTGTGCCTCTCCTTAGGTGAGTTAGTGTATCTATTTCTTTGGTGGTCACCACCATTTATCTATAAATTGTTAAGAGCTAGCTACTCAGCCTGATCTCTCAAGAACTGCTCATGTTGGCACAAGAGTATTTCTCTTTGTTTATCTTGTTCGAGAGCTTCCACTAGCTCTCTCTCCTTATGTAATGCATTTCCTAACCACCTCATTAGGTTAGTTTACACTATTATAGAAGACTCATGTTTATCTGACTCTATTCTTGTTGTCTTGACTCATAGATTCCTCGAGGAAGTTTCTATTGTACCTATACTCTTTCTAGCTAATGTGATTTGTTCAATGTACTATTGAGTATCCCTTCGATCAAAATCCATGCATCTACTGTGAGGTCACTCTGAGGTACCCCAAAACTAAATATGTGTTTAGAAGTCACAGTTCATGATCTTCCAATGCAGAGTTCTTAGTAGCTACAGTTATTTGAGTTGGTCGTGTAGGAAACCGATCCAACCCATCTAGTTGTCTTGTTTTCCATGGCTGGTCCTATGGGGTGCCATTCACTCCTATGAGGTCATAGTCTATGATAATATTTTATTTTATGTGAATGGTTTCTTCTATCTGATTCCCATGACTAGATGTAGCTCTAGTGTCTTGCCCTTTAGTGGGGAGACCTATTTCATATGTTTCTTGTGAATATTGAGGTGTTGTGACTCTTGCTTGCCTTCTTGATGAAGTAGGCTTTGTGGTAATATTTTTTCTCCATGTGGATGGATATGTAGCAGTCTCATCATCTCTATGTGAAGAATGAGTTTTAGACCCTTCTTTATGCCCATGTGAGGAGGAAGCCCTTGAAGCTACCTCATATCTTTGAGGTATTTTTGTGTATTTAGAGGAGGCCCTTGAGGTCTCCTCATGTCTCCTTAATGAGGATGGTTGTGAAGCCTCTGTTTGTTTATGTGACTTTGTTCCATGATGTGGTTCCTTACTTGGGGTTTCTCAAGGAGATTCCCCAAGGATTGAGTTATCACCCATTAGGCTCATGGAGCTACGTATCACTATCTTACGAGTGGGTCATTCAATGTTACTACAACTCTGCCTATGGGTATGAGTTACTTCAGTCTCTCCCTTGGTATTAGACCGAGGGTTCTTACTTCTTATTTTGACCATGTTGTCTATGAATTGATCTTTTGAGTTAAAATTTAGAAATAGCTACACAATACCAAACAAATATTTATCTTGATTATTGATTTAAGTGTGCCCTAAACTATTTGGTGTGTTGTTCTTTCTATTTCTTGCTTTGTTCTTGGATTAAGAATGAGGAGACTCATCCATAGTGACAATCAAGTACACCCATGCCAAACATAATTTTATCAAAAGAAGCTAGGGTAAACCACTGAAGCCAGTGGGGGGTTCACCTAGCTCTTCCACTCTGAACCAATGATTGTTTCAATGGTTGGAGACAATTTGATCACAAGTAACTTAGTGCCACTATAATTAAGTTTCTCAATCCATTTCTAGGAAGCTCTAGGGGGTAAACCATTAGAAGGAAATGAATTCCAACGTCACTGAACTGATTTGAGGGTTGGTGATGAAATCCAACTCCCAAATTTTTAAATGAGATGTGCATGTGTGGTGTTCATTTTAAGCTTACGCAACATAAAGTGTATCATATAGTAGCAATGAATCTCTCCTATATGCTAAAGAGCAAAAATACATTTCAATATTCAGAAAGATGCATGAAATACTATGATTTGTATGAGTGCACTTTATTTCATGCAGTTATGGCCTCTAGCAGGGCCTCAAAGCAAGAAAACAACATACAATGTCTAGCATGTTGGATTCTAGGGTGAAATTTTTTAGGCATAAGTCGTTGTTCTTAGCAAAACCTAGTGGAAATCTAAAAGAAGATCTATGATATGCAAAAATACTTAATTCTTTCTCCTTTTATTATTTCAATTTCCAAACATAAATGTGCTTTAAGTTATCTATTTTAGACACACAGAAGCAAATAAAAAGCTGTAAAATATTAGATAAGTTGTACCAACCTTTGATCCAACTTAGAGAGTCGGTGTTTTGACCTCTTTTGCACTCTAATTTTGGCCACTATTGACCAGAGTGACTGGTTCTTGGTCTTTGTAGCTCAGAGGGGCTAAAGCTCTATTGGCCACTGTAGCTCAGAGTAGTAGATTTTTGGTCACTATAGCTCAGATTGGCTAGACCTGCACATAAAACTAAGTTAGTATTCTAGTAGAAAATGAAAAATCAATGGAGGTCCCACCGTGATCGCCATCCGTAGCAACCCCAGGATGCACGCAACGCTTTACTCTACTTGCAATGTTATTAAAAACCCAATATAAAATAGAAGACAATGAAAAGCATATAACACAAAAATAACAAATATGGATCTCTTCATTTGTATTGAAACCCGATTACATGTTGGTCCCTCTTAGGGATACCCATTTCGATACAATAAGGTTACAAATAGGTAAATAGTGCCTCTTTCACTAAGAGATGGTGCACTTTCAAAAAGCTTCCTGGTTTTGCACATAGAAACGTATGAGGTATTATAGATGCCTCCTTCTCCAGGTCTATTTCCTAGAGGGATCCCTTTTTCTCTTGTATGTTGTAGATTTCATTCGATCAACCTATGGCCCTGCAAGCAATGAAACAAAAAAACACACTTAGATGTCCATGAATCCCTTCCCAAATTAGGTTGTTAGTACTAAATATAACAAATGAAAGCAAGTGCAAATTAGACTAATGCTATGAATGCGGATGAATTAAATGATGCTATGCTAATGATATGCTAAAATAATGAATCTAATGTCTAAAACCCTAAGCTAAGCCTACGGGCCACTATCCAAGATAATGTCCACTAAAGTGACTCTCGTCCTCTTTGCTCCAAAGCTATGGACCAAAGCTTGTATATTTATGTTGAAATAATGGTTTCTATGCTCTCTAATATGTCAAGGCTTTGTCGTACATGTGATCTAAACTCTCCAAGTCTCGAAATCTCTCCTCAATGACCAATATTGATAAAATATGTCTCTATCTGATCCCATTTGGTGCTCTTAGGCTTTCACCTTTTATCGTGTGAAACCCTAGGTCTATGTCCAAGCCTTAGGAATAAATTTCTCATGCGTAGTGTGAGTTAGCATGAGAATATTTTTGTCTTTTCTATGTTTGGAGGTTAGTTAACTGAAATATAACTACCAACTTGAGTCTCCTATGCAAAATGATCATTAGCATGAGAATCTTTTGTCCTTTTTTTATGTTTGGAGGCTAGTTAACTAAAGTCTAAATGCAAAATAAAGTCTCCTATGTGAACTCGTCATGAAAAGGAATGTAAAGTTACTCTCGCTCACCTTTATTGCATGCAGAATGCTACTTCTGCATGTGATTAGGCCTATTTGTTAGCAAAAATTGCTTTTAGGCTTTAGTTGCTATTGTCTACAATGACTAAAATCTAGACACTATTATCTATAGTAGCTAAGGTCTGGCCACTCTAGGCTTGAGTGGTTATGATCTAGCCACTCTTGGATTGAGTGGCTAGGATTGGATAGCTTGAAAATGCCCCAAATGAGTGGTAAGAACCACTGTTGATGCTTGGAAAGTCCAAGATTGTGTCATTTGATCTTATGAATATGTCTATGTGAGTAGATCCCCTAAGCATAAAATATTTTAGGTGTCTACACATAAATTCCAATAAAATTTGCATTTGCTCATCACAAATAATCCACCTTAGCTCGTAAGCCTACCACCTTGACCATGGCCTACTCTCCTACTATCCTAATACAATTTGTCTCCTTCTATACATATTGATATTTCTCTATCTCCTCACATAGGCATGCTACCTCTACCTCATATGTAGCTCATACCATATTAGTATCTAACTATGCTTGTTGCACACTCTCTTGTAGCACTATAATCTCTTATCTCACCCTCTCATTCAAGGCTATGGTCTCCTGTACCTTGTGCTAAAATTTTTCCACATACTTTGTGTGACTCACCTTCTCTATTATGAGTTGTAATATCATCTCTCCATACTCTTTATGCAATATATCCCTCTCCATGTAGCTTGCTTTCTCAACTACAAGTTGTGCCCTCATCCCATCTCTCTTTGTGGCCAAATCCCCCACCTATCTCATGACTACTTATATCCTCTCCTCTATCCTTCATCTCTCCTCCATCAATATTGCCCTATCAACAACTTAATCCATATCAAAATTGGTCAACCTCCCCTCCAAATCTTATATTGATGCCCATAATAGCACCAACTCATCTCACATCCAACACATCTTGGAAATTGAATGTCACATCTAATATTGATCCCCTCCCTCCTCCTCCATCAACATGGCTCCATATCATGGTTAGACCTCATCACCCTCATGTAGCTCTAGTGACCTAACTCTAGGATATTAGGTTGCATCATCTAGTACCAATCCTATCATATCCTCCTCCATTGCTATAATCTCATCCATTGCCTGGTCTCGAATACCCTAATTTTACTTTGGTGATCTAACCCTAGGAGATCCTCCCACATTATCTTGATATCACCTTTGTTGTTGGAGAGGTTCATCCACCTACTTATCTAACTCTACATCTAGAACTGATACAACTCCTCTTGGTAATCCTCACTCTATATTCACCCACTCATCTACCACCTAATTCCTAGTTGCCACCTCTACATCACCCACCATATGTTATACTCTGGAGACATACCTACATCATCCACATCCAAAATAAGCATTTTTGGATCCCTAAATACATCCTAGGGAGGCAATACAAGTCATACTCCCTACTCGCCATCCCTCCTATGTATCATGATAGGTATATCTAGTCATCCCTATCGTAATATGAAATGAATCTATAGAAATTGTAAACAACTGATGTTTATCTATTTTATAATTGTAAGGTTGTTGTAGACTTGGTTTGCATGGTAGTGTGTGAACCTTTGCTTGGGTTCACATAATGCTGTGTGAACCTTGTTGTAGTTGAATGTTTCTATAGATTCATATTCAAATGAACTCCTAGCACTGTTTTCTGATGTCTAACAGATGCTAAAATGAAGGAATGTGTTCTAGAATGATTTCTATAGAGTTTTGGCAAGTAATATAAAATGGTGAGATAGAGTTTAATGGTGAAAATGGCCATCCATTTATAGAGTGGGCCAAGGGTAAGGTGTGAGGTGGCATAAACCATAGGTTAGGTCCTACCATGGTGAGCTTAAGATGATGAAGTGGAGTGTGAGTCATTCCTTCATATGCCCTAAAGAAATATCGTAGGTGCACACGTGTGATCAAGGGTTAAGGTTAACCCTGATTAGACAAATTCTAGGTTAGTTTAAGGTTAGGTTAGTCATATTTTGTAAATATCCTAACTAAATTGTGGGTGCACACATGTGTGAGGATAAAATTAGGGTTAATTTAGATCTATCCCTAATTAAACATGTTTAGACCATAAAGTACACCTTAGTGGTAAAGTGAATTTCAAAATAGAATTAGAATTACCATAATTAGAATTTTTGGAGATGGTTGCATGAGGACTATGATTAGGTGCAGGAAATGGCTTAGATGATATAAAGGGACTTATATATGGCCCTTTCACGAATAGGTATTTTGGGCATGATTAGTGTAGTTTTATAGGTTTTACAACTATGGGCAACTACGCAACTACAGATGACTACATATGACTACATGTGACTACGCATGACTACAAGTGACTACATGTGGCTACATGTGACTAGGAATGATTATGAATTACTACATGTGACTACACATGACTACATGTGACTACATATGACTATGTGTGGCAACTAATGACTATGTGCCACTTTTAGGTGCCTATATTTGCATGCAAAAAATATTTTTGTATGAATATCCCCTCATCCTATGAATCGGTAATGGAGCGGACAAAAAGTGGTGATGAGTTTATTGAAAGAAGATTATGGTTACAAAAATTATAAAATTGAGGAAAATGGAGATGGAAATGAAAGAGGAATTTGAAAAAGTTATAAAAAAAATGAAGATGATGTGATGAGGATTGGTTCACATAGTAATGTGTGAACCAAGTTTGCATAGCAGTGTGAAAACTATATTTGCATAGTAGTGTGTGAACCAATTTTTCATATGTGGGTGTGAACCTACACATTTGGAGTAAAACAACCCTTTTCACACGTGCGAGCGTCATTTGTGTTGCATGAATTTGGAAGGAGAGAAATGAGAGAGAAGTTGTGAAGTGGAGTGCTACCAAGATATCAATCCAAATATGGTATGGTAGAGAGATGTGTGAGAATGAGTGGTAGAGGTGGTACACCATTGGTAAGTGCATGAAATACAAAATGTTTGATTTGCATGAATTTTTAAAAAGTACAAAAATGCATGTTTGAGTGTGAATGAATGAGTGCATTTTTTGTTTGACTAAAATATGTGTACAAAGTGTGAAAATGGCCAAATGGATATCCAAAAATGTTGTTGGTTTTTTGTTTTAACCATTGGATTGTGATGTTTGACTTGTGTGGCATATTATATGTATGTGAGAGTTGACTTTGTTTTTTTGCATTATTGGCATGTTTTTTGTGAAATATGAATGAATTTTTACTATAAAAGGGTAAAATGGGTATCCATAAATGCTATTTTTTGTCATTTTATTGGTTTGATTATTGTGTTGTTTGTGTGCCTCAGAGTGCATGCCTGTGAGGTGTGACTGTGTGTTTTGTAGATGTTAGAGGTAATGTTTTTGGATTTGGAGCAACATTTCACCATGAAAGGGCATAATGGGTATCCAAAAATTCCCTCCATGGAAGGTTCACACGATAGTGTGCGAACTAGGTTTACGCAGTAGTGTGTGAACTAGGTTTACATGTGTGGGTGTGAACCAAATATATATATATATATATATATATATATATATATATATATATATATATATATATATATATATTATTTTTGGCATGATATGTGATGAATGATGTGTGTATGTGATGAATGTTTCTATGTAAAAATTATGATGAATTTGTATATATATGAAACTGATGAGAAATTTGTGTGATGTGTTGGAATGAATGCAGGTGAGGAATATTGAGTTGCGGTATTGTGTGTAGACTTTGAGAGGTACCCTAGGGGATAAGTGGATAGAAGTAGATGGGAAGTGGATGGTAACTATGGGAATTAAGAGGGACTATGGGAGCCTTGGTTTCTACACAGTGAAGTATGGATATGATAAGATCCTTCCAGAGCCCCCTCCTCATACTTATTAGATGGAGGATTGGAGAAAGATTTTATAGTCCAAGGGTTGGCCGAAAGTAAACTTTTTTTCCTGGCAGTTCATGCATAATAGAATTCTTACTTTTGATAAACTCAGATGTAATGGAATCATCAGTCCATATCAATGTGTTTTATGCTACAAGAGTGAGGAAACATCTGATCACTTGATTTTTGAGTGCCCATTCACGTGCCAGATTTGGGAGAGATGGTTTTTATATTATAAAATTCAAGTTATTGGTGATTTGAATCGGATTAATATTTGGGAAATATGGAAGAGGGGTGGATTTAAATCTAAAGCTCTTTGTATTTGTTGGGAGCTTGGATTAAACTTTATCTGGTGGCAAGTGTGGTTGGAGAGAAATGCTAGAATTTTTAGAGAAACTTTTTCTTCTTTAGATGGAGTTTGGTAGGTCATTTGGATCAAAGTCACAGAAACTGTGGCAGTCTATGCTAAAGAGGAAACTCAGGTTGTTAATGGGGCAATGGAAATGGAAGTTGAAGTGCAAGAAGGACAGGATAGAGCTACTTGGAAACCATCCCAGAAGGTTGGATTAAAATTAATATGGATGGAGCTACAAAAGGCAATCCGGGTAGAGCTGGAATTGGAGTGGTTTGCCAGAATCATGTTGGAACAGTGCTCTATTGGGAACTGCAAGGCTTGGTAAAAGACAAAAACAATGAAGCAAAAGCCTTAGCTATCAAATCTTCTTCTATTTGGTCAGTAAAACAAGGCCACAGGAGGATAATACTAAAATCAGATTCTCAAATAATGGTTGGAGCTCTAGATTGCATGAGGAACTTTGCTCTAAAAACATGGAGGCTGAGGATTCTTGTCACTCAAATTAAGGAACTATGGAGGGAATTAGATTATGTGATTCTAGTTTATGTGATTAGAGATCTAAATAAAATGACATACTTCCTTGCTAAGATGGGTGCTGAGAAGGAGGTTGGGGTTCAGTGGCACAATGACATGGCTATTGAGGATGAAGTGATTAGGCAGGGTGTTGAAAGGGTAGCAGACCGAGATAGCCTAAAGACAACAAGAAGGTGTCATGATTTCATGACATGTTGCAACATCACAGCTAGCTGAGAAGAAGTTTCATGATATCGCGACATGTTGCATTGTCACGACCAAAGGAGGAAAGGTGTCACGATTTCGTGACATGTTGCTTCGACGAGGCCAAAGGAGAAAAGGTGTTGCGATTTCATGACATGTTGCTTCGTCGAGGCCAAACGAGAAAAGGTGTCACAATTTCATGACATGTTGCTTCGTCGCGGCCAAAGGAGAAAAAATGTCGCGATATCATGACATGTTGCATTGTCACAAATAAAAGTGAAAAAGTATCACGATATCGTGACATGCTACATTTTCATGGCCAAAGGAAAAAAGGTGTCGCGATATCGTGACATGTTGCATTTTCACGGCCAAAGGAGAAAAGGTGTCGCGATATCGCGACATGTTGCATTTTCATGGCCAAAGGAGAAAAGGTGTCACGATATCACGACATGTTGTATTTTCACGGCCAAAGGAGAAAATGTTTTGCGATATCATGACATGTTGCATTTTTACGGCCAAAGGAGAAAAGGTGTCGCGATATCGCGACATGTTGCATTTTCATAGCCAAAGGAGAAAAGGTGTCGTGATATCATGACATGTTGCATTTTCATGGCCAAAGGAGAAAAGGTGTCACGATTTCACGACATGTTGCTTCATCGTGGCCAAAGGAGAAAAAGTGTCGTGATTTCGTGACATGTTGCTTTGTCATGGCCAAAATAGAAAAAGTGTCACGATATCACGACATGTTGCACCGTCGCGGACAAAAGAGAAAAAGTTTCATGATATCATGACATGTTGCATCATCACGGCCAAAAGAGAAAAAGTGTAACGATATCATGACATGTTGCTTCATCATGGCCAAAGGAGGAAAAGGTGTCGCGATATCGTGACATGTTGCATCGTCGCGGCCAAGAGAGAAAAAGTGTCATGATATCATGACATGTTGCACCGTCATGGCCAAGAGAGAAAAAGTGTCACGATATCGTGACATGTTGCACTGTCGCGGCCAAAGGAGAAAAATATTGTGATATCGTGACATGTTACATAATCGTGGCCAAAGGAGAAAAAGTGTCGCGATATCGTGACATGTTGCAGCGTCATGGCCAAAGAGAAAAAGTGTCATGATATCACGACATGTTGCATTTTCATGGCCAAAAGAGAAAAGTGTCATGATATCATGACATGTTGCATTTTCACGGCCAAAGGAAAAGAAGGAAAAATTTTCGTGATATCACGACAAGTTGCATCAATAGACCAAACCGATCCCTCGACATCTCACATTGTGCAAACATTGAACCTTGTTGGATCGTGCCTTAGGCCAATGGGGAAGGAGTCTCTCCACGCTTGAATATTATATTTGCCGACTTCCCTGTTAGCTAGGTTTTGGTTTAAGAGATTTGGCTCCAATGCAAATCTTCTTTTACTATTGTAATCTTGTGTTCTCTCTATCTATGGCTAGGAAAAGTCTCATCCCAACTTGTAACTGATCTTTGTTTTAATACAAGTTTTTTTTAATTTTTCAAAAAAAAAATCCATGGGAATTAAGAGCCGATGGAAGTTATGAAGTGTACATGCCAACAGGGCCTCTGCTTTGTGCAAGTTGTGGGATTAAAATAGGAACACATTTCATATCCCAATAGGGGAGATGACAATTATGTTGGAGGATGTATACAAGATATATTGGTTGCTGATATATGGTGTTACTGTGAGAGTAGTAGGAGATGGCACACAATATGGAATATTATAGTGGATATTTGGTGATAGGTGGAGAGAGGTACAACATGATAAGGAGTTGGACTATGAGCATTATTTGAAGAATAATATGTTCAATTGTCGTTGTATGGAAATTCTCATGATAGCGAGATATGCCCTACCAGATAGTTCAGGGGTGAAATTCCCCTAAAATATGATGGGTATAGTGTGTGATATGGTGGAGCATGAGGTAATTTTTTTATGGGAACCCATGCTACTAGCATGTGTATAGAGAGCTATATGAGATAGTGAGAGTAGAGCTATCTTGTATGAGTATGAGCCCATTACTATAGGTGTGGGTGTGGGAGCATATCATGGTGGATAAACTATCATTTTTTCCTTATGAGGTACATGTATTAATAGAATATTTTATACCCTACACCTCGAGGTGGTAGACATATATGGAGATGCAGTTAAAGAGGGGGAATGAGGGGGGTGGTGTGTTTTGGAGATGGATGTTAAATGGGTAACATCCCGAGAATACCTGGTGGAGACCCCATATGGGTGGGATCATATGGGATGAGGATGAGGAGTAGTTAGGGAAAATACACTAAGAAATATGGGTAGTGGGGTTATATTAATGGTAGGTGAAGTACTTCCATTTTAGTAGAGTGATGTAGTAGTTTAAATTGTGGTAGGAGCAACCAGATCCAACTATCATGATACGAAGGAGGGATGGAAAGTCAAGAACATAATCTATAGTGCATCTCTTGGATGTGTTGAGAGATCCACTAATGGTTATCCCTGATGTGGATGATGTAGGTATGACTTTGGATTATGATGTATGGTGGGGGATGTAGAGGTGGGAGCCTAGATTCAAGGTAGTGGATGGATGGGTGGATCTAGTGGGAGGTTTTCTTGTAGCTAGTGTATAGGTACCTAGAGGAGTTGTACCTGTACCTAACATGGAGTTAGAGGAGGATATGAAGGATCTTCTTCAATGATAGAGGTGATGTCAGTAAGATGGGGCAATAGTTCCTATAGTTGGATTGCTAGAGGAATAGACGAGTGGTGGAATCCAACCATTAGATGAGGCTATGCTGATGGAGGAGGAGCTAATGTTATTATAGTCTTATATTATTACATTATTCCACTTAACATTATATTCAAGGTGGTTAAATTAAGCACTTCTCTATGTGGTTAGAAAATTTAAGGAAATTATAAGTTCATTTCACTTGACATGTATTATATATTATTTCTTCTTAATGCAATAGTTAATGCTCACTTTTCTTATAGGTAGGATTACTAGTGCCAGATGATACGATGGGATCACCTGGGGTAAGGTCACCAGAGCATTAGGAGGGTGGTGAAAGCCATCCATTGGATGGAGTAGGGGCGATGTATGAGGAGAATGTGACATTTGATTTTTAGGATGTGTTAGATGCCTAGGATGAGTTGGCACTATTATAGGAGATAGTGCAAGATATAGATGGGAGGTTGACCTAGAGTGAGCTATATTAGGCTATGGATAGAGGAGATATTGGTGGCATCCATGAGGGAGGTGGTGGAGTTGGTCATAGATAGATATGAGGTGAGGGTACAAATAGCAGCTAAGTAGGAAAGCTACACAAAGAGGGATACATTGCATAGAGAGTACGAGGAGCTAAGAGTGTAAGTATAGAAGACCATAGTATTATAGACAATAGTGAGATCAAATATTTTAGTGTCACAAGATAGTGTGCAGTGAGCATAGGTAGATACTAATGCAGTGTAATATATACAATAAGTGGAGCTAGCACACCTATGTGAGGTTATATAGAGATATCAATAGGTGTAGGAGGACGGAGATCACATCAGGATAGTAGGTGAGCAAGCCATGGTTGAGGAATTAGGATTATAAGCTAATGTGGATCATTTACAACGAGGAAAAATAGACTTGATTGAGAGGTATACAAGAGAGGCATCAAGGAAGGTATAGTGTGAGGCTGAGTTGGTATCTTATGGTCAAGTGATCCCAGAGTATACAAGATCATAGTCAAGATCTATTTCATGACCTTAGACACACTCATGATAGAGCCAGCAAAGTGCCCCATCTGTGGTGTTGATAGAGCAAAGGGTGGCAATACCAATAGTGTCACAAGTGGTGGGAGGTGCTCCAAAGTCGAGTAGGGTGGTCGAGGAGTGGAGGGCATAAGTGGAAATGATGGAAAAGGATGAGAGTGAAGAGACTCCTAGTGGAAAGTAGGGATGAGATGACTTATTAGTGTTATAAAGTGATTTGGTGGCTAGAAATCCAACCACATATGTATGTTATGTATACTCGATTTTATAGCCATAGGGTATTGATGACATGATATATATACATATATTTTTGTTTGAGGATTTATTTACATTTGTTATGATTTGTGTAGATGAATGCATAGATTAGTATTATGTGTATGTATAATGTAAGATATGGTAGGTGAACATAATATTGAAGAATATGTATGCATGTAGTAGTATGATATTAATATAGACTAAAAGTAATAAAAAATTATGTGATGTAGATGGATGAATCCAATCGGATGTAGAGTAGGGAATGCATAGGGTCAAGTGAAATAATTAATATGCAAAAAGGAGTGCATAATATGGATGCAATGCATGTATGTGTATGATGAAATACATAGAGGAAGCACTTGTATCATTTTAAAACCAGTGGCAATGTGATCCGTTCTGTAATATCATAGATGTAGGATGGCAAAGGATATTTTTTACAGTAAATTTGACTATCATAGTTTTAGCAATCAAACCCCATGATAAACTGAGCAAGGTTCAACAACAACTCATAACTATCCTTACTAAATGGAAGTCTATCATGGACCAGTGTGTGTGATGAGTGATGTTCATTTATCCATTTTGAAGGAGGTAGGACTAACCTATTGCAAACATAGCTTGAATAGCTAGCTCATCCATAAGCATGTAGTGATCTGCATAAGATAATATCACTAATGTGATAGATGTGTCACCACTTGTAAGACTATTCCACTGCTAGGCATGTTCTTAGAGCCTATTATTGGTGATGAAAATCACCCTATGATGTTATGTTAAACCAAAGGACAAAAAGGATTCAAGCATATTGGTAGTACTCTTGGAGGATTTTCCTTTTATTTTCTACCCCTCTTCCTTTTTATTATCTTTTTTTGGTGCTCTTTTATTTTTATTTTTTGTGTGTGGGTGTTGGATTTTGTTTTCTACCCATTTCCTATTTTTGTGTATGTTTGTCCCTTTTTTTATCCCCAGGTTGTATTTTTATCATGCAAATGAAAGGATGAGCAGGGACCGGCGATGTCTACGCAAGTTTTTGTCATCCCTAGACTCAAAATTTTCTTAAGACATGAAATGTGTGAATGGTCCCTAAAATAAATCAACCCAACCAAGGGAAGCTTTGAGAATCATGAGAACTTGTCAACTAGATGTGACGTTTGATTGGCTTAACTTGTGAATAGTCAAATCATGCAAAATGCTATACAATATGTAATCTTAAAAAAGTGAGTGGACATCCGAGTGGTGATGCTAACAAGTGTCTTTTAATCCATAATAAATGCATTTCTACAATGATAATGTACAAATGTGAATATGGATACACGGGATATAGATGTGTATATGCAATGGGAATAGTGTAAAAGAAATAGTATATAGGGAAATATGTACAAGAGGAAGTCATGAAACTAAAAGAGGATGAGGTTGGGAAATGTCATGAGAGACATGAATATATGAAAAGAATATGATAGATAAGGAAGAACATGAGATGTGGGTTCCCTAGAATATGGGGAGATGTAGGAAGTGAAAGATATGAATGTGCAAGTAGAGTGTGTGTGATGGACCATATCAAGAAGAGTGATAAACATAGGAGATGACAAAAAAAAGAGGAATTGAAGAAAGTAGATGAAAATGGATGAAGAAAAAAAATAAAGGATGAAGAAGAAAAGAAGAGGAAGGATTGGAAATTCAGCATAGGTATGTAGCTGCTCAAAGTGTGACCATACAAAAATGTGAAGTAACCATAAGAAGAGAAACAAAGAAGGTAAATTTAGCACAGGTATGTAGCCACTCGAAGCATGACCATAAAACAATGTAAAATAACTAGAAAAAGAGAAATAGATGGAAATTTAGTATAGGTATGTAGCTTCTCAAAGTGTGACCATACAACAAACAAAATAACAAGAAGAGGAAGAATGAATAAGGGAAATTCAATACAGGTATATACCTGCTCGAAGTATGACCATACAATAATACAAAATAACAATATGAAAGAAGAATGAATAAGTGTTATTCAACATAGGTATGTAGCCACTCGAAGCGTGACCATACAACAATACAAAATAACAAGAAGAATGAAGAATAAGAGGAGTAGGGGAAATAAGATATAAGGATCTAAAATAAGGATGTGGGGAGTGGTGAATATTAGTTCGTAAATGAGTAGGAGTAGTGGGAACATGACTAGTATTATGATAGGTTCTGTGGGTGTGTAGCTACTGGAAGTAGTGGGGTGTGGAAGTGAACAACACTGTGATGGCATGGAGTGAGGTACAATATGAGGTGGGATGCTCTAAAATAAAATGGGAGAAGTGACATGCTTGAAGTGTGGAGGAGCTTTCCCCACTCTAGTTAGAAAGTATTTGGTCATCTGATTCTCCTGATTGTAATTATTCAGTTTGATCTTCTGTTGTTTAATGACAGGCTATCACTTCTGCTAAAATTATTAAACCTTGGCATTATGCTCTACCTATAACTAGCTTGGTAGGATGAATTTCTATGTTATATTCCTGGATCTTGGTGATCCAACCAAATATTTTATCTCCTAGTTCACCTTGTAAAATGAAACTTCTCACATCCGAGTGAACCACATAGACTAGGGTTTTACTTTGAACCAAGTATTACCTAAATTTTTTCAATGAATTTATTATTACAAATACTTGTTTCTCAATAAAATTAAACTTTCCCTGATATTCATGGAGAGTTTGGATATAAAATAATATGGGGTGTTCTTCTCCTTCATCATTCTTTTGGGTGAGCACTAATGCATAGCTCTCTTCAGCTCCATAATCATATAGAATGAAATATTTGCTGAAGTTGGGGTTGACTAGAACTAGATCTGTAGAAATATATTGTTTGATGAATTAAAAAGCTTACTTTATCACTTCAGTCCATCTAAAATATGCATTCTTTTTTAGCAATTCTAAGATAGGCTTCACCTTTTGAGCAAAATTAGAGATGAATTTTATGATAAAGTTTACCTAACAAAAGGACTACAAAGATTTCTTATTCATGGGTAGTGGAAGGGTAAGGATGGATTTGATTCTATCAGGATCAATGGCCATACCTTCTTTGAAGATCACATGGCCTAACAACTTTCCCTCATGAACTACAAAAAAATACTACTTAGGATTAAGAGAGATGCCAATTCCTTGCACTTCTAAAACACTTACTCTATATATACCAAGTGGTTTTTCTTATCATGGGAGAATATAGTCATGTAGTCTAAGTAGATTAGAATGAACTTCTTGATCAACTCTCCAAATTCATAATCCATTGTTATTTGGAATGTGTCTCCTACATTAGAAAACCTAAAAGGCATTCTCTAATAGGCAAAAGTGCCCCATTTGGTGGTGAATTCTATTTTAAACTGATATTCATCTTTCAACCAAATTTGGTTGTAGCCATAGAAGTTGTCTAATAGTGAGAACCTCTATTCTCCCACCATAATATGTAAGATTTGATAAATATGTGGGAGGGGATAGTGGTCCTTTAGTGATGCTTTATTGAGGTTTCTAAAATCTACACACAAGAGATGTCACCATTCTTCTTCCTTTTCGGTACCAAGTTAGCTACCCAAGTTGAATGTTTGATTGGATAGATGATCTTAGCCTTCAATAGCTTCAATTTTTCTTTCCTTATTATATCTTTAATTCTAGGATTCACATGCCTCTGTTTCTACTTGAAGGGTTTTGCATTTGGCTCTAGCTCAATTGTATGTTGGATGACCTTCTTGTCATATACTTTAAGATCCTCATATGATTAAGCTATAATATCTTGGTATTTTAGACAAAGAGCTTTGATATATTCCTTTTTCTCTGGAGAAAATCAGACTCCAACTTTGAGCTTCTTTTCCTTTTCAATTTCAATTTCTTTGTAGATATTTTCATTGATTTCCATGGATTTGATTTTTTTCCTATCTTCATTGTCAAACAAGCTTTCTAGAGTAACCAACCCTCGAGGTATATGATTTTTCTTAAGCTATATGAAATCTTATTGGTCTATATCTTCTATATTTTTCTCTTGAATAGTAGATAAACAAACTTCTCTCACCAGAAAATCAATGATATGTTCATCACTTTCAAAGACCTGCCAAAAAATATTCTTGTCTGGTATCGCAAGCCTAACAATAATTTTTATCCCTTTATATTTTGTGACTCCTATACCTTTATAAGGGTTGAAATTATCTTTCCTTACTACCAAGAAATCCACCAAAGTGTTCTATATTCTGGGAATAAAATTAATATTTAGGGTATCAAAGGATTCCATCAAATCCCATACCCTATTTCTATATACCTTCAGGTAATGATGCTTACTACTGCATCTCTCTCTTACTTGATTGAAAATCAATTGAGAGTTGCCATATATATTCAATATCTTGATTCTCATACTTTTAGGTTGCATTAGCCCAAAGTATAGAGCCTCATATTCTACACCATTGTTAGTGCATGACCATATTAGTGTATATGCAAAAATATTTGTCCCTTCTGATTGGGACTCCAATAGTATACCAACACCGACACCATTTTGGCATATTGCACCATCAAAGTGCATGGTCTAGGTTTATGTTTCTCTTAGGAACTGGTTAGATAGAGCAGGGATTATTTTTATCTATTTTTGTAGAAATGCTATATGTACCTATACCTATCCAAAATTGACTATAATCCTCTCTAAAAGGTAGCTCATCTTCAATATCTAGCTCTTCAAAACTATCCACTAGTTCAAATTCCTCTAGAGGAGTGAGATTACACATGTCTTCTTCATTTTTTAAATATGATAAAACACATGGTTCTTAGGTGTTATTTTTATCCTCTTTCCTTTGAATGGTATCACCATGCTAGAATAGTCTATGTACATGCATTCTCCCAATTTTGTAGTGAATTCTCTTGAAAGGCATAAGCTAAAATAAGGCTCTAGATCCACCACCACTATTTATTGCATGATGGTTACCTCTGGAGCTCTATGTAGCCTCATCAAAACATATTTTATTACTCCCACTATCTTCACTGGTATACCATCTAACTATAGAACTCCAAGGTAGGATCTGGTATATTCCATCCCCATCTCATCGTAGACTACTTTGGGCATAATTGTGGTGGAATCCCCTGAATCGATAATGCAGTTACTGACAATCCACACTTCCATCCTTACAAAATTTTAAAAGGGAGGGGGCTTATTCTTTAAAGTAGTAGGAGACATCTTGTCTTTCTTAGAGGACATGCTAAGGATTAGGGTGGTCTGCTTTTCTTGTGTATAATTATTCAAATAAGCTTTTAGTAGGTCTATTTGACTCAAAATGAAGAGGGTGTCATATAGGCTAGCCTTGGATGGTATCTTTTTCATTTCATCCACAATGTTGTATTCAGACTTGGCAGGGGTAGGTCTTTCAAATCTTCTCTCTGGTTCACCATACTTTATCTTATACTCTTGTGTGACCTAAATTATCTACCTCTTGGTAATGGGGAATCTAAGCCTTTTTTGGGCTTCATTATTGGATCTCATTCTATCTCCCTCATTTTATTTGTCAAACCTTTTGGGAAAATTAACCTCTTTTTCTTGACCTTTAGGGACCATGTCTCTCTTTTCATTGGCATGGGGAATAAGGAATGTATCACTGCTTTGGAAAGGTGTATATTTCTTCTTTTGATAGAGGATCCAAAAATGACCCATATTTTATGGCTCAACCTATAGTGTTTATTGCCTGACCTTGTCATGACAAAAATGGGTCCATCCTCATCAAGATATTTTCCAACCATGATATGATCTAGTTTCTAGAGCATGTTCACTCTTCCTTTATGATTTATCTTTTCTTTCTCCATAGCCTAATGTACATGGTGTTGGTACATAACATAATATTTTTAGTTATGAGGATCATTGCACACCAGACACCATACATTCACCAGACTTGTTTCAGAAGAACATTCAGGATCTTCTTACATAACATTAACTCTGAATCCAATGCTATTGCTGGAACTAGGTCTTTGATCCTTGATGACATAAGGAAATATCCTTTATTGATATCTCTTTATCTATATTTTTTCCATTGATTTCATATTTTTACTGAGAGTTTTCAAAGTATTCTGAATATCAAGGAGCATAGAGGATTCTTGGGGCATATAAGAAGGAAGTGGAGGGAAAGGAACTATAGTAGGTGATACTTTGTGAGGAATGGGAGTAATATATGGAAATAGGGATGAAAAAGGAGGAGGGTCCATATAAGATGATATAGCTGTATGACCTTGGACATTAGGATTTTAAAAATTGTAGGGCAATACAACTTTTGGGGGTAATATTCCCGTATTAATGAGGATATTTTTAGTATGGACAACTACATTTTAGACCTATGGGAAGGTATATACTCCAGCTTGTTGGGTTTGTAGACCTAACTCTGATCCAAGGACTCTGATATAATACATGAAAGCGAGGGTTGAAGCAGGTCTAGCTTTAGGGGAAATCCTCTTCCAAGTCCTACTAAACCTCAATTTCAAGTCTGAAATGGTTTCTTGCTGATGCTTTTGTATAGATGTGAATTCATTAAGGAGGAAAAAAAGATCAATAGACTCATTAAATTATTCCATAAAGGGTTTTGCTAATTCTACCCATGAGGCAATGGTATTGTCCTCTAGGGTCCTGAACCAATGTATAATCTTTCCTCTAAAGAATAGGGCTAGGATTATGATAATAACATCCTCATTTTTTATATTATGGATCGCTTCCAGATTTAGAATGTCTTGGAAGTTTTCATATGTATTTTTACCATATCCATCATAGGTGGGAATAGCCTTAAACACAGCTTGAGGAATATCATGCATATGGGTAAGTCTAAGGGGACCAATTGTACTCCAGCTAGGATACTTATGTAAATGCTGATTTGGAACTGCATTTTGATTTTGGTTTTGGGCCATATTCCTAGGTGTATTTCCTATTTGAGGTGGCCTTGGGGGTACTACAGGATGAAACTCGAGAGGAGTTTCATTTGAATGAAAATATTGATTCAAATACCTTATGATAGTAGACCCTATAAAAGGGAGCTCATAGTAGAAAAAAGATTATGGGTTATTCCTTGTGAATGCCCTAGTATTCATGAAAAGACTACAAGATATAGGGATAATTTTCTGGTTTCGTAGACCAGGGAGTCACCAGGTGAATTTTCTACTCATTGCTTAACAAGGTCAAGAAAATTCACCAAATCTTGATTCCTTCAGGGAAAGATACAAACAATAAATAATAATATGGGTTCTACTGTTTCTTGTAAACAGGTCCCATCAGGCATGCCAAAACTATTGGTATCCGAATTGACATCAAGTAAACTTGATACTGCAACTGTCTATCTTCTACCTTTTTTATTAGGCTTGCACCTGCTAGTCATAAATTAGAACTCAACATTGGATGCACTAAATATTTCTCTAGATCAACCTCGAGAGTAGGCAGGTTCCTTGTCAACTGAATGAGTGTTGATGCAATTAAGCTTAGTAATGGTTTTAAGATATAGGGTTAGAAAAGGGTTTAGTGTTAAAAAGTTATTAGTAAACAATGGTTGGATAGAGCTAACAATATAGGCATCCATAGGGAGAACCTTTAAGAAAATTATTTCCAGTGTCCCACACTCAAGATTAGCAATACCCAAAATAGAGTAATATTCATACAAGAAAGAATAAGCAGAGATATGCTACAAGAAGTAATTTCAACATCCATAATAATAACAATCCAATTTAGTAGAATAGATTAGTATCTAGATTTAACATAAATAAACCTCCTGCAAGCACAAATTTAACTATGAAAATATTTCAATTGCTTCACAACTAGTAATCCAATATTAGTGGAATGAACTAACCATAATAGCATTGACAGAAATGTGATTCACAACTTGAACCTCTTAACAAAGATATTGAATATGATAGTCTTGAGTCAAAAATCCAAGTAATGCTCCTTCCATTAATTTTAAAAATATGTACATAGTAGGGCAAGCAAACACTCTAGAGTTGACCCTAAAAATTGAGGGTTCGTCCTCTATATATAGTTTTACAATGAAAGAAAATAGGTGGAATACAAGGATTATACTGTGCTAGATCAACAAAATGCTACGGTGGCAAAATTTCATTTTATTTCCAAGTCTGGTAAATCCTCTCGATACTGCATGCCATGGCAACTTAACTCTACAACTTGTTGGTTCTATCATGGTAGTTAGACTATAGGCTATTAGAAACAAGATCTAAACCATTTATATTTATTAAGAACTCCATATTGTCATAGATATTCAACTACTCAGGTTCTTATTTCTTGGCTCCATGGACTCTTCATCTACTCACTCGAACTAACTAGTTCTCATTTTCCAATAATCCACATTTGTATACTCAAGAAAATGTCAGAATGATATCCACCATTTATGCATTGGTCAACGGTTACGATTAAACTTGAGTAATTCTCTACAAAGGAGCAATGTAGAACATGTCACAAATTCATTCTAAAAATAATGATGATGTTATCTTGGACTGCTTTGGCCAGCATTATAGAGTATCCATGAAAAATACACTAAGTATTGAGCAAAATGTAGCATATCGCCAGACCACTCTCTTAGTTCAAACAATTTTATTTCCCTTTCATATCCATGGTGTAGAGTGTATGTTGTAATCCACTCCTTGATATTCGCTCCTTGAGATTTGATCCAAGTTGACTACGGAATGGAGCATGTCACTAATCTGCTTAAGGAATAGTGTAAAATTTTGCTTTGCATTGTTCTGCTCCCTTATACTTCTCTTTAGATATTTTGACATCTTGATTTAGTGGTATAGAATATGTCACCAGGAAACTCTAGAATACTCGTATAACTCAACGGTGTGGAACATCTCTAACACTTAGTTGCTATAGTGCATGGAATGAAAACATGTACACTAATATACTCTTTAGAGGATGCTAACGTCAGCTTCGAATTGGTTTGAAAATGGATTGAAACATCTATTCTGGGCCACTACAAAATGCACTAAATACTGAGTGGCATGGAACATCTTGCTTATGCTATGAAAAACACTAAGTTTTGAGTGGCTGGGAGCATCTTGTGATGGGCTACTATGAAATAAACTATATCCTGAGTGCCTGGGAGCATCTTCATGCCTTAGAAAATATTTTCAAAATTTTCTAAGGATGTGGCCATTTTGGGCCTACACATCTCATCCATATTCTTCTATGAATCCCCCTATTGCTTCCTTACCATTCTCGCCATCTTATTTGTGGCCCTCTTCTTCATATCACCCATATTCATCTACAAATCCTCCTATCCTTTCTATAACTTAGACACCTCCACTTCCATTTCATCCTTGATCTCGACCTTTCGCTTTATCTCATGGCATAAATCTTGTTCACCTCGCATCACAATTTCCACATGTTGCTCATCCCATTCCTTCTACTATAGCTAAATATCAAGATTGGGAACAATGAGCCTCTCATCTAGATACCTAAATATTACAATCTCCTCCTACTACCATACATGACTCCCAACTTTTATATTCTTCCTCCAATTCAGAATCACCACCTTGTTCACCATCTCATACTTCAACACAAGTATCCATTTTCATGACCAATTTTGTTCTTGGTGAATACAATATTCATGATGATCATGTGTTTTCTCCCATGATCCAATCTACCCATGATTTTGATCATCCTTATTCCTTAGTACTAACCATCAGTATCATCATACCACTTGGTCCATCGAACAATTGTACAAACTTCATCTATGTGGATCTTGATTCATTACTCCCCGTAGCTATACCCTTGCCACCAAAATCTAGCTTTTATGGCACTTTAGAAAATATGTCCAATCTACATTTCATCTTACGCTACCTTCAACATTTTCATTGGCATGGTTTTGGGTTAGGATGTTATGAATAGGGTTTATGGATGCATATCAACCCCTATGTTCAACCACCTACAAACAAATCTAGTTTGGGCTATCTCCCTATAGTCATTCACTCTCTAGAATATAAAATTCAAGACCTCAATATTCATCCTTTAGTAGTTTCTATGCACTCATTGTAAGAGGAATTTAAAATCGATGTCCTCTATGATTATCCCTCCCCTCATTCTACTATCAACATACTATGTACATTCTTTCAATAATCACCCCTTTTTGATACCACATTTTTCTACTTCATCGATGATCTGATCGATATATTTTCTACCCTTTCTCTCACTTCTCCCCACTTGGATCATGCTCCTCCACTTTCCCCTCCATTTTCTATTCATCCATACATGCCTTTGTACAATCACTAGTAGTACCACCATTCTATAGCTTGATCCCACTCTTCATCCATGGTCGTATACCGTCCATTGAATCTAACACATCATTTACATACTCCTGCATTTTTGTCTCCATGATATTCCTCTTCCATAGTCTCAACTACCTCCATTAACATGGTTTCTATAAACATGTTCATCCCACTTTGCTATGCACCTCATATGAATCAAACAAATACACCAAACCTAGACTTCATTGACTTCACTCATATATCACCTACGCCTGTTGTGGCTGCTCCACAACTCACCCCAAAATAGGGGACCCACATTTTATTTTGGTATTTGGATGGTTGCATTTCGTTTTAAGTGTCTAATGCTTTGCGTTGTTTTGGATTTGCAGTTTTCACCGTTTTGTTGTCGATAATTTTTATCGTCAGTTTGTTGTCAATGATTTTAATTGTCAGTTTGTTGTCGATGATTTTTATCATAAGTTTGTTGTCGATGATTGTTATCATCAATTTCTTATCAATGATTTTTATCATTATTTTGGTTGTCAATAATTTTTATCATCAATTTCTTGTCGATGATTTTTATCATCAGTTTGTTGTTGATGATTTTTATTGTCAGGTTTTTGTCGATGATTTTTATCGTCAATTTCTTGCTGATAAATTTTATCGTCAATTTTTCGTCGATGATTTTAATTGTCATTTTGGTTATCGATGATTTTTATCGTCAATTTCTTGTCGAATATTTTTATCATCAATTATTTTTTGATGATTTTTATAGTCAATTTTGTAGTAGATGGATTTCTTGAATAAGCAGGTGCTGGCGAGAATGTTTGAGCAGCCAATTGAAGGTAAGAGTGCATGGCGGTGAAGTGGACGGTGACAGTTTGAAGCTAACGTGGAGTGCAAAGAATCTGGATAGTGCACAACAACAATAACTGACAACACAACGAAGTATGGATGGATGCTATGACAATCCACACAACGGTGGACGGATCTATGGGCACGAGGAAACCAATGGTGATGAAAGAGGTGGAATGGTCATTGCCACATGTGAGATAAAATAGGGTAATGATGCTAGCCAACGCATCCATATGAAAGAAACAAAAAAATAGTGTAGGCATAGATAACCGAAAAAGGACATATTTTAGGTAATTAAAATAAATATGGAAATAAAAAGAGTATAAATCCATCACTATAAAAAGTAAAAGGGAATAAAAGACAAATATGATGGACAAGGGAATACATTCTCAGTGTTATGTAGCCATTATCTATCAAGAAAATAGTGGAAGGGTTTAACACTTTCATTGTTATTAAAATAGAATGAAAAGGAATAAAATGTATTATTTGGTAGCCTTGTGTTTATTAAAGAAGAAGCATTACAAATAAAGTGAGGAGGAAACAAACAGTCTTTCCAAATAGAAATAATAGAAGACGAAACTTGAAATGAAATGAAACAAGAATTGAATAGTTGTATTGGAAAGCAAAACAAAAGGGAAAGGAGAAGTTTTTGAAACTTTAAATATGTTATTCAAGGTCAGAAAATGGGCTGGTTCTTATTGGGAAGACTAATGCTGCTGAAAATTATTTGTGAAAAACAGAGAAATTATTTTAATGCAAGAGCTTTTTGTTTAGAAATATGGATTCTGTTGGCAAAATAGGAGAATTTCTGCATGCTTGGATTTTAATGTTTTTCATCTTTTCCCTTTTCAGGTTTCTAATTTATATGTGATGTTTGATGCATTTTAATGGACACTTTATTGAATGTTTGGATTATGAAATTTATTTTCCGTGTCCTAGGAGCTAGCACTTAGTTTATTTCGATTGTGCAAATGCAGGTTGGAATTGATTAGGTTGCATGCAAGAGTTTCTCACATATTCGATTTTATAGGATAGTGTGCCATCAAAATATAAAGCTTTGCATGTCCACATTTTCAGCATTCAAGTTATTTCTATTTTTTTATTTTCATTTTTCTAACTTTCATTTTGCAGATTATTTTAAATTTCGAGGATTAAAATAAAAATAAAATAAATAAAATGACAAAAATAAATACATGGGTGTGAAGAATGAGTTACAATATTTCATCCGAAACAAATTCAAACTCATTCCAAAGCCATTTCAATTTTATAAAAAATATTTAAAATTGTTATTTTATGCAGATTTTTATAATTTTGGAATTTTATTTTTCACATTTTAAAGATAAATCAGATTTTTTTAGTTTTACATTTTTATTTGCAGGCATAAATGAACTTCCCTTTATGAAAATTTCAATTTCATTAAAGGGGGGTAAATTTTAATGGTATTTCATAAGCTATCATTTTTCAGAGAAATAAATTCGTATTTCTTTATGAAAATTCTGATTTCATCAAAGATAGATAATTTATACACTACAACAAAGTCCATTGTTTTAAAGCATTAAATCATTATTCTTTATGAAAATCCTGATTTCATTAAGTAGGAATAATTTATAATGATTATTTAAAAGCCATTATTTTAAAGCAAAAAATTATCATTTCTTTATGAAAATTAATTTCATCAAAGAGGGATAGTTTATTAATTATATCAAAGGATTTATTTATCTTCATGATAGAAGCTACATTTAATGAATTTTGTTCATATTTTGAAATTCATATTTAGAGATAGGTTTTAATCTTCTATTTCATGCTTAAAGTAGGATTTAATGCAAGATAAAAACTTGTTTAAAATCTACTTAATCCAAAGAAGATAAAATCTACCTAAAATCCTCCAAGATAAAAGGAATTAAGGCACTACATCATGGTCATATGAGGGCCAATTCACATTTGCTTTTATTTGGTTTTATGAACAATCATGAGTATGGCATAATAAAATACACCAACACATGCCTCTTGTTAACAATTACTTGCAATCACTGAGGTATTCCAAGCTTTTAATTGATATTACTAATACACATGTGTAAATACTAATATAGTGAAGACTTTGGAGAAGTTTTTTTGTTTTAAATTCTTTGCAAGAGAGGGTTTTGTGATCCAAAATCCTAAGGTGAGTGTGTTTTTGCAATTAAGAAAAATTACCACTCAACATTTTGGTGCTAGAAGGAGGGCCTAAATTGGTGTTATTTTATTTATGCTAAATTGTTCATTATTGTTTTAAATGCTTTGAATTATTCATGCAATGAATAATGTGATATTGATGTAACTTTGAGAGTTCTAAATTGCTAAATATTTCAAGTCCATTTGATTAGCATCTTTGGCCTCCTTTAACACTCAACACTTTGAGAGCTAGGAGGGCTTGAATTGATTTATTTTATTGCTATTTAGATGCTAGATTGTTCATGTTACTTTAAAGATTTATTTAAAGTAATTGGTTTGGATTAACGAGCTTTTGTTTTCATATGATTACTTTTGGTGATTCTAACATTCTCTATTTGATGATGCACTAATGCTAATATTTATGCAATTTGAGAATGTTCTTTCATGTCATGGTTTAATTGAGGCATATCTTGTTATCGATACTAACATGATGATATTTGTGGTTTACTCATTTGAAAATTTTTAGTCATTTTATGCTTCTTTGCAAGATATCTTTATTTGACTAAAAAAATTGGTTTTGAAGTTATTCTTTGAGTTTCACTAATGGCAACATTTGATGTAAGATCTGAAATGATATCTTTATGTGAAATAATGGTAGCTATGTTAGGGGATTATTATGAGTGTTTTCCTATGCCTAGAATACCCCATCAAATTCCTGAAATGGTATTGGACTTTCTACGACAGTTTAATCAATATGAAACATTAGGATACATACAAAAATTGCATGTCTACAAAAGCATATTATTTCAATGGCAAATTTACCATGAATTTGTTGCTTGTAGGTTATTCTCATATATTTTGAATGACAGATCATTATTTTGGTATGGCCAATTATCTATGGAGGTTAAGACTTATTGGATCTGACTAGAAGTAGCATATCTTTATCATTTTGGTAATCAGGTTGACTTAGATATGTTGCGAAATTAGTTTACCTCTATTCGTAAAGAGCCTAATGAATCCATGAGTCAATTCAATGAGAGGTTCCATGAGTTGCACTCTCAAATGTGGGAAAATTTTGACACAACAAAAGAGAAAGCTATTCAAATATACATGGGAGCTATACAACCCGTACTAGCTACATCTTTAAGGAAAAATATTTATGACCCATATTCAGCTACAATCTATCAGGTCATGGTAAAGGCAGAACAATGGTGTGTTTCAAAAATGGAAGAAGAGACACAACATGTTCCCATAAGAGATTGTTCTTCTGGAGTTATTTATGCCAACCTACACCAACCATATGATATA
This sequence comes from Wollemia nobilis, assembly GCA_028583015.1. Lineage (NCBI taxonomy): Eukaryota > Viridiplantae > Streptophyta > Pinopsida > Araucariales > Araucariaceae > Wollemia > Wollemia nobilis. The sequence continues at coordinate 3,690,666 of JAQPPZ010016829.1, read as the reverse complement.
GCATCCTCCACTCTAATGATACCTAAGGTGAATTATCAAGGGGATGAATTTGAATGTCCAAATGTTATAACCACCTTAGATATCATCCAAGAGGAGGTGCAAGTTGCCAAGCCAACATCTACCAATAAGTATTGTGTAGAGATGGATTCATTTCTAGAAATATATGAGTATTTAGATAATGGAGGTGTCCTCAATCTAATTAGTTTTAAAATCTATGATAGGATAGAACTTCCCATGGAATTGAATAAAGTGGTTGAAAGTGAAATTGAAAGAGAATCAATAAATGAATTTGAAGACATAATATAATTTCACCGTTGGTTCTCGAAAGACACTCTGAATAAGATTCTTGAAACTGATGGTCAAGAAATTCCTCATCTTCCAAATTGTGATGAAATCGAATCATGGGTTAAAAATGTGAATTGTGATAGACTTGCAAACTTGAATACAAATAGTAGCCCACTTTTGGAAACCATTGAACCATCTAAGGAAGGTGAAGGAAAATTTGATGAGAAACACCTTGATGAATTGGAAGAGTTTGAGGAAGTAGTTGAGCATCACTACTTAATTTTAGAAGATGATTTTTATGATTCTTAGAAAAAGTGGGAAGAATGCACTCACTCCAAACCTTCTAATGAAAATTTTGTGTCAATTGATATGCATGATAATACAATTACTTTCTCGCATGAGGATATTACAAGTCCTACACAATTCTAGAATGTTTTGGAAGAAGGGTTGGAATCTTATCAAGTGTTGGAGAATGATAATGATTCTACTACCAAAGACAAAGAAGAAAAAGAATTGATAGATGAATCAAAATATCATGTCACAAATGCAATAGAGTTTCATCCCACAAATTTGGATGATGATTTTTACAATGGTTTGGGAAGATATGAAGAATCACCTACTTTTCACACCCCATCGATGAAATTTCTATTGGCATGCAGGATGCTAAAATCACCATTTCACATGAGGATATTACATTTGTAAGAATCGAGAAAGTTCCCAAATTAGATCATGGTGTTCATTAAAAATCTTGTTGAAATATAAAGGGAAGAAAATGTAAATGTTTCTTCTGACTCATCTATTTCATATGAGGAAGAGATAAAATCTTCTATTTTGTTCTTCATTATTGAAAATTTGGATACAAATTTGCATGATGGGTTTGAGGATTCAAATGAAGAAATACCATTGGGGGTCATCAAGGAATTGGAACCAAATGACAAAAAGCTAGATCTATGTGAAGCAACTCAAGTGGTTGATCATGGTGATGTGTTACTTGACACACACTTTGACCAATAATATGTAATGTTTGAAAAGTATGGGCATACTTTTTATTGGGTGCCTAACTTTGGTATTTTTGAATAGGTGTTCGATGATGAAGATAGAGACCATGAGGTAAAATAAGAAATCACAATGACTCACCAAACTTCGGTAAATGAAAATATACAAAAGGTAGAATCTAATATTTTGTGTCCAAGCATCCAAGCTTCAAGTGAATATTTGTATAATCACTCATTGGATTCAAATGCTATTTATGATGAAATGCCATTGGAGGTGAATGAAGAACTTGAGTTGATTTCTACTCACACCTCTAATAAGAATGCTTTGTTGAATGAAAAATAAGTTGATGTGCTTGAAATGTTGAATCAAATTCATCAACAACTCATAACGAAATCTAGGATAGAAATTTATGATGATATTCATTTGATAAATATCCTAGATTCTTGCAAGTAGTTGCATAAATTTTATTGGCCTAAAACATGAATAATGAATTGGCTTCAAAATTTTTAGAAATAGGTTCTTGTTTGTAAAATCTCATGGTTGAAAAAGAAAGCCTAATTCTAAATCATGAATCAAATTATAAAACTAAAAATTTAAAGAGTAGACAAAAAAGAATTGAAAATCAAAGATTTTCTAATCAATTTAATGATTTAAAGCTCACCTATGGGATCATTAATGGAACTAAATCAAATTGGTGGGGTGAGAGAGGCAAGTTGAAGATTGTTGTGTGGTTTGGACTAATCTTATTTTCATTGGATTTCTATAAAACGTTGCTTGCATATCATGTTATATGTCTTTTGAAATGTGCTAGTCATGTTTGGGATCTAGGGAAGATATAGTTCAAGCTTCGCACCATCCTATACCATATTGTACATTTGTATATAGTTTTGGTGTTCATATTTTGTATCTGGTTTTGATTTGTGTTTTAGTGTTGTGTTTTGGATTGTTTCCTTGTTTTGAGGTGATGTTTCATGGTCACTAAATTTTTGTCTCTGGCCCATTTTGGTGTTTCTTTGTTTAGTAGGTTGGAGTATCTAATATAAAAATAGGTGAATCCGAGAAAAAGGGGATGAGTTATTTGGTGATCATGCTCAAATTTTGGGACTAAGATGGTGGAAAGTGGAACAATGAAAGATTTTTCTAGAGCTCCACATGTAACTCACATACATTAAATGGTATTTTTGAAATTATAAAGGATGAAGTTATCTTGATTTGCAACCCTAGGCAAAAATCTAACATGCTCCACTTGTAGGCTTCCTAACCCCAATGATGCTTGAATCTTTGCAAGGTTTTTCTTTTGAATATATATATATATATATATATATATATATATATATATATATATATATATATATATATATATATATATGAACAAAAAAAGGAAAAAAAAAATGAGCATTTAAAAGCTTGATCAAATCAGTCACAATATCTAGATAAACTCTATCGGGGCTATGGACACCTGACCAGTAGTAGGGCTCTATCTAGACATAGCTCGTGTAAAAGGAAAGACTTTACAAAGTGTTAAGAAAACACAAGGGTTAGTTAGATAAACCCCACCAGGGCTATAGATGCTTGACTGGTAGTGGGATTATGTCTATAGTCATTTTCATTATGAGTGATACTTCATAGCCTAATGTAGAAAATGATGATGGAATCTGGAGGATTTTTAGAGATGCAAGAATGAATCACTTTTGCACACATTGAGCAAAGGTAGATGGATTAGTTGTTCGGTTTGAAGTTGTTTACCCCCACCTTCTTGGGATATCACTAAATAATCACGCTAATCTTTTTATGTTCTCGTTTCATATTGGGTTCTTCACCTGAAATGCTCAGGAGCATTTCCCAGTAGAATCACCATTTTTGTGGTTGCTCAACAACTCACCCCAAAATTGGGGACCCACCTTTTATTTTGGTATTTGGGTGTTTGCATTTTGTTTTAAGTGTCTAATGCTTTGCTTTGTTTTGGCTTTGCAGTTTTTACCATTTTGTTGTCGATGATTTTTATTGTCAATTTGTTGTCAATAATTTTTATCGTCAGTTTGTTGTCGATGATTTTTATCATCAGTTTGTTGTCGATGATTGTTATCATCAATTTCTTGTCAATGATTTTTATCGTCATTTTGGTTGTCGATAATTTTTATCATCAATTTCTTGTCGATGATTTTTATCGTCAATTTGTTGTCGATGATTTTTATTTTCAGTTTTTTGTCGATCATTTTTATCATCAATTTTTTGTCGATGATTTTTATCATCAATTTCTTGTCGATGATTTTTATCATTATTTTGGTTGTCAATGATTTTTATCGTCAATTTCTTGTCAATGATTTTTATCGTCAGTTTGTTGTCGATGATTTTTATCATCAATTTGTTATCCATAATTTTTTATCATCAATTTGTTGCTGATGATTTTTATCATCAATTTTTGTGTTTTATTTTGTTTGTATGTTTGAAATTAATAATAAAATAAAAAATAAAAAAATAATTAAAATTTAAAAATATATATGTTTACTAATATATATATTTTTATTTAAAAATAAAAAACATAAAAAGAAAAAGATAAAACAAAATATACATACATATGTTTTATATATATGTATACAATATAAAAATAATTAAAAAATATATATTAATATATATAAATATAAAGTAACTAAAATAAATTCAAAATAAGCAAAAGCGCTTTCCTTTTCATTTATACTTTAATGCAAATGCCATTGTTCATTGCATTCGCACATTAGAATTAGTTTATAATGTGATTTTAGCTCATATTATGTTTTATTGAAATTGATTAAAATAAAACAAAGTCCATTGTTTATACACTACAACAAAGTCCATTGTTTATGAAAATTCTGATTTCATCAAAGATAGGTAATTTATACACTACAACAAAGTCCATTGTTTAAAAGCATTAAATCATTCTTCTTTAAGAAAATTCTGATTTCATTAAGGAGGAATAATTTATAATGACATTTTAAAAGCCATTATTTTAAAACAATGAATTATCGTTTCTTTATGAAAATTAATTTCATCAAAGAGGGATAGTTTATTAATTATATCAAAGGCTTTCTTTATCTTCATGATAAAATCTATATTTAATGAATTTTGTTCATATTTTGAAATTCATATTTAGAGATAGGTTTTGATCTTCTATTTTATACTTAAAGTAGGATTTAATGTAATCCAAAGAAGATAAAATCTACCTAAAATCCTCTAAGATAAAAGGAATTAAGGCATCACATCATGGTCATATGAGGGTCAATTCACATTTGCTTTTATTTAGTTTTATGAACAATCATGAGTATGGAATAATAAATTACACCAACACATACCCCTTTTTAACAATTACTTGCAATTAGTAAGGTATTCCAAGCATTTAATTGATATATCTTTATTGATATTACTAATACACATGTGCAAATGCTAATATATCAGAGACCTTGGATATGTTGTTTTGTGATCCAAAATCCTAAGGTGAGTGTGGTTTTGCAATTGGGTAAAATTACCACTTAACAATGCCCTTATTGCAAGACTTCTTGTTATCGCCACCCATGTTGTGCATTTGTGAATGCTCCTTTTCCATCTAATCCACCTCATATCCCTTGGATTAACCATACAGATGTATATCTAGATGATGAATTCAACTTACCTAAGGCTATCAATGACCTCCATCTCATCCTCATTTCTAACCCAACTCCAAGATGGTTCCCACATGCTTGTGGAAGACACTATTGATGTTGACATTAGTGATGATCCTACCAACCCCCACATTGTTAAACTCATCACCAGCCTCTCCTTAAGGAAGTAAGATCTCTTTATTTCCTTTATTAAGGAGTACATCAAGATTTTTGCTTGGTATTACATAGATATGCCCGAAATCGACCCATCACTAGTCATTCACAACCTTACACTTGATGAGAGTGCCAAGTTCTGAAGCAAAACTTATGATGCATGCATCCCATTATTATGTTAATGGTTAAAACTAAACTCCAAAATATTCTAGATGTAGGATTCATACAACAAATCGATTATCTAGAATGGATATCCAACATGGTCCTAGTACCAAATCCTACTAGAGATGTCTATGTCTACACTAATTTTTGAGATCTGAACAAATATTGTTCCAAGGACAATTTCCCACTACCCAACATCGATATGTTGGTCAATTATATAGCAGGCCATGAAATGATATCTCTCATAGATGCCTTTTTTGATTCTATAACTAGATCAATATCAACCCTACTAATAAGCACAAGACATCCATTACGACCCCCTAAGGGAATTTTTGTTATAAGGTCATACCTTTTGGCCTTAAGAACACTGGGCAACTTACCAGTGTGATATGACTTACATATTCCATGACTACATACACAATATTATGGAAGATTACATTGATGACATTATTTCTAAATCTAAATAATGTTCACAACATCTCGTATACCTCCATAAAATATTTGATCGTCTCCTTGAACACAACATGCGGTTAAACCCAAAGAAGTATGTTTTTGGTGTCACTTCAGGCAAGATTTTAGAGTTCATCATCTCTCAATTAGGCATGGAAGTTGATACCAATAAAATAAAAGCTATTGTAGAATGAATCTCAAATAGATATGTAGCTTGTAGGGAAAAATCCAAGCAATTAATTGCTTTATCACCCAATTATATGACAAGTGTAAACCATTTAACCACATCTTACAAAAAGGGGTTGCTTTCAAATGGGATGCTAATTTCCAATAAGTATTTGATGCAATTAAATCTTATCTTAATTCACCACTAGTTCTATCTCCACCACATAAAAAATTGCCATTCTTCCTATACATTTCTGCCATAGATTTTACAATCAAAATATTATTGGCTCAAAAGAATGCACTCAACCATGAGTAAACCATATACTATATCAATTGCACGTTGGTCAGTTATGAAAGCGATATGCTTACATGGAAAAGCTATTCTTGGCTATAATATTTGCTACATAAAAGCAATGCCACTATATGCTCAACCACATAACATTTGTAATCACTCGTAATAACCCCTTATAGTACATGATGAATAAGAGTTATCATAACTCTTATATCACCAAATAGATCATGCTCCTTAATGAATTTGACCTCGAATTCATTTTCCAAAAGGCCATTAAGGGGTAAGTAATTATGGACCAACTCACCAAGTCTCCATTAATTGACAACCAACCACTCATTATTTAGCTTCCTGATGATTCTATTTTTTACATTACTAAATCGAAAGAATATGTAGAACCATAAGTGTGTTAGTCTCACAATGACACTAAGATGGGGGATGAATCAGTGTAGCTCTTTAAAACTTAAATCTTCAACACTCAAAATTTCAGCCAAAATGGATATCATATGAGAATGTTATGCTCAAAATACTAAAGTGACATTTTTCACCTCTCTCCAAAAATCATGGATTTTCACTCTTTATTTTTCTCCATGCACACTTCTCTCTTCACAAAATAAAGTCCCCACTGTTCAATAAAATCCCTTGTCACTTAAAAAGCACACACTTACATTCTTTTTCCCTTTTCAATTTTAAAAATATTTTCTTTAAACTGACACTGAAACTGAAACTTTGGCGACTCTGCAAGGGCGAAACGTCCAACTGAAGGATTTTGCACAAGTGGAACAAATTGACATAAAAGTGACATGTACCATTTTTGTAACAATCATAAATCTCACCTCGTAACTCTATTTTCTCTAAAATTTGAAATGTAGAATCTCTGCAATGTTGAGTACATCCAGTTCGAATCTCGTTGTGTAAATCCTTACGGTTCACCTATACCACCTCCATGAAAATTATTGTTGACACACTTTTTCTAAATAACATTTTTGTGACAGTCTTGCAATGCTTGTAATATTCACCTCGTTTCTCCATTTTGGTGGAAATTTGGAAAACATGTTCTTGAAGATAACGACCATCTTTAGTTATAATTTTGCTATCAAATTCTTCTCGGTTTGCTTGTAGTGCTTCTGATAAAACTGTCCTTTTTTAGCCTATACAACCACTTGCCAAATCATCCGCCAAGATGCCAAAAATATCTTTGATCAATCCAAACACTGTGATGACACCTCCAAAACTATAATGGAATGTTTCCTAACATTCTGGAATGTTCCAAACTGATCCATCCTATCCAACTACGCCCGTGATAACTTTTGCAATTTTTTGACAACTTCCTGACGATTTTTTCAACTTTTGCAAATTTGCACGAACAACCTGTAACAACTTCACCTGAACATCAAAAACCATCTGAACATCAAAAAAATCCTCATAAGAATTGAAAATCATTGTACATACTCCAAAAAACCTTCGAAAAACTGTCCACTGCATCAACCAATCCATATGAGTGTGTTGACAATAATGACAATACTATCGTTGCACGTTGCTCAACAAAGTACCATCTAATTTGACACTATTCTTTGATGGATTCTATTGCACACATGCTCGGGGTTCTTGGATTGTATTTTTCACACTTGATGGGGAACCACTCCCTTTATACTTTGAATTATATTTTCCCTGCATGAATAACAATTCCAAGTATGAAGCTCTCATTCTTGAATTGAAGTAGGCACTTTCTATGCATATCTAACACCTTTAAATTTTTGGTGATTCCCTTCTTGTCATCAATCAAGTCAAAGAAATTTGGTAATGTCATTTCCTTGTACTCTAATAGTACAAAAAATTTGCTCAATAACTACTCTCTCAGCTTTAGTGGTACGATATCGAGTCCACTCCATGCACTTCCAACCATTTTGTTGACACCATGGCTTCTCTAGGCTCTCTAGTACCACAGAACCCACTCTCTAACATGAAACATGTGTCCATTCAAACCTTATACCAATATACTATTTCACATTCATCCCCAACCAATGATGATGACATCCATATCATCCACATTGAGCCACATCATCCTTGGTTTTATCAGATTAAGGATTACATCAAATTAGGTTTTCTCCCTTGTGACTTACCACACACTCACTACTTAGCATTCAAAAAAAGGGTTATTCACTACACATTTTTTGGGGATATCCTCTACCACCATAGTCACAATGGCATCCTTCTACGGTGTATTGAACCATAGGAAGCTCAATTAGTAGTTCAAGAAACCCACAATGGAACTTACGATGGCCACTTCAGTGGCATGGCCATTACTAAATGCATCTTATGCATGGGATATTATTGACCTATGACAGAGCATGATTTTTGTAATTAAATTTAATGATGCATCAAGTGTCAACAACATGCCAATATCATACATTTACCATCACAAGCATTGTAACCCATCCAATCCATGTGGTCCTTCTTGCAGTGGGGCTTAGATCTTATCGAACAAATCACACCTACTTCATCCAACAACCATAAATTCATCATTATTGCTACCTAATATTTCACAAAGTGGTTCAAATCCATCCCACTTATCCAAATCATAGGGGCAAAAATCTTGTTATTCATTACTCAACACATTATATGCCACTTTGGAATCCCCTTGCAAATCATTTTTAAAAATGGTACATTGTTTAAAAACAAAAGACATCCACACGTTGTGCACCAAGTTCAACATCCATAATAACTTCTCCATCCCATACTACCCTTAGGATAATGGCCAAGCTTAAGCTACCAACAAACCATTTTTATCATCCTTCACAAAACTATGGTAGAATCTCATCATGATTGGCATAATCAAATGCCATTGGCATTGTGGGCCTTTCAAACGAGCATTTGTACCCCCACTAGGGAAACACCATTTTATTTAGTTTATGGTGCTAAATCCATTATGTCCCTGGAGCTCAATATGCCTTCCTTATGCATCTCCATGCAAGACTTTTGAAGAACACAAACTTATACTAAGAGGGGGGGGTTAACAATATAAAGCCACTTTTTACTTTTCTTTCCCAAACAGTATTAATCAATATAATCAATTTCAATATCAATAGCAATAACTAAAGCAATGCACCAATCATCACACATAATAGAGACACAGATTTTAACATGGTTCACCTAGTGTGGGCTACCTCCATAGAGAAAATATTTCTTCTAAATATTTCTCAAATAATATCTTGGGAATATTTCCCAAATTACAATGTTTATGGAATTCTATCCAAAGGAGATGTTGGTTCCCTAATATCAATTTCGTGTATATCTTCCATAGGAGAACTCTTTCCCCTTATACTCTTACTAGTGATCTTCTAGAAGACTCTATCTCTCGGCTACACTGACTTGTGGATCCCTATCCACTTGAAGACTCCTCACTCAGATCTATCTTCAATTTTCCTAGTTGCTGGATCTCTATCCACTGAGACTCTATCCCCTATACTATGTCACCTTCAAAGCTCTATCTCAATTCTGTACCAACCATAGTTCAATCAGTCTAGCACAATTCTACTCAATCTCTTGTACTAAACACAGTACATTCGGTCTAGTACAATTCTTCTTAATAGGTTCACTTAGAACCTACTCAAATATGCTCAATAGGTTCACACAAAACTTATCCAAATCTGCTCAAAAATTTCACACAAAACCTATCCAATCTACTCAACAAGTTCACACAAAACTTGTCCAAATATTCTCAATATATTCACATAAAACCTATCCAAATATGCTCAACAAGTTCACACAGAACTTGTCCAAATCTACTCAACAAGTTCACATAGAACTTGTCCAAATCTACTCAACAAATCCTCATTAGGACTTGCTCAAATCTGCTCAATAAGTCCTCTCTAGGACTTGCTCAAATCTACTCAATAAGTCCTCTATAGGACTTGCTCAAATCTGCATAGCAAGCTTTCACAAAAACTTAACTCAAAATAGTCCACAAGTCTTCTCAAAGACTTGTCTCAATCACATAGAATCATAAAGAGAATTGTTAGAGACTTAATATGTTCTAAGCTCAATGTACAATCAATATCTCAAATCAATCTCATAGAAGCATAAAGAGAATTGTTAGAGACTCTATATTTTCTATACGCAAATCCCAAACTCAATTCAATATACTCAAATCCTAATCTCAATTCAATAGAAGCATCAAAATAATTGTTAGAGACTCTATATGTTCTATACTCATATCTCAATATCAAATCAAATCAACCTCAATCTCAACTCAAATCATAATATTGAATAGTTTTTTTCTACGAACTTGAACAACTACATGCATTCACTTGACTAGGCTTAATCAACTCAACTCAACCAATCACCTCAAGGAGTAATCCTTTCTCACAAACCCTAGTCCAAGCATGTATTTACCAACTCAACTCAACCAATCACCTCAAGGAACAATCCTTTTCATAAACCCTAGTCCAAGCATGTATTAACCAACTCAAAATGTTTCCAACAATGCTCAAGCACAAGTCTCACATAGCAATGATACTCATGTTATTTTCTAACTTAAGTTCAAGTTCATTTCATCATCAATGGGCTTCAATAAAAATGCTAATAAAACAGGGTTTAAATACAACTCACAAACCAGAAAACCTTGAAGCATTCAACCAATTATTTTCTCAAAGTAAACCACAATCAATCATTTTCTCTCCAATGATATTTCAGAAATCAACCACCATAAACAATCAATAGGAGAATGTGCCTATACCTTTTTGATGCCAATAAGTTATCCACAAAATTTGCAACAATTAAACACAACTTTCCTTTCCAATATAAACAAGAGTAATGGACTTCAAATAATAATAAAATAAAGCATTACTCAAATTACACCCTTTATACTCCAAATTAATAAACACATCCACCAAAGTCCCTTTTATTAAAACCCTCTCAAAATTGCTTTTAAAAAACAACTCCTTATTTCTCCTAAAATTAATTCTCCAGAACCATGAAATAAATCATAAACCAATTATGATTTGCAATAATAATCACAACCCTAATAACAAACTTTAATTTCCATTAAATACCTTATAACTCCAAACTTTAGGGCTAATAAAAATTATTTAAATGCAAAATTTAATTACCTCCTCAAGGGTATTCGAACCCCTGACTTGCCACACTACGAGCGTCTTAGACGTGGCTAATATTCCACATGAGCTAGGTGCTCATTGGAAAGGAAAAGTCCCAAAGTGCCTTAAACCATCCTCCACTTTTCACAAAAGACAAAGTGCCAATGTGCTTTCCACATGCCTTCTGAAACTTCGTCCAAGGGATTCGATCCCTGGTGTTTGCGCTACCTTGTCCCTTAGCCAAAATGATTTGCCAATGCACCATGCTTCCCACCACATTTTTAATTTCCAAGCGCTGTCATTTTCTTTGTTGCTTCTCTTCTCAAAATTCGCACGAGCTCATAGACTTATTCGAATGCCAAACATTTATCACAAGAGCAAGGATAAAACTTTGATTTATTTACCACCCCTTTATATAGTGTTAAAAACACTTCAAATATGTCGACAAAAATATAAATTTAAGTTTTCTTGATGTCGTTGGTGGGACACTTTGCATTTAAATTTAAATTTGAATTTAAATTTTAAATAATTAAAATTAAAACCAATTTTTAAAAATCAAATAACTCCATCATCGGGGCACATTTTTTGATGAAACGAAAGCCCTAATTGGGTTTTAAGAAAAACCCGAATCATATCTGCTGTCCATGGTTTTAACTAAAACCTTTTATTTTTTTGCCTTGGTTTTCACAAAAACCCTTCATAGATCCTTTTGACATCAATGACAACATTTTAGCTTAGGGACTCAAAATTTCCAGCAATCTCCCCCTTTGTTATTGAGGGTAACCCAAATCCTTTTACTAAATTCTAACATTCTTTTCTGCTCCCCCTAGGACTTTGCTTCCCTTGGTTCAATGCTCTCTCAGATATCAAATCTCTCCTCATATCCAAAAACTCTCCCCATAATACATAAATCTCTCCCACTTTGACATCAATGGAAAAGGGTCACCTTTTGGGCTTGGGACTAAGAATTAAGCCTCTTATCTTAGCCCCTCCCCCACTTCTACTCCCTGAAAGAACTATTCTCTACCTTTGTATTTTCCTCTTCCTTTTTTTTGAATCCTCTTATTGTTTCTTTCCAAGTCGTCATCCCTGCTCATGTTCCTATTCTTGTTCTCATCCATGTTCCTATTCTTGTACCTATTCTTGTTCTCATTATTCTCTAAGTCTCTTTTCTTTTCTAAGTCTCTGTTCATATTCATATTCTTGTTTCTATTCATGTTCATGTTCCTATTCTTGTTCATATTCATGGTCTTGTTCATGTTCATATTCCTGTTCCTGTTCATGCCTATTTTTGGAATATCTTCTCTACACCATCTTGCTATGTGACCATCATTATTGCAATTATAACACTTAATTTTATTATTCCTTGGATGTGCAACTATCTTAATATTTATTGTAGTGAAGCCATATCTTCTTCGGTCATAAATCCTGCAATTCATTGCCTTGTGACCAAACTCATTACCCAAATAGAAATATCCTTGTTAAATTTGTTCTCTTCCATATACCTATCTTTCATGTGACCTATACTATGAAGCCATGTGCCTAAACCTATGACATGAGAAGCATATCCCATTGAATCTTCCTTGTCTAGACCTCATTGGTCTCCTATTTTGATTGTTGTCTCATCTCAAAATTCTTTTCCCATTGTCCCTATTGGACTCACTGCAATCTGAAACATCCTTAGAAGTTTCATTTTCACTTTCACTTACCTCTGAGAATCCTTCTTCTTAAGTACCTTCTTCTTCAAGACCTGAAGTAGACTTTTCTACCCATTTCTTTTGAACCTGTTTAGAACCAAGACCTATTTTGTTTGATGATCCTCTTTGTATCCTGACTATTTTATCCACATTCTTTTCATTGGTTACATACTTGTATAGCTTATTCTTGGAATTCTCTAGATCTTCTTTTAGTAGTGCAACTTCATGTGTTAACTTTTCACATTCCAAAATCTTTGCTTCTAACTTATCTTTGAACTTGCTTGCCTTAGCCTTTGAATTTTCTAAGTCCTCTATGAGTAGTAATCTTTCTTCATCACATTATTGAAATTGACTTTCAAGTTTAGAGTGTTGCTTTCTTACCTTCTTTACTATGTCAAGAGCATAGATAAGTTCTCCCTTGATATTATAACCATTCTCTATTCAATAGTCCTATATTTGTTTTCCTTTTTCCATATCATTCCTTTCTTTTGAATTATCTTCTATAGGATCACTCACTTCTTCTCCTTCTAATGCCATTAGAAGATTCTCATCTGGTTTACCAAGTGCATATTCAAAATCATCATCATTGAAACTATAGCCATCCCTAGTGCAATCATCTTCAAGATGTCCAAATTTACCACATATAAAACACTTGAGAATAACTAGAGTCTTTTTCTTAACTGGATAATTTTCTTCAACCATAAAAAAAACTTCATCTCTATCATTGTCTAAAAAAATAGCATCACTATCAATTGAGTACTTACTTGCATTATCTGCATAGTAGCTTGGATCTCCTTTTTCGACTTCGTGTCTCCCTTGTTCTTCTTTAGAACTAAGTCCTGTTATGTTGACTGATGATATTTGTGCATTGATAGTCCTTTCCAAGGTCCTTGAATTTTCCTCAAACTTGTGTTGCTCATCCTTAGAGCCTTTTACTTCCATCCTCAGTGAAACTATCTCATGCTCTAATATTTCACACTCTAGATCTTTTATCTTTAATTTTTCAACCATACCTTCTTCAAATTTCCTTGTCTCTTCAACTTTAATTTTGAAGTTGGTGAGTTCCTGTAAAAACCTTGCTTTTGATTTTTCATCTTCTTGAGTTTGGATCCTTAATCTTGAGTTATTCCTTTTTAATTCTTCAATAGTAACCATAATCCTTTCACATTCTATCTCTTTTACCTTTGACTGTTCAACCATACCTTTTTCAACTCTTCTTACCTTTTCAACCTTATCTCTCAAGTCAGATATATCCTGTAGAAGCTTTGTCTTACATTTATCATCTTCTTGTATTTGAGCCTTCAATTTTGAATTTTCTCTTTTCAATTCAACAAGTTCCTTAAGAGTGGCTTCCTTCTTTTCTTTATATAAATCCTCCTCTTCTTCAATTTCTTCTATTGTCCAAAGTGGATTTTCTTATTGATACCTTCTTTGTCTATTCTTGTTATCCTTTTCTGACTCATTCTTTAGAACTTCAAATCTAAGAGAATCATCTTCATATTCATTGTTATCAAACCCATTGCAATAACTTGCATCATGACTGAGTTGACCACAAACAACACATTCTTCACCTTATTGTGAACAATAATTTGCATGATGACCTGTCTTTCCACAACTGGTACAAAAATTTATCAATCTGGATATTTCTTCATTACTTGATTCATATATTGAATCTATTTCCATGTGTCCTCCTGTTGTGGCTACTCCACAACGAGCCCCAAAAATTGGGGACCCACCTTTTTGTTTTGAAATTTCAATGTTTGTAGGTTGTTTTAAGGGTTTATGCCTTTGTTTGTCGTGGGTTTCGAACTGGGTTTCGAAATTGTTGTTAGTTCTTGTCAACAATATTTGATTATCGATGATTTTTCTTGTCGATGATATTTTATTGTCGATAACTTTTTATTGTCGATGATATTTTGTTGTCGACAACTTTTTCTTGTCGACGACATTTTATTGTCGACAACTTTTTATTGTCGACGATATTTTGTTGTTGACAACTTTCTCTTGTTGATAACTTTTGTCGTCATTTTCTTGTCGACGATATTTTAATTGTTGATGATATTTTCTTGTCGACAATATTTTATTGTCGATGATTTTTGTTGTTGTTTGATTTTTGTAGGCAACTTTGTCATCATTTTTGTTTATGACAACTTTATCGTCAATTTTATTTGTTTTTAGAAAGTTTATTATCGAGTGTTGGTGTTTCTTGTCATGGGTGTTTCAGATAATGAAAACAATAAAAAAAATAAGCAGTAAATAACTTTACATTTTATATTTTGTCTCGTTCTTCTTTCAGCACCAAATATATTAGTTGGCCTAAATTCAAGAATAATATTTAATAGCTTATGTCAACCCATTGTTTACAATATTAAATTGAGAATTAAAATGTTTAAGCCTACATGTGAATTTCACTTCTCCATGAAAGATTTACGTGATTTATTTATCTTGCCTACGCAGACCCACCGTGTCATGCTTTACATGCCAATGCTACCATATATTTCATTTTTTTTTTACTTGGGACAGACTTGAATAATTTACCATATTTCTAGAAATTCTATTTTGCAGGAAGCAGTCAGCTTTATCGATGAAGGAAGAAGTGCATACTTCAGCGGTTTCGTGGAGTGGTTGGAGTATTATTGGACAATATGGAAGCCCGACATGGAAACGTTGGACAATAGAGAATATTGACAAGATCATCATAGCAGAAATATTGTGATGATGCCATTGAAAAATAGAACGAGGAGGATTTTCTTCCCTTATACAGCATTCATGAGGACGCTCATCCTGATGTTCATGACGATATGGTGCAAATCGGTCGCGAGGGGTCCAAACCTCTTTTGCGCTCGGGTACATGCAAGAAGTAGGGGGGTTGGAAATTGTAGAAAAAATACTATCTTTCAAAATAAAGGAGCTTTTATTTGGCAAGAGCAACTTTTGTGTGTGAAATAAAAAGGAGACTGAAACTAAGACTGTTGTTATTTATGTAAATCTATCCTTTGCATTGTTGTTTCTTGTTTTTATTCATTTATGCCATGAAGTGGGTTATGATAGGTGAATGATAGAATGATGCAATTATTTGTTTCCTTAGAGTCTTGCATCTGATCTAATCTTACTGTGTTTATGTTGCAGGTATGTTAGGTTAGATTGTTTTAGAATTTCATCTCATAACTTGGGGTTTTGCAGGGAGGAGATTGCTAACCAAATTAATGTTCTGTTTTGGTTTTTCTAGCTAACTTTTGTAAATAATGTTTCTGTTTTATTTTTCTAATATTTAGATTAATCTTACGTTAAAAATCTACTTTTTTTATTCTGGTCCATTCCAAAAAAAAATTTGCATTTGTTTTCATTCTATTCTGGTCCATTCCAAAATTTCTACTAATTGTTCCTTGATTCTGGTCCATTCCAGAATTTTTGCATTTGTTTTCGTTCTATTCTGGTCCATTCCAGAGTTTCTATATGTTGTTGATTTCTTGATTTTGGTCCATTCTAGAATTTATGTGCATAAATAGTTCATTTATTGCCATGAATAATCTAAGTTATAAAGAAGTTAAATAAATCTACCAAGAGTATGCTCTGCATCTGTGCTTGAGAAAGTGATCTGCTCGCACTAGAAATTTGAGGGTTTGTTTACAGATCTAGTGTTTCCCAAAGAAAACTAGGGATTAATGGTGGAGAAGAGAAAGCCATTTCTAGATCCACTTCTCTAATTTAGATTTTCATTCTTGCATCTCTAAGCACCTTCATCTAATTTTTAGATAAAATATGGGTTTAGGAGGGCTACTAATTCCAAATGCACATTAAGTCAGATCAAGTGAATGAATCCTAGCTTTCTAATTGTTGCTAACATTTAATGCTAACATTGCTAACTTTACTAACACCAAATGCTAACATAGGGATAGTGGAACACTTTTAAATTAAGAATAAACGAACCCACTAACTCTAAAAATGGACCTCATGTTAAAGGCACGAAGCTTAAAATGAAGTGGCTTATACCACACACTTTCTCATTTGGAATATTTTTAAGCTGAAGATAAAAGAGGTTACTAACTGGGTTTCGGATAGATCACTTTAATCTCAAGAATATTAAAAGAAGCTATCTTCGCATTTGGTTGATTTAATGGATTATGGTTGCAAAGTACTTGTTTGAATCATTAAAGGCCCCTTGTTAACTATTACTTGCATGGTTTAAGTTATTCTGGTATACATTCATTTATTTTCTTTAGTCTTGATTGATTATATGCACATGAATGTTTGTTCACAAGAACCTTGGAGAATAATGCTACTTAATTTCTTTGCAAGAGATAGTTTCCTGTTTGATACTCTAGTTGTGGTGATCATTTTGCTATAGGGCAAAATATTCACTCAACATTTTGGCGCTAGAAGGAGGACCTTCTTTATTGCTTTGTGATTGCGATCTGTTCTAATGATTAATGTGGGTAGTTTTTTTCCCACCTATTGTGCTTGCAGGTATGACATTTATTTGTTTTCTTTTGCAAGTGAGTTGAGAGAAGTCTTTTAGAATTCTAGAGTTTTCAAGCTAGCCCAACCTAAGTACATAGCTACTAGGTCCAAAACCACATTTAGTCTTGATTGATTATATGCACATGAATGTTTGTTCACAATAACCTTGGAGAAATGAATAATGCTACTTAATTTCTTTGCAAGAGAGAGTTTCCTATTTGATACTCTAGTTGTGGTGATCATTTTGCTATAGGGCAAAATATTCACTCAACATTTTGGTGCTAGAAGGAGGACCTTCTTTATTGCTTTGTGATTGCGATCTGTTCTAATGATTAATGTGGGTAGTTTTTTTTCCACCTATTGTGCTTGTAGGTATGACATTTATTTGTTTTCTTTTGCAAGTGAGTTGAGAGAAGTCTTTTAGAATTCTAGAGTTTTCAAGCTAGCCCAACCTAAGTACATAGCTACTAGGTCCAAAACCACAGGGGAAAATATTTTCCAAAGCCTTTCTCCCACTGCTAGGAAGCCGAGAAACAAAACATTAGAGATCAAAATACCACCTGGTATACTTGAGTTAGGAGCTTATTTAGACTCCAGTACGTCTAGTGGGTTTGAGCCCCCAGTTTCAAACGTGACAACTACACCAAGTGTGTCTGTCACCATAATTACAAGTGTTGCCATTACTCATATAGGGTTGATACCCTTGAATAACATGGCTCAACAACAACAACAACAACATCAACCTACCATTTGGTATGGTGCACAAAGTTCTCCCTTGGATATCCCTGGGGTAGTCCATGACTTGCCTAAAAATATTGAAAGGGGATTGCCTAGATTCATGCATGATGGTCTCATAACAACCGAAGAAAATGACCAAATATACAAGGATTACATGTTTAGACAAGGATTTACCCATGAAGATATCGATTGTTGAATTTTCCCTGCTAGTCTAGACAGTACGACCAATAAATGGTATAGGAATCTTTCCGCAGGGTCCATTACTTCATGGGCCCAATTAAAAACTGCCTTTATTAGTCAATTTTGAATTTTTTTGAATCCTTCCATAATTTATAATATATTTGTATCATGCAAAAGGCTACCCAATGATCCCATAAGAACATTCAATCAGAGGTTCCAAAAACTATATATAAATTTAACTCGCCACTTTACAGTAGATTCTGTGGTGGCCCTATAACTATACTTTGGAGCTTTAGATCCATTAACATACTTGTCGACTAGAAGGAATCCTTAGGTTACGACGCTTTCGTTAGCTTATGCAAAGACAATGACCCTTGAACAAAAAATGAATTTACCAGGAGTAGGGTTGTCTCAATTGACTGGGATGGGACAATACGGTCCATACAGTCAATTCGCCATGATGAATCAATTAATGGCCATGATGAATCAATTAATGGCACCACAAGTTCCAACAATGAACAATTTCTAACAACCATCTCAAGTCGCATCATTTCCAACTTATCCTAATGCCTCTATTCTGACACAGGCATTGATCCCAAATAACCCGATTACCTTGCCTGGGTTTAGTATGGGCAATAACTTGCTGACCATACCTAGGTTTACTCCGATTAGCATGCCAAGTCCAATGACTTATCCAATAATCACTCATATTCAAAGTATTAATCTAGGATGGAATCAAAATGTCCAGACCCAAGCCATTGTACCTGTTATAGAGGTGGCTAATGCAACAAACACAAATGGGCCCAAAATTACAGTGCCCCAACCACAAGGGCCTGAATCCATGATAGAAGACATGAAGGAAACATTGGCTAAAGTTTTGGTTACTGTGGGAAATATTAATAAAAAATTTTACCAAGTCATTGGTCATAACTAACCTCATAACCATAGAGGAAAAGGAACATACAACACACATCATAATAATGGATGAGCACCCAATCCCGTAGCCAATCAGGTAGATGTTTCGAAATATTTTGGAGAGTTAGGATCTTGTGATAATGATTGCCCGCATTGTTGCCATGGAAAGTAGGAGTCTATATTGACTAAATTTATACGTCCCCAAGAAAGTGAAGAAGAGGAGTATGTTGAGGTTTTTGGAAAAGAAGATGAAGAAACATTGGAAGTTCATGCCAATAAACGTTTTGGGAAAGGAAATCACAAGTATTACACAAGGAGTTCTAAGGATCCCAAAACTTCCTCTACCCCTCCAAACAACCCATTACTTCCTCCTGATTTCAAATGAGATGTTAATCCACCTCCTCCATAAATGGTGGAGAAGTCTAAGTTGGTGCAAAACATGTCAAATTCAAAAAAAACCATTTATGACTTGATAGAAGACATGAAGAAAACTAAGGCCAATGTCTCAATGTATGATATGTCCCAACTTTTAGGCCAAGAAGTAAGTCCACCAAAAGGTTTGGATCCACCTACCCAGGTTCATGAATCTAAGGGTATTTAATCCCAATTGGTTTTAAAAAGGTAAAAATGATACGTACCCCCCTTTCTTATAACCATTAGAATTGCTGGTAGAAATCTACACAATTGTCTAATAGATTCAGGGGCCTCTACTAGCATTATGCCCTTAGAAATATGTCAAATATTGGGACTTACACCAAAACCTTATAAAAGCAAGGTGGTGCAACTGGATAGATCGACCATGGAGGAAATGGGAGAAATAAGTGATATTATTATTCAGGTCAAATCAAAACCTAGGTTTCAACATCACATAGATATATTGGTCCTTAACATTCCCATCAAATATGGCATGGTGTTGGGAAGATATTGGAGCAAGAACCTAAATGGATACATTGTAACAAACTCTTCACATATGTGGTTGCCTTGGAGAGGAGTGGCCAACCAAATTCAAATTGATAGTGAACCTAGGCTCAAGGAAATGATAACATAATACAACAAACCTAATGAGATTCAATACATTGAAACTAAATTAGGAGCCCATTACTTGGACGTAGAAATTCTTGAGAATTCTCAAAATGGAAGTATTGGATGCAATGATTCTGAAGAACACCATAAGGTTTGGACTCTAAGATTTGATGGATCCAAGTCCAAACGAGGGGCGGGAGCTGGTATTGAAATTTCATGTCTAGATAGAAAACCTATGTTGGTTGCATATAGATTATAGTTCCCAGCCACCAAAAATGTGGTAGAATATGAGGCCTTGATTTTTGGACTCCAATTGGCCCTTCGAAAGAAAATCAAATGTATCAAGGTCTTAGGTGATTTTTAATTAGTGGTAAAGAAAGTTAAAGGATAATATGCATGTAAGAACAAGTGGCTCAGCCTTTACAAAACCAAAGTTAGATATTTAATAAACTAATTTGATGCTTTTAACATATCTCTAATCTCTAGAAAAGGCAATCGTTTGGCATATTCTTTAGTCGTAGCTGCTAGTATGCTTAAACTAGTAGATCACAAGAAGTGAAAGAAATTTTCCATAGAATTAGTCCCTTGCCCTTCGATACCTGATAACATCATGAATTTCCAAGTCTTTTATAGTGACAGACATATATTCAATTTTGTTACTAATTCTGGTATCTTTGAAAATCAGGTTATTGATGAAGACGAGAGTGGGCAAGAAGAGGCAGATTTGAAAATGGAAGCTACTGGAAAATGGAATGAGATGCCAAATGGCAAGGCCTCATTAGAGAAAATATTTTATATTAGATACCAACCAAAAGGAGGGAGAAAAGTTCCACCCCCCAAAGAGTCTTGTGACTCAATCAATATTGGAAGTGCAGAAAATCCTCGCGAAATACTCATTGCAAAGGCATGTACCAAACATGAAAATAATTCCATTGCCAATGCATTGAAGGAATACATATATTTCATAGCTTGGAGCTATAAGGAGTTGAGAACTTATGATAAAAAATTTATAATGCATACAATTCCTTTGAAGCCAGAATCCAAACCCTTTAGGCAAAGACAGAGGCTATTCAATCCGTTACTAGAGCCCTTGATAGAGAAAGAGGTAAAGCGACTATTAGAAGCTAAAATCATCTTTCCTTTTAGGCATTCCACATGGGTTTCTAACTTTGTCCCTATGAGGAAAAAGAGTGGAGAGATAAGACTATGTATTGATTTTAGAAATCTGAATAAGGCCTCACAAAAGGAAAATTACCCTCTACCTACCATTGACGAAATCCTTCAAAAGGTAAATGGGTTGAAAATGATGTCATTTATAAATGGCTATTTAGGATACAATCAAGTCCTCATCCATCCTAATGATAGGATGAAAACCGCCTTCACCACAAAATGGGGCAATTTTGCATATAGGAGAATGTCTTTTGGATTGTTGAATGCAGGTGCCACATTCCAACGAGCCATGGAATTTTCCTTTAAGGGGCTCATCGGTAAGTTCATTATTGTCTATGTAGATGACATTCCTGTATTTTCTAAGAATAGGGAAAATCATGTCAAGGATCTAAGGAAAGTTCTCCAAATGTGTAGGGAACATGGCATTTCACTCAACCTGAAGAAGTGCATTTTCAAGGTAATGGAAAGAAAATTATTAGGACATGTAATATCCAAAGATGGAATTTCCATTTATCCTGAAAGAATAGATGCCATAAAACAGATTTCTTTTCCCAATAGCAAAAAATAATTAAGATCATTTTTTGGGAAGATTAATTTTGTTAGAAAATTTATTTCAGGTTTTTCAAAAATTGCAAAAACCTTAAACGATATGTTGAAGAAAGAGGCCCAAATCAAATGGACCAATGAAAATAGGGATGGTTTCAAAAGGATCAAGGATGCAATTTCTAGAGCCCCGGTTTTAGTGAGTCATGAATATGCAAAGCCTTTCTACATTTACACATTTTCTTCAGACCATTCCTTTGCGAGTGTTTTAACTCAAAAGAGTGAACGCAACATTGAAAATCCTATTGCCTTCCTTAGTAATCCTCTCAAATATGCTAAATTGAGATATTCCATCTTGGACAAGCAAATGTATGCCCTATTTAAGACTGTTAAAAAATTTAGAAATTATATAGTCCACAGTAGGGTGTTTGCTATAGTCCCAAATCCTACAGTTAAATCCATGTTTATACAAAATGAACTGGGTGAAATACGAGGTAAGTGGATCTCAACTCTCCAAGAATTTAACCTTGAAATTAAACCTATGAAGATAGTGCGGGGACAAGGGTTGGTTAAGGCCATAGCATAAAATGATCCCTTAGTTTCATGTCAGCATTATGAAATAGCAGATATAACTGAGGATGAGTGGTACGTAGATGTTGTGTATTTTTTACTAAATGGTAAGTGTCCACCACATTTAAATTCTACTCAACGAAGAGCCTTACATCTAAAATTTGCTAATTTTCTAATCAGATCTGGTGCATTATACAAGAACCATGAAGGAATTTACCTTTGTTATGTTGATCGAAAAGAGGCAGCACAAATACTTGAGGAATTCCATGGTAAGTATGGGACAGGACATGAGTCTGCTAATTCCACAACCCATCAAATCCTTAGAGCTGGTTACTATTGGCCTCAATTGTTCAAATATGCTCATGCTCATGTGAGGTCATGTCATACTTGTCAAATTACAGCAAATAGAGAAAGGGGTGCTTCTATGCCATTACAATATGTAATTGAGTCTAGACCTTTTGCACAATGGGGTTTGGATTTTTTTGGGATCATCAGTCCCAATTCATTCAATTCTCATAAATACATTCTCACAGATACAGATTATTGCACAATGTGGACAGAAGATATCCCCACTAAAAATACCACTTCAAAAGTTATTAAATTCTTAGAGGATAACATTGTCACTCGATTCGGAATGCCTAACTCCATCGTAAGTGATAACGGTTCCGCTTTCTCCTCTCTAGAATTTGCAAATTGGGAATTCGACAACATGGTGAGTTTGAAGTTTTCTTCCAATTATTATCCACAAGGTAATGGCTTGGCTGAGTCTTCTAATAACAATTTGTTATGTGTCATTAAAAAATTTGCTTGAAAGAAATCCTAGAGATTGGCATAACAAACTTAAGTTGGCTTTTTGGGCTGATAGAATCAGAATCAAGGAATCATTAGGAACATATCCTTACCACTTAATTTATGGACAGGATCCTATTTTTCCCACAAATATTAAGTTGCAAACATTACATTTCATGAAATATTACCTTGGAACTGATAATAAACTTGAAACTAGACTAACACATTTGATGCATCTGGATGAAAAAGAGGGATGAGGCTATGCTTCACTTTAGTAAACACCAAGATGTAGTAAAAATGTGGTTTGATAAAAATTCTAGAGTCAAAACATTTAAAGTTTCAGATTTAGCATTGTTGTGGGATAAGAGACATGAGAGGAAAGGAGATCATGATAAATTTGATTACTTATGGTTGGGTCCTTACCAAATTTTAGAAGTCCTAGGTGAAAACAACTTTAGATTAAAAACCTTGGACAAAAAAGATTTGACTTTACCCATCAATGGACTACATTTAAAATACTATTTCCAGGCCTTAAATGGCAAGGCCTTGTATTATATGTAAATATGTCATGCTTTGTTTTGTGTGGGCAGATTTGATTTTTTTTGGTATGTTTTAGGCTTTTGCATTCAACCTTTATTTTATCATGATGAGGTTGTTCTGAATAAGGTTTTGAGGCATTTTGATTGCTTTGTTATTTTTCTTAGCTTGGTGTGTTGGTCATTGGACCAGTTTTGGGCTTGATATAAAAAAAAGAGAAAAGATAAGGGGATAGCAACGATGTTAGTTTGTATCCTTATCAATGTTTTAAGACTAGAAATATATGAAATAGCAAAATCTTATTACAGAAAGCTCCACAAGTACTGTAAACACACTAAATAATATCGTTTAAAATTTGGGATACATTAAAGTTGTTAGTTTTGTAAAGATAGGGTGAAGCATTTTGTATAATTCATCTTACTCATTTGTTTTCAGGATACATTGCATAAATACTTTGAGTCTCATTCCATTCCATATTCCAAAAATGACCACCAAAAACATGTCAGACCCTCTTAGGATCATTGCACAATAAACATTAAGTAAGGTCTTGAGATTGGAAATTGATGTCACATTGTCTTGAATTTGACATGTTCTGCACATATAAAGAACATCTTGGGCAAAATGGTTGAAACCATACTTGGAAGAAAAAGTAAGGCAAAAATAAATTTTCTTGTCTGTCCCATCATGAAAAACATAGTCCACAAAACAATGGTTTTCACCACTCCCACAATACTTAAAACTCATTTGGATTGGAAGGATAGTACTACATGTCCCTTGCAAGGATGGGTAGTCATCCCTAAGGTTCAAGGAAGCCATTACTACTCCACATCCATCACATAATTTGAGTTGGAAGGATCGTACTACGTGTCCCTCACAAGGATGGGTAGTCATCCCTAAAATTCAAGAAAGCCAAAGCCAAAGCCTAGACTATGGGGTTGATCTCCACCGGGGCTATAAATTCCTGACTGGAAGAGTAGGCTCATGCATGGTGACATGTCTATTTAAAAATCAAGACCTTTGATCGCTCACACAGACAGGCTAGCCTGGCAGTTTTATCCATAACAGGTTTAATCATTTTGCTTAAGGTGTGGTAATAAACTCAAATCAGAGTAGTAAGGATAGGGTTAAATTCTCATCATTCTTAGGTTGAGAATCTGATTTCTCAAAGCTCTGATTTCACTTACACATGCACATGGATTCAATATGATAGTGGTGCATAACCAACCTTGAGACTGGGTATATGAACTCAATTCATGCATGATTGGTCCTAAGAGGGTTTGACAGTTTTAATGTTTCTGCTCATGCTACTAAAAGTTTATGAATCCTTGCAAAGTAGGCCAGTCATGGTTTAGTATTCTAGCAGTACATTCGATCTTGCATAGACCCTCCATGATTCATTATATGCATTCATGTGAAACTGGCAATAAAATGTGGAACTATTTCAAATGATACATAATGAATCACTATGCACACATTGATCTGATGTTGAATGATTCTAATGTTTCATGTATTTCTGGTCTATTTACATTTTTTTTGGATCTTTTCTAATGTTTGCAGTTGAGTTGTAGGTTTTTAGGTTGGGTTCTCACCTAAATGCTTAGGAGCATTTCCCAGCAGAGTCGCCATTTGTTGTGGCTGCTCCACAATGAGCCCCAAAAATTGGGGACACACCTTTTTGTTTTGAAAGTCCGATGTTTGCAGGTTGTTTTAAGGGTATATGCCTTCGTTTGTCGTGGGTTTCAAAAATTTTGTCAGTTCTTGTCGATAATATTTTATTATCGATGATTTTTCTTGTCGACGATATTTTATTATCGACAACTTTTTCTTGTCGACGATATTTTGTTGTCGATAACTTTTTCTTGTCAACAATATCTTATTATCGACGATATTTTGTTGTCGACAACTTTCTCTTGTTGATAACTTTTGTTGTCATTTTCTTGTTGACGATATTTTAATTGTCGACGATATTTTAATTGTCGACAATATTTTATTGTCGACGTTTTTTTTGGTTGTTTGATTATTGTAGGCAACTTTGTCATCATTTTTGTTTATGACAGCTTTGTCATCAATTTTGTTTGCTTTTAGCAAGTTTATTGTCGAGTGTTGGTGTTTCTTGTCATGGGTGTTTCAGATAATGAAAACAATAAAAAAAAATAAGCATTAAATAACTTTACATTTTATATTTTGTCTCGTTCTTCTTTCAGCACCATATATATTAGTTGGCCTAAATTCAAGAAGAATATTTAATACCTTATGTCAACCCATTGTTTACAATATTAAATTGAGAATTAAAATTTTTAAGCCTACATGTGAATTTCACTTCTCCATGAAATATTTATGTGATTTATTTATCTTGCCTACGCAGACCCACTGTGTCATGCTTTACATGCCAATTCTACCATATATTTCATTCTTTTTTTTTTTTTTACTTGGGACAAACTTGAATAATTTACCATATTCTGGAAATTCCCTTTTGCAGGAAGCAATCAACTTTATCGATGAAGTAAGAAGTGCATACTTTAGTGGTTTCATGGAGTGGTTGGAGTATTATTAGACAATATGGAAGCCCAACATGGAAACGTTGGACAATAGAGAATATTGACAAGATCATCATAGCAAAAATATTGTGATGATGCCATTGAAAAAGAGAACGAGGAGGATTTCCTTCCCTTATACAGCATTCATGAGGACGCTCATCCTGATGTTCATGACGAGATGGTGGATATCGGCCGCGAGGGGTCTAAACCTCTTTTCCGCTCAGGTGCATGCAACAAGCAAGGGGGCTAGAAATTGTAGAAAAAAGACTATCTTTCGAAATAAAGGAGCTTTTATTTGGCAAGAGAAACTTTTGTGTGTGAAATAAAAGAGACTGAAACTAAGACTGATGTTATTTATGTAAATTTGTCCTTTGCATTGTTGTTTCTTGTATCTATTTGTTTATGCCATGAAGTGGGTTATGATAGGTGAATGATAGAATGATGCAATTATTTGTTTCCTTAGAGTCTTGCATTTGATCTAATCTGAATGTGTTTATTTTGCAGGTCTGTTAGGTCAGGTTGTTTTAGAATTTCATCTCATAACTTGGGGTTTTGCAGGGAGGAGATTGCTAACCAAATTAATGTTCTGTTTTGGTTTTTCCAGCTAACTTTTGTAAATAATGTTTTTGTTTTATTTTTCTAATATTTAGATTAATCTTACCTTAAAAATCTACTCTTCTAATTCTAGTCCATTCCAGAATTTTTTTTGCATTTGTTTTCATTCTATTCTGGTCCATTCCAGAATTTTTGCTAATTGTTCCTTGATTCTGGTCCATTCTAGAATTTTTGCATTTGTTTTCATTCTATTCTGGTCCATTCCAAAATTTCTGTATGTAGTTGATTTCTTGATTCTGGTCCATTCTAGAATTTATGTGCATAAATAGTTCATTTATTGCCATGAATAATCTAAGTTATAAAGAAGGTAAATAAATCTGCCAAGAGTATGCTCTATGTCTGCGCTTGAGAAAGTGATCTGCTCGCACCAAAAATTGGAGGGTTTTTTTGCCAAAGAAAACTATGGATTAATGGTGGAGAAGAGAAAGCCGTTTCTAGATCCACTTCTCTAATTTAGATTTTCATTCTTGCATCTCCAAGCACCTTCATCTAATTTTTAGATAAAATATGGGTTTAGGAGGGCTACTAATTCCAAATCCACATTAATTCAGATCAAGTGAATTAATTCTAGCTTTCTAATTGTTGCTAACATTTAATTCTAACATTACTAATTTTACTAACACCAAATTCTAACATAGGGATAGTGGAACTCTTTTAAATGAAGAATAAACGAACCCGCTAACTCTAAAAATGAACCTCATGTTAAAGGAATGAAGCTTAAAATGAAGTGGCTTATACCACACACTTTCTCATTTGGAATCTTTTTAAGCTGAAGATAAAAGAGGTTACTAACTGGGTTTCAGGTAGATCACTTTAATATCAAGAACATTAAAAGAAGCTATCTTCGTATTTGGTTGATTTAATGGATTATGGTTGCAAAGTACGTGTTCGAATCATTAAATGCCCCTTGTTAACTATTACTTGCATGGTTTAAGTTATTCTGGTATACATTCATTTATTTTATTTAGTCTTGATTGATTATATGCACATGAATGTTTTTTCACAAGAACCTTGGAGAAATGAATAATGCTACTTAATTTCTTTACAAGAGAGAGTTTCCTATTTCATACTCTATTTGTGGTGATCATTTTGCTATAGGGAAAAATATTCACTCAACACCTCCCAACACAACAATATTAAACTCATATTCATTTTCTTTCATGACCATAGGTGTTATTTTCTTCTTGTGTCTCATGCTTTTACTCTTGTCTTTCATTGCCATTTGTGTTCTTGCAAGATCTTCCTTCAAGCTGTTAAATCCTTTCTGAAGGAACCAACCCTAATACCAATTGAAGAACACAAGCTTATACTGAGAGGGGGGTGAACAGTATAAGACCATTTTTTACTTTTCTTTCCCAAATAGTATTAATCAATATAATAAATGGCAATATCAATAGCAATACCCAAAGCAATGCACCAATCATAACACATAATAAAGACAAATTTTAAAGTGGTTCACCTAGTGTTGGCTACCTCCACAGAGAAAATATTTATTCTAAATATTTCTCAAATAATATCTTCAGAATATTTCTCAAATTATAATGTTTATGGACTTCTATCCAAAGGAGATGTTGATCCCCTAATCTCAAGCTCATGGATCTCTTCCACAAGATAACTTTTTCCCCTTCTGCTCTGCCTAGTGATCTTCTAGAATACTATGTCTCTCTGCTACACTGACTTGTGGATATCTATCCACATGAAGACTCCTCACTCAAATCTATCTTCAATTATCCTGGCTTCTAGATATCTATCCTCTGAGACTGTATCCTCTATACTCTTTCATATCCAAAGCTTTGTCTCAATACTGTATAAAATATAGTTCAATAATTCTAGCACAGTTATGCTCAATCTCTTGCACTAAACACAGTACAGTCGGTCTAGTATAGTTCTGCTCAATAGGTTCACTTAGAACCATCTCAAATATTCCCAACAGGTTCACACAAAACTTTTCCAAATCTGCTCAATAGGTTCACACAAAATCTATCCAAATTTTCTCAATACGTTCACACAAAACTTGTCCAAATATGCTCAACAGGTTCTATTGGAACAAAATTTGCCTTGGGTTGTTTAGTTGCACCTTAGATTTTTTCAACATTGAAAAGACGAGAAGGTTTGAGACTTTTCACCTGATCTCCAGAGAAGGCTGGTTCCTTGAAGTTTTTTATTGGAAAAGCGGAAGGAAGTAATATTGAAAGAGAGGGAAATATAGCCGAAGCTAGATCTAATATATGGTGTAGATTAGACAACAATGAAGATATATTTACTTACTTCTATCCAAAGCATTTAAACACATTTCCATGCAAAAATTATATAATTTTATATATGATTTCTAATATTTTGTTTAACATGCGTATATATTAGATTCTCATTCCAAAAATATGATTTATGTATTGCAAAAGTTTAGATATAAGAACAAACTCAATTTACAATTCAATATTGTAAGCATAAATAAAGAACACTAATACATACACTTGCACGATATGAACCAGAAGCCAATCGGAGATGTGATTTTATTACTTGTATTTGAAGTACATGCATTCAGTCTTGTAAACGTCCAAGAGTCAACCCTTTTTTTGGAGTTGCTCACCCCTATATATATCCTAAAAGAGTATCTTTTCTAAGTACATCTTACTATTTTAAAAGTAATCATCTGTAGTTTCTAATAATATACAACAAGTCTTCTATGAATTAGATATCTTCTCTAAAGATTAGATTTTAGATGAGCCTGTCACATTTTCAATCATCTGGAAAGCCTGATCTATCCTGGATTTTTGATAATCATGTCAGAAATTACTTCTTGGTGTCAGTGCATGCCTTTGATTTCCAAAAATACATTTTATTCCTTTATAGCTGGCACGTCACGAAATCGCAACATTCTTTGCTTGCTTTGCTCTTTTTCTACCTCCAACCACAAAAATGAGACATGTCACGAAATCATGACATTCATCTCTTAATTTGCTCTTCTGCCTCTTCTAGCCATGAAAATGAGACATGTCGTGAAATCATGACGTTCGTCTCTTGCTTTGCTCTTCTGCCGCTTCCAACCGCGAAAATGAGACATGTCGCAAAATCGTGACATATTTATGTCTTTTCCTTCATTTCTTCTGGGTGGTCGTGAAAATGTAACATGTCATGAAATCACGACATTCTTTCCTTGCTTTGCTCTTTCTCTTCTCTTTTGGCCATGAAAATGCAACATGTCGCAATATCGTGACACTTTTTCTTTCGTGTTCTTTCTCTTCTCTTTTGGTCATGAAAATGCAACATGTCGCAATATCACGACACTTTTTCCTTCTTGCTCTTTCTCTTCTCTTTTAGCCACGAAAATGCAACATGTCATGATATCATGACACTTTTTCTTTCTTGTTATTTCTCTTCTCTTTTGGCCGTGAAAATGCAACATGTCGCGATATCGTGACACTCTTGCCTCCTTGCTCCCTTCTGTTGCTCTTGGCCATGAAAATGCAATATGTCGCGATATCACGACACTTTTTCCTCCTTGATCTTTCTCTTTGCTTTGGACCATGAAAATGCAACATGTCGTGATATCGTGACACTTTTTCCTCCTTGCTCTTTCTCTTCACTTTGGACCGCAAAAATGCAACATGTCGCGATATCGCGACACTTTTTCCTCCTTGCTCTTTCTCTTTACTTTTGGTCACGAAAATGCAATATGTCATGATATCGTGACACTTTTTCCTCCTTGCTCTTTCTCTTTGCTTTTGGCCGTGAAATGCAACATATCGTGATATCGTGACACTTTTGCCTCCTTGCTCCCTTCTGTTGCTCTTGGACCGCAAAAATGCAACATGTCGCAATATCGCGACACTTTTTCCTCCTTGCGGTGTTTTGCTTTTTCTTTGATCTTTAGCATATGGGCCACTTCGGTCTTCTTGGAAAATATGCAAAAAGGTGCATCAACTATTTTTTTGTACTTAGTCACTTTTTGACTAACATTCTTGGTGCCTTCCGGGGGATTTTTTGCTTGTTTGAACTAGGCCTTCATCCATTGGGAAACGGAGTCAACAACGCAGTTGTAAAAAGAATATTTCAGAGAAAGAAAAAGAACATAGGAAAATGCACTTAGATTAAAAGTTAACATTACCTCGTCAAAACTCCCTCTATACCTTAGTATCTCTATTCAAAAAAAATGTTGACTTCTTATTGGCTGCGACTAAAATTTTTTTTTAAGGCCAAAAAACGATAATATTTACAAATATTGTTTGAATATACTTATATTATACTGTACATATAATTCCTTTTCTGATTTCTCAATAGAAATATAAATTTATGTGAAATGCATTCACCGTGATGGGAATAACCTATCCATATTGATCTTTCAACTCGAAAGCATTGAATTGTTTCTCTGAAACAATTTCAAATGGTCCCTCCTAGAGAGCATGGAATTTATCATGGTTACTTGGCTTAGCTTTCTTTACATTCCATTTCAAAACCAAGTCTCCCACTCTAAATTTTTTGGTAGTTGTCCTTTTGTTGAACCATCCTTCAATATCTGCCATATGCTTCTGATTGTGATTGTATGATTGCTCTCTTTGTTCTTCTAACTGTAAGAGCTGCATTAGTCGAGCATCCATCGGTTGACCTTCTTCTTCGTTCATCTGATTTAGTAGCTTCAATGCTGGTATCTCCATATGTATGGGAAAAATAGCTTCTTTTCCATAAACTAAAGTGTAGGGTGACGTATTGATGGATTTTTTGATTGAAATTCTATTAGCCCATAGCACTCGGTTTATCAAGGAATGTCAGTTTCTTTTGTTATCTTCTAGCGTCCTTTTCAAGATTCTAAGAAGATTCTTATTTGTAGACTCAACTAAGCCGTTACCCTATGGGTAATAATTGGAATAAGTTTTTAGGTATATACCATACCTACTGGCGAACTCAATCATCTTTTCTCCGATGAAGGAGATTCATTATCTGAGACTAGTGAATCTGGTATACCGAATCTAGTAATCAAACTTTCTACAAACTCAATCACAACTTCCTGATCAGCCTTTTTAGTGGGAATGGCTTCGGCCCACTTGGTGAAATAATCAGTGGCTGTAAGTATATACTTATGATCAGCTAATAAATTAGGTTCTATTATCCCAATGAAATCTAACCCCCACTACTGAAAGGGCTCTTCAACCTGGATAGGTTTCAAGGGCATGGATGCATTTCTATTTCTTCCAACATACCTTTGACACTGTTCACAACTCTTGGTGATATTTTATGTGTCTAAAAATATAGAAGGTCAGTAACAGCCTTCTCAGAGTATCTTCAAAGCAGTTGATCTCCTTGAATAATGTCTTCCAAAGAGACCATGAAATTCTCTCAGAACCTTTTGTTTCTCATCTTCTCTTATGCATCTCAAAAGTACACCATCTATATTTTTTCTACATAATCCTTCATTTTGAAGGGTGTACTTCAATTCTTGTGCTCTAAACCTCCTTATCTATGAAGCATTTATATTTTTAGGACACATACCAGTCTGAAAGTATTCCACCAAGTCATCAATCCAATTAGTGTCTTTGGGCATAAAATATGCTTGTGTATTAATCATCACATCTTGGAGTTGCACTTGTTCATCTGTAATCTTCTTGGCTAACTGGTGACACAAGGCTCTACCTCCTACAAATTTTGTAGGATGTATTTCTACATCATATTCCTGTATTTTGGTTACCCAACTAGCACGTTTTTCACCAAGATCTCATTGTATGATGAAGTTCCTAACGTCAGGATGTATCACATAAACAAGGATCTTGCTTTGTGACAGAAAATGTTTAAACTTCTGCAAGGACTTCATGATAGCATAAACTTGTTTTTCAATAAATTTGTATCTCTCCTCATGATCATGCATGGTGGAGCTCAGAAAAGCTATGTGTATTTCTTCGTTATCTATCCCCTTTTGTGTGAGGACTGCAGCATAACTCTCTGATTCACCAACAACATACAATATGAAAATTCATGAATAATTAGGATTGATTAATACAGGTGCTTGGGCTATCTCTTCCAGAATTTGCTTGAAGGCATTTTTCCTATCTATGTCCATTTGAAAGGAGCATCCTTTTTCAGCATTTATGTCATTGGTTTGATAATTTGTGCAAAATATACAATAAATTTGCGCACAAAATTTATTTTCCCAAATAAATATTGCAAACCTTTCTTATTGACTAGTAAATAAAGTTCCAAGAGTGCTTTTACCCTGCTAGGATCAATAGCTAGCCCGTCTTTGGAGATGACATGACCGAGTAGGATACCTTCTACCGCAAATATAGAATTTTTTGGGTTTAATGATATCCCAAATTCCCTAAACTTCTCAAAAAAAATTTCTAGATGTGAGGCATGATCCTGCTTATCATGAGAGAAGACAGACATATCATCTAAATAGATGACTGTGATTTTATTAGCAAGTTTGCAAAACGCTACATCCATTGCTCTTTGAAAAGTTTCTCCAGCGTTGGATAAACCAAATGGCATCCTTTGGTAGGCAAATGTTCCCCACTTCATATTAAAAGCGGCCTTGAATTGGTCTTCATATTTTACCCATACTTGATTATAACCTGAAAAACCATCCAATAAGGACAATCTTTCTGCTCCTACAATTGTGTGTAGAATTTGGTCAATTTGAGGTAGCAGGTAATGATCTTTGAGTGATGCTCTGTTCAGATTTCTGAAATCTACACACAATCTGATATCTCCATTTTTCTTCCTGATTAGTACCAAGTTTTCCACCCAGGTGGAGTGTTTAACAAGGTATACTATTTTATCTTGAAGTAATTTTAGCAGTTCTTGTTTCATCAAATATTCTATCTTCGGATTCACTGGTCTTTGATTTTTCTTAAAATGCTTAGCTACTTGTTCTAATTCTATGGTATGTTGAATAACATCTTTATTGTACACTTTTAGATCACTATACACCCAAGCTATGATGTCAGGTAATTTTTTACACAATTCTCTGATCTGGTTCACTTCCTCTTCTGTACAACTGATTCCAACCTTAATCATTTTGCCTGGCTCCAACTCTACATCTTTGTATCTTCATTTATCGACCTTGATTTTCTGGAAAACTGCTCTATCATTGTTATCAAATAGGCTTTCCAGGGTGATGAGACCCTTAGGAATATGATTATTTTTTAACTAAATAATTTCCTTTTCCTCTTCATCCTGCATATCCTGGTTGGCTAAGAAATTCATTTCATGGATTAAGAAATCCAGTATCTGTTCATCATTTTCAAAAACTTGCCAAAAAATATTTTTATCAAGCACTGAAGGCCTGTATATAAGTCTAACAGTTTTAGACTTCTGAATACCATTACTTACAGGACAAAAATTAGCTCCCACTGAAGCTAACAAATCTACATGGGTATTCTGTTCTTTAGGGATAAAATTTATATTTAGGGCCTTAAAGGCCTCTAAGATATCCCACACTTTGTTCTTGTAAGCCTTCAAATAATGTTGTTTACTTATACATTTTTTGGTGACTTGATTGAAGAACACAAGATTATACTGAGAGGGGGGGGTGAATAGTATAAGACCTCTTTTTAATTTTTCATTTATACTTCAAAATAGTAAAGCAATATACCCAAAGAAATATCAAAGCAATGCATAATATCATCCACAAAGTGACACCAATTTTAACGTGGTTCACCTAGAATGGCTGGGCTACATCCACAAAACTTTTCTCTAAAAGTTATCTCAAAGTTCTTTGGGAATCCTTCCCAATTACAATGTTTATGAGCCTCGACCCAAAGGAGATACCTTCCCCCAATATGAATTTATGAGCCTCTGCTCAAAGGAGATACCTTCCCCTCAATCTGGATTTATGAGCCTCTACTCAAAGGAGATACCTTCCCCTCTGCTCTGGAAATGATACCTCAGAAGATCAACTACCTCTACCTCTTGCCAGCACATGGAACTCATTTCCACCAAAGATCTCCTGTCCTCAATGCTTAGCCTAAGAGACCTCTACCTTCTATGATCATGTCCATAGCAGCTCAGCAACCTGTACCAAACACAGTTAGTCGGTCTAGTACAAGTCTTCCTCTGTCTCGTCGATCTGTCCAACTCTTGAACAAATCAATCCTCTACACACAAGCCTTCTCAAAGACTTGCCAAATCTATCCTCAGGTTCTTCTAAAAGAACCAGTGCTCCTCTATCCTCAAGTTCTCTGATAGAACTATCAAAACTCATCTCACAAGTCCTCTGCTATGACCTGTCCAAATCTGCTCATAAGTCCCCATCGAAACCTGTCAAAAATGTTCACAAAATATACACAACTTATGCTCTCTTACAGGTGCACTTCGTCTTCTCTCAATCATCTCTCTACACACATTGTGCACTGTCTTTGCACACTCTGCACCCATACATTAGCACTCCACGTTCGTCTTTGCCCTTTGTGATCTCTTCGCCTTCTGCTCTCTCTGCGCAATCACAGCCACACTTGGTCAAACTTCAACCTTTGCACTCTCTGCGCAATCATAGTGGCACTTGGAACAATTCACCATGACTCTTAACTCACTCTACACACTTTGACATCATCATGAAACTTTTGTGATATCTGTGCTCTTTCGGTTGCATCTCGCACACTTCCATGCACATTCAACGATGCATTCCACAACACATCAACTCTCCAAACAACCCTCCTTTTATAACAAAATTTTCATGATGAAAATTTTAATCTTAGTTGGCTGTTATAACAAATGCAAACCCTAAACTTAGTCG
Source organism: Wollemia nobilis (assembly GCA_028583015.1). Classification (NCBI taxonomy): domain Eukaryota; kingdom Viridiplantae; phylum Streptophyta; class Pinopsida; order Araucariales; family Araucariaceae; genus Wollemia; species Wollemia nobilis. The sequence continues at coordinate 3,654,938 of JAQPPZ010016829.1, read as the reverse complement.
ACTGCAAACCCTAATCTTCATCGGCTCACATTTAACTTTGTCAGCTTCAACTACCTTTGTAATTCGGTAGCTTATGCCGCGAAACTACAACATATCGTGATATCACGACACTTTTGCCTCCATACACTTTCTTTTGGATTTTTTCGTGATATCGTGACACTTCTGCCTTTGTTGACTTCAACTAAGCTCTTGTCATGATATCGTGACATTTTTGTCTTCATCAGTATCAAATTTGCTTTTGTCACGAAATCGTGACACTTCTACTATTGAAGACCTACTTTTTGTTTCTGTCACAAAATCATGATACTTTCTCCAACCGTACGCTGCCATATCAATCTGTCGTGAAATCATGACACTTTCTGCATCCGAGTGCTTTTTTTTCTTCCTATCATGAAATCATGATGCTTTCGGCTTTCGTATGCTTTCTTTGCAACCCGTCGCGAAATCGTGACAGTTCTCATTTCAAACTCTTCCCTTTGCTACATGTCACGAAATCGCGACAGTTCTCACTTCAAGTTCTGCAGCATGTCGCAAAATCGTGATAGTTCTCAATTCGAATTTTGCAACATGTCACGAAATCGTGACAGTTTATCTTGCTTCCACTTTGTCTTCTGACTTGTTTTCTCTCTCCTACTTAAGTCGCGAAAATGTGACATGTTGCGATATCGTGACATTTTTCTAACTTGCTTTCTCTCTCCTGCTTAAGTCACGAAAATGTGACATGTCGCGATATCGTGACATTTTTCCTCCTTAGCTCTTTTCTGTTTTTCGGGTCACGAAAACCCGACATGTCGCGATATCACGACACTTTTTCTCCTTAGCGCTTTTCTTTTCTTCGGGTCGCGAAAACCCGACATGTCGCGATATCACGACACTTTTTCTCCTTAGCTCTTTTCTTTTCTTCAGGTCGTGAAAACCCGACATGTCGCGATATCGTGACACTTTTTCTCTGCAAGCTCTTTCTCTCAAACCTGTCATGAAATCGTGACACTTTTTCGTCCGTACAATCCCTCTTGCAAATTGTCGCAAAATCATGACACTTTTCTTTGCGAGCTCTTTCTCTCGAACCTGTCAGCTTGGGGTTTGCAAAATACCTTTGAAACTGTCATGCCGTAACCTTCATCAAAACAAATTATTTGACATTAAATTCCTTCAAGAGCTTCTTGACATCAATGACAATTTATACATTTGATCAAAGGCAATGTACCCAAAGTACCCAAAATTTCCAACATTGATTCACAATAAGTTCTAAATCTCCATAGATGATTAACTATTTGATTCCCAATTTCTTAGCATTTCTTAACCCTAAGCACAAGGCCTCATATTCTGTTGTGTTATTGGAGCAACTCCAAGTCAACCTGTAAGAGAAACCCTTTTCCTCTCCGATGGGAGAAATCAAAACTATTCCAGAACCATCTCCATTCTTGCACCTAGCCCCATCAAATAAAATCTTCCACAATTGATTCATAGAACCATCATTTTCTAGTGAGGGTATCAATTTTCTTTTTGGTTTCTCAATAGAATAGTTTTCTATTTCTGTTTCTATCATGGCATTAAAATTTAGTAGAGAAAACTCGTCCTCAGCTTGGAGCTCTTCTAATTTTTCTTCCATTAGATCTTCTTCTATTATTTCTTCAGTCATCATATTTACATGGTCAGTTTCACCAATATTTTCTACATGAAACATTGATGATTTCTCATTAAAAATATTGACCCTTCTACCTTTGAAAGGTATCTCCAAATGAGAATAATCTAAGGATAAGTATCCTCCTATCTTTGCTATGAACTCTCTGGATAGACACATACCAAAATAGGGCTCCAAGTCTACGACTACTACCTCTTGTATGACTGTCATCTGAGGCATTTTATGTAGTCGTATGGGAATATCCTTTATCACTCCTACAATTTTTATTGGAGTACCATCTAACTATAGGACTCCTGCACTACTCCTAGTGTACTCCATTCCCATAATATCACATACTACTTTGGTTATCACAGTAGTAGCAGCGCCTGAATCTATCATGCAGTTGTGGACAACCCATCCTTCCATTTGAAGGGACAAATAAAAGGGTGGTGGCCTGTTATTACTAGTGGCAGATGTCAAGTTCGTTAGAACCATTTTTGAAGATGATGCACTCCTACATCCATTTTTCATTTTTCTTAGGGATTCCTATAGGAGATCGATTTGACCTGGGATTTGAAGAGCATCATACATACTTGCCTTAGAAGGAGACTTTTTCATTTCCTCTACTATACTGGATGTAGGTGAATCAACTATTCTTTCTCTTTCTTTGGAAAAAGTTTCATATTTATTTTTGTATCCCTGGGTAGCTTCAGTTCTTTGCCTTTTTATCAGCGAGGGGAATCTCAACCTTTCCCTAGCTTGTTCTTGGGTTTTATTTTCCCCCCGAGGAATAAATTCTTTGTGTGTTTCTCACCCTTGAATTTTGGCTGGAAACTGATATTTTCTTTCCTGAGGGAGACTTCCCTTAGGAGTTTCTTTGGGAACTTCCTTGGGAGCAGGGGAAACATTCAATGGCTAAAGCTCTTTAGGGTCTAATTACAGTGGTTTCTTACCTGATCTTGTCAAAACTAAAATATGTTCTACTGTAGGCATCATGAATTTGTGGTCTTTATCTCTAATTATATTTACATGGCCTTTCATTTTTTCTTTACTCTTTTCAACTGCTATACTTTGTACATAATGCTGGTGTATCATACATGAACTTTACCCACGTGGATCGTTACATGTAGTACACCAAAAGTTAAAATTAGTGGGAGGCTCTTCGGTCTCCATTGTCTCATTTGTATATACCATGCTCGGTCTCTCTTGTCACATATTTCTTGATTGTGTTGCATCTCTTATTACCTGAGGGAACCTCCTTGGTAGAAAATTCCTTTCAGCCTCTCTCTTTTTAATTGATGTTATATCATTTGCTAGATTTTTCATGGTGTCCAGGATAAGAGTAAGCTGATTATCGAGGACTTGTTGAGGAGGTGGCGCAGGTAATGTAGGTATAGAAAAAATAGGAGGCAATGCCAAAGTAATTTAAGGCATTGGTATTGTAGGTACAAAGGGTGATCCATTCCATCTTGGAAGATCTGTGAACTTCGATTCAGTAGAGCTAGGAGAAGTAGCATGAGTATCCTGGGGAATATCAGGAAAAATGGGCATTATTACTTTGGGTGGATACCTTCCAATGGCTATGAGATCTCTCTCTGCTATATAAGCTTGTTGATAAATGGTAGGGAATGTGAATATTCTTGACTATCGTATTATCATACTAATATCTGAATCAAAGGATCTTAGATAGTAATATATTGCTTGCTCTTCTATTGGTTTCAATCCTTGAGGAATCCTTTCACAGGTTCGACTGAAACGGATATTGTAGTCTACAATTTCTTCTTGAGGATGTTTCCTTATGATCATGAACTGGTTAAATAAGGAAAATGAATTTGCATGTTGATTGAATTCATCCACCAAATTTCCAGCGAGCTCTGCCCAGGTGGTAATTGATTGAGGAGGGAGTGCATGATACCAATAGAGCATTTTACCCTTCATAGAAATAACTAGCAATCTGATCATCACATCCTCCTGTGTGATGTTATAGGTTGTAGCCATTGCTACTACATCTAAGCAATGTTCATATGCTATTTTTCCTATTCCATCATATGAAGGCAATGCCTTCAATGCTACACCAGGAATTTGATTCCCGGTTGCTAAATTTAGTGGACCAATGTGGTTCCATATAAGATAAGATGGTGGTGGAGGAGCATCCATTGTAATTGCTATATTCTTCTAAACTATTGGGGTTGTAGTAATAGCTGGAGATGAACCAATGATAGAATATGGTAAAATAAAGGGTATAATTGCGCTATTATTGGTAGCAGGTGGATTTGATCTTGCGGATAAAACTAGATTCACTCTTAAGCTACCAAGATTTAACTTGAAGAACTCAATGGGCTCTTCTGAGTTTTTTTATTTGGATCTGGTTATCATATAAACATATACTAGCTTTAACCATGTCTAAAAATATAAGGTATTTTTTGGGTCTATACCTTCGGACGGAGTCGCCATGTGATTGGGTTTTTGATTCTAAAGATCAGAGGCAAAAAACTAAACCTTGTAAAAATAATGTGGGATTTAGGGTCCCACCGGGCGTGCCAAAAACTGTTGGAACAAAATCTGCCTTGGGTTGTTTAGTTGCGCCTTAGATTTTGTCAACATTGAAAAGACGAGAAGGTTTGAGACTTTTAGCCTGATCTCCAAAGAAGGCTAGTTCCTTGAAGTTTTTTATGGGAAAAGGGGAAGGAAGTAATACTAAAAGAGAGGTAAATATATCTAAAGCTAGATCTAATATATGGTGCAGATTAGACAATAACGAAGATAGATTTACTTACTTCTATCCAAAGCATTTAAACACATTTGCATGTAGAAATTATATAATTTTAGATATGATTTCTAATATATTTTTTAACATGTGTATATATTATATTCCCATTCTAGAAATATGATTTATGTATTGCAAAATTTTAGATATAAGAACAAAATCAATTTACAATTCAATATTGTAAGCAAAAATAAAGAACATTAATACATACACTTGCACGATATGAACCAGAAGCCAATGGGAGATGTGATTTTATTGCTTGTATTTGAAGTACATGCATTCAATATTGTAAACGTCCAAGATCCGACCCTTTTTTTGGAGTCGCTCACCCCTATATATACCCTAAAAGAGTATATTTTTCTAAGTACATCTTACTATTTTACAAGCAATCATCTGTAGTTTCTAATAATACACAACAAGTCTTCTATGAATTAGATATTTTCTCTGTAGATTATATTTTAGACGAGCCTGTCACATTTTCAATCATCTGGAAAGCTTGCTCTATCCTGGATTTTTGATAATCATGTCAGAAATTACTTCTTGGTGTCAGTGCATGCCTTTGATTGCCAAAAATACATTTTATTCCTTTATAGCTGGCGCGTCACAAAATCGTGACATTCTTTCCTTGCTTTGCTCTTTTGCCGCCTCTAGCAGAAAAAATGAGACATGTCATGAAATCGCGACATTCATCTCTTACTTTGCTCTTCTACCACTTCCAGCCATGAAAATGAGACATGTCATGAAATCACGACGTCTGTCTCTTGCTTTGCTCTTCTACCGCTTCCAACTACAAAAATGATACATGTCATGAAATCATGACATCTTTATGTCTTTTCCTTCATTTCTTCTGGGCGGTCACGAAAATGCGACATGTCACGAAATCGTGACATTCTTTCCTTGCTTTGCTCTTTCTCTTCTCTTTTGGCCACAAAAATGCAACATGTCGCGATATCGTGACACTTTTTCTTTCGTGTTCTTTCTCTTCTCTTTTGGTCGTGAAAATGCAACATGTCACGATATTGTGACACTTTTTCCTTCTTTCTCTTTCTCTTCTCTTTTGGCCACAAAAATGCAACATGTCATGATATCACGACAATTTTTCTTTCTTGTTCTTTCTCTTCTCTTTTGGCCACGAAAATGCAACATGTCACGATATCATGACACTTTTGCCTCCTTTCTCCCTTTTTTTGCTCTTGGCCATGAAAATGCAACATGTCACGATATCAAGACACTTTTTCCTCCTTGCTCTTTCTCTTTGATTTGGAACATGAAAATGCAACATGTCGTGATATCACGACACTTTTTCCTCCTTGATCTTTCTCTTTGCTTTGGACCGCGAAAATGCAACATGTCGCGATATCACGACACTTTTTCCTCCTTGCTCTTTCTCTTTGCTTTTGGCCATGAAAATGCAACATGTCGCGATATCATGACACTTTTTCATCCTTGCTCTTTCTCTTTGCTTTTGGCCACAAAAATGCAACATGTCGTGATATCACAACACTTTTGCCTCCTTGCTCCCTTCTGTTGTTCTTGCTCCCTTCTTTTCCTCCTTGCGGTGTTTTGCTTTTTCTTTGATCTTTAGCATATGGTCCACTTCGGTCTTCTTGGAAAATATGCAAAAAGGTGCATCAGCTATTTTTCTATAGTTAGTCACTTTTTGACTAACAGGTTCACATAAAACCTGTCCAAATCTGCTCAACAAGTTCACATAGAACTTGTCCAAATCTGTTCAACAAGTTCACACAGAACTTGTCCAAATTTTCTCAACAAAACCTCACTAGGACTTGCTCAAATCTGCTCAATAAGTCCTCTATAGGACTTTTCAATTCTGATCAATAAGTCATCTACAGGACTTGCTCAAATTTGCATAACAAGCTTTCACAAACGCTTAACTCTAAACAGTCCACAAGTCTTCTCAAAGACTTGCCTCAATCACATAGAATCATAAAGAGAATTTTTAGAGACTCAATATGTTCTAAGCTCAATGTACAATCAATATCTTAAGTCAATCTCATAGAAGCATAAAGAGAATTGTTAGAGACTCTATATGTTCTATACTCAAATCTCAATCTCAAATTAATAGAAGCATCAAGAGAATTGTTAGATACTCTATATGTTCCTCTACTCAGATATCAATCTCAACTCAAATCAACCTCAATCTCAACTCAAATCAAAATATTGAATAGTTTGTTTCTAGGAACTTGAACAACCACATGCATCCACTTGACTAGGCTTAATCAACTCAACTCAACCAATCACCTCAAGGAATAATCCTTTCTCACAAACCCTTGTCCGAGCATGTATTTACCAACTCAACTCAACCAATCACCTCAAGTAACAATCCTTTTTCAAAAACCCTACTCCAAGCATGTATTAACCAACTCAAAATATTTCTAAAAATTCTCAAGCACAAGTCTCACATAGCAATGATACTCATGTTCTCTTCTAACTCAAGTTCAAGTTCATTTCATCATCAATGGGCTTCAACAACAATTGTAATAAAACAAGGTTTAAATACAATTCATAAACCAAAAAATCTTGAAGCATTCAACCAATCATTTTCTCAAAGGAAACCACAATCAATCATTTTCTCTCCAATGATATTTCAAAAATTAACCACCATAAACAATCAATAGGAGAATGTGCCCATACCTTTTTTATGCCAATAAGTTGTCCACAAAATCTCCCATACTTAAACACAACTTTCCTTTCCAATATAAACAAGGGTTAATAGACTTCAAATAATAACAAAATAAAGCATTACTCAAATTACACCCTTTTTAATCCAAATTAATAAACACATCCACCAAAGTCCCTTTTATTAAAACCCTTATCAAAAATAATAAACCTTTCAAAATTGCTTTTAAAAACAACTCCTTATTTCTCCTAAAATTAATTCTCCATAACCATAAAATAAATCATAAACCAATTATGATTTGCAATAATAATCATAGGCCTAATAACAAACTTTAATTTCCATTAAATACCTTATAACTCCAAATTTTAGGGCTAATAAAAATTATTTAAATGCAAAACATAATTACCTCCTCAAGGGGATTTGAACCCCCGACTTCCCACACCATGAGCGTCTTAACCACGGTTAAGATTCCACACGAGCTAGGTGCACGTTTGAAAGGCAAAGGTCCAAAGTACCTTAAACCTTCCTCCACATTTTGCAAAATACAAAGCACCAAAGTGCTTTTCACATGCCTTTCAAAATGTCGTCCAAGGGATTCGATCCCTAGTGTTTGCATTGCCTTGTCCCTTAGCCAAAATGATTTGCCAATGCGCCATGCTTCCCACCACATTTTGACTTTCCAAGCACTGTCATTTTCTTTGTTGCTTCTCTTCTCAAAATTTGCACAAGCTCATAGACTTATTCGAATGCCAAACATTTATCACAAGAGCAAGGATAAAACTTTGATTTATTTACCACCCCTTTATATAGTTTTTAAAACACTTTGAAGACATCGACGGAAATATAAATTTATATTTGCTTGATGACGTCGGTGGGAAAATTTGCATTTAAATTTAAATTTGAATTTAAATTTTAAATAATTAAAATTTAAACCAAATATTAAAACTCAAATAACTCCATCACCGGGGCACTTTTTTCGATGAAACAAAATCCCAACTTGGGTTTTAAGAAAAACCTAGATTAAATCTTCTATCCATGGTTTTAACTAAAACCTTTTATTTTTTTTGCCTTGGTTTTCACAAAAATCCTTCATAGATTCTTTTGACATTAAATGCTCTTTTGACATCAATGACAACATTTTACCTTAGGGACTCAAAATTTCCAGTAACTTTATTGATGATAATACTACTAGTCATGCTAGAATTGACCAACTAACCCTCCTATATGAGTGTTACATTCATGCTATCAAGCATACTCATGTTTACCAAGATTATATTCATCATGCCTACAACAGTAAGACACACCAATGAGAGTTCTATATCGGTGACTTGGTTTTGAAAGAGAACCACCATATCACTAGCCAACCTTGCTAGGTGCATGATAAATTTACATCCAATTGGCTAGGTCCTTACATCATCACACACAAGTTTAGTTCTAGGGCCTATCGATTGGATAATCTCAAAGGTCTTGTAGAACCTGAACCAATCAATATCATTCATCTTCGTACATTTAATGCCTAACTATGTTTGGTATAAATCACCAGTAATTGTACATACCATAATATAAATATTGTATATTTCACCTTGTTAGTACACTCTTGACGTACATTGCACAAAACAAACACCTCTCACTTTCTGTTACACAATAGAAAACCTATGCTTTTATATATGTAAGTTTTATGTTGTTTATACCATTTTTCTTACAGGTTCACTATCGTTGATTGTACCACCCTCGTTGGGACACATCACCTCAAATCTAAATTATGGTATACCTTCAACCCATCATGCAAGACTTCCTAACACTCCTCACTTTACCAAAAACCCTACCCAAACATAAAAAGCCACCTGGATTTTCCCATGTTTGCAACTCATCCTTTTCTTCTCATACACACCATGATACCCCAATCTAGAATCTTTCTTTAAATCATAGAGATTCACCTATATCTCCCCATTTTTATGATAGTCATGATACATTTCCTCATTTAAAAACATGGGAGAACATTCCCCCTCCTCATATGCAAACATGAGGAAACCATATCCTCCTACCTTCATCAATGAGTGAAATTCCTACTTGCCCACTTATGTGGCTCATCGTCCTTCCTTTGTCCCCTTTTACCCTACTAAGGAGAATTCACCTGCTTCCTCCCACTCCTTGAGATTACCTTCACCCATGGCCAATGGGATATCATCCTATGACCAGGCCATTGCCTACATCTTTTCCACTCCACACCTTCATGTACATATCCATCTTAACCTCATCACTCCTTGCAACTATTGTGATCCTCACCTATTCTTAGGACACCTCTAGTCCTCATTTCATGGTACTCGCACTTAGAACCTACCACTACCACATAACTATTATCCACATTCATCTCTCTTACCTCATCTATCCCTATATCTATGCCCATATCCCAACTCACCCATACTGCTAGGTTCTCCATGTCCTCCTACTTTTATACCATATCCTCCACCTATCGACATCTAACATATTCTCACTCAAATCGATAACCTTGAGCTACACTTGAGCCATTTCTAGTGTTATTCACCCACTATCCATTATAGTTTGACAAATACCTCCTACCTACATGTTCGTCATTCTCACATGCAACTTCCACCAGAGTTGAGATTAGTAGTCCACCCCACCCTACCTAACCCACCTATTCTATGATCATTACCTCCCACACCTTACATCTACCCCATGCCTATCATCTTAGAGCCTCTATCTCACACATTAAACCAACTACTTCATGCAGGACTCCTCATTTTACCTGATATCAAACCAAATCAACCACATCACTCAAAATTGAAGGGATACAATGAACATAAATTATGTGTCTACCATCATCAACCGGGGAATGATATCAACAAGTGATATATTTTTAATACCTCATCCATGACATGTGCTATCAAATTATATCCCCATTCCTATTTGTGCTTCCTACATCCCTAATATCTCTCTTATGGAAGAGAGGTTATCGGGTGAACACTACGAACGCAATCTAGATCCAAAAACCCAAGAAATCAGCCACAATCCCACCAAAAACTCATAGAACCAACCCCCTAGGATGTTTTGGGCCCATCCCACTTGGATTGGTGTCAAAACTAGGCCCCAAACGGTGGGCGTCCCACCCCCGAGTGCTCCCCAAACTACTACAGTCCTAATCGTCCCATCCCGAAGTGATTAGAAATATGTGCATGGTTTTGCTACTATTATTTTTGCATTATTTTATATCTAATGTACTTATGCTACTATCCAAATTTCATTGCTTTCTGACATGCTTTGACCTATTTTATGTCATTTTATGTGTCTACTAACCTACAGGGAGTTCCTTTGGATACGAGATAATATGGGTGTAATATGCCAAACCTGACCTTCTGGGTCATCTCAAAATGCTATTTTTAGTCTAACCACAAGTTTGTAGGAGTTTTGGAGGCCTCTGGGCAGGACATTTGCAAGGTCTCTTTTTGCAGGTTTTACGACAGTCCCTAGCGTCCCACCCCAGAGTGATTAGAAATATATGCATGATTTCATAACTGTTCCTTTTACACTATGTTCTAGATGATATCCTAATGCCTCTGTTAAAGTTTGAACTCATTCTGACATGATTTGATGATCGTTTCATTATTTTATGTATTAACTAGCTCACAGGGTGCCCCTATCACATATAGGAGAATCTAGGTAGGATATGCAAATTTCGAGCATCTCAGTAGTATTATAATCACATATAATGTCTAACTAATGAGTTTCAAGTTATTTTGATAGGCATAGGCGTGACATTGGAGCACTCACTTTGTATAGCCCCTTAGTGGGCAAACGAGCATAACGGGGCCGTCTGACGTCGCTTCGATGCAAAATCAGGTGATACAAATTCTAGAAGTTATCCTTTACATTTATGTATCATTCTATAATTGATTTATCAATCTTATCACTGATATTCCACAAGCACCCGCTGGAGGCCTTGGGGATTGCATGTTTTTCTAGATACGCATATGTTATTAACATTTTGTTGTCTTTCTGTGCATAGGATCTCACCACTAGGAATACTATAGGGTATCAAGGAATTATGAACACATGGACACAAGCAGTTGTAACTTTTAGCCCACCTATTTCGAATGTGGGCACGCGGAAGATGCTAGAAGCGTACCATTCGATCTTGGAAGCACGGCTTCTTTTGGGCATCCTTTAATGTAACAAATTGTATCAAATGTTCTAATCCCTAGAGGGAGGATGTATTGTAATCATATTAAAAGCAATATAAATAAAAGAGGCCCCGCTTTGTTTTCTCATATCTCATTTCTATGTCATTTCCTTCATGCATTGCTCATCGCATTCGTAGGACTTAGCATCTATATCCATTTTTGTTTGCATCATATTGGTATGCCATTTTTTTGCATGCTTTCACAATCTCTATGAGCAGATAGTATCACTATCAAAAAATTCATTAAGACCACTTCTTATGACTTGGTATATGGAAAGAAGCAGTATTACCTATTCATTTAGAAATTCCAACCCTCAAGTTGATAAATATAGAGGATGAGTCTAAATAAATTCTAGTTGAAACTAGGTTAACACACTTACTATAGCTACAAGAGAAAATGACTCATGTGTATAAATATTTCCAAAAGCATTCATTTGATATCAAGGCATGGATTGACAAGAAGGCCAGGATCAAATAATTCAAAGTTGGAGATTTTATCCTGAGGTAAAATGTGGAAAGAGCGAATATAGAGCACCATCAAAAGTTTGATTCCTTCTGGGATGGTCCTTTCAAAAAAGTAGAGGTTAAGGAGACTAATGTTTTCTAGCTTGAAGATCTTTAAGGAAACATGCAACCGATCTTAGTCAATGGTTTCCATATTAAACTCTACTTTGATTGAGCTAAGTTCATTGTAATATATGTACATATTTTTGTATCATATCATTTTTTCCTTTAATAAATTTTTCATTTTGGTAAAAAGTGTTATAAAAAAAAAGAAAATTTTACTTTGAAAAAATCAAGTTACAATTTGCAAAATAAGCTAAGGCAACAACAAAATACAACATGGTTCCATGTTGATCTTAAATAAACTAAGATGATAGAAGAATACCACATGTGTTTCATTTTGCTCTAAAATAATCTAAGGTGGCAGTGGATCACAACATGTATTTCATTCTGTTGAAGCTCATGACCATAGAGAGAAAAATGAAAACTTGTGCTATGCTGCTCTCCGAAGAATAAAATATCCATGAGTTGTGATGTGAGTTTCCCATGCTGCTTTGAAGGAATAAAATATGACAAAAGGCACCACAGGCTCAACAAAGTGCTTTGCACCATAACTAATTAGTGATCAGCATAACATCTCCAAACCACCAAGATGCATGTGTTTGAATTGAAAAGCATGCAAACAAATAGTTTCTTGCAGCACTCGTCTTAATACCGAAAGGTGTACATGCGATGACATTTAAGAGTGTCCAAAGTGAAAAGCTTATTAATTTGGTAAAAACAATGTCTACCTAGAAGAAAGATCAAGGGATTAGGAGATCACTTTTTTGAATACCAGAGATGGAGGAATGGTCTAAGAATTTTCATGAAAATGGTCTCCAAAAAGATCTAGGAAATAGAGCCATCAAAAAATGAAGAGCTAGGCAATTACATTGACAAAGTAGAAGCAGTGGCCGATACCAGATAGTTCTCACAAATATAACTTTGCTCAGAAATAGCATCAACAATAAATATCGAAGAGGTGAAGCCTTGATGGTCCAAGGTACTTGTGTTGTTTTCTCTTTCTTGTCTTTTTATATTTGCAATTCAGTTCATCCTTGTCCTGAGTTGATAGCATTCATTGTAAATTTCTATAACCCGAAGGTATAAGTAGTGAAAATAGCTAAGAACAATGTCTTGTTTAACATCACTACTAAAGCTTGTCATGATCTTTTCACTCTAAGAGTAGAACCACCCATAAGACCTAAAATTTTTAGTGTATCTAAGTAGGCCAAATATAATTCCTTGAAAAAGCATGCCCATGAGGGGGAACCTTTTAGGAAGTGGGTTTATAGCCATTTCAAAACCATTAAACCCACGATAGGATTGCCTAATACCCTAATTTCAATTGAAAAATTCACCAACCTAGAACTCTACTCTATGCTAGCTTGTTTAGAGTGTTTACATTTTGACCAATATATAAGGGATTGGAAAATAGCCACTATATACTACATTTCAATGAAAGGATGTATAAACCTGACATAGAGAAGGAAGGTACCAAGGCCATTTACTTCGATTGGCTAGCTTACCTTGCCAAATGAATGCATGAGCAATTGGTAAAGATGAAAAGGGATTCAAAAGCACCCTCTTTCTGGAACTGTTTTAGTTTGGTCTGGATATTCTATGTCATTGTAAGGCACATGATGCCCTGGATTCCAGTGAAAGAGAAAAATGACAAGGGAGACCCTATCCCTATGTATTACTAGACCACTCATTTGAGGAGCATAGATTCTATTTATAGGTTTAATTTCGAATTCCTAGGGCCTTCTTTGAAAATTATGTATGTGAAATTCCCTAGGTTACCCCCTCTGACCAAAGAATTATTAAGAGTACCAGGCACCAAGAAACAAATATTGGCATGTTCTCATAGAGGGCACAGTTTTTAGAATTTATGGCTTCACTGGAAAGCCTTTTCTACTGCCCAATTTCATCACTAATAGATTGTTGACCCTGGAATATTTGAGGTAAGTAGGTTTCATTAACATGAACTACGGCTCTAGTAAGAAGAGGAAATGTTTGTTGACTTACCATAATACCAACGATATAACTATTTTTATAAAGGGTCAAGGAGAACAAATCACTCAATACTTGGATAGGTTGGGCCTTTTTTATATCCAACAGAGGTGGAGATATAACCTAGATGACAACTTCCTAAAGAGGAACATTGCCCTTAGTGGAGAGAAGACCTAAAATTTTGAAAATACCTCAAGGCCTCATTTTGAACAAGGGAGGAATAACAAATAAAATGCCCCATTGGATTGGAATGTTGCCAAAATGGAACAACTTCCCCCGTGGCGAGACTTCTATGAGCAGATAGTTGATTTTGATCCAAATAGCAATGAAATCCATTAGTTAAAGGAATCTAAGATTAAGAAGATCAAAAATAAAAAGAAATGGGATTAAGACAAAATTGTAGAATGGTGGAGAATGAGAGTAGAAACTGGCATAGATAAATCTATATTTGGGTGAGTAATATATGATGAGTTTTTTGAGAGATATGATAAGAATATTAAAACCTAGAAAGCGAAGGACCCTAATAATCTGGTAATCACTTACATAAAGACTCAAGTGAGGATAGATTCTCCTTCCTTGGATTCACAAGAGAAAACTCATGAGGTATGGTCCAATAATCAATTAGCTACTTCCAAAGCTCCTAAAACATTTTAGCCCTCAATAGAATAACTAGAAAATACCCTGTAGGGGCCCAACTAATGAGTAAAATGCATTATTCTAATGACAGGGCAGTAAAAATAGATGTCATTAAGATAGTTACTAGGCCGAAGAACCTAGCCCTTGGTAGAGAGCCTCCTAATATTGAGATAGATTGGAATAAGAGGGATGAAGACTTTGTGTTCACTCCTATGAGTTTCACTACCATAGCCACATCTACACCAAACCCTACTATTGAAGAGCTATTATAGGAGGGGCCTTTCGAGGATAATATATACAGAGTGAAAAACCAATAGTATTTCAAGTTTTTAAGATAAAAGCTAAATATGCACCGAAAGAGACCCAAAAGGAGGTTTACAAGAAATTAAAAGTGGATAAGGTGAAGAGTATTGAGGAAACCCCTATTTCATTTTTTAAGAAGTTGGTACAAAAAATGCAGCACCAAAGTGCAGAGGTGGTTCCAGAACATCCTATGTCTATATGTGAAGGTATGATTACTATACCTTCTTATTTTCCTCATCCTTTTTTCCCATAGAAATCTCCTTACCCTTCTCAAGTAAATATTGAAACAAAGGTTCCCTCTCCCCCTCATTATTCACCACCTATCTCATCAACAAATACAGAGGGTCAATCCAATCCATCTCCTCCACATTCATTATAAATTATAGTCACATCATCCTCGATTATCCCACCTTTGCCATCACAACCCCCAGTATCATCTAAAACACAAATTGTTTCATCCACACTTGCTCATTCTTCCTTGAGTTTTGTTTTAGTTCCCATGTCTTTCCCCATTGCAACCATAATAATATCCACAAACTCAATTGTGGACACTACCACTCTACTATCATTAGATGTTGAATCTGTGTGACCCTAGGATGCGTGCACCCTAGCTGCCCTACTTGCAATATTGATTTATTATGTATGCTACCACTTGCACAAAATGAAAATACTGAAAGCACATGCAACACGAAGAATAAGAAACAAATAAATATGCTTTATTTATTGATATCTTGGATCCCCGATTACAAGTTCATCCCTCTGAGGGATACCCATCATTTTGATACAAATATTTACACAAATATAGAGCAGCGATCGGATATATTCCCCGCAAGGGAACGGTGCATCTACGTAGGCCTCCTGGTCCCACACATGAAACTGTACGAGGGCTTACAGATGCCTCCTTCTCTAGATCTGGTCTTGGAGGGATCTTTATGCTCCTGTTGCTTCAATATGGTCTTGATGATCTACACCTGTGTTCATGAAAACAACAAAGCACGCTCAGTAGGATGGGCCGCCTCTCCGGACGAGGCCTTTGTTAGCGGATCTGAATACTCATGATACTAATAATGAAATATAAGCATGAACATAATAAGAAATGTGTGATAAGCTAAGGAAATACGGAATAGAAGCATAAATGAAACCAGACCTAAACTATGATCAAGCCATAAATCAAGCAATAATAAAGCTAAGCTAACAGAAAGAGGAAATAATGCTTATGCCCTAATATGTGCCTACGGGCCACTATCCGAGATAGCGGCCACGATGTGAAGCTCCCCTCCTTGTGATCCAGGGATTTGTGCACTATCCTCTTTGCCAAAATTGATGTTCAAGGGTCACCGAATGTGTCTCCTACACTGATTGGTGGTTGGGAATGGTGAATCTAACAACTGATGCATGGGCGTAGCTCAACCGAATGGTGCTCCAATGCTCCTCAAAGTGCTGAATATTGGTCCTCCATTTTGATAGGGCTTCGTTGCTTAACTCTAAAACTTCGTGGATCCTTTGCTTTTCATGGGAGAGTCTATATGTAGACTTCCCTCTCAGATCTAGAACTTTGGCTTCCTAGAGAAGCTTCAGTCCAGGTTGCATGTGACTGACCATCCCGGGTGAGGAGCATCAGTCCCAAACTGACATGGAAGGGGCAGTTAGGAGGATCTTAGGGAGTTCCTCACCAAAATCCTCCTATTATCCATGCAAAGGTGTAGTCAGACTACATGATCTAGGCCTGTATTCATGGCCAGACTATGTGTGACCCTAGCCGCTATCAGGTTCAGTGGCCAGGTGTGGCCACTGTAGTCTTCAATGGCCAGGTGTTTTGGCCGCTCTTCTTGAGAGTGACCAAGCCTGGATGGGGCAGAACTGCCCTGTTTGAGTGGTTAGGACCACTGCTTGCTCTTGGAGAGATCCAAGAGGGTTCATATGGTTTGTGGATGTGCCCATATGGGTAGTCTCCTAAACATGATGTATTTTAGGTGTCTACAGATGCCCCTTTTTGGGATGCGCTGTGAGAAAAACACAATGCGGAGCAAAAAAGTAGACCACCTAGGGCCATATTGTAGGTTGGATGATGATCATTGATCTGATCAACATAGGATGCCCCAGTCATGCGGGAGGGCATGAATCCTAGAATCATTGCTTCCAACAGAATGGAAGGCTTAAATTTGTGGAAGTTTGCACTCGCTCATCAAGCAATCGGGTAGCTTCAATACTACTATAGGTCCGAAGGGAGGGGAGCTACAAACTTAACTGTCATATTTGCTTTTTTTCCCTAGCAAAGGGTAAGCTTATGATAGTTGTTGGAAATGATTCATAAGATGAATGCAACTCTGGCATGATCGAGATGATATTTTGTCGACTTTGATTATGATTGTTGAAAATTTTTGACTACCCCCTCAAGCGACGAGTCGATGAGGAAAGGACAATTAATGAAGCGATGAGTCACTTGACCAAAATGAAATATTTGGACCTCTTTAGAGGGTTGCTCTATTGTTATAGAGTAGTTCCCATCCAGGTGTGACTTCAACCCTATTTGGTAATTGCACACCTTTATCCCATGGGGTGGTCCAGCCGTAATGGCCTTCTTAGGGAATCAAGGTGATAGCACTTCTGATTTAGCTTGTGTTGACTCACTATTTTTCTTATAGGAGAATTGAGATGCATCCTCACTCCCATGGGGTGGTCCGACTATTATAGCCTTCTTCGGGTTTGAAGGGAGATGTCTCAATTCTACCATAATTGTTTTACCCCAAGTGGCCTTATGGCAATTTGCCCATCTTGCCGAGTTGCATGGAGCGCTAGTCGCTGCAATCGCCAAGTGTATAGAACAAATAGCTGAGTACGAGGCTCATTTGGGTTTTGATTGTTTATTTTATTTTGGATTTTGAATTTTATGTTATTTTTGGATTTTGAATTTTATGATGTTTTTGGATTTTGATGTATGCAAATTTCTTTGGTATTTGTTGAAAATTTGGATGCCTTGGACCCATAGGTGCTTTTTATGGCCTATTTTGAAGTGCTTTGTGGTGACAATTTGGTGAAAATTTTCTTCATTTGTTGGCCATTGTTAGGTACAACAACCAATTGATGTGTCGTGTAGTTGCTAACAGTTTGGCGATGCGGCTGGCTAAGGTGCAATTTGGAAAAACAAAAGGAAAATTAGGGTTTTGAGTTGTCATTGTTGCTAGTTGTCAATTTGCTTTTGGAGCTCTGAGGTGGAAGAGACTACTCTGATTGGAACACTATTGATTGGATGCCATGGCTGAGCAGGGTGAGGCTTCGACAAGCAGAGGAGCTGGAGCTTTACGGGTACCTCTCTAAACCCTAACATCCTTTGTTATTATGGTAAAATGAACCTAATTAAGCAATTTTGGTAAATGAACCTCATTAACCATGTTGGCAATGAATTTCACCAGTAGTTAGGCTTCATTTAGGCTTTAGATAGATGGGTTTCTTTTAGTTTTGTTATTTTGTAATTTTTTTTGGTTTTTGGGCCTAGGAGGAATGTCGTTGGCATGTCGCCCATTGGCCACTACCGCTCAGAGTGGCTAGCTTGTAATGAAGTTGGCCGCTACTATGTCAATGACTAGTTTGAAACCCCAATGATCAAATTTTTGACCATTGGGATCTGGCCACTACCAGCTTCAATGGTCGAGTCATGGCCGCTCTTGGCATGAGCGACCAAGAAACTTTAGGCTTTATTTTTATTTTTTAATTTTTAGGCAAGTTAATTGATTTTTTTGAAATTTTGAGTTGCTTTTATGAAATTTTTGCATGATTAGGTGCATTTTATTTGTTTCTCATGTAGCCTTAGGGTAGTTTGATTGTATTTGCACCATTTGCCTATTTTATTGCATTGATATAGTTGTAGTGCATTGATTTAAGCTTTATTTTGCACTTTTAGATCTTGTCTACTCGGGCTCGAGACCCGACTCTACTCTATGATCTCTTGCATGAGATGCTTGACATGGAGTGGGCCTAGCTCAAGGCTCGTGGGCTCTAGTATATCACTGGCCTACCCATGATCATGTCATATCAGGCCTACTTGATGGCCCTAGCCCATCGATGGGACCCCAGGACCAACACCTTCCATCTTCCTACCGGTGAGATGACCATCACGTTGGAGGATGTCTACAGGATTCTCAGGGTGCCTTTTGATGGAGTGCCCATTGTTTCTTCCCCCACTACTGCATGGGGTGCTGTATTTGTGAGGGTCTTTGGGGAGCATGCCATTGCTACCTCCAAGGATACTCGCTCGAGGGGATCTCCATTTCTCATTGGTATGAGGTGGATGTCTTTTCTCGACTACATATCGTGTTGCTGATGGTTATCTACAATAGCCTTATACCTAACTACTCTAGATTGAGGTTCCCATGGAACCTCTTAGTGATGGTATAGGACCTGATTGATAGTGAGTAACCCATTATTTATGCCTAGGGGAGTGCACTACTAGTATAGTGCTATGATGAGCTGTACCATATTCAGCATCGTGGATGAGCTAGTATTGCATGTAGCTTGCTCCTTCAGGTCTAGGGATGGGAGCACATCAAGATTGATCACCCTAGAGGACTTCCCATGGAGATTGCTGATTTGGATAAGGATATCTAATGTTATGGATCTAGGTGGCCTAAGGCACTCGAGGAGCGCAAGAGCCGATGTCATGTAGGGGAGCTTTCCCACTATAGGGTGTCTCTGATAGGTTTATGGGCTGTTGATATCATATGGAGACCATATCATGAGTGTCCCTCTTGGGATGATCCTGCTAGTTTTATAGTGAGGACTCACCATGATCGATGGTTGATTGGTTGTAAGGTCGGTATCAAGGAGTTCTTCTATTATTCTAGGGTGCTCTGATAGTTTAGGATCTAGTAGGATGTTCCTCTCGAGTTGGTTGTCTATCATCAGATTATCATCGAGAAGAACCTTCCACCACCTTGAGTTATAGTAGTGCTTGAGGAGGATGACCCTCCTATAGTTGATCTTGGTGTGGTTGATGCTAGAGTGATAGAGGTGTACACCCTCTGGTGGGGTACATGACTATGGCATGGAGATGGCTACCTAGGGTGGTCTTTGGAGGAGGCTGAGGTAGAGGATCCTTATGGGCATCGAGTGTAGGCTCGGATAGATGAGTGGGGTAGGTAGAGAGTAGTAGAGTGTAGAGGAGTAGGTTGCCCTTGAGGAGGAGGAGGAGTTAGCTCCTGAGGAGCAGGATTCTCCCCTCTGGGCTTAGTTGCACCAGGTCGAGGTTGAGCTTCAGACATCCTAGATTTAGGTCTAGAAGTGGATGCCACTATTGCAGAGCTTCAGAGATAGCTTGCCCAGGTTACCATCGAGCATGATGAGGCTCGGAGCTAGATTGCACCACCTCCTACAGTGCCATAGGGACCTGGTGGTCTAGATCCAGGTGTGGAGATCTAGTGCTTACATGGATTGATGGTAGATGATTTGGTGAGTGCACCCAAGATGCTGCCTATATCCTGGCATTGGAGCATGAGGTCAGGCTCTAGGGAGACCATCTACTAGAGAGGCCTAGGAGGAGGGTCCCAGAGGACCGATCAGAGCACCTCATGATAGTCATCGGCTCGGTCGAGCCACAGGACTAGGTCTAGGATAGAGTACTAGGGGTGCTAGTTCTATACCACCTCCTAGAGGGGGAGGTGAGGATAGAGGTGATACTAGTGGTGCAGGCCACTCTTGAGCACTATGGCTTCTTAGATACTTGGTACCTCTTTTTGGGTGTAATGTCAGTCGACCTACATAGTTGTAGCCTTATTGGCACTTTTTGTACCTACATGTACTTATTTGGATACACTTTTATATGATATCTAGACTTTGAGACTCACCATGTGTGTATCTATTATTATTATGCTTTTATGTTTATGGATGTAGTATATGATTTTATGTGATGTGATGTGATGTGATGTGATGCTTTAGATGTTATGATGTGTATGTGTAGATGGATTATTTTATGATTTAATGCTATGTGGATCTTATGACTTATGTTTTATGATGTGTGGATGCTTAGCTAGCATGATCTAGATGATGATGATGGATGCATATATGGATGCAATGCTTATTGTTACATGCATGTTTGCTTTTGATGTGTTTGTATGCATCTAACCTTATGTTGTTATGATATGGAAAATGCAATGTTTTATGTTATACTGATGATCTAATGGAATGAACTTGTATGCTTTAACCACTTAAAACATAAGGTATGCATGTGATATGAGTTTAACAATCTAATGGGCGACACCATAGAATGTAAATCAATCATGAATAAATAATAACTCTTATAATAAGAATTAATCATTTACACCTTCCAATGTTAGATGATATGATGTGATATGTATCTTTCTTTATAAGCTTCTATAAATTAAAATATATCCCCAAAATAGTCAGTGGTCATCTAAATGTCATTGTTGACATTCATCCGGTATCTATCCTATTTCATGAACACCCTTTAATGAAAAAACCTCATAAATAAAGTTGATGATGATTTGTTGATGGCATGATTTGTTGTTATGAGGGGATTTTTGAGGTTTTCCATGAGACTCAAACACCCTAGTTACTCTATCAAAAAGTTGTATACTGACCATACAGAGCTTTTGAAGGATAAAGCTTTGTTATGCAGACCTAGATACTCATTATCCTTATGTGTGCAAATGAATATATTAGATAGAACATAAGCATACCCCAGTGCTAGGAGGGATTCATTCAACCCATTGTTGTATTGGGGATCCTCAAATGTTTATCTTGATCCTAAGTTGGACTTAGTTGGATTAGACCACTAGGCAATACAGGACACCTAAGGCTAGCTCTTCCACATGCAAATATTGGTCTGTACAAAAGCGAGATGCTAATGTGATAGACATATCATCATGCGTAAGGATACCTTACGACTCGTTTATGCTGAGAATTCTAGGGATTCAAGTTCAATACTCCCTTCTTTTCTTCATATTTATTTGGGATACTTGCTCATGATTTAGTGATGAAAATCACTATTTATTTTGATTTTTTTGTCTTTCTTTGAGCAAGGGATTTATGTAGTGATGATAATCACTTGTTTATTTTGTTTTTGAATTTTGCTTTGTTCAAGATTTTGCTTGTTTTGATTAAAGCAAGGGATTTCTTTGGGTAGGGGTGAACTTGTCCTTTTGCCAATTCTCAACATTTCCGAACCGGTCGCATAGGGGATGAGCAAGATAAAATTTTCACCTTAGGATACCTAATACCACTTTGTAGCATTCATATTTCCCTTGTTTCAACTAGGATTTTAGTGTTTTTATTAGTGATAGGATTCTGAAATATACCAGGTGCTATCAAAACTAAACCTCACCTATCAAAAGCAAAGATAACTTTCTACACAGTTTGATAAAACCACTAGGTATGGCTGAGTGACCAGAAAACCCTAGTATATCCCTTATAGCAATAGGAGGGGTTGTGTTGAAAAACATAGTTACACACATGGGTGATGGATGATGATGGATTTTGAAGATGCATGATTGAGGTACAAATATGGTGTCATTTGTAAGATTGCAAACATAAATGTATCTAATGCAAATGTAATGGATGCAAATGCCTAATGCAATGCAACTAAGTGAATGCAAAATGTGGAATGCTAATGCAAATGTTTTTGTATTTTTGATGCTTTCAATTGTTTTTGAGCTTTTGATTATTTTGAATGTTTTTGATATTTTGATTTTAAATTATTTTTGTGCTTTTCACATTTTGAATTTGACCAAAGGGCTTGAAGATGCCTTTGGAGATTTTTGTGATTTGACCAAAGGGCTTTAAGATGCCTTTGGAGCTTTTTGTGATTTGACCAAAGGGCTTTAAGATGCCTTTGGAGCTTTTTGTGATTTGACCAAAGGGCTTTAAGATGCCTTTGGAGCTTTTGTGATTTGACCAAAGGGCTTTAAGATGCCTTTGGAGCTTTTTGTGATTTGACCAAAGGGCTTTAAGATGCCTTTGGAGCTTTTTGTTTTTGCTTTTAATGTTTTTGATTTGTTTGGATTTTATGATTTCTATTGTTTTTGAAATTTTTGAAGTTATTTGAATGTTTTTGATATTTTGTTGTTTTATGTGTGAAATGCCTTCAGATGAATGATATTGAGGGGTTCTGGCTCCTCAACACCCTCTAGCATTGCTAGGTGATATGCCCCAGTCCCCATATTCTTCGAGATGATATAGGGACCTACCCAATTAGCCATAAATTTATCTCGTAGATGCGATGGATAGATTTGAGTTCTACTAGTTTTCTTTTAGCACAAGATCCCCAACCTTAAAGTCTCTCAGATGGACTCTACTGTTATAAGCTCATGTTAGATGGTCCTGGTAAATATGAAGGTGCTCAAGGGCATTGATGCATCGTTCATCCAAGAGGGTCAATTGATCCAGGTGAGCTTGTCATGCAGTGTCATCATTGATGAACTCTCTCAATGCGATGCACAATGTCAGAATCTCCAACTCTAAGGGCATAATGGCCTCAGTGCCATATACAAGTGAAAATGGTGTTGCCCTAGTGGGCATCCGTATACTAGTCCTGTAAGCCCATAATGCTAAAGGTAATTGTAGATGCCAATCCTTATGATTTTCTTTCATCATCTTCTTTAAGATGGCTACTATTGTCTTGTTTGAGGCTTCTACTTGCCCATTTGCCTATGGATAGTATGGTGTCACAAAACTGTGTTGAATGTTGTATCTGGTTGTTAGAGCTCGCACATTTTTGTTTTTGAATGATGGACCATTATCCGAGATTATCTTGAAGGGTACCCCAAAATGACAAATGATATTGTGAAGTATGAACTCCGTAATCCGAGGACCAATTTTTGAGGTTAAGGGGATCGCTTCCACCCATTTGGTGAAGTACTCAGTGGCCGTTAAGATGAATGTGTGCCAGCCCAAATATAGGGGAGAAATATTTCCAATCAGATCGAAACCCCACTGAGAAAATGGCCAAGCCACCTGAATGGGCTGTAAGGCCTGAGATGGCAAGTGCATCAGGTTTGCATGATGTTGACATTTGATACATTTCTTGACATACTCGCAACAATCCTTCTCCATGGTGGGCCAGTAGTAGCCCATTCAAAGGATGCGCTTGGCAATGGCCATGCCACTGAAGTGGCCACCACACGTACCATCGTGAGCTTGCAAAATCACCCAAGCTGATTCTTGGGGCTCTAAGCAATGTAGGAGAACTCCATCGTAGCTTCGATGATACAATATGCCTCCTAGAAAGACATATCTAGTCACCTTCTACTTGAATGCTCATCTCTCGGCATGCGATAGTCCTTGTGGGACAACTCCCAGTCTAAGGAAATATTGCAATTGGGATAGCCAATCCTGATAGGCTACGACCTCGATAGCTAAGATGACTTGTTCCTCCTGCAATTCGATTTGCACAAATGTATATTGAGAAACAACCTTGTGGTGAATAGTGGTACCATTCCCCATAGGACCCTGAGAGATCAAGGACCCCCAAGGTGCCTTCTTTAAGAAGTCTTTGGCTTTACAGAACCAGTCATGGTCTGGCTCTATATGGATCATGTTAACTGATTCCTTGTTATCAAAGGCCTCACATTGGATCATTGAATGTGAGAGCATTTTGATGTGAATGGTAGTGAAATCGGTAGATGGATTCTGAGGGATCAAGGATCCCAAAGATGCCATGGTGTCTACAAATCTATTTGATGAATGAGGGATTGCCTCGATGTCGTACCATTCTAGTTTGGCTAGATATGTGTCAACAAGCTCCTTGTAAGCTTTCAGGATTGGATCCCGACATTGAAATAGTCCTTTGACCTGGTTGACTATGAGGAGGGAGTCATCAAAGATATTTAGCCTCTTGATGTTCATGGTGATGGTTGTTTGGAGACCCAAGATTAGGGCTTCGTATTCGGTGTTGTTATTGGTGCAAGGGAAGTCTAGCTTGAATGACAAGGGCATTGGAGCTCCTTATGGCATGAAAAAGACAATCCTTGCACCGCCTCCTTGCTCACACTTCGAACCATCGAAGAACAAAGTCATGTCTACTTCATTTTTTGGTTCTTCAGGTTTGGGTGCTTCTAATAGTGCAAAGACCACATCATCAAGAAGTTCTATGGTAAGGGGCCTACTATTCTGGAGAGGTACCTCAGCCAACTGATCAGCTATGACTTGTCCCTTGATGGAATTTTGGCTTATGAATTCCAAATCAAATTCTATCAGTAGCATGATCCACTTTGCAGTACGTGTATTATGATATATCTTGCTCATCATATACTACAAAGGATTTTTCTTGGATATTACATATGTCGTATGGCTCAACATGTAGTGGTACAATTTCTTGGTTGCAAAGACCACCGCTAAGCACAACTTCTCTACGTATGTGTATCCAATTTTGTAGCTCACCAGGGTGTGGCTAATATAATATATCGCTTGCTCTTTGTCTTGCACATTCTTTTGAGCCAACATGGTGCCCAAAGCAAAATCTATAGTGGATATATATAACAAGAATGGCACGTCTGGCCTTGGTGGAGCTAGAACTGGTGGCATTGCCAGGTACTCTTTGATCTCAGCAAAGGCTTGTTGACATTCTTCATCCCATTGGAATGGAACTCCCTTGTGTAGTAGTCGATTCATGGGTCGACATTTGTCTGATAGTTGTGTGATAAATCACTTTATGGATGCTACTTTGCCCTGTAAGCTTCTTAGTTCTTTGATGTTTGTGGGTGGAGCCATTTCTAGGATAGCCTTTACCTTTTTTGGGTCTACCTCGATGCCTCGTTTAGAAATGATGAATCCCAAGAGTTTTCCAGAAGTCATGCCAAAGACGCATTTCTTGGGATTCAACCTGACATTGTGCTCAATCAGGTGATCAAAGACCTTTGTGAGGGTCTCAACATGCTCTTCACGTAGCAATGACTTGGCTAGAAAATCATCGATGTAGTCTTCCAAAATCGTGTGCATGTAGTCATGGAAAATGTATGTCATAGCCCACTGATATGTGGCACCAACATTTTTAAGGCCAAACGACATCACTTTGTAGCAGAATGTCCCCCATGGAGTGGTGAACACGGTTTTATGCTGGTCTTCAGGTTTAATCTGAATCTGATTGTAACCAGAAAAATCATCCATTAGGGAGAGCATCTCATGACCTACAGTTGCATCTACAAGAGCATCTATGTTGGGCAATGGGAATGAATCCTTTGGGGTTGCCTTGTTGAGATCCCTGAAGTCCATGCAAATGCAGACTCTTCCATCAGGTTTTCCTATGGGCACCATGTTTGATACCCACTCTGGATAGTCGATGGGAATAATAAAGACTACATCCAACAGTTTTTGCAACTCATTTTTAACCATCAAAGTGATGGTTGGATGCATCTTTCTAAGTTTTTGCTTGATCGACCTCTTCGTAGGGTCTATCGATAGGTTGTGGACAACCAACTTTGGATCTAGCCCCGACATGTCTTTGTAGGTCCAAGCAAAGAGATTTGGTCTCTCTCTCAGTAGAGGAATTATGATGGCTTGTTCTTCTGGAGATAGGCTTTCTCCGAACTTGACTTTCTTTGGTTGAGAGGGATCATTGCTGATGTCCACCTCGAAAGTCTCCTCTATTGCCATATGGGACCCATCCTCAAGCTGGTGAGGAGTGGGGATTAAATGAATGTCATCTGCTAGATTTATAGTTCCTACTGACTCAGGGTCGAGACCAGTGAGATAGACATCATGGGCACAACCTGATGCAAAATGGAATGGTTGCAACATCTCTTCATTAGGGAAGAAATCCTCAGGCTCTAAGGGTGAATCAGCATGATCCCAATCAATAGCATCTAGATTAAGACACAATGGTTTTCCTAGATCTACTGGGTTATGGAGTGGAGTGGTCAAATCAATGGAGATCATGTTGATGGATGGAATGGGATCTCTAGGACCACGTGGGTGGAACTCTATATCTTGGGTGTGCCTTCCATACTCGTGATGAGGCTCTAGGGGCATAAGGATCTCAGGATTTGGTCTATGGACAAACAAGATGATGGGGTCATTTGGCAGTAGCTGCTCTCTAAAGGTGGGTGGATTCGGGTTGACCATGTGATGGATGGCATCCAGGTTTATTGGTCTCCCTAGGAAGTGAAGGTTGTGGTCTATGGTGCAAAGTAACGCTTCTCGTTCAACAAGCATATTGACTTGTTGGAGGTGAAGCTCAAGGTAGGCCCTTTCGGCTTCATTCCCAAGGTCATCATTGCTTGTGGGAGAACCCTCATTCCTACCTATGGGGGTTGGGCACTAATTTTCCTACTGATGCCTAAGATAGGCCATTTTGGTTTCATCTTCAAAGTCATCATCGCTTATCCAAAAGCCATTGGCATTGGTTTTTGGTCCTAGGATGGGCTAGTGGTTGGCTTGCTGATGCCCTAGGTAGGCCATATCAGTCTCATCTTCATAGTTATCATCACTTATGAAGAAACCATTGGCATTTACTATGGGCCCTACCATTTGGCATGCATGTCTTATGAAGGCCATCTCAGTTGAATCTTCTGTATCGTAGCCACTCTCGTTCGACATGTATCCACCCTCATCTGAGATGCATTCGCTTTCATCTGATATGTAACCACTTTCTGTATGGCCTATCCAAGCAAGGTTTTGCACATACCGAGGCCCATGGTAGGCCAAGCTGGTCCCATCTTCGTCCTCACTTGGAACATAATCATACTCCTCCTGCTCATAGCCATGCATTGGCTCCTCCTCCCATAGGATGGCTCCTGATGGGGGTGCTTCAGGAGAAGATTCAGGGTGGTATACCTCTGGTGGTGTGATATTGACCATCGACACCCATTCATCACCCCAAAGGTTTCTATGTGGGGGGTGATAGGGGTTCCAGTCGATGTCCTCCTCGAACCCAATGCTTAGCCTATCTAAGGCTACTTCTAGAGAATCATCATGGCTCTACATTTGATAGCCCAAACCACACCTATCAGTAGGTAGTTGGTACTGTGGCTGGAAGGGCAGTCATCACCCTTGCTCATATAGGCCTAAGCCATAGCCTTGTGAATAAGTGAAATTCACGATATTGCCTTAAGGGCATTTACGTGCAATTTATATCAATTATAAAGCATTAAAAGGAAATATGGCATAAACATGTAATCTACTTGAAATAAAACAACATAGAAAATAAATATAATAAAATTCTCTATCTATTCATTCACAAAAGTGTTTCAAACCAGATTACAAAAATTCCCCTTTGAGGGCTTTAAAAATTGATACATTTCGTTGCAATTTCCCAAGGGATCTAGTCCCTTGGAAGGAGGCTTTTAAGTCGATAAAACAATAATGTTGTGAATTACTGCTTCCCACACTCGATAGCTATTGTTGGAATGACAAGATTATGCCTCCTTATATCCTCCTCTTTCCTAGCATTCCTATTCCTGAAGACAAGGGATTGAAAGGGGGTTAGTAGCACCTATGTTATAGAAGAAACCCATAAAACCATAAAAGAAGAGCATATTCTACAATAATAAAAGGTGATCTACATGCATGAAAAATGATCTATATTAAGCATAAACATGTTATTTATTAATAGAAATATAAATAATCAAATTTGGAAGCAAGATCTAAGGTGAAACTATGTAGAAATGGTGACCGTTCCTGGGTGAGCCAGATAAACCTGCAACATTGGGGACCTCAAATCCAACATCAAAACTGCTCCAAATTGCACCAAATTTGGACCAGAGGTTCATCTAGGCATCCTAAAGGGGTCTATGGAGGAATTTATATGAAATTCCAACCTATTTTTTTGTTGTCCCTAGGTATGCCGTGGACATACTACTGACCATCCCTAGGTGGGATGGTTATAAAACTACCTTAGTTTTGCCACCTATGGTTGTGGGAATTGGTCCAAAACTTGGGTAGGGGTGTTTTCGATAGATGGGACCAAAAAATGCTTTAATTTGGCTGATTTGGAATTAGTGGATCGAGCCTATTACCCCTGAAATCACCTTCTAATGGAAGAGGGTTTCAAGGCCAAATGTGAGCAAAGTTTGGTTTGCAAAAGGTTGGGGATAAGTGGGGATAGAATTGGGAAGCACTTCATTGCTTCAATGCTCATTCTCTTCCCCAGAATTTGGAGTTTGAAGCTCATGTTATAGCCCAAAAGGGCATCTAGATCAAAAGGGCATGTCTTCCATGTGAGGCAAGTTTCGCCATGTGTCCTAATTGCATCATGGGGTGATTGGGAGAAGGTTGCCCCTTTGGGTGCTCCCAATCAACTTTCCCACTATCCATTAGAATGTTCACAATCAATTTTAGGTGATTGGATGCACTAATGGCAGTCTTTGATTGCCATTTAGCACATACTTTGACTTTTTAAAAGGTCCAGTTAGGGGTCATCCCACCTAGATATGGTTGTTGATGGTCGTCCCTGGGTGGGACGGTCACTAAATGTGACCATCCTTGGATGGGACGGTCACCAGTAGGAGCCCCAAAATTGCCCCAGATTACTAGGAACCCTCCAAACTGAGTTTTGGAGGCTTTTGGAAGCCTTTTTCTAGCCTACAGGGGTGCCTAACAAGGCCATATGATGTTTATAAGAGGGCATATGTAATGCACTGATAGTATTATCTAATTTACATGATTTAGGTGTCTACAAATACCCCATTTTTGGGATGTGTGATGTGAAACAAAGCGTTGAGCAAAAATAGATCACTAAATAATTGAATGATAAAGGTTTTTTATTAACTTCATCAACTTTGGATGCCTCCATTGTGGAAAAGCATACATTATTGGAATCCTTTCTATTGATGTAGTCGAAGAATCAATTGCAGGTATACCTTTCAGCTGTGCTATAATATCATTCTTATGGGGCTTAGGGCATATTAGGTCTTGGTGCCTTGTATTATTGTAAACCTTTACATGGGTTAATTCTCAAGGTTTCAAGGAGGTCAAGCCTATTTAATTTTCTTCTTATGTTGTTTCTTTGCCCCAGCATGGGCTTGCAAATTTATCTCTAGCCAAGATTCTTTTGAATGCATGGAATTTACACTTCTGAGTGTTTAAATGTTGTTTCGATTTATAATTTCATTATGATGACTACCCCCTCAAGTAACTATTCGATGAGGGCATGACAAATTCTAAAGCGATGATTCACTTGACACATATGACTTAATTGGGGTAACTCTTTATTTTGCCCATGGTACTATATACATGTTTGGAGGTGATTTTCGATTGTTTTGATGAATAGTTTTGGAGGCAAAAGGCCCAATATCTCATTCCTGTGGGGTGGTCCAAACATGGATGCTTTCTTGGGGGGTAAAATAGAGTATTTTTATGCATCCAAAATTATTATAGGTTCAGTCTATATCCCTCTCATTTTCTAGCCCATTCTGCCTTGTTTTTGGTGGGTTTTTGGCCCATTGTTTGATATTTTTGATGTTTTTAAGTGCAATTTTCTTGTAAATATCCTAGGGGGGGTGATAGCAATATTTTTGAGAGTCCCAAGGTGGGACGGCCAGACAAAAGTGTGCTCGTCCCACCCAGGAGCAGTCGGCTTCTTATGGAGCTATAAAAGGCCAAAAAGGGCCATTTTAGCTCATTTGTGCAACTTTCTTGGAGAATTTGGAGATGAGAGGAGGTAGGAGAGATTTTCCTGAAGTGGAGAACTAAAAAAATCTCAATACACAACATGAGACAACCAGTGGACACGTTGGGCGGTGGAGCTAGTGCGAAACGGGTATGGATTACATGCTTCCTCTGCCCTATTTTATTGTATTTTTGTAATTTCTGCTATAATTTCATGACTACAGCCCTACCCAAAGTTAATAAATCCTAGGATGACTAAAATTTATGACATGTATCTTTTATTTATGTTTTATTTGCAAAACATTAGAATAAAATACCATTTTTTTGTGTTTTTTAAGGTTTTTAGGGCATTTTAAGGGTCAAATTGACCTTATTTTACCCTGATTTGGGGACCGTCCCTCTGAGATACAGTCACTGGTGGCCATACTTGTGTGGTATGACTACTAAATTAGTGACTGTACCTGGGTGGGATGGCCAAAAATTGGGCCAAAAGGGCCCTTTATGTGTTTTTTTAGTGTTTTATAGCAAAATTATGTTGTTTTAGGGCCTTTTTGACACCTTGATTTTCATGAGTAGATAGTTAGGATTTGGTATAGGGTACCAAGTCTATTTTAGGTCACTAGAGACCATTATACTACTACAGACTGGTGTTGGCTCGATGCTATCGGTCTAAAGTAAGTTACGTGATTAGATCCCGTGGTGGGAGACTGCGCCTATCTAACTGCTTTGATAGACCTATGGGACCCTCGCACTAACACTTTCCATTTAGCTATAGGGGATATGATAGTGAAACTAGAGGATGTATATCAAATATTGCATATTCCTATAGAGGGGTACTAGATAGTATCTTCTTCGACAAAGCAGTGAGAGGCCATAGTGCAGAGGTACTTTGGAGCCTGCTAGGAGGATGTATTGATTGATCTTCCCAGCGGAGGGATTCTAGTGAATAGATGGTATCAGGAGGGCGTGCTTGGAATTAGGCACACATTTTTGATGACCTTGATTAGCAACATGTTGCTACCCAACTCTTCGAGAGCTAGGTTCCCATGGAACCTAATAGAGCTGGTCTTTACTCTAGTGGATTGCATAGAGGATGAGCCCATAATTATGGCTTGGGGTCCTACTTTATTGGCATAGCTATATGATGAGATGTATGTGATCTTCTCACATGGACAGAAGGGCTTGGGCTACAAATTTCTGCTACAATCTTGGGCTTGGTAGCACATTACAGTAGAGAGACCATGGGGACTACCATGGTCCACTCAAGCGGAGCTACTAGGCAGGGAGATTGGTTATGGGGAGCTATGGAAGAGGTCATAGGAGTCAATACATAGCCGATGATATTCTTGGGAGGTAGGGCACTATGTAGAGGCTTTTGCATGGCTTAGGGTAGTAGATATCAAGTGGAGACCCTACAGGGATTGTCTTGATTGGATGGAGGCTGAGACACATCTACACCAATTTTGACGAGGTGGATGGTTGATAGGGCAAAATGGCATAGAACAGGAGTACTTCTCTTATGATAATGTGCTACAATAGTTTAGGCTACGCCAAGGGCTACCCAGGGAGCGGATGGTATATCATCATCATGGAGATGAGAGGACTCTACCATGGCCTATGGTAGAGGACTTGGGAGATGAGTCAGATCCTGAGGTGGTATTTTCTAATTTAGATGATACGAGCACTACAGAGGAGTAAGACATGGTGGGTCATATAGAAGTGGTGGGGGAGGGACCACTAGCAGGGGATGTAGCTGTCAAGGGAGCGGATATAGCTAGGGATGCTTTGAATGAGGAGGGTCAGGATGAGTCTCCATATGATGAGGAGGTATACACAGGTGAGTGAGTTGTGCGTCAGTGTGTGTCAGTGGATAGGGTGGACCTGATATATGTATAGGATCTAGTGGGCTTTGATGAGGGAGACTTGGGGGATCAGGGTATGCAGGCACAACTAGCAACATGAGATGCTATGATTGCAAAGATGTAGAGTGATCGGGTATTACTATGAGTGTAGGTGTAGAGTGAATAGGTTGAGATGGAGAGGTAGGCAGTAGTGATAGCTACACTTTATGCATAGGTAAGTGGATATGACCCTCGCTATGGGGAGTCCAGCAGTGGTGATCTAGCTAGGGTGTAGGAGGAGATAACACATCTCTAGGTTTTGGTGGTGACCTATCAGATTAGGTGTTGAGAGGAGTGCACATATATGGATATGATGGAGGATGAGATAGTGCATTATAAGGGGCACATACCAAATATGGCATTAGCCATTGGATCACAACATAGCCACGGGAGTAGGACGGGACACTCTTCTACTTGAATGAGGACTTCGAGCACTTCTTGGAGGATGGAGGTATCTGGAGGTAGTAGATCAGGGGGTAGCAGGTCTGGGAGCTCATGATAGACTCATACTGAGACTAGAAAAAATATTCGAGGTACCATTCTTGTGTGATCATGGTCAACAGACTATGATGGTTCTTTTTGGACTTTTTGGGTTGTGAAGTTGGATGACTCGCTTTTATTGTAGCCTACGGGTAGTTTATGGACTATGATGTAGTTTTTTGGATTTTTACATATAGATATATATGTATGACTTTGCTTTTATCATTATGTCATATTTTACTACTTTATGATATGAATGCAATGCTTATATTTGTTGTATGACGTTATGATGGATATCTAACATGGATGCATGTATTTATCCGATGATGTAATTTGATGATATATAGATGTGGATGATTTATTTATATGCTTTTGTAAATAAAAATATATGCATAAAATAGTCAGTGGTCGTATAAATATTATTGCTAATATTTAACCGGTATCTATCCTAGCTCATTAACATCACTTAATGAAAAAAAAGTGTAAATGTGTAAGATTGTAAGTAATGATTGATTAGATTTAATTTTGTATGATGGATTTGTGATGACTTTTTGACGCATTATTTTTTAGCACCATAGACTATACAAAATGTATCTTGATTTATTTCATGTTATTATAACACTTTATTTTATGGAAATTGTAATTTTGACAAACATGTGATAGCATGATGTAAAATGAAATGGACAATGTAATGTGATATGATATTATTTGATAGTTTTGAAGAGACTCAAACACTCTAGTTACCTAATAAAAAGTTATATACTAACTATACAATATATTTTGACAAAGTATGCACCTACTAAGATAACCAAGTTAAATCCAAACATAGAGTGACGGCGTGCCAGACCAGATGGTGCAAACGAAATTGATATAAAAATGCTAAGTCCTACGAATGCGAGAAAGCAATGCACGAAGGAAACGACGCATAGATGAGATGTAAGCAAACAAAGACAAAGTGGGGCATATTTTATTAATTTTTCTTTCAATTTGGTTACAATACTTCCCCCATTTAGGTCTCAGAATATTTGATACAGTTCGTTACATCAATGGATGGTACGCTTCCAATGTCTTTCGCGTGCCTCACATTAGAAATGGGTGGGCCAAATTTTGTCACTGGTTGTTTCCATGTGTTCATGTGTTCCTTGCTGCCCATCCGATGTTCCTGGTGGTGAGATCCTACATATAGATAAATAGCAAATAGTTAATAGCATATGCGGATAGAGGGAAAACATGCAATCCCCAAGGCCTCCGGCTAGTTAGTATATAAAATAGCAAAACGATGGTCAAAACATGTCATAATGAACCCAAAATTTGACAAGGGGATAAAAACATCATCAGGGACACATTGCAAAAATAGCAATCAAAAATCATGTATATATTTCTAATCGCTTCGGGGTGGGATGATTAGGACTATCACAAAGCATGCAAAGGTGACCTCCCAAATGTCCTGTCCAGAGGCATCCAAAATTCCTGCAAACTTGGGGTTAGACAAAAGGGGGCATTTTGGGATGACCTAGAAGGTCATATTTGGCATATTCTATCCAGATTGTCATGTATCTGAAGGCGCTCCTTGTATGTTAGTAAACACGTAAAATGATAAAAACAAGGTCACAACAGGTCAGAATGCAGTGAAACTTGAATAGAAGCATCATTAAATCAAATAGAATAGAATGCAAAAAGAATAGTGAAGAAAGCATTCATATATTTCCAATCATTCTGGGGTGGGTCGATTAGGACTGCAGCAGTTTGGGGGGCACCCAAGGGCAGGACGCCCATCGTTTGGGGTCTGGTTTTGATACGAATCCACTTGGGATGGGTCAAAAATCTCCTAGGGGGTTGTGTCAGCAAATTTGGTATGGGATTGTGGCTGATTTATTGGGTTTTGGGTCAAGATTGTGTTCTTAGCGTTCACCCGATAACCTCTCTTCCAAAAGAGAAATTATGAATGTAAGAAGCGCAAAAGGGATTGTGGGTATAATTTGGCAGCACTCCGTTGCTCCAAATTCTCCAACTCTATCCCCTTTTTTAGGCTGAGGATGCTCACCATTTTACAGACTTTAGGGGTCTCCTTTGAATGTGCATGTGAGGGCACCA
Source organism: Wollemia nobilis (assembly GCA_028583015.1). NCBI lineage: Eukaryota > Viridiplantae > Streptophyta > Pinopsida > Araucariales > Araucariaceae > Wollemia > Wollemia nobilis. The sequence goes on along the minus strand of JAQPPZ010016829.1, from coordinate 3,620,186 downwards.
CTTGGCTTGTCATGCCTTTTTGGGGGGAGAGAATATTCCTCCTTGATTTAGAGTCTCTTTGCATGATGCCTCCATGATCAGTGCATGCTTGACTGAAGTCCCTCTCTCAGATTTGAAATCGTTCCTCATAGTTGCATACTCTGAAGGCACAGTTGAGTGGCAAATCTGGGTTGCCATTTGTCAAGGTTTGAATTTTTGCCAGTCAAACCTGCTATTCGGCCCACCCTAGGACGATCACTGCTAATTGTCCTATGGTGGGATGAATAGGATTCTAATCATCCCGGGGTGGGACGAATAGGGAGCAAAGTGCTTAAAAGGTGCCAAATTGACCTTTGACCTTCCAAAACTAATTTGGGAGTGGTTAGGACTACTTTTTAATCCATTTAGGCTACCCTAGGGGTGTGTATGCCACTTCGATCAGTGCTTGTAGTCACATAATCGGATTAGTGTTGTTTTGGTGTCTAAAGATGCCCATTTTTGGGATGCGCTGTGTGTGGCGCAGTGCTGAGCAAAAATAGATGACCAAAGCACTAAATGATTAGGTTTTCTTAGTAACCTAACCAACTTTTGATGCCCCAAGTATGGAAAGGGCACTCATTCTTAAATCCTTGCTTCTGATGAGCTAAGGAGCTTAACTCAAGTGTAACCTTTTTTGTGAGGTGTACTCGATCTTGGACATTGTTTAGACATGAATAGGCAAAGGGCACAACCTTTTGTCTAAGGAACCTTGTCTTCATGCTTCCATAACATCAAGTGTTTGATCAACTTGTGATTATTGCTTGTTTGCTGCCCCAAGCAGGAGCGTGATTATCTTTGTCAATGATTCTTTGAATGCATGCCATTTCCTTGATCAGGTGTGTATTTGTTGATTTGGTGACTAAGTGTGACTACCCCCTCAAGCGACGAACCGATGAGGGAATGACTAAAATGAAAAAAGTGATGAGTTGCTTGACCCAAGATGACTTTTGTAATGGTGCCTTCAGTTGTTTTTCGTTGAACGCTTATGTAGTTTCCCAACAATCTGACCTATTTTTGGTGGGTTTTGACCCTTTTTTGTGATGCCGATTGGGGTTGAAATTGTCAAAAATCCATCCTCCCATGGAGTGGTCCGGCTATGGTAGCCTTATTAGGGAGTAGGATAGTGATAATTTGTGGTCCCGACGTCAGTTTTACATGCCAAAAATTTCAAGTGCAAAGGCACCTTTATTTGGCAGAGTTATTAATGTTTTTGTGCATTTTTTGGATTTGTTTTGTTGCTTTATTTCTTGCTCTGTAATCGTCCCAAGGTGAGATGAATACCAAGTTTTTAATCATCCCAGGGTTGTACGAGTGCTAACTAGAGTGCTCATCCTAGGGTGGAATGGTTACAGGCCTAAGAGCCTTTATAAGGGCCAAAACTAGGTTTTGGGCTCATTTGCAATCTTTTTTTTTTGGCGATTTGGAGCTGTGAGGAGGAGTGCGAGTTTGCGTAGCGGAGCGCTGCCAAAATTTTACGGACACCATGAGTGCAAGGACCAGATATTCGAGTGGCGAAGCCAAGGCAAGACCGGTAGGTGCTCCTTCTCTCTGATTTATTGGTTTTTGTTTTGTTCACACTTTAAGGTTAAAAACCCTAGTATGAGTTTTATGTTTTTATTTGCTTTTTTTGTTCACACTTTAGGTTAAAAACCGTAGTATGAGTTTATGTTTTTTTTTGTTCACCCTTTAGGTTAAAAATCGTAGTATGAGTTTTATGTTTTTAATTGATTTTTTTGTTCACACTTAAGGTTAAAAACCCTAGTATAGTTTTATGTTATATTTGATTTTTTTGTTCACTCTTAAGGTTAAAAACCCTAGTATGATTGTTTTTGTTTTATTGTTTTTTTGTTCATACTTAAGGTTAAAAACCCTAGGTTGATTTTGTTTGATTTTTTTGTTCACACTAATGTTGAAACCCTAGGATGAATTTATTTTATTGCATTTTTGTTCTTGATTGTATAGTTTATTTGATTGATCTGTACTTTGGCTGTACAGTTTTGTACTTTTATTTATTTATTTTTTGTACTTTTTTTTTTACTGTACAGTTTATTTGATTGATCTGTACTTTGGCTGTATAGTTCTGTACTTTTATTTTTTATTGTACTTTGTTTTTTTTTTGAACATTTTATTTGATTGATCTGTACTGTTGTTGTACAATTTTTCTATACTTTTGTTTTTCCTGTACTTTGTTTTTTGTCTATACAGTTTATTTGAATGTTTTTGTTAAATTAAGGTTGAAACCCTAATTTGTTTTTTGTTGTGTTATTGTGTTTGTGTTTTACAGGTTGTTAGGAGTGGGCACCGCCAGCTGACTATTTTCTCTGATGCCCAGGAGGCACTGACAGTTGCAGATTGGGAGTGTCTTGATGCCCTTGATCTCAAGAAGGTGACATGTTTGGAGCCTGTGGTGGGGGATCGGGCATATCTAATTGCCTTGATCAATTTGTGGGATCCCCACACCAGCACCTTTCATATCCAAATAGGGTATATGATGGTTACTTTGGAGGACGTGTATCAGATTCTATGGATTTTGATAGATGGACTACCCATTTGGATGATTCCTCATAATCAGTGAACAATGGTGCTGACATGGTGCTTTGGGCAGGCAACGCAGATGGGGGTGGATAGGTCTATGGAGAGGGCAAAGGCAGACTACCTGATTGGCAAGATTTTGGTGCAGTGTTGGCTAAATAAGGCATTTTGGGGGTGAGGCATGCCTTGCTCATGACCCTCATCTCCAACATACTACTTCCTAACTCCTCAGGTGTGAGGTTCCATTGGAACCTGCTTGAGGTGATGCTCAGACTAGTGAAGTGTCTAACAATAGTGCCACTTATTATGAGGTGGGATCAAAAAATATTGGCATAGCTTTATGACAAGTTGTATGAGGTCCACTTTTGAAGATAGAAGAGGATCGGGTGCAACTATCTTTTGCAATGTTGGGGGTGGCAACACATAGCTGTGGAGCAGTCGCAGGGGTTTCCTTGGACCACTCGGGGTGAGATGGTGGACAAGGAGATTGGATATGTCACATTATGGTGGGGGTCAGATGAGCATGGCCAAAGTCAGTGGTGGGCAGGTGTCATAGGGCACTATACTAATTCCTTCTCGCGTCTTGATCTAGGGGAGGTGTTCTGGAGGCCATACCATGACTATCCAGCCTATCCTGAGGCTAGAGAGTGGCTCCGATGGGTGTGCGAGAGGATATGGTTGATCGAGCAACATGGAATAGAGCAGGAGTACTTCCCATATGTTTGGGTAACTCGATAGTTTGGGGTGTGCCAGGTATTTCCTGGTGAGCCCTTGATCTATCGATGTTAGGGTGACGAGAGGACTCTATCCTGGCCAATTATTTAGCCACTAGGTGAGGAGTCTAATGTAGTGGTGGATGTCCCCAACATGGACAATATTGGGGTGACTATAGAGTATGACCAATGGTGGACGATGCGGCGATGGTGAGGTGAGGGGCCTCTAGAAGGTCCAGATGTGATAGCTACAGGCATTGGGGGTGCGGAGGCACCGATGGAGGTTTGTGGGGCTCCACTCAATGATGTGGATATGGTGGAGGTAGATGACTTCACTGGGGATGATTTAGAGGTTTTGATGCAATCGGATACACAGGACATCCCAGAGTAGTGGGTTCTGGGGTAGCATGCCTGGAGATGACCATGCCTCAGGAAGTCCTAGGGGATATGGAGGTGAGGTTTCATGCTGAGATAGCATGATTGGGGGATCTACTATGGAGAGGGGATGAGGAGCATAGAGTCAAGAGGAATTCCCTACGGGCTTAGTTGGCATAGTGGGATGACGCATTGGTTGTGTACCATCAGCAATATATGGAGTGGGATCAGTGCCAGGTGGAGTTGGAGGCTGAGATTATCTGCCTCGATGGACAGTTACCTAAGCTCACTGGAGGAGGATCATCACGTCGTACGAGAGACAGTGAGACTAAGCAGTCTTCATCCTATCATTGCAAGCGGGTGGATGAGGGTAGTGTTAGTGGGGATGATGCAAGGGCTAGTAGCAACCACCCTGAGAGGTCCCATAGGACCCACACCACTGGGGGTAGTTCCAATCACACCGATCCTATGTGATCATAGTGGCCGACTCCTTAGGATTTGGGGATTTTGAGTTTTTAATTTTTTTGCGAGGTCAGAGGACCGTTTTATTGTAGCCTGAGGGCATTTTTGACTTAATATATATATAACTCTCTTTTTGGATTATTTACTTGTTATGGTTTATTGATTTTTTATGCACATTTATTAATTTTGATGTATGCATATGTTATTATGAATGCGAATGTTTCTGACTATATGGATGTATGCATATGGAATGAATGGAATGATTTGTTGGTATGCAGGTGGTGGCACCATAAACTATACAAGATTAACTATATTTCTATACTATGTGATTGATTTATGAAATCCCACCATGATCGCCACTGAAATCCAAACGTAGGGTGACGGCGTGCCAGACCAGATGGTGCAAACGAAATTGATATAAAAATGCTAAGTCCTACGAATGCGAGAAAGCAATGCACGAAGGAAACGATGCATAGATGAGATGTAAGCAAACAAAGACAAAGCGGGGCCTATTTTATTAATGTTGCTTTCGATTTGGTTACAATACGTCCCCCTTTAGGGCTCAGAACATTTGATATAGTTCGTTACATCAACGGATGGTACGCTTCCAATGTCTTCCGCGTGCCTCACATTCGAAATGGGCGGGCCAAAGGTTGCCGCCGCTTGTGTCCATGTGTTCATGTGTTCCTTGCTGCCCCTCCGGTGTTCCTAGTGGTGAGATCCTACGTACAGAGAAACAGCAAATAGTTAATAGCATATGCGGATAGAGGGAAAACATGCAATCCCTAGGGCCTCCGGCTAGTGAATACATAAAATAGCAAAACGATGGTCAAAACATGTCATAATGAACCCAAAATTTGAAAGAGGCATAAAAACATCATCAGGGACACATTGCAAAAAGAACAGTTAGGAAATCATGCATGGATTTCTAATCGCTCCGGGGTGGGACGATTAGGACTATCACAAAGCATGCAAAGGTGACCTTGCAAATGTCCTATCCAGAGGCCTCCAAAATTCTTGCAAACTTGGGGTTAGACAAAAGGGGGCATTTTGGGACGACCCAGAAGGTCAGATTTGGCAGATTCTGCCCAGATTGTCCCGTATCCGAAGGCGCTCCCTGTATGTTAGTAAACACGTAAAATGATAAAAACAAGGTCAAAACAGGTCAGAATGCAGTGAAACTTGAACAAAAGCATCAGTAAATCAAATAGAACAGAATGCAAAAATAATAGTGAAGAAAGCATTCATATATTTCTAATCATTCCGGGGTGGGACGATTAGGACTACAGTAGTTTGGGGGGCGCCCGGGGGCAGGACGCCCACCGTTTGGGGTCTGGTTTTGATACCAATCCACTTGGGATGGGTCCAAAACCTCCTAGGGGGTTGTGTCAATGAATTTGGTGTGGGATTGTGGCCGATTGCTTGGGTTTTGGGTCGGGATTGCGTTCTTAGTGTTCACCCGATAACCTCTCTTCCAAAAGAGAAATTAGGGATGTAAGAAGCACAAAAGGGATTGTGGGTATAATTTGGCAGCACTCCGTTGCTCCAAATGCTCCAGCTCTCTCCTTTTTTGGGGTGAGGATGCTCACCCTTTTATAGACTTCAGGGGTCTCCTTTGAATGCGCATGCGAGGGCGCCACTTGGCTTGCCATGCCTTTTGGGGGAGAGAAGATTCCTCCCTGATTTAGAGTCTCCTTGCATGAGGCCTCCATGATCAGGGCATGCTTGACTGAAGTCCCTCTCTCTGATTTGAAACCATTCCTCGCAATTGCATGCCCTGAAGGCATAGTTGAGTGGCAGATCTAGGTTGCCATTTGTCAAGGTTTGACTTTTTTCCAGTCAAACCTGCTATTCGTCCCACCCTGGGACGATCGTTGCTAATCGTCCCGGGGTGGGACGAATAGGATTCTAATCGTCCCAGGGTGGGACGAATAGGGAGCAAAGTGCTTAAAAGGTGCCAAATTGACCTCTGACCTTCCAAAACTGATTTGGGAGTGGTTAGGACCACTGTTTAACCTCTAGGGGCTGCCCTAGGGGGTATGTATGCCAATTCGATCAGTGCTTGTAGTCACATAATCGGATTGGTGCTGTTTTGGTGTCTACAGATGCCCCTTTTTGGGATGCGCTATGTGTGGCACAGTGCTGAGCAAAAATAGATGACCAAAGCACTCAATGATTAGGGTTTCTTAGTAACCTAACCAAATTTTGATGCCCCAAGTATGGAAAGGGCACGCATTCTTGAATCCTTGCTTCTGACGAGCTAAGGAGCTTAACTCAAGTGTAACCTTTTTCGGTGAGGTGTACTTGATCTTGGACATTGTTCAGTCATGAATAGGCAAAGGGCGCAACCTTTTGTCTGAGGAACCTTGTCTTCATGCTTCCAGAATGCCAAGTGTTTGATCAGCTTGTGATTATTGCTTGTTTTCTGCCCCAAGCAGGAGCGTGATTGTCTTTGTCAATGATTCTTTGAATGCATGCCATTTCCTTGATTGGGTGTGTATTTGTTGATTTGGTGACTAAGTGTGACTACCCCCTCAAGCGACGAATCGATGAGGGAATGACCAAAATGAGAAAAGCGATGAGTCGCTTGACCCAAGATGACTTTTTTAAGGGTGCCTTCAGTTGTTTTCCATTGAACGCATATGCAGTTTCCTAGCAATCGGACCTATTTTTGGTGGGTTTTGACCCTTTTTGTGATGCCTATTGGGGTTGAAATTGTCAAAATTCGTCCTCCCATGGAGTGGTCCGGCTATGGTAGCCTTCTTAGGGAGTAGGATAGTGATAATTTGTGACCCCGACGTCGGTTTTTCATGCCATGAATATCAGGTGCAAAGGCACCTTTATTCGGCAGAGTTATTGTTGTTTTTGGTGCATTTTTTGGATTCTGTTTTTGTTGCTTTTTTCTTGCTCTGTAATCGTCCTAGGGTGGGACGAATACCAATTTGGTAATCATCCCAGGGTGGGATGAGCTCTAACTAGAGCGCTCATCCTAGGGTGGAATGATTATAGGCCCAATAGCCTATAAAAGGACCAAAACTAGGTTTTGGGCTCATTTGCAACCTTTTTTTTTGGCGATTTGGAGCAGTGAGGAGGAGTGCGAGTTTGCGTAGTAGAGTGCTGCAAATTTTGTGGACACCATGAGTGCAAGGACCAGATCTTCGAGTGGCGGAGCCGAGGCGAGACCGGTAGGTGCTCCTTCTCTCTTGTTATTTTTTTGTTTATATGAAGTTAAATAAAACTTGCATGTAATTGTTTTTATTGTTATTTTGTTTTTTTATTAAGGTTAAAACCCTAGTATTAGTTTTATGTTTTATTTGATTTTTTTGTTCACACTTAAGGTTAAAAACCCTAGTATGAGTTTTAATGTTTTTTTATTTTTTGTTTACACTGAAGGTTAAAAACCCTAGTATAGTTTTAATGTTTTTATTGATTTTTTTGTTTACACTGAAGGTTAAAAACCCTAGTATAGTTTTAATGTTTTTATTGATTTTTTTGTTTACACTTAAGGTTAAAAACCCTAGTATGATTGTTTTAATGTTTTTATTGTTTTTTTGTTATTAAGGTTAAAAACCCTAGGTATAGATTTATGTTTGTTTTGTTTTTTATTTGTTAAACTAAGGTTGAAACCCTAGTATGAATTTGTTTTATTGTGTTTTTTATTTTGATTGTATAGTTTATTTGATTGATTTTTTTTTTTTGTATTTTGTTTTTTTTGTTTTTTGTTTGTACTTTATTTGATTGATTGTACTTTGTTGTACAGTTTTTTGTACTTTTGTTTTTCTGTACTTTGTTTTTCGTCTATACAGTTTATTTGAATGTTTTTGTTTAAATTAAGGTTGAAACCCTAATTTGTTTTTTTTTTTATTGTGTTTGTGTTTTGCAGGTTGTTAGGAGTCGGCACCGCCAGCCGACTGTGTTCTCTGATGCCCGGGAGGCGCTGACAGTTGTAGATTGGGAGTGGCTTGATGCCCTTGGGCTCAAGCAGGTGACGCGTTTGGAGCCTATGGTGGGGGATCAGGCATATCTGACTGCCTTGATCAATTTGTGGGATCCCCACACCAACACCTTTCATCTCCCAATAGGGGAGATGACGGTTACTTTGGAGGACATGTATCAGATTCTACGGATTTTGATAGATGGATTGCCCATTCGGATGACTCCTCATGATCAGCGGACAATGATGCTGACATGGTGCTTTGGGTAGGTGACGGAGATGGGGGTGGATAGGGCTATGGAGAGGGTAGAGGTGGACTGCCTGATTGGTAGGATTCTAGTGTGGTGGTGGCTGGAGAAGGGCATTTTGGGGGTGAGGCATGCATTGCTCATGACCCTCATCTCCAACATGCTGCTTCTTGACTCCTCAGGTGTGAGGTTCCCTTGGAACCTGCTTGAGGTGGTGTTTAGACTGGTGGAGTGTCCGACAATAGTGCCACTTATTATGAGGTGGGGTCAGACACTATTGGCACAACTTTACGATGAGCTGTACGAGGTCCACTATCGGAGGTAGAAGGGGATCGGGTGCAACTATCTTTTGTAGTGTTGGGGGTGGCAGCACATAGCTGTGGAGCGGCCATAGGGGTTGCCTTGGACCACTCGGGGTGAGATGGTGGATAGGGAGATTGGGTATGCTGCTCTATGGTGGAGGTCAGAGGAGCAGGGGTAGAGTCGATGATGGGCAGGTGTCGTAGGGCACTATACTGATGCCTTCTCATGTCTTGCTCTAGGGGAGGTGTTCTGGCGGCCATACTAGGACTGTCCAGCCTGGCCTGAGGCTAGAGAGTGGCTTCGATGGGTGTGTAAGGGGAGATGGTTGATCGAGCGACATGGGATAGAGCAGGAGTACTTCTCGTATGTTCGGGTGACTCGATAGTTTGGGGTGCACCAGGGATTGCCTGGTGAGCCCTTGATCTATCGACATCGAGGCGATGAGAGGACTCTAGCCTGGCTGATTATTGAGCCATTGGGTGAGGAGTCTGATGTAGTGATTGATGTCCCTGATGTGGACAATGTCGGGGTGACTACAGAGTATGACCAGTGGTGGACGATGCGGCGATGGCGGGTTGGGGGGCTCTACTCAATGATGCGATATGGTGGAGGTAGATGACTTCATTGGGGATGATTTAGGGGTTCCAGAGTAGCCGGATACATAGGACGTCCTAGAGTAGTGGGTGCTAGAGCAGCATGCCATCCCGGAGATGCCCATGCCTCAGGCAGTCCCAGGGGATATGGAGGCTAGGTTTTGTGTTGAGATAGCATGATTGGAGGATCTACTATGGAGATGGGATGAGGAGCACAGAGTCGAGAGGGATTCCCTATGGGCTTAGTTGGCATAGTGGGATGACGCATTGGCTACGTACCATCGACGGGATGTGGAGTGGGGTCGATTTCTGGGTGGAGTTGGAGGCTGAGATTATCCACCTCGGTGGATAGTTACCTGAGCTCACTGGAGGTGGATTGTCATGTCATACGAGAGATAGTGAGACTGAGCAGTCTGCATCCTCTCATCGTAGGTGGGTGGGTGAGGGTAGCGTTAGTGGGCATGATGCGAGGGCTGGCAGCAGCCACCCTAAGAGGTCCCATAGGACCCACACCACTAGGGGTAGTTCCAGTCGCACCGATCCTACGTGATCATGGTGGCCGACTCCCTAGGCTTTGGGGATTTTGAGTTTTTGATTTTTTTGTGAGGTCAGAGGACCGTTTTATTGTAGCCTGAGGGCATTTTTGACTTAATATATACATGACTCTTTTTTTGGATTATATACTTGTCATTGTTTATTGTTTATTTATGCACATTTATTTATGTTGATGTATGCATATGTTATTATGAATGCGGATGTTAGCTAGATTATATGGATGTATGCATATGGAATGGATGGAATGATTTGTTGGTATGCAGGTGGTGGCACCATAGACTGTACAAGATTTATTGGCTTTCTGTACTATGTGATTGCTTTATGAGATGACTTTGTATTTGTAATTTTTGTTTTGTATTTTTTGATGGTGATGTAAGTAATGAAATGTACAACAATTGTTTTAGAATGTAGTTAAGGTTTTTCTGAGACTCGGATGTTTTAACTAACTAATCAAGATTGTACGTTATCTTACAAGACTTTTGAACAAGGTACGAATCAGACTTGAGTTTGACCAAGTTATTTCACATCCCTGTGTGTGCGATTGAGTTCGTTTATGTGGTATTCGTAAGGATACCGCCAGTGCCAGATAGGCTGTCAACCAAACTTGTACTGAGGATCACCTAATTAGCTCCACTAACTCCTTTGTTGTATTTAGTAAGATTAATCCATGGGGCAATCTAGGATACCATAAGCTAGCTCATCCACATGCAAACATTGGTCTACTCACATGCAAAGCTAATGTGATAGACATATCGTCATGCGTTTAGGATACCGCCATTGCTAGGTAGGCTATCCACCAAACCCGTAATGAGGATCACCTAAATGGTTTTTCAAATGCTGAGAATTCCAAGGATTCAAGCTCAGGCATCTTTCGGTTGCTCAACTTGTTGGGATACTTGCTCTCATACATAGTGATGAAAATCACTATTTATTTTTCTTTTGTTTTTTTCTTGAGCAAGGGGTTTAAGTAGTGGTGATAACCACTGTTATTATTTTTATTGTTGCCTTTTGAGGATTTAGATTTGGCATTTTGATTTCCAAGTTGAGCGCATGGGTTTTTGGCTTGTGAATGGCATTGATCCTTTTGGCCTTGGGGATGACTACCCATCCTGGTCAGGGACGTGTAGTACGAATCCTTATGACTTTGGGAATCAAAGGTGGTTGGGAATTTTGCTTTGGAATGACATTGATCCTTTTAGGCCTTGGGGATGACTACCCATCCTTCTCAGGGGCGTGTAGTACGAATCCTTACGACTTTGGGGATCAAAGGTGTTTGGGATTTTTGATAGTGGTGAAAACCACTATTTATTATGGGGAATTGGATGGGGAAGAGCTTGTCCTTTTGTCAATTCTCAGCATTCTTGAACCATTCACATAGGGGGATGAGCAGGATAACCTTTCACCTATGGTACCCTAGACTGCTTTGTAGGTTTCTCTTGCGTTCACACAACTTGGGAATTTTTATGTGTTTTAAGCTTGTGTTGGGATGTGATGTAACAAGGCGTGATCCAAGTAAAACTCTACCTTGTAAAAATCGGTCTGACTTTGTACAACATTTGACTAGAAATCTAAAGACAGCTGAATGACGAAAAACCCTAAAGACATTAGCAGACAACTGACTATGATATGGCAAAAATGCAAAGGGTGTTATTCTTTGATGGATCTATTTACAAAATGGATGAATTTGGAAAATGATGGAATTGCCGAGTAATTACAGTCTATGGTGCTTTTGACATGTATGACCAACAAATATGCAATGTATGTATGCGATGCCTAATGCAGTTTTTCTTTTCTTTTTTGTGTTTTGATTTTTAAGAATGTGCATGAAAGTGAGATGCAATTTTTTTGTTATTTTTGATTATCTGTTGTTTTTTTTTTTTTGAATATTCATTTTTGACCAAGCGATTGTGGGAACCCTTGGAGCTTTTGGTTTGACCAAAGGGTTTATGGATACCTTTGGGGCATTTTAGGGTTGACCAAGCGATTGTGGGAATCCTTGGAGCTTTTGGTTTGACCAAAGGGTTTATGGATACCTTTGGGGCATTTTGGGGTTGACCAAGCGATTGTGGGAATCCTTGGAGCTTTTGGTTTGACCAAAGGGTTTATGGATACCTTTGGGGCATTTTAGGGTTGACCAAGTGATTGTGGGAATCCTTGGAGCTTTTGGTTTGACCAAAGGGGTTTATGGATACCTTTGGGGCATTTGAGGTTGACCAAGCGATTGTGGGAATCCTTGGAGCTTTTGGTTTGACCAAAGGGTTTATGGATACCTTTGGGGCATTTGTGGGGTTGACCAAGTGATTGGGAGGATCCTTGGGGCTTTTGGTTTGACCAAAGGGTTTATGGATACCTTTGGGGCATTTTGGGTTGACCAAGTGATTGAGGGAATCCTTGGAGCTTTTGGGGTGGGCCATGGCTCTTTTAAATGTGGAATGGCCTCAAATGACTGATGTTCAAGGGTTCTAGTTCCTTGATTCCTTCAAGAGAGGCGAGCCGGTATGTTCCAGGTCCTATTTGACTGTCGATTACATAAGGACCTAACCAGTTTGCCATGAACTTGTCCCTTAAATGGGGTGGCAAGTTAGAATTTTGTTGGTTCTCTTTTAAGACTAGGTCACCAACCTGAAAGTCCCTCAGGTGAACTTTCATGTTGTATGCTTTCTTAAGTCGCTCTTGGTAGATACGTAAATGCTCGAGAGCATTGACACGTCGTTCATCGAGCAACGTAAGCTGGTCTAACCGGGCCTATCATGTAGTGTCATCATCGATGAAATCTTGCATTGATATGCGTAGGGAAGGTATTTCCAACTCGAGAGGCATGACTGCCTCGGAGCCATACACCAATGAAAATGGAGTTGCCCTAGTGGGCGTCCGAATGCTAGTGCGATAAGCCCAAAGAGCAAGTGGTATTTGAATGTGCCAATCCTTATGACTATCTGTGACTGTATTTTTAAGGATGGCAACTAGCATTTTTTTTGATGCCTCTACTTGCCCATTTGCCTATGGATAATAAGGTGTCAAAAAACTATGCTAAATTTTGTACTTTGTTGTCAAAGCATGCACATATTTGTTCTTAAATGACGTCCCATTATCCGAGATGATCTTGGATGGAATACCAAAATGACATATGATGTTATGTAAAATGAACTCCGCAATGCGGGTCCCAGTTCGTAGAGGTAAGCAGAATTGCTTCCACCCACTTGGTGAAGTACTCTGATGGCCATTATGATGAACGTGTGATGGCTTGACGATGCAGGGGAGATATTTTTGATGAGATCTAAGCCCCACTACAAGAATGGCCAAGCCGATTGGATCGGCTGCAAGGCCTGAGAAGGTACGTGTGTCAAATTAGCATGGTGTTGACACTTCATGCACTTCCACACATATGCACAACAATCTCGCTCTAAAGATGGCCAATAATAGCCCATGCAAAGAATGCACTTGGCGATGGCCATACCACTGAAGTGGCCATCGCATGTACCATCGTGCGCTTGGGTGATCACCCAAGTGGACTCCTGCTGGTCCAAGCAATGGAGGAGGATTCCTTCGTAGCTTCGATGGTACAAAATGTCTCCTAGCAAGACATGTTTTGCCGCTTTCTATTTGAATGATATTTTCATGGCATGTGACAATCCAAGTGGGAGGCTACCCAACTTGAGGTAGTCTCTTATGGGTGTGTACCAATCTTGTTGATTAGAAACCTCGATGGTATGAATGACCAATCCCTCTTGAAGTTCATCCCTAGCAAAAGCTGAGCGGGAAAGAACTTGTAAGAATAGCGTTGTGTTGCTATTAAGAGGGGTCAGGGAGAACAAGGACCCCCAGTTGGCATGATTCAGACTATCATGGATTCGAGAGAACCTATCCTGAGATGGTTCAATCTGGATCAGGTGGATTCCTGGCGTTAGGTCAGAGCTTGCATGCTCCATCATGGATTGCGATAATGTTTTGACTTGAATGGTTGTCATATCACCAGAAATGTCTTGCGGGATTAGTGACCCCAAGGAGGCCATAGTGTCTACAAAATGATTCGATGATCGAGGGAGTGCCTCGATGTCGTACCATTCAAGCTTTGCCAAGAATTTATCCACAAGGGCTTTGTAGGCCTACAGAACTAGGCATTTGCATTGGAATACCCCTTTCACTTGGTTGACAATTAACAACGAATCACCAAAGATATTCAAGCATTTGATGTTCATGGTGATGGTTGTCTGAAGACCTATGAGCAAGGCTTCGTATTCAACATTGTTATTGGTGCACGAGAAATCAAGTTTAAATGATAAAGGCATTGGAGCCCCTTGTGGTGTGAAGAATACGATTCTCATGCCACCTCCTTGCTCACATTTAGAACCATCAAAAAATAGGGTTATGTCGGCCTGTGACTCAGGCTCATCATAATCTGGCGATTCTGAGACATGGAAGACCCCATCATCGGGTAGCTCTATGGTCAAAGGCTGATCGTCTTCGAGAGGAGCCTCTGCTAGTTGATCGATGATGACTTGACCTTTGATGGACTTTTGTCCAATGAATTCGATGTCAAACTCCGTCAACAACATGATCCATTTCACCGTGCGACTACTATGATAAGTATGACTCATCATGTACCGCAATGGATTCTCCTTAGACACAACATACGTCGTATTGCTCAGCATGTAATGGCATAGCTTTTTGGTGGCAAATACCACCGCTAAGCATAGCTTCTCAACGTATGCATAGTTAAGTTCATAACTAACTAGGGTGCGGCTAAGATAGTAATTAGCCTGTTCTTTATGTAATTCATTTTTCTGGGCTAGCATGGCGCCCAGTGCCACCTCAGTAGCTGAGATGTATAAATAGAATGACACTCCTGGTCTAGGTGGTGCCAATACTAGCGGTGAAGCCAAGTATTGTTTGATGTCATCGAAGGCTGACTGGCACTCATCATCCCAATGAAATGCTACCCCCTTGTGTAATAATTTATTCATGGGTCGGCACTTGTCAGATAACTACGCTATGAAGCGCTTGATTGACGCGACCTTACCCTGCAAGCTTCTGAGCTGCTTGATGGTGGTTGGGGGAAGCATTTCAAGGATTGCCTTGACTTTATTTGGATCTACCTCGATGCCTCATTTTGAGACTATGAAACCCAAGAGTTTTCCAGATGTGACGCCAAATATGCACTTCTTGGGGTTTAGCCTAACTTTGTGTTCGATGAGGCGATCAAGGATCTTGCGTAAGTCATCGAGATGATTTTGGCGCAAAAGAGATTTGGCCAATAAATCATCCATATAATCTTCCAAAGTTTTATGCATGTGATCATGGAAGATGTATGTCATAGCGCGTTGGTAGGTGGCACCAACATTTTTAAGGCCAAAGGGCATGACCTTATAACAAAATGTCCCCCAAGGCATCGTGAACGCCATTTTTAGTTGATCATCGAGATTGATACGAATCTGGTTGTATCCCGAGAAACCATCCATGAGGGAAAGCATTTCATGGCCTACTGTAGCATCTACCAATGCGTCGATGCTAGGCAAGGGGAAATCATCCTTGGGACTCGCTTTGTTTAGATCTCAAAAATTGGTGCATATGCGAATCCTCCCATCCGGCTTCTTGATGGGTACCATGTTGGACAACCATGGTGGGTAATCCATGCAGATGACAAACTGTGCATCCAACAACTTTTGTAGCTCGTCTTTGACCATTAAGGCCACTGTTGGGTGCATCTTACGTAGCTTTTGCTTGACTGGCTTGACTGTCGGATCAAGCATCAGATTATGCGTGACTAGCTACGGGTCTAGCCCCGACATGTCTTTGTAGGACCATGCAAAAACCTCCTTCTTCTCTTTGAGAAGGGCAATGTAATCGGCTTGCTCTTTGAGGGATAGACTTACCCCCAGCTTGATGACTTGTGGATTCATTGGATCGAAGCCGATGTCTACGTCAATCGTCTCTTCGATCGACATGTGGGATCCGTCCTCCAACTGGTGTGGAGTTGGGATCAGGTGGATATCATTCGCTGAATTTAGATCTGCGTTAGGAACGTCGGGTTCCTCTTCAGCATGGAAGATATCCTGAGTCTATCCTGGGGTGAAATGGAACATCCCACCGCAAGGCCAGTACTCTGATGGGGATGGTGGTGAGTCAGCACGATCCCAGGCTATGGCATCTAGGTCTAGATACAATGGTCATGTTGGATCGGTTGGGTTATGGATGGGGGTGGTTAAATCAATGGAGATCATGTTGATGGAATGAATTTGGTCTCCATTACCATGCGGGTGTTGATACGGACATCCTTGGTGATCCTTGCACCCCAGATCTGGCTCTGTGGGTACTGGCACAAAAGGATCGACCCTATGTGTGGATAGAAGGACAGGGTCTGCCCTTGGCACTGGTGGCCCCATAGGGTCTCTAGGTGGGAGGTGCTCTCTGTATGCCCGAAGTGGTGGATGAAGCACTTGGTTTAACTATTCTTGATTTAAATGCCACCTATGCCTTGGCCCCATGTTCAGATGCTCAAACATACCATCGATGTCTATGGGGTACTCTTGTTGCCTCATATGATTGAGATATGCCATCTCAGTCTCATCCTCATAATCGCTATCGGAGATCCATAGGCCTTCATTAGCTCCGACAACTATGTGCTCTTCTTGTTGGTATAGCCTCCCACTAGGCGTTTCTTGATCACTTGGCCTTATGGCCGGCATGGGAGGCTCATTTTGTTTGAGCATGTTGATTTGGTCCCTTCTGGGTTGTTCTGCTCTCTACGGGAGGACCGGATTCTCTTGAGGTGGCAATTGCTCGATTGGAGCATTCAAGGGGAACATTGTCACGAAGTTCTCCTGATAGTCGTCTATGGGTGTCACTTGCGAGTGATTGCTATCGGATTCAAAAGGGTCCCAAGGTGCTACCTCATACTCTGACTCATCTTCAGAAGATCCTCCTTGACCTTGTCTATATCCCTCTTGGAGGTAAGTTCTTGAACTTTCCCCTTTCTCGATCGAAGGGAAGGAGTTGTTGAGGTCAACAAGGTTTGTTGTTAACCATGGGAGATAGTCCCCCATTGTGTATGTAGTGTTGGGATTGGCATATGGATCTTGTGCCAACCCATCCTTGTTGCCTAGACCTAAGCCTTGCATGGTTTCTACCAAGATGTCAAGGGGCAAAGGGTGGTTGAACCCTACTCCTGATTTATCATATGGCATCTGATATCTTGGTTGACAAAGAATGTGCATTCCTTGTTCGTATCTGCCCAATCCATATCCATGCCAATTACATTGGCCAAGGTATTTCAAGGCGAATTCTGGGTTGGACAGATAGTCGACATTCTCAGAAAATGGCTCTTCATCCTCTTCCTCTTGTAGGTAGGGTTCGATGCCGTTCTCGAGGCCCCCATATACAAAGTTTGTCTGATTTGGTGGGTAACCTAAAGGGAAGATAGTGTCGATGGGGAGGCGAGGTCTCCCCATGTCTTGCATGGATTCGAGTGTGGGTGTTGCCACTATGTTCTGCACTAGGTACTCCCCTAGGCCCGTATTGGCCATTTCAATGGTAATCATCGACGGTTGAGGGGGAGGGAATGGGAGTTCTCCCTGAGTCCACTCCATGTTGGGTGAACCAGGTGTCTCGACTTCCATTCGGCTGGGCACCTCTTTGATAGAGATTGTTGAGACTGATGGTGGCACCTCCTCTAGGGGCTTCTTCCCATTGTCCTTCGATGTGGCCACCATAGGTGGCATTGTTGGTGAAGGGATAGATGATGAAGATGGGCCAGGTCGGTTACTTGAGGGACTCAACAATGGGGATGTAGGCGAAATCGGACCCTGAGTGGATGGATTCAATTGAAAGTCCAAATGTGTCGATGGGAGGGTCGATTGTGGCATTAGTTGTACCACATTGCAAAACTTGAAGGGCTCTAAGTCTGTTGGGACTACATGTACTTGCCCTTCATATGTGTACTTGAGGCATTGATGGGCTATCGAAGGGACACACTTCATGTCCCTGATCCAAGGCCGGCCTAGCAAGATATTGTAGGCCATCTCACCCTCAAGGATGTGACACAATGTAGGAATAGTCTTTTGTCCCACTTGGATGGGTAGGACAATTGTGCCAACCGTCGAGCATAACACGTCATTGAATGCTCGAAGAGTATAGGTGGATGCCACAATATGAGATGTTGGCAGCTTAAGGTGTTTTAATGCCACCGTTGTGATTATATTGTTGGATGAGCCAGTGTCCACCAACACCCTCTTGAATGGAATCCCGTTGACCCATGCAATGACGTGCAGGGGTGGATCCACCATATCACTAGTCACCGATTTTAGTTCATCTTCTCTAAAGGTTATGACTGGTTCTATGCATTGTCTCACATGTCCCACAAAGTTGTTGAAAGAATTGGGTTCTTGGGGCTGTAGCTCAATGGCTTTGAGTATCTCCATCAGAGCTTCCCGATGGGGCGGTGATTGTTGGATGAGCTCATAGATGGAGAGCCTAGCCGACGTGGTCCTTAAACTTTGAGTAAGTTTAGTCCAAATCATGGCCACTGGTCTAGGCGGGGGAGGTTGTGTAGGGTGTTGTGGGGGTTGTGACATTGATGGAACATCTCCTGTAGCTACAGCGGGGGCAGTCGTGTTTGGGTATCTTTTGTTCCATGTCACGATGCTTATCATCCCTACGTACCCTTGCATGGGGTAGTTTTGTGTTACCTCATTCACTTGTATAGTTTTTTCCTGCGCATCATGGGCAGGCAAGGGGTCTTTGAAGACGTCCATCTGTTGGTTGCTCAGCGCTACGGGATTATCCACCATGAGCATTTTGTTGTCTATCAAGTCTTGTACCAAGTTTTTGAATTTCTAACAACTGAAGATGTCATGGCCTTTCTGTCGGTGGAATCTACAATATAAATCTTCCCTATAGCCCTTGGGTTTTGGCGCGTTGGGGTCTATGGGTCGACTTTCTGGCAAGTTTATCAAGTTTACCGTGAACAAGCGGTCAAACAAGGAGTCTCTAGACTCTGTGAATTGTGTGAATTGTCGCTTAGGGTGACGTTGCTGATTTTGCTCTTGTTTGTGGTTTTCCTTCTCATAGTTAGCAAGAGGAACTGCCTGATAATTAGCCTTTGGGGGCTGTGTCATTTGTGCAGGTGGTGGTATAGTTATGGCAACTTGATTGACCATAGCGGGTTTCGGTTGCGTGGGCCCAGTTTTGGCATTTTTGGTCCACTCCTTCTTGCATGGCTTGGCAATCTCACCGTCTTGAATTTTGATCTCCTCAATTATCCTGGCTTGCACCAGGGCTTCTTCTAGGGTGGCATATTGCTGCAGTTGCAATAGCATGGAGATCGACCTTATGCAACTCTTTGAAAACATCTGAGTCATGTCGGCCATAGGAGGGAGGTAGGGTAGCTTTGAAAGCAATGTCCTCCACCGATTCCCATAAGCGGCTATGGTCTCATCATCATACTGCTTAAGGCCAGCTAGGTCACTTAAGGATGCCTTCTTCTTGGTGTTAAAGGCAAAACGTTCAAGGAACGCGTCCACTAGCTGGTCTAGGTTGTTGATGCTATGCTTCGACAACTGGGTAAACCAGTCCGAGGCAGGACCTACGAACGTGGTTATAAACATTCTCAGAAGCAATGCATCATTGTCCTGGATGCCAAAGCATTGACTCAGGAACCTTGTCACGTGTTCTTGGGCATCCTCATCCCCTCTAAAAATTGCCAATTGAGGCATTTTGAAGTGGTCGGGGTATGGGGGTGCCGAAACTGAAGGATGCACAGGGTGACTGCAGAGCTGGCGTAAGGTGGGCTTTTGGGGCCCTAAAGTCTTGGTCTCCATAGACTCTAAGCATTCTAACAACACTTTGTATGCATCAGAGGATTTGATTTCCTCTTCTTTGGTTTGTTCCCATTGTGCATTACGAGGAACTTGAGGCCTATGGAGGGGTATCCGGTTAGCGCCCCCTACCTTGGTAGGGTGTTTCAGCCCACTCTTCTTCTTGCTCAAATTCCTCATAGGCTTCCTGAGGAGTTTTTGGGCATGACCTATAAACATGGATGGGTGCTCGAGGAAGGCGCCCATCATTGGTTCTAGGGGTGGCCTCCCTTTCAGGTCTCGAAGGTCTTGGAGGCAACACTTGATAAGGTCATGGAGACCTGTCTCGCACTAAGGGGTTGCGCCTCTCATGAATTTCTGTCCTATGCATGCGAGGGGTTGGAATCCTCTCATGCATAGTGTTCTAGAGCAACTCATCTGTCTGGCACTGAATGCGCTCTTTGTTAAGATGATACAGTTGCTCTAACTACTGCTGATCTTGCCTAAGCTACGTGATTTGCGCTTGGCGGGCGGCATGTTTGGCAAATGCCAAGTCAATTTGTTCCGTCGTCCTATGTTTAGGAGGCCTAGATGCCTCCCCTACATGTCTATCTCGGTCATGGTGATCCGAGATCTCTATGGGTCACTTTCCTCTATCGAGGTTAGCGGCATTCACCTGAGGTTTTGGCCTCAATAGGTGATCTTGATAATTAGCAGGTGCGGAGGTGCATTGCTCCCACGTGGTGTATTGCTCTTGAGGAATGTACTGGTTTTCCTCGTGCTCCCTTTCGTACATGTGAAAGGGACGGGCGGAGTTGGCTCACCCTGTCTGAAGAGCCTTGCGCTCTAGATTTGGTCTATTAGTTCTAACAGTAATGAGGGGTAGAGGGGGGATGATATAATCATGTGGTCCCTCCTTGTGAACCCTATGTTGCTCTAGCACTTCATCGCATAGTGGCCACTCATAATGAGCATCTAAGGGAGCCTTCCCATGTATGTACTCCTCCTGAAAGGGTCTGTGTTGAATGGGAGTGCCCCCCAAAGGGGTGCCTCTATAGTCCTTTTCTGTAGTGGCATAGTGTGGACCACGTTGTGGGTCAGGCTGCCAAGGTGGTATAACCAAGTCCTTGGGGCTATAACGGAGGCGACTTGTGCCTCCTTGTACACTTTTCGTAGCTTCTGCCCGTGATTGGGCTTGGCTACGGGTATACACCATGGTGGTGGTTCTCTACAAGATATGTATGTTTTTATCTCCTTTACGATTTTTTATGCTACACCAAACAAAAGGGACCACACAAACAAAGAAATGATTATCTCGTTTACAGATTAAATGTGTGTCCTAAATCTGGTTCAGTGTGTTTTGATTTTTGTTGTGCAAACCGTGTAAAGAAAATTTTGTTATTCATGCATGATGAGGGCTCTTATATCTCCAAAATGGTCACCCCTTCAATATACCACTGCCATGCCATTATACCGAACCTCTCAATATACCCGCCCTTACGTGAGGGAAACTATTGGTACGCGAGAGCAGAACAGTACGTGGAACATAGGCGGTACGAAAGGGGAATCACTCTATTTTTGACACCTACCATAGAAGACTTATCCTCATGCACTGGGAATCACCCCCGCTACACTTGGTCAGCTTTCATCAGGATTTACGTCTAGCAACAGTCACGATCAGGGTTATGTATGCAAAATCCAAGCCAAGGTGGTGATGAAATCCACCGTTGGTCTTGATCAAGTGTTGGGGTATTAAGACCAACTCCTTGATGTTAATATTATTACGTGGTGTGTGTGGTTCCTTTTACTTGTGCAAAGAAAGAAAACATGCAGCAAAATTCCCTATGCAAGCAAAGAAAACAAAAAAATTGTAGAGACAGAAAACAAAAAACACAGAGGATGTTCAGAAAACCTACCTCTTCTCTGCCCAAACCAGATGCCTCTGAGTTTCTGCTCAAAAAATGTATAGAGAGCTAATCATCCTAGGGTGGGATGAATAGCAGGTCTGTATTCATCCTAGGGTGAGACGAATTTGTATTCGTCCCGGGGTGGCACGAATTCCAAGTCTGTATTCGTCACAGGGTGGCACGAGTAGCAGTCCAACGCCCTAAGGATTAACACACCTGCAAGAAAAACACAAAATTTTGATCAAAAACTTGATCCCAATAGTAGGGGACAGGGTCCCACCATGATCGCCACTAAAATCATTGAATGCGGGGTGACGGCGTGCCAGACCAGATGGTGCAAATGAAATTGATATAAAAATGCTAAGTCCTACGAATGCGAGAAAGCAATGCACGAAGGAAACGATGCATAGATGAGATGTAAGAAAACAAAGACAAAGTGGGGCCTCTTTTATTAATGTTTCTTTCGATTTGGTTACAATACGTCCCCCCTTTAGGGCTCAGAACATTTGATACAGTTCGTTACATCAACGGATGGTACGCTTCCAGTGTCTTTCGCGTGCCTCACATTCGAAATGGGTGGGCCAAAGGTTGTCGCCGCTTGTGTCCATGTGTTCATGTGTTCCTTGCTTCCCCTCCGGTGTTCCTAGTGGTGAGATCCTACATACAGAGAAACAACAAATAGTTAATAGCATATGCGGATAGAGGGAAAACATGCAATCCCTAGGGCCTCCGACTAGTTAGTATATAAAATAGCAAAACGATGGTCAAAACATGTCATAATGAACCCAAAATTTGATAGAAGCATAAAAACATCATCAGAGACACATTGCAAAAATAATAGTCAAGAAATCATGCATGGATTTCTAATCGCTCCGGGGTGGGACGATTAGGACTGTCACAAAGCATGCAAAGGTGACCTTGCAAATGTCCTATCTAGAGGCCTCCAAAATTCTTGTAAACTTGGGGTTAGACAAAAGGGGCATTTTGGGATGACCCAGAAGGTCATATTTGGTATATTCTACCCATATTGTCCTGTATCTGAAGGCACTCCCTGTATGTTAGTAAACACGTAAAATGATAAAAACAAGGTCAAAATAGGTCAGAATGCAATGAAACTTGAACAGAAGCATCAGTAAATCAAATAGAATAGAATGCAAAAATAATAGTGAAGAAAGCATTCATAGATTTCTAATCATTCTGGGGTGGGACGATTAGGACTGCAGCAGTTTGGGGGGCACCTAGGGGCAGGACGCCCATCGTTTGGGGTCTGGTTTTGATACCAATCCACTTGGGATGGGTCCAAAACCTCCTAGGGGGTTGTGTCAGTGAATTTGGTGTGGGATTGTGGCTGATTGCTTGGGTTTTGGGTCGGGATTGCGTTCTTAGCGTTCACCCGATAACCTCTCTTCCAAAAGAGAAATTAGGGATGTAAGAAGCGCAAAAGGGATTGTGGGTATAATTTGGCAGCACTCCATTGCTCCAAATGCTCCAGCTCTCTCATTTTTTTGGGGTGAGGATGCTCACCCTTTTATAGACCTTAGGGGTCTCCTTTGAATGCGCATGCGAGGGCGCCACTTGGCTTGTCATGCCTTTTTGGGGGAGAGAAGATTCCTCCCTGATTTAGAGTCTCTTTGCATGAGGCCTCCATGATCAGGGCATGCTTGACTGAAGTCCCTCTCTCAGATTTGAAACCGTTCCTCGCAATTGCATGCTCTGAAGGCACAGTTGAGTGGCAGATCTGGGTTGCCATTTGTCGAGGTTTGACTTTTTGCCAGTCAAACCTGCTACTCGTCCCACCCTGGGACGATCGTCGCTAATCATCCCGGGGTGGGACGAATAGGATTCTAATCATCCCAGGGTGGGACGAATAGGGAGAAAAGTGCTTAAAAGGTGCCAAATTGACCTCTGACCTTCCAAAACTGATTTGGGAGTGGTTAGGACCATTGTTTAACCTCTGGAGGCTGCCCTAGGGGGTATGTATGCCAATTCGGTCAGTGCTTGTAGTCACATAATCGGATTGGTGCTGTTTTGGTGTCTACACCAAGATAATCAATATCCCTATGTGTGCATGTGAGTTCATTACCATGATAACACATAAGATTACCTTAGTGCAAATGGGATTTATTAAACCCATTAGCACTAGAGATCATTCTACGAGTCTCATTATCCTTATTTTCATACTTAGTTGGATTAGACCACTATATAACCTAGGTTACAACAAGCTAGCTCATCCACATTCAAACATTAGTCTATACTTAAACAAGTTGCTTAAGTGATAGACATATCATCATGCAGGAGGCTACCGCAATTGACAAGTAGGCTATCCACCAAACCTATAATGAGGATCACCTTATGGTTCTCTAATACTGAGAATTCTAGGGATTCAAGTCCTAGAGTCCCTACCTTTCTTTGAATTTTTCAAGGGAAATGCTCGTTTTGATTTTTTAAGGGATTTTAATAGTGGTGAGAACCACTATTTCTTTTTGCTTTTCCTAGTGATAATAATCACTATTTTCTTTGGAATATTTCTTAGAGATACTTGCCCTAGTGTAGGGCAATGTATGTTTTCAATACTGGGGGGGATAATAATTATTACTAATTTTCTTTCTTTGTGATACTTACCCCAGTGTAGGGTAAGGGATTTTAGGTAAGGAGGAACTTGTCATTTTGTCAATTCTCAGCATATTTTAACCATTCACACAGGGGGATGAGTAAGATAACCTTTTCGCTTGAAAGTAACCTAGACTACTTTATAGTTTTCATCTTTCCTTGTGCTAGACTTGGATTTTTAATGTGAAAAATGTGTTGGGATTTTGATGTATACCAAGCATTATCTAAGTAGGATTCTACCTTCTAAAAATCATGCTATCTTTCTACAAAATCTGAAAATACAACTAGATATGGATGAGTGACCGAAAACTTAACTATGTGTTATGAAAATGACTAAGTAACAGAAAACAGACATATAATATGGAATGTAAATGTAAATGGTATATGTATTATTAAAATGTTGTAATATTGACTTGTAATAACTATGATTTTAATAGATGCCTAGTGTACATACCCGGTGCTAGACATGTATGATCAATTTGTAACAATGCATAATGCAATGATGAGAATGCCTAATGTAATGTATATGAAGTGCAATGAAGCAAATATTTTTGTATTTTGATGATTTTGATAGTATTTTTATATTTTTGATAGATATGTTTGTACAGGTTGACCAATGGGATTAATGAATGTCATTGGGGCTTTGGGGATGACCAAAGGGCTTATAGATGCCTTTGGAGCTTTTTGGATTGACTTAAATGATCGTAGATAGTCTAGGAATTTTTTATTTTGACCTAGATGATCATAGATCACATAGGGGCATTTGATGGGGACCAATGGGCTTATAGATGCCTTTAGGGATTTTTGGATTGACCTACATGATCATAGATAGTCTAGGAGCATTTTTATTTGACCTAGATGGTCATTAACTACTAGGAGCATTTTGGGGTGACATAGACGGTCAACGACACTTAGAAAGTATCTATGACTGCCTAGAAGTATTTGATTATGACAAAAGGGCTTATAGATGCCTTTGGAGCATTTAGGGTTGACCTAGATGATCGTAGATAGTCTAGGAGTGTTTTTATTTGACCTAGATGGTCATAAATCGCTAGGAGCCTTTAGGGTGACCTAGACAGTCAACGATACTTAGAAAGTGTCTACGACTGCCTAGGGGCATTTGGTTGGTGCTCTAAGCATGAAATGGTTGCAAATGACTTATGTTCATGGGTATAGGCTCTTCACTTCCTTCTATGGATGCTAAGAAATAAGTTCCAGGTCCAATCTGGCTTGTGATGATGAATGGTCCTAACCAGTTTGCTGCAAATTTGTCTCACAAATTGGAGGAAAAATTTTAGTTTTTTTGGTTCTCTTTTAGAACTAAATCACCTACTTGAAAGTCTTTTTGATGCACTTTCAAGTTGTAAGCTCTCTTAAGACATTCTTGATAAACACACAGATGCTCGAGGGCATTTATACGTCATTCATCAAGCAATGTTAGATGATCTAAACGAGCTTGTCTAGCTATATCATCGTTGATGAATTCCTACATGGAAATGTGTAGCGATGAAATCTCTAACTCCAAAGGCATGATGGCTTCAGCACCATACACTAGTGAAAATGGATTTGCCCTAGTGGGTGTTCGAATACTAGTGCGATAAGCCCAAAGGGCAAGAAGTAATTGATTATGCCATCTTTATGGTTTTCATTTATGGTTTTCTTCAAGATGGCTACTATTGTCTTATTTGATGCCTCTGCTTGCTCGTTGGCTTGCTGATAATAGGGCGTGGAAAAACTATGACTTATGTTATACTTTGATGTTAACGCACACACATCCTTATTTTTAAAGTGTGTTCCATTATCTGATATTATTTTGGATGGAATACCAAAATGACATATGATCTTATGTAGCATGAACTCCGCAATGCGAGGTCCAGTCGTTGTAGTAAGGGGAATTGCTTCCACCCATTTTGTGAAATACTCGTTTGTCGTTATGATAAACGTGTGATGGACCTATGAGGTAGGTGATATTTTCTTAATTAAATCAAACCCCCATTGTGCAAATGGTCAGACCGATTGAATCAGTTGTAAGGCCTATGAAGGTACATGCATAAAATTTGCATGGCATTGACACTTCACACACTTCTTAACATAAGCGCAACAATCTTGCTCTAAAGTTGGCCAATAATAGCCCATGCAAAGAATGCGCTTAGCGATGGCCATACCACTAAAGTTGCCACCACATGTACCATCGTGTGTTTGGGTGATGGCCCAAGCTAACTCTTGTGAGTCTAAGAAACTAAGGAGGATACCTTCATAACTTTGACAATACATTATGTCTCCTAATAAGACATATTTTTCTGCCTTTTCTTTGAATGCTCACTTTGCGACATGTGAAAATCCAGGTGGAATATTACACAACTTAAGATAATATTTAATCTAGATGGCCCAATATTTCTTTGAAGAAGCCTCAATATTATAAATCATGCTATCCTTTTGATGTTTGTCTCATGCAAATGCTGATTGAGAGCAAACTTGGAGATATAGCGTTGTGCTAGTATCAAAAGGATTATGAGGGAAAAAATTCCCCCAGTTAGTATTATTCAAATATTGGTGTAGTTGAGAGAACCTTTCATGGTAAGGCTCAATATGAATCATGTGAACAATTGGTATAGCATTATGCTCTTTGTGCTCAATCGCATATTGTGCTAGATTTTTTACATGGATAGTTGTGATATCATTTGAAATGTCATGCAAGATTAGCGATCCTTAGGAAGCATTAATATCCGTAAAATGATTAGATGAGCGAGGGAGTTTCTCTATATCATACCATTAAAATTTGACCAGGATTTTGTCCACTAGGGATTTGTAAGCTTGAAATATGGGACATCGACACTGGAAAATCCCTTTAACTGGATTTACTATGAGCAAGGAATCACCAAAAATGTTAAACTTTGTTATTTTCATGGCGATTGTCGTTTGAAGTCCTATGTTGAGATCTTCATATTCAGCATTGTTGTTGGTACAAGGAAAATTGAGTTTAAATGAAAGAGGTATGGGAGCCCCTTGTAGTGTGAAAAACATGATACCTGCACCACCACCTCACTCGCATTTGGAACCATCGAAGAATAGATTTATGTCTACCTGTGACTCAAGCTCTACAAAATCAGGTGATTCTAAAATATGAAATACTCCATCATCGGGAAGTTCTATATTTAGAGGTTGATCATCCTATAGAGGAGCCTCTACTAGTTGATCAGCTATGACCTATCCTTTGATATATTTATGTCCAATGAAATCTAGGTCAAATTCCATCAACAACATTATCCACTTTGTCGTGCGACTATTATGATATGTTTTGCTCATCATGTAGCGCAATGGATTTTATTTAGATACAACATATGTGGTATGATTTAACATATAATGGTGTAGCTTTTTGGTGGCAAAGACCACTACTAAGCATAGCTTCTCAACATACGCGTATCTAATTTCATAGCTGACTAGTGTGCGAATAATGTAATAGGTAGCCTGTTCTTTGTGAAATTCATTCTTTTGGGACAACATGGTGCCCAAATCTAACTCAGTAGCTTAGATGTATAAATATAATGGCACTCATGGTCATGGTGGAGGAAATACATGTGGCGAAGACAAGTATTATTTTATGTCATCAGAGGTATTTTTACATTCTTCATCCCAATGAAATGATACCCCCTTGTTTAGCAACCTATTCATTGGTCGACATGTATTTGATAACTACGCTATGAAGCATTTTATGGATGCGACCTTTCCATGCAAAATGTGTAGTTGCTTAATGGTTGTAGGGGGAGGCATTTCTAATATTTTCTTGACCTTGTTTGGATCTACCTCTATGCCTCTCTTGGATACTATGAATCCTAAAAGTTTACTATATGTGACAACAAAGACACACTTTTTGGGATTAAGCTTGACATTGTGCTCAATGAGGCGATCTAAGACCTTACATAATACACTAATATGCTCATGACATTCTAAATATTTTTTCAATAAATCATCCATGTAATATTCCAAAATCTTATGCATATAATCATGGAATATGTATGTCATAGCTCGTTGATAGGTGGTGCCAGCGTTCTTAAAGCCAAAAGGCATGACCTTATAACAGAATATCCTCCAAGATGTTGTGAATGCTATTTTGATCTGTTCTTCTGGATTAATACGAATATGATTATATCTAGAGAAACAATCTATAATGGAGAGCATTTCATGTCCTTTTGTGGCATCTACCAATGCATCAATGCTAGGTAAGGGAAATTCATCCTAAGGACTCGCTTTGTTAAGATCTCTAAAGTCAGTACAAATGTGAATCCTCCCATCAAGCTTCTTGATGGGAACCATGTTTGAAACCCATTGCGGATAATCTTCTGAGATGATAAATTATCCATCCAACAACTTTTTTAATTCATATTTTACCATTATGGTGACTGTTGGGTGTATTTTATGCAACTTTTGCTTGACTGGCTTGATCTTTGGGTCCAGTGTAATATTATGCATGACTAGATTTGGGTCTAGTCGTGGCATGTCTTTATATGACTAGGCAAAATTTTTTATCCTTTCTTTTAGAACTCTTGTGAAATAATCTATTTCAACTAGGGATAGACCTTTCCCTAGTTTTATAATGTGAGGATTATCAAGATATGTACTGATATCCTTGTCAGTTGTTGGCTCAACTGACATATGAGACCCATATTCCAACTAATTTGGAGTGGGAATCAAATTAATGTCATCAGCGAGGTTTGCTTCGTCCATAAGAAAAATAGGATCAACCTCAGCTTGATATACATCTTGAGTAGTGCTTGGAGAAAATTGAAACAGCTATAACATTTCCTCGCAAGGCCAATACCCTGAGGGCGATGGGGGTGAATCTCCCTAATCAAATTCAATTGTCTCCCTATCGATATTCAAATACTTTAATGGGTTATTCAGATCTATTAGTGGTGTCATTAGATCTATGGAAATCATGTTGATGGATACATGATCTCCTGCTCTAGGGTGAGTGGGTCTAGAGACCTGATGTTGCCTCGTAACTTGTGGGTGTGGCTCTGGTAGAAATGGAAGGAATGGTGATGGCCTATACAAAATAGGGTATGCCTGCTCTTCATGCAAAAGTAGTTGGTGTCATATGGGTCCTTGGATGGGGAATAACATACGAAGATAATATTCATCTTCATCATCCAAAGGGAACATGCGCTCATGTTCATCATATGATCTAGGGTAGTTAATGGGTGTGATGGCATAGTCATCATCCTCATTGCTCATCTATTCATGAGGAGGACCTTGGTATTGTTCCTCATTATCATATTCCAAGGTGTGTGAGCTCTCCCACACTTCATCGGGTTGGGTGACATCACTGTAAAGACCTTGATATGTCATTTCTATGGGAAAGTGATCTTCCAATGAAAGGAAATTATTCATATTAGCATATGGGTCATGGGCGAGCTTATCCTGATAACCTAGGCATAGGTTTTTGAGGCTCTCGATGAGGACATCCAATGGTACAAATTTCTTTTGTCCCAACCCAGATTTATCATATTGAATTTGATACTGGGGTTAACAAGGAACATGAGCACCCTGCTCATACAGGCCAAGATCAAACTCATTCCAATTACAATGATCTAAGTACCACAATGCATAGTCTGGATTTGAAAAATAATTTACATCCTCAGAAATGGGTTCATCATCATCTTATTTCTGAGGAATGGGTAGAGCTCCATACTCTACATCTCCATATATGAAATTTTGTTTATTAGGAGGTATACCAATAGGTACAATGCTACCTATGGGAATACAAGGTCTTCCCATGTCTTGCACTATGTCCAGTGATGGAACTATTGTGATATTTCTCATCAACTATTCCCCTATCCCTGTGCTAGACATCTGGACTATGACTTGGGATGGTGAATATGGATGAGATGGAATAGATGTTTGAGGTGATCCAGTGTTTACCTTTGGAGGTAATTCTTCATTAATGACACAAGGAACCTCCTCCATGGATATGGTAGAAACTAATTATGGGCTCTCATAAATAGGCCTCTTCGACGTGTTCCTCAATGGAGGGTTTGACGATGTCAAAGTCTTCTCTAAAGGTGGTGATGATGAGGATGGATTATATGATGATGAAGGTGGTGGAATGGGTAGACTCTGACCGAGTGTATTCAATCGAAAGTCTATGTGAGTCAAAGGTAATATCGACTCTGGCATCTGCTGCAACATGTTGTAGTATTTTAAGGGCTCTATATTTGCAGATACTACATGTACTTGCCCTTCATGAGTGTATTTAAGACATTGATGTGCAATAGATGGGACACACTTCATATCCTGTATCCAAGGTCTTTCAAACAAATGCTATAAGCCATCTCACCCTCTAGCACATGGCAGAACGTTGGTATAATATTTTGCCCCACCTAAATGGGTAAAACTATGGTACCTATAGTATAGCATATTGTGTCATTGAAAGCACGAAGAGTGCAAGTTGATGCCACAACATGAGATGCTAGTAATTTAAGGTTCTTTAGCGCTTTAGTTTTTATTATGTTACTTTAGGACCCAGTGTCTATAAGCACTCTCTTGTATGGTATCTCATTTATACATGCAATGATGTGTAAAAGAGTATCTACCACATTGCTAGTTATTTCTTTTAGCTCATGCTCATGAAATTGTATGACTAGTTCTTTGCACTGTTGCACATATCCCACAAAATATATGAAGGATTTGGACTCCTGCGATTACAACTCTCTAGATTTTAAAATGTCCATCAAGGCATCTTGATGTGTAGGTGATTGTTGGATCAATTCATATATGGACATTCATGCTGATGTGGTCCTCAAGCTTTGTGCAAGCTTGCTCTTAATTGTCACTATTGGCCTAGAAGGAAGGCCCTGTACTACAGGTGGTGTAGTTTGCAAGGTAGTTGGAACATCATTCAAAGCTATAGGCTATACAACTTGACTTGGATATCTCTTGTTCCTGGTCACAATACACACCATCCTAACATACCCTTGCATAGGGTTTTATTTCTTTATCTCATTCATCAATTTAGTAGGAACTACCTATACCTCATGAGTTGGTAAAGGGTCTTTAAAAATACCCATTTTTTGATTGGTAGAAGATAATGGAGCATATACTGTAAGCTCATTCCTCTTAATCATGTCTTGTACTAAGTGTTTAAAACCATAGCATGATTGTAAATCATGGCCACCTTGTCGATAAAACTTACAATATTGATCCTATCAATGTCCCATAGACTTGGGTTTGCCTATTTTTGGATCGTTTGGTTTAATATCTGGTAAATTAACCATATTTGCAGCCCACAATCGATCGAAAATAGAATCCATGGATTCAATGATGGGAATAAATTGTTGCTAAGTTCAACGTTGTTATTTTTTTCCCTAATTCATTGTACCATTGTTGTCATAACTCACAGGAGGAGGTTGGGCCTGATAGTTAGCTTTTTTGGGAGGCGTCACTTGAGGAGACCCAAGGAAATTTATGGCCACTTTATTGACCACAGCTGGCTTTGCAGGTGTCGATCTATTCTTAGGATTCTTTGTCCACTCCTCACAATGTTTTGTTATTTATCCCTCTTGGATTTTAATTTCCTCTATGTTTCTATCTTGTGCTAGAGCTTCTTCCAAGGTAGGGTATTGTTGTAATTTCAATGTCAAAGATATGGGTTTCAACCAACTCTTTGAGAAAAAATGATTCAATTCAATCATTGGAAACAGATAGGGTAGCTTAGCCAAAAGCGTTTCCCACATATTTCCATAGTCAGTGATTGTCTCATCCTTAATTTATTTTATTCCTGTGAGGTCGATTAATGTCGCCTTCCTTTTGGTGTTAAATGTGAAACATTCCAAAAATGCATCAGCGAATTGTTTGAATGTGTAGATGTTATGTTTTGGAATTTGGTTGAACCACTCAATGGCTAGACCAGCGAGGGTACTCAAGAAATTTCTTAGGAGAAATGCATCATTGTCCTTTATGTTGAAGCATAGATTTAGAAATATAGTGACATGCTCTTGAGCATCTTCTTCACTCTTGAATCTATCAAATTTGGGTATTTTTAAATGCTCAAGATAGACTAGGGAAGGAATGGATGGGTGTAGCGGTTGGTTTTTTAGCTGCCACAAAGTAGGATTTTGAAGCCCATTACCAATTGTCTTAACTTTTATAGTTTCTAAGCATGCAATAAAATCTTGATACACATCTGACGATTTAATATCCTCTTCTTTGTTTTGAACTCGTAGAGGTGGACATGGAATATTAAGCCTAGGTTGGGGTGGTTGATTGACATCAGCCATTCCTCCATAAGGTGCTTCTATATAATCCTCATCTTTTTCCAAATCATCGTAAGCCCCATAAGGTGTTTCAGGTATGGGCCTACAAGGAGGAGCTATAATAACCCTTCCTATCTAGTTCTCTAAGGGTTTGCCAATTCTTAAAAAATTTCATGAATTTTTGATATACAAAATCACAAACACAGAGAAATCCAAAATTCTCAAAAATATTGCTTTATTCTTATATCAAAACTAGGGCACAAATTACAATGCAAATACCTCAAATGCTGATGAAACCCTATCTGCTCCATACTCTATAAATGATGATGAAGGCTCATCCCTTCTGATGTGAATACTCTGTGGTGTCCCAACTCCAAATATTTCCTGTATAATTTATGAATGACCCTGTGTGGTAACCCAACTCCAGAAGTCTTTAAAATTGAATTCCAACTACAATCCCTGTGTGGAAATTCCCAGATTGACCTGAGGGTAATATTGCAACCTTGAAGCCAATGTCCTTGTAAGAGGTTGACGTCTCTCACAAGCTCCAGAATCTCTGTAAATGGCTCTTCCAGAGAGTCCTCCTCCAAAAAACCAGAGAGAAAAATAATAATCTTCGCATATCTCCAAATGAACTCAAAACCTCCTTTTATCTCCTCCATAGGTCGACCTAGGGTTAGGTCACTTTTAGGGTGAGCAAATATAATTTTATCAATTTTTAATTCCACGTTATTTCTCCTTAATTTATTCACCCCCTTATGCCTAGGCTTAATGACTTTTTAAGTCGTCACTTAAAATGGCCCCTTTTAAGTATAAAATGATTTTATAATAAAATAAAGTCACTAAATTTACAAAATTAAATTAAATAATCACTTTATTAATTTTATCTTCGACCATTAAAATTTCCAACCTCTACCCATCCGAATTGAAATCCGTGAATGGTTTTGGACACCCATTTCACTAAAGAATATCATTGCACTGTCTGTTGTCCATCGAAATCCTAAAAACAAACATGGCTAAAAATAGTAACTTTGATCAAACAAATCTTTGAATGAGCCCAAATGACCATAAATCAATAGCTCTCTGGGTACTGACAAATATTTTGATATCTCCAATGGCTCCCCTCCATCCGACTTAGCCTACGGGAGCTCGTGTATAGGCTAATCTGATATGCACCTAACTGCATAGAAAAAGGGACATTACAGTCTGCCCTTCCCAAAGATTGCTTGTCCTCAAGTAATATGTATACATACTCTATTCATATGCTACATCCCAGCTGAGATCACATCAAATCCCTCGGATCCCATAACAACCTCAAAAAGGAACCACCACGCTGATGTTGTGCCACTATGATCATCACTACCCCTCTGACATGGTTAAGTGGCAGAAGTCTCAACTGCAATAGCATGATGAAATCTCTCTCTAGTCTGGCACTGACATGTTTGTCTGAGCTGAGATGTAATATCATGTACCACAACATACCAAAGGAATCAATTTCATAGATTACTACAAACACAATGCTGGAAGTGCCTCCATAGTCATCACCTAACCAGCTCAACTTGGCGTTCACACTCCTGGAATCTCCCAGATAATCCTATATAGCCCAATCTATTGCAGTCAATGTAATATCCTCTAGAAATATGATGTCCCTCATCATACTCAACCAAGTAGGATGTAAATGTATCTATTTAATTCTTGAAAGATCAACCACACTCCACTCTGGAAACTCAATAAGAAGCTCAGCCTCACCATCAAAACTGGTATGCCCATTATGACTGCACCCTGTGCCAAGTAACATCTCATGCATAGGTGACTCAACTAGGCCTATCTCTACACTTTCACTGATTAAAATGACCCCTTGAGAGGGCATTGTGTTTAAATAAGAAGTAAGATACTCCATGTAATGCCAACCAAATTGTGGATCCATCTCCATCATGTAAATGTTATGGTTGCTCGAAAAGTGAACAGCGGCATATCTCTCATACCCATGATAAACTATTGCCCACAACATGCTCCTACCATCACCCTCGATCCCCATCAAGTAAAAAATATGATCCTAGGTAAGAGAACTCAACTCCTGGTCATCCAGATTAGGCTGGAGGATGCTCATGGAATCACCCTCAGACTCATGTCGAAGTAGAAACCCTGTCTCAAACAATGTATCATGATGATCTATTACAGTAAATGAATCAACACTCTGCATCTCAAAAAGTGGATTGCCCAAAAATGTCACATGATCCATATCATATAACAGATTGTCAGTCCATCAAAAATAGTTATCTCCCTTGTGCTTATCAAGGTTATATTGCTAATCCCAAATTTTGTAATCTATTTTCATGGGACAATGTGATAAGTCATAGTCCTCCTGCATGCAGTCTAGTTCATCAACAATCTATCCAATATTCTTGGCTCTCTCTCGATTCAGCTGTTCAGTATATTCTAAAACAAAATTGAGTTTCAACTCTGTCTCATGCAATGAAAAGTGTGCCTCTGACAAAGTGCTTCTAGTCCACTCAAGCTCTTCATTTAGCTGATTGACTTCTTCTTCTTTACTCCTGTATGCACTAAGGGTCTCTTCGTCGAGCTTGGCATAGTGATCTCTGTCTGCAAGAGTGTTCATGAAGTCTAACTTCATAGTTTCTAAGGCTGCCCTCAAATTCTATAAATCAGCACTGGAGATTACTCCTTCTACACCCTTCTATCTCTTCTCAACTTGTGCCCTCAAATATAGTTCTTCGATGAACTTATGGGTGGCATCGAAATGAGATAAGGCTGCAGCAATTCTGTCCTCATCAGACCTGGAACTAAAATCAGATTTATGTATCAAGTTTTCAAAATTATGCATTTGGTCTCCCTCTTCACAACTCTTGGTGTTTGGCTCCCTGTATGAAGATGTAGTAGGAAAATCATCAAGGGGATGACCATACTATGGTGTTGATCCACTCGGTTCCTCATTAATCTTATCATGAATACAATCTGAAATGGGATTATAACCAGCAATAAACTCAACATCCGTGGAGTCCTCATGGCTATCTTGAAGAGATAAAATATCCTTATAATCTGATTTTAAATCAGCAGCAATGTCAACTATGTTATGGTCTAAAAATTCATGTGTGTGGTCCTCAAAAGGGGTTGCTATGAATTCTATAACATCACCATCATGTGTATCATCCACCATAGACTCCATATGCAACTCACTCTACAAATATCCGAAGAAGATGTAGTTATCCAGTGCATGCATCCTACCCTGTTTTGATTGTGAACCCAAATCCATAACACTTCCCTCTGAATGGGTCTCAACCTCATGTTTTGGCTCATCAGTAGTGTGTACCTATATATCAACTGAACTAACCTGTGATCCTACCCCACATACCTCATGGGAAGAGGACTCTTCATTCTCACAATTTGCTGATTTGTTTTTCTTTCTCCACAACTTGGTCGCCAACTATGTCATCCCATTAAGATAAACAGGATCACTTAAAATAGCATTCATATTTTCCAATAGGTGTATCATTTCCTTATGATTTCTAACCCGATCTCCGTGTGGGTCCATGATTTTATTCTCTCTGGATATGTGAAGTCTCGTATTTGCTCAATATCTACTGATGAATAAATATTGAATTGTCCCCCTAAGAATTACTGCTTAGTTTGAAGCAAGACTTCACACATTCCTTAATTCTGCCACCCACATATGGTACGACACAAATTTTTGAATAGTGTAGGACTATGTAATTTTAGAATAGAATTGATTATTTGTTCCTTTAAAAGGTACCATAGATGCAACCAAAGGGTCTTCACCAATAACTCTATACATAGGCTTCAAAATTAAGTTGCCCTATGAAGGAAGATTAGTTATTGTGACTTAATCAAACTATGTTATTTCGACTGCAGGTAATCTGAATATTCAGTGATATAATGGTATGTCCCAGGTATTATGTTATTCAGTCATAGCTGAGGAATTTTCAACACTACAGTCCAAAAAATGTCATGTCTCTCAAAGGAGTCATCGTCAGTTATGACAGAATATTTTGCCCTTTGTAGATACAAAATAATGTGATCGTCGATATTGTTCATTACCAAACTGTTAATTTTTTCAATGGATTTTAAAAAAAAGTAGTCAATATCTATCAAACTCCCCATTCATCAATGCAAACAAAGAATCTTATTATTTTGTATTTGCTCAGCTTAAACCAATCTTCAATCGTAGCTTTTCTTCAACTTATATTCATTTCCCATGACCCCTGACAAATAAATATAAATTCACAAGCATCGACTATATTCCTACGGGCACAAATAATCATATAGAATCGCCTTTGTTAAAATAATGCCAATATTTTATTTGGCTACTAGATTTTTGTGGAGTCGATGCCTCTAGCATTACACCGTTGCTCCACACAGTATGTTGGAACATTAAATTTTTGAAATTTATCCTCATATAGGATTCATAAATTTCTCCAATTTACCATCATTATGCTTCAAGCAAACCCTAACAGGCAGGCAGGAAAAACTCGCTCTGATACCATTGTAATAACCCTCCCTATCTAGTTCTCTAAGGGTTTGCCAATTCTTAAACTTTTCATGAATTTTTTATATACAAAATCACAAACATAGAGCAATCCCGAATTCTCCAAAATATTACTTTATTCTTATATCAAAACTAGGGCACAAATTACAATGCAAATACCTCAAATGTTGATGAAACCCTAACTACTTCATACTCTATAAATGATGATGAAGGCTCAGCCCTTCTGATGTGAATCCTTTGTGGTGTCCCAACTCCAAATATTCCCTATATAATATCTGAATGACCCTGTGTGGTAACCCAACTCCAAAAGTCTTTAAAAATGAAGTCCAACTACAATCCCTATGTGGAAATGCCCAGATTGACCTGAGGGTAATCTTGCAACCTTGAAGCCAATGTCCCTGTAATATGTTGACATCTCTCACAAGCTCCAAAATCTCTGTAAATGGCTCTGCTAGAGAGTCCTCCAAAAAACCAAAGAGAAAAATAATAATCTTTGCATATCTCCAAATAAACTCAAAACCTCCTTTTATCTCCTCCATAGGTCGACCTAGGGTTAGGTCACTTTTAGGGTGAGCAAATATAATTTTATCAATTTTTAATTCCACCTTATTTCTCCTTAATTTATTCACCCCATTATGCCTAGGCTTAACGAATTTTTAAGTCGTCACTTAAAATGGCCCCTTTTAAGTATAAAATGATTTTATAATAAAATAAAGTCACTGACTTTACAAAATTAAATTAAATAATCACTTTATTAATTTTATCTTCGACCATTAAAATTTCCAACCTCTGCCCATTCGAATTGAAATTTGCAAATGGTTTTGGACACCTATTTCACTAAAGAATATCACTGCACTGTCTGTTGTCCATCGAAATCCTAAAAACAAACATGGCTAAAAATAGTAACTCTAATAAAACAAATCTCTGAATGAGCCCAAACGACCATAAATCAATAGCTCTCTGGGTACTGACAAATATTATGATATCTCCAATGGCTCCCCTCCATCCGACTTAGCCTACGAGAGATCATGTATAGTATAATTAGTGCTCTGCACCTGACTGCATAGAAAAAGGGACATTACAGTTTTCTAAGCATGCAAGAAAAGCTTGATACACATCTGAGGATTTAATATCCTCTTCTTTGTTTTGAACTCGTAGAGGTGGACATGGAATATTAATCCTAGGTTGGGGTGGTTGATTGACATCATCCATTCCTCCATAATGTGCTTCTATATAATCCTCATCTTGTTCCAAATCATCGTAAGCCCCATAAGGTGTTTCACGTATGGGCCTACAAGGAGGAACTAATGCCTATTGAAGGCGATCTATGTTTTTCCTATCATATGCTTTCTGTTGAGGCCTATGAGGTCTAGTAGGCAACATAGAATTAGGTCTAGGAGACCTATCTTGTTGAAAATTTGGTTTCCTCAGGTGAGCCTCTTGTCTACGCATACTTGGAGTGACAGCTCCATCACGTAAAATTTCTTAAATTTATCATTCAATCAACTATCCCACTATCCATTAGTAGGTCCCTAGTTAATTTGGGGTGATTGGATGTGCTAATGGCAGTATTTTATTGCCATTTAATGCATCCTTTGAATTTTTCAAAGGTCCAGTTAGGGGTCGTCCCACCCAGGGACGGTTGTTGATAGCCATACCTGGGTGGGACGGTCACCAATTGTAACCGTCCCTGGGTGGGACGATCACTAGTAGGAGACCCAAAACTACCCTAGACTGCTAAGAAACCTCCAAACTAAGTGTTAGAGGCTTTTGGAATATTTTTTCTAGCCTAAAGGGGTTCCTAACAAGGCCATATGTTGTTGATAAGATGGCATATATAATGCACTTATAGTCTTATCCGATTTACGTGATTTAGGTGTTTGCACCTTACTAGTGGCACTGATCAAAATAACTTAGAGCAAAATCCGGATTTGATAGATAATGAACATTTATGGTGAAAGGTTTATCCTCGTTCGTTTCTAGATCAGGAGTAGTGTGGGTATAATCTAGCCCAACATATATCAAATTATTTTGGTTGGGTGGCATTCCCAAGGGAACCACTATCCCTATTGGTTGTCTGGGGACTCTTGGCCATCCCATTTCTTGTGTAGACTCAATGATTGGCATGAATGTTACATTATATACAAGATGTTCACCTAGTGTTGTGTTTGATAGGTGAATTGTCACCTACAGTGTAGATGACACTATTAATGATGCAAGCAAGGCAAGATGAGGTACCTCATCGATGGTTTCCTGGGAGTGCTCCTCCTCCATGGGAGTAGGGATTCTTACAATTGCTATGGTTGGAATTTCATTGGGTTATTTATCCACTATGGATTATTTTAGCTTATATTTATTCTTCACCTCATCTGTATAAGGCTTTTCAGAAGTTCCAATAGCTTTGGACATAGGCGATGATGCCAACATGGAGGGATCACCTCACACTGATCTGATTTTGCTACCTGGCTACGTGATTAGGGATGAAGGCCTTATGTACAAGTGTGTTTATGGAAGGATGAAATCCCCCAATATTTGATGCATGTACTTAAATGTCTCTTCATCAGATGGTACCATGTGGACTTGTCCCTCGTGCACATACTTGATACATTGGTGCAGGATTGAGGGTACACACTGCATGTCTCTAATCCAAGGATGTCCTAGAAGGATGTTATATTACATCACCCATTATAGCACATGACACATCATGGGGATGGTCTTATGTCCTAATTTTATCGGTATAATTACCCTACCCACAGTGGAGCATAGTGCATCATTGAAAGCCCTGAGTGTGTAGGAAGTCAGGACAATATTGGACTTAAGGATCTTCAAGTGATCTATAGCCTTGGTAGTGATGATGTTTATAAAATAACTCGTATCGATCAGAACCTTCTTGAATGGAATATCATTTATTGATGTAATAATATGCAAAGGCATATCTGTTGAGGTAGTAGGGACTGCATTAATTTTATGATCATAAAAATGAATCACGGGCTCTTGGCACTATTGAACTTGCCCCACAAAATGTGTGAATGTGTCTGGGTTCTAGGGCTAGAGCTCAATTGATATCAAAATCTCCATTAAATTCTTCCTATGCCTAGGGTACTATTATATGATCTCATAAATAGATAAATTAGTCAGAGTCATCTATAGATTTTGTTCTAATCTACTCCAAACAGCCACCATAGGTTTTGTTGGTTGACTTGGAATATTATCATGCATCTGCCTCTGTCGAGGTGCATCTAGGACATTGATGGAAGCCACTGGAGGTTGTGGTTGCCCATATATCCAACTCCTAGTTTCCAAATTAACCAATTCAACCATTTTGATACACCCCTGAATGGGCGGCTCGACCCAGACTTGGTTAACTTGCGAATCCTTATCTCTAGGGGCCTTGTGATTAGGCAATGGATTTCGGCATATACTCATATATATATTATCAAGATATATAAGATTGTCGACTTTTATCTCTCCTTTCTAGATCATGTTTTGCACAATATTCTTGAATACGATGTAATTATTGATGTCATTCCCTTGCATTTTGTGGTATGAGCAGTATTGCTCTTCCCGATATCCCCTTGGCTTGGTATGATTAGGGTCAAGAAGTTATATGTTAGAAAACCTTATCCTCTATACCTA
Source organism: Wollemia nobilis (assembly GCA_028583015.1). Lineage (NCBI taxonomy): Eukaryota > Viridiplantae > Streptophyta > Pinopsida > Araucariales > Araucariaceae > Wollemia > Wollemia nobilis. The sequence goes on along the minus strand of JAQPPZ010016829.1, from coordinate 3,579,732 downwards.
ATTCAACTAATTAAACACTGACTACATTTATTTGTTCAGAGGCGTATAGTAGTGAGGTGGACGTCACTCCTTGTTTTGGCCCTGATTATTCGTAGGGTTATAATTGGCTGGTAGAGGGTGAGCTTGGTAATTTTGGGGTTGTTGTCCATTCCACTCCTTTGGTGTGGCCAATACAACTTGATTGAATTGAGTAGGCATGGCCTACTTCTACTTGTTCTTATTGTTCTTGCTCCATTATTTCTTGTTGTGGAGCTTAAGGTCTCCCTTGTCGACCTTAATATCTTCAATAATCTTGGCTTGGGCCAAGGCTTCTTTGAATGATTCATATTGCTACATCTGTAATAATAGGGAAATGTGTTTTGCATGGCTCTTTATGAAAATCCATACAAGTTCCTCTGTGGGGATGGAGAATGATAGTTTTGCCATGATTTTTCTCCACCTATCCTCATATTCCATCACTAGCTCATCATCGTATTATTTAAAATTATCCAGGTCATACAAGTTCACCTTATTCTTAGCATCAAAGGAGAAACATTCTAAGAATACATTCGTCATCTACTCAAAGTAAGTGATGCTATGCTTGGGTAATTGGTTGAACCATTATGTTACTGCACCCAAGAATGTCATGATGAATGTTCTCATCATCAAGGCATCATCTTTGTTAAGTTGTAAGCACACGTTAATGAAGTTGGTCACATGTTTTTGTGTGTCTGTATCTCCCTTAAACTTATCCAATCTAGGCATCTCAAAGTTCCTACGATATATGGGACTTGGGATTTATGGGTATAGAGGTTGGTTGTGTATCTTGTCTAATGTTGGCTTTTTTTCGCTTGTGTCCTTCTCAAGATATTTGACTCTCTCGATGAGTGTTTGGCATACCTTCAAGGAAATTATCTCATGTTTCTCAAGGTTAGCTCATGGTGGTAAATGAGGTAGTCCGATGTTTGCCTCAATCGGGCGTCTACACTCATCTCCTATGACCATGTTTGGAGGTTCAAGATGGATTTGTTTTTGATCCTCCATCCTAGTCTGGTCCTCATTGTATTGCATTTTCTTAGGGTGCAGGTGTTGTTGATGTGAATCATAGTGGGTGTGTTCATATCTTTTCCTGGTGCCTATCTCTTGTGGAGAATCAACACACCTTCCATGTTGATACCTCTCACCAGCTATGTGTTCATCTATTCAAGCTAAACTTTCTGCTAGCACCTCATGCTCCTCTCTTTCTTCTCTTGAGAGTTGCTCTTGTAAGCATAGGTGCCTTTTCCTATGCTCTTCTTGCTCAAGATCTTCCATGCATTCCCATTCCATGTGTAGCTCTTCTTCCAATATACGTAGGTAGTCAGAGCAACCTGCTATTTAGGGTTCATATATTTCTACCTATTTGTAAGGTATTCTAATGTTGTGGTATCTCGAGGAGACTCTTGTTGTGTGCATGCCCATTTTTGCTAGGCCAATTTTATCTGTGTACTACATTAAGGTTTGGGTATGCTCATGATCTAAATAAGTGTATGTACTGCAAGGTCGCTTGAAAGCTTCTCTTGGTTCAATGTTGTTTCAAGTGACTATACTACGTGAAATTCCTGAAGAAAAATGTGTGGTAGTGATGCCTCTCGAAGTTGGTATTGAGGGTGTATCGCTCCAAATTTTTTGCACCCTTACCTTCAGGCTATAGGATCCATGCCCGAAAGGGGGATTTGAAAAGGATGGGACAATACCTCAGACTGAGAGGCCTTTCGAAGGTCCCGCATCTCAGGGGAGGTGTATAAGGGTAAATTTTCGATGGATGGTGGGTTCACCAGGAAACTTTTGAATGGCAGTTTCCACGCCTAGGTTGAGAGGGTGTTTGATGTGTTCATTTTTATGTTTGATCATTCAACTCCTAGGTTTGGCCGATATGAATCTAATCTATTCTATATGCCAATGCAAATTTAAATGAATACAAAAAATAGAAATGGATGCAAATAACAGATAATATGCTAACTAGAAGAAATCATACCTGATTTCGGATGTCTGATGGAGATTCTGAGTCTTGTAGCAGTTTAGATCATCTTAGTTTGTATGTAATCATCTAACATTTCTTGGGATCATCCCAAATCATAGAAGGTCATATGAAATTAGACAGAATCGTTTGTAATCTGATGAATTCATCAAAAACCTGCAATCATAAAAATAGACACGAAATACCAAATATGCAAATGCAGAAGCAAGGGGTAATGATAGAAATAATAGCAAACATGCCTAAATAATAGATTATAATAACAGATAAGGAAATGTAGTAAATTTAATGATTGATTTTATCTTTATCATGCAATTACGCTAAATGAGGTGAACTCCAAGATGCATAAAACAAAATAACTTAAAATAGTGCAGAGATATGATATAAAAAAGTGTAGAAACAACTAATAAAATGCAAACTCTAAACTCAGACTGCTCTTAATATGGACTATACTCAAGATCGCCTCCAATCGTACGAATTCGTTTGAAATCATCCGAGATTGTCTACGATGATCCAAGCTAGCTTCGACTAAAAAATAGTAGAGTTCCTACAATAAAAATACAAAAATACCAAATGCAAGAAAAATAGTGCGAGGGAATGAGGAGCTAACTCTGCAATGAAATCCGTCAACTAAGGGGTTGGGGGTTCAGGGAGAATCAGCAAGCATTAGGCAGGGAGGCAGGGGGATAAACTAGAAAAATCCTAGTTTATATAGGATTAGGAAGAGGTTTGGGAGGTTTGGGATCATCCCAATCTGGGAGATCTCCAATAGGGAAATCTCCAACTGCGTAGACACGCTTCTGCCCGAGTTAGAGAGGCTGTTGAAATAGAAGCTAATTATGAAAATTCAGTTTTGGGACAAAATTGTCTGGACGTTCTGTTCTAGATGATTTCGTCAGATCGGGGATGATTTTTTCTAATCTGCGATGATATTGTCCAATAGTCAAAACAAATCCTAAAAATGACACGAAAAGCGAGGAAAGAAGGTAAAAGGCTGTTTAACGGGCAGTTTGGGGTTGAAATTCAAATTTTAATATTTTATATTTTTACTAATGTTTTAACCATGCTAATTTTAGGGTGCTACATTTTGCCCCCTCTTTAGCGAATTTTTTGAAGAAAATGCGTTAAAGACGAGTTTTTCCTGTTTTACGAGAAAGCAAAAATATACTCAATTTTTTAGACGACGATTCTTGGTCGAATCATACGAATGCTGATTATGGTGCCCCCTCCGTGTTTTTACCCAAATCAAATGTTTGAGGTAAAAACGCGAAAAAGCAAAAATTAAAATTTTAAAATGCTGATGTTTAAATAAATTTAAAGAAAATAGGGAAAACCCTAATTCATTTGTACTATTCATTTTTTTACTATTCCAGAGTTCTGCAGAGAATAAACATGGTGGAGACAGCGCACAGAGCGATAGAGGTCTGGAGTGGGCTATGGGTAAGGATCTAATCCTAGTAGATTAGGTTTAATTTAACTTTGTGCAATTTTTGTGATTTAAATTTGATTGTTTGGGGCATCACGACCGTTTTTAGGCCATCGACATCATCGGGACAAAATCATCTCGATTTCAGATAAATCGTCCCTAGATCATCGATTTCGTCTGATGGTGAAATTGGCGAATTAGGGGCAATTTCATCCAACAAGGGGAGATTACCAAGGTGCAAAATCAAAGACAATTTCATCCTCACAAAGGACGATTTTGCCCAATTGGTGATGATATAATCCAATAGTGGATGATATCATTTTAAAACTTGATTTTAAGTTGTTTAATTTGAATGATTGAGTTATTAATGATTTTGTTGTTTTATTGTTTGTTTTGCAGAAGGGATTACTAAAGAGCTAGGAATGGAAATACGATAGGCTAAGAGATGACATAGCCATGCTTGACCAGGCAGAGCGTGACCGACTTGGACAGGTCGGTCTACAGCATGTGGCAGAGATGCCACAAGTACCGACTGACATAGATCTACTGATAGCCCTAGCAGAGAGATGGTATTCGAGGTCATCCTACTTTCGATTATCGATAGGGGAGATGGCTCCCACTCTAGAGGATGTATGGAGGATCATGAGGATCCCCATACAAGGATGACTGATGACGCCTGCGGCCAATCAGGGCCAAGAGATGATGAGACTCACGAGAGACCTGAGCTTTGACCTGGAGAAGGGCGAAGTGAACATCGAGTCGCTACGGCAGATGCCTAGGGCATCTAGACTGACACGAGTTTTGGTAGGAGTTGTCGATGGCTTACTTCTGTGCCACCAAAGCGGATGCAGACTACCATGGGTGCTCTCAGACATAATTTGCGACATGAGAGACCATAGGCACATATTTGCATGGGGTAGCTTTGTTCTTTTTCGCTTGTATAGGATCCTGCATGGGGTCGTATACAAGGGAGGTCGATGTCTGGTTTTGACATCGCTACTACAAGTTTGGTGCTGGGAGCACATTGTGGTGCAACAATCGATAGGGCTCCCATTGATAGGGGTTGATCGAGAGAGGACCCAAGTTTTTTATTGGTGGCTACAGCGGGGGTCATAGCGATAGATCTATCGATGTCATGGAGGTTGCTAGATGACCTCATCCTAGACCAAATCACCTAGAGGTTGTGGCGAGAGCACCCCGGGTGGGCAGAGGATGGGCAGGAGCTGGCTCGCATCAGGTGAGTCTGCTAGCTGAGGATGGAGCGAGGAGAGGTAGAGCTCCATCGCTATGATCGAGTACTATGATAATTCATTCTACAGTAGGGGATCCCTTCTCTCAGGGATTATGAGTACTCCCAGATTGTTTAGGACAGTACTACACTAAGCAGGGATCTATATATGCAATGATTCTGGAGGTAGGACGTGGATGATGCCTCCATCCAACCAGTGGATGGTCATGAAACTGGGGTTGCGGATGGCTACGATGCCTGGTACATAGGCATTCGCCCTCCTCGGATGACGAGGGCATAGGTTCTGATGTATGTGATTGTGCGACGGATGGGGAGGCAACACCAGGTTGCCATTGAGGCAGCATGGGGTCATGGGGGGAGAGAGCAGTGGAAGATCCCATAGGAGAGATGCCAGAGGATGGCATAGGCTCCACAAAGGCCATGGGAGATAGAGCGAAGGGAGGAGAGGCTCCCTTCGTAATAGGGAGAGAGACCACCACCACCTGATAAATGCAAGGGTGTAGACACAAGGGAGAGAAATGAGATAGCGGCTCTCTAGGCTAAGGTTGCCCACCTTTGGGCTTAGATGTAGACATTGCAGGATGAGGCTACACGTCTCAGAGCATGGAGCAGTGGGGTGAGCAGGGATGACCTAGTGCAGTCCATGATGCAGACTGCATTATACTAGGGTGTACACTTTTAGCTTGTTCCATAGGGCCAGAGGGTACAACTGCCAGCCAACATTGTAGAACCAGTCAGGCTGGGATTGGCGAGGACATCCTCACGATCGACAAAAAGGACCCGAGATATAGCCTAGACCTCTATGGGACCACCTCCTCCATGTCAGTGTGGGGGAGGAGATGAGGCTGAGAGCTCGAGGGCTTCTTGGGGCTAGGTGTCGATGGACTATAGATTTTGAGATATTTTTGAGAGGATTGAGTATGCCATAGTATAGATTGTGGCATACCAATCTAGTTTTGATATGATGTATATAATTTGTTGATGTATATATATGATCTTGTTTCTGATGATATGACTTGTTCATATGTTTTTATGATGCTTTAATATTTGAATTGTTGGCCTATTTGATTGAGGATTCATGTAATTATGTCGTGTTTGAAATATTATAATTTGATGTCATGCTGTAATTTTTTAAATGAAATAATCTGATGTAAACAATTGGTTGTGGTGGTGTGATTTGATAAAAAAATAAAAGGGACTTCTAACAATAATTTCAAAGGACATTGTCACTATTATAGACCATTTCATGGAGTCGTCGTTCACTCGATCATCAAGCTAATCCCAGTATAGAAATATTGTTAAAAGTAAAAGAGTGCTTAAGAGACTGTCTTAAGACTTTGTGTTGTAATGATGGAGATAATGATGGTTTGATGATTTGTTTTCAGATTTTCATAAAAAAATTATATATGAAATATGAAAATATGATTTTTCTAGGCGTAATTTATCATCTCTGATCTGATAAACATCATTAATTTGGTTTATGACAAGTTGGGAGTCATTGAAAACCAATAAAATTTTAATTTTTAATGCCAAGGCAGCTCGTAATCCAAGGATAAGAGCTTCATATTCAGCAGTGTTATTGGTGCAAGCAAATGTTAATTTGAAGGACAGAGGTATAAGATGTTTTTGCAGAGATATTAAAATAATACCCGCATCAGCCCCACTCATGCACCGGGCTCCGTCAAAGTATAAGGACCATTGCTCTGAATGGTCTACCTCTAGTTTAAGGCATTCATCAGGAAACTCAATGATGAGGGGATGAGTAGATTCTAAGGGTGTAGCAGCTAATTTATCTGCTATGATTTGACCTTTAACAGACTTATGTCCTATAAATGTGAGTTCAAACTCGCTTAGCATAAGAACCCACTTGGCTGTGCGACCAGATAAATATGGTCGACTCATGAGATATTGCAAAGGGTCGAATTTGGCAATAACATACGTTTTCTGACTGAGCATATAATGTCATAGTTTCTATGTAGAAAATACGACTACTAGACATAATTTCTCTAATGTGGTATATCAAGTTTCATAATTGATTAAGGTTCTACTAATGTAATAATTAGCGCGTTCTTTCTTCTCATCATCAAGCTGAGCTAACATAGCTCCTAAGGCAGAATCAAAAGTAGAAATGTACAAGATAAAAGGACGATCAGATCTAGGTGGGGAAAGCACTGGTGGTTGAAGGAGATATTGCTTAAGGAGTCCAAACGCTTCCTGGCATTCTTCATCCCAATGAAAAGAGACATCTTTCTTAAGAAGCTTAAGAAAGGGTCCAGTTTTGTCCGCCAACTTGTCGATGAAGCAAAGAATAGCTTGAAGCTTACCTTGTAAACTTTGTAATTCTGATATATTTTTGGGTGCAGGCATATCTATGATGGCTGCGATCTTGAGAGGGTCAATTTCAATGCCACGTAAATAAACTATAACCCCTAATAATTTACCGGACTTAACTTCGAATATACATTTAGCTGGATTTAGTTAGATAAGATATTACCTTAACCGATCAAATACTTTTCTTAAGTCATTTAAATGATCATATTCTTTGATGGAATGAGCTATGATATCATCTACATAATCATGTAGGATATCATGCATCATATCATGAAATATATAAGTCATAGCTCATTGATAGGTTGCACCTGAATTCTTTAAGCCAAATGGCATCACTTTCCAACAAAAGGTTCCCCAAGGGGTAATAAAGGTTGTTTTGGCTTGATCTTCAGGAGCTATCCTGATCTGATTATAACCTAAAAATCCATCCATTAAGGATATCATTCCACTTCCAGTAGTAAATTCAATGATCTGATCCATATTGGGAAGAGGAAAATCGTCTTTAGGGCATGCAGCATTAATGTCTCTAAAATCGGTGCAAACCCTAACTTTAGTGGCTTCTTTCTTAGTTACTGGAACTACATTTGAGATCCATTCGGAATAATCAATGGCTTGTATAAAAATGACTTTCAACAGTTTTTCTAGTTCTCCTTTGACTAGTAAGGCCACTTTAGGATGCATTTTTCTCGAGTTTCTATTTAACAGGTTTAGCATCCGGATGGACTCGCTAGATGATGCATAACTATGGAAGGGTCCAAACCTGGCATGTCTTCATATGTCCAAGCAAAGACATCTTCATAGTCTTTAAGAAATGAAATGTATTTATCTTGTTTTTCTTGACTTAATTCTGATCCAATATTGATTATGTGAGGGTTATGTTCGGTTCCAATGTTAATTTTTATAACGTTTTCAACTTCCATATGTAAATCTCTCTCAAAATTAGGTGGGGTGAATGAAACACCTAATTCTTGTAATTCTTCCAAGGTTAGCTTGGATAATTTTTCTTGAGGAGTCGAGGCCTCAAGCTGGGCTATACTTGGTATAGAGCCATCAAAATAAAATTTGTTATGTAATAATTCCTCAATGGAGACATCATGGAAAATATCCCCTTCCAACTCATCGTCAGATTCAGCAATCATTTCAGGGTAGGCTATGGATAGCATATTGCAGGTAAAAGCATTATTCTTTAGGCACAAAGAATTTTGTTTATCTAGATAATCTTGATAACATACGATATGGTCATCATCGTCAAATTGAAAGGGCTGACCTTTACTAGAAAATAGGCCCACACCACAGTGGGAAGGCCACGGTTCTACCTCAAAAGGTTCTTTTATACCATTTTGGAAAGGTACCAAACCTTTCCCTTTATATCCCAAGTTAAGCATTATGGTCTTAGCTTTAAGATAATCATTAGCAAAATAGCATCTAGCATATCCATCACAATGTGTCTTAATGTTTCTGGGTATTCTTCACCAATCATATCCTTTATAAATAAAAGCACAACTCCCGACTTGGTAGATACTTCCCATAGGTTGTGGGAGACCCAAGGTACGAGGATAGGGTGGGATTTTATTTAAAAGGAGGGAAGTTTGCATAGCAGTGTTGGCTTCCTCAGATATAAGAATTATAGATAAATCAGGTAAGAGCTCATCAGTAAGAGCATAAGAAGTAGAAGGAACATCTCCTACATCATCGGGTGTAGAAAGGATGCCAGTAGTGGATGTAGATGTCATAGGGATATTGACGGGTGAATCTATAGGTATGGAAGGTATAGGAGTAAAACAAGAAGCATTGGTCAACGATTTAGGATCTTTTCGAGGTCCTAATGTGGTTTGTTCAGAAGATGGTTGAGCTATATGTATAGGTGTAGTTGAAAGAGTAGATGATGTTATGGGTGTGTGTTTCACACGTTTGGACGGATGATAAGACCTAGGATGTGTGGATGACAGGGTAGGGCAAAATTGAACTCCAACAGGTTCTACCAAAGCACACATATCAAAAGGTCTAGGATAACCATGAATGGTAACTAACTGGTTTTTAAATTCAAATTTAACACACTGATGTAAGGTGGAGGGAACCGCTCGCATCGCATTGATCCAAGGGTGACCCAAAAGTATATTGTACGATGCAGGGTAATGTACAATAAACACATGTACAATAAACACGGTCATATCTAGGGTTCTAGGACCAACTTGCAAGGGTATAGTAATGACTCCACACGTTTCTTGTGTCTCATCATTGAAGGCTTTGATAATCATATCAGTTCTTTTCATTTCGTCACTTCTAAACCCAAATCGTTTGTAGAAGTCAAAAGTGAATATGTTTAAAGATGAACCATTATCAATCAAGACTCGTTTAATGACTACATCTCCAATTAGGGCAGTAATATATAAGGGGTTATCCTTATGTAAACTATGTTGCGGGATATCTTTATCTTGAAAGTCAATACAATCGACTTCTCGAGTGATGATAGTATTGGACATGGCTTCAGGTTGAATATTTTGTGGTACCATCATTTGGCTTAATGTAAGCATTAATTCATCCCTATGTGTAGGAGAAGATCTTAACAGGTCCAAAATGGAAATTCTGGCTGTAGTATTGGATAATTGTTCATTAATATTGTAAGGAGGTTTAGGTTGAACATTGGACGCTTAATTCCCTTTATTGGGATTTTTCAAAACAAATGGGGTTGATCCATCATTCTGAGCTTGATCCTGTTGAGAGGTTTGAGCCTGTTGTCTAGTAACGGCTCCAATGGTTCCTACAATATTATTTTGCAGATGATGAATAGGTCTTGGTCTAGCATTTATAGCTTGTTCATTAGAAACTATTTGGTGAGAAGATGGTCTAGTAGTGACTCTTCAAGGAAATGGTTCTTCTGGAACCATAGAACTGGTGATAGGTTTAATAGGATTGGATTCATCTTCAGAACTATTCGATTGATTTGAAGTGATTTCCATGTCACTTTCAGTCTCATATTCAGTGTCACTAAGATCAAGTGTCCGAATATTATGTAGATATCTGGTCGTAACTATGGATAAAGTTGTGTCAAATATTTGAGGATCATGATCAGGTAATTTTCCACTAATAGTCCTTACATATCGGGTAGGAGGAGGAACATTGTGATGCTCAATTTGATTGGCCACCTCCTTACCATGTTTTGGTAAAGGATTTTGAAATATGTCCAATGATTAATTGGCATTCTGATTTTGATTTTTGGGAGTATTCTTTTGAGCGTTATTAGAAGGATTTTGTTTAGGTTGGAAGACTTGCACCTCCATCTCATTATTATCAATAAAATCTTGTATTTTATGTTTTAATATTTTACAAGAGTTGGTGGCATGTCCAAGTCCTCTATGAAAATCACAATATAAATTAGCTCTGTATCCGGGTATAGTTGGATCAGGTTCCCAGATAGCTGGTAATTGGATCAAGACTCGTGCTAGTAATTACGGGAGAATGGTTGATAAAGGTTGATTTAACCTAGTAAATTCTCGGGGTGGTTTATCAGGAGGTTTCAATATAAACTTCTCCATTTTTTTTGCAATATTAACATTAGCAATGTTTCTGCTATCAGTGACTCCATCACCCACAACTTTTTTATTTTTATATTGATTTTTGGATGTTTTCTCATCATCTTTCTTTTTGAGATGACCTCTTCTAATGAGAGCATCTTCCACCCTTCGAGCTAATTCTATAGCTTGATTAAAGGTGGTCAAGGTAGTAGTTGATAATTCATAGGATAGTTGTTCTTGTAAATTATTGATAAAAATATCCAACATCTCCCGATAAGGTAACACAAAGTGTAATTTTCCTATCAACTGTCTCCATCAAGCTAAGAAGTCAGCAAAACACTCATCTTTGTCTTGTTTTAGGTTGTACAAATCTTTAATGGTTACATGCCTTTCGATATAGGCACTAAATTGATGCACAAAATATTCAGCGGTCTCTTCAAAATTTCTCAAAGAATGAGTAGGTAATTGATAATACCATTCCAATGCCATCCCCCCTAAGCTTTTCGGGAACATTTTTAGTAATAGCAAATCATCATGTGATATGTCATGACATGCTATCCTAAACATACGAAGATGCTCTATGGGATCGTCAGTTCCTTTATATATAGGTAGGACAGGCATAGGAAAGTGTTTGGGATATGGTTGTGCTACAACTATAGGATCTAGAGGTTGAGTACACATCTCTCGATAATTGTATGAGGGACAATAGGGATCTATCTGGTCCATGCGAGAGACTAATTGTTTCACCATGGCTTCCAAATTACCATTTTTTCCACCATATTGGTTTGATGGTACATGAGTATGGGTCTTGTGACCGTAGGAAGGTGGGACATAAGGATTAGATGCTATATTGTTGTTGTGCAAATGGTTGGTAGGAAGAGTATTATGAAGAAGATTTGTTGTAGCATTATGTTGTATCCCAGATTGTTGGAAATTGGTATTTGGTTTTGTTTTAAGATTTTGTTGATTTGAGGTATATTGACCAATAGATTGGCAAAATAGAGCAGTGAACGAAGGTTTATTTTGTGTGGGAATAACCCTTGGCTTGGTAACAAGCACTCTAGGTGGTTGGGTAGCCTATTGTTGTTGCATGTTTTGGATTATAGTCCAAATTGGACGATCCAGCTTGATCACTTTCTTGATCAACAAAGGACAACAGATTAGTGCATGTGTGATATATATCTTCTAGGGTTTCTTGAGTGTCACTAATTTTATCTTTATCCATATGAACTGCTCTATTAAGGGTGCCAATATTGTTATTGAGAAATTTCCAAAAATGGTCCATGTTCTCAAAAGTAACAGCTCCTTCTGGAGTTATTTTAGGAGATGAGGATCCTTCCTCTCTATCATTTTCTTTTTGTTCATTTGCGTCCACAAATTCTTCTTCTTGTTGGTTTAAGGGTACTTCTTCTTGAATTGGGTTTTCAAGAAGGGCATCTGGTTTATTGGTTTTTCCTAACCAATCCTCTTCTACTTCAATTTGTTTTCCATTCCTGAGTCTAGTCATTGTGTATAAATTTAGGTTTTAGCAAATATATATTAATATATTTGCAATAGATCTTGGGAGGTATATATTTTAATTATATACCTACTATAATACTTAAAAGAAAATGTTTTGATTTTTTTGTTATGATTTTATTTTGTTTTTGTTTTTGCTTTATAAAGACAATAAACGGCACACTAAGTACAAGAAATAACAATAATAAAATAATAGCTTAGTTTTCTATAAATATTTTATAGATGTCATTGATAGGATCAAGTTCATCAGGAGTCATAAAGTGCTCCTCTTCAAATTCGAAATTGTTTTTCAAGAATTCAACAAAGAGTGCTATGGTGATATTATCTGTTTCAGATTTTGTTTTGTAAAAATAAATCTCATGGCAATACTCTTGATATAACACAGCTCTGGGAACTCTATTCCATCTCTTTCTATTTGCAATATCAGCTTCTTGGTCCTCTATACGAGCTATAAATTGATGCACTACAGTTGCATTATCAATGTATTCCTCAAAGGTATACAACTTAGAAGACACAAGAGCTATTTTATCTACTAACCACCTATGGCAAGCTCTCTAAAGTTCATGATACAAAATCACTTGATCGGAATCCAGGATTCTATCTAGGACAAACCTCTTGATTTTCCTAAGTTTGATTGCTCTAGATGATATGAGATTCAATCTCCTATCAAGTTCATCCCACAAAGGTTGAACCCTATTTGTTTGAGGTACTCTAAGCACAAAAGTGATCTCTATAGCTGCTAATTGATTTTCAACATTAATAGTGACAGCTCTGTTGTACTTAATATGGCACTAAGAGGGGGGGTGAATTAGTGTAGCATTTCTAAAACTTAAATCTGCAATACTTAATGTTGAATAATACAAACTTAAAACTAGAAACAGTAAGCATAACAAGAGAGCATCACACAACACAGGATTTTAACGAGGTTCACCAATATGGATACTCTTCAAAAAGAACGGTTGCTTGGACTACCATCCAAATCTAGCCTCTTGCAAAGCACCAACTTTACAATTATTTACCAGCACCTACTGGAAGGAGCAACAACCCCTTATTTATCTGCATCAACAGAAAGGGGCACCAACCCCTGATTTTACCAACACCTACTGGATGGAGCACCAACCCCTGATGCCAAGCTGCAACCTAGACTTCAATTCTGAATGTAAATATTAGACAGGAAAATACCTTCATTTTCACAAGACCCTGATTGGTTTAAAGCATACCAGATATCTCTCACTATTCATAGAATAGACACTTTGCAACTTTTGTGATCTACAGCCGCACTGCACCTTCTGCTTTATCTGCGTAATCACTTCACACTCTTCTACTTTCTCTACGCAATCACTTTGCACTCTTCTACAATCTACAGTCAACTTTCACGATCATCTTCTTCCTTTCGCACACTCTACTCTATTAGTGAATTTTACACTTAGCTTGATTCGACATGACTTGCTCACTTTGTGCACTTCGCCATCATCTCGTCGCTTCTACACTATCTGCACTCTTACGGTCGCATATTGCACACTTCGATACTCACATCGATCGATGTATAAATCTCCAAACAACCCTCCTTATATAATAGATATTTCAAGATGAAAACCCTAATTGTAGTCGGTTGATTATGCAAATGCAAACCCTAATCTTGGTCGGCTGCAAACCCTAATCTTCATTGGCTAACGTCGGTCTTCATCGGCTTCAACTGCCTCTGTAACTCTTATGTTGTTGTTGCTGACGAAAACACAACATGTCATGATATCACGACACTTCTACCTCCGTACGCTTCGTCTTGGATTTTGTCATGATATCGTGACACTTCTCTCTTTGTAGACTTCACCTTTTTCTTTTGTCATGAAATTGCGACACTTTCAGCCTTCATAGACTTCATCTATTCTTTTGTCGCGATATCGTGACACTTCTGCCTTCATAGACTTCGTATTCGCTTTTGTCATGAAATCATGACACTTTCTGTTTTCATACCTAGCCTTTTACTTTTGTCATGAAATCATGACACTTCTACCCTTGTCGACTTCCTTTCTGCTCTTGTTGTGAAATCACGACGCTTCTACCATTGAAGACTTGCTTTCTGATCCTATCATGAAATCATGATAGTTCTGCTTTCGAAGACTTGCTCTCTACTTTTGTCATGAAATCATGACACTTCTTCTGTTGAAGTCTTGCTTTCTATTTTTGTCATGAAATCATGACACTTTCTACATCCGTACGCTTTCTTTGCAACCCGTCGTGAAATCATGACGCTTTCAAATTCTGTACATTTCCTTTACAACTTGTCATGAAATCATGACGCTTTCAACTTTCATATGATTTCTTTGCAACCTATCATGAAATCGTGACACTTTTTGCTTTCGTACGTTTTCTTTGCAACTCATCATGAAATCATGACGCTTTCAGCTTTCGTATGCTTTCTTTACAACCTGTCATGAAATCATGATGCTTTCAGCTTCCGTACGCTCTACTTGGCTTGCACCAGTGAAAACATGACATGTCACAAAATCGTGACACTTTTCACTTCCTTGCACTCTTCTCGGCATGCACCAGCGAAAACATGACTTGTCACGAAATCGTGACACTTTTCACTTCCTTTCACTCTTCTTAGAATGCATCCATGAAAACATGACATGTCGTAAAATCGTGACACTTTTTCTACCTTGTGCATTTCTCTGCCTTTCGCCTGTGAAAACGGAACATGTCACAAAATCATGATGCTTTCACTGCCTTGCTTCATTGTTCGGCTTGCACTAGCGAAAACATGACATGTCATGATATCGTGACACTTTTTCATCCGTACACTCCTTCTAGAAGACTATCATGAAATCGTGACACTTTTCCTTGCAAGCTCTTTATCTCGAACCTATCATGAAATCATGATAGTTCTCACTTCGAATACTTTTATCTACAGCATGTCACGAAATCATGACAGTTCTCACTTTGAACTCTTTCCTCTACAGCATGTCACGAAATCGTGACAGTTCTCACTTTGAACTCTTTCCTTTGCTGCATGTCATGAAATCACGACAGTTCTCACTTCAAACTCTTTCCTTTGCTACATGTCATGAAATCATGACAGTTCTCACTTCGAACTCTTTCCTCTATTGCATGTCGCAAAATCGTGATAGTTCTTACTTTGAACTCTTTCTTCTACTACATGTTGCAAAATCATGATAGTTCTCACTTAGAACATTTTCATCTGCAGCATGTCGTGAAATCATGACAGTTCTCATTTTACTTTCTCTCTCCTCAAACTTGTCATGAAATCGCGACAGTTCTCACTTCGGACTCTCTCTTATGCAGAACGTCATGAAATCATGACACTTTATCTTGCTTGCACTTTCTCTTTTAACTTTTTATGAAATCGTGACACTTTAACCTGTTTTCTCCTCTACTTCAAACATGTCATGAAATCGTGACAGTTTTTCAACTTGCCTTCTTTTCTTCCAACATGTCACAAAATCATGATAGTTTTACCTGCTTGTGCCTCTACTTTGAACATGTCGCAAAATCATGATAGTTTTTCAACTTGCCTTCTTCTCTTCCAACATGTCACGAAATCACGACAGTTTTACCTGCTTGCACCTCTGCTTCGAACATGTCACGAAATCATGATAGTTTTTCAACTTGCCTTCTTCTCTTCCAACATGTCACGAAATTGTGACAGTTTTCTCTATTGTTTCTCTCTCCTCCAGTATGTCGCGAAATCATGACACTTTTCTTACTTGTCTTTTTCTTTGATTTTTTTGCATATGGGTCACTTCAATCTTCTTGGAAAAGCACTGTACATACTTTGAATTGCTTTTGAATTTCCTATCCATTGCATCTGAATAATTTCTGAGCATCTGAACTTCTTGTCCATTGTATCAACTAATCTATATGACTGTGTTGACAACAATGAAAATACTGTTGCATATTCTGAACAGCTTCTGAACTTCCTGATCACTGCATCATGACTGTGTTCACTGCATCAACTGATCTAACTATTTGTGTTGACAACAATGACAATACTGTTACTGCACCTTGCTCAACAATCTCCCCCTTTGGAATTGTTGTCAACACACATGCAATTACCTGTAACTCTTCTCCCCCTTTGACAATAATACCAAAGGGCTACTGCAGACTCCCCCTGAGTCCATGCACAACATTTTCAGACAAAATTGATTATACTTAGCAAAAATCATGATCATGAGCAAAAATATAATCAAAATTTTAAATGCTCCCCCTGAAAATGTGATCCCTATGGCTAGCCAATTCTTGGGAAGTTTTAACCACTCGACCAATCTGTCTCCAAGATAAAATGCACCTCCACTGGTAAACTTCCTGTCATCTACACATCCTGCCCAATCTGCATCTTTAGGATACCATAACCCATACTCCATAGTACCCTTGTAATATTATAGAAGACTTTATCTCTTTGTTGCACTGACTGGTGGACCTCTTCTTCACTTGAAGAATCCTCACTCAGATCTATCTTCAACTGTGTTGGATGCCATATTTTCTATCCATTGAGACTCTGTACTCTGTACTCTGTCACCTCCAATGCTCAGTCAATAGGCTCACTAAGATCCTGCTCAATAGGTTCACATAGAATCTGCTTAACAAGCTCACATAGAACTTGTCCAATGCTGAATAACAAGCTCATACAAAACCTGTCCAAATCTGCTCCACCAAGCTCACTAAGAACTTGTCCGATTCTTCTCTAGCAATTTTATCAAGAACTTGCCCAAATCTGCTCTAGAAATTTGTCCCAGCATTGTCCTCAAATATTTCCCAAAGGCCTTTTTAAAGGCTCAATAAACCATGCTCAAGTAGTACTTAAAATGAACTCAATAATGAATGGCGATCTCAAATCAAATCCACTTCATAGAACTGTAAAAATCACTTCACACATAACTTGATTAGGCTCAATCAAATTACCTCAACCAATCATCACAAGGGACAACTCTCTCTCACACAACCCTAGTTCAAGTATGTATCAACCAACTCAAATGATTCCAACAATGCTCAACCAAAAATATCATATAATAATGATACTCATGTTCTTTTCTAACACAAGTTCTTTCACAACCAATGGGCTTAAACCACTATGCTTATAACATAAGTTTTAAACATAGCTCTCAATTCAGAAAAACCTGATGTAATCAACCAACACTTTTCAAAAAAAGGAAACCATAAACAATAATTTTCCCTTCAATGATATTTCAAAAATCAACCACCATAATGTTGTCACATGAGTCTCCTTGGGATTAGCCTAAAATCGTGCTACCATGCATATTGCCTGTAAAATATCTGGTCTGATAGCTGTCAGGTACAGTAAGCTTCCAATCAAAAATGCTGATTTCACATCTATCAACAAATTTGACAAGTGACTCATACTTGTACCGACTTTTATCCAACACTGTTGTAATATTTAACTTTGGATAGTGTTAGTAAGAACCATCAATAGTACAACAATGACATACAGCAATACTACCAATGATGAGAACTCTCAAATTAATCTTCATCCTTTACGACACTTCCACAAACAACTGTATGAACTAAAACAAACTTTTGACACCTATATTGCAACTCCCCCTTACTACTTGCCTTTCATCCTCAGATAACCCAACAGACACATAGGAGCATTAAAATAAAAACTTTTTCAGATTGCTCCCCCTGAGGATGTGTTACCTGGAGTTGCTTAGTGCAGTAGAGGAGTAGTCTCCTTCAGTCCAAGGAGACACAATTTCCTCTCTTCTTTCTTTCTCCAGACTTTCTTGACCATGGGCTTGGGTTTTTCAACTACATCCCCTTTTTGCACCTTTTCATGAACTCGAACATTTGTCTTGTGTGGTTGTCTCTTGTGCATCCATGATGAATGATGATTTTCCTTTCTTTTAAGTACATGATTTATTCCCTGTCTATGTTGCGTTCTTTGCGTCTGATGAAATCTACTGTTTTTCCTTAGATTAGATACATAAGTGCTTGGACAGAACCTTGCTATGTGCCCATGACCATTGCATTGAAAACATTGTACATAGTGTTCACTCAGATACACAGATGTATTTCTACCAGCATAACTCTTTGATTTATTATTTAATCCATAATAAGTTGCCTTGTGACCATACTGGTTGCATATGAAATAATAGCCATTAAAAATATTTGTATGAATAGAGTGAGAGTGATAGAACCTCTTTTGTTGTGGTTGCTTTGCTATAGATCTCCTTTGATAATTTCTTCCTTTTGAAGATTCAGCTTCAAACTTTTCTTGCTTTGATCTTTCAACAGTGAACTTCTTCTTCTCTGCAGAGTTGGAAGATGAGGGTTGTTCAGCTTCATATCCAAGACCATGCTTATCCGTGGAGCTTCTTTGTTGGCTTATCATTTTATCTAGCAATTTTGAGCTCTTCTCGAATTTAAGATTTGTATTGGCCTCTTCTAGTTGTTTCTTCAATGAAACAATCTCTTCTTCTTGTTTGCAGCAAACAGTCTCTTTCTCATTGATCTGAGACCTGATAATTTCTTCAATCCTTTTGGACTCTTCTAGTTGCAACTTTAGATTGCTAACAACTTTGTTGGATTCCTCTTCGACTTTATTACTCATTTCTTCTGTCTGCATTCTTAAACCATCAATTTCTTTTTCTAGCTTACTGCAATACTCTATTTTTTTGGTTAATTGCATTTCGAGATCTTCAAAAATTTTCTTGTATTCTTTTGTCTGTACTTTCAAACTGGTGATTATATCTTTTGCATCCTCAACCTTTTTACCCAGAGCTAAAATTAGTTTATGTTCCAAATTTGCTTCTGCATCACTTTCTTCTTCATCACATTCCTGTTTTGAATCTGTTTCTTCACCAATTTTGAATGAATCATTTTCATCTTCACTGCTACTAAACCCATGGTACTGACATTCATTGTGATTGAGTTGACCACAAACAAAACATTATGTACCTTGAGAACCTGCATCATGACCGAGTTGTCTTTTGGCCTTTTCTCCATTGTTTGATGCATCTCTTGAATCTACAGCAACATTGAATTCATATTTTTTTTTTATGACCCTATGTGTTATTTTCTTCTTGTGTCTCATGGTTCCATTCTTACCTTTCTTTGCCATTAGAGTACTAATCCAAGATCAACCCTAACTGATTTAGCCTTTGAATGGAACCTTGCTCTGATACCAATTGTTGTACTTAGTATGGCACTGAGAGGGGGGCTAAATCAGTGTAGCATTTCTAAAACTTAAATCTGCAATACTTAATGCTGAATAATAAAAACTTAAAACCAGAAACAACAAGCATAACAAGAGAGCATCACACAACACAGGATTTTAACGAGGTTCACCAATATGGCTACTCCTCAAAAAGAATGGCTGCTTGGACTACCATCCAAATCTAGCCTCTTGCAAAGCACCAACTTTACAATTATTTACCAGCACCTACTAGAAGGAGCAACAACCCCTTATTTATCTACATCAACAAAAAGGAGCACCAACCCCTGATTTACCAGCACCTACTGGAAGGAGCACCAACCCCTGATGCCAAGCTACAACCTGGACTTCAATTCTGAATGTAAATGTTTGATAGGAAAATACCTTCATTTTCACAAGACCCTGATTGGTCTAAAGCATACCAGATCTCTCTCACTATTCACAAAATAGACACTTCACAACTTCTGTGATCTACAACTACACTACACCTTCTGCTTTCTTTGCACAATCACTTTGCACTCTTTTGCTTTCTCTACGCAATCACTTCACACTCTTCTGCAATCTACAGTCAACTTTCATGATCATCTTCTTCCTTTCGTGCACTCTACTCTATTAGCAAATTCTACACTTAGCTTGATTCGACATGACTTGCTCACTTTGTGCACTTCACCATCATCTCGTTGCTTCTACGCTATCTACGCTCTTACGATCGCATATCACACACTTTGATACTCACACCTATCAATGTATAAATCTCCAAACAACCCTCCTTATATAATAGATATTTCAATATGAAAACCCTAATTGTATTCGGTTGATTATGCAAATGCCAACCCTAATCTTGGTCAACTAAAAACCCTAATCTTCATCGGCTAACATCGGTCTTCATCAGATTCAACTGCCTCTGTAACTCTTCTATTGTTTTTGCCATGAAAACACAACATGTTGTGATATCGTGACACTTCTACCTTCGTACGCTTCATCTTGGCTTTTGTCGTGATATCGCGACACTTCTCTCTTCGTAGACTTTGCCTTTTTCTTTTGTCATGAAATCGTGACACTTTTAGCCTTCGTAGACTTCATCTGTTCTTTTGTCATGATATCACGACACTTCTGCCTTCATAGACTTCATCTTTGCTTTTGTCATGAAATCATGACACTTTCTATTTTTGTACCTAGCCTTTTGCTTTTGTCGCAAAATCATGACACTTCTGCCTTCGTCGACTTCCTTTCTGCTCTTGTTGTGAAATCGCGATGCTTCTGCCATTGAAGACTTGCTTTCTGATCCTATCATGAAATCATGATAGTTCTACTTTCGAAGACTTGCTCTCTACTTTTGTCATGAAATCATGACACTTCTTCTATTGAAGTCTTGCTTTCTGTTTCTATCATGAAATCGTGACACTTTCTGCATCCGTACGCTTTCTTTGCAACCCGTCGTGAAATCGTGACACTTTCAACTTTCGTATGCTTCCTTTGCAACTCGTCACAAAATCACAACGCTTTCAACTTCCGTACGCTTTCTTTGCAACTTGTCATGAAATCATGACACTTTCTGCTTCCGTATGTTTTCTTTGCAACTCGTCACGAAATCGTGATGCTTTTAGCTTCCGATGCTTTCTTTACAACCTGTTGCAAAATTGTGATGCTTTCAACTTTTGTATGCTCTACTTGGCTTGCACTAGTGAAAACATGACAAGTCACGAAATCGTGACACTTTTCGCTTCCTTGCACTCTTCTCGGCATGCACCAGCGAAAACATGACTTGTCGCGAAATCGTGACACTTTTCGCTTCCTTTCACTCTTCTCGGCATGCATCCGTGAAAACATGACATGTTGCAAAATCGTGACACTTTTGCTGCCTTGTGCCTTTCTCTGCATTTCACCCGCAAAAATGGAACATGTCGTAAAATTGTGACACTTTCACTGCCTTGCTTCATTGTTCGGCTTGCACTAGCGAAAACATGACATGTCGCGATATTGCGACACTTTTTCGTCCATACACTCCTCGCAGACTGTCGCGAAATCGTGACACTTTTCCTTGCAAGCTCTTTCTCTCGAACCTATCATGAAATCATGACAGTTCTCACTTCGAATACTTTTATCTGCAGCATGTCATGAAATTGTGACAGTTCTCACTTCGAACTCTTTCCTCTGCAGCATGTCACAAAATCGTGACAGTTCTCACTTCGAACTCTTTCCTTTGCTGCATGTCACAAAATCACGACAGTTCTCACTTCGAACTCTTTCCTTTGCTACATGTCATGAAATCATGACAGTTCTCACTTCAAACTCTTTTCTCTGCTACATATCATGAAATCACGATAGTTCTTACTTTGAACTCTTTCTTCTACTACATGTCACGAAATCGTGACAGTTCTCACTTAGAACATTTTCATCTGCAGCATGTCACGAAATCACGACAGTCCTCATTTTACTTTCTCTCTCCTCAAAATTGTCATGAAATCATGATAGTTCTCACTTCGGACTCTCTCTCTTTTGCAGCACGTCACGAAATCACGACACTTTATCTTGCTTTCACTTTCTCTTCTAACTTGTCATGAAATTGTGACACTTTAACCTATTTTCTCCTCTGCTTCGAACATGTCATGAAATCATGACATTTTTTCAACTTGCCTTCTTCTCTTCCAACATGTCACGAAATCATGACAGTTTTACCTGCTTACACCTTTGCTTCAAACATGTCGTGAAATCATGATAGTTTTTCAACTTGCCTTCTCTTCCAACATGTCGCAAAATCATGACATTTTTACCTTCTTGCGCCTCTGCTTCGAATATGTCGTGAAATCACAACAGTTTTTCAACTTGCCTTCTTCTCTTCCAACATATTGTGAAATCACGACAATTTTATCTACTATTTCTCTCTCCTCCAGTATGTCGCAAAATCGTGACACTTTTCTTACTTGTCTTTTTCTTTGATTTTTTTGCATATGGGTCACTTCAATCTTCTTGGAAAAGCATTGTACATACTTTGAATTGCTTCTAAATTTCCTGTCCACTCCATCTGAATAATTTTTGAGCATCTGAACTTCCTATCCATTGTATCAACTGATCTATCTGACTGTGTTGACAACAATGACAATACTGTTGCATATTCTGAACAGCTTTTGAACTTCCTGTTCACTACATCATGACTGTGTTCACTGCATCAACTGATCTAACTGTTTGTGTTGACAACAATGACAATACTGTTACTGCACCTTGCTCAACAAGCTCTTCTTTTATTATAGTCTACCATCTAAATATGACATGCAAATTTTCTTAAGTCTAAATGCATTTATGTTTTTGGTTTTTATTATTTTTATTTTTTTAGTTTTTAAAATGGTTTTGTTTTCAAAAGGTTTTTGTTTCACGTCGGGTTCACCAAAATGTATCACTCCAAATTTTTCGCACCCTTACCTTCAAGCTATAGGATCTGCACCCGGAAGGGGGATGTGAAAAGGATGGGACAATACCTCGACTGAGAGGCCTTTCGAAGGTCCCGCATCTCGGGGGAGGTGTATAAGGGTGAATTTTCTACGGATGGTGGGTTCACCAGGAAAATTTTGAATGGCAGTTTCCACACCTAGGTTGAGATGGTGTTTGATGTGTTCATTTTTATGTTTGATCATTCAACTCCTAGGTTTGACCGATATGAATCTAATCTATTCTATATGCCAATGCGGATTTAAATGAATACAGAAAATAGAAATGGATGCAAATAACAGAGAATATGCTAACTAGAAGAAATCATACCTGATTTCGGATGTCTGATGGAGATTCTGGGTCTTGTAGCAGTTAAGATCATCTCATTTTGTATGTAATCATCTAAAATTTCTCAGGATCGTCCCAAATCACATAAGGTCGTCTAAAATCAGACAAAAACGTCTGTAATCTGATGAATTCATCAAAGTCAGAAACTTGCAATCACAAAAACAGACATGAAATACCAAATATGCAAATGCAGAAGCAAGGGATAATGATAGAAATAACAACAAACATGCCTAAATAATAGATTATAATAACATATAAGGAAATGTAGTAAATTTAATGATTGATTTTATCTTTATCATGCAATTATACTAAATGAGGTGAACTCCAAGATGCATAAAACATAATAACTTAAAATAGTGCAGAGATATGATATAAAAAATGTAGAAACAACTAAGAAAATGCAAACTCTAAACTCGGACTACTCTCAATCTAGACTATAGTCAGGATCACCTCCAATCGTACGAAATCGTTCGAGATCATCTGCGATGATCCAAGCTAGCTTCGACTGAAAAATAGTAGAGTTCCTACAATAAAAATACAAAAATACCAAATGCAAGCAAAATAGTGCAAGGGAATGAGGAGCTAACTCTGTAATGAAATCCATCAACTAAGGGGTTAGGGGTTCAACGAGAATCAGCAAGCATTAGGTAGGGAGGCAAGGGGATAAACTAGAAAAATCCTAGTTTATATAGGATTAGAAAGAGGTTTGGGAGGTTGGGGATCATCCCAATCTGGGAGATCTCCAACAGGGAATTCTCCAACTGCGCAGAAACGCTTCTGCCCGAGTTGGAGAGGCTGTTAAAATAGAAGCTAATTATGAAAATTTGGTTTTAGGAAAAAATCATCTGGACATTCTATTCCAGATGAATTCGTCAGATCGGGGACTATTTCATCTAATCTACGATGATATCGTCCAACGGTCAAAACAAATCCTAAAAATGGCATGAAAAATGAGGAAAGCGGGTAAAAGGCTATTTAACGGGTAGTTTGGGGTTGAAATTCAAATTTTAATATTTTATCTTTTTACTAATGTTTTAACCGTGCCAATTTTAGGGTGCTACAAAGGGACCTCGATCTAGGCTCTATGATTGGGTGTAGCCCTATGGTCTTACCCCTTAGTGGGCAGATATATCCTATGTATTTTCTATGAAGCTTGGGATATTGTAGCCCCTGCATGCCTATGTGATGAGGATGGTCTTGATGACTCCTCACACCAATGTAATGATAGAGGTCTTGCAACCTCTGTATGTATGTGAGATGATGGAGGTCAAGATACCTCTGCATGTCGATGTGAAGATGGAGGTCATGGTGCCCCTTCTTGTCTATATGGTGAGAGGATCCATGAAGACTCCTTGTACCTGTGTGTCAAGGAGGGATTTGATGCCTCATAATTTCTAATATGTGTATATCTTGCTAGGGTTTCTTGTGGAGTTCCCCCAAGGGTTGAATTGTCACCCCTAAGACTTTTCAAACTTCTTCCAGCTACACTACGGGTGGGCGGATCCACACCAGTGTTACTATGATCCCCCTTAGTTTTGGACCAAGGGTAGATGCTTTGTTTTTTCACCATTCTAATTATGCATTATCTTTTTTATTAGTTTTTAAATTACAAAAACAAAACAAGCAAGTTTTTATCTCTCTTAAGGATTTTGTGTGTTCCCTAAATTATTTGGTGTGTTTGGATTTGTTTTTTATATTGAATTCTTGTTTGCACTGTGGACTTAGAATGAGGGAACTCAATAAAAGTGGAGGCTAGGAATGCTAGTGCCAAACATAATTTCTCAAAATATTCTAGGGTACACCGCTTAAATCCTAGTGGGGGGTTCGCCTAGCTCTTCCACTATGAAATAGTGGTAGACAATTTGAAAACAAGTGACTAGTACCAACTAAAAATGAGCTCACTATTCTATCTAAGGATATATATGGGGTGATCTGGTGGAAGGCGATGAATTCCAACATCATCGGTCTGAATTGGAGGTCGATGATGAAATCCAACCTTACCAATGTTATTGTGGAATGTGCAAATGTGTGGGGTTCTTTATAAACTTTAAAATGTAAAATGATGCATCAACCAACATGAATGCTTTACCTTACTACATGCCTAAAAATAAAATTTTTCTTTCATAGATATTCATATCTAATCTATTCTAGATGATTTTCATGCAATGTACCTCCTACTTAATGAATGGGCAGCCATTGGTTGGGCCACATGCAAGCAAACTAATCACACAGAATCCTAGCATGCTGGATACTAGGTAAAACCTTACAAGCAAAGGCCCACTATTCCTAGAAGTTCCTAGAGGAAACTAGAGAAATATAAGAAATTTACAATACAATTTTCTTTTCATTTTCTTCGTTTTTCCGTACTTAGACTATGTTTTTGCTTGTTTTTTTTTGGAAAATAAATGCTAATAAAAAATTATAGATAATAATAAATATGTACCAACCTGAATTCCTCACCTGATGATGACTTTGCTGATATCTATATCTATTTTCTTTCTAGCCACTGTTGACTAAAGCGGTTTATTATGGCTACTGATAGCTATAGCGGCTAAGATCTTATGTCCATTGTTGACAAAAGTGGCTAAACATGTATAGAGAAAAATGCTCGAATCATTAGCAAATAGACAAAAAAATAAAAACTTGGTGGGGGTCCCACCATAATCACCATCTATGCAATCTCGGTATGCATGCACCCCGGCTACCCTACTTGCAATATTGATTTATTATGTATGCTATGACTTGCACAAAATGAAAATTTTTGAAAGTACATGCAACACAAAGAATAAGAAACAAAATAAAGATGCTTTATTTATTTATATCTTGGATCCCCGGTTACAAGTTCATTCTTCTAAGGGATACCCATAAATTTTATACAAATATTTACACAAATATAGGGCAGTGATCAGATATATTCCCTGCAAGGGAATGGTGCGTCTACACAGGCCTCTTGGTCTCACACACAAAACTGTACAAGGGCTTATAGATGCCTCCTTATCCATATTTGGTCCTGAAGAGATATTTATGTTCATGTTGCTTCACTCTGGTCCTTATGATCTACACATGCGTTCATGAAAATAACAAAGAATACCTAGTAGGATGGGCTACCTCTCCGGACAAGGCATTTGTTAATGGATCTAAACACTCATGATAATAATAATGAAATATAAGCATGAATAGAATAAGAAATGTGTGATAAGCTAAGGAAAATATGGAATAGAAGCATAAATGAAACTAGACCTAAACTATGATCAAGCCATAAATCAAGAAATAATAAATATAAGCTAATAGAAAGAGGAAATAACACTTATGCCCTAATATGTGCCTACAGGCCACTATCCGAGACAACAACTATGATGTGAAGCTCCCTTCCTTGTGATCCAAATATTTGTATGCTATCCTCTTTGCTAAAATTGATGTTCAAGGGTCGCCGAATGTGTCTCCTACACTAATTGGTAGTTTGGAATGGTGAATCTAAAAATTGATACGTGGATGTTGCTCAACCGAATGGTGCTCCAATGCTTCTCAAAGTGCTATAGATTGATCCTCCATTTCGATAGGGCTTCACTACTTAACTCTAAAACTTTATGGATCCTTTGCTTTTCATGGGAGAGTCTATATGTAGATTTCTCTCTCAAATATAGAAATTTGGCTTCCTGGAGAAGCTTCAATCTAGGTTGCATATGACTGACCATCTCGGGTGAGGAACATCAGTCCCATACTGGTATGGAAGGGGCAATTAGGAGGAGCTCAAGGAGTTCCTCACCAAAATCCACCTATTATCCATGCAAAGGTGCAATCAGACTGTGTGATTTGGGCCCATATTCATAGCTAGACTATGTGTGACCCTGACTGCTATTAGGTTCAACGGTTAGGTGTGTTCGTTGTAGCCTTCAGTAGCCAGGTGTTCTCACTGCTCTTATTGAGAGTGACCAAGCCTGGATGGGGCAAAACTACCCTATTTGAGTAGTTAGGACCACTACTTGCTCTTGGAGAGATCCAAGAGGGTTCATATGGTTTTCATATGTGCCCATATGGGTAGTCTTCTAAACATGACGTGTTTTAGGTGTCTACAAAATCTGCTCTTCCATATCTTATAGCTTCACCCCCTCCTACAATTTATCCCACATTGGTTTCTTTGCAAAAGGATAAGGATGTTTCTCATATATTTAGGATTTTTGGGTAGAGAAGATATCCAAGCCTTTGAAAATAATAACTACAAAAAGGATCACAATGTCTGTTGATCCACTAACAAGGTAGAAAGCATCTAGATCCATTATCCCTTTGGTGAGTAACCCTAAAACATAGATAAATGTGCAAGACTATCATCTAGAGGAGTATATCGAAGACATTGAGCAACTACCTATCGAATATGATCTGGTCATAGCAAAAGCTCACTTGGATACTTTTTATATCAATATTGATATATGCAAGGATAAAGTTGGAAATTTAGAGCAAAAAATAGAGAAGTTAAAGAAGATAGTCAGCAACCAAAAATAGGTAGAAAAGGCTATCAGGAATGAAGTGAAAATTTGGTAAAGCAAATTTCAAGAGGACATTAAGATCAAATATCAAGTGGAGAAACATAAAAATAAAAATGAAGAATAGGCCAAGGAAATACAATACTTGAAGCATCAGCTTTATATGGAGAAGGCCAAGTCCTCAGGCTTCACAAAAGTAGGAGTGAAGAAGGTAAGAAAAGAGCTTTGGTCTAATTTTTTGGAGAAGTGCTCTAAACTACATTCCATCATAGATTATATGGATTATTCTAGCCATTTGCTTTAGAATACTCAAGAAGACCTAGACAAGTTTACTCAAGAGCTGCAGCCCATGGTTATTCCAATAGAAAAAATCTATAAACTAGTAGATAGTAGGCTCAGTGAGACTACTAAATTGATCCTCAGCAAGGAATGGAACACTTCTATATTAGCTTCCAGAGTTATAGTGAAGAATAATAGATTTCTTTAGAAGACTTGGTTTTTATATGATAAAGTGGAAAACATAATTAAATATGTGATGGATATTAACCAAGAAATGACTCAATATGGCTTCAAAGAACTCTGGATTGAGAATAATATTCTATTCAAAAGAAGAAATCAAGAATATTTTAGCTTCAAGAAACCAGGATGAATTTGATTTTGATGCCTAGAAGGAGCTAATTGATCAAGAACAAGTCTCTAAAATGATAATTTATTTAACCATAATCAAATATTTGATGGAGGACCTAGTGAACAAGGGGAGCTCCAGAAACTATGAGGATACTTTTGAACTAGATTTCATCCATAAGAAGCTTAAGGATACGTCCAACACTTCTAAAATAGTTTGGAGCTAGGCCTTGCAGACTCTTAAGTTGATGGTCCAATTTTTTGGGACCAATTCTGAGAAAAAATATAAGTAGCAATACTCACCAGAAGAAGAAGAAACTAATCAAGACTAGGAATACAATAGAGAAGAAGAAGCTCAGTAAGAGGGTGAAGAACCAGATATGGCTTTTGAATACCCTCAAGAGGCACGAGTGTAAATTTCTCCATTTTTAATATTTTTGTAGTCACGTAAAAGTGTTGTATTTTTATTTTTATCCTAACATTGTAAGAGGACAATAATAAAAGCATGATACCAAAGAGCAGAGAATGCAGTTTTTGTGAAGGTATTCAAATCATTTTGGTTACTCTTATAAGGGACAACAATGTTGTGTTTTTCTTAACATAGATCAGTTTTGAAGGAAGGTAGATATCATTGTTTCCAGTATGATATCCATATGAACCGTTATCCTCTGGGTGGCTTCACAAAGTTTTTAGAGGGTAATGGTCATATAGAAATTATTCTATGAAGCATTGTTCAAAGATTTGTATTTTTGACTCCTAATTCCCAATTGATAAGACTCTAATTTCATAGGATTTACAAGAAAATCCACCCAAGAGGCACCATAATGTAGGTCCAAAATAGCCACATACTTAGAAAATTTTGAAAATATTTTCTAAAGCATGAAGATGCTCCTAGCTACTTAGGGTATAGTGTATTTTAGAGCGATCCAGCGCAAGATGCTCCCAATTGCTCAACACTTAGTGTTTTTTTATAGCATAATCAATATGTCCCATTCCACTCAGTAATTAGTGTATTTTGTAGTGGCCCAGTGTAGATGTTTCAATCCTCTATTAAACCAAGTTAGAGCTGATGTTAGCATCATCCAAAGAGTATATTAGGACACATTGTTTTATTATACATACTACAACAACTAATTTTTAGATATGTTCCACATTATTGAGTTCTATGAGTATTCTAGAGCGAGCTAGTAACATGCTCTATGCCACTAAATCAAGAGGTCAAAATTCTCAAAGAGAAGTATAAGGGAGTACCACAGTGCAAAGAAATATTTTACATTGTTCCTTGAGTGGATTTGTGACATGCTCCATTCCATAGTCAACTTGGATTAAAGCTTGAGGATCGAATTACAACATATGCTCTATATTATGGATTTGAGAGGGAAATAAAATAGTTTGAATAACTAAGAGAGCAACCTAGTGATACGCTACATTTTTCTCAATACTTAGTGTATTTTTCATGGATGCTCCATGCCATTGGCCAAAGTAGTCCAAGCTGATGTCATCATTATTTTTAGAGTGGATTGATGACATTTTCTATGTTTCTCATCTACAGAGCATTAATTAAATTTAATTGTAACCATTCACCAAGTGCATCAATGGTGGATATCATGCTGACATTTTCTTGAGCATATAAATGTGGATTTTTGGCAAGAAAGAACTAGTTAGTTCGAGCGAGTAGATGAAGCATCCATGGAGCCAAGAACCAAGAACCTGGGTAGTTGCATATTTGTGGTAAGATAAATTTCTCAAGAAATATAAAAAATTTAGATATTTTTTCTAACAACCTAGATTATAACTACCATGGTAGAACCAGCAAGATGTAGAGTTGATCTACCATGGCATGCAGCATCGAGCAGATTTCTTGGACTTGGAAAGTTAATGAAATGATGCCACTATGGCATTCTGCTGATCTGGAACAATCTAATCCTTGTAATTTTCCACCTATTATTTCATTTTAAAACTATATATAGAGGTCGAACCCTTTATTTTTAGGGTCATCTCTAGAGTGTTTGCTTGCCCTATTGTGTACATATTTTGTAAATTAATGGAAGGATCATTACTTGAATTTTTTACTCAAGAACTATCATCTTTGATATCTTTGTTAAGAGGTTCAAGTTATGAACCATATTTCTATCAATGCTATTATGGCTAGTTCATTCCAATGATATTGGATTACTAGTTGTGAAGCAAATGAAATATTTTCATAGTTAGATGTGTGCTTACAAGAGGTTTATTTCTATTAAATCTAGATACTAATCTATTCTGCTAAATTGGATTGTTAGTATTATGGATGTTGAAATTACTTCTTGCAGCATATCTCTACTTATTCTTTCTTGTATGAATATTACTCTATTTTGGGTGCTATTAATATTGAGTGTGGGACACTAGAAAAATTTTTCTTAAAGGTTCTTCCTGTGGATGCCTATGCTATTAGATTTATCTGGCCACTGTTTACTCATAATTTCTTAATCCTAAACTCTTTTCTAACCCTATCTCTTAAAACCATTACTAAGCTTAATTGATTCAATACTCAATCAGTTGAAAATAAATCAGCATACTTTGGATGTTGGGCTAGAGCAATCTTTAGTCCATCCAATGTTGGGTTATGAGTTGTAACTAACGGGTACAAGCCTAATTAGAAATCTAGAAGATAGACAATTGTAGTATCAAGTTTACTTGATGTCAATTCAGATCCCAACAAGATGGGGTATGAGGCCATAATAAAGGTGGCAAGAAAGGTACAAATGTAGTAGGGGGACTTATAAAATAATGTGGAGGTATATTAAAATTAGATGCAGAGGAATATGTGCACATCCCAAGTGATCAATGTGGGGATGAGGTATATGTTGGAGAGGAAGTATATACCTCTATCTTATGATGTGAAGGAATAGGAACAACCTATGCATAGGATTATGAAGGTATTGGTGGGAGTTCTACGATGTTGTAGAATTTAAAAGGGTCACCATCGATGGGAATGCAATAAATTAGTCCATCATGCACATATTTCAAAAAATGATGCAAGGTAGATGAAATGCATTGCATGTCATAGATCTAAATACATCTAAGAAAAATATTGTATTGCATTTCACCTTGAATAACATAAAGTAAGGTAGACATGATCCTTACACCTATGTGGATGGGCATGACAATGGAATCTACTGTGGGATGCATAGAACCATCAAAAGCATGAAGGTTGAGTGATGGTATAGTTAAGTGAGTAGGTAGAATGTGGAGGTGATGAAGGGCAATAGTATATATGATGCTAATGGAAGAACCATCATCAATGAGGATATGCTTGTAAGTGATATTATTGATGGTCACTTGTATATGTAGTGGATGATTAGCTCCCTTACACACAAGCTCAAAAATCTCATGGTCATGGAAGTTGATCGAAGG
Source organism: Wollemia nobilis (assembly GCA_028583015.1). NCBI lineage: Eukaryota > Viridiplantae > Streptophyta > Pinopsida > Araucariales > Araucariaceae > Wollemia > Wollemia nobilis. The sequence goes on along the minus strand of JAQPPZ010016829.1, from coordinate 3,548,230 downwards.
TTACATGCAGTGAGGGAAGTTCAAAAAAAAATTACAAATGCATTGGTATCATGGGTTTCAAGTTTGATTGAGTGAAAAATGTTGTTTAACACTTCGCAATGAGGGTGATATTTTTGTAAAATTTCAAAAATGGATAATCTAGCTAAAACATTGCACAACTGATGGGTGAGACTACCATGAATAGTGATGATATTACATCGTAGAGGTTGTGAAATATTCAATGTTGTATGTGAGTGAGGAGAAGTGAATGATGGTGGAGGTGAAGTAATGGGTATGTCTTGACATGGTGAATAACGATTAGTATGAGTAGTGAGATTAATCATGCCAACCACTCCATGTGAGGGAGGATCATGGTGGACATTATTGACCTAGTTTGATTGGGTTTGTTGATTGGATTAGGCTCCTTGGAGATAGGTCCCCCTATGTTTAGGTAATGGATTCTAATAAATACCTAGATTTTTATTTTATGGCATGAGGGGGTTCAAAACTTGGATAGTACCCTGATCAATAAGATCTTGTACCAAGCCATGAAAGGCGTGATAAGACCCTACATCATGGTCGTGTTGTCGATGGTAATCATAGAAGGTATTTTCATTGAACCCATGATTTTTGGGTTTATTTGGGTCTATGGGTCTAACATCAATTAATGTGACATGACCAGTGTCAAGCAACATCTTGACTATAGTTGGTAGAGTATTATAAAGTGGAGTCCAATTGCATCATGGGGGTTTATGATGAATATCGTGAGCTTGTTATGGATTAGATATAGGAGGTGAATTAGTCTAAAACATTTGTTGTTGTGAAGGAGGGGGTTGTGAGATCAACAAAGAGGCTACAAAGGTTGCTACCACCTGATTGGTTTGTGGTAGTTTGGAAAATATTAGATTATGAGCATTGTGATTGAAGTGGAAATTTGATGGATAGGATGTTTTATGATGAAATTTGATTTTTCCAAATTATACTTTGATGTCTTAAATGACTTTTACATGAGCAATGGCTTCATCAAATGTGTGACTTTGATGGAGTTGCAACTATGTAGAAATATGTTTGTGGTAACTTTTAGTAAACAATGTTATGAGTTTAGTAGGTAGGAGGTTATAGGCTAGGTCATGAATTGTTGATCTCCAATAAGAAAAAAAGTTAGTGATAGGCTTGTCATCAGCCTATTGCAAAGCATATACATCAAAAAGTTCATATTTTTCTTAATGTTGATGGAAATTTTTTCTAGAAATAAGTTAGCCAATTGTTTGAACATGAACATGCTATGGCATGAGAGCATGTTGTACCAATCGAGGGCTTGTCCCCCAAGTGAAAGGGTGAAAATACATAACATGATGGGATTTCTATCATGAATTTTGTAGCATGCAAAGTGATAATTACTTATTTGTTCTCAAGGATCCTATTTACCTTTGTATTTCTCAAATTTTTGAATTTCAAAATATTATGGATAAGGAGGAATGGGAACTAAAGGATGGAAGGGATCATTTTACAACTTGTTAAATGTGGATTTTTTGGGATCTGTTGGTCACGAATCTGCCACAGGAAAGGATTTTTACAATTGCGCCCTAGACCCGGCCAACATTGAAAGGCTGGAAGCAAGAAATGGCTCCCAGACCAATCTCCAGAGTGGGCTGGTTCCCTTCACTACTCTAAAATTGGGTTTAAGATAAGGGTTGCTGGAAAGAGATTTAAAAGGTTGCAGAAAGAAATGGGAAATATGGCCACGAGCCAAAGTGATGGGATCGAAAAATAACAGCAGGAAATTTAAAGTGCAGTAACAGCAAGCAATAAAAGTTATCAACCTAACTTTCGCACGATGTACGCAGAGAAACCCTCCAAAATCACATTCCAGGAATCATACTCTCACGGAAGTGCATAAATCCAATATGCAGAATTTAAATGCAACAGCCATTAAGACATACAAATGCTATTAGAAATGCAACATAAACAGAAAGGAAATCACTAATGCAAACGCTTGAAAAATAAAAGCCAATCCTTTATTCCTGCAAATGCACTTCGCTTTCTAGCAGCAAGTTTTTCCAACCTTTGCAAATGAAAATTACATTGGTTTTTATAGAGGTCCGTCCTCTTTGCAGCATTAAATAATTAAAACCAACTTCCTCGTGATCTACAATCATGCTTGAAGGAAACGAGGAACATGATCCCCTTAATCGCAGTCTCGAAGAAATAAAAATTAAATACCATGAAACGTTCGCGGCCCTTCATTAAATTCGTTTTTTCAAACATGTGCATGAAGCCGTTAAAATAATCCACGAACCAATACTTCGAACCAATAAATCTTTTAATTTTGGTGGCCTGGGCGCTTCTTCGACCTTAACCGCATTGGAAATCCGCAAAATATTTAATTCGGGTTAGCATTAAATCCTCGAAAATCGAAAAAACCCTTTCGGCCGTTCATATTGCACTTGGCGGGAAAACTGCGCAGGTCGCGAAAATGCGACGGGTCGCGAAATCGCGACGGGTAGCGAAATCGCGACGTCTTATCATTCAGTACGCTTTGACCACCGTTGACCCGCGAAAATGGAACATGTAGCGATTTCGCTACATGTTTCCGCCGTTGGCTCCTCCCTGCGCTCTGCCCCGCGAAATCGGAACATGTCGCGATTTCGCTACATGTTTCCGTCGCCGTACAAAACGCCATTTTTGGTCGCGATTCGCTGACATGTCAGCGACGCGCTGCAAGTTTGCACTTTTTGCCTTCGACGCTCACCGGGTCGCGATTCGCTGACATGTCAGCGAATCGCTGCATGTTTTCAACTTAGTGCTTTTTCTGCCCGCCGACCCGCGATTTCGGAACACGTCGCGATATCGCGACGGTTCCGCCAACCTCGCTCGCGTTGGATCGCGTTGGACCGCGATTCTCGCAACATGTCGCCGCGTCGTCAGTTTTCAGACTTAACCATTTTTTGCTCAAATTTTCTCCTTTTTTCGCCCAAGCTGCATCAATCAAAGGTCAGATCCCCAACAATACACTAATGCATTCATCAATGAGAATCAATGTGGCAAAAATGCCAACATTCTTGGCGGCTCGCGGGTATACAGACTCGCCGTATGCAAGAATCCGGGCCTTAGTCCATTGGGCACGGAGTCATATTGAACCGTAAACAAGCCGCCGCAAAACATGTCGTGGACCGCCGCCAAACTTCTTCTACTACGGAAAACTAGAACTGGAAGAACCTGCATAGAAGCGGTTATAAACTGAAGAAATGGAATGTGATGGTGGAGTGAGCTCTTGCGGTTGCGCAAGCGGTGACTGCAATGGAGTGATGAAATGAAAATGAACGAAGTTATGGAGTGGGAATGGAACTAGAAAAGCTGTGAAATGAAATGAACTAGACTGTGAAATAAATGCATAAAAGACTGAACTTAGAGGAAAGGGATAAGAAGGGACGGGGAAAAACAGAAAAGGGAAAAAGAAACAACAGCTGTGGCTTATTTTGATTTAATGCAGAAGAAACAGAAGGAAGAAGATGAAGAAAGGAAAGAGAGGAAACGGGGAAGGGAAAAGAAGAAAGTGCTAGAAAGCCACCAAACTGTTGGGAGGAGAAAAACAAAGGAAAAAAAACAAGCATCTACGGCTCGCAGGCAACAAGAACCGAGATGAACAAATAAAAACAATACCACTCTTTTTTTTTTTTTTTTCTCTTCTTTTTCTATTTTTTTTGTGTTTTTTCAAAATACTATATACAATAAGTCACGACATGATTGGCATGTCGTCACCAGACACCCAATCTCAGAATGTTATCCGGTAAATCTGCAATGTCCCGACCAGATCTGATCATACTTAAGTCGGTCCTTGAAATTGGGCTGGCTCCTTCCTGAAGTTCTCCATGGTGCTGATACTGGCAAGTTATCATACATGCCAAGACCTACACAACTGACAAATAATGCGGAAAAGAAACCCCACCATCTTGAAAAGTTCTCTGATCGTGGACTGAAAACAGGTTCCTCCAACTCCTGGATCCGATCACAGGAATTGTCCAAAGAACAGTTCCTTCTTCAGGATCTCTTCAGACTCTACCTGTTGATCTGACATATTTAACAGGTTCTGACTAAATGCTTGCATGTCATGCACAGCTATGCCTTCTTGGTGCTCAGGTTCTTCTTCTTTGCTTATATCCTCTGGATCCATCTCCTTATGAAAACTGCAAGCAACCATATTGTTCATTGCCAATCCTTGGCTTTGGATGAGATCTGTCCCTTGAGCTCCACACAACGACATCTCAGGTTTCTGTACAGTATAAGGGAGCTGGCATGAATGTGCAGGGTAAACAGGAGCAGCAACCATCGGAGAAGGTAATGGAGTTTCCCCCCACGGTAACTTTCCTGATAAGTGCAACATCTGTTCTGCTCGCACTGCTTCCTCAAAGATTTGTGGGAAGCGTTGTTCACCTGATCGCAACAGAAAAGAGACCTATGTCGAATTAAAAGCGCGAACATAAAAGAGGTGGGCCCGGGTGGGTGATGGACGGATCTTCTCCGGAATTCTCTCGCCGACTTTCTCAAGAATCGGACATTGAAGTCCGTGATGCTCTCTTGAGGTGCTCTCTTGATGTACATGAAAAATTGGTAGAGATCCAAAGAACCGTAGAAAGGATCTTCATCAAATCTTTTGATCAATGCTCCCGCGAGATCATCCCATGAACCGATGCTTTGACGTTTGAGCAATCTGTACCATTGCAATGCTCTTCCTTCCAAAGACTGAACCAGAAGTCGGATCATAACATCTTCGTGTTCTATGACATGGATCATGGACAGAATAGCAATATCTTCAACATGTGTCAGAGCCATGCCTTCGGTACCATCATATTTTGCCAGGTTCTTCAGGGCACCTTCGGGAATTTCATGCCGAACTTGCAGATTCAGAGGGCCAGGATCATCCCATCTAGAAAAAACCCTCGCCTTTGTGGCAGTGGTCTGCGGAATCACGGCCATCGCCATTAAGTCAGAGTCGCCAGATGAACATTCTTTGAATTTTTTTTTTTTTTTTTTTAAAACAAAAATAGGCGTCCACGAACAGATCTTCAACTCAGCAAAGTCGCCAGATGAACTTACAAATCTCCGCCGTGAGGCCAAGACAGCTCATCAAATCTTGAGACCTCCGGTGTTAAAACGTGCCAAAATCGTTGGCACCGGTGGGGTTATCACTTTGGAAAATTATGCGTATCCCACCGATTATGAATTCTTGGAGACAGAAAAAGTCTGTCCCACCGGGCGTGCCAAAACCGTTGGTCACGAATCTGCCACAGAAAGGATTTTTACAATTGCGCCCTAGACCCGGCCAACATTGAAAGGCTGGAAGCAAGAAATGGCTCCCGCACCAATCTCCGGAGTGGGCCGGTTCCCTTCACTACTCTAAAAATGGGTTTAAGATAAGGGTTGCCGGAAAGAGATTTAAAAGGTTGCAGTAAAGAAATGGGAAATATGGCCACGAGCCAAAGTGATGGGATCGAAAAATAACAGCAGGAAATTTAAAGTGCAGTAACAGCAAGCAATAAAAGTTATCAACCTAACTTTCGCACGATGTACGCAGAGAAACCCTCCAAAATCACATTCCAGGAATCATACTCTCACGGAAGTGCATAAATCCAATATGCAGAATTTAAATGCAACAGCCATTAAGACATACAAATGCTATTAGAAATGCAACATAAACAGAAAGGAAATCACTAATGCAAACGCTTGAAAAATAAAAGCCAATCCTTTATTCCTGCAAATGCACTTCAGTTTCTAGCAGAGAAGTTTTTCCAACCTTTGCAAATGAAAATTACATTGGTTTTTATAGAGGTCCGTCCTCTTTGCAGCATTAAATAATTAAAACCAACTTCCTCGTGATCTACAATCATGTGAAGGAAACGAGGAACATGATCCCCTTAATCGCAGCTCTCGAAGAAATACAAATTAAATACCATGAAACGTTCGCGGCCCTTCATTAAATTCGTTTTTTCAAACATGTGCATGAAGCCGTTAAAATAATCCACGAACCAATACTTCGAACCAATAAATCTTTTAATTTTGGTGGCCTGGGCGCTTCTTCGACCTTAACCGCATTGGAAATCCGCAAAATATTTAATTCGGGTTAGCATTAAATCCTCGAAAATCGAAAAAACCCTTTCGGCCGTTCATATTGCACTTGGCGGGAAAACTGCGCAGGTCGCGAAAATGCGACGGGTCGCGAAATCGCGACGGGTAGCGAAATCGCGACGTCTTATCATTCAGTACGCTTTGACCACCGTTGACCCGCGAAAATGGAACATGTAGCGATTTCGCTACATGTTTCCGCCGTTGGCTCCTCCCTGCGCTCGCCCCGCGAAATCGGAACATGTCGCGATTTCGCTACATGTTTCCGTCGCCGTACAAAACGCCATTTTTGGTCGCGATTCGCTGACATGTCAGCGACGCGCTGCAAGTTTGCACTCTTTGCCTTCGACGCTCACCGGGTCGCGATTCGCTGACATGTCAGCGAATCGCTGCATGTTTTCAACTTAGTGCTTTTTCTGCCCGCCGACTCGCGATTTCGGAACACGTCGCGATATCGCGACGGTTCCGCCAACCTCGCTCGCGTTGGATCGCGTTGGACCGCGATTCCCGCAACATGTCGGCCGCGTCGTCGCAATTTTCAGACTTAGCCATTTTTTGCTCAATTTTTCTCCTTTTTTCGCCCAAGCTGCATCAATCAAAGGTCAGATCCCCAACAATACACTAATGCATTCATCAATGAGAATCAATGTGGCAAAAATGCCAACAGGATCATAACTAGTTGTGCATATATCCAACATCTTAATTTATTCTTGTAAGAGTTTGAGTTTAGTTGATGGGGTGCGATGAACTATGATGAAACAGTGGTAGAATAATAATGGGGAGGGTATTGTAGTTGTTGTTCTTCCCATTGTGAAAGGGGATATACTAAAACTATTCCTATGGATTAAGTTGTTAAATAGCATAAAACATCAAAGCAGATGTAAGAATCTACTATGGGGTAGACATCTACTATGAATGGGAATATTGTGGTTGTGAAGCTTGAACCTGTTGCACCGAAACTCCTATGATGGTTGCATCGTTGGTGTGGAATACCAAAAAAGAGGTGGTATGAAGAATGTAGGTACAGTAGTGTGTAGTTGGGAAAGTGGTATTTTAATAGAGTACGAAGGTGAATGGTAATATTACATGCAAAAATATGGTAGCTATGCTAGATCATATGAGCGATGAATGGAAAATTTAGGTTGGATCAAATAAGATGGGGAATTAGCGAGATAATATGGATAAAGTGGATTATAAGTAGATAGAGGAATGGAAGTGGGAGCTTAAAATTCATGAGGTAGAGGAATATGACAGGTGGAAGTAGATGGAGGTAAAATTGGAGTGGAAGATGGCATATCGTACATTCTAGAGGATGGGAACATAGGTGGTGGAAGTGATGAAGAAGGAGTATAGGCATCGAAGGTGGAAGCCTAAGAAGAAGAATTGGTGAATGTATCCACAAAAATATATGAATATGAGACTTGTTGATGTTTTTTGGGAATAAATTATTGATATTAGGATGGTGGTTGCATTATTGAAGTGGAATATGGAAAATATAATTACTACAAAGGTGGTTGTTGGGATGCTTGTGAAGTATATTGGTGAGATGATTTGAGTGGAGTGTATTGTTGTTGAAATTATGATTTTTGTGGGGTTTATTGTGATGAAGGTTCCTAAGTTCCAAGAGTGGAGGATTGGGGATCTTAAATCATCCCCATTGTGTATGTAGATGATGTAGTCTCAAGGTGAGGAAGATTAAGCAAAGAGGGATCATCCCTGAGAAGGGAATGATATGGATCCTGGAGAAAAGGATGGGTGGAAGTGAGTGAGATAGGTGGAGTCTCCTCATAAATAGTGAAGAATAGATATGGATCTCTTGTATCTGTACAGATAACATGATTGTAAAACATGGATGGTGTATTAGGTGGAGGTGAATGAGGAAGAAGAGGATAATACTCGCTAGAATATATGGCAAGCATATTATTAGAAACTGATATCTCACCCTGGTTCATGGTGTGTGTGTGATAAGATTCAAAATCAATGCGAAGATCATATGTTAGAATGGAAGTTTCTCTCATAAACTAAGAGGGAGTACTAGATTGGTTGGAGGCTATGTAAGAAACCTCCTCAGTAAGGCGCACTTGCTCGCATGCTTGACTACAAGTGAAAATGGGTATGGTAATGTGTACCATGGTGGGATGCTCAAAACTATTCAAAAATAAAAATTTGAACCTATATGTGTGTTTCGTGTAGAATAATATGTAATTTTATGTGTTTTGGTGTGTTTTTGTGTACTAGAGAAAAGTTTACACACTATTGTGTGAACCTATACTATCGAAACTTGGTTCACACACTATTGTGCAAACCTACAACAAAAATTAAATCTAATAGGAAAATTATAGTGATAGACTGTGAATAGCCAGCAAGTGGGTTGCTAGCAAGTGAATGTACTCAAACTAGTTTTTGTGAGAGTGTAGTACAATAACACAACTAGAATCAATGCTAAATAAATAAAAGCATTTTTTTTAATTTTTTATGTGTTTTAATGATAGTATCTACTATAGGACATGACACTGGAAGTGAAGTGACACCCTAAAAATAAATTTTATCGACATAGAACCTCCTGCAACACCCAAGGATGCACAGAATATACCTATGTCTCACTAGAAGAGTGGTAACTAATTGGAAGGTACAGTAAAAAGATATCCAAAATGAAAGAACTCAATATGCTCTAATGAGTCCAAATCCTCTCACGAGAAGAGGTTGCACTGTCTAAGAGTTGCTACTGGCCCAGTTGGGTGATAGCTTCACCCTTAGATGGGTATAGTCAAAAATTATAGTTACTTATTCATGAATTACATGAGCCTTGTTAACAAAGGTGTCTAATATTATCCTACTCTGAAGGTCCCTTTTGGTGATGAATTTTGGAAAACTAGACTCAAGAGTAAGGGATATTTCAATTTGAATTCCATAAAACCACTCCTAGGGGCTATTATGGTTTCTAGGGGGGATCTGGTCGAAGGATATGAATTCCAACATCACCAGTCTTGAGTTGGTATTGGTGATGAATTCCAATCTTACCATTGTGTATGAAATGTGAGTGTGTGGTGGTGAGTTTACTACCGATGATATGAAAGCAAAACTAGCTAAATGCCTTTTCAAAAAATAAACTAAACCTATATGCCTTTTGAAAAAGAAACTAAACCTAGATGATTTTTGGAAAAAGAATCTAAACCTAGATGCCTTTTGAAAAAGAAAGCTACTCTAGAAATCTTGAATGCAATCAAATATGAGGTGCTTACTGATCTAATGACTTGAAAGGGATTTGAAATTTTATCTAATGATTTGAAAGAGAATGAATTTTTAGTATAATTATTTGAACGAGATTGAAGTTTTAGTCTAATGATTTGAAATAGATTGAAATTTAACCTAAGTGATTTTAAAGAAATTAGAAATTTACCCTAAGGATTTATAAAATGGATTGAAAATTTGATCTAGTGCTTTTCGAAAGGATATTGAAAGTGATTTGTTCTTTTGAAAGAGATTGAAAATTTATTCTAGTGCTTTTTGAAATGAGATTTAAAAAATATTCTATTACTTTTTGAAAAGATATTGAAAATTTAACCTAAATCATTTGAAAGAAACTAAAAACCTAATATAATGATTTGAAAGAAATTGAAAGTGATTTGTGCTTTTAAAGAAATTAAAAATATATTCTAGTGCTTCTGAAATAGAATCGGAGATGAGAACATTATTTACAAATAAATAAGGAAAAATTATTGTTCTGAGAAAAAGACCTGACTTCAAGTATACTAGATGATCCTTCTAGTGTCTGTGTTGTAGAGGTTTATAGTTTTAGATTGTTCTGGAGTGGTTTTGTGAGGTTTGCATGGCAGTGTGCAAACCTATATGGGGGTGCACACAATGGTGTGTAAATTAGGTGTAGAAGGCTATAACTTCTTATCAAAATTCTTGAGGTGTGTTTCAGGGCTATTATAGACTCTATTTTGGATTTACAATACTTGTAACATAGAAAAGAAGGTCATACAATGAATTAGATAGCAAGAATGGCATGCCATAATGTAACACAGAGAATGGAAAACTATTCCAAAACTAATGGAATAATATTCTAAATGCTCTTTTTATTGATTTCAAAAAGGGATTACAAAATGGAATTTCTCTCAAGAAATTTTTTCCTCTTTTCAATATGAATATGGTGCATTTTTTTATGTCTCCCGATGCCCTTAATGTAGGTGGGCTTATTTGGATGTGTGCCACCACTTGGATGCTTGAAATTTTTTTTTATATCTATTTGGACCTATAAAAATAGATTAGTACATTTGGGAACCTGTCATAGATCAGATCTCATATTTATGAAGACAAAAATAACCTTGAAATGAAATAAAACATGTTGAAAACTGAAAATGAAGTTGTAGAAACTGCAAACAACTGATATCTATATATTCTATAGTTGCAAGGTTGTTGTAGATCTAGTTTTCATGGCTGTGTGTGAACCTTTTCTCAAGTTCACACAATGGTGTGCAAACATTTTTGTAGTTGAATTTTTCTATAGATTTATGTTCAGATGATCTTCTAGCATTATTGTCTGATGTCTGATGGATGCTAAAATGATAAAATATGTTCTAGAATGATTTCTATAGAGTTCTGGTAAGTAAGACAAAGGTATCAAAGAGAGTTTCATGGTGAAAATGGCCATCTATTTATATAGTGATCCAAGGCTAGGGGGTGAAGTGTCCTTTGTGAGGTGGCATAAATCTTAGGTTAGGTCCTACCATGGTGAGGTTAAGATGATGAAGTGGAGTGTGAGTCATTCCTTCATGTGCCTTGAAGAAATATCCTAGGTGCACATATATGTGAGCAAGGGTTAATTTTAACCCTAATTAGACAAATCCTAGATTAGTTTGAGGTTAGGTTAGGCATCTTTTGTAAATATCCTAACTAAATGGTGGGTGCACACACATGTGAGGATAAAATTAGGGTTAATATTGATTTATCCCTAATTAAACATGTTTAGGCCATAAAGTACACTTTAGTGGTAAAGTGATTTTCAAAATAGAATTATAATTATCATGATTAGGGTTTTTGGAGGAGATGGTCACATGAGGACTATTATTAGGTGTAAGAAAGGGCTTATATGGCCTAAAGGGGCTTATAAATGGCTCTTTTATGAATAGGATGTGTTTTGGGTATGATTAATGTAGTTTTTTAGGTTTTGCAACTATGGGCGACTACACGTGACTATGCATGACTACTCATGACTACATGTGACTACGCATGACTACAAGTGACTACATGTGACTACGCATGACTACATTTGACTACATGTGACTACATATGACTACATATGACTAAGTGTGACTATGGGTGACTACGGGTGACTATGTGCAACTTTTAGGTGTCTACAGTAGCTTTTAAGGAAATTTTCCTTACCAAATATTTTTATACCATAAAATTTGAGGAATTCATCAAACTTATATAGGGGAATAAGATTGTGGAGGTATATTATTAGAAATTTATCAAGCTATTGAAATATGTGCCTATGTATAATGAGAAAATGAAAGTCCATAAATTTATTCTAGGTATGTATCCTAGAATAAGGTATGAGGTGAACATGAAAGAACCTAATACCCTTCAAAAGGCTTATGACCTAGCCAAGAAATTTGAAACTTATCCCAAGCCTTACTTCGACTATGAAGGGGCATCTAAGTAGGATAGAGAGGCACTAAGAAAAATAAATAGTGCGAGGTTCATAAAATAGGAAAGTGAATAGGAAAACAAGAGTCCCCTTTGACAGGATATAATAAATGATAGGAAACAAGAAAAGTTTAGAAAAAGGTTCAAAGGGAAGAACCAGAATCCTAATAATCACAACATCGATGATAATTGACCACTAGCATAGGATCAGGTTAATCCCTCGCTACTAATTAAATCAAAATATGGATAGAAATAGAAAACACATCTAAGAACCAAAGCAGGATGTTATGTATGTGGTGGTCCACATTACACCAACAAATGTCCACTCAAAGCAAGATTGAGTTCTAAGGAAAAAGAACCTACTTTTAAGGAACCAACACACAAGATTGATGTAGCAATAGGGAGTCATAATTTGGAAGGACAAGCCACTTCACCACTAATAAAAGATAAGATATTTGGTAAAAATATTAGAATTCTCATTGATAATGGTTCCACGGACAGTTTTGTTTCCACTAGATTAATAAAAAATATACCAAAAATGCCAAGAATCTTGGCACATGGGTGTAAGGTCGAGTATGGCTCAAGATAGACCTACTCTATAGATCAATGCTACCCTATGACTAAAATCATCTTACCTAGTGGTAAAATTATAGGTTACTTTTATGTATCACCGCTACATGCTTTCGATGTAATCCTAGGAATGGATTGGTTGCAATCCCATAAGGTCATAATCAATTTCCAAGATAGATGGATTGAATATTTGGAAGGTGTAAAGAAATTATAAAGGGTGTATATCTTGCAAGGGGATTTTCAATCTCAAATACTATCGATAATGCAACTTAAGAAATCCATCAAGAGAGGAGGAACAATACATGTAGTTAAGTTAAATGAGATCTAAAAGGAAATAAAATAGGAGGTGTTTGGATTACACCCATTATTGTAGGATTTTAGGGATGTATTTCCAGAAGAGTTACCTAGATTACCTCTAAATTGTGAATTTGATTTCACAATTGAGCTTCAACCTAGAATAGGGCCTATACATAGGTCTCCTTATAGATTGAACCCTATTGAAATACAAGAGCCAAAGGTATAGCTACAAGGATTATTGAAATAGGTTAATTAGACCGAGTGTGTCACCCTAGGGTGCACTTGTGCTATTTTTTAAAAAGAAGGATGGTTCCTTATGACTGTGCATAGATTATCGAATGTGGAATAAGGCAACCATAAATAATAGATATCCTCTACCTAGAATCAAATCTCTTTGATCAACTCAAGGATGCCACTATTTTCTCAAAGATTAATTTAAAGTTGGGATACCACCAATTGAGGATCCAAGAAGAGGATACCCATAATATGGCCTTTAAAAATTGCTATGGACATTATGAGTTTACTATCTTACCTTTTGGTCTAATGAATGCACCAACAACATTTATGAATCTAATGAACAATATTTTTGGGAAGACTTTGGATCAATTTGTTCTTGTGTTCTTAGTATTAGAGTTAGAGTATATTACATCATTTGGGTCATGTAAATGTACCACCTTAGGTACATAGTTAGAATATAAGATTACTTTAGGGATAAGTTATCTAGTTACTTCATGCAATGTAATAAATGCACAAGTGGCAATGTGCAAGCTATAATGCAAAAGGTGTCCCCTTGTAAAACTAGGTAGAGTGTTGGCCAAGGAATCTATCTTCCTATATAAAGGGCCTCATAGTGGTATATTATATGAACGAGGACATAGGAAGTCAAGTTATCATCTAGTGCAATGTATTACATAGTGGTGATCCCATATTGAGTACCATGTAGCTCTTTAGCTCATAGTAATGGAGTGTCCATTTCCTTCATAATACATTGTAATTTCATCATTTTAGTATATAGCATATTTTAGTCATCTTGTTGTTTCACATTCTTTCATATTTCTTATATTTTATTAGAACCTATGTTAAATATCTCCATAACATACATCCTCAAAAGCTAATAGTGCTATCATATCCACGATGCTTCGAGATAGGAGGATCTACATCCATCATAAGATAATTCCAAAAGGTTAAGAGGAAGAGGAAGAGTCATCATTACTATTGTTCACCTGCATCTTTGCCATACATGCAAAAGATGTCATTAAGATTATTTTATAGAAATATCATAGTAGTCAATAGGATTAGGAAAGTAATGACTAAAATAAATCTCTGTTGAAGACTGGAACTCGACATTCATTCCACTAGTTTGATAGATCAACTAGTGAAGACCCTCTAAGAGATATGGAATTTTTTAACTATTGCTCGAAGTTTCTTTTGTTGCAAAAAATTAATTCTCAGATGATTGGGACACCTCCTACAATAGAAATCTAGGATATTTCATCTTTGTTACCTAAAATTTACCGTGCTTCCCTTGTGTAGATATTAGTTCCTTGTGTAAGAAAAGAACATTATAGAAGAAGACTCCTGAAGAAGATTCATGGTGAAGTTAGAAGACTAGAGATCTCCATTGCTAGATTGAGAACTTCATAGAAGAAAAGGCCACAGTAGCCTTAATCTATTATAATATTCTAGATAAGGTTTCCTAAATAAAAAATAATACTCCATAATTTGAGTCATAGGAGGACATAGGAGATTGGTGATCTCCATTCAAGATTAATACCTGCATAGTGCAGAAAAAGAAAAATCTAAAAAAAATTGGAATAAGAATAAGCTAGTGAAGCCTATAAGAAGAATAGACTTGACAAGCCTAGAATAATAATAGGTCAAATAATCCTAGAAGAAGAATAGGCCAGAGAAGACTTGAAGCATAAAAGGTTGTATAAGCCTTAATTTTAAAAAAAATCAAAGAAGGATTTCTATTTTGGAAGGAAAATTCTTGATACAAAAGTAGACTCCAAAAAAAGAGTTGAAAATATAGGATATTGGTGATCTCCATCAAAGCTTGCAAATTTTTGAAGAAAGAGAAAGGACTATCAAAGTCATATTCTAGAATATAGAGGTAGTAGAATCAGAGATCCAAGAAGAAGATCTCATCACCAACACTTTTAGAAGCAAAATTTTGAAGAAAATGTCTTAGATGGAAGACTAGAGAATCTGCAAGATAGAAGACCTTTGAGAAGTCTCAAGGAGAAAAAATAAGAAGGCTTGGAGAGCCTTGTTACAGATATCATAGAAGCATCATAAAAAGAGTTCCCAAGAGAACTCATTAGAGAATTCCACTACCAAAATTTCTTGATAGTGAAGGACTTGGGACAATTATCACCATCCGATAACAATCCCAAGAGAAGAAGAATTTGGCAAGGAGTGCCAAATTTGAGAAGAATAATTTTTCAAGGAGTGCCAAATCCCAGAAGAACTTGTCAAAGAGTGCCAAATCCTAGAAGAAGAATACAATGAAGACCTCAAGAAAATTATAATCTTGATAAGAAGAAGATCATGTTTGAAGTTAGAATTCGACAAGAATATTGAAGGAAGATTCATATAGAAGAAGCCTACAAAATCCATAAGATTTGGATATTACCTCTCATAGAAATAAGACACATTTTAGAGAAATAATTTCTCTGAATCTATAGTAGAAATTACAATATCACTGAAATAATTAAGCCACCAAATCCAAGGCTCAAGATAGAAAGTTCAAGGCTAGATATTGGTGAAGGAGAAATTTGTTTAGAACAGCCAACAAAGAAGTTGTGTATCCATCCACTGTAAAGTAGCAACTTGGTGAATACAAACACCAAGATCTACAGCATCTACAGAAGCCATTAAAGTTAAGAAACTAGGGTGCAACTAGTTGAACTTCAAATTAGGGTTCATTATCAAATTCCACTAAGCACCATATTTGAATTAACAATTGTATAATAATAGATTACATTCAAGTACAAAAATAAAGAATTAATTTTAAGGATTATTTGTAAAATTAATAAGAGTTGGATATTTTTGAGAGAAAAAAATTATCATCTACCTATTTGCTATCTAGAAAGCAAGAAGACTATATCCTACAATATTGATTGTAGTGAAAATTTACAAAATACTTATTAAGGGTTCATTATAGATTACTCTTAAAAGTTATAGAGATTATTAAGTGCATCTAAAATTATTTTAAGATTTTATTTGAGTGACAAGGTGAGATTGTTACTACATTAAATTGGTATTATTAAGATCATTTGCACTACACTACTTACTCTCAAAAAGGTTAGTTTGTGTTTGTTGATTAAAGGATCAAGAGCACAAAAACTAGAAGATTGTCAAATTTTGTAGAGATAATATTGGTGCATAAAACCTACATCTCATGGTCCAAAGAAGCCACCAAAACAAGTAATATTCCTCCAGGAGTGGAGAATAAAATCCACTATAAAAAATAGCAATAGAAGCTTCAAATCAAGACTTGGTGACTCTCAGATTCAAAGTTCACTAAAGGCTATTGATAAAAATGTGTAGAAATTACTTCTACAATAAAAAGCTTATATCTAAGTGGTTAATATCTTTGGTTTATTACCAAATTCACCAAGCAATGGAGAGAGTTGTCTAGCAAAATAGACAACATCAAATCTGCCATCACCTATTTAAAAAAGTTGCCATAAGATCAACAAAATCATATTACAAAAGGAGGTGCAAAAAATATATCTTATATACAAAGTATTTAAATTTTTTTTGCACTACTCTAATCTACTCTACATCAAAAAGAGGGCAGGTCTTCTTTGCCAAAGAGACACACGCTTTACAAGGAGAAAAATACTCCAAGGTAGTCATGCAAAAGCATTCTCCATGCAAGGAAATAGAGCTGCTCAAAAGGCTTACATCTACTACGTTGTGGATAGCCAAACTTGTGAGTAAAAAAATCAAGGAGAAGCATTACATCAAAAGGTAATAGCATCTACTAAAAGGAATATAGAACAGGTTGAAGGATGTACGTCCAAGGAGCACCATTGGAGTAGCCTAAAAATTCCATGCAAGAATTAAAATCATTGCTCTAAGATCTCAAGGCATCACTGGAATCATCTCATATCAAGCACCATCGAACAAAAGTGGAGCTCATAACATTGTATGGTTAATAGGGAGATTCCAAGATACATTGGAGAAGTGTTACATTGAAAAACACATGCATGAAGGAAAGGTGATACTTTTTACCTAGAAATAAACAAAACATTTCCCACACAAGCACCCATCTGATACAAAGAAAATATTAAAAAGGAAGAAGAAGAATGAGCGCTTGTCCAAGATCATAATGCTCACCTACCTGGTAGAGTTTCACAAACGGTATCTCAAGATCTCAAGAGTAACTGTTGTGACACTTGTCACAAATTCCAAGATCCTCCATATATTAAAATATGTCAAATAATACAAAGGACAGTATTCAGAGTATTCATAGGAATCATAGCACTTACATCAGTTGAAATCCCATTTTGCAGGAGAGATAAAGAGCATTAAAAGCTCTTGTCAAGGCATTCAAGGAAGGTCAAATATCAAGAGTTGAAGCACCACCATCCAAACCTAAAGTCAAATATGAATCAAAATTCACCATAATGTTCAAGGAGTAAGTTTTAAGAGGACTATAATACACATCTAGAACTTGTGCCAAAGACATTGGGAATACAACACTAAAGGTAATGTTTACACTTCATCAAGATTGCTTTCATTAAATAGGGAGTTATAAGGTATATTATAAGGTTGAAATATCAATATAAATCAACCATATTTGAAAGCAATATCTAAGGAGAAATAACTATTAAATTAGCCTAATTATATGCAATATTAAAACATAGGAGGAATAAGGATTTCTACTTGAATTTCTATTATTCTAAATCATTGTTTTCTAATATTCCACATTAGGGAGTTATAAGAAATACTACATCAAAGTAGGAAATTGGAAATTAGAAACAATAAATATCAAATTATTAAAGGCTATAAAAAGAGGTTTATTAAAGAATATTAAGAGTTGGAAATTAATTGGTATACTAGTCTCAAAATGCATTAAAGGGACAAAATAAATCCAACTATTAAAACCTCATCAAAATAGAAAGTGCTCAAATTCAATAGGAGTAATAAGGTGTAAAAGAAATTGATTTTTTCTATTCATAAAACTTTACAAAATCAACTTAAAATTGAACTATCAATCTCAAAAGCACTTTATATATCATATAGCATCTCCAAAAATACTAGGTAGACAAGGCATTCTACAAAACTTGATAATAATAGCATTCTTCACATATTGTCAAGTGTACAATCCATTTTAGAATCATAAGGTCTCTACAAAATCTACAAAGACTCTACTAATTCACATCTCTTAACTAGGGAGATATAAGGAAGCCTACAAGACCTAGGCTTTAATAAAGGTTCTATCAAATCAAATTCAAATACTCTAAACTAAGAGTCATTATATACTTCAAATATTAAAATCAGAGTATCAAATCCATATTTAAAATTCTAAGGATCAACAAGAATTGCTATCTCAAAACTATCAAGAAGAAATATGGATGAAATAATAAGAAATGCCTTTATCAATAAAGAATTATTTTATGAAATGGAACTATATTCTCAAAACTTGATAGAAACCCTTGAAGGATATGAGAATCTATCAACTATCCAAAAAGAGATATTCTCATTATTTATTAAAGAAGCAAAATATGGTAGCTTTAAAGCATTAATTGGTTATATTCATGAAAACCTCTTCAGGGTATGGTGGAATTCATAAAATATAGTTATAGTTGTATTTTAGGAATGTTTGATGATTTACCTATAATTAATTGTGTTTGTACTCACTTAATGTGAAAGGTGAGTGATTTGCAAATAGGATTAATTGAATTAACGTTGAATCAAAGGTTACAAAGCTTAAATACAAGGTAAATAACCTATTCGAGAAAGAAAGGGGGAAAGGAGAAATTGGGGGAAAAGAAAGTTAACTTGAGTTCTCTTGCCGCCCAAATGCTGCCGTCCACTGCCGTCCGGGTAAGGTAAAGGTAAGTTACCTTTACCCCAAGTAAAATCAAATATTTTTAACTTTTCTCGATGGTAATTTCCAACATTCTCCTCCTTAAAGTTGAGAGGACTAACTAGACAATCTCTCAGCTTTATAAATTGAGCTTTAGCCATGCCTTTGGTGAAGATGTCCGCTAGATTATCCAAAGTGCTACAATATTGAAGCTCAAGCATGCTGCTGTTCCACCATATCTCTTATGAAGTGATACTTCATATCAAAGTGTTTTGACCTTTTGTGGTGGATCGGATTATATGCCAGCTGTATGGCACTTATATTATCACAATTCGGTTTGGTTGGACCAATTTGTTTTTTGCCAATCTCTTCAAGGATTTTCCTCAACCGAGGAGGATCCGAGTACTTGCATGAGTAATGGCTATGTACTCAGCTTATGTAGATGATAATGCTACAACAGATTGCTTCTTGGAACTCCAAGTTATTAGTCCTGATCCTAGACTAAAACGGTTCCCTGATGTAGATTTTTTGTCATCTATATTTCTGCCCCAATCGCTGTCACTATAACCAAATAACTTCACAGAGTTAGACTTGTGGTAATGGATTCCAAAATCCAATGTACCTTTTACATATCGTAAAATTCGTTTGGTTGCTTGAAGATGCAGCTCGGATGGGCATGCCATAAATCGTGATACAAGAGAAACAGCATCTTGTATATCTGGCCTAGTGTTGGTGAGAAACATTAAACTCCCAACCATGCTTCTGTAATTGGTCAAGTCAACATTAGGTGCTCCATCTTCTTTGCTTAGCTGGATTCCATGTCCAGTTGGTGTTGCAGCTGATTTGCACTGCTTGCATAGCAAATTTCTTGATCATGTCATGAGCATATTTTTGTTGACATATGAAGATCCCATTCTTTGATTGATGTACTTCCATTCCTAGAAAGTATCTCATTAATCCGAGATCCTTCATCTCAAACCGATTCATCATGGAGTTTTTGAACTCCATATTCATTTTATCATTACTACCCATGAATATTAGATCATCCACATATAAACAAACTATGAGGATATCTACTCCATTTTTAGGTAGTATAATGTTGGTTCACTCTTGCTTTTTGTGAAACCATATTTGCTGAAATAGCCATCAATTCTTGAGTACCATGCTCTTGGTGCTTGCTTGAGGCCATATAGTGCTTTTTTCAATTTATAAACAAGGTTCTCTTTTCCTGGTTCTTGGAAACCTTGAGGTTGTTGAACATACACCTCTTCTGTCGGGTATCCATTTAAAAATGCACTTTTCACATCCATGTGTTGAATCTTCCATCCTTTATGGGCTGCCAAGGAAAGAAGCAGGTTCTAATTGTTTCTTGTCGAGCAAGCTGGAGCAAAAGTTTCCTCATAATCTATTCCATATTTCCGAGTAAAACCTTTAGCTACTAATCTCGCCTTGTGCCTTTCAATGCTTCCATCGGCATTGAATTTGGTCTTATAGACCCATTTACATCCAACACATTTTTTTCCCTTGGGAAGCTTCACAAGCTCCCAAGTATCATTCTTTTCAATAGAGGATATTTCCTCTTCCATGGCATCTGCCATATATTTTCGAGTGCATGCTTTTTCATAGCTAGAAGGTTCTAGGCTGTGCGGCGACCAACAAAGCATAATTGACTACATCACCCCTTGGTTCATGAGACTCATCATCCCCTGACATTTGAAGATTTTCAAGTCTTGACAAAATGTCATCCATCTCACTAGCTTGACTCCTAGTGTATCTTTGTTGGAAATTCCTATCCAACATTTGAGAAGATGGATGACTCTGTAGTATGCGCTTTCCTCTATTTGTCTCTTTCCTTTGAGAAACTGAATCAATATCCATCGGACTTGGAGCGCTTACAGATCTTTGGAATCATTTTGGAGAATTTGGGGGTGCCAACAAATTCCTTCTTGGACTTGGTGTACCACTTGATGTACTTGATGAAGTTTCCTGATGTGGAATCTGTGGAGGAGGACTGCTTTTCTTGGGTTGTACCATTATGGGAGATACTGGTGTGGTACTATCCGAATTAGAGTCAAAATCAACAAATTTTTTATGACCCCATTCTCCCCCTTCATCAAAAATTACATCCCTGGAGATAATGATTTTATGTGTCGTGGGATTGTACAATCTATACCCTTTGGTTGAATCACAATACCCTACAAAAACACATGCTTGACTCTTTGGATCAAGCTTCTTTCGCTTCTCCTCGGGGAATGTGTGCATAAGCTAAAGAACCAAATACTCTGAAATGTTTGACATTTGGTTTCTTACCGTACCATCCTTCATAAGGAGTGATACCATCTAAACTAGAAGTCGGACTTCTATTTAGAATATATGCACTTGTTCTCACTGCATCTACCCAATAGCTGTTTGTGAGATGTTTTGCTTGAAGCATTGTTCGTGCCATTTCAACAAGGGTGCGGTTCTTTCTCTCGGCCACACCGTTCTGCTGTGGGGTGTAGGCAGTGGTGAACTGCCTTTTTATCCCATTTTGCTTACAATAATGAAGAAATTCATTTGAGGAGTACTCTCCTCCTTTATCAGTGCGAAGACATTTGACATAGTAGTCACTTTGCTTTTCTACATTATTTTTGAAGTCTATGAAGCAATCAAATGCTTCATCTTTGTGTTTCAGAAAATACAACCAACACATTCTAGAATAATCATCTATGAATGTTAGAAAATAAGAATTGTTTCCAAGACTCTTTGTTTGCATTGGACCACAGATGTCCGAATGTACTAGCTGAAGAGGATAGCTTGCTCTCCACGCTCTGCCTCTTGGAAACTTCGTTCTAGAGTGCTTTCCCAAAGCACATGCTTCGCATACCTTTTTATGTTACTGGTATTTTTGGTAGTCCTGTCACCATAGCTTGTGATGTTAACATTTTCAAGCTAGCGGAATTGAGGTGACCATATCTCAAGTGCCACAATTCACTTGGATTTGTAATAGCAATGTTTGCAAGTTGAGCTCCCCCTGGCTCACCAAACTTTAGAGGGAACAACCTATTCTTTGTCATAGGGACTTCCGTGATGACCCGGTTACAATTGTTTTTATCAAAGATTGTACATTTTCTTTCATCAAAAACTAATTTGTAATGCTTCTCCATCATTTGGCCAACACTTAACAAATTGTGTTGTAGCTGTGGAGTATAGTATATGTCATTCACATTTTTAATACCTTCTTTTGTGGGAACTTCCATAGCTCCTATGCCTTCAATTTGCAAGGATTTATTATCCCCTAACTTAACTTGAGATTTGTAATTTGAATCTAATGTAGCAAAGAGATTTTCTTTGCCACTCATGTGGTTGGAGCAACCAGTATCCGGAATCCATGTATCATTTAGATTTTGATCTGGCTATCCATAAGAGAGAAAAAGATTTGGTGGACCTTCTTCTTCTCCGTAGAATGAGCCATATTGATTGCTTTGATCTTTTGAAGACTTTGACCAGCGATCCACGAGCGAAGTGGCCTTGTTTCCCACAATTGAAACATGTTGTTTTAGGCTTATTACTTCCTCGTCCTTGATTTCCACGGCCTGCATTGCCGCTTTGGTTCTGATTGGCTCCTCTGTTTTGATTTCCACCTCTGTTTGGATTACCTCCTCTTGTAGGAGTTGCTTTGGCCCTTGCCTCTTTGTTGTTGTCCTCTGCCTCGTCCTCTTCCTTGTCCTCGTCTTACACTTTCATTCGAAGTGAAGGCTTTGTCATCACCTCCATAGCTTGTTGAAGGTGCACCTTGAAGTCGCTCTTCATGTGATGTTAATGATCCAATCAAACTATCAAATGTAAGAGTAGAAAGATCTTTGGATTCTTCAATTATGATTGCAATGTGATTCCACTTAGGAAGAAGTGTTCGCAACACTTTCTTCACAATTGTTTCATTTTTTGTGTCTTCACCTAAAGTTTGCATCATATCAACTATTGCTTTAACACGAACACAATAGTCTCCAACTCTTTCATTGTCCTTCATTATGAGATTTTCAAAATCTCTTTTCAAAGTCTGAAGCCTGACTTGCTTTACTTTATCACTTCCTTGGAATCCTTCTTTCAAGGCATTCCATGCATCTGTAGTGATTAAGTAAGATGCAATTCTTGGAAAGATACTAGGATCTAATGCTTGATTGAAGATGGTATAAGGCAAATGAATTATTTTTATGTGCATCTTTGTAGATCTTTTTATCATTTGCACTTAAAGTAGTCCAATCTGTTGGAGCAATGTAACCGTCTTCAATAATATCCCATAGTCCTTTTTCGATGAGTAATGTCCTCATCTTGATGGACCGAGTACTCATAATTATCCCCTCTGAATTCGGGAATTGGTAGATTATTATGTGATCCCATTTTTTAATCTACTAAAACAAGAAACCTCTCTTTTATAGTCTTATTGCAAAAAGACTTTACAAACTATCAAGCCCTGCTTGATTTACAATCATGAACAACTCAAACTTGTTCAGCAATTACAAAATTGTCAGCGACTTGTTCATCATCGTCACTGATCAATATTATTTCAGGAGAAGGAGGTTGAAGGATTTCAGCTGAATTACTATAATGAGTATATTCGGATCCTTGTGCAGCAATTGCAACTGTGTCAGATTGTTCAAACTTGCTGCCGAAGGAGTTA
Source organism: Wollemia nobilis (assembly GCA_028583015.1). Classification (NCBI taxonomy): domain Eukaryota; kingdom Viridiplantae; phylum Streptophyta; class Pinopsida; order Araucariales; family Araucariaceae; genus Wollemia; species Wollemia nobilis. The sequence goes on along the minus strand of JAQPPZ010016829.1, from coordinate 3,524,903 downwards.
TCTTTTGAATCGGCTTCGTATCCTTGATCAGGATTTCTCTGGTGTGCAATAACCGCGTTTTGCAACTGTGAAAAAACTGTATTAAGACTTAGTGTTTTCACGCTCCTATCAAAGTTTTTCAGGAGTTGTTCTCAGTAACAACTTGCAGAGGGCATGATAACAACCTTCCGATCTTATCATTTAAGAAAATTTCCCAGAAATTTTCTTTTACAAGGATTTCCTCTTAGGAAATAGTAAAAAAAATTTAACTTTCCAAGTTTTTTTTTTTTTAAACTTTACATATATTTCCTCTTAGGAAATTTCAATCAATAAAAAACTTCACATTTATTTCCTCTTAGGAAATTTCACTCAACTAAAAAAAAAAAAAATTTATAAAAGCTAATGAACAGTTTAAAAAAAAACTAAAAAAATATATATTTTTTTTAATTTTAAACTTATTCCTTAGTTTTTCTTTTGATTAAAAAAAATTAATTAAAAAAAATTTGATTTTCTATCGACCCCGCCGAGAGTCGATCCTGCGACCTCGCGGGTCTCAGGGCTGAGGGTAGCCGCTGCGCTACCGGGCTGATCCGGGAGCAACGCGCGCTCCCCGCCTCTTGACTTTCGCGTCGAGCGCGAAGCAAGTTTTGGCTTCGCGCTTCGGCGCGAAGCTTTTATATTCTTTGGGACTATTAGTCCCACATCGCTCACAGAGCGATGTTTTTGTTGTTTAAAAACAACAAAGCACGCAATGTGCTTTGACTGCCTATGGGCAGTCACCAATGCCGCAGCCTTTTGCCATCGATGATGCACGCGCAGATTGACACGTCACCTTCTCGGGCCGCGCACCAGTGCCACGTCAGCACAATTTGCAGATCGCCACGTCACCTTCTCGGGCCGCGCACCAGCGCCACGTCACCTTGCCTCGTCAGCCTCCTCGGGCCGCGTGCCAGTCTCACGTCGCCACGCGTCGCGCCACGTCGATCTCGCACCTCGGGCCGCGTGCAGCAGATCGCCACCTCAGCTCCGCCTCGGGAATCGCGTCGGTGCCACGTCAACAGCGCCTCGAGAATCATGCGGATCTGCTGCTCCTACGGGCCGCGTCGTCCAGTTCCACCAGCGCCTCGAAAAATGTGCCAGTCAGCTCCTACGGGCCGTCTCGGGATCCGTGCCGCCTCGGCTCCTACGGGCCGCCTCGGGATCCGTGCCGTTGCCTCGAACTGCGGGCCCCACCGCCTCGGGAATCGCGCCGCTCTGATACCAAATGTGAAAGGTGAGTGATTTGCAAATAGGATTAATTGAATTAACGTTGAATCAAAGGTTACAAAGCTTAAATACAAGGTAAATAACCTATTCGAGAAAGAAAGGGGGAAAGGAGAAATTGGGGGAAAAGAAAGTTAACTTGAGTTCTCTTGCCGCCCAAATGCTGCCGTCCACTGCCGTCCAGGTAAGGTAAAGGTAAGTTACCTTTACCCCAAGTAAAATCAAATATTTTTAACTTTTACTGATGGTAATTTCCAACACTTAACACATGAAGCAATATAGCAATACAAACAAATATTATTGTGATGATAGACTAACTCCTTGTGAAGCATAAATTCCACCAACATCAATGCAAAATCATAGAAAAATAAGGAAGAAAATACATGGTTTTAGAATTTGCATTCACCACTGGGCATTAGGTTTTATTTTTATTAAAGTCATTCAGGTGGAAGAACTCTAATTATACTACCTATATTTCATGCACTCTCTCACTAGTTCTAGAATTTTTCTTTACATGCTGAGCCGAAGGAGAAGTGAAGACGGGGCAGGTTGATTTATTAGGTGGTTCACTAGTATTTGTGTTTATGAAAATGAAGGAGTGTGTCTTAATGTGGCCATACCCCATCCTTATTTAGTTTTGGATATGGCCTCCTTTACTTTATTTATTATTTCCTTTTCCTTAATTTTCCCTTTATGATGTAGGTAGATGGAACTGAAGGAGCCAACCTTATTTAGAGTTGGACTTCACTAGGGAACTCATTGAGTTTCTATATTTAAGGAAATCAGAATGTGGTGATACTCTGGTTTACCCATATCTGTATAAATCACCTGGCGACTCTGACTGTGTAGCATCTCCACATTATGAGATAAGTTACCTTCTTATGTTGAGAATTTTTCATTTCCTAGAGGACCCAAGGTTTTATTAACAACCTTGATCTCATTAGTGGAGAAAGTATGTTCATATGGTGACTTCAACTCCAACGCATGAACTTAGACCTTTGAAGGCCAATACCTCAATGGTTCAGCTATGCTACCCATAGTAGAATTATCTTGAACTGTTAAACCTCCAATGCTAGCATGAGATTCCTAAAAGTGCCTTAAAGCACCTAAAAAATATGATGGTACTTTGGGAATTGATCAATAAAATATTGCAAATGTCACTGTACTAGCATCCCTCCATGGTATAACACATGAATATGTCATGATAAAGCTCCTGGTCTTGTCTCTAGAATGGAGGGTGCTATGGTGGTACTGTACTCTTGGGTAGAAAACAATATGCTCATGGATAGATTTTGTGGGGGCTCTTATTGACATATTTGATGGCTCCTTAGATCCTATCCAACTCTTGATGCACCTCATAGGCCCCTTTTGAGTCTATAAAAAACCTTAAAATTCAATTTAGAAGGAGCTAGGAAAGGATACCCTTTGAATACTAACCATCCCTCACCCAAGATCACATGTACTATGTCTAGGCTTTTAGTTCAAATATAGGCCTCTTACTGTATCGATCAAGGGAAAGCAAATTACCTCAAGTCTTTCAAGAGGTCATGCGGGTAAAGTAACTCCTACTTTAAGTAGGAAAAATATCTTCAAGATATTTTACCTTATCTCCCACATTATTGTCTATTGTTGTTGCCCTTCTGACACATAATTACCACCACAAATGCCATTTGAAGTTGTGTATGGGCTACAACCATAGATATGTAGGACACAAGGGGTGGATTCCTTCTTAAGCTCATGCATGAGTTACAAGCATTGTTCCAGTAGTAAACAATATTATTGCTTGCACCTTCTCTCAATAAATATAGAATCTAAACTAGGGTGGCAATTCCACTCATGAAGAGGGAATGATTTTACCCTCTTTTTTTATCCAAGAACATAGTGAGTAGGAGCTGATTCACCTTCATGATGGGTTGAAATACCAACATATAGATCTCGATGAGATCCTAATTAATGAAGCCTGTAGGAAAGAGTATGCACGGATGATGGAGGTGTGTAAAATTAGGATCTCACAATAGGTGGATCCCAAGGAATGGTGACATAAGAGCCTATTGCCACATGAAATAGTACCTGATTAAGGCTCTCGTGTGGAAAAATTTATTGCCACACCGATCATCGATTGCATAAGTACTGGTATGCATGATGATCTGCTAAGATGTGACCTCTTAGCAGCTTGGAAATTTTTTTGGTAATGCTAAAAAAACTATAGAAGGTAGCTCAAATTCAACATAATTTGGTCTTAGGTATTGCAGATTTATTGGATGATTACCAAGATAAATCACAAGTTGTGGTAGGCCAGTTACGCTGCAATTTTGTGTAAATAAACCAATAAATAAATAAAGGGTGCAAATCATTTGAGACCACATGATTGCTAACATTTCCCTAGGGATATAACTTCTAAAGATGATTTATAGATAGTGTCTCTTACTTGAAGTATTATTTCTTTGTATTTATCTCTTTTCTTATCATCTGACTTTTTATCCCAATGGATTATCCTCCTAAAAGCTCATAAGGTAATGTAACAAGTACACCTTGGATAGTATGGCAAAATTATACATCAAGCTAAATCTTTCAAAGCAAATGCAGAATTCTAATATAAATTATGCTATAAAGCGCCTTGCTAATAAACCTAATCATTAATCAATCCAAGAGCATGATCAAAAATCCCAAGGTGTGTTCTGATAGGCTGAGAAAATTCCTTCTGAATTATGTAAGATAAAGGGACTATATTGGCATAGATAATTGCCTTTGAAAATACCTCAAGCCATACAGGAGTATATCAATAGAGGCCTACTTTGAGAATTTTTCTCAAGGGCTATTCTCCATTTTATTTATTTATCACCCTATTTTTCTCTCTTTTCCCCTTCCTCTTTGTCTATTCCCTTAAATTTTCTCTCTTTATGTTTCTTTTTCTCCTGTTATGTCTTCCTTTTGCTCTTGTTCTTCTACCTTTATCATTTTTGTTGTACTTTCTTAGGGAAGAATGTTATCTAGGTTTCTATTTCCAAAAAGTAGAAATCCCCTATGATTCACCAAGAGTGTGGGTGAATTTTTGTGCCACTTCACCCACTCTTCTTTTGGGTGAGATGTTAGTAAGTCAGAGTCCCCAGTTTTGAAGCATTATGGAGGTTGGACGAAAATACGGGAAGGTGAGCATTGAAGGTGAATCTCAAAGTCCTACCCAGATTCTGGATGAAAGAACTTGTTGTGGTTGATCCACAACACACCCCAAAATTGGGGACCCACCTTTTTGCAGGCTTACAGGGAAGGATCTCAGTGACCCAGATGCCAGAATTGAAAAAAATAGAAAATGCACAAGTGTAGAAAGGGGTCGCGAAATCGCGACAGGTAGCGAAATCGCGACATGTCACAATTTCATGATCGAAACCGAAAAATTGTCGCGAAATCGTGACATGTCGGAAAATCGTGGTCAACGGCAACAAAACAGAAAAACTATCGCGAAATCGCGACGTGTCGGTGACCAGGAAAAAAAAAAGTGTCTCAAAATCGCGACGTGTCGGTGACCAGGAGGAAAAAAGTGTCACGAAATCGCGACGTGTCGGTGACCAGGATGAAAAGGATGTCGTGAAATCGCGACATGTCGCTGAGGAGAAAATAAAAGGTGTCATGAAATCGCGACATGCTGTTGGGAAGAAAATAAATGATGTCGCAAAATCGCGACACGCCATTGGAAAAGGATGAGAATGGTCGCAATTTCGCGACGTGTTTTGCCGAAGCGTACGGGTGATGAAAAGTGTCACGATTTTGCGACGTGTTTTGGAAAGGTGTACGGAAGTGGAAAAACGTCGCGATATCACGACAAGAAATAGCTAAAGGACTCGATGAGGAAAGACGTCGTGATTTCGCGATCGATTGCAGCAAAGGTGTACGGACGGAGAAAGTGTCATGATTTCGCGACGTGTTTTGTCGAGGTGTACGGACGGAGAAAGTGTCACGATTTTGTGACGTGTTTTGGCAAACTGTACGGACGAAGAAAATGGTCACGATTTCGTGACAGGTTTTTCCAAGGCGTGCGGAACAGAAAAATGGTCACGATTTCACGACGTGTTTCGGGGAGGCATACGAAAAAAAGAGAAGCGGTAGCGATATCGTGACAGAAAGCTGCATGAAGGTCTAAGGGGGAAAAACGTCGCGATATCGCGACAGGTTTTGCCAAGACGTACGGATGATGAAAGGTGTCGCGATTTCATGACGCATTTTGGCAAAGTTGTACGGTACAAGGAAGATGTCGCGAAATCGTGACGGAAATGAAAATCAGGCTCGAAGCAGAGAAGCGGTAGTGATATCGCGACGGTTTGTCAAAATAGGGCAAGAGGATGATAGTGGTCGCGATGTTGCGACGTAAAGTTGCCCAGGAGGTCCGAGAGAAAAATGGTAGCGATTTCGCTACATTATTCAGTGACAACACCACTTCGAAAAGAGAAGGGCTTAAGGCCAAAAGTGGTAGCAAATCGCTACCACATTTCAAAGGGACGCTGCAAGGCCAAGGTGGTAGCGATATCGCTACCACATTTTGAAAAGGGCTCAAAGTTAGAAAGTGGTAGCGATATCGCTACCATTCGAAGAAGAAGGCTCAGGATGTTAAAAGGGTAGCGATATCGCTATGAGAAGTGGCCGAAGGCAGACAAATGAGAAATGGTCGCGACATCGCTACGGGGAGTAGATGAAGGCGTACGGTAGGAAAGCATGTCGCGATATCGCGACATGTCACGATTTTGCGACATGTCGCGATTTCACGGCCGGGAAGGTGAATAGGCGGACTTGCAATTTTGTCGGGTTCTTTCGTAGAAACGCGTTACAGCAAGCACATAAAATGCATGACACATGGTGTGCAGGTGTCAAACTTGCAGAGGCGTTACATGCAGAGATGAATTTCGGAGCATTTCCAAATTTGAGCATGAATCAAAGCGAGAAAAAGCAAGAATTTGAAGGGTCGCCCACAGGAAGAGGAAATGAAGCGACGGAGGAAATCGAAGAGCCATAACAATGCTATAAAGCTAGAAATGCAAATTGAAGAGGGGTTGGAAATTTCCGAATACGGAGTTGCAGAGACGAAAGCTTTGTGCTATTCTGGGCCCGTACTTGGGCAATTTCCTTCTTTTTGTTCTGGGATTTTCTTTTGCACCTGGAACATTTTTGAATGTAATCGAGATATCATTTAAATGCAAATACAGAGAGTTGGCATCTTATTCGATGAGAAATAAGGAGTAACTTTTGCAAGCATGATTTAATGTTTATATTTCCCTTCCAGATTTATTAGGTTTTTAGGTGAAGTTAATGCAAGATCTCTTGGTTGCTTCATGCGAATGCCTGTTTTTTGGAATTACCACAGAAACCCTCGAGACTCGCACTTTGGACTATTTGGATTGTGTGGATGTGCAGGTTCATTAGGTTAGGTTGCATGTAGAAAGCCTCAATATCTTCGGTTTCATCAGATTAATGACAGCTTTCTGACTGTAATCTATTTTTATTATTACTTTTGTTTACTTTTGTCTTTGCTTTTCAAATCCATATTTTATTTTCAGCAGTTTAATTACTGTGTTTGAATAAATCACTGAAAATCCATCAGAATTTAAGGTTTAAACAGATTTTATTCATTTGGAGTCCATTGAAAGTTCAAAATTAATAAACCACAGTGCCCCTTGTTAACATCCACTTGCAAACCCTAAGGTGTTCTTGGCATTTCATTTTAAACAGCATCCTTGATAATCAATAATTAGCATAATAAGAACCTTGGAGAAATTATTTTTTCTTTGCAAGCAGAGGATTTAGGACTCGGATCCTACAGGAGAGTGTGTTTTCACAATCGGGTTAAAACACCACTCAACAGATTGGCGCTAGAAGGAGGGCGAATCGGTTTATCTATTTCAATTTTTATATCTGAATATTTTGTTTTTGATTTAATTCTGAAATTATTTACGGCTAAACTGCAACACTATTTTTGCATTTGCTACAGGTTTTCTTCGAACTAGCCGAGGGTTTCCTCAGGCAGGCTGGACCTGTTGATAAGCAACACACCCCCACTAAAAAATGAGATTCCATCCTTAGAAAATTCTGAACTTTCATTTTTTTGCAGTAGGGACCCTCTTGATCTTTTCAGGTTTTAAATCCAAATTTGCTTGCCTCCTTTTTAAAGTTGTGCTTTTTCTTGCATTCTAGCTGTGTTATCCAATAATTGACTTTTTACATGCTAGAATCATTCATGCACAAGCAAAATCTTGCACCGGTACCGAGAAAATCCGTAAAACAGCTTGCATAAATTCACCGAAAAATCAAACTTTCCATTTTTGGTAGTGTCGCGATATCGCGACACTTCCATTTTTCGGAAATGTCGCGATATCGCGACAGTAAGTCAAAATGCAGCTAAGTGCCAGAAAGGTCGCGATTTCGCGACATGTCGCGAAATCGCGACAGTTTTTTGACGAGAGAAGCAAGCTGTACGGAGGGCGCGATTTTGCGACATGTCGCGAAATCGCGACATGTCGTATTTTCGCGGCAGGAGAGAGAAAGTGGGCTGCAGGATGAAAAATCGGCTAAGTCGCAAACATGTTCCAAAATCGCGGTCAACGCGGTCAACGCATGCAGGTAGGGAACTGTCGCGATATCGCGACGTGTTCTAGAATCGCGGCTGAAAATCGGGATGGCTGTACGGAGGCCAGGAGGGTCGCGATTTCGCGACATGTCGCGAAATCGCGACATGTCGCGTTTTCGCGGCCGACGAGGGAGGAAGTTGCCGATGCTCTGGCAGGGTCGCGATTTCGCGACATGTCGCGAAATCGCGACATGTCGCAGAATCGCGAAAGGAGAGAGAAAGTCATAGTTGACCTGAAAGTGCATTCCAGCGGGAAACATAAGGCTTCCTGGGGTAGCGACACGTGTCAAAGCGTGAATGGGACAAACAGAAGCCGACATGCAAGCTTATTTTGCGGTTTTTAATCTGTTTTTAATGTTTTAAGCTTCTGATTTAATTAAAATGCTAATCTAATGCATCTTTTTGTCTTTCATGCAGGATTCCACCTGGCACTTACGGGACAACCGGGAAAGACCATAAAGGCGAAGATAAAGTGCGGATTTAGTCAAGGACCGCCATGCTAGGAGAGAAGCTGCCGGTGAGAGCATTCAACGACAAATTTATTGCAGACTTGATAGCATGAAGACCATTTCAACTTCGGGATGGATTTGCGGAGATCGAATTGATGGAGAAGTGGTGACTCATCCGGCTCACCAGCAGAATTAATGAAAGCATTTATTTGCAGCCGCGAATGAATGCAAGTTGCATTTTATTTTATCTTCTCCATTTATGGCAGCTGACTGCACAGATTTTCCGAAGGGTTAAGTTCTATCCGGACTTTGATTTTTAAATGGATTTTTATTGTAAAACCCGGGTCCTAGGGTTTAAGTGCGATAAGATTTAGGGTTTGAGCAAGATATTTTGGAAAAGATCAGGGTCTGTCCTGAGTCTATAAATACAAATTCTAAATGTAATCGCAGAAGGCGGAGACTTAGAAATAAAAGGCTTATAAGCAATTTCTTGCAAATTTTGTGAAATCCTTTGTTTCTGGACTTGGAGTTGATGTGCTTTAGCTTTTCTCGTGATAGCATGGCCAGGAGCCTAATCTTTTGCAGAGTGTGATAAGTGTATTTTCTTTTGTTATCCGTTCCATTTAAAGTTTGTTAGATATATGTCGTAAATCCGCCATTGTCAAGATTAAATATGTCGTTAGGCTTCAGCTTGTTCTATTGTCTCGCTAGGGGAAATTACAGATTTGAGGTGTAAGTTTGTTCTAATTGCTCTGTCTTCACCGTGCGAGCTAGGGTCGCCGTGAAAGATACCAGCTTTAACCACCTGCCCTTGGATTTATGATTTTCTCGCTAGATCTGTTTCACTCGCCTTGTGCTCTTAGTTGAAAGTGATCTTAGACCGACCGGACACTTTCTTCTCGGGATTTGTTCTCGTTGTGAAGTCGATAGCATAGATAAGATTGACAGCTTGGGTTTACAATTGATGTTTGATAAACTTCTCTTTCTCGCCCTACCCTACCCTCTCTTTGCTTACCGTTAATGATCCATTTTTATTTTCTTTATTTGCCTTTTATTTAAATCACTGACCCATGAGAGCTAGATCAAGAATTCAAGTTAAATCTGATTGTCAACAACTTTTGCAACTACCGAACAAGTTCAGAACCCCCCGTAAGGTAACAGAGCAGCCCATATCGAAATCTATTCCGTAAGTGGAAAAGAGTGAATTGCCATTCGACCCAACTCGTAACTCGCACCTTGGATAACCAACTAGATCCTAAAGATGAGTGGGATCAGTCCCGTGGGTGTCTCCTGAGCTTTCCTTGCCTTCATCCTTTTTCCTGGGGTGTGCATGAAAGCCGGACCAACACCTAATTGGCGCTAGAAGGAGGGCCGAACATCCTGCTCTTAGTGCACTTGAGTTGAGAAATCCGACCGTATGTGGAACTCGTAAAGCCGTATTTTATCCAAAGTCTCGGTAGCTAATTTTCCCTCCTCCTCACCCAACATCTAATTGGCGCTAGAAGGAGGGCATGAACTCGGCTCAAGTATTGTAAGGGCATAACAACGAACATTTGAAGGACCCACGATGAACTCCGACAGCTTTTATAAATTGTCGCGACGCCTTTATAAATTGTCAAGATGCTTTTAAATTGTCAAGGCTTTTAAATTGTCGGCGCTTTTGTAAATTGTCGCGTCTTTTGAAAGTTGTCGGCAGCTTTTGAAATTGCCAGAGAAGGCCTTAAGTTCAGTGGTTTGTTAAGAACAGCTTCTATCATCACTTGCGCTTATCCAATTACAAATCGTAACATCACCCGTCACCCAAGTAATAATGGCAAATTGGTTGGGCTCCACCGCTTTGAACATTCCGGGTATAGCCCATGACTTGCCCAGAAGTCCAGAAAGATACCTCCCTAGGTACAAACATGATGGGACAAGAACTGCAGAAGAACATCTGCTAGCTTTTAAAAATGCTCTAAGATTGTTAAATATACAAAGATGAAGATGTTGCCTCGCAGATTGTTCCCGTTCACTCTCCAGGAGGGAGCTTATGACCGGTTTTTAAACCTCACCAAAGAATTCCATTACTAGTCGGGATGATCTAGAGAAAGCTTTTATATCACAGCTCGGTGAAGTGATAGATCCCAAGCATTTTATATCAAGCAATTTTCCAAAGATCAAGAAAGAGTCGGGAGAAACTGCCAGTGTCTTTCAATATGAGGTTCCAAAGAGCTTACGGTAGAATTACTGGCCATTACATCCTAAATGCAAATCTGGCCTTAGAAATCTACAAGAATGCATTGGATTCAGTGACCTCTATTTTCCTCAAGAGAGACATTAATATCACAACCCTGGCAGGGGCTTATAAAGAAGCCTTAATTCTTGAAAGACAGCTTAGGGCCTCAAATTTTGAGCAGCTCCTTTGATATCCTATGTTACACGTAACATGCCTGCTCCGCACCCCATTCCACATCATGAGTTAGTGCCAACATGTCATGCTCTACCCAAGGAGACTACGTTAACTGTCACATCCACTCAGCATGTGCAAAATACAGAGAAAAGTTTTGACAAATTCAAAGTGGAAGAGCTTGAACTGAACAGTTGTGATCTGGCACCACCCAAATCTGAAGTTTTTCCTGGTGAGTTAAATTTTCCTAGAGATCAAAGAAATATTGATCTTTCTAGTTCACCCAAAAATAGTACAACCAGGGTTTCAGATTCTGTCACTTTTCCCGAAGAGACAGAAAGTCTTGTACAGACTTCTGTGGATGAAATGCAAGATTTTCAACAGTTCAAAATGGACAGTTATGACTTGAAATGTGAGAGTCCAGAACTTAATAATGATCCTTCCTCATCAGAGGATGATGAAAGTGAGATTCAATCTCACTATGCGAAGTAATCGAGGAGGATAGCATCATTGAGGATATGAGGGAACTTAAAGCCGACATCACCCTCTATGAACCGCCTCGCATTGTTGGACAAAACATTAACTTGATTGAGGCTTACTTTGGACCACCTGTTGAATTTCAAGAAAAGGAGGAAAAGATGGTAAATATGAATGTGGTCAGCCAACTTGGAATTGATGAACTGTCTCAACATAAGCCTGCAACTTCTGAACATAATATCAAAGATAAGGCTATAAACTGTGTTGATGCAGATATTGGAGTTTATGATTTGGCAACTGAAAAGGTGAGAACAATTATAGCCCTAATCAATAACAACAATGATGTTTGGACATTGCACATTGATGAGGTTAAGTCTAAGCAAGGCTCATGTGAAAAGGAAAATTGTAAGCATTCTGCTAGAGGGATAAAAATTGAAGTCCTGGATATTGAAGCAAGGCAAAGAACCACAAAATGTTCAAGTTGTTAAGAACCAGGGCATACAAATAAAACATGATTTCTTTCAGCTTGTCACATCATTTTGAAAATGTGGTGGTCTCGGGTCTGTCAAGGTTTTAAAGTATTTGATCCTCGGGGGTTTTTTACATTCAAATTCTTTTGAAAGAACTCGCAAACCCTTTAATTAGAAGCATAAACATGTTATCATATGATTTGTTATTATATGATTTGTTTAATTTGAAGGAGTTGCAGATTTGTTTTTCAAATGGGACAGGGAAGACAGTAAACCCAAGTCTTTCCCAGATAGCAAATTTTTGAAGCACAGTCTGGAGTGCATTTCGTCAACAGGACTTGAAAGGTAATTTTTTTTAAATTACTTGCATGGTCAAAATTTTTTTTAAAGCACCATTTCTCTCGCTTTCCCAACTCGCCGCATTTTTTGAGTATGAAGGGAAGTTGTAACATATGTATGCATTGTAAATAAGCTTTGAAGTTTTTCAGCTTTATTTCTTTGTCGCTGCAGTTTTTATTTCAATGTCTCGTGCGCTTTTAATCTGCTTCAGCTTAATTTTAATGCTCGCAGTTTTAATTTATTTGTTTTTCAGTTTATTTCTTTGTCAGTGCAGTTTTATTTTATTTCAGTTGTAGTTTATTTTATTTCAGTTGCAGTTTAGTTTATTTCAGTTGTAGTTTATTTTATTTCAATTGCAGTTTTTATTTGCTTCAGTTCTTTTAGTTTATTTCTTTTATTGCCTGTGCAGTTTTTATTTTCTTCCCTGCTTTTCCTTTTCTTTGTCGTCTCGTACGGTCTTTTGTTTTAGTTCTTAATTTTGTCGTCTGTATACCGTGCTTTGCATCCTTTGTAAATAGCCTTGCAGCCTTGTTTTATTCCTTTGTCTCGTACAACTTGCGCTTTTGTGTTTAGTTTATTTTATTTGCATGTCTGTGCAGTTTTGATTCTGTTTTGCTTTAAGCCTGTGCCTGTCCTTGGAAGCCTGTACAAAGTCCTTTGGCTTCTAAAATTCTATTTTTTAACCTCTGCCTGAGCAATCAATGAAAAGTCAGCCTGCTGAAAATTGTTTTATTCCTAGCTGATAAATCCTCAATCCAAGTGCCTCCCCATTCTCGCTCATTATTCTAATTGAGATAGTCTCGCTTGCACTAAATCGTGGAACTATTTTGTTATCCAGGATGAAGGTAGAGAGATGATTGGATCTTGTGTCTTACTTGCCACAGCTTGTTTTAATGATAGAAAACCGTTATGCCGTTTAGTTGGAGGAACTCCTGGGAATCCAAGAAAAGTCGAGTTATAAGAGGGGACTATGGTTCATGCAATTATTTGGGTGTCACCGGAGGCTATCAATGCCTAGACTCGAAATAGCTCCGCATTGATCAAATATTAAAAGAAAATTGTAATTTCTCTAAGGTCTTCCAGTTAGTGATATATTTCAAAAAGAAGAGAGATAAAAAAAAGAGAGATAAGAAAAAAAAAGAAAAAAAGAAAAAAAAAAAGAGTTATATGATCAAAAGAGGCAGCCAATATTAGATTCTGCCCTACAGTTGTAAATTGGGTCGTGTAAATCTAAAGGGTAACTCTGTCTAGGCTGTAAAAAGCTAAACTAGTAAACAGAGCTCTACTCGGTTTCCCTTTTACAATCTAGAAAAGTTGATTAATCCAAGTTTATCATTCAATTCACTCATCCTTGAAGAAAGTTCTATACCCTTTGTAATTGCACATCGTAAATCTTCCTTGAAGTAATCCAACTCTAGTATGTCCTTGGGAAATTTTAACAACTTGCAGCTAGTAGTCAATTTATTGTGAAGAATGTCCGTGGCAAGGCATGATGCATGGTCTTTTTGTTTTGAAACCGTAGTCTTGGGTTCTAAAATAGTGCTACTATTTTACCCGCAGATATCGCCATTTGTTGATAAGCAACACACCCCCACTGAAAAATGAGATTCCATCCTTAGAAAATTCTGAACTTTCATTTTTTGCAGTAGGGACCCTCTTGATCTTTTCAGGTTTTAAATCCAAATTTGCTTGCCTCCTTTTTAAAGTTGTGCTTTTTCTTGCATTCTAGCTGTGTTATCCAAGAATTCACTTTTTACATGCTAGAATCATTCATGCACAAGCAAAATCTTGCACCGGTACTCGAGAAAATCCGTAAAACAGCTTGCATAATTCACCGAAAAATCAAACTTTCCATTTTTGGTTGTGTCGCGATATCGCGACACTTCCATTTTTCGAAAATGTCGCGATATCGCGACTGGTAAGTCAAAATGCAGCTAAGTGCCAGAAAGGTCGCGATTTCGCGACATGTCGCGAAATCGCGACAGTTTTTTGATGAGAGAAGCAAGCTGTACGGAGGGCGCGATTTTGCGACATGTCGCGAAATCGCGACATGTCGTATTTTCGCGGTAGGAGAGAGAAAGTGGGCTGCAGGATGAAAAATCGGCTAAGTCGCAAACATGTTCCAAAATCGCGGTCAACGCGGTCAACGCATGCATGTAAGGGAACCGTCGCGATATCGCGACGTGTTCTAGAATCGCGGCCGAAAATCGGGATGGCGTACGGAGGCCGGAGGGTCGCGATTGCGCGACATGTCGCGAAATCGCGACATGTCGCGTTTTCGCGGCCGACGAGGGAGGAAGTTGCCGATGCGCTGGCAGGGTCGCGATTTCGCGACATGTCGCGAAATCGCGACATGTCGCAGAATCGCGAAAGGAGAGAGAAAGTCATAGTTGACCTGAAAGTGCATTACGACGGGAAACATAAGGCTTCCTGGGGTAGCGACACGTGTCAAAGCGTGAATGGGACAAACAAGCCGACATGCAAGCTTATTTTGTGGATTTTAATCTGTTTTTAATGTTAAAGCTTCTGATTTAATTAAAATGCTAATCTAATGCATCTTTTTGTCTTTCATGCAGGATTCCATCTGGCACTTGCGGGACAACCGGGAAAGACCATAAAGGCAAAGATAAAGTGCGGATTTAGTCAAGGACCGCCATGCTAGGAGAGAAGCCGCCGGTGAGAGCATTCAACGACAAATTTATTGCAGACTTGATAGCATGAAGACCATTTCAACTTCGGGATGGATTTGCGGAGATCGAATTGATGGAGAAGTGGTGACTCATCCGGCTCACCAACAGAATTAATGAAAGCATTTATTTGCAGCTGCGAATGAATGCAAGTTGCATTTTATTTTATCTTCTCCATTTATGGCAACTGACTGCACAGATTTGCCGAAGGGTTAAGTTCTATCCGGACTTTGATTTTTAAATGGATTTTTATTGTAAAACCCGGGTCCTAGGGTTTAAGTGCGATAAGATTTAGGGTTTGAGCAAGATATTTTGGAAAAGATCGTGGTCCTGTCCCTGAGTCTATAAATACAAATTCTAAATGTAATCGTAGGAGGCTGAGACTTAGAAATAAAAGGCTTATAAGCAATTTCTTGCAAATTTTGTGAAATCCTTTGTTTCTGGACTTGGAGTTGATGTGCTTTAGCTTTTCTGTGATAGCATGGCCAGGAGCCTAATCTTTTGCAGAGTGTGATAAGTGTATTTTCTTTTGTTATCCGTTCCATTTAAAGTTTGTTAGATATATGTCAGTAAATCTGCCATTGTCAAGATTAAATATGTCGTTAGGGCTTCAGCTTGTTCTATTGTCTCGCTAGGGGAAATTACAGATTTGAGGTTAAGTTTGTTCTAATTGCTCTGTCTTCACCGTGCGAGCTAGGCTATCGGTGAAAGATACCAGCTTTAACCAACTGCCCTTGGATTTATGATTTTCTCGCTAGATCTGTTTCACTCGCCTTGTGCTCTTAGTTGAAAGTGATCTTAGACCGACCGGACACTTTCTTCTCGGGATTTGTTCTGTTGTGAAGCCGATAGCATAGATAAGATTGACAGTTTGGGTTTACAATTGATGTTTGATAAACTTCTCTTTCTCGCCCTACCCTACCCTCTCTTTGCTTACCGTTAATGATCCATTTTTATTTTCTTTATTTGCCTTTTATTTAAATCATCGACCCATGAGAGCTAGATCAAGAATTCAAGTCAAATCTGATTGTCAACAACTTTTGCAACTACTGAACAAGTTCAGAACCCCCTGTAAGGTAACAGAGTAGTCCATATCGAAATCTATTCCATAAGTGGAAAAGAGTGAATTGCCATTCGACCCAACTCTGTAACTCGCACCTTGGATAACCAGCTAGATCCTAAAGATGAGTGGGATCAGTCCCGTGGGTGTCTCCGGAGCTTTCCTTGCCTTCATCCTTTTTCCCGGGTGTGCATGAAAGCCGGACCAACAGACCCACCACGCCGTATTGCGACCAGGTCTCAAACAACCGGAGAAACTATTTTTCATGACCTTACTGGTACTCCCAAGGGTAAAGTCAAGCAAGTCGTAAGCACTCCAGTAGCAAAAGACTTGTTTTCTCCAGGAACGTCGAGTGGACCTACGCCAGTAATATCCGTTGCCCCTAGTGGGCCTATAGTTTGTAACATTTCTTCTGCTATTGTAGGTCTGTCTACATCAATTCTGAGTCAAATGGCTCAAGCTCCAGCAGCTCCTTGGTATGGAGCTAACAATACTCCTTTGAATATTGTTGGGGATATACATGAAATCCCCAAGAACATTGAAATATTTCTGCCTAAATACAAGCCAGATGGCCTAAGAACAGCAGAAGAACATATCCAAGCCTATAGAGATGTTTTAATTAGGCTGCAAGTTCAGCATGAAGATGTAGCCTACGTAATTTTCCCCATGAGCTTGGATCCAATAGCATATGAATGGTATATATGCTTGCCAACTGGTTCAATCACCTCTTGGACACAAATGGAAAATGCATTTGTCAATCAATTTAGGTCGCCCTTAGATCCCGCAACTATTTACAATCAGTTCATTACATGCAAACGGGGCCAAGGGGAACCAATCCGAATGTTTAATCAGAGATTCCAAAAGAACTATAACAGAGCAATTAGACATTTTTCCATCGATCCTGCAGTAGCTTTGCAGATATATTTTGGGGCATTGGACCCCATGACAGCCATGTTTGCAAGGCGTAATCCTCAGGTCACCATGCTAGCTTTGGCCTATAATGAAGCCATGACTATTGAGCAGCAATTGACACCGCAAGGCTACGGGTTTACCCAGATGCCTATGTTGGGACAGGGTGCTCCATATGGTCAAGTTTCCCAGACAAATCAGCTCATGGCACAACAAATGCCAAGTATGAATGCCTTCCCATATCAGCAGCCGTATCCACCAGCACCCGCATATGCATCCATTCCAATCCAACCAATCACATCCATTCCACCTGTTCCTGCATTTTTGTAGAACAGTCAATCAACTACGCAGGAAACTAGTCAATTCAATCCTCAAGCCATAGTGCCTGTTCCGAATCCAATCCCAATTCAAGGTATCAATCCATATGGGAATCCAATTCCTCAGAACCCCACCCAAATATGGAATCAAGACCCCATCAATTATGCAAATCCAATGGGGGTTAATAACAATGTGGTTCCACCGAAGGATGTCCTTTCGAAAGTCGAAGAGCTCAAGAAACTAGTACATAAACTAAGTAATGACAGGGTTCAACAGCAGAAGCATGAGTCTCGTGCCCCTCACCCAAGTCAGAATTTTAACAATAGAGGGAGGCACTGGAACACTAAGCCAAACAATGGGGGAGTTCCTGCTCCCATTGCTAATCAATTAGATGCTTTTGTAGGCCCCAGCAAATCCAATTCTCTTTTGAATCTTTCAAATTTGGCATGGGAAAGAGGGTGCAGGTTAAATAACACAAAAGAACACAATGAAAGGAATTGTCCTGAGATTGCTAGATACACTCATTTTCTTCAGGCACAAGTTGATGATTTGGAACTGGTATCAAATGAGGATCCATCGTATCAGCAAGATGAAAATATTATGGTGATGGAAACAGTATATCACCAAGAGGGTGAGAACGAGGAGGAAGAAGACGAAGTTTTGGAATAGGAGGTGCAAGATTTTCAAGATTTTAGAAAGGGGACTCATGGGTACCATTTGAAGAGTAAGTCTAAAGCCCCTAAAATCTCATCAACACCTCCAAACAGTTCTATTCTTCCTCCAGATACAAAGGCAAGTAACAACCCTCCCCCTCCACTCAGAAGAGAAATGTCTAATGACGTCCGGAAGACAGTCAAATTCGAAAAACCAAATTATGACGTAGTGGAGGATATGAAGAAGTCCAAATCTAGCCTTTCATTCTTGGACGCAGCTAAATTGCCCGGTCAAAAGGAGGCGTTGATAAGAGCTTTGAACTCACCTGATCCGATGTGGAAGGAAAAAAGAGTTGAATCCCATCTGATTTTGCGAAAGGAGAGAAGGGATGTCCCGCCATTCTTATTAACTCTGAGAATTGTGGGTAAGAACTTGCATAAATGTTTGGTAGACACAGGAGCCACGAGCAACCTCATGCCTACGGAGATATGTCAAATGTTGGGTCTACAACCGGTTTCATCCAAATGCACGGTCTTGCAATTGGACCGTTCAGAGGTAAATGTAGTAGGGACCTTATATGATGTCAAGATTCAATTAAATTCTAAACCCAGGGTCCAGCAGGTTGTAGACATTTTAGTGGTTAACATCCCAAGTAGGTATGGAATGTTACTTGCGAGAGATTGGATGAAAACGCTGAATGGCTATTTTGCAACAGACTGCTCGCATATGTGGCTGCCATGGAAGGGCATTGCTAACAAAATCAGAGTGGAAAATGAACCGAGGCTTAAGGAGATTATAACAGATTTTAACAAGCCGAATGAGGTTCAGTTTTCTGAGCCAGACCTAGGGGTCTATGCTCTTGATGTTGAGAAAGCTGCTGATGAACTTAAAGAAGAAGTGTGTCATGGTAGTTCTTCTGAGGAAAAGGATCACACGTGGTTGCTCAAGTTTGATGGATCAAAATCTAGACAGGGAGCAGGAGCTGGAGTCGAGCTCACTGGTCCAGGAGGTAAACCATTATTGGCTGCCTACAGACTGTAATTCCCTTGCACAAACAATGTGGTAGAAAACGAAGCATTGATCTACGATTTACGTCTAGCATTGAGCAAACATGTTAAATGATTGAAGGTTTTGGGAGATTCTGAGTTGGTTGTCAAGCAAATCAAAGGACAGTATACATGCCATAACAAAATACTGAGCCTCTATAGGACTAGGGTTATGGACCTCATGGAGGAGTTTGATGCATTCAACATAGCCCTTATTTCTAGGAGAGGAAATCGAATAGCAGACTCTCTTGCAGTCGCCGCAGGCATGTTAAACCCGGTGGATATAAAAAGATGTAAAAAGTTTTCCATTGAGTTGGTTCCTTGTCCATCAATACCTGATAATGTGAAGAATTTCTAGGTTTTTGAGTGTGATAGGCACATCTTCAAGTTTGTCACAAACTCGGGTATTTTTGAAAATTAGGTGATCGATGAGGAACAAAGGTGGCAGGATGAAACAGAAGAAAGTGAAACTGCGTATCAATCCAACAAAATTCCTAAAGACGTGGTTTCATTAGAAAAGATGTTCGACATGGAATGCAAGAACAAGAAAAGAAAAAGAGTCCCGCTCCCCAAAGATGCATGCGATTCAATTAATCTGGGAGTGCAGACAATCCAAAGGAGGTGTACATAGCAAAGGCATGTACAGAGGAAGAAAGGAGCAATATAATATAGGCTTTGAAGCATTACATAGATTGTATTGCTTGGAATTACAATGAGCTGAAGACTTACAACCAGAACATTATCACGCATACCATACCTTTGAAGCCAGACTCCAAGCCTTTTAGGCAAAGATAGCGAGTTGTTAACCCGCTATTGGAGCCTTTGATCGAAAAGGAGGTTAAAATATTATTGGAAGCGAAAATCATTTTTCCCGTTAGGCACTCAACCTGGGTGGCTAACCTCGTTCCAGTGAGAAAAAAGAGTGGAGAGATTAGGCTGTGCATAGATTTTCGAAATCTTAATAAAGCCTCCCAGAAAGATAATTATCCATTGCCATCAATCGATGAAATCTTGCAAATGGTAAATGGATCAGAAATGATGTCCTTTCTCGATGGATATTCTGGGTACAACCAAGTTCTTATACATCCAGATGAAAGGATGAAAACAGCCTTCACTACCAAGTGGGGGACATTTGCATATAAGAGAATGTCGTTCGGACTGTTAAACGCTAGTGCAACTTTTCAACGCACCATGGATTACGCATTCAAAGGACTAATAGGCAAATGCATCATCGTGTATGTGGATGATATCCCAGTTTTCTCGAAGAAGAGAGAGGATCATGTTAAAGACTTAAAGAAGGTGCTTCAAAGATGCAGGGAACATGGAATTTCATTAAATCCCAAGAAATGCATTTTTGGAGTGACAGAAGGGAAACTGCTAGGTCACATTATTTCAAAGGAGGGAATATCCATCGACCCAGAAAGGATACAAGCTATCCAAGACCTACCTCTCCCGAGCAGTAAAAAAGAATTGAGGTCTTTCTTTGGGCAAGTCAATTTTGTGAGGAAGTTCATTTCTAGCTTTGCTGAGATAGCTAAACCTCTAAACCAAATGCTCAAGAAAGATGTGGACGTAAGGTGGAACGAGGAAAGTAAAGTGGCTTTCCAGAATATCAAAGACGCCATTTCCAAAGCCCCGGTCTTGATAAGCCCAGACTATTCCAAGCCTTTTTACATTTATGCTTTTGCATCGGAGCATTCCTTGGCGAGTGTATTAACCCAAAAAGGCGAAGATAATGCCGAAAAACCCATTGCATTTTTAAGTGCCCCCCTAAAAGATGCCCAATTAAGGTATTCAATCCTTGATAAGCAAATGTATGCACTTTTTAAAACTGTAAAAAAATTTAGGCATTACATCGTACACTGCAGAATTATTGCCATTGTGCCCGATTCTGTTGTCAAGACCATGTTTTTACAAAATGAACTAGGTGAAAAGAGAGGAAAGTGGATTGCAACCATCCAAGAATTTGATCTCTAAATCCAACCAATGAAACTAGTTCGAGGACAAGGACTGGCAAAGGCGATCGCAGAAAATGATCCGCAAATAACAGGTCAATGCTCAAATACATAATACATGGCTAAGGAGGACTGGTATGTTGATATTGTGCAATTTTTATTGACTGGTAAGTGCCCTTCTAATTTGAATTCAACACAAAGGAGAGCTTTAAGGCTTAAATCTATTAACTATCTGATAAATTCTGGTGTGCTTTACAGGAAAAATCATGAAGGTATCTACCTGAGATGCTTGAGCAAAGACGAAGCCGCCAGGGTGTTGCAAGAATTTCATGGCAAGCATGGAACTGGTCATGGTGCAGCCAATGCTACAGCACACCAAATCCTGCGAGCAGGATATTACTGGCCTCATATATTCAAAGATGCACATGCTCATGTGCGATCTTGTCACATCTGTCAAGTGGCTGCAAATAGAGAAAGAAATGCAGCCATGTCGTTGCAGCCTGTAGTCGAAATGAGACCGTTTGCACAGTGGGGACTGGATTTTATCGGGGTTATTAACCCAAATTCTTCTGACTCTCACAAATTTATTTTGACAGCTACAGACTACTTGTACAAGGTGGACGAAGCGATTCCCACTAAACATGCCACCACGGACGTTGTGATTAAATTCCTTGAGGATCAAATTATCACAAGATATGGAATGCCCGATTCTATTGTCTGTGACAATGGTAAAGCTTTCATTTCCACACAATTTGCAGAGTGGGCATATGATAATAAAGTGAGCTTAAAGTTTGCATCCAATTACTATCCTCAAGGAAATGGGTTGGCCGAATCTTCAAATAAGAATTTGTTGAATACTATTAAGAAGTTGTTGGAAAAGAATCCTCGGGACTGGCATAGTCAATTAAAGTTTGCCCTGTGGGTAGATAGGACCAGAGTGAAAGAAGCTATAGGGAATACTCCTTATCATTTGGTCTATGGGCAAGACCCGATATTTCCAGCAAATTTGGAGCTACAGACCTTACATTTCATACAAGAGTACATGGGGACAGATGATCAAGTTGAAGCTAGATTGAGCCGGTTATTGCACCTGGATGAAAAGAGAGAAGAAGCCATGAATCACATGAACAAACACCAGGAAGTCATCAAGAGATGGTTTGATAGAAGGGCCAAAGTTAAATCATTCAGAATTTCAGATTTGGTGTTACTATGGGACAAAAGACATGAGGAAAAAGGAAACCATCAAAAGTTTGATTGTCTCCGGTTAGGCCCATATCCGATTTCAGAAATTCTTGGGAAGAACACCTTCAGGCTAAAAACCTTAGAAGGGAAAGATTTCATGTTGCCGGTTAATGGGCAGATTCTAAAGCATTATTTTAGCCCTTAGGTTGTGAGACTTTGATATTATTCTTTTGGTGTTGGTGAAGGATTTTCAGATTTTGTTTTTATTGTTTAGGATTGTTAGTTTAGTTAGGATTTTGATTATGGATTTGATTTCAATTGACATGTGTGTTAATTTAAAAAAAAAAAAATAGAAAATTGAGATGTCAACTTATGCTTAAGGATTAGGAGAATATGAAATATTGGAATTGTCTTGTAAAAGCTCCACAAATAGCATAAAACTTTTTTAAGTTATATTGTTTGACTTTGTGATATATGAAAGAATCAGTTTTGCATGACAAATCATTTCATTCACAATTCAAGAAGTAATGCATTCATATTCCATCTCACCTCACATACATTTCATTTTAGTTGCATATGCATCTTATGTACAAGCCATGAAAGTATGTCAAATCCTCTTAGGGTTGTGTTATAACATATATGTAAGTAGCTCCTAAGGTTGGAAACTGAGTCTTGAGATATCTAGAACCAAGCACGTCTCATAAATTAAAAAGGATCTTGAGCAAAATGATCAAAACCTAGCTTGGAGGAAAAGGTTGAGCGAAAGTGGTTTTCATGTCTATCCTATTATGCAACATGATCCTAAAACAGTGGTTTTGACCACTTCCATAGAACTTAAAGCCCACATGGAGTAGTAAGGATAGGGTGTAAATTCTCATCTCGGTTGGTTGAGAATCTGATTCCCCAAAGCTCCTATGTTTTCATTTCATAATTAGTCTTGGATTGTAAGGATCGTACTATTTGTCCTCTACAAAGGATGGGTAGTCATCCCCAAGGTTTAAGCAACATAATTAATGATTTATATCTAAGGTTTGGATTGTAAGGATCGTACTACTTGTCCCTAACCAGGATGGGTAGTCATCCCCAAGGTCCAAGAAATAAAAAAATAAATAAATTTTTCCCATCTCATCTTTATTTTGGATTGTAAGGATCGTACTACTTGTCCTCTGCAAGGGATGGGTAGTCATCCCCAAGGTCCAAAGAAATGGAGATAAGTTTTGGATTGTGGGGTTAGATATGCCCATGCATGGCATCATGTCTTGCCTAAAAAAGCAAGACCACTGATTGTCTAGAGGGTTAGACTAGCATGACCATTTCTTCCATAACTGGTTTAATTATTTTGCTTAAAGTGAGGTAATGAACTCTAAATCAGAATAGTAAGGATAAGGTTAAACTCTCATCTCGGTTGGGTGGGAGTCTGATTCCCCAAAGTTCTGATTTCACATTCACTTGCACATGGGTTCTAAATAGTAGGGACTCATAACCAACTTTGGGATACAATAAGGAAATGAACTTGTGGGTCCTAAGAGGGTTTGGCAATCTTGAATGCTTGTACATAATAGTAGAAGAATGATCATGCTTATTAGGAAAAGCAAAATCTCCTAGCTCATTCATTTAGGGTCACAAATCATTCACCATCCCATATATGCATTCATGCAAAACTGATAATGGAATGTTGATCAATTTCAAACGATAGGGAATGAAAACACATTGCACACACTGAGCTAATACTTGATGATTCTGATGATTCATGTACTTCTGATCTTTGGGCATTTGTTATTTTGCTTATGTGCTAACATGTATTTACGAGTTTGTGATATGTTTCAGGTTGGGTTCTTACTAAAATGCTCAAGAGCATTTGACAGTAGAGTCGCCATTTGTTGTGGTTGATCCACAACACACCCCAAAATTGGGGACCCACCTTTTTGCAGGCTTACAGGGAAGGATCTCAGTGACCCAGATGCCAGAATTGAAAAAAAGAGAAAATGCACAAGTGTAGAAAGGGGTCGCGAAATCGCGACAGGTAGCGAAATCGCGACATGTCGCGAAATCGCGACCGAAACCGGAAAATTGTCGCGAAATCGCGACATGTCGAAAAATCGCGGTCAACGGCAACAAAACAGAAAAGCGTCGCGAAATCGCGACGTGTCGGTGACCAGGAAAAAAAAAGTGTCGCAAAATCGCGACGTGTCGGTGACCAGGAGGAAAAAAGTGTCGCGAAATCGCGACGTGTCGGTGACCAGGATGAAAAGGATGTCGCGAAATCGCGACATGTCGCTGAGGAGAAAAGAAAAGGTGTCGCGAAATCGCGACATGCTGTTGGGAAGAAAATAAATGATGTCGCGAAATCGCGACACGCCGTTGGAAAAGGATGAGAATGGTCGCGATTTCGCGACGTGTTTTGCCGAAGCGTACGGGTGATGAAAAGTGTCGCGATTTCGCGACGTGTTTTGGAAAGGTGTACGGAAGCGGAAAAACGTCGCGATATCGCGACAGGAAACAGCTAAAGGACTCGATGAGGAAAGACGTCGCGATTTCGCGACCGATTGCAGCAAAGGTGTACGGACGGAGAAAGTGTCACGATTTCGCGACGTGTTTTGCCGAGGTGTACGGACGGAGAAAGTGTCACGATTTCGCGACGTGTTTTGGCAAACTGTACGGACGAAGAAAATGGTCGCGATATCGCGACAGGTTTTGCCAAGGCGTGCGGAACAGAAAAATGGTCGCGATTTCGCGACGTGTTTCGGGGAGGCGTACGGAAAGAAAAAGCGGTAGCGATATCGCGACAGAAAGCTGCATGAAGGTCCGAGGGGGAAAAATGTCACGATATCGCGACAGGTTTTGCCAAGACGTACGGATGATGAAAGGTGTCACGATTTCGCGACGCATTTTGGCAAAGTTGTACGGTACAAGGAAGATGTCGCGAAATCGCGACGGAAATGAAAATCAGGCTCGAAGCAGAGAAGCGGTAGCGATATCGTGACGGTTTGTCGAAAGAGGGCAAGAGGATGATAGTGGTCGCGATGTCGCGACGTAAAGTTGCCCAGGAGGTCCGAGAGAAAAACGGTAGCGATTTCGCTACATTATTCAGTGACAACACCACTTCGAAAAAAGAAGGGCTTAAGGCCAAAAGTGGTAGCGAATCGCTACCACATTTCAAAGGGACGCTGCAAGGCCAAGGTGGTAGCGATATCGCTACCACATTTTGAAAAGGGCTCAAAGTTAGAAAGTGGTAGTGATATCGCTACCATTCGAAGAAGGCTCAGGATGTTAAAAGGGTAGCGATATCGCTACGAGAAGTGGCCGGAGGCAGACAAATGAGAAACGGTCGCGACATCGCTACGGGGAGCGGATGAAGGCGTACGGCAGGAAAGCATGTCGCGATATCGTGACATGTCGCGATTTCGTGACATGTCGCGATTTCACGGCCGGGAAGGTGAACAGGCGGACTTGCAGTTTTGTCGGGTTCTTTCATAGAAAAGCGTTATAGCAGGCACAGAAAATGCATGACACGTGGCGTGCAGGTGTCAAACTTGCAGAGGCGTTACATGCAGAGATGAATTTCGGAGCGTTTCCAAATTTGAGCGTGAATCAAAGCGAGAAAAAGCAGGAATTTGAAGGGTCGCCCACAGGAAGAGGAAATGAAGCGACGGAGGAAATCGAAGAGCCATAACAATGCTATAAAGCCAGAAATGCAAATTGAAGATGGGTTGGAAATTGCCGAATACGGAGTTGCAGAGACGAAAGCTTTGTGCTATTCTGGGCCCGTACTTGGGCAATTTCCTTCTTTTTGTTCCGGGATTTTCTTTTGCACCTGGAACATTTTTGAATGTAATCGAGATATCATTTAAATACAAATACAGAGAGTTGGCATCTTATTGGATGAGAAAGAAGGAGTAACTTTTGCATGCATGATTTAATGTTTATATTTCCCTTCCAGATTTCTTAGGTTTTTAGGTGAAGTTAATGCAAGATCTCTTGGTTGCTTCATGCGAATGCCTATTTTCTGGAATTACCACCGAAACCCTCGAGACTCGCACTTTGGCCTATTTGGATTGTGTGGATGTGCAGGTTCATTAGGTTAGGTTGCATGTAGAAAGCCTCAATATCTTCGGTTTCATCAGATTAATGACAGCTTTACGAGTTGTAATCTATTTTTATTGTTACTTTTGTTTACTTTTGTCTTTGCTTTTCAAACCCATATTTTATTTTCAGCAGTTTAATTATTGTGTTTGAATAAATCACTGAAAATCCATCAGAATTTAAGGTTTAAACAGATTTTATTCATTTGGAGTCCATTGAAAGTTCAAAATTAATAAACCACAGTGCCCCTTGTTAACATCCACTTGCAAACCCTAAGGTGTTCTTGGCATTTCATTTTAAACAGCATCCTTGATAATCAATAATTAGCATAATAAGAACCTTGGAGAAATCATTTTTTCTTTGCAAGCAGAGGATTTAGGACTCGGATCCTACAGGAGAGTGTGTTTTCACAATCGGGTTAAAACACCACTCAACAGAAATAGATCCCAAACACCCACCCCAGAAGGAAGGAAGAGTGGAAAAGTTGCATAAAAACTTTTTTTCCCAAATTTCCATCCCAAAAGTGGACATAACTTTGAGAGGATCAACAGTCAAATTCTAATACAAGCTGCCTATTTATGGCATGGAGAATTGGAAAATCGATAAAAAATGAACTATGCCCAAATAGCCATCCAAAATGAGATCATCATTCAGGAAGCACGAGAGAACCTCAAAAATAGACATTAATGATATTGGCTACCCCATACTTCTAGATAATGGGTGCAATTTGAAATGCACAACTTTAGAGGTAATCAACTCAGGACTTTCTCACAACATGAAGGTGCAGGAAAAATTTATGACCCAAAAACAATGTCAAATTAATAAAAGGATTGGATTGATGCAGAGGCACCTAACTCCATCTATATAACCACCATCCCTTCTAGAACATAGCACTAGTAGATCTTACGACCATTCCAACATGATTCTTCCCGTTGATCGCTATTTATGCTTGAATTTGAATTCATTGTGAAAACTTCTATAAATAGTGGAATGCACACCATTCCAAAGGGTAGCTCTATGGCATTTACAATTCATATGTAATTTTGTGTTATTTGTAAATAATAGTATATCATTGTTTGGTCTCTCAATTTATCTTTCATTTTGATTTTGCCTTTGTGTGAATTTTTATTTTTGTGAAGGCCATATGAGGTGGTTCACTTAATTATGCTATATATATTTTGTGAGTTTAGTTGGGTGGTTCTGGAATTCACATTCACCACTAGGCATTGAGGTTTAATTTTGTTAAAGTTGGTCAGGTGGGAGTGCTCTAATTCTACTACCTAGTTTTCATGCACCCTTTCACTAGTTATGGAATTCACCCTTG
Organism: Wollemia nobilis; assembly: GCA_028583015.1. Classification (NCBI taxonomy): domain Eukaryota; kingdom Viridiplantae; phylum Streptophyta; class Pinopsida; order Araucariales; family Araucariaceae; genus Wollemia; species Wollemia nobilis. The sequence goes on along the minus strand of JAQPPZ010016829.1, from coordinate 3,497,709 downwards.
CATGCTAAGTTGAAGGAGAAGTGAATATGGGGTGGGTTGATCTATTAGGTGGTTCACTGGTGTTTGCATCGATGACATTGAAGGAGTGTGTCTTGATGTGGCCATACCCTATCCTTGTTTAGTTCTATCTATGGCCTACTTTTCTTTATTTCTTGTCCTATTTTCCCCCCTTTTCCCTTTGTGGCATAAGTAGATGGAACTGAAGGATCTGGTATTCTCTGAAGATCGGTCACCTCTACCTCTTCCAGGAAGAATGGTCATTCAATTCTATTTGAGGACTATCGATCACACCTCCCACTCATTTGGTGTCAATTTTTGCACCAACATCCTCTTTTATTACGTTATTTGGGTATTGAAGATTTCAATATTCAATATGGATCTTCTTCTTTAGTATGGTATTAAGCCTGATATTCTTTTTCTTTATCTGGTCCTCTTTAATTCACTTTGCATTATATACCTTCTTTCTTTGGTTCATCTTGGAGTTAAAATTGGAACTTGTATTCTCCTTCATTATTTATTGTATTTTGATCAAGCAAGTAGTTAGTGTATTCATATGATGTAAAGAGAGTTGTAGATGAGGGTTCTTCATTCTTTATGATTTATCTACTATTCATGTATTATTTTCTAAGATCTCTTTGTTAGTCTTACAATGGCACTGAGAGGGGGGTGTGAATCAGTGTAGTTCTTTAAACTTGATTTTACAGCTCTTAAAACTGAAATAATGAAACCTTAAAAATAGATAAAGCAAGTATCACAAGAGAACATCACACAACACAAGATTTTAATGAGGTTCACCAATTTGGCTACTCCTCAAGAATGATTGCTTGGACTACCATCCAAATCCAGCCTTTGCAAAGCAACAACTTTACAATCAATTTACCAACACCAACTGGAAGGAGCAACAACCCCTGATTTATCTACACCAATAGAAAGGAGCACCAACCCCTGATTTACTAGCACCAACTAGAAGGAGCACCAACCCCTGATTTACCAGCACCAACTGGAAGGAGCACCAACCCCTGATGCCAAGCTGCAACTTGGACTTCAAATGAATCTAGAAGTTTACCAAAAAAATACCTTTGCTTTTACAAGACCCTGACTGGTCTATAGCTTATCCAATCTCTTTCACTGTTCACAGAATAGACACTTCGCACACTTCTATGATCTATAGCCACACTGCGCCTTCTGCTTTCTCTGTGCAATCACTTCACACACTTCTACGATCTACAGTCAACCTTCACGATCGTCTTCTTCCTTTCGTGCACTCTACTCTATTAGCGAATTCTACACTTAGCTCGATTCGACACGACTTGCTCACTTTGCGCACTTCGCCATCATCTCGCCGCTTCTGCGCTATCTGCGCTCTTACGACCACATCTCACACTTTGACATGCATTCGACGACTTATCCAACACTCTTACAATTCTCCAAATAGCCCTCCTTTTATAACAACATTTTCATGATGAAAACCCTAATCTTAGTCGGCTTGCATAACAACTGAAAACCCTAAAATTAGTCGGTTGTTCGTTGGTCTTCGTCGGCTTCAACTTAACCATGAGAATACAACATGTCGCGATATCGCGACACTTTTTCTCCTTGCTCTTTCTCTAAGCTTTGACCCATGAAAATACATGTCGCGATATCGCGACATTATTTTCTCTCTCTTCTTTCTCCTAGCTTTGGCCTACGAGAATACAACATGTCGCGATATCGCGACACTATTTTCTCTCTCTTCTTTCTCTTAGCTTCGGCCCATAAAAATACATGTCGCGATATCGTGACACTATTTTCTCTCTCTTGTTTCTCTTAGCTTTGGCCCATGAAAATACATGTCACGATATCGTGACACTCTTTTCTCTCTCCTCTTTCTCCTTGTATCGGACCATGAAAATGCTACATGTCGCGATATCATGACACTTTCACCTCCATACACTTCGTCTCTGCTTTTATCATGAAATCATGACATTTCTACTTCTGTACGCTTCCTCTCTTTCGTTTGTCACGAAAATGTGACATGTCACGAAATCGTGACACTTTTCCTTCTCTGCCTTCCTGCTCTCTTCAAGTCGTGAAAATGCGACATGTCATGAAATCATGACACTTTTCCTTCTCTACCTTCCTGCTCTCTTCAAGTCGTGAAAATGTGACATGTCACAAAATCGTGACACTTTTCCTTCTTTGCCTTCCTACACTTTTCAAGTCATGAAAATGTGACATGTCACGAAATCGTGACACTTTTTCTTTCTCTTCCTTCCTGCGCTTTTTGAGTCACAAAAATGCGACATGTCACGAAATCGTGACACTTTTCCAACTCACTTTCTCTCTCCTATTTTAGTCACGAAAATGCGACATGTCATGAAATCGTGACACTTTTCAAACTTGTTCTCTTTCTTCGAACTTGTCGCGAAATCGTGACACTTCTTCCTGCTTTCTCTTTTTCTTCCAACATGTCACGAAATCGTGATAGTTTTTCCACTTGCCTTTTTCTCTTCCAACATGTCACGAAATCGTGACAGTTTTTCCACTTGCCTTCTTCTCTGCCAACATGTCACGAAATCACGACAGTTTTTCCACTTGCCTTTTTCTCTTCCAACATGTCACGAAATCGTGACAGTTTTTCCACTTGCATTTTTCTCTACCAACATGTCGCGAAATCGTGATAGTTTTTCCTGCTTCTTCTCTCTCTTCCAACATGTCGTGAAATCATGATAGTTTTTCCTGCTTCTTCTCTCTCTTCGAACATGTCATGAAATCATGATAGTTTTTCTCTTTCTTTTCAACATGTCGCGATATCGCGATAGTTTTTCTTTCTTCTCAACATGTCGCGATATCATGACAGTTTTTCTTGCCTGCTGTATATGTCGCGATATCGTGACACTTTTCTTACTTGTCTTTTTCTTTGATCTTTTTGCATATGGGCCACTTCAGTCTTCTTGGAAAATCATTGTACAAACTCTGAGTACCCTTTGAACACCTGTCTTCTGCATCTGAATATCTTTTGAACTTCCTGTCCACTGCATTAATAGATCTATCTGACTGTGTTGACAACAATGACAATACTGTTGCTGCACCTTGCTCAACAATCTCCCCCTTTGGAATTGTTGGCAACACATGTGCAATTTCTTGTAACTCTTCTCCCCCTTTGACAATAATACCAAAGGGCTACTGCAGACTTCCCCTGAGTCCATGCACAACATTCTCAGGCAAAATTGATTACACTTAGCAAAAATCATGATCATGAGCAAAAAGATAATCAAATACTTAGATGCTCCCCCTGAAAATGTGTTCCCTATGGCTAGTCAATTCTTGGGAAGTTTGACCACTCGACCAATCTGTCTCCAAGATAGAATGCACCTCCACTGGTACTCTTTCTATCATCGACACATCCTGCCCAATCTGCATCTGAATATGAAATAAAGGTGAAGTCTTTACCTTTTGGATATCATAACCCATACTCCATAGTACCCTTGATATTATAGAAGACTCTGTCTCTCTGCTGCACTGACTGGTGGACCTCTCTCCACTTGAAGAATCCTCACTCAGATCTATCTTCAACTGTGTTGGCTATTGAATCTCTATCCATTGAGACTCTGTCCTCTGTACTCTGTCACCTCCAAAGCTCTATTAATGGGCTCACTAAGAACCTACTCAATAGGCTCACACAGAACCTGCTTAACAAGCTCACATAGAACTTGTCCAAATATTCTCTAGCAATCTCACCAAGAACTTGCCCAAATCTGCTCTAGAAACCTGTCCCAACACTGTCCTCAAATCTGTCCCAGCATTGTCCTCAAATATTTCCCAAAGGCCTTCTTCAAAGGCTCAATCAATCATGCTCAAGTAGTACTCAAAATGAACTCAACAAAGAATGACAGTCTCAAATCATATCCACTTCATAGAAGCATAAAGAGAATTGTTAGAGACTTAATATCTTCTATTCTCAAATCTCAATCTCAACTCAAATCAAGGAAAGTTTATTTTATGGAACTTGAACAACCACATGCATCCAATCACTTGACTAGGCTCAATCAGCTCTACTCAACCAATCACCTCAATGAACAACTCTTTATCACAAACCCTAGTCGAAGCATGTATCAACCAACTCAAAATGTTTTTCTCTAACTCAAGTTCAAGTTCTTTGCACAACCAATGGGCTTCAACAACAATGCTTATAAAAATAAGGTTTAATAACAACTCTCAAACCAGAAAACCTTGAAGCATTAAACCAATCACTTTCAAAAAAGAAACCACAATCAATCCTTTTTACTCATGTCACATGAGTCTCCTTAACTCGAAATCGTGCTACCATGCATACTATGCTCGGGGTGCCTGTTTCAAGCCATATATCTTCAACTTACAAACCAGGTTGGGATCATCACCAAGCTGGAAACCATCTGGCTACTCAATAAAAACCTCTTCTTCAAGCTTCCCATTCAAAAATGCTAATTTCACATCTGTCAAAAAAAATTGTCAAGTGACTCATACTTGTACCAACTTTTGTCCAATACTGTACCGACACTGCAAATTTGTTGTCAACTCTGTGCAAGTGTCAAACACAGAACCACAACACCAACCAAATCCCTTTTTACATTTTCAACTTGGTCTATGTTTTCTACAGTCACCACTGGTCACACCTTACTTTCAACTGTTCGAATCAGGAGACAATATTTTGTTTAAACACTTCACGGCCAACTATAGTGCACCTTACTAAAACTCATACTTCTGGACCTCGGATAGGTATGATTCACAAGGCAAAGTTGCTCATCTTGATGAGCTAAACATGAATCAATGATCAGACTTCAATATTTTTCACCACAACATCATAAAAGATCTAACAATCTTCACATCAATGTGTAGTTCAAATACACATCGCTTTTATCGAAACACATATATGCGGCTAGGGCAACAATATTTCACTAACCAAATTATCCGAACTGTTATAATCCTTAACTTTGGACAGTGGCAGTAAGAACCATCACCATTACAACAATGACATATAGCAATACTACCAATAATGAGAACTCTCAATTTAATCACCACCCTTCATGACACTTCCACAAACAACATGAATTGAAAACATACTTCGACAACTATACGACAACTCCCCCCGACTACTTGCCTTTCATCCTCAGGTAATCAAACAAATACATAGGAGCATTAAAATGAAACTTTAAGATTGCTCCCCCTGAGGATGTGCTACCTGGAGTTGCTTAGTGCAATAGAGGAGTAGTCTCCTTCGATCCAAGGAGACACGATTTCCTTTCTTCTATCTTTCTCCAAACTTTCTTGAACTCGGGCTTGGATTTTTCAACTGCATCCCTATTTTGCACCTTTTCGTGAACTCAAACATTTCTCTTGTGTGGTTGTCTCTTGTGCATCCTTGATGAATGATTATTTTCCTTTCTTTTATGTACATGATTTATTCCCTGTCTATGTTGCGTTCTTTGTGTCTGATGAAATCTACTGTTTTGCCTTAGATTAGATACAAAATTGCTTGGACAAAACCTTGCTATGTGCCCATGACCATTGCATTGAAAACATTGTACATAGTGTTCACTCAGAAATGCAGATGTATTTCTACTAGCATAACTCTTTGATTTATTATTCAATCCACAATAAGTTGCCTTGTGACCATACTGGTTGCATCTGAAACAATAGCCATTAAAAGTATTATTATGAATAGAGTGAGAGTGATAGAACCTCTTTTGTTGTGGCTGCTTTGCTGTAGATCTCCTTTGATATTTTCTTCCTTTTGAAGATTCAGCTTCAAACTTTTCTTGCTTCGATCCTTCAACAGTGAACTTCTTCTCTACAGAGTTGGAAGATGAAGGTTGTTCAACTTCATATCCAAGACCACGCTTATCCGTGGAGCTTCTTTGTTGGCTTATCATTTTATCTAGCAACTCTGTGCTCTTCTCGAATTTGAGATTTGTATTGGCCTCTTCTAGTTGTTTCTTCAATAAAATAATCTCTTCCTCTTGTTTGCAGAAACCAATCTCTTTCTCATTGATCTGTGACCTGAGAGTTTCTTCAATCCTTTTGAATTCTTCCACTTGTACTTTCAAACTGGTTATTATTTCATTTGCATCCTCAAGCTTTCTTGAGATTTCCTTATTCCTTTTTCTTTCTATCTTCAATTCATCCAGAGTTGCAATTAGTTCCTCTTTCAAATTTATTTCTACATCAATTTCTTCTTCATCACATTCCTGTTCTTTTTTTGTTTCTCTTTTAGAATCATCCTCTAGGACTTCATTAACTCTCAGCATATATGCCTCTATGTTCTCATCGTTATTCAACTTTAAAGCTTCGAACTGAGCTTGATGTGTTTGTAACTTGGCCTCCTTGATCTCATCGTCTCTATCATCCAGGCGTGACTTCAAGGCTTCTTCTATTTTCTTGGCTTTCTAAATTTGTAAGAGGAGATCTTCAATATTATCCCCATATTCTTCCAACTTCTTGGACAGTCTTATATTCAACTCTTTACGTGCAGCGATCAACTCACCTTCATCACATACTTCAAAATTCACTCCTTCAACCTTTTCTAGTTCAATTTTCTCTTCCACAGGAACTAAAACTGACTGAGATACCCTTTTTGAGGAGGATCTATTCTTCTTACCCATTGCATACTAATCCAAGATCAACCCTAGCTGATTTAGCCTGATAAGGGAACTTGGCTCTGATACCAATTGTTAGTCTTACAATGGCACTGAGAGGGGGGGTGAATCAGTGTAGTTCTTTAAACTTGATTTTACAGCTCTTAAAACTGAAATAATGAAACCTTAAAAATAGATAAAGCAAGTATCACAAGAGAACATCACACAACACAAGATTTTAATGAGGTTCACCAATTTGGCTACTCCTCAAGAATGACTGCTTGGACTACCATCCAAATCCAGCCTTTGCAAAGCAATAACTTTACAATCAATTTACCAACACCAACTGGAAGGAGCAACAACCCCTGATTTATCTGCACCAACAGAAAGGAGCACCAACCCCTGATTTACCAACACCAACTGGAAGGAGCACCAACCCCTGATTTACCAGCACCAACTGGAAGGAGCACCAACCCCTGATGCCAAGCTGCAACTTGGACTTCAAATGAATCTAGAAGTTTACCAAAAAAATACCTTTGCTTTTACAAGACCCTGATTGGTCTATAGCTTATCCAATCTCTTTCACTATTCACAGAATAGACACTTCGCACACTTCTATGATCTACAGCTGCACTGCACCTTCTGCTTTCTCTGTGTAATCACTTCGCACACTTCTACGATCTACAGTCAACCTTCACGATCGTCTTCTTCCTTTCGCACACTCTGCTCTATTAGCGAATTTTGCACTTAGCTCGATTCGACATGACTTGCTCACTTTGCACACTTCGCCATCATCTCGTCACTTCTACGCTATCTACACTCTTACGGCCACATCTCACACTTCGACATGCATTCGATGACTTATCCAACACTCTTACAATTCTCCAAACAACCCTCCTTTTATAACAACATTTTCATGATGAAAACCCTAATCTTAGTCAGCTTGCATAACAACTAAAAACCCTAAAATTAGTCGGTTGTTCATTGGTCTTCGTCGGCTTCAACTTAACCATGAGAATACAACATGTCGCGATATCGCGACACTTTTTCTCCTTGCTCTTTCTCTAAGCTTTGACCCATGAAAATACAACATGTCGCGATATCGCGACATTATTTTCTCTCTCTTCTTTCTCCTAGCTTTGGCCCGCGAGAATACAACATGTCGCGATATCGCGACACTATTTTCTCTCTCTTCTTTCTCTTAGCTTCGGCCCGCGAAAATACATGTCGCGATATCACGACATTATTTTCTCTCTCTTGTTTCTCTTAGCTTTGGCCCACGAAAATACATGTCGCGATATCGTGACACTCTTTTCTCTCTCCTCTTTCTCCTTGTATCGGACCGCAAAAATGCTACATGTCACGATATCGTGACACTTTCACCTCCGTACACTTCGTCTCTGCTTTTGTCGTGAAATCACGACACTTTTTCTTCCGTACGCTTCCTCTCTTTCGTTTGTCATGAAAATGCGACATGTCACGAAATCGCGACACTTTTCCTTCTCTGCCTTCCTACTCTCTTCAAGTCACAAAAATGCGACATGTCACGAAATCGTGACACTTTTCCTTCTCTACCTTCCTGCTCTCTTCAAGTCACGAAAATGCGACATGTCATGAAATCGTGACACTTTTCCTTCTCTGCCTTCCTGCTCTTTTCAAGTCACGAAAATGCGACATGTCATGAAATCGTGACACTTTTTCTTTCTCTTCCTTCCTGCGCTTTTCGAGTCACAAAAATGCAACATGTCACGAAATCGTGACACTTTTCCAACTCACTTTCTCTCTCCTATTTTAGTCATGAAACTGCGACATGTCGCGAAATCACGACACTTTTCAAACTTGTTCTCTTTCTTCGAACTTGTCATGAAATCGTGACACTTCTTCCTGCTTTCTCTTTTTCTTCCAACATGTCACGAAATCGCGATAGTTTTCCACTTGCCTTTTTCTCTTCCAACATGTCACGAAATCACGATAGTTTTCCACTTGCCTTCTTCTCTGCCAACATGTCGCGAAATCATGACAGTTTTTCCACCACTTGCCTTTTTCTCTTCCAACATGTCCTAAAATCAGACAGAGTTTTTCCACTTGCCTTTTTCTCTACCAACATGTCATGAAATCATGATAGTTTTTCTTGCTTCTTCTCTCTCTTCCAACATGTCACGAAATCATGACAGTTTTTCTTGCTTGCGCTTTCTTTTCGAACATGTCGCGAAATCACGACAGTTTTTCTTTCTTCTCAACATGTCGCGATATCGTGATAGTTTTTCTTTCTTCTCAACATGTCACGATATCACGACAGTTTTTCTTGCCTGCTGTATATGTCGCGATATCACGACACTTTTCTTACTTGTCTTTTTTCTTTGATCTTTTTGCATATGGGCCACTTCAGTCTTCTTGGAAAATCATTGTACAAACTCTGAGTACCCTTTGAACACCTGTCTTCTACATCTGAATATCTTTTGAACTTCCTGTCCACTGCATTAACAGATCTATCTGACTGTGTTGACAACAATGACAATATTGTTGCTGCACCTTGCTCAACATGAACCACCTAATAAATCAACCTGCCCCGTCTTCACTTCTCCTTCGGCTCAGCATGTAAAGAAAAATTCTAGAACTAGTGAGAGAGTGCATGAAATCTAGGTAGTGTAATTAGAGTTCTTCCACCTGAATGACTTTAATAAAAATAAAACCTAATGCCCAGTGGTGAATGCAAATTCTAAAACTACCTAGCTAGATTCATGAAATCTAGATAATAGAATCAAGTGAACCAACTCATGTGGCTATCATAGAAATAAACATTCATGCAAAGGTAAAAGAAAAATTAAAGATAAAATGAGAGACCAAATAGTGATATACTATTATTTATAAACAACGCAGAATTACATATGAATTGTACCCTTTGGAATGACGAGCATTCCACTATTTATAAAAGTTTTACAATGAATTCAAATTCAATCATTAATGGCAATCGATGGGAAGAATCATGCTAGAATGGTCAGAAGATCTACTGATGTTATGTTCCAGGAGGTATGGCAGTCATCTAAATGGATTTAGGTACCTCTGCATCAATCCAGCCCTTTTATTACTTTGATGTTGCTATTGGATCATAAATTTTCCCTGCACCTTTGAGTTTCGATAAAGTCTTGAATTGATTACCTCTAAAGTCGTGCATTTCAAATTACGCCCATAAACTAGAAGTACAGGGTATCTGAGATCACTAATGCCTATTTTTGAGGTTCTCTCATGCTTCCTGAATGATGATCTCATTTTGGATGGCTATTTAGGCATAGTTTCTTTTTTATTGCTTTCTCGATTCTCCATCCCATAGATAGGTAGTCTAGCTTAAAATTTGACTATTGATCCACTTAAAGTTTCATCCACTTTATGGATGGGTATTTAGGAATAAAAAAATTTATGCAACTTTCCCACTCTTTCATCCTTCTATAGTGGGTGTATGGGATCTAGGTCTTACATCCAAAATCTAGGTAGGACTTTGAGATTCAACTTCAACGCTCACCTTCTCGTCTTTCTGTTTGACCTCCATAATGATTCAAAATTGGAGACTCTAACTTACTAACATCTCACCCAAAATAATATTAGGTGAAGGGGCACCTAAATTCACCCACAAGGGGTTTTAGAGTTAGATTATATTACACAGCTAGGTCATGTAAATGTACCACCTTAGGTACATAGTTAGGATAGAAGATTACTTTATGGGGAAGATATCTAGTTACTTCGTGTAATGTAATAAATGCACAAGTGGCAATGTGCAAGCAATAATATGCAAGGTGTTCCCTTGTACAACTAGGTATATTGTTGGTCAAGGAATCTATCTTCCTATATAAAGGGCCTCATAGTGGTAGATTATATGAACGAGGAGACAGGAATTCAAGTTCTCATCTAGTGCAGTGTAGTAGATAGTGGTGCTCACATATAGAGTACCATGTAGCTCTTTAGCTCATAGTAATGGAGTGTCCATTTACTCCATACTACATTGTAATTTCATCATTTATATTTATATCATATTTCAGTCATATTGTTGTTTCACTTTCATATTTTCTATATTTAATTAGGACCTATGTTAGATCTCTCCATAGCATACATCCTTAAAAGCTAACACTTATATGATATTTTGATATATTTCTAAAATAATTTAAACTATGACCAACACATTAGGATCATTCTAGAGCTTCTAAGGAAGAATTTTTTTTAGAAATCTATCTAAGTACAAATTTTATGTCGAAAGAGCAACATTTAGGGCATATTGTATCAGCAAAAGGGATCATAGTGGATCCTAAGAATATGGAAACCATACTGAATTGTTCCTCACCCACAAATATGATGTAAGTCCAAATTTTTATGGGTTTCATCGTATATTATAGGCATTATGTGAAGGATTGTGCCAAGATAACTTCTCCAATAACTAACCTTCAGAGGAAGGGAAAAGAGTTCAAATGGATGGATAAATATGAGGTGATTTTTTATATACTTAAATAAAAACTTACTACATCTCCTATACTAAAGGTGCTAGACCCTCAAGGTAGTTTTTTGTATGTACAGATGCATCATTGGAAGGTTTTGGAGGAGTGCTCTCTCAGGATGAAGCAATGGTAGCGTATGATTCAAGGAAACTAAAATAACATGAGGTTAATTATGCAACCCATAATCTGGAATTGGTAGCAGTGGTATTTTCTCTCAAGAGCTAGCGATACTACCTATTAGGGAAACCCTTTGATTTGAGGATAGACCATCAAAGCCTGAAATACATATTTACTCAACCTTTGCTAAATTCCAGGTAAATAATGTGGATGGAATTTCTCACTGAATATGATTTTGGTATTGAATATATAAAGGGAAAATAAAATAAAGTTGTTGATGAACTAAGTAGGAGAAGACACATAGATACTTTAATGCACATCCATGTCAATTTTATGGACAATTTAAGAAAATATAACATCAGGATGTTTTTTGCAATCATATTAAATAAAAGATGGAAAATAAACCCAAGGAAAGTAAGGATTTTAGCATAAAGGATGGTTTCTTGTGCTTTAAGGATAGGATAGTAATTCTTGAGGTTGATAACCTAAGGAAAATGATCATGAATGAAGCACACATATATCCATATTCTACTCACCCAGGAGGGAAAAAATGAGAGAGAATATGAAGAAAACTTTAATTGGTTAGGAATGAAAAGGGACATAACTATTTTTTTTTCCAATGCCTTGAATGCCAGAAAGTGTATAAAATAGACACTCCATAGGACTTTTGTATCCTCATGATGTACCTAGATAAAAATGGTAGGTGATATCAATGGATTTTATTATGGATTTTCCAAAGACCAAATTTTAGCATGATGTAATTCTAGTTGTGGTTGACAAACTCACCAAGGTTACACATTTTATACTCAAAAACACCAAGGGTGATGTCATGGTTATGGCTAATAGAATTTACCAATGAAGTATTCAGGCTTTACAATTTTCTAGAAGTGATCATTTTATATAGAGACTCAAATTTTACATCTAATTTTTGGTAAGCTTTGCATCATGCCATTGGCACTAGGTTATATATCAGTTCTACATATCACTTAGATACTGATAAATAAACCAAAGGGTGAACCAAATGTTAGATGAAATGCTTTGCATGGATTGTATAGATCAAAAAACCTAATAGGAATATTTCCTACAATTGGTATAACTTCCCTACAATAATGGTCATCATTAGGCCTTGGGTATGACACCTTTTGAAGCCTTATGTGGTAGGAGGTGTAGGACACCATTGTCTTGGGATAATCTAGAATATAGGTTTGTGTTGGGACTAGATATGATTAAGGAAATGTAGCATCAATTAAGAATGATAAAATAAAGGCTTAAAGAAGTGGTTCATTAGAAGATTTATGTCGATCTTAAGATATCACCAAGGGAGTTTGTTGTGGGTGATAGAGTGATTCTAAGAGTGAGATCTAAGAAGAGTGTTATTAAGTCCACAAAAATTGATCCACATTTTGTTGTATCCTTTGAAATTATAGAAAATTTCAATCTTGTGGCATATCAACTTGTCTTACCAACCAGTCTATCAAAGATTTATGACACCTTCCACATATCATTGCTTAAAAAATATATAGCTGTTATTGATCATGTGTGGGACTTTTCTAAATTGTAGATGGTAGATATAGAGATTATAGATATTGACCAGTAAAAATCCTTGATTTTCATTCCAAATATATGAGGAAATGAACTTTGGAGAAATGCAAGGTCCAGTGGGATCACTACTTTGAAAGAAATGCTACTTAGGAAAAAGTGGCAGATATGCAAAAATATTTTCCATTACCGTTTGAATGAAATGTAGTTATTATATTATATTTTTTACTATGATAGAACATAGAGGAATGTGTTAAGATTAAGGGGGCAGGATGTCATGACCCTCCCTTGGTAAACTTTTCATTTGGATGGACTTTTGTTTTTTTCGGATACTTTATTGATGAAATGTTTGGCTATCTCAAATTTAGTTATGCAAAAAGACATGTATATTATGGAAAATGTGATATGAATATTTACTAATGGGATGTTGGTTAATTTCATGTTTAATTCCCTTGCAAATATAATTATTATGCTGAAAATGATGCTACTAATAAAATTGCATTATTTTAGGAACAAGTTTCTCATGATTGGAAGAAAGACAAAATCATCGAATGAGATTTAATAATTAAGAAAATGAAAAAACATAATGTCTATTCTAGATTTTAGTGAGTAGCAAGGAAAAATAATGTTCTTTCATTATAAAATTTCATAAATGAAACCACATGAAATAATATGTTAAGTAGATAAAATATGGTGTTGCATCATAATTTTATGTAGATAAGGTCCAACTGATAGACTAACCGCAAGATGATTGGATACTTGAGATTTTATCTTTTAAATTATTTAATAATCTTATGAGAACCTAGATCTCGACTGACATCCTTGTTTGGTTTTAATTTAGAAAGTAGAGCAATATTCGTTTGTCTTTTATAAATAAAAAATTAGGCTCGCTTATATTTCTTGTGAGTTTATTCTTTCTTGGGCATCATGGAAGAAATGATTATTGTTTGAATTATGATGTTGGGATGAATGTTTCAGCACCTTAGTTTATTTATAAGGAATAACACCTTATCTAAGATGGATTGATTGTTTATTAAACAACTAGAGCACATGAAAGGAATAATAAATGATCTTTGATGTGTTGTTGCATCGTGTTCCAATGGTGGTTATGAAAATCATAATGCTCCCACTAACTCCAAGAGATTCAAATGAGAAGATGGATAGGAAAGAAGAAGGAAATTGGATTCATGAGTGAGAGAAGTATGTTTTACAAAAAATATTGGGAAAAAGAGAGTGAGCAAAAAGGCATGTAAACCAAGGCCTATTTGGGAAGGCTTGCGGGTTTATTGGATGAATTTGAGGTAAGTTCAGTTGGCAATCCTTATGCACTCTATGAAAATTCTTAAAAATGGTCTTTATGTGAGCGTCGATTGTACTGAAATGAGTTTAAAATTAAGTGTGGTTGGTATGGAAAATTTCTTGTGTTTAACTCTCTCTCTGAGTATGCTATCATGAGGTTTTTTGAATATCAGTAGGAGTATTTATGGTATAGTAAACCCAATGTAAAGTTCTTTATTTTAGCAAATGGTTTATTTACCATTGAGAGTGCTAGCTTTATATTTTTAGAAGATAGAGTTATATCTTTGAAGCTTTTAGTTTTAGTGCGGTTGATATATTTTGAGGTTTTTGAGGTAAAATACTATTACTGGACCTCAAAGTTCACTACAATTCTTATTTGTGACTTGAGACCCAATAGGTTGTGGTGGTGTTTAATAAAATAGTAGGAGTGGAACTTGAAAATAATTTTAGGTAAAATATGTTGTGCTATTATCAAGTATCTTAGATTTGGATGGTTGTAATCTAAGTATTTTGGTTTTAGGAGTGCAATTGGTTGTGTTAGTTGTTGGCCTTACTTGAGTCACACCACAATAGTTTATACTATTTTATTATCGATTGTGGCATACCATGATTTTAGCAATGGCATATCTTGATAGGGGAAGTCATGGATGAGTTGGTGATAGCATGCATGATGATTTTATCTTATAGCAATAAATGTTTTTCTAATTTCTAAGTCAAAATGGGTTGGTAGTATGAGAGTGAAGATATCACATAGTAGAAAGGATGTAAAGAACAGTGTGATACATAAACCAAGTTACCTTTTTGAATAGGATATGAAGGTATAGGTAAGACCGATCCTATTTTAGAATTATGGTCTAATCACACAACGTAGGATTATGTTAATGTTTTTAACTCTTAGGGGATTGTAAACTCCTATTACCCACATCATCCCTTTATATAGAAGAGATGGTAGAGTGCTTTAATTTGGTGGAGGTTCCAATACATTTCCTAGATTGAATAGGACAACCGAAACTATTTTCAATAGTGAGTTCTATGGGACACTATTCGTGGGCTTGATATTTAAGGATTATTCATACTATTAAATGAATGAGGGCTGAATAATTTCGATACATGGGAAAGCCATTGTGAAGATTTATTCTAGATATTTTTGTGATGGTTTGTATTATATACCTATTTTAGAATATCTTACAGTAATTAGTTTATTTTTTGTAAAAGAACTATTGATTCTGAGTATGTTCAATTGCTATAATGAATCACATTGATGATAAATATTTGATATCTTTGGAGTCACATTGGATAATCGAATGCATTTGAATGAGACATTCATGTACAACAAAAAAATTACACAGGGGCTTAGGTCTTTACTAGATTTTAGTAATGTTGAATTTTTTGGCAAGAAAGAGGCACCTAGGGTGACCTCGGTATAAGAGAAATAGTACTACCTTTATATATGTGGATAAAGTTTGGACTTGGTGCAGTCATAAGATAATAGATATTCTTATGTTAAAATTTTATGGGCATCGTGAAGTGTCTAGTTGAATGGTTTGTACTTTTGTATGAATGAATAAGGGAATTATCCCTATTGTAAAACACAAGTAACAACATGATGCTTATGTGTAAGAGGAAATAGTTATGAAGTGTTCTTCCATTGTAGCACCAAACCTCTTGAAATAATATAAAATAGAATTTGAATGTTGGGTTTTCCCTACGGGGTTTTTCCCAAGGTAAAATGGTGTTATGTGTTTGCTATGGTTTCCTTTTACGGAGTATGTATATTATGCATATGGAATGTGTTATGTTATTTTCCATATTAAGAAAATTAATAAATCAGTATAATTTATTGTTGATCAAATTAGCTTAAGGAATTCGGTTATGAAATTCATAGAATGGTAGTAAGTTTGAATGATTAATTCTGCAATAATGTGGAGTAGTTTTGCACTTCTACTTGGTTAAAATAATTAAGTTGGATAATGTATATGAATCCTTAGAAAAATTTGATTATTTGAGCACTTCGTATGGATACTAAGTTGACTTGGTAATTCATTGATAAACAAAATATTAAGTGTTGGACTATTAAAACTATTTTTTCATGTAAGGATCTTGGAAGACAAAGCAAATATATAAATTAAGTGTAATGGTGTATTGGTAACCGATTTTTCTTAATTAATGTTTCCACGAGTTAAGGCCTAAAATGAGAAAAAATATTGGAATGACTAGCTCATCAAGGAGATGAGAGGATAGTCGATTCAAACATGCTCTTAGCACTGGCATAAAAGGACTTATTTGGTGTGAGAAGGCTAGTGTGCTTCTTTCTAAAGAAAGAAAGAAGAATTAAACTAGCTTATTGTACAATACTGAGAAGGATGGTTTGTGGAATAATGACTCCACCTAGTATATTTACATTATTAGAACTATATATGATGTAGAGATGGGTGAGCCTGGTAAAAGATACTATATTTGTATGTATATAGTGAGTAGTTAGAAATTAGGTTGTGGGAATTTGGGTTATGATACCATATAAAGGAAATTATAGTTATGGTACTGACCTTGTTACACGCATAAAAAATAGACTTTTCAATAGGAGTGATATAACTATATTTGATTACACTAATGTAAGAATTCAATTGAAAATAAAGAGGTCATAAAAGGACTTTTTGACATCCAAGTTGTTGGATTTTAAATTAGTATAACTCCTTTTATAAGTGTGTGTATGCATGCATCATTGTAAGTGAAACCTCTATGCATTATTGGCTTGTAATACTTGAGCCTACTTGGTTGTGAAAGGCTAAATTACTAATTTATTGTACTATTTAGAAAGTTGATTATTGGAACTTACTCCTTTATTTCAATGAATTTGCTTCTACTTAAGATTATTATTATTATTATGGATATAGTACAAAGTCTCCAATAAACTTGAGATCATGGTTGCTTCCATTTGGTAGTTTTTAATCCCTAAAAGTAATATTTATCACTTAATGACACTATCTTATCAATGAATAAAATAGCTAATTTTTTGGCACCCAAGTACCTATTATAATAAGTGCAATATGATGCAAATAAAAAGCAAATTAGTGAAAATAAGCTTCAATAGAAGATTTTTGTTTGTGGAGCCTTCCAATAAATTTGATAATATTGTTACACCTAGTGGTAAAGAGAATACAACTTTGAATAAGAACAAAGATTTCTCTTTTTAAAAGAATTAAGTACCCTAGCATGCATGTACCTATATATTTAACCCATGAAGTACCACATTATTAGAAGAAACAAAAAAGAATGCTAATAGAACAAATACTATAGGATTATCTCTAGTATTATAAATATTTTTTTTATGTCCTTAGGGGCAAAAAAGAAGGCCAATGTTAAACTTGACAATTTTCATTATATCTATATTTTAATTATTTTATGTTACATATAAAAAATGTTACATGCATGATATGTAAATATCAAAAGGTAGCTTAAAATATTAAAATCAAGAAAGCATGAATATTACTAAAGAATAGAGTTCAAATAAAAAAATCATGCTTGCTTATATATGAAAGAATGTGTAGGTGAAAAACAATGAAAAAACAAGAAATTTTTTCCTTTAGAAAACTAGATTTTCTAGGAAAGCATGATTAAAGGAAATAATTTTCCTTGAGAAAACAAACTTTTAAGCAAAGTAAGAATAAAAAAAAAGGAAAATCAGTAAAAAATTCATCTCCCTATAAGGTAACACAAAGTGCAATTTTCCTATCAACTGTCTCCACCTAGCTAGGAAATCAGTAAAAAATTCATCTTTGTCTTGTTTTAAGTATTATAGTAGGTATATAATTAAAATATATACCTCTCAAACCTATCGCATATACATATATATATATATATATATATATATATATATATATATATATATATATATATATATATATATATATATATATTGCTGAAATCTAAGTTTAAGCACAATTCCTAGATTTAGGAATGGAAAACAGACTGAAGAAGAAGATTGGTTAGGAAAACCATTAAATAACCCATTGTCTAGCTAGGAAATGTTTTGATTTTTTTGTTTATGTTTGTTTTTTGTGTTTTATAATATTATTATAAAGATAACAAATAGCATTCTAGTTACAATAAATAACAATAATAAAAGAAATGACTTAGTTTTCTATAAATAGTTTATGGATATCGTTGATGGGATCAAGTTCATCAGGAGTCATGAAATGCTCCTCTTCAAATTGAAAATGGTTTTTCAAAAATTTGACAAATTTTGCTATAGTAATATGATCTGTCTTGGATTCTGACCTATAGAAATAAAGTTCATGGCAATATTCTCGATATAACACAGCTCTAGGAACTCTATTCCATCTTTTTCTATCTGTAAGAACGACTTCTTGATCCTCTATACGAGATAGAAACTTATGTACTACAACTACATTCTCAAGGTATTCTTCAAAGGTGTACAATTTAGAAGACACAAGTGCTTTTTTATCGGCTAACCACCTATGACAAGCTCTTTGAAGTTCATGGTACAAAGTTACCTGATCGGGATCCAGAATTCTATCTAGGACAAACCTCTTGATTTGCCTAAGTTCGGTTGATCTAGATGAAATAATATCCAATCTCCTATCAAGTTCGTCCCATAAAGGTTGGACTCTATTTGTTTGAGGTACTCTAAGCACAGACGTAATCTCTATGGTTGTTAATTTATTTTCAACATTTATGGTGACAACTCATATTTTATTATAATCTACCATCTAAACATGATATGCGATTTTAATTGTTCGTCTAATGATTCTAGATTTTTTTTTTCTTTTGGATTGTTTTCAAAAGGTTTTAGTTTCACATCGGGTTCACCAAAATGTATCGACCCAAATGTTTTGCGTCCTTACCTTCAAGCTAAAGGATCCATTCCCGAAATGGGGATGCGAGAAGGATGGAAAAATACCTCAGACTGAGAGGCCCTTTGAAGGTCCCCCTCTCGAGGGAGGGGTATAAGGGTGAATTTTTTACGGATGGTGGGGTTCACCATGAAACTTTGAGTGGTAGTTTCCACGCATAGGTTGAGAATGGGTTTGATGTGTTCATTTTGTACTTTAATAATTCATATCCCTAGGTTGGCCAAAATGAATCTAAGCTATTCTATATGAAATTCTGATTTATATGAATACAAAAAGCATGAATGAATCCTAAATACCAAGAATATACTAAATAAGAAAGAATGCACCTAATTTTGGATGTCTGATGAAGATTCTAAAGCTTGTAAGAGTCCAGATCATCCCGAATATGATAGGATCATCTACAATTATATAGAATCATCTCAGATCATAGGCGATCATAAAATCAGACAAGATCATCATCGATCTGACGAATTCGTCAAATGAATCTATCAGAAGCCTACAATCACAAAAAAAGACACCAAAAACCAAAAATACTACTGCAATAATAATGCAAAATAATAAAAATTACAATATGAATGCTTAATTGATAAATCTAGATAGCATATTAAAGGAAATGCATTGTTTTAATAACTTATTTTAACTTTATCATGCATTTATGCTAAATGAGGTGAAATCTAGGATGTAGAATGAAAATAAATCAAGCTAATGCATAGTAAAATAAAGAAGAAATATGAGAAATGCAAACTCAGGGCTCTGGTTACCCCCAGTATGAATTGTTGTCGAGATCGCCTCCAATCGTACAAGATCATCGTCGATCTACGACAGGATCGTCCGAAATCGTTTGGAATCGCCTGCGATGATCCGAGCTTCCTCCAGCTAAAGCACAGTGAAAACCTGTAATGAAAAACTTGAAAATACAAATGCAAATTATGGGGGCGAGGATGATCTAATATAGCAAGACTAGAGTTGCAGGGAAATGATCATCCAGGGGTATAAACTGGGAAAATCCCAAGTTTATATAGGATTAGGGGGAGGTTAGGAGGTTGGGTATCATCCCAATCTGGGAGATCTCCAATGGAGGAATCTCCAAATGCATAGACACACTTTTGCCCAAGTTGGAGAGGTTGTTGAAATAGAATCTAATTATGAAAATTCAATTTTGGGACGAAATCGTTTAGACGTTCTGTTCCAGAAAAATTCTTTCGATCTGGGATGATTTCGTCTGATCGACGATGATATCATCCAACGGTCAAAACAAATCCTAAAAATGGGATGAAAAATAGGGAGAGCGATTAACAGGAGGTCTCGTGGTTAAAATTCAAATTTTTATCTTTTTACTAAGGGTTTACTGCGCCAATTTTAGGGTGCTACAGTCGCTAATATGACAGACATATTACCATGTGTAAGGATACCCCATTTCCAGGCGGGTTTCTTTCAACCCATTGTTGTAATAAATATCACCCCATGGTTGTCAAATACTGATGATTCCAAGGATTGAAGCTCTTACCCCTTCTTTTATTTTGATTGCTTGGGATACTTGCTCATGCTTAGTGATGAAAATCACTATTTATTTTGCATTTTGTTTTCTTTTGGAGTAAGGGATTTTCTTAGTGATGAAAATCATTGTTTATTTTGATTTACTTTGATTTGGTAGTTTGCTCATTTTGATTGCTTGGGATACTTTCTCATGCTTAGTGATGAAAATCATTGTTTATTTTACATTTTGTTTTCTTTTGGAGCAAGGGATTTGCTTAGTGATGAAAATCATTGTTTATTTTTCTTTACTTTTATTTGGGAGTTTGCTCTTTTTGTATGAAAGCAATGGATTTCTTGGGTAGGGGAGACCTTGTCCTTTTGCTAATAATCAACATTCTAAACCATGTGCATAATAATATGAGCAAGGAAAACCTTTAATTTAAGGTGACTAGGACCACTTTGTAGTGTCATCCTTCCTTTTTCAAACTAGGATTATTAATTTTTAAAATGTGGTAATATTTTGAGATATACAAGGTACTATCAAAACTAGACCTCATCCTCGAAAGCCAAGGTAACTTTCTACAAAATCTAAAAATATAACTAGGGATGGTTGAATGATCATAAAACTCTAGTATATACTTGATAGCAACTCATAAGGTTGTATTGAAAAACACAATTACTCACAAGGAATGATGAATGATGATGAATTGTGGATGCATGATTGGCATACAAACGTGGTGTCATTTGTAAGATTGTAAAAACAACCTATCCTAATGCAAATGCAATGGATGAAGATACCTAATGCAATGCAACTAATAAATGCATATAATGAAATGCAAAATGTAAATGTTTTTGTGTTTTTATGTTTTGAATTTTTTTTGGATTTTGTTATTTTTTATTTTTTTTATTTTTGATGTTTTTATTGCTTCTATTTTTTTGAATTTTTGATGATTTTTTAGAGGGAAGGTACGATACCTTAGGTGCCTCCAGTGTGTGTGCCACTCAATAAAAGTGAGGAAGGTATGATGTCTTTAAAAGTCTCACTTTGCTTCATTGATAGTGATGTATATGGTGGGGAAGGTATGCTACCTTGAGGATCCTCCATGTGCATTATGTCTACTAGAATATAATTGGCCCGACTAGTAAGAGTGATGGAAATTGACTCCCCTTGTTGCGATTTGGAATTTTATGAGGTGCTAATGTCTGGATGGGGTAAAAAAATCAAACCGTCTACATGGAGCTCATTCTATTCTACCATATCTTCGAGCACATTCCTGAATGAATAGCAGTCATGGATGTCATACCCATTTATATGATGATAGATACAATAAATACTTTAATCATGTGACCCAGGCTAAGGTGTTCTTGGTTTAACTTTTGGCAATGTGATTGCATGTACCTCATATAGTTTTTGAAATAAGGGCCAAAGTAGCCATAAAAAATGTGAATACTCGATGAGGTGGCTTGATTTTCTTACGAGGATGTGGCTGACCTTAGGATCGTAAATGGTATGATGAATCATGACCTGATGTGGGCTGAACTGAGGTGGATGAACCATCTATGAGTGAGGCCTCCTTATCAATAATATATTGGACAACGTTTTTAAACCCATAACAATTGTGAATGGCATGGCCTTTTATTTGATGATAGAGACAAAAGTGATCCTCCCTATAAAATTTAGTTTTGACTTTGTGTGGGTTTAGAGGTGTATATCTAGTAATATAAATTCTTTCATTTCTTTCAGCCTATAAAAATGGTTGACATGGACTCATTTAAAGGAGTCCAAATACGTTGCTGGTATTTTGAGTATAGCATGCACTAGTTGAGTTTGATAAAAGGGTTGAGCCATATGTATTTCAATTGTTTGCTTAGGGGTATCTTCCTCCTTTTTTGGTGTAAGGGATGGATTACTGACTATGCCTATTTTTTTATTATCAATTTTAAGTTGATATCTTTCAAGCATGTTATGTATTGTGGTCTTGAAATGATTGAATGTCATGGCCATTTTGCCTATGATATAGACAATAAACCTCCTCCTTATATCCATGGGGTTTCATATGGTTTAGATCTAAATGGTAAACCTTAGGTAAAGTAATGGCTTTTGTGATACATAATCGGTTAAAAATCAATATCATAGGTTTAGGTAACGGTGTATAACTGCACAATAATTGGTGTGTCTGACTCTACGCTTACTCTTGTTGAGGATTTTCTTGTGGCTGCATAGGAGGTGGTTTGATATCGAATGAAGGTTGCTTTTGTAGCTCCAGGATTGTGAACTAGTACATGATTAATTGTAGAACATTATTTTTTTTGCTCCATCTATACCTATATATTACCTAGGGGATCTAGGATGTGCTGCAATACTGATAAGGATTTTGTGTGTGTCATTGTTGAAGGGTCTAGATGACTATTTCCAGCTACAAGAGTTGAACAAGTGGGTGTCAAATAATCCTTAGGTAAATACAAAATATAATTCTCTATCCCACCATGATCACCACTTTAAGATTGCTAAAAATCTAACACCTAAAGAAGTATGAAATCAAATTGATAAGATAACATCATATAACCAATGCAAAGTGAAAGAGATAAAATAAATGGTGTCCTTATTTATTCATGTTTGCAAATTGCTCTTTACATCAAGGTTACAAGATATCCCTCTGAGGGATTAACCAGTTTGATACATGTTACAATCAATAATTCAAATGATAGGTGTCTCAATAGATCTTTAGAATCCCCATGAACTAATTCTGGAGGGATTATTTTGGTGACCTCTGCTTTATGATGCTAATTAATATGATCTTGAAGATGATATTCTCTCGATAAGGCCTATGACCTACACACAAGGAAACCTACAAGACATCAATAGCATTGTAAGCCTCTCAAAATGAGGCTATTTTCTTGAAATGTGCAAATAAGGAAAGCAAATGCATAAAAACATGTAAAGATGCATGAAAATACTGAGAGGAAAGTAGAAAGACTAAATACAAAAACTATAAATCTAGATTAGAAATAAAATAAATGCATCTAATTATTACTGTAGACACCAAAATCCAGCCACTTGTAAGTCATCTATACCTTCCTGCCAGCCACGTGTCAGTCATCCATCCTTCCCGCCATTATTTGGCCCAAATCCACACTTTCCCACCATTATTTGGCCCAATTTCACTTTTCCCGCCATTTTTCATCCCCAAATTTATTTAAATTAATATTTATATATATTTTTTAATATTTTAATATATTTTAATATATATATAAATAAAGTTTAAGTGATTTAATCTGAGCCGTCCATCCTTCATTTAATCTCATCCGTCCATCCATCTTAATCCGTTTCACAACCTAGATTTATTCTCTACCCTTGGATCCACTTTAATCTTAGCCACACGTTCAAAGTGTCGTTAAAACCCTAAAGTGTGCCCTAAGAGTAGATTATAAATTGAGTCACCTTGATGGCTCAAACCCTATCTATCTCTTCGGCTAAACCTACTTATCTTCCCTATCTAAGTCTGGAGTTGGCTATTGTTGTTAATCCTGAGTCTTCTGAGTCTTCTACGGCCCTAAGTCTGAACTAAACCCTTTCGTCGCATCCATCGCCGCCGCCTGGTCTCGCCGCGTTAACAGGAAAAGGTATAGATTCGTCTAAAGCAAGTAATCTTTCTTTATGTATTAATCTGTTGTTGAATTCTGCATTCTGTTTATTTTTATTTCATAAATCTAGGGTTTTAGACTATTTTCGAGGGCTCACACAGTGGAGCCCTCTTATTAGTTTCTAACTCTTTGATAATTTTAATGTGTGCAGGATTCTAGTGGTAGATCCGGTTTGTTGATAGCAGTGCTTAAGCTGGAGTGGTCCGAGCCAAAGGATACAACGAAGCCCACTCATTCTGTTGAGGTTAAGGATACATTCTTCGGAGATGCCACCACATTGTGCCAGCTAGGGTTTCGGAGAACCCTAGCACAAATTGTAACTTTGTATCACGAAAAGGGTTATAGGCCCTGTTGTACTTAAAAGGAGTTTCTAAACTCCATTGATTAATAAAAATCATTCATTTTGTACAACTATTCTGCATTCCTTTATTGTGATTTCTTTATTTCTGTTTGGCGTTGTATCTTTAATCTACAAATGGCGATCACGGTGGGACCCCCTAGGGTTTCATGTTTTTAATAATTGCTTTATTGATCTATTCCTATTTTTGTTTTATTTTGCAAGTTCCGAAAATCGTGAAATTCGTTGTTCCAGCGAACTAGGGTTTTCGAAGAGTTTGCGAAAACGAGCGAGACGCAGAGCGGCGTCTGGAAGTCCGATCCGAAACACAGAGGTGCGTTTCAGCCTGCGCAGACTCCCTTGGGCGTTTGAAGGCAGTTTTACAGAAAAAGCGTAGGCTTCCGAGTAAGTGCGTTTTTTTTTTTCTTTGTTAAACTGTACTTTTTACGTTTTTGGTTTTTCTGCTGTATTCTGTTTCTTTTTCAGATCATTGCTTTAAAATGAACAAAAACTAAGTAATCTGGAAAAGAACAGTTAAGTATGTATATACATTTTTTTGTTACATTTTTAGTTACATTTTTTTGCATTGCATTATTGGTTGTTGCTTGCATAAAAAAAAAAAATTGCATACCTAGCTGCATATTAGAATAGCTACGAATTATCTGTTTTAGTTATCTAAGTAGGACTATTGATTGGATGTCAATAGTACTCCTCGCCATTGGGTGATTCCAGGCGAGAGAAGTGGACGAACCTTCCGGTTGCTCCTTTGATATCCGATATCATTGGTAGGCGGGGGGTTTTAAACGGTGTACTCCACTTCTTCGGAGGAAATGGCATATTTTCAGGTGGCCTCTTGCTTAGATCATTAGAACTTTTGATTTATAGCTTTGTATGTATACATTAGACAACTAAAACACTTAAAATAAAATTCATTGCATTTCATATTGCATTTAAAATAGTAATATCTGGATTTCATCACCAGGTATTGCTTGAAGTTTAGTGACGGTGGAATTCATCTCCATCCATTAAACTTCTGCCTCAGACACCATAGGTCACCCCCAAGCAAACTTGCTTGGATTTCATCACCAGTAAGAATCTCGTTGTCCTTTCCTAGCCATAGTTTTTACCTTTTTTTTTGTGAATAATTCAAGATTAGATCACATGCAAAACTCATAAACCGGACACTTAAAATTTACTACAGATTAAGATCAGAAAATAAGTAATTAACCGCAGGTAAGACACATTGGTTGAAACCTAGGTTGTGACTATTTTCTGATAATTTCTTTAGTGTAAATTTATCATTCAAGTTTTGCATTCTTCTTTTCTGAATTTGTTTAGATTTATTGCGTTATGGTCTTAACAAGGAATCAATCTAAAGTGTTAAATCTAAATAATCAAATGAATAATTCATAGAACATCCCCACCACCAACATGACCACTTATCCTAGTGAATTTCAGGCAGGTTCGCCTGCAGGTCTTTCACGTCCTTCTACCGTCTATCGCATGGCCATGCCCATGGAGGAAGACAATTCCTATCATATTACCCACATTGATATGGCCCAAGTGCAAACTCACTTAAGAGATGGCACTGGTTATATCCTTGAGCCAATCCAAGATTCCCCTATGCAAGATTCTATTTTTTAGCAGGATATTGCATCAACCATACCCGCTGGTTTCACTCAGGTCTACACTAACCCTTTTTTTGAGGCTAATGTTGTATCTGCTCAGCCGGCTTCATCTCCAACATCTTCCCAGATGCTCAATTGTCCTCCTTTGGAGACAAATGTAGTGTCTTCCCGACCACTTTCTCCTCCATTTAACCGGGTGTACACCAATTCTCTCTATGAGGTTGGTGGAACCTCCTCTAGCCATGACCAATTTCAACCCTCTTCTTCCCAAACCATTTATGGTTTCACCCTACACAGGGCACAGTCTATTGTTTCTTCCCAGGTACCGCCTACTTCAGCCACCTTCATTGCCCCTGCTACGCAGTCTCCTGTGACTACCATGGCAGCCTGCCCTCCACCTTCATCCAATCATCCCACATCCCTTGGGTTAGAAATTAATAAGGTTAGGGAGTACCTCGACAAGTTGCTTCAGCAACAACAACAACAAAATGCCCAACCACCTGTCGTAGTAAATCCTACACCCCAACCAATTTCTACCCAGCCAGCTTTTCTTAGCTCGAGGCCCCACATGGGTACCCCAATCTTCGGTGGTGTCCATTCCTACCCCACCTTTCTCCCAACCCAATCCAGTTCATCATTCACCCCAATCACCTTCTTTTCGGTATCATCCATACCAACAACTTGTCCATTCCACACCGCCTAATCCAGGCAATTTCATCCCATCTCATCATTTTTCCACTCCTCCATTGCATCATCATAATCATCAAACGAATCAAAATTTTCATGAAGATTCTCGACTCCATGCTATGCAACAACAGATTGACAACCTTATACTCAACATGCCTGGCTCATCTAGTCAGAAACCTACGCTAAGGTCGTTGATCAATCAACCAATTCATCCTTCGGTACCTTCACCACCATATCCGACTGATTTCACATTACCGAAGTTTGACAAATTTTGAGGAACTGAGGATCCTCATGAACATGTGAGCTCATTCATGCATGCCTGCTTTAGAATCCAAAATAATGATGCTCTTATGCTCAGAAATTTTCCTCAGACATTAGGAGGAGATGTTGTACAATGGTACAATCATTTACCTCACCATAGCATTTATGCTTACGAGCAATTGATTAATCTATTTTTAGAACGATTCTCCCTAAATGTACAAAGGAAAGTCTCATTGTCCGACTTATACAAGCTCAAGCAACATGACGATGAGACTGTTTATGACTTTGGAAACCGTTGGAGGGCTATCATTAATAAATTGCCATTCTCCCTACCAATGGAGGAGTTAACCAAAATGTTCACCCAGAGTTGTCTAAAACCTATCTCTTGGTTACTCCAATTACAACAATACGGGACTTTTGAAGAGGCTTTGGCCCAAGCAAGTATCATAGAAGACATTAAAGTCCAAGAGGGTGTTTTAAAACCCCGTAGAAAAGAATGGCAACAAAAGGGCCAACAACGAAATAATAATTATGGCCAAAACAAACAAGCACGAGCTAGTACAGCCTCAAATGTTAACCAAGTTAATCAAGTGGTGGCGAGCCAGCCCGTAATGGCTCAACAACAACAAGTAATGCAAAGTCAACCGCAACCAATTGCTTATCATGCGGTACCCGCCCCTCCTCAACCAGCTCACAATATTGGGCCAACCATGGAAACTCGACCTTGGCAAAAAAATCGTCCCAAGCGACAGTTCACACCTTTAGATGAACCATATGCGGTCATATTCAACAAGTTATATAGCACAAATCAGTTAACTTTACCCGAGTTTAAACCTTTAGAACCATCTAGAAGGGGGAAGTATTACAAGGAGTACCTATTTTGTCCTTATCATAGGCAAAATGGACACGATATCAATAATTGTACAGCTTTCAAACATGTGATCCAAGATCTTATTGAGATTGGAGCCATTAAATTGGATAGCCCCTTAGCCCAACAAAATCAAAATCTTGGTGTATTTCAAACACCCCTTCCACATCGGGAGGAAGCTCCAACAACTTCAGGGGGAGTAACTCGGGTAACTCCTCCTAATCAAGTCAACCATGTACAACAATACCAAGGTTTTGTGGGTACTATTAACGTAGTAACCCGGGGTCAAAGGGCGAACCAACCAAATCAGGCTGAACCACAACCACCTGTACAAACTCCCAGTCCACCTCAGGTAACAGTGACCCAACGACGTGCTAGTACTTCTCAACAACCGCTAAATCATTCTACTCAACGCCAACGACCCATCATGTCATTGAGTAGCCGATTAACTACCAGTTTAAAAATGGCTTCCTCCAAGTTATCGATCTATGACCTCATTCAACAATCTCCCCCGCATAGAGAGGCATTAATGGAAATATTAAAGTCAATCGAGCTTCAAACTCAAGATACTAATGCCTTCAACAACTTTGTGGGGAGTATTCAAACATGCATGGAGCCCTCCATCACTTTCTATGATTTTGAAATCAAACCTTTGTCAACGGAAAGTATAGATCCTCCACTGCATATCATGGCCAAGATCGATCACAAGCCATTCAAGAGAGTCTTAATTGACACCGGTTCCTCAATCAATATCATTACAACATCGGCGTTGAGTCATCTAGATCTATCGCCATCCCTTATCACCAAGTCGACTTTTACTCTTAAAGCATTCAATGATGCTTTATCTTCCACGGTTGGCACGGTTATCTTGCCCATTGAGGTAGGGGCCCGAACTTTGCATACCTTGTTTCACATCTTGGAAGGGTCCATGGCATACAATGTATTGCTTGGACGGCCTTGCTTCTTCCACAATAACGAGGTGAACCACCCCCTCCGCCACATCCATAAGCCATAATCCAAACCTGTATTATATGTATATACTAAAATAGTGGTTTTCACCACTACCAAAAAAAAAATAAAAAATCCAAAAAAAAAATATATATATATTTATATATATCAAATATATAAAAATACTTTATTGCTTTATGTATGTGTTAATAGTTGTTTTCACCACTACAAAAAAAAAAAAAAAAAAAAAAAAAACTGAAAAACTATGTTGTTTTGCATTTCAGGTCTTCCGAGGTCTTCATCGGTTTTCCCTTCCATTCCGCCCATCCTTTCTTCCATAAGTCGACAATGAATTTTGAAGACTTATTCACCCCACTCCATAATCCATATGATCCGGATAAGCCAATCCCGATCAACCCAAGCCTGATTGACATGGATCGGATTTCATCTCCTCCATCTATTTCAGAGTTCATCCTTTTCGAGGAATTGTTAAGGGCTTCCGCCAACTACATTCCTCCTTCACCTCCACATTCACCTTCATCTTCTAAGCCAGAGGTCTTCCGAGCGGACATAGACGAGAGCAAGGCACGGGAGCTTGATGACATTTTAGATGACATAAATCCGATCCCTACTCCCCATCGGCTTGAGGAAGGTTCCCACATGTCTATTGAAGAAACTATCGATGTAGACCTTAGTACGGACCAAGATGGCACCCAAATTGTGAAGCGGCTAAAAGTCTATCATCAGAGGAACAAGAGCAAATGATTGCTCTACTCAAGCGAAAGAAGGAGATATTTGCATGGTCTTACAAAGACATGCCAGGCCTAGACCCTAATTTGGTTGTCCATAACCTCACCTTACAAAAAGATGCTAAACCTGTCAAACAGAAACTTAGGAAAATGCATCCTACCGTGGCCCTCATAGTTAAATCGGAGATTCAAAAACTTCTGGATGTTAAATTTGTCGTCCCGATTGATTATCCTGAGTGGCTTTCTAACATGGTACCCGTTCGCAAGCCTAACGGGGGAATACGTGTTTGCACCGATTTTTGAGATCTAAATAAAGCGTGTCCTAAGGATGACTTTCCTCTTCCAAACATTGATACTCTTGTCGACAACTGCGCTGGTCATGAAATGCTTTCGTTCATGGATGGATTTTCAGGATACAACCAGATTCGAATAAACCCTGAAGATCAACACAAAACAACATTTACCACACCTTGGGGAACTTTTTGTTATAGGGTGATGCCCTTTGGCCTTAAGAACGCAGGTGCAACCTATCAACGAGCCATGACTTATATTTTCCATGATTATATGCATAAGATTATCGAAGATTATGTGGATGATTTATTGGCAAAATCTAAAACTCGACAAGAGCATTTTGATGTATTGGAAAAAGTTTTTGATAGACTTCTAGAGCATAAAGTAAGGTTGAACCCTAAGAAATGTGTCTTTGGTGTTACCTCCGGCAAACTCCTAGGTTTTATTATCTCTAAACGAGGTATTGAGGTGGACCCAAACAAGGTCAAAGCCATTATGGAAATGTGTCCCCCAACTAATTTGAAGGAGTTGCGTAGTTTGCAAGGAAAGATTAATTCAATCCGTCGCTTTATTGCACAACTTTCCGATAAATGTAGGCCATTTTGCCACCTACTACAAAAGGGGGTACAATTTTCATGGACGGATGAGTGTCAGAAAGCCTTTGATGACATCAAGCAGTACTTAGCATCTCCGCCAGTCTTAGCTCCGCCTCGTCCAGGGGTCCCTTTCAATCTTTATATCTCAGCAACGGACTTTGCCTTAGGGACAATGCTTGCACAAAAGAATGAACAAAATCGTGAGCAAGTTGTCTATTATATTAGTCGAACATTGGTAAGCTATGAAACCCGATATGCTTATGTGGAAAAGTTGTGCTTAGCAGTGGTTTTTGCCACTAAGAAACTTCGTCATTATATGCTTAGCCATACAACATATGTCATAGCTAGAGAAAACCCTCTGCGTTATATGATGTCTCGCACTTATAATAACACTCGTACCGCTAAATGGATAATGTTGCTTACCGAATTCGATCTTGAATTCATTAGCCAAAAAACTGTTAAAGGTCAAGTTATAGCCGATCAACTTGCGGAAGCTCCACTACCTAGTGATCATCCTTTGATTATTGAGCTCCGAGATGATTCGGTATTTGCTATCACTGAACAAGAAGAGGACATCATTCCGGAGGAAGATGTTGACATCACGCTATTCTTTGATGGCTCTAAGTGCGCGAAAGGTCAAGGCGCTGGAGTTGTGTTTCATACACCTCAAGGGATTCCCATCCCTTTATCATTCAAACTAGACTTCCAATGCACCAATAATACAGCGAGTATGAAGCCTTAATTTTAGGTCTTCAATCAGCCATAGCTATGAGCATTAAGCGTATTCGGATATTTGGGGATTCTCAACTCGTGGTTAAACAAATTACAGGAGAATACCAAGCCAAAGAACCTACCATTAAGCTTTATCATGATGTAGCAATGAAGTTGCTCTCTAAGTTTGATTGGTATGAGATCACTAGTTTGCCTCGTTCGACTAATAGATTTGCGGATGCCATGGCCTCTCTTGGATCATTGATTCCAAAGGACTCCCTTGGAGAGGTACAGCCCCTAATCATTTCCACAATCTCTAAGTCTGCAATTGTCCGTGCTGAGTCTAAGGATGAAAAAGATGTTTGCTTTATCCATTCGGATCCATATGAGCCTTGGTCTAGTGAGATAGTAGCCTTCCTCAAGTTTGGAACACTCCCATCTGATTTGTCTCGAACTGCCCGTCGTTGTTTTAAGCAAAAGGTAGCTCGTTTTGTTCTTTTGGGGGATGTGTTGTATAAACGTGGATATGATGGAGTACTCCTCCGTTGTCTAGAAGCGGGTGAAACACATAGAGCTATTGCTGAAGCCCATGATGGTACTTGTGGTGGTCATTTTAGTGGAATGGCCATTGCGAAGCGTATTTTACGTATGGGGTATTATTGGCCCACTATGGAACAAGATTGTTGCAAATATGTTAAACAATGTAAAAAGTGTCAAGAACACGCTAATTTAACCCATATACCATCACAAGTTTTATAGCCCATCCAAAGCCTTTGGCCCTTCTCACAATGGGGTCTCGATTTAATTGGCAAGATTTCACCTGCCTCTTCAGGACAACATACTTTCATCATTACAGCCACTGAATACTTCACAAAGTGGGTTGAAGCTATTCCTCTAACCGATACGACAGGTCCTAGAATTGTGGAGTTTATACTTCACCATATCATTTGTCGTTTTGGTATTCCCTCTAAAATTATTTTTGATAACGGCAAGTCTTTTAAGAATAAGGATGTTCGAGCTCTTTGCGAAAAGTATAATATCCAACATAGTTTCTCAACTCCTTACTACCCACAAGCCAATGGACAAGCTGAAGCTTCCAATAAGACCATAATTGCTATTCTTAAGAAACTTGTTAAAGAAAATCATAAATATTGGCATACACAAATCCCCTTGGCATTATGGGCTTACAGAACAAGCATCAGAACTCCCATTGGGGCAACGCCATTTTCTTTGGTCTATGGAGCTGAAGCAATCATGCCTCTTGAGCTCGAGATCCCTTCCTTGCGAATTTCTTTGCAGGAATTTATCGATGATGATATTGCTAGACAAGCACGTCTTGATCAACTCACACTCATAGATGAAAAACGAATCAATGCTTTAGAGCATTTGCGAGTTTATCAAGACCGATTGAAACGTGCTTACAATGCCAAAGTTCATCTAAGAGAATTTCAAGTAGGGGATCTTGTCCTTAAAGAGAATCAACAAAACACCAATGCATTGCCGCATCTTCGAGATAAATTCGCGGCTAATTGGTTAGGTCCATATATGGTCATTGAAAGAGTGGGTAATGGAACTTATAGACTTGCCAGTTTAGAGGGAGAGGAAGAACCCGAACCACTTAATGTTATACACTTGAGGGCATTCTACGCATAGTTTGAATTTTATATGTACATATATACATGGCTTGTACAACAAAAAAAAAAAAAAAAAAAAACAAATAAAATAAAAAGAATTTGCATTTCATTGTTAGTTGCATACATCTCATTCAAAAACATTGCATTTCATGTGCATACATCTCATTGAAAACCATAACATTTCATTTTCAGCCATAGTTGCATATCATGTTAGAGACCATTCTATCTTTTGGATATAAAATTTGGTCAAGCAAAAGTCATGTTGCCTTAATCGGGGGCACCTTCATAAAATCCATCAAACCGAATTGTCATTCGTACACCCATTTTCCATTTGCACATATTTACATTGCCAAAATGTTTTCAGTCACTCGGCCATTCCTAGTGTTTTAAGCAAACTTCGAAATGCATGTCAAAGTTCTCTAGGGCCATATCACAAATTACACTAAATAAAATCTTGAGTATTGGGAAATGATTTCAAAAGCGGTCTTGAACCTATCACATTTTCACATCTTAAAAACATCTTGTGTCAAAGAGAGATAACACCATCCTTGGGTTGTGCCTTGAAGTGAAAAGGGTAATCCTCGTTTGTCCTATCATGCAAACATAGTCCATAAAACAGTGGTTCTTACCACTATCACAAGCAATCACAAAATATAAATATAAACAGAGTAGTAAGGATAGGGTAAAATTCTCATCATACTTCGGTTGAGAATCCGATTCCCCAAAGCTCTAAGGAAATGAACATTTTTCACACACCACTGATCCCAAATAAGTTGTAAGGATCGTACTACTTGTCCAGTCAGACGGATAGGTAGTCATCCCAAAGGCTTACAAAGGTCAAAAACAACATGGACTATGGAGTTAACCTTCATCGGGGCTATAGACGCTTGACTGGCAGTGGAGTATACTCATTGCGTGGCGACATGTCTCTCCTCAAAAAGAGACCTCTGAATGCTCATACGGACAAACTAGCTTCGGGGTCTTCTCCATAACAGGGTTACCTAATTTATGCAAGATGAGGTTAATGAACACACTTGCACACACACGGGTTTTTGATTGCCTAGAGTCACTACCATGCTTCTGATTTGGTTAATGAACTCGCATGCACACACATTTGGTCCTAGTTGAATTAGGCAGTGTTAGTAAGTTTGTTTGATACCACTAGCATGTTTGAGTCTTTGTAAAACAGTCTTCCATATCAACCTCCATATCACCCTCCATATCTTCTTCCATATTCATGTCATTCCATACGTCATCCATTCACAAGCCACCAAGTTCGGTGCCCCTGATTAAACAATTATGATAACAGTTCGCTAAATCTAACTATCTAAAAGTATGAGTGCTTCTTAGTGCATATTTCATTTACTTAGTCTTGCATTAATCATCCATAGATTTACATATCATTTACTTA
Organism: Wollemia nobilis; assembly: GCA_028583015.1. Taxonomy (NCBI): domain Eukaryota; kingdom Viridiplantae; phylum Streptophyta; class Pinopsida; order Araucariales; family Araucariaceae; genus Wollemia; species Wollemia nobilis. The sequence goes on along the minus strand of JAQPPZ010016829.1, from coordinate 3,463,561 downwards.
GTCTTGCATTAATCATCCATAGATTTGTATGTTATATACTTAGTCTCGCATTAATCATCTATAAGTTTGCATTCCATTCCATCACATATGCATCAAAAACATTAAAACATATAAAAACATGCATCACAAAAACATAGGCATTCACACAAAAGAGAGTAAAACACCAAATAAATAAAAACCATGTATATATATATATATGTATAAAGGACAAACTGTACAATGAATGCCAAAAGGCTACAATATACAATAGAGCACCAAGGCTCATAAAGAGTGCATCTAAGCACTAAGCTAACCATCAAAAGAGGACCCCTGAGACCTAGTAGGAGCCCTAGACCTAGTGGTGTGCCTAGACTCACTACGCCTAGAGACAGAGGAGGATGGAGGATCAGGCAACACAATGTGATGCCTAAACAATGTGTCCTCTAGAGCCTCAATGTAACGAGTCCTAGACCTAAGCCTAGCTATGTCTATCCCGTGCCGTTGCTCCCGCTCCGCTAGCTCTGCTGGAGTCTCGTCACCCTGTCATCCTGGGGCACCCTGGTCGCTCCATCCAAGTCCGCCTGCAGCTGGGCCATCCTCTCCTCCTGAGCAACTAACAGGGCATCCCTAAACACCTTGGCCATCTCCGTGGCCCTATCTCGTCCAACCTCCACCCGCGCCCCCTCCACGGGCACCTTGAGGATGCGGTATACATCCTCAAGCGTCACTGTCATCTCTCCGGTCGGGAGCTGAACGTCCCCCGATCCGGATCCCACCTCTCGGCCAAAGCCTAGAGGTACCCCTCATCCGCCCGAACTACCTCCAACCGGGCTGCCTCCGCTAGCCCCATTGCATCCAATATCTCCCAGTCTGCCTGGGACAACGACCTCCTCATCCCCGGAATGATAGGGGAGAATCGGTGTCGTGCCTCTAACACCCTAAGCTGCAAAACAACAAAACAAAAATTTGTTACAAATTTTTTCGAAAAAAAAAAAAAACACATAATAAGTACTTGCTTAAATGAACAAATACCTCAGCTGGCTGCACTGGCGCGTCCGCTCCCATCTCCGCCATAGCTCCCGCGTGCTTCACTCTCCCACACAACCTTTCACTCCACTCCCTCAGACGCACTTCTCTTAAGCTCGAACGCACAAATGAGCGAAATTCTCGTTGAAACTGTTTAAATAGCTGATTTTGGCGCCCTGAAACACAGTAGGGCATTTCATGGCGGATTCGGACGCAGTCCTATGTCCGCAGAGTGCCTAAACACCGGCGGGCGTCTCTGCCAACCACAAACGCAGACCGGCGTTTGGTGTCAGTATTGAATAAAGGAACAAAACTTACAAAATTGAAGCTTACCTCCTCCAAATTTCATCAAATTGCATTCATCCATTCTTCTTATCATAATAAAACATTTTGTGAAGGTTACAACTAGTTTTGGACACAAATTTTGTCATTTCGCTCAAAAAGCGCATCATTCATCATTGTTTTACAAATTGGGTTAAAAATATTCAAAACCTTCACAAAATTAACCACATTCATCAATTCTTCTGATCTATCGTCAATTTCATTCTTCTTTCATCATGCATATTTTTGCCAAATCAAATTAAAGTAAACCTCGTATCTAGTGGTATATTCTATCACCTTGGCGATTGCAGCGATTTGAATCCATGCAATTCGGTAAGAGGATTAAACCACCATAAGGACACTTACCATTTATCATCATCAATTATTTCACTGTTTGAAAATTGGAAATCAATTTTGGGTATTCTACTTTTCAAGTGACCTCATACCAAGATTAATTTGCTCAACGAGTTGTCATTGATGGCCTAGTTCATGGGGCCTTAAACATGGACAATCTTTCATATCGTCATTATTTTAAGTCTTGCTAGAGATTGTGGCTACCTAGGTTGATTGGTTTCGACCCGAGGAATTATCCATACGAGTCACTAGGAGCATCTCTCGAGTTCCGGACTCTTTCATGCATCTTTCATCTCTGCATATCAATGGCGCCAACAAGGCAATTTCATCAACAGTATGGATTCACACACAGGAGTTGGGGCATCCGTTATCAATTTCTAATTTTCCTATAGTGGAATTCATCTTACATGATCATGGAATTTACAGTTTGGAAAAAATCCCTTTATAACCGTTGGGGCAGAAAACGGTCCATCTTTCACATCACTCATATCGTCTTCAATCATATTCTTTTCTGGTTTGTACACCAACCCCTTTTCTGTTGGGACATAAACAGATGGTGCATGCACCAACCCTTTTTTTCACCGTTGGGGCAAAAACGGTTCATTATCTTCCGAATTTCTTCCAATTGGCTTGTGAGAACCATTCTCGCTCGCCAATTGAGGGGGTAAGCTGAAAAATTTTAAATATTCTTTTATTCTTTGGTCTTCAAAGTTGTGCTTTAGTCTTGAGAGAGAGTTGCGTCCGATCCGACTTTTCGGGTGTCTTAAGTTTTTGTGCTACATTGTGTCTTCACACAAAGCAGCTCAAAAAGGGGCATCTGTAGACACCAAAATCCAGCCACTTGTAAGTCATCTATACCTTCCTGCCTGACCACGTGTCGAGTCATCCATCCTTCCCGCCATTATTTGGCCCAAATCCACACTTTCCCACCATTATTTGGCCCAATTTCACTTTTCCCGCCATTTTTCATCCCCAAATTTATTTAAATTAATATTTATATATATATTTTAATATTTTAATATATATATAAATAAAGTTTAAGTGATTTAATCTGAGTCGTCCATCCTTCATTTAATCTCATCCGTCCATCCATCTTAATCCGTTTCACAACCTAGATTTATTCTCTACCCTTGGATCCACTTTAATCTTAGCCACACGTTCAAAGTGTCGTTAAAACCCTAAAGTGTGCCCTAAGAGTAGATTATAAATTGAGTCACCTTGATGGCTCAAACCCTATCTATCTCTTCGGCTAAACCTACTTATCTTCCCTATCTAAGTCCGGAGTTGGCTATTGTCGTTAATCCCGAGTCTTCCGAGTCTTCTGCGGCCCTAAGTCTGAACTAAACCCTTTCGCCGCATCCATCGCCGCCGCCTGGTCTCGCCGCGTTAACAGGAAAAGGTATAGATTCGTCTAAAGCAAGTAATCTTTCTTTATGTATTAATCTGTTGTTGAATTATGCATTTTGTTTATTTTTATTTCATAAATCTAGGGTTTTAGACTGTTTCTGAGGGCTCACATAGTGGAGCCCTCTTATTAGTTTCTAACTCTTTGATAATTTTAATGTGTGCAGGATTCTAGTGGTAGATCTGATTTGTTGATAGCAGCTGCTTAAGCTGGAGTGGTCCGAGCCAAAGGATACAACGAAGCCCACTCATTCTATTGAGGTTAAGGATACATTCTTCGGAGACGCCACCACATTGTGCCAGCTAGGGTTTTGGAGAACCCTAGCACAAATTGTAACTTTGTATCACGAAAAGGGTTACAGGCCCTGTTGTACTTAAAAGGAGTTTCTAAACTCCATTGATTAATAAAAATCATTCATTTTGTACAATTGTTCTGCATTCCTTTATTGTGATTTCTTTATTTTTGTTTGGCGTTGTATCTTTAATCTACAATTACTATAAATAATAAAACACAAGAAATGATACATCATCTCATAGTTTTTATCAATTTGGGCAGTGGACTCTATTATCCACTATCAACATCGGTGGCGATGCCTGCGGGTTGTTATTGAAAATAGTAGCCACAGGACATAGGCTCTATTCTCTATATCTTAGTACTGATGATGATCAATTCTGATACTAAATTGATGTGTAAGGATTGCTTGTCTCTGAACATAATTTGCTTGTAGAATTTTCTTTAATTCATGGTAATTAGTTACTTTAATAGGCAGATAGTTTGATCCTCAAGCTTTGATGATATCCATTTAAAATGTATATGTTATTACAAAATTGGGCAGAACTTTGTTGCACCTCAAAGGGATGTACAGTCTCTTCTTATTTTGGTAGAGCTCCGCTATGGAAATTGCACAAGGATTCTTCCTAGACTTACCTCTCATTTTTTGGTGTCTTAAATAGAACACCCAAATTGGCATCCTAGCTTCCTCATGAAGCCAAGAACAAGATTCTACTGGGCTAGGGTAGTTGTATGGACACTTCTAGAAGCTTCACAAGATGCAACTACCCAATAAACCATTGGTTGTAACGGTTTTGCTCAGCTCGGGTAGGTCAATTTTACTACAAACTTGATCATTATCGATAGGAACGGCTATGGCCATGGCTTCTAGTGATAGGTGTGGCTATCCTGTGGCCACTTTGATCATTTATGGTGATGGTGGCCACCACTGATGACATTAGCAGTGAAGTCTGAATAGGACTATGATCCCTTTTTGAGTGGTTAGGACCACTGCTAAGGTCTTGCAAAGGTCCAATACTAGTCACATGGCCTAAAAAGGTGTTCATATGAGTAGCCTCCTCAACATGATGTATTTTAGGTGTCTATAGAATGAGCCTCTTCACATATTGTGTATTATGGCACTGTGCAACTTGGTGCTAGTGCATCTAGCAAAGAGTCCAAATAAATTTCAAGGCCTATAAGTTGTAAAGTATTTAGCATAATTTTCTATGGTTATTAGAGAAACCCTTATTTTTCTCAAATAAAAAATAATATCAAGTTCTAAAAGTACAACCTAACACAATCATGTCTCTTGGTATGAAATTCAAAAATTTACACATAATTAAGCTAGGTATATTTTAAAATTTTTAAAAGAAAACAACTAGAATTTTAACTTCTTCTAATCAAATAATACTAAAGGTATTTATTTTTTGAACTAACGATACAAAATATCTTGTGCAATAGTTCTACCAAGTATATCACATTCCATAAAGGCATAAACTTTTTAGATCTATTAAGGGACATTTCTACACCTACCCATATAGCACTAAGAAATTATTATCAAGGTATATCTATTGTTTTCTTCAAACCAGTGCCAATTTGAAACTATCATAATATAGACCGTTATCTCCTTCTAAATATCTAAAATAGGAAGGGATACTATAATTCCATTAAAATAAGATAGGATCTTAAATGGAGATAGCCACTTAGGTCCCTTGAGACTATTTCTCTTAGAAATTGACCACATGGTATTATAATATTATCCTTGAATAAGTAATCATAGAGTTGTGCACTATCAACCTTGAGGGTGAATGAGTTCTACAATATATTAGATGGTATAGTAGATACCCATTGGTTACTAAAAGTACCATTAGAATTAGGCTTCTTTTTTGAAGTGAATGGGACATCAAAGTTCTTACATTGGTGGTTTGATCAAATCCTCCTTCATGATTGGAATAAATTGTGACTTAGATTTCTAATGAAGAGTGATTAATATTCGGGCTTATGGTTTGAAGACTAACATATAAAGTAAGCACTCAATAAACTTGTATAGAACATTTTTTGGGGTGAATCAATGGTTTTCAAACTATATATAACTTCACACAAATGTATTTTTGAGGTCAACTAAAATACTATATGTTGTGGTTGACTTAATGAAATATATAATAAGTATCTACATGGATGTTAGGAGCTCAATAAATTTAACTTGCAAGGCTACAAGCAAGGATTTTATCTCATAAGCATTGAATGAGAACTCAGAAAATTACTTTTGACAAATCATAATTTTTTTTGCTTGATAATATTGGGGGTTTCTTAAATATAAGCATAAACCCTTTGTAAATTTAAAAGTGTATGGTTTATTAATGTGTTGGACCTAAGTTTTAGCATTTTCTAAATTGAGATATAACCTAAATAATGAACAATATGAGCAAACATTTATACCCTTATACATAGAATCAAATATCTCATCAAATATCTATATGAATAGATGGAGAAATAGGAGAGTTAACTTTACCTTGTGATAGACCTTTTAAGATAATTTTTTTGAACTCTTTTAAACACCATTTTAGTCAAAAAATTTCTACCAATCAAATATAACCATTTTATAAAAATATTAGAATATGAGAATCTCTTAACGCTATGATAATTATATTAAAAATATACATGATAAAAATAATATGAATATATAAATAACTAACAATGTTAACAAAATGCTCCAAATATGAAATAACTTCAATGTTGAAAATATAATAACTCTACTATTTAATAATATAATATTTTGTTTAAACTAACAAAACTATTAAGGCGGAGCTCTGGCGTTTTGGCGGGAAACATTTTGTGCAAGCACCAGGCGAAACTCCAGGGTCTCAGGTTGGAAGTCTCCTCCAGATCCTTCTGAGGATTGATTCTTCACCTCTTTGAAGGATTGCTCGTTGCCTTGGGAGGGCCCAATGGGGTCTCCTCCAGGAGCTTCCGATGGGCAGAAAAGCTCATATGCAGATAAATTAAAAGAAAACCCTGCATCTTCTTCCGATGAAGCTCAACGCAATGCTTATCAAATGCTATTTAAGAATGCTGGAAAGGGTTTACCTACAAACAGAGTTAACGGCTGCCTTCCACAATCTGCGTCCAGGCCAAAGATTGTCATAGAGCCAAATCTGGTTGAGGATATGATTATATACCATGCTACCCATGATCTGATCTGCAAATTTATGGGTATTCGGCCCACTCTGAACTTCCTTCACACCTGGGTGAGACAGAACTGGGAGCCCATTGGTGAGTACTCTCTATGGCCTATAAGCAATGGGTATTTTATTATTAGTTTCTCTTCTCTAGCAGATAGAAATAGAGCATTTGAATCAGAGAAGAGGAGCCACGGCCCGACAGGATTATTTGTCCAACCGTGGAGAGTGGGTTTTGACCCTCGCATTGAGCCCACGGCTGTCCCGGTCTGGATACGACTGTATGCTCTCCAAATGGAGTTTTGGGGTGAGCAAATCCTTGAGTTGATTGGTAATTCTCTAGGTAGATTTTTGGGAGTTTCAAGAGATACCATGGAAGGAAATACTGTTGTCTTTGCTAGAATATGTGTAGAAATGGACATTAGCCAGCCACTTCCTGTCGAGGTGGAATTGGAGTTGGCAGGACTAACCTGGATACAGCAGCTAGACTATGAAGCCTTACCTTTCAGATGCAGAGTCTGCCATAAGCATGGCCATTTGGCTAGGTTCTGCCCAAATAGCTTGACCACAAAATCGGAAGCTCCGTCGGGAGCATCAAATCGTCCCAGAGAGGGTAAGTTCACTTCGGTCAAAGATCCCCTCAATATCCCCCAGGGTTCTGATGCCCAGAAAGATGGCTTTGAACAGCAGAAGTGGAGGAAAAACAAAAAGAGAAATGGCAAAGAGCAGACCCAATCCAAGCCAACCAATCGATATGAAATCTTCAAATCCCTTGTAGACCAAGAAGACCAAGTCATGGAAGGAGTGGTTGGGAATGATGGGGATACTAACACCCACTCTCATAATCCTCTTTCATCTACTCCTGTCTTAGAACAGGGGATTGAAACCCCTGAGACTCTGCAGCCAGAGAACCTAGGGGCTATGGTAATTCATTCCCCTGCACAACCAGTTATTAAGGATGTCCACATGGGAAGTGCAGAAAAGAATAGAGAAAGACCAGCGTTGGGGATCACCCAGGTGGAAAAGAGGTCTAAGAATAGTAATTCCCAAGGAGCTGGTAGAAAATCCAACAAGGATCTAATAGTAGCGCAAGGGGACAAGCTGATCAATGGAGGATCGGTGAGAACAATTGACTCGTATTGCTCCCAAGGTTTCCAATGATTATACAATCCTGGAATGTAAGGGGTTTAAACAAGTAGAACCCATCAATCTGCTTGTTCAAAGACTTTTAGGAAAACACAAAACAGACTTTTTGCTCCTTCAGGAAACAAAAATGTCTTCAGATCTTATGTGTAAAATTTCTAGTAGAATATGGAGGGGCGCTGGATATATGGATGTGGCGGCCCAAGGAGCTTCGGGGGGAATTGTGACTTTTTGGAATCCTCTGGTGTGGATAGCAATAGAACATACAACTTGGAGGGGGGTTCTCACATCTCTCTTTAAGAATATTGTTACAGCTGAACAGGTTTTAATTACAAACTTCCATGGGACTCAAAGCATTGATGGCCAGCGGCTTCAATGGAATGATGTTCATTCAATGAGATCCTCCCGGGAAGATTGCGATTGGATTGTTGCTGGGGATTTTAATGCCAAATTATCTGCCAGTGATCAGGAAGGTGGTTTCCCAGTTTTGGATCCAGGGGATAAGCTTCTGATTGCTCAAGTCCAGGCCTTTCACCTTGTTGATATCAAAGGTCCTGGTACTTATTTTACGTGGACTAATAAGAGAAGAGAGCCACACAGTAGGAAGGTAAAACTAGACCGGGGCCCTTGGGGAAGGCGCCTGGTTATGTGGTCGCGATTTCATGACAGTTTTGGCAATTTAGTGCTAACTGGTAAAATTGTCGCGATATCGCGACACTTTCGCAGATGGAGTGCTAAGTGGAAAATCCGTCACGATATCGCGACAGTTTTGAGAACTGAGTGCCGTGAGGATTTTTCGTCACGATTTCGTGACAGTTTTGAGAACTGGGAGCCGAAAGGAAAAACCGTCGCGATATCATGATACTTTTGGCGGTTTGGTGTCATAAGGATAACCCGTCGTGAAATCGTGACAATTTTGGCTTTCCAGCGGGTTGGCGAAAACTGTCGCGATATCGCGACGCTTTTGCGATCTGGTTGCTACATGTTGAATTCGTCGTGATTTCGTGACATTTTTGTCGAAGGGTTGCAGGTGGGTGCTGTCGTCGCGACTTTGCGACATGTCGCGATTTCGCAACATGTCGTGATATCGCGACATGTCACGATTTCGCAACATGTCGCGATATCGCGACATGTCACGATTTCGCAACATGTCGCGATATCGCGACATGTCACGATTTCGCAACATGTTGCGTTTTCGCGCCTGTTGGCACCGCAGTGGGGGAGACGGGGTTGACTGTCGCGATCTCGCGACATGTCGCGATTTCGCGACATGTCGTTTTTTCACGCCCAGTTGATTTCTTTGCTTTGTGTTGTGCTGGGTTGCCTTTGTGCTCTTCTCTTGTTGGGCTGCTTGCTGTTCTTGGTTGGGATGTGTTCTCTCCCGCTTGTAATTGTTCTTTGTATTAATACAAGTTTTTCATTTTTTTCAAAAAAAAAAACAAAACTATTAATAACCATCTTCCTAAGTAAGATATTACAAATATAAATGGTATTAATTTGTCAAATTTTATTTTATTTGATCTTGAATATTGAATATAATGACTTCAAATGCCCTATCATCACATGTGAGCTTTTATACCAATAATTGCATATAATGTTCTATTGTATAGTATAAAATAAAATATCAGGAGTCTAGTTTTTGTGTTTGAAACTTTATTAATAATAATATGCAGTAGTAATAATAACTTATACAACTAGATCATGAATTTCTATTAATGACTTGGTTGAAGGAGAGGACCTCAGACAAAGAGCGGATGAGATTCAAAGAATTTATTTAAGAGTTTTATTTTCCAACTTTTATGAGTAAGGATGATTTGGTTTGGAATCTATCAAAATATGGTGGATACGTAGTCAATTTGTGATATAAGGATTTAGAGCAAACAAAATTTTCTACTCCTAAACAATTCCCTTGTAATAATGTTTGGTCACTTAAGGCCCTCTATAATGCCTCAACATTCCTCTTGTTAGTAGTCCAAATCAACATTCTTGTAGGTGATACATTGTAAATAAGAATATATCTAGACCGTTTAGGTGTGCCTTGTGTAAGAAGGATCTAGGAACATCATATCATTTACCTCTTTATTGTCCCTTTGCTTATACCATTTGGTACCTCTTTTTTTAAAATATGAGAATATATCAGGGATAGCTCCATCAGTATTGAAAAAAATCATGAAATGTTGAATTAATTATTTTAAAGTTAAAGCATTGTGCATTTTATGGAAGACTAGTCCTTCCATTTTGTTGGAACTTATGGCTTGAAAGAAATAACAGAATTTTTAATGATAAATTTCAAAATCATGTCCATGTTTGGAATCGTATTATTGTCTTTGTTGCAAAATATTTATAAACATCTTGCTCGTCATGGAAAATTTTAAATTTAGGAAAAGAAGAGTTGACTTCTTAGTTATAGGATTTGAATATACATGGAATGGTCACCTATGTAAATGGAGTTAACATAAAGTATTTGATTTGATCTATGTTACAATAGAAATATCTAGAATTTGGGTTTATCAAAAATAATTTGGATGCTACTTCTATAGGAGATCTAGGAGAAGTTGGTGGAGGTGGTATTTTTTAAATAATCAAGAAAAAATTCAACTCACTCAAAATCATATGGAACTTCAACTAACAACTATTCAAAGGTTAAGGCCCTTCATACAAGAATCAAAATTATCATTGAAAAAACATGAAAATATATTTCACTTGAAGAGGATTTGTCAATTATTAATAATTTTGCCAAGAAAAATGGATGTGGGGATTGAATTAAAAATAACATTATTTGTTATATCCATAAAATATTGTTGAATGCAGGATCTTGGAAATGTTATCATATCTATAGAGAAGGAAATTGGGTAGGATATAATACAACCAATTGTGATTTTAATCTTCCAAAATTCAAATTTTACAAGGCAAGTGGCCAAATGAGATACTATTTTTTAATGAAAATGATGTTAAGAAGTTCATTGTGGAAGTATAAATGTATGATAAATATGAAGAGTATCCTTTATAGAAATAAAAATGAATAATATCTTTGATAAAAATGCAAGTTGGATATGGTCAAATTGATCTAAAAACAATGTAATAATTTTTAATTTTTATGGGAGTGGCCCCTAATAGAAGCCATTGTAACATTAATCCCTATTATGTTTAGTATACCCTAATTCTCTTTTTTTTTTGCTATTGGTAAATAATAGGGATTTGAAAGGGATCCTTCCATTTTACAACTCATGGAAATCCAAGATTAGCAAATGAATCAATCCATGCACAAAAATGATTTATCTTCTTATAAATCAAATTTTACATTTTCTAAACAATACAACCTTTTCTGACCAAAAGTGCAATGAGAAAAATAGTAATAGTAACCCACCCTACTACTTTTTCTACATTTTCCATCTATTTTTTTCTACAGTAACTTGAATACTCCAAGATAGAAAATTAAATTTGTACTAAGTTGAAGATATTTTTCTCCTCCCAAAGGAAAAATTATTTACTTTCCATCAACTACATACTTAGCAATGGCTTTAGTTCTCAATTCCCATGGATTAGACCTTCCTTGAGAAACTGAAATTCCCAAATCAACCTTCTTAGATTTCCTTCTACCTTTAGCATAATTTTTTTGGATAACATTTCCCAACTCCAAATTAGTAGTAGAAGTCCATTCTCCTCCATATTCTTCATCCTCAAACTCATTCTGAATAATGTTAATATTTTTTCTTCCCATAGCCAATCAGTTTCACATTATGTTGAGGAGTGGTTTCTCCTTAAACTCTTATTTTATGCTCTTTACCTTTAGCCATGTTGGAGATTGTGTCTCTTTGATGGCAAGCCGAGATTCACACAACAAAACTTCAAATTAATTTCTGCAAATTGCTTAACACAGTCTTACAATACCGTTTCCAGGCATAGTTCTTCCCCACTCGATCTCAAACTCGCCATCCCTTCCCTTACAATTTTCTGAGTTTTTATCGAGGTCTCGGCCCTCTAGGCAATTAATGCCCCACCTGAGAGAATTCTCGTAACAACAAAAAAAATTCCTTCCTCTGCCAAGTTTTCGAATTTTCTTCCATTAATGGGCCACCGCCCCGATCCGCTATGAAGCTCGCATTAAAGACCCCCTTGACCTGCAACCGCCGCTTTGGTCAGATCGTTCTTTTGAACCGCCGTCTCACCCATACTGTCCATGGCCTGCCACTGTCGCCTTGTCAGAATATTTCCTTAAGGTGGTTATCCCTGTTTAATACATGCGGTTGTCATCTCTATTTTAATATACGTGGCCTTCATCTTTGTTTTAATACACGTGGCTGCCCGCGTGTCCATTTTTGGCCTCTGTCTTCAACAGGTCGCGTCGCTTTTACACACATGGCAGTCCCGTGTCTAATTCGGCCTGTCTTCTTCTTGGCAACGATATCTTAATCCACGTGGCAGCCTTCTACTGGTCGCGATATCGCGACATGTCACGATATCGCGACATGTCGCGGTATCGCGACCCCCATGCCCTTATGCCTTAGCTGTTCATTTTACGTCACGATATCGCGACATGTCACGATATCGCGACATGTCGCGGTATCGTGACCCCCGTGCCCTTGTGCCTTAGCTTTTCATTTTACGTCGCGATATCGTGACATGTCGCGATATCGTGACATGTCACGTATCGTGACCTCCACACTCTTGCCTTAGCTTTTCATTTTTCGTCGCGATATCGTGACCATTTTTGCCTTTGCCTTCTATCTTTGCCTTGCCTTTGGAGCCGTGATTTCGTGACATGTCACGAAATCGTGACATGTCACGATTTCGTGACTCCCCCCCAACCTTTGCCTTGCCTTGCCTTTGGAGTCGCGATTTCGTGACTCCCCAACTTGCTTTACAAAACTTCAGCCTTGGAAAAGAACTGAAATAAATCAAAATACAAAGTACTTAGAAAACTTAGAAAATTTTGGAGGATGCAAGATTGCTCTACTGTCGCCGGATGCTCCTGCATCAGACACCCGGGGTAAATTAAAAAGTGATCCTCACTTCTATTTTGTTAGGGGAAGACCCAGGCGGTCAACCTCCGTCTTCGACAACCAAGTTGCATCTTCAACAGGTCTGCCCTTCCACTTTATCAAATATTCAGAATACTGTTTGTTTCTGGTGCTTCTGCCTTCACGAGCGTCTAATATTTCCTCGACCTCGTCTGTGGTTGGAGTAGATGCTGGAATTTGCCATAATTCCGTACTTGGTACCTCTGTACTTTCTCCCTCATGATATTCCACTAAATCTGAAATGTTAAAAATAGGTGAAATGTCAAGCCAACTTGGCAATTCCACTTCATATGCATTGCCTGACTCCCGTTTTTCCAATATTCTGCATGGCCCAAACTTCTTCATCTTTAATTTGTTATAAGTTTTGGCTGGAAACCTTTCCTTCCTGAGATGGACCATGACTTCATCTCCTACTTCGAACTCTTTGAACCGTCGCTTCCGGTCTCGCTCTTGTCTTATATTGAGTATTCATTTTTATAATTTGTTTCCTTACTTCTTCATGCAGACTTTTCATATGTTCCGCAAATTCTTCTGCCTCGACACTGCACTTTTCTCTCTTATCCAACTTTCTCAGTTCAGACACATTTCTCGAGCTGTTTCCATATATTATCTGGAATGGAGATTTATTTGTGCTCTTATTGATTGAATTGTTATATGCAAATTCCGCCTGCGGTAAAACTAAATCCCATCCCTTGGGTTGATCCGCTATCAAGCATCTCAGCAAATTACCCAGGCTTCTATTCACCACCTCTGGTCCATCCATCAGTCTGTGGGTGGTATGCAGAACCGAATTTCAGATCTGTCTTCAACTTCTTCCACAAAGTTCTCCAGAAATACCCAACAAATTTTGTATCTCTGTCAAAAACAATGCTCTTCGGTAGACCGTGAAGTCGTACCACTTCCTTGAAAAATAACCCTGCAATGTGAACCGCATCACTTGTTTTCTGGCATGGAATAAAGTGTGCCATCTTGGAAAATCTGTCAACTACTACAAATACAGAGTCATTTCCCCTCTGTGTTCTTGGCAATCCGAGGACGAAGTCCATGCTGACGTCCTCCCATGGCCGCTCAGGTATTGGTAACGGCTGATACAATCCCGTGTTCTGTCTTCTGCCCTTTGCCATCTGGCATATTCTACAACTCTGTACAAACTTTTTCACATCTTGTTGTAGTTGCGGCCAATAGTAATTTTCGCTCACCAGGGCAATTGTCTTATCCTGGCCAAAATGTCCGGCCAATCCTCCGCTGTGTTTCTCCTTGACTAAGTTTTCCCGCATGGAACTCCTTGGAATGCATAATTTACTTCCTCTGAACAACATTCCGTCTTGGATTAGAAAATCCAACCATTTTGTCCTGTCCACAGTAACAGGTGTCAAGCAAGCCGTCCAGGCTTCTGCAAAATCCGGATCTTCAGGGTACAAACCCTTCAGTTCTTCAAATCCCACTACTTCCACTGTCATTTTAATCAGTAAATTCTGCCTTCTACTTAAGGCATCTGCAACTCTATTTGATTTCCCGCTTCTGTGCTTCAGCACAAAGGTATAGCTTTGGAGGAACTCAACCCACTTCAAGTGCCTTTGATTCAGCTTTTGTTTGGCTATTAATGTACTGTAATGCCTGATGATCAGTGAATAGAACAAACTCTTTTGGCAACAAATAATGCCTCCACTTCTTTAGAGCTTGAACTATAGCATAAAATTCCTGGTCATAAACTGAATACTTTTTTCGAGCATCATTTAGCTTCTCACTAAAATAGGCAACAGGCCTGCCTTCCTGACTCAGTACAGCCCCTATTGCACTGCCACTGGCATCACAGTCTACCTGAAATACTTTGTTAAAGTCTGGAAGTGCCAAAACAGGCTGTTCTGTGACCTTTTTCTTTAATGCATCAAAGCTCCTTTCAGCCCCTAAGGTCCACTTGAATTCTTTCTTATCCCCTCTCATTGTTTCTGTGAGGGGTGCACAAATGCTGCTGAAATTTTTAATGAATTTTCTGTAAAAGCTGGCTAGACCATGAAATGATCTTACCTCTATTGTGCTTCTCGGAGTAGGCCATTCCATGATGGCTCTCACCTTCTCTGGGTCCATTTTCAGACCTTCTGCTGAGATTACAAATCCCAGGTACACTAACTCCTTCTTTACAAAATTACACTTTTTCAGATTTATTAATAACTGCTCCTCCCGCAGCTTCTCAAAAACCCTTCTGATATGCATCAGGTGTTCCTCCAAGGTTCTGCTAAATATTAATATGTCATCTAAATAGACTATGACAAATTTTCCTAAAAACTCTTTCAGTACCTCATTCATCAGCCGCATGAAGGTACTCGGTGCATTGGATAGCCCAAAGGGCATGACCAACCACTCATACAAGCCCTCTCTGGTCTTGAAGGCTGTCTTCCACTCATCTCCCTCTCTGATACGGATCTGATGGTAACCACTTTTGAGATCAACCTTGGTGAAGTACTTGGCTCCACTTAAACAATCCATTATGTCATCCATTCTTGGCAATGGAAATCTATATTTTATTGTGATCTTGTTGATGGCCCGTGAATCTGTACACATTCTCCATTCTCCATCCTTCTTTGGTGCCAGCACTGCAGGTACTACGCATGGGCTCAAACTTTCCCGAATCAATCCCTTCTCCAGCAACTCCTGGACCTCGCCTGTTTAACTCCTCGGTCTCTACAGGCGTCATTCTGTGTGCAGCTTTATTTGGCAAGCTCGATCCCGGCACCAAATCTATATGGTGGCTGATTTTCCTTACTCGGGGTAAACCCTCAGGCACATTATCAGACACAATATCTGGAAATTCCTCCAACAGATCTAGGACTTCTGCTGGGGTATCTTGGCATTCTTTCTCCCTAACTCTAGGAATTATTGCATAACATAAATGTTCATGCTTCAAACCGTCCAAAAATTTTCTCCCTTCAACTAAACAGATTCTGGAGCTGTTACACATCTTTTCATCCGCCTCCTTCATGGGCTTCAGCTTATGGCGCACGCCATTCTTCGTCAATGAGTAGGTGTTGGCACGGCCATCATGCACTGCACTCCGATCGAACTGCCAGGGCCTTCCCAACAACATATGGCAAGCATCCATAGGCAGGATGTCGCACAGGACCTCATCACAATAATTCCCAATATTAAATTTAACGAAGCACTGCTCACTGACCAAAGCCCTATGGTCCTTCTGTAACCATGCGACCCGATATGGATGCGGGTGCTTCTTCCTCTCTAATCGTAACTTGGTAACCATTTCTTCTGAAACCAGGTTATCCGTGCTACCATTATCAATAATAATATTGCAAATCTTGCCCGCGCATTTACACCTTGTGCGGAATAAACTTCTTCTCTGATCTGTGTCCTTCTCCTCATTCAATAGGACTCTCCTTACGATCATTGCTTCCCCTCTCTTCGCTTCTTCAGAATGTTCAGATCCAGCATCTTCCTCTGCCACAGCAGCTCTGGCTGGACCCTCAGGCCTCTTGTTCGTCCTTTCTCGGTGTTGTGGACACTCGAATGCTCGATGTCCTTCTTCACCATAGTGGAAACATGTCCCACGAAATACTCCTCTTCCAAACCCTCGTCCAGATCCACCCCGTCCTCTTGGGTAGCTGTTCTGATCACGGGGCTGATAAACATCCTCCTCCCTTTGATCCTGGTTACTACTGGCTTCACCAGTCTTCTTCAGATCTTTATATTTTTCTCCATTGGTTCTCCCACCAGTTCTTCCACCATGGCCCCTTCCTCTTTGCTTGCCTTCAAACCGCCTATTCAGTTTTTCTTCCACCTTTAAGGCAAATTGGTAAGCATCCTCAATGGTGCTTACCCGAACTAGGCTCAGCTCTTCCTGGATACCGAGTCTCAACCCATTTATATAACGGGCTACCTTCTCTTTGTTTGCCTCTAAATGTCCAGTTCTAATAGAGATCTTGTAAAACTCCTCGGTGTATTCTTGGACAGTTTTGTTTGTCTGTCTCAAACTCTGCATTTTCCTTAGCAGATCCAACTCGTAATCTGTCGAAATAAACTATCTTTTCAGCTTTTCCACCATTCTATCCCATCTTGTTATTCTCTCCTTCCCTCTTCTGTTCCTTTCCAGCTGTATTCCCCTCCACCAAATGCTGGCATGACCCTTCAACTTGGTCTTAGCAAATCTGACCCGATTAGGGTCTTCAACCTCCTCATATTCGAAATATTCTTCTAAGTCATTTATCCAGTCAATCACCTCTTCTGGATTTAGGTTTCCCGAATATGTAGAAACCTCCATTTTTGGTTGCTTTCCAATCTGAGAGATGGCTTTGTACAACCTGGCTTGTGCAGGATCCACAGCCTCTTCTTCTTCCTCAGACTGGTCTTCTTCTTCATCAACTTCGTCTTCACTTCCCTCATCCCTTCCGGGCTCGTGCCTTCTACGTAGCTCTTCTTGCAGGGCTTGAACTTGCCTCTGCAAGGCTCGAAAGTCTTCGACCGGCACCACATTTCTTACTCCACCACGGTTTCTTCGTGGAGGCATTTTTCTTTCTTCCCTTACAAATCCTTCCACAGATCCTGGTGTAACTGCCTCTCTTCCGGCGATCTGTTACACGCTCAGGAGCTCCCGCTCTGATACCACTTGATGGCAAGCCGAGATTCACACAACAAAACTTCAAATTAATTTTTTGTAAATTGCTTAACACAGTCTTACAATACCGTTTCCAGGCATAGTTCTTCCCCACTCGATCTCAAACTCGCCATCCCTTCCCTTACAATTTTTTGAGTTTTTATCGAGGTCTCGGCCCTCTAGGCAATTAATGCCCCACCTGAGAGAATTCCCATAACAACAAAAAAAAATTCCTTCCTCTGCCAAGTTTTCAAATTTTCTTCCATTAATGGGCCACCGCCCCGATCCGCTATGAAGCTCGCATTAAAGACCCCCTTGACCTGCAACCGCCGCTTTGGTCAGATCGTTCTTTTGAACCGCCGTCTCACCCATACTGTCCATGGCCTGCAACTGTCGCCTTGTCAGAATATTTCCTTGTGATGGTTATCCCTGTTTTAATACACGCGGCCGTCATCTCTATTTTAATATACGTGGCCTTCATCTTTGTTTTAATACACGTGGCTGCCCGCGTGTCCATTTTCGGCCTCTGTCTTCAACAGGTCGCGTCGCTTTAACACACATGGCAGTCCCGTGTCTATTTCGGCCTATCTTCTTCTTGGCCACGATATCTTAATCCACGTGGCAGCTTCTACTGGTCACGATATCGCGACATGTCATGATATCGCGACATGTCACGATATCACGACCCCCACGCCCTTATGCCTTAGCTTTTCATTTTACGTCACGATATCGCGACATGTCGCGATATCGCGACATGTCACGGTATCGCGACCCCCGTGCCCTTGTGCCTTAGCTTTTCATTTTACGTCGCGATATCGCGACATGTCACGATATCGCGACCTCCGCGCCCTTGTGCCTTAGCTTTTCATTTTTCGTCGCGATATCGCGACCATTTTTGCCTTTGCCTTCTGTCTTTGCCTTGCCTTTGGAGCCGCGATTTCGTGACATGTCACGATTTCGTGACTCCCCCCCAACCTTTGCCTTGCCTTGCCTTTGGAGCCGCGATTTCGTGACATGTCATGAACTACATGTCATGATTTCGCGACTCCCCAACTTGCTTTACAAAACTTCAACCTTGGAAAAGAACTGAAATAAATCAAAATACAAAGTACTTAGAAAACTTAGAAAAATTTGGAGGATGCAAGATTGCTCCACTGTCGCCGGATGCTCCTGCATCACTCTTTCTCAATATTATTTTCTACATGCAAAGAAAAATTATTTTCCTTTTCAATCAAAGCCTCAGTCACCGGTTCATTAATACCTCCAGGTTGAGTTTCAGGAACAAACTCTTCCCCTCCAATAATGACATCCTCATCAAGGGTAGCAAGGACCTATTGGCATTTTTGCCACATTTATTGTTATTATTAATTATTAATGCTTAAATTGTTGGCCCAAAGCAGTTTTGTGAGTTCCGAGGAGGTTTTTCTATTTTTCGAAGATTAAATGCTGCCCCGAATTAAATGCTTTACGGATTTTCAATGCGGTCAAGGTCGAAGAGCACCTAGGCCACCAAAATTAAATATTTTCTTGGTTCGAAACTGCTGGTCGTGGATCATTTTAACGGTTTTTCATGCACATGTTTAAAAAACAAATTTAATGAAGGTGGTTCTTCGAAGCTGACATGTACATTGCATTCAATTTTGTGGGTCTCCAAGGCTGCAATTAAGGGGATCGTGTGCATAATTTCCAATGCATAATTGTAGATCACAAGGAAGTCGGTTTCAAATATTTAATGCTGCAAAGAGGACGGCCCTCTATAAAAACCAATGTAAGCTTCATTTGAAAGGGTGGTTGGAGAGTTCTCTGCTAGAAACTGGAATTGTATCTGCAGGAATAAAAGTATTGGCTTCAGATTTTTAGCAACGGTTGTATGAGTGATTTTCTTTTCTATCAGGTTGCATTTCTTATAGTATTCGTATTTCTTAATGGTTGTTGTATTTAAATTCTGCATCTTGGATTTAAGTGTTGTCGTGAGAGTATGATTTCTGGAGTGTAATATTGGAGAGATTTGCTACATACAGTTGTGTGAGAATTGAGCTGACTTCTTATGTTACTTGCTGTTGTCGCATTTTTAAGTTTCCTACTGTTATCTTTCGATCCCATCACTTCGGCCTGTGGCCATATTTCCCATTTCTTTCTGTAACCTTTTCAATTTCTTTCCAGTAACCCTTATCTTAACCAAGTTTAGAATAGTAAAGGGAACCAGCCCACTCTAGAGATTGGTCTGGAAGCCATTTCTTGCTTCCAGCCTTTCAATGTTGGCCAGGTCTAGGGTGCACTTGTAAAATCCTTTCCTGTGGCAGATTTTGGACCAACAGTTTTTGGCACGCCCGGTGGGACAGACTTCTTCTGTCTCAAAAGATCCATAAGTTTCATTGTTTAACACCTGGAGGTCTCAAGATTTGATGAGTTGTCTTGACCTCATAGCGGAGATTTGTAAGTTCATCTGGTGACTTTGCTGAGTTGAAGATCCGAATTTCTTGATCGTGGACGCCTATTTTTTTTAAAGTTCAAAGAATGTTCATCTGGAGACTCTGACTTAATGGCGATAGCCGTGATCCTACAGACCACTGCCATAAAGGCAAGGGTTTTTTCTAGATGGGATGATCCTGGCCCTCTGAATCTCCAAATTCGGCATGAAATTCCCAAAGGTGCCTTGAAGGCCCTAGCAAAATATGATGGTACCGAAGGCATGGCTCTGGCGCATGTTGAAGATATTGCTACTTTGTCAATGATCCATGTCATAAATCATGAGGATATCATGATCAGACTTCGGTTCGATCTTTGGAAGGAAGGGCATTGCAGTGGTACAGACTGCTCAAGTGTCAAAGCATCAGCTCATGGGATGATCTGGCAGGAGCACTAATCAAAAGATTTGATGAAGATCCTTTTTTTAGCTCTCTGGATCTCTATCATTTTTTAATGTACATCAAGCGAGCACCTCAAGAGAGCATCACGGACTTCAATGTCCGATTCAGCAGCAGCTGGAAGAGAATTCCAGAAAAGATCCGACCATCACCCACCCAAGCCCACCTCTTCTATGTTCGAGCTTTCCATTCTGACATAGGTCTCCTCTTGCTGCAATCAGGTGAACAAAGGTTCCCGCAAATCTTTGAGGAAGCAGTGCGAGCGGAACAGCTTTTGCTCTTATCAAGGAAATTACCGTGGGGAAAAACTCCATCACTTTCTCCGGTAGTTGCTGCTCCTGTCCATCCTGTGCAGTCTGTTTCATGCCAGATCCCTTATACTGAAAAAAAAACTGAGATGCAGTTGTGTGGAGTTCAAGGGACAGATCTCATGGATCCGAAGGATATAAGCAAAGAGGAAGAAGAGATTCAAGTTCAAGAGCCTGAGCACCAAGAAGGCATAGCTGTGCATGACATGCAAGTATTTAGTCAGAACCTATTAAATATGTCAGATCAACAGGTAGAGTCTGAAGAGACCTTGGAGAAAGGACTGTTGCTGGACAATTTTTGTGATCAGATCCAGGAGTTGGAGGAACTTGTTCTCAGTCCACACTCAAAGAACTCTTCAATATGGTGGGGTTTCTTTTTTGCATTATTTGTAAATTGTGTCGGTACTGGTATACAACATGATAACTTGCCAGTGTCTGAAACATGGAGAACTTCAGGAAGAAGCCGACCCAATTTCAAGGACCGACTTAAGTATGATCAGATCTGGTCATGACATTGCAGATTTACCGGATAACCCTCTGAGACTAGGTGTCTGGTGGCGACATGCCAATCATGTCGTGAACTATTGTATATAATATTTAAAAAAAAATAGAAAGAGTAGAAAAAAAAAAAAAAAAAAGGTATTGTTTTTATTTATTCATCTCGGCTCTTGTTGCCTTTGAGCCGTAGATGCTTGTTTTTCCTTTGTTTTTCTCCTCCCAATAGTTTGGTGGCTTTCTAGCACTTTCTTCTTTTCCCTTCCCTTTTTCTTTCCTTTCCCTTCTTCATCTTCCTCCTTCTTTTTCTTCTGCAGTAAAAAAAAAAAACAAAGCCACGGCTGTTGTTTCTTTTCCCCATTCCTATTATTTCCGTTCCTTCTTATCCCTTTCTTCTAAGTTCTGTCATTTTACACATTTATTTACAGTTTAGTTCAATCTCATTCCATAGCCTTCATATTTCCATTTCCATTCCATTAGTTCATTTACTTTCATTCCATATCCATTGCAGCCGGTAGTACAGCAGCATTCTGTTACTGACTACCGCATTATTTTTCTTCATTTCATCCATTTCATCATATTACCATTCCATTTGCATTTCACCGCTGCGCATCCGTGGGATCTCATTCCATTCATTTCCATTCCATGTTCAGTTCAGCCAAATGCAGATTTCTTTAACTTTCAATCATTCAGCAAAAGTTTCTATTGCAGCAGTTCACTGAGATGTACCACAACAGCTGACTTTAAGTTTTCTTGACTCCGAGCCCAATGGATTCAGGCTTGGATTCTTGCATACAACAAGCTGTATAACCCGTGAGCCGCCAAGAATGTTGGCATTTTTGCCACATTTATTGTTATTATTAATTATTAATGCTTAAATTGTTGGCCCAAAGCATTTTTGTGAGTTTCGAGGAGGTTTTTCCATTTTTCGAAGATTAAATGCTGCCCCGAATTAAATGCTTTGCGGATTTTCAATGCGATCAAGGTCGAAGAGCACCCAGGCCACCAAACTTAAATATTTTCTTGGTTCGAAACTACTGGTTGTGGATCATTTTAACGGTTTTTCATGCACATGTTTAAAAAACAAATTTAATGAAGGTGGTTCTTCGAAGCTGACATGTACATTGCATTCAATTTTGTGGGTCTCCAAGGCTGCAATTAAGGGGATCGTGTGCATAATTTCCAATGCATAATTGTAGATCACAAGGAAGTCGATTTCAAATATTTAATGTTGCAAAGAGGACGGCCCTCTATAAAAACCAATGTAAGATTCATTTGAAAGGGTGGTTGGAGAGTTCTCTGCTAGAAACTGGAATTGTATCTGTAGGAATAAAAGTATTGGCTTCATATTTTCAGCAACGATTGTATGAGTGATTTTCTTTTCTGTCAGGTTGCATTTCTTATAGTATTCGTATTTCTTAATGGTTGTTGTATTTAAATTTTGCATCTTGGATTTAAGTGTTGCCGTGAGAGTATGATTTTTGGAGTGTAATATTGGAGAGATTTGCTACATACAGTTGTGTGAGAATTGAGCTGACTTCTTATGTTACTTGTTGTTGTCGCATTTTTAAGTTTCCTGTTGTTATCTTCCGATCCCATCACTTCGGCCTGTGGCCATATTTCCCATTTCTTTCTGTAACCTTTTCAATTTCTTTCCAATAACCCTTATCTTAACCAAGTTTAGAATAGTAAAGGGAACCAACCCACTCTGGAGATTGGTCTGGAAGCCATTTCTTGCTTCCAGCCTTTCAATGTTGGCCGGGTCTAGGGTGCACTTGTAAAATCCTTTCCTATGGCAGATTTTGGACCAACAGGACCTTAAAGCTTTTTGATGATGGAACCTTAATACTTTCACTAATTTCTTTATACCCAGGACTTCTTGATTAGTTTTCTTTTTAATCTAAGACCTTAAAGGTTGTCGAGTTCTATTATTCATAACTTTCTCCTTAATATTTTCTAGGTATGTTTTCCAAATATGCCCTACCCTTTTGTAAAGGTTACACAAAGGAATGGGAGTTTTATCCTGAATCTCATGTTCCCATTCCTTGTAATCTAAAAATAGCCTAATATATTTAGGCAGTGTTTTAACCAGATTTACTTACACATAAAAATGGGTTATTATCATTTTGGTTTGAGATTTAGTAGCCAAAAAAAAAGCCATTATTTTTCCAATCACTTTAGCTATCTCGAGAATAGCACTATCATCAAAAAATTCCATTGAAAGCCTCGATAGAATCACCATAAGGGCATTGATTGAAGAGTGGTTGTGACTAGATTAAAAACTTGGATCCATTTTTGTAAAAATAACCCTCTCCTCCCAAAAAAACATGGGCCTCTCAATACAAAATTTTCCATATCCTACAAATTTACAAAGTTAAACAACAAAAAATTATTAGGCAAAGCCACCATTTCTTCCTGCCCTAGAAGTTTTCATTTATCTCAAACCCACTTCTTGTTAGAATAAATATTTATTCTATTAAGTTCTACTATGATAGACTTACTTGAGTTACCACTCTTCCATGAGTCAGGTGAACTCTCAGTTTAGGCTAGTTTAGATTTATTGAGTTGTAATCCAACGGCTCTCAATGATCAACTTTGCTATTTATATAAATTTGATCCCATGGAATAATCAATCAGTTCTACTCTTCTCTTCATAGTTCTTGTAATACTTTGCATGTCTATTCTTGGTAAATTCTAACATGGGACAAGAGCAGGATAGATTTTTCTAGCATTCTCTCTTGAAGTTTCTAGGAGTTGGTTCATTATATCTCTTGTAGACTACTCATTGCATTTTTTCAAGTCTACAAATTTTTATATATATAGTTCTTTCTAACTATATTTTTTTGAAATATATGTAAAAAGGATTTCTTCTTAATTTTATTGTCTTCTTCAAAGATCTGCAAAAAAAAAAAAAGGAAGAACTTCACTACTGTTTTAGTAAATTATAAAAAAAATGGCCAAAAATTGCTATCGCAATCTTGGCCTAAAATTATTTTTTAAACCTTTTTTTATCTGTGCCTTTTCATAAATCTCAGACCATTTTTTGAGGCCTTATTATTGAGACTGACGAATGCACCATCTACCATGAAGCCAAGATGTACACCATCTAGCATATACAGTCTCCATTGTTGAGACTTCCAAAGGCGCCATCATCCATGAAGTCAATTCGTACACGTTGGCCAACGACCACGTGTGTACTTCACCTTTATGAGAGAGTCTTACATAAAATTTGGTGGAAACTAAAATACTCATCGTTCATCACTTTCTTTTGCACATTTTTCCAAAATTAATACGTTGTGAATGTTGTTTCCTTCTCGGGATACGAAGTGTTTCACTTCAAGTAAATATTGGGTTTGATCGTGTTTACTACACTTGACATAGTTGGCACTCTCCTTTGTGAAAAAATCTGCAACTTAATTTCATTACACTCCAAAATTTTCCATTAATCTCAAATATTCTCTAAGATTTTATGGATATCGTATTCCTTTCATGATTTCCAAGCTAATGTCTACCTTTTTTATTTATAAGAAAACCTTCCTTTGCTTTCTTATTTCATTGTACGGATTGGAAATTATCTACTAGCGATTGGAGGCTTTAAGAGTGCAGAGAATATAACAAAGGATTGTGTTCCTTTATTTTATGTTTGGATATGTACATACTTGGTGTTGTTAGATGGATATTGAAGAACTGCATGCTAATGTGCTACGAAAACCAAAGTGCAGATAGTGACTTGAATTAAAATCTTGAAGGACTGTGTTGAAGTACTGTGTGCTGATATGCTATAGAGTGAAGACATCAAATTGCATTCAAAGTTGAAGACCTATGTTTCCTTAAGACTCCTCTAGGGATATAAAGTTGAGGGACTACGTTGAAGATAGCAACTTGCATTCAAAACTTGAAAGACAGCATTGAAGGACTGTGTGTTGATGTGCTTCACCAAATATTGGTCGCTCAACATTTTGTGTATCGAGGGGTGTAGCCACGTCAATAGACCTGAATCCATTCGAAATCTTGCATGTTGAAATAATCTCCACATCAAGAGATCACTGCATGATTTTTTAATCCATTGAAGTATGTAGGGAACAAAAGCTGCCATTTCAGAAGTCCGTTGATGGTTTACATAGACATTTATTTTAATGTCATTGTATTATCTTTTTAAATATCTTTTTTCAAATATTGTAAAATAACTACATGGTTTAAAGGCCCCTCTCACTATTTCTCTCCCTAATGTATAAAGGCAAGAGAGTGATGGGTCTCCTTGTAACATCTAAATGAAATATCTTTTTTGGGGGGTTTTTTTTGAGGTGCAACTTCTTGCACCTATTTTCAAGACTTCAATGGGGTTGTTAGTGTTGGTCCTTGCATCCTTTTTTGGTCCTTAATATTTTTTCACACATTCCTTTTTTGCTACATCCATTTAAGTAGGCAAATTTAGGAGGAAATTTTGGTGGTGGAGCCTAAATGTCAAACTTTTATTCCCATTTGGTATTGTTGCTTACATCTCAAATTCAGCATCTTCTAAATGTTCTACCTGCATAACTATTTTTTTAAAAACACATGAACATTTTTACACTCAAGCAAGAAAAACTTAAAATCTTTCCAAAGAACACATAAAATTTTTAAATAATCATCTATGTTCCATGTATCGGTCTTCTCATTAACTTATAGTTTCCCTCACGTAAGGGCGGGTAATTGAGAAGAATTGGTATAAATGTCTGACTAATTGTTATTGCTTCATATGCCTATGTTCCACATATCAATTCTCCTCATTTACTTATAGTTTCCCTCTCGTGAGGATGGGTAAATTGAATAAATTGGTATAAAGGTCAGGCTACTGCTGCCTTCAATAAATAGGTGTTTTTTCTAGAGATTCATTGTATTATCTAAAGAATTTCTTGAAGTTAAAGGAGGGGATTATTGGTTCACTTTAATTATTATTTGATAAAATGAATACAATTGATCCACTCACCCCTCATAACTATCACACATGGAAACCAAAAATATTAAATCTCATTTCTCAAAAAGGGCTCACACACTTGCTAGAAGAGAAGCAGCCTGAATTTGAAAAGGAATATGAAATATTTGTTCATAAAGGAAATATGTATGAAAAAATGGGTATTATAAGCACAAATATAAATTAAAGCTTATGGTTTCACATTTCATAATGTAAAACTCCATTTTAGAGTTGGAAAAAACTAAAAAACTTGTTTGGAAAAGTGGATCAAATAAGGTTAATGCAGCTAGAGGCAGAATTAACAGCATTATCTCCTGAAGACTTTAGCAATATTGTTGAATTTCTCACCAAATTTAAATAAATCCTCACTCAATTCAAAGGTAGTGGAAAGAATAAAATATAAGAAGAATGCATCTATCTAATTCTTTCTAAATTAAATGATGTATTTCAAATTTTTGCAACCACTTTTTAATCTACAAAATATGTTCTTGGTACAAGTTTTAAAATGTCCTCTTTAGAGTATTTTTGTGATAGGCTAACTAGAGAGGAAACAAAACTTGAAAAATATGAGATCTCTCCCTCTTACTCAAAATTCTTAGTATCATCACCCAGGTGTTGTAGGTGAGTTGGAGAGGAGAGGGCAATCCTCCAAGGGAGGTCCCAGGTTCGAATCTCCACCCTACCAAAAATCTGAATTGAGTACCCAAAATCCAATTGATAATGTTGGTGTGGGTAGGGCTGGGTGCGACTCCCAGGTGACTTTGATGGTGTAGAACCCCCTGTTCGTGGTATCTCAAACCAAGGTGGCCCCACAAGGGGTTTTTTTTTTTTAAAGCCTTAGTAGCATCCACCTCCACTAAAGAAAAATTCAAAAAGAAAAAAAGAAGTCTTATAACTTGTACACATTGCAAAAAGGATGGTCATTCTATGAATAAATTTTGGAAAAGACTACAACAACTAGAGGCAGCAATGAAGGATCATAATATAGATATTAATAATCTGATAGGAAAAGCTTTAAATGTTCAAGGCAAAGCTATAAAATCTTCATCAAAATACTGGGTTCTAGATTCAGGAGAAACTCATCACATTACCTCCTCAGATGAGTCATTCACTTCAATCTCCTCAAGTTCAACATGTAGCATAGAATTTGGTGACTCACCCTTTATCCCAATCAAAGGAAAAGGTAACATATCCATTGAAGGTGGCTATATCAATAATTTTCTCTATGTCCCAAACATAGCTACAAATCTCCTCTCCATCTATCAGATTTGTACTTATAAAAAGGGCAAAACAGTTCTTTTCTCACCAATAGGAGTTGAGATAAGAGACTTTCAAGAACCAAAATATCTCATAGAAAAAGGAGATATTGATCATAACACTCACCTATTTCACTTCAAGGGATTCAAAAATTTAGAAGGGACCTCATGTTTTGTTGCACATGGAGATCTTGAAAGCAAAATTTGGCATGAAAGGTTTGGGTATCTCAGTTGTAACTATCTAAAGGAGTTAAACACTCATGAAATGGTAACAGGGTTTCCAAAAGTCTCTTCTATTGATAGAGTATGTCCTAGATGTGCTATTGGAAATCAACATCAAGATCCCTTCCACCTAAATGTTTCTCAAAGAGCCTCATCCTCTCTATAGTTAATCCATAGTGACTTGATGGTCTTCCTAGAACCTTCTTTCAAAGGAGAAAAATATGCCTTAACCTTCATTGATGATTTTTCCAAAATAACTTGGGTCTACTTTCTAAAATACAAAAGTGATGTTCTATCCCAATTCAAAATATTCAAAGCCTTAGTTGAAAATCAAGCGACTTGCAAAATCAAGCAAATTCATACAGATAATTGGGGGAATACTTCAATAATGAGTTCTGAAATTTTCTCTCAACTCATGTCATAATTCATCAACATTCAGTCTTCCATCATATAAAGCAAAATGGCATTGCAAAAAGGAAAAAGATAACTTTAAAGGAAATGGCAAAATGCATGCTCCACTCAAGAGATCTTCCAATAGTTTTTTGGGCTAAAGTAATTAATTGTGCGAACTATATTCAAAATCGCACTCCTCATAAAAATCTTGGCCATTTTACTCCCGAGGAAGCATGGACTGGGTCAAAACCTGATGTCTCTTTCTTAAAAAAAATTGGGTGTACTACTTGGGCACATATCCCAAAGAAGAAAAGGAAGGCTCTAGATAAGAAAAGCAAGCAACTCATCTTTGTTGGTTATTGTGAGGAAATGAAAGCATATAGGCTCCTTGATCCCACAACTCATGAGGTCTTTTTCACATAAATGTTCAATTTGATGAAACATTCCCTCATAAAGATCCTCAACCATCCTCTTCCAACAGTAATTCTATTGATCCATATTCAATATTAGAGCCTCAATATAATGATGATCCCATTCTAGAGATAAATGACCAAACTAAGGATCCTATACTTTAAACTCTGACTCAAAGTCCTACCACATCAGTTACTCCTTCCACAATGCCAAAATGGACTTGAACCATAGTTGAAGAAGTAACTCCTTACATCCAAAATCTCCCATAATCCATATTAGGCAACTCCATAGGTTCTGGTCTTCTCTGTCAGTCCATTTCCACACATCCTCAATTTTTCAAAGAAGCAACTAGTATAAAATAATAGGATGATGCCATGGAAAATGAATTTTCTTTCTTAATAAAAAATAAAACTTGGGATTTAGTCCCTCTACCTAAAGGAAGGAATTTGGTTCATTGTAAATGTATCTAAAGAACTAAGTATGGACCTGATGGAGAAATTTACAAACACAAAGCTCACTTGGTAGCTAAAGGTTTCTCACAAATTGAAGGTATTGATTACTCTAAAACCTTTGCACCAGTTGCAAAAATAGATTCTATTAGGTTGGTACTTGCACTTGCTGCTTCCCAAAAAAGGCATGTATTTTAGATGGATGTTAAAAGTGCTTTCTTACATGGTGACTTAAAATAAGAAATATTCATGGAAAAATCTAATGGATTCACTCAATATTCCTCCCTTTTTTGTAGACTAAGAAAATCTCTCTACGGTCTCAAACAAGCTCCTAAAGCTTGGTATGAAAAAATTGACTCCTTCCTTATTTCCTTAGGATTTTCTCATTGTGAGTCTGATGCCACAGTCTATATTTGGAGATATGAAGAAAAAATCACCATACTTGTGTTGAGCAAGGTGCAGCAACAGTATTGTCATTGTTGTCAACACAGTCAGACAGATCGGTTGATGCAGTGGATAGGAGTTAAGAGGTTCTTCAAAGTATGTACAGTGATTTTTTAAAAGATCGAAGTGGCCCATATGCTAAAAATCAAAAGAAAATCACAAGAAAGAAAAACTATCGTGATATCGCGACATGTTGAGCAAGAAAGAAAAACTGTCATGATATCGCGACATGTTGAGCAAGAAAGAAAAATTGTCATGATATTGTGACATGTTGAGAAGAAAGAAAAACTATCACGATTTCATGACATGTTCGAAGAGAAAGCGCAAGCAATAAAAACTGTCGTGATTTCACGACATGTTCGAAAAGAAAGTGCAAGCAAGAAAAACTATCGTGATTTTGTGATATGTTCGAAGAGAAAGCGCAAGCAAGAAAAACTATCACGATTTCGTGACATGTTCGAAGAGTAAAATGCAAGTAGAAAAAGTGTCACGATTTTGTGACATATTGCAAGAGATATTATACAGAAGAAAAAGTGTCGCAATTTTGCGACATATTGCAAGAGAGAGTCCAAAAAAAAAAGTGTCTCAATTTCGCAACATATTGCAAGAGAGATTGTACGAAAGAAAAAGTGTCATGATATCGCGACATATTGCAAGAGAGAGAGAGTCCGAAAGAAAAAGTGTCATGATTTTGCAACATATTGCAAGAGAGATTGTACGGAAGAAAAAGTGTCGCGATATCGTGACATATTGCAAGAGAGAGAGTCCAAAAGAAAAAGTGTCACGATTTCGTGACATATTGCAAGAGAGATTGTATGGAAGAAAAAGTGTCGCGATATCGTGACATATTGCAAGAGAGAGAGTCCGAGAGAAAAAGTGTCGCGATATCGCGACATGTCGCATTTTGTGACCCGAAGGCAAGAGAAAGAACAAAGGAGAAAAAGTGTCATGATATCGCGACATATCGCATTTTCACGACTAAAGGAGGAGAGAGAAAGTAAGAAGGCAGAAGTGTCACGATATCGCAACAAAAGTAAAGAGGAAGAGTACGAAGGTGAAAGTGTCGTGATATCACGACATGTGTTTTCGTGGGTACAAGCCAAGAAAAGAAGCAAGGAGGTGAAAGTGTCACGATATCGTGAAATGTGTTTTCATGGGTGAAATCTAAGAAGAGGACAAAGAGGCAAAAGTGTCACGATTTCATGACAGGTCACTTTGGCATGAGCTAAGAAGAGAACCTAGCTAAAATAAGATATGTGACAGTTAACTGAAGTTATACGGCAGTTATAGGGGCCCTTGCAGAAGAAAATCATGCAACTAAAATAAGAAGAGTTAACTAAAGTCAGTACGATCATTACAGGTGTAGTTATAGAGAAAAATCATGCATCTAAAATAAGAATAGTGAACTGAAGTCAGAACGATAGTTGCAGGGCCAGTTACGAAGTGAAATCATCGAGCGATGGTTAAACTGAAAGTCATCAGTCAAAGACCAAACAAAGAGTCGTAACTATTAATAGGTTGTATGAGAGAATACTATGTGATAAAGGAGTTACATATATAATTTTCTATTAATAAGTTGTATGCAAAAATATGGAAGTTAAAAATAGATTCAGAAATTTATTATAAAAGGAGGTCTACGTGGAGAATTACGTGAGCTGAAAAAAAGTGAAAGTGCTACAAAAACTGGGTTGGAAGAGTGTCATAAGAGAGTGTTAAGCAGAGCCGTGAGAGCCATAAGAGTGCAGTAAGAAGTGCATCAAGAGGGTTGTAAGATGGCCATAAAAGTGTAGTAAGCAGAGCCTTAAGTGTGTGTGGTGTTTTGGTGAATAGCGAGAGAGGTTGGGTTAGCAATAGACCAGTCAGGGTCTTGTATAAGCAAAGGCATTTTTATGTCAATCTTATAGTTTCAAAATTGTAGTCCAAGTTGGTGCTTGGAATTAGGGGTTGGTGCTCCTTTCTGTTGGTGCGAGATAAATTAGGGGTTGGTGCTCCTTCTAGTGGGTCTTGGTAAATTGATTGTAAAATTGGTATTTTGCAAAGGCTGGATTTGGATGGGAATCCAAGTAGTCATTTTTGAGGAGTAGCCAAATTGGTGAACCTTATTACATCGTGTGTTGTGGAATGCTCTCTTGTTATACTTGTTTTATTTGATTTTATATTTTCATTATTTCAACGTTAAGAGTTATATATTTGAATTTAAATAGCTACACTGATTCACCCCCCCCTCTCAGTGTCATTGTGAGACTAACAATTGGTATCAGAGCCAAGTTTTTGAACAAGCTTAATCGGTTAAGGTGATCTTGGAAGTGAGACAATGGCAGGTGGTGAAGGATTATCATCAAAAAAAGCACCATTGTTTGATGAAACTAATTACGCATTTTGTAGACTCAAGATACAGACATATCTGTGTGCTTTGGGATACGACATTTGGGAGTCAGTCGATAGTGGATACACAATACCCACCACTTCTCCAACCGATGCTGTCGGTAAGAAACTATTTGAGAATAAATCTAAAGCAAAGAATGCTATCATGTGTGGTTTAGTGGACAGTGAACTGATAAAGATTATGAGTTGTAAAACAAAAAAAGACATGTGGGACAAACTAAGGAGCATTCATGAAGGAGATGGCAAGATCAAGGAGGCCAAGTTACAAACGCATCGAGCTCAGTTCGAAGCATTAAATATGAATGACGATGAGAACATAGAGGCATACATGCTGAGAGTTAATGGAATCATTAATGCGATTAGAGGACTCAGCGAGGAAATGGAAGATGTTGTCATCATGAAAAAGGTACTAAGATCTCTTCCCCAAATATTTGATTCTAAAGTTTTAGCAATAGAAGAAGCTAAAGATCTAAATACTTTTAGTATGGATGAGATGCATGGTTCTTTGATTGCATATGAGATGAGAATAGAAAAAACTAAACCCACAGATAGAGAAGCTGCTTTTAAAGCACATAAAAATATAAAAGCACAACAAGAATCTGAAGAAGAAGAGACATCAAATGAAATGGAAGCAAAATTTGTTCGGAAACTAATAAGGGGAAAAGGAAAATACATAATAAAGCTACCATTTAAGTGTTTCAACTATGGAGGTGTTGGGCACTTTGCAGCTAAATGTCCACTTAATGATAAAAACAAAAGTGATGAAGGTTCACACCAAGAAAGAAGTGACTAGAAGAAGAAACCAAATTTTAGAAAAGGTAACTTCAAGAAGAAAAGTTTCATATCCAAGAATGTCAGTCCTTCAAAAAATATCTTCGGTGAGGATTCTGAAGAAGAAATGGGTGAAGCTCTTTTCATGGCATTCGAAGAAGAAAAAATAGAAGAAAAACATGAATGTAATAAAAAACTTGAGGCTGAGGCTAAAGTAGATCTGGAAGGTGAGTTGGTCACTGCACTTAAAGAGCTGAGTATAGAAAGAAAAAAGAATAAGAAAATTTCAAGAAAGCTTGAGGATGACAATGAAATCATAACCAGATTAAAAGTACAGATAGATAAATTTAAGAAAATATCTGAAGATATCGAAGTATAATTAACCGTGAAAATAGATGAGTGCAACAAGCTAGAAGAAGAGATTGTTGGTTTAAGGATGCAGCTAGAAGAGATGAATCGAAAAATGAGTTGTTATCACAAACTTGAAGAAATTTCTGTGAAGCTAGATAAGATTATAAATAACCAAAGGACTACAGGCATCAAATTTGGTTTAGGCTTCGTCGAAGGAGAATCATCAAATGGATCAAAGGCCATAACTGTAGAACCCATAAAGAATGAAGATAAGATCAAGGTTGATCAAAAAAAAATGAATCATGCTAAATAAATCAATAATGTCAGGCACAAGAGGAGTATTGACAATGATGGATTCACCAATGTCACTCATCAAAGGAGAAGAAGATTTATGGTTCCCACTACAAAATGTCAAATACCATCACCCAGGTTCACTCATTCCTTTTCTGGTTATTATTTTAAATGCAATGGTTATGGACATAAGATTTCAGATTGCAAGTATAATGTAGGACAAAGGAACTTTACCGATGAGAAATGTTTTTTCACCATTGATGGATTATGCAGTAGAATGTTATAATTGTCATAATTTTGGGCACATTGCAAGAAATTATCGAAGTACATTTGCAGCAAATAAACATCAGGGAAGAAAATTTCAACCAAATGGTTTGGGACAAAATAGAAAATTTCTCGAAAAACATGCACAGGCTACTGACAAAGAAAAGTCAAAACAAGTGACCAAAACTATAATCAAACCAGAGTGGAAGGAAAAGGAGCAACCCAAGGAAGAAAAGGAATCCTTGATCGTACAGATAGCATTTAAAGCATAGAATAAATCTGCACCATGGATACTTGATAGTGGATGCTCCAGTCATATGACAGGTGACAAACAAAAATTTGAGAAGTTACAAAAATATGAAGGTGGTTCCAGTAAAATTTGGAAATAATGATGGAGCTAAGATAGTTGGCAAAGGATCAGTGAAGATCAGTGATGGAAAAATAAAGTCAAAAGAAGTCTTGTTTGTGATTGTTCTGAAGCATAACTTGTTAAGTGTAAGTCAGATTTGTGACAGAGGTCATGAAGTAATTTTCAAGAAGCAGGGTTGTGAAGTCATAATAAAAAACTATGGAAAGTTGATAGCAACTGGATAAAGGACATATGGCAACCTGTATACTCTCTCAGAGACTTCAGAAGAAGTGTGCTTGATTGGACAGGAAGAAGAAAATTGGTTGTGGCATAAGAGGCTCGGTCATATCAGTTTTGACAATCTAGTAAAAATCAGCTCAAAAAGGGCAATGAGAGATATTCCCACCATTGGCAAACCATTAAATAGCATTTGTGCTTCATGCCAAAATGGGAAGCAAACTAGAGCCACATTTAAAACAAAAGAGTACTTCACAAGCAAACCTTTAGAACTAATACATACTGATTTATGTGGACCCATGAGAACACAAAGCATAAATGGTGACAAATACTTTATGTTGTGCATAGATGACTATTCTAGGATGACATGGGTACTATTTTTTAAGCTTAAATCAGATGCCTTTGAGATGTTCAAGATTTTCAAAAAACAAGTTGAGAATTAAACAGGAAAAAGGATTAAATGTTTAATATCAGATAGAGGAGGAGAGTTCATTTCATAGGAGTTTACAAAGTACTATGAAAAATATGGGATTAGGAGACAGTTTTTAGTAGCAAGGACACCTCAGCAGAAGGGTGTGGTAGAAAGAAAGAACAAGACAGTGCAAGAAACGGCACGGACTATGTTGACTGAGAGCAAAATAGTAGATAAATTTTGGAAAGAGGCAGTCCATACTACAGTATACATCCAAAATAGGTGCATGTTGAGGATGCATGAAATAAAAACCTCGTATGAGTTGTGGTTTGGTAAAAATGCAATAGCAAGATACTTTAAAGTTTTTGGCAGCAAGTGTTACATCAAAAGAACTGAATATAATCTTGTTAAGTTTGAAGATAGAGCTGATGAAGGTATTTTTCTTGGCTATTCGACAAAAAGCAAAGCCTACACATGCTACAACAAGAGGCTAAAGAAAATTGTGGAGAGTGTCGATGTTAAAGTTGATGAAGGTAGGGAACAAGAAATAAGCTATGAAAAAAACTACCCAATTTATGAAGAGGTTATTGAAGAAGATGAGGAAAAGAAAACAAAAAAGAAACATAAAATTGACTCAGATGATTTAAGTAGTGATTCAGTAGAGGAAGAAAACAAGAAATTCAAAACAGCCAGCTGGAAAAAAAATCATCTTAGAGAGCAAATCATTGGAGACCCCATAGTTGGTGTTCAGAAAAGAAGAAGAGTAGTAACTACTCTCTATTATCCAGCATGGAGCCCAAAAATGTTGCTGAAGAAAGCAAATATGAAATTTGGATGACGGTAATAAATGAAGAATTAGATCAGATTGAGAAAAACAAAACCTGGGATTTAGTACCAAGACCTACAAATAAAAATATAATCAATACTAAATGGATTTTTCGAAACAAATTGAATGAAGATGGATAGGTAGTCAGGAATAAAGAAAGATTGGTCTATAAAGGCTATGCACAAGTTGAAGTTATTGACTTTGATGAAACCTTTGCACCAGTGGCTAGACTAGAGGCAATTAAAATGTTTCTGGCTTTAGCAATTCACAAGAATTTCAAAGTTTATCAAATGGACGTGAAATCAAAATTTTTGAATGGAAAACTTGAAGAAGAGGTCTATATTGAGCAGCCAGATGGTTTCCAACTCGGTGATAATCCCAACTTCATCTTCAAGTTGAAGAAAACATTGTATGGCTTGAAATAGGCACCCAGAGCATGGTATGCAAGGCTAGACAACTATCTTACTCAACAAGGGTTCAAAAAAGGTATGGTGGATAGCAATTTGTATGTCAAAATAGAGAATGGCCATCTCATTGTCCTTGTTGTATACGTAGATGATATCATTTTTGGCAGCAGCAATGATGAATCGTGTAAATATTTAGCAAATAAGATGCAAAAAGAATTTGAAATGTCAATGATTGGTGAACTTTTGTATTTCCTCATACTACAAGTTAATCAAAATGAGAAGGGCATATTTATTTCTCAAGTTAAATATGTGAAAGAGATGCTAAAAAAGTTCACAATGGAGGATTGTAAGCCTGTTAGCACTCCCATGATGATAGGTTGCAAGTTGAGCAAGGATGACAAATCTCGAGATGTTGATCAAACCATGTACAGATCAATGATTGGGAGCCTACTGTATTTGACAGCTACCAAACCAAATATATTACAGGTAGTTTGCATGGTAGCACAATTTTAGGCTAGTCCCAAGGAGACTCATGTGACAGCAGTGAAGATGATTCTTCTATATTTGAAGGGTACTGTGGAGTATGGGTTATGATATCTGAAAGGTAAGGACTTCACCATTATTACGTATTCAGATGTAGATTGGGCAGGATGTGTCGATGACAGAAAGAGTACTAGTGGAGGTGCATTCTATCTTGGAGACAGGTTGGTCACATGGCACAGTAAGAAACAAGAGTCGGTCTCCTTATCCACATCAGAAGCAGAATATATTGTAGCAACTACGTGTTGTATGCAGGTCTTATGGATGAAACAAACCCTAAAATATCTTGGCATTAACTTTAGTGAGCCAATTTTAGTTAAGTGTGATAACATCAGTACCATTAACATCTCAAAGAATCTGGTTATGCATTCTCACACAAAACATATTGCTATTCGATATCACTTTCTGAAAGAGAAAGTTGCAAAAGGTGCGGTTAAGTTGGATTTTGTCCCAACTATAGAGCAAGTAGCGGATATCTTCACAAAACCGCTACCCAAGGAAATTTTTGAGTACCTTCGTAATAAATTGGGAGTGGTCACGCTTCCCAAGAATTGACTAGCTATCGGGACCACATTCTCAGGGGGAGCATTTATATATTTGATTATTTTTTTGCTCATGTTTGTAATTTTTGCTAACTATAATAATTTTTTCCTGAGAATGTTGTGCATGGACTCAGGGGGAGTCTGCAGTAGCCCTTTGGTATTATTTTCAAAGGGGGAGAAGAATTACAGGAAATTGCATGTGTGTTGCCAACAATTCCAAAGGGGGAGATTGTTGAGCAAGGTGCAGCAACAGTATTATCATTGTTTTCAACACAGGCAGACAGATTAGTTGATGTAGTGGACAGGAGTTAAGAGGTTCTTTAGAGTATGTACAGTGATTTTTCAAGAGATCGAAGTGGCCCATATGCTAAAAATCTGTGATATCGCGACATGTTGGGCAAGAAAGAAAAACTTTCGCAATATCGCGACATGTTGAGAAGAAATAAAAACTATCACGATTTCGTGACATGTTCGAAGAGAAAGCGCAAGCAAGAAAAACTGTCACGATTTCGTGACATGTTCGAAAAGAAAGCGCAAGCAAGAAAAACTATCACGATTTCGTGACATGTTCGAAGAGAAAGCGCAAGCAAGAAAAATTGTCATGATTTCACGACATGTTCGAAGAGTAAAAGGCAAGTAGAAAAAGTGTCGCGATTTCGTGACATATTGCAAGAGAGATTGTATGAAAGAAAAAGTGTCGTGATTTTGCGACATATTGCAAGAGAGAGAGTCCAAAAGAAAAAGTGTCACGATTTCGTGACATATTGCAAGAGAGATTGTACGAAAGAAAAAGTGTCATGATATCATGACATATTGCAAGAGAGAGAGTCCGAAAGAAAAAGTGTCATGATTTCGTGACATATTGCAAGAGATATTGTACGAAAGAAAAAGTGTCGCAATATCGCAACATATTGCAAGAGAGAGTTCGAAATAAAAAGTGTCACGATTTCGTGACATATTGCAAGAGATATTGTACGGAAGAAAAAGTGTTGCGATATCGTGACATATTGCAAAAGAGAGAGTCCGAGATAAAAAGTGTCGTGATATCATGACATGTCGCATTTTCATAACCCGAAGGCAAGAGAAAGAACAAAGGAGAAAAAGTTTCGCGATTTCGTGACATGTCGCATTTTCGCAACTAAAGGAGGAGAGATAAAGTAAGAAGGCATAAGTGTCGCGATATCGCGACAAAAGTAAAGAGGAAGAGTATAGAGGCGAAAGTGTCACAATATCATGACATGTGTTTTTGTGGGTACAAGCCAAGAAAAGAAGCAAGGAGGCGAAAGTGTCACGATATCGCGACATGTGTTTTCATGGGCGAAATCCGAGAAGAGGACAAAGAGGCAAAAGTGTCGTGATTTCACGACAGGTCGCTTTGGCGTGAGCTAAGAAGAGAACCCAGCCGAAATAAGATATGTGATAGTTAACTAAAGTTATACAACAGTTACAGGGGCCGTTGTAGAAGAAAATCATGCAGCTAAAATAAGAAGAGTTAACTGAAGTCGGTATGACCATTACAGGTGCAGTTACAGAGAAAAATCATGTAGCTAAAATAAGAATAGTGAACTAAAGTCAGAACAACAGTTACAGGGCCAGTTACGGAGTGAAATCATCGAGCGACGGTTAAACTGAAAGTCATCAGTCGAAGACCAAACAAAAAGCCGTAACTATTAATAGGCTGCATGAGAGAATACTGTGTGATAAAGGAGTTACATGTAGAAGTTTCTATTAATAATTTGCATGCAAAAAAATGGAAGTTAAAAATAGAGTCAGAACTTTGTTATAAAAGGAGGTCTGCGTGGAGAATTACGTGAGCTGAAAAAGAGTGAAAGTGCTGCAAAAAGAGGGTTGGAAGAGTGACGTAAGAGAGCGTTAAGCAGAGTCATGAGAGCCGTAAGAGTGCAGTAAGAAGCACAAAAAGAGGGTTTTAATAGGGCCATAAAAGTGCAGTAAGCAGAGCCTTAAGTGTGTGTGGTGTTTTGGTGAATAGCGAGAGAGGTTGGGTTAGCAATAGACCAGTCAGGATCTTGTATAAGCGAAGGCATTTTTTATGTCAATCTTATAGTTTCAAAATTGTAGTCCAAGTTGGTGCTTGGAATTAGGGGTTGGTGCTCCTTTCTATTGGTGCAGATAAATTAGGGGTTGGTGCTCCTTCCAGTGGGTGCTGGTAAATTGATTGTAAAATTGGTATTTTGTAAAGGCTGGATTTGGACGGGAATCCAAGTAGTCATTTTTGAGGAGTAGCCAAATTAGCGAACCTCGTTACATCGTGTGTTGTGGAATGCTCTCTTGTTATACTTGCTTTATCTGATTTTATATTTTCATTGTTTCGGTGTTAAGAGTTGTAGATTTGAATTTAAATAGCTACACTGATTCACCTCCCCCCCTCTCAGTGTCATTGTGAGACTAACAATTTGTTCTCTATGTTGATGATCTACTTCTCACTGGTAGTGACATTTATCACATCCAGACTATCAAAGACTCCCTTTCTGATAAATTTGAGATTGTTGATCTAGGTTTAGCACATTATTTCCTTGGCATTCAAATAACTCAAATAACTGCAGGAATTTTATTGTCTCAATAGAAATATACTATAGACCTTCTTCAGTGGTTTAAGATGATTGATTGTAAGCCTTCTTCCACACATTTTCAGTCTGGAGTCACTCTAAGTACTTCCAACAAGACCCCTCTATGTGATGCTACTCTCTACATACAACTTGTGGGAAGTCTATTATACCTACCTCATACTCGCCCAAATATTTCATATGATGTTAGCTTAGTATCTATATTCTCACATCAACCTCATTTCATCCATTGGCTAGCAGCAAAGAGGATTCTCTACTACTTGTAAGGAACTACTCACTTTGGGCTCTTATATGAGGGCAGATCCAAGAAAATCATTGGTTAGACAGACTCTGATTGGGTAGGTTCAGTAGAATATAGATGTTCAACTTTTGGATTTTTTTTGTCTTGGTTCTTCACCTATTGCTTGGTCATGCAAAAACAATAAGTATTAGCATTATCATCTATAGAGGTAGAATACAGGGCAACAATTTTTGCCAGTCATGAAGCTCTTTGGCTTCATCAAATACTAAGAGAATTTGGTTTTTTCCATGATAAAATTTGATGTGATAATCAGAGTATAATTCATATTGCCCATAATCCAGTTGATCATCAATTCATCAAACACATTAAAATTCACATGTATTTCATTCAACAGCATATTCAGAGAGGGGATATCCACTTGGACTACATTCCCACAAAAAATCAAATTGCAAACATATTCACGAAATCCTTTCCTTCTTCGTGTTACATTCAGTTGCGAGAGAAACTTGGGGTTAGGAAGATGAATTAGAAGGGTGCACAGAGGTTTTCACCTCTCCCTTATTCTTATTATTATTCTTGGAAGATGGTTTTTCCCATGTGGTTTTTCACCGCCTATCTTATATAAAAGTATATTGTACATGAGTACCTCATTAGGGCCAATTGCCGAGACTCGTTCCTTTTTTTTGGTTGTTCAATAGAGGACAATCTTCCCAATCTGAATACATGCCTTTTCTTTTTCTTCTTTTCTTTTTTGGAATATGGTTTTTTCCATGTGTTTTTTTACCATCTCTTCAATAAGAATCATTGTACATGAGTACCTCATTAGGCCTTGTTGTCAGGACTCATCTTCTGTTGTTACATTCACCCCTAGTATCACTTAAGGGGGGGTGTTAGAATAAATATTTATTCTTTTAAGTTCTACTAGGATAGACTTACTTGAGTTACCACTCTTCCATGAGTCAGGTGAACTCTCAGTTTAGACTAGTTCATATTTGTTGAGTTGTTGTAATCCAACGACTCTCAATGATCAACTTCGTTATTTATACAAAGTTGATCCCATGGAATAATCAATCAGTTCTACTTTTCTCTTCATAGTTTTTGTAATGCTTTTCATGTCTATTCTTGGGAAATTCGAACACTTCCTTATTGTATCTCTAGATTTAGTCTTATTGCCCAAAACTTTCTCAACCAAAGAATGTTTCCATTCTGAATCACTTTGTCAACCAAACTTTTTGGGACCTTAAGAGTAAAACCCTTTTCATCGCAATCCAAAGATAAAACAAATCACTCTACTTGAGAATTTTGACCTCTCTTCAAAAATTGCACCCAAGAAGTGCCTTCCTTTGACCTTTCTATTATTTTTGAATTCAAATCTACTACTCCTAGATCCCAAGGGTTAGAATCTCTCCTATTTGTATCCTTAAGTAATTCTACCACGACAAAACTCTTTTCTATCACCATTCCTACTCCTATCCCTGTCTCTTCTTTCTCCTGACGTTCTTTAATTTCGATGATTTTCCAAAAATAATATTATATGCATTCATGGTAAGAATTTAAATTATTGATGCACTC
Source organism: Wollemia nobilis (assembly GCA_028583015.1). Classification (NCBI taxonomy): domain Eukaryota; kingdom Viridiplantae; phylum Streptophyta; class Pinopsida; order Araucariales; family Araucariaceae; genus Wollemia; species Wollemia nobilis. The sequence continues at coordinate 3,422,685 of JAQPPZ010016829.1, read as the reverse complement.
TAGATGAACCCGCTACTCTTATGCCATGACTTAATAACTATCTAATTCTCTATTAGTGTTGGATAATACTACACTATTTGGTACATGCTAATGTATCTCCTTAGTACAACCTTGTAAATATTATATTAGGGTTGTGTCCTAGATTAGAGCTTGAGTAAATATTTTATGTAGTGTAATAATGTGCAGGAAATGCACAAGTGTCATGTAAATAAGTGTGCAAGTGTTATGTATATAAATATGCACAAGTGTCTCATATGTAAGTGTGCGCGTGTTCTTATATTAGGATGTGTTGTGTGAAGAGTCATATCCAAGTGTGCATACAAGATAGAGTCATGTGTATGCAAGTGTCAAGTATAGAAGCCAAGAGTCATGAGACTTGGCATAAGGAAAGGAAGAGTCAAGTAACCAAAGAGTCATCCTACAATGGCTATATATTACTCCATAGAGAGGCATAGAGATATATTGCCTACATAGCTTACATAGCCTTCATAGCCTACATAGTGAGTATTGTGATTATCATTGTATGAGAGTTTTATGATACATTTGTAACAGAAAGAGGAGTAATACAAATTGCATACATTTGAGCAACTAATATTGTAAGTCTTGTTATATTGTATGATTCAAGCTATTACATTCATATTTCAGCTTATTAATAAAAAAAAATTGATATATTATTAGCCTTGATATTTACATATTAGTTGTCTCATATTATCTTTGTTACATTATTATTTTGATCATATTATATTGTGGCTATCATATATTTGATCTTATGATAATTATCCTATGAGATTTACATTTATATTAAGGCTTCAAAAGCCATCAATTAGTAAACTCATATTCCAATATTAGATAAGTAGTTCAATTAAAAAAAAAACTCAAGACATAATTCATAACATCCTGACTAATATACATATATATAAGAGCATATTTTCTAGTTTCCTTGAATTTATAATTAAAATTTAGTAATGAATCTAGAGCCAACATTTGTCCTTGATATCCACTTGCTATCTAGACTAGATGCATCTTCTTTGTTTTAAATGATCATATTGACCCTTGGAGATCAATTCAAGCATAAATTCAAGTTTATGTTACTTTCTAATTCTATGTTACTCATGTTGAAATGTTGTTTTTACTTTAATTTTTCCATGTACAAGTGGGGAGCTAGTTTCAAATATATCATTGAAATTATCATTAAATTTTATTCTAACATAAGATTCTAGTCATAAGTAAAAACAAAACAATATGATTTCAAATATAATATAGCTATCAATAATTGATTTTATGCTTTATGATTGTATCCTTAAGTTTTCTTTGCTAAGTTTAACAATAGAATAGTCTTCCAATGCCACCTATGATAATCAATGCTTTTACATGTACACAAGTATAGTCTATCAATGCTAAGTATGCAAATTCATAGTATTACATGTACACGAGTGCATTATTTCAATATCAAGTATGCCAATCAGCAATATTACATGTACCAATATTAAACGCAATATAATATTTAATCTATGAATAAGGAAGAACAACTTAAAAAAATCCTTCATAAAACTTTTAACATCACATTTTTTAAATCCATTCCATTATTGTATAAAAAATACCTTTAATTATCAAAAAATAATTTCTACATAAGTATGTTGCAAATATAAAAATTTATAATTTATTATAATTATTCATTGCTAGTTCATTCCCAAAACCTACTAACGTCTCAAACAGAAATTTTGGGAACAAATCAAAGGATGTTTTTTGCATATATAGTGGGGACATAAACAATGCAAATGGAGGTCTCACTCTTTCCAATTTGAGTGATCCCTGCTGCATGTGGAAAGATCATTGGCACCAAAAGATTTTTAGAGATGTTTATTTGAAGATTTGCAAGATTTGATCCAAGATCGAGACAAGAAATCTGATAATGCTAGGAATCATAATTTTTCAAAAATATAGAAGTATTGGAACCATCACTGAATGTGATAGGGTGGGAAAAACTTTTTGCATAAAAATCAATTCAGAAAATTACTCTTTTCTTCCCAAAATTCTCAGACTTTGGGAGGAGCTAAGAAGAATTCAAAAGTTTCTAGCAAAAAGGTGGACAAATAGAAGGAGGCCATGGGCAGTCCTGATCAGTAGATTGTTGCTCGGATGTTCCTGCTCTTTGTTTTGGGTAGTGCCCAAGGGGCTTCTTTGTTTTTCTTGAGTTTGGATTTCATCTTGTAGTCTTGAAGGATGGGTCCTTTTCTCTATGTTTGTTGTAGTGTTTTATGTCGATGTAATAGGTGAAGATTTACCTACTTTTCTAAGGGTTTTGTATACTTCCTCTTGGGCTTAGGCTAATGCCTATTGTTCCTTGTTGATGTAAAAGGTATTTGGGAGCATTCATATTTCCCGATATAATATAATATCAATTAACTTACCAAAAAAATTTATTTATTGCAATACATTCAAATATTTCCATTTTTCAATTTCATATTGTTTAACAATTTCCAAATCTGTTTTTCATAATACAATGTGTTCCTTTACATAACCTCCTTTTTATTTGAGCTATAGCTCATAGTATAAAATGCATCATTTGGGTGCTTTACCATCCAACCAAGTGATATTTTATTATTGTCTTTGTCTTAGCTTAACACTTGAAGCTTTGAACCTTCATGAAGGAACAAACACATAGAACCACCTAGCTATAGAGATCATGTGTGAAAATTTCTCTATGCATATTCCTTGATTTCATGAATATATACTCATAATAATACTATATTTCCAATGCAATTATAAGTTGGACTTCAAGGAATGCAACTATTATGCATATATTTCCCACTTTTATGGTGTACTAGTTTATCTGCCAAGCCATGGTTATCTGCCAACCAATTTTCTCTGTCTCCTAAGTTCTCTCATGATTTACAACCAAATCATGTTATATTCATAATGTGTATACATTCTCTGCTTTTAAAATATGTTATATTCCATCTATGACAATTATACAACCATGCTACTTAACATTGCCACTAAATTATACCAAGACAATTTCAAGTTTAGCCAAGATACATTCAACATGGTTTATCCAAGATACATTCAACATGGTACACCCAAGATGCAATCAACATGGTTTGGTCAATATACATTCAACATGATTCAACTTTTACAAATTTAGAGTATAAAATAATGGCAAGAATTAGTTAATTCAACCATTTTTTTCAACTGTATATAAGTAAACACAATCATAGTCCTTACATAACCCAGAAAAATATTATATAACTAGCCTATATACATAAGGCAATATATTGTAAATAAATAAATGTTTTATTTCTAGAAAGGTAACTTTTGCTCAAATAATTTAACATGTTTTTATTCCAAGTCCACTACATAAGTCCATGACTAAATACAGTAGTTCCAAACTTTTCATTCAATTTAGTTCTAAATAGTCTTGCTATCTAGAAAAAAAAATTAATATCTATATTTTGCATGTCTTTATATGATTCAAAGTAGCTTTCATGATTTACACTATAACCATACAATATGGAGTGAAATACATTTAAATTTTTTGTCTATTGTTTGCTATAACCATCTCAAAATGGACAAGTTTTAGGTATCAAGGTTCATTGTAAAAACACAATCTATAGTCTTTTATAACCATAATGTCTCTACCTTCCTAGTTGACTATGAGTAGAGCTTGTAGTCATATAATCCATTCATATTAGAGGCAGCAATCAAATTTCATTTTTCATGTATATACATCTAAAATAAACTAAAATATATATTTGTAATTATGTTTTAGATGCAACAATACTTGTTTTTCATCCCTAAACAATAACTTGAATGTACAATCATAATGATTTAAGGATGTTGCAACACAATATATAATAGCCAAGTGTCTTAATCAAAATATAGTCCAAAAATTATAGCAGTAATCTAACCCAATGATCATTCTTCAAGGGTAAAATTTAATAAAGTTAAGCGCCAAGTTTTCAACCAATGCCATGTATTTATAAAGTATGCTACAAAGGATTGTACATGTAATAAAATATCATTAAGAATCCTCCTATTGTCTTGTTCCTTAATTATGAAAACAAACGATGAACATATTTTACATACAACTTAGAATAGGGCATAAGAGCATATTCATAAGGTAGCATTGTTGGAAGACATTCTTGATTTTTTCTAAATACTAAAATAAGGTACGTGTATTATATATCTAACCTCAACATTTTCTTTTCCCATGCCTAAATGAGTTCAATTATTTTGATAGGTATAGTTTTTTTTATGTTGGTAAAGATTTATTGAATTAATAACACCATACAAGAAATAGAGAATCCCAAAACAATAACCTTTACAAGGGCCAGAAGAAAGAGACCCTCAAAACCATCGAGCACCCAACCAAAAGACACCCAGAAAACAACAGCCTCAACCAGGCATATCCATAGCAAGCAAATTAGCAAGATGATGAGAACAATCCAATGGGAGTTGATCCCATTCCCTAACATTCCAGTCTTCTTGAAACTCAAAATCCCATTTTTCCAAGCAATCAGCCACATTATTCCATTCCTTAGGAATATGAACAAAGGAAATAAACTCTAGATGCCAAAAAATTTGTATGATTTGTTGAGCCACTAATGCCAACTACCAATAAACATTATAAATATTATAAGTCTTCAACAAATTAATAATAATTTGAAAGTCCAAGTCACAGATTATCTTCCACCATCCCAGAGCATAACCTTTTTCCAAAAAAAAATGAATAGCAAGGGCCTCCATATAATTATTAGTTTTCTTCCCCTTATAACATGAGAAAATGAAAAGAGCTACACCACTACTACCTCTCCCAATACCACCAATACCTGCATACCCAGGATTCTCTCTAGAAGAGCCATCAGTATTAATATTAAACACCCCCCGAGGAAGAGGATGCCATCTGCCATCTCTCTACACTTTTTTATTAAGGCCTCTCCTCCCGACAGATAAATAAGAATGAGGGTTATTCTCCACTAAACCCAGGTCCTGCATCATCAAAATCTCAAACTGCTCCAAAGGAAGACTAATCTGACATTTAGAAGAAACAATTTCTTAGATCATACCAATAATCCTCTACCAAATATGATAAACAGTTAACTTTCTACCTTGAAAAAATATTTGATTTCTTTCAAGACAAATCTGCCATATAATACATGAGGACCTAATACTCCATGCAACTTGAAGAAAAAATCCTTAGCAAGAGGTCTTCCTAAACTTCTCCAGAACTCAACAAGAGAAGAGGCATGAGAACAAGAATATTTCCACACCCTCCACCAAATATGCCAAATTTCTCGCATAAACAAACACTATAAGAGAAAATTCCCTAAATATTCATCACTATTCTCATAAAGGAAACAAAATTAAGGGTCATGAAAACCTCTCTTTTGGATATTATCCCAAGTATGACATATGTTCCTAGTAGCCAACCACAAATGTAAATTACATTTGGGCCAAAAAAAACTTATTCCAAACCTGTTTCCACCAAGGAACCTCCTCATCCCCAAAATGTTGCCTATCTAAAATATGGTAACCAAAAGTCATCAAGGGAAGCCAACTCTTCTCTATCCTAAATAGAACCACTTGTTGTCCAATATCTAGGATCTTTCCACTAAACTACCTCCACCTACCCAAATATTTTAGAAACTTTATAATCCATCACCCTGTACCAACCAGCAGCCAAGAAACAATTACATAACTCATGAAGATGAGGATACATAGATAAATTATAGGGAAACCATCCCAATAATCATGCTATAAAAGGGCCTTCAAGCCTTTGAGACAAATACAAAACAATAATTGCTTAACAAGAGTCACCCCCTTCGTAAGGGTGTTCCATATCAAAGAGCCTTTACCAGAAAAATTGTATCTAGGTATCTCAGAGCCCTCAACCCCATTAATATACTTAAAGGAAATAATTTTAGCCCAAGCATGGTCTTGAGAAATGCACCATCTCCAATAAAGCTTGGCCGCCAATGCCTAACTAGAAAGAGAATTCAAACAAAGACCCAAACCACCTTTCTATTTCGGTCTACAAATAGTATCCCACTTAACAAGACTCCATTTTGAAGACTCCAAATTTCTAGCCCATAAAAATCTTCTGGATAGAAATTCAAGATCATGAATAACATTAGCAGGAGCGACCTGAATCATGCATTGATAAATACATAAATATTGAACCACTGACTTAAGAAGCAACACTCTTCTAGCAACAGAAATCCACTTAACAGTCCAATGAGAGACTTTAACCCATAATTTATCCAAAATATTATTCCAGATACCTTGAGGTAGAGGGCCCATAGAAAGAGGAATTCTCAAATAAGTTAAAGGAAGAGCTCCAATCTGAAACTGAAGAATATGAGAAATTAGGGCATGTATAAGAGGATTAGTATTGAAAAAGAATATGGAGGATTTCCCCTCATTTATCTTATACCCTAAAGCATACAAATAAATATCCAGAGATCTTCTAAAATTAGTTACTTCCCTAATAGAGGCAAGACCCATCATAGCAGTATCATCCATAAATTGAAGATGAGAATATGCATGTAAACTATTATTCCACCTCCAACCATGAATCAACCCCTGACTGACATGTGATTTGAGAAGTCTACCCAAATACATAACCATAATAATAAATAAATAAGGAGATAAAGGAACCCCCTGACAGAGACCTCTCAAAGCCTAAAACAAATTATAAGGCTCACCATTTATAAGGATAGAATAGGATGGAGACGTAATAAAGACTATTTAAACCTATCATAAACCTTAGCCATTTCCAATTTTATAAACATAGCTTTTTCTTTAGAAATTTCCATAGAATGAATGACCTTAGTAGCAATAGCCACACCATCAAGGATTTGCCTACTCGCCACATAACATCCATGTTCATCAAAACTAACCTTATTGATCCAAGGCTTAAGTCTCTTAGAAATCAACTTGGAGATAATTTTGTACATCATATTACATAGTGCAATAGGTCTGAAAATATCTGGATAATTGGCTTCTTCTACTTAGGAATAAGCACCAAGAAGGTAGAATTCATATCTCTCAACAAATTTTTAGTTCCAAAAGACTCTTGCACATCCGATAGAAGATCCAGTTTGACAATCTCCCAAAATTCTTGGAAAAACTCCATAGGAAAGCCATCAGGCCCCGAGGCTTTCCCTTTTCTCATCTGGAAAACAATATCCTCCAACTCTTCGATTGAAATAGGACTCATGAGCAACTCATTCATCTTAGCAGTAACAACTGAAGGAATACAATCCAAAATACTATTTTCTTCAACAACTGCCAAGGGAGAATCCTCATAATACAAAGAGAAAAAAAACTTATAGCCTCCCTTGAAATATCCTGAGTAGTAGTCAACTAGATCCCAAGAGAATAAATAAGAGAAGAAATTGCATTGCCATATCTTGTAGCTTTAACCGAATTGAAAAAGAAAGCAGTATTTATATCTTCTTCTTGCAACCAATCAATTTGAGCCTTCTATTTCTAATAAATTTCCTCCCTTAATTCCCACTCAACTAACTCCTTAAGAGCATTAGATTCTTCTTTAAGAGTTATTTATGTGAGGCCATAATCCCTAATCTGTCTTTTAATAGCATCTTTCTCTTGAGCGGCCAAATTAACCCCAAAAAGATTACCAAAACTCTACCTATTCCAAAATTTAAGTTGATATTTCACATACTGGAAACTCTTAACAAAAGAGAAAATAGCAGTTCCATGAGTAGACCTACCATGTAATTGTTGACAATTTTGTCACATTACACAAGGGGTAGAAAAAAATCAAAAAATTTCCTTTTGTAAAGTGTTTCTTTTTGTTGCTTCGAAAGCATTTGTAAGTGTTGCAGCAATTTTGGCTTTCCATGCCACTCCCTTGTATACAGAATGAAGAAGAAAAAGCTTCGCTGCCAAGCAGGCCAAAGAAAATAGCTCCACCAAAAGAAAGAAAAGGTGTCACGATATCGCGACATGTTGCATTTTCATGGCTGAGAGCGAGAAAGTGTCGTGACATGTCGCATTTTCGTGACCTAAAGCCAGGAGGAAGAGCAGAAGACAAAAAGTGTCGTGATATCGCGACATGTCGCATTTTCGCGACCGACAGCAAGGAGAAGTGCCAGAATGAAAAAGTGTCGTGATATCGTGACATGTCACATTTTCACGATCGACAGCGAGGAGAAAGCGCAACAAAGAAAAGTTGTCGCGATATCACGACATGTCACATTTTTGCGATCGACAGCGAAGACGAAGGGCAGAAACAGAAAGCGTCGCGATATTGCGACATGTCACATTTTTGCGACCAACAACAAGGCGAAATCGCAGCAAGCAAAAGGTGTCGTGATATCGTGACATGTCGCATTTTCGTGACTCACAGCAATAAGAAGTGCCAAAATGAAAAAGTGTCGCGATATCGCGACATGTCGCATTTTCGCGATCGACAACAAGGAAAAAGCGTAGCAAAGAAAAGTTGTCGCGATATCGTGACATGTCGCATTTTCACGACCAATAGAGAGGAAGAAGAGCAAAAGAGAAAAGTGTCACGATATCGCGACATGTCGCATTTTTGCGACCAAAGCAAGGAGAAAGGGGCAAAGGAAAAAGTGTCACGATATCGCGACATGTCACATTTTCGCGAATCAAAGTGAGAAGAAGTGCCAGAATGGAAAATGTCGCGATATCGTGCCATGTCAGATTTTTGCGACCGACAGCGAGGAGAAAGTGCAGCAAAGAAAAGTTGTCGCAATATCGTGACATGTTGTGTTTTCGCGGCTCGGAGTGACAAGGAAGGGCAAAAGAAGGAAAGTGTCACGATATCGCGACATGTCGCATTTTCGTGACTCCAAGCAACAAAAGAAGACAAAGACATAGAAATGTCACGATTTCGTGACATGTCATATTTTCATGATGCAACAAGAAGAATCAAGCTGAAGGCATAGAAATGTCATGATATCGCGACATGTTGCTTTTTCGCGAGGGGCACACACTCCAAGCCGAGTATTTTCCTAAGACCATCAAAGTGCCTTGTAAATGCATTTTTTCTTGCCCGGTAAGCTCGTTGCTCATTTTTGGCAATTGGAAGTGAAGTATCAGTCCCTGACGAAGTATCAGTCAAGCATGGCGGCCACTCGAGCATTGCACCCAGAGACCAAGGACACTCATACGGCTCATCATTGCATATTTTCACGGTTGACTCGATCATAGTTACCAGTTCTAGTAATGGATTTGAAATCTCAGTCTCGAGGGTCACGATGATCCGACTTCTTAGATCTCAAGGGTATACTTTGCCATTCTGTGTAATAATGACTCAGAGGATTAAGTCCTCTATAAAAACCTAGATTTTATAATGTAAAATGGGGGGAACTATCTGCTAGAAATTTGTTGTAACTTGATGTCCTACGATTAATACTAAAAGGCTTTGAGCTTCATTCTTATCTTTTATGCGGCCTTCTGTGCTTGATTCTTCTATCTCTCCTCTTTTGATGTTGGATGCTGAATCCTGTGTCCGGTGTGTGATCGGGGACTGTGTCCTAAAACTCGCTCTAAAGGATACATAGGAGTAGAAAAGTGTCATATTGGCTTTCTTTTATGCTGCCTTCTGTGTTTGCTTCTTTTGTCTTTCTTCGTTCATATGTTGGATGCTGAACTCTGCGTCTGGTGTGCGATCGGGGAAGGTACCCTGAAACTCACCCGAAGGATACATAGGAAGGTCGATATTGCATTTCCTTCATTTTTCCTTGGTGTTCCTTGCTGCTATTCAAGTTGCTAGTTAGTGATCGTGCTTCCTGTTCTCTCCCACCTTAAATCACCAATCTCTCTTCCCTTAACCCTTTTTTATTTATTTCTCTAACCCTAACTCCTTTTATCTCTTTCCTGCACTCTTGTCTTCAAACACCCAAGTAGTTTAGCATAGGAGCCAGCCTTTCTCCGGAGATTGGAACGAGGGGCATCTCTTCCCTTCGGCCTTTCAATGTTGGTCCAGGTCTAGGGCGCACAAATCCACTCAAAATCCTTACCTAGGCGGATTTGATGACCAACAGTAACCACCAAAATCTCATTAAATCATGTAGATAAGGCTCCCGAAGCCACATTAACTAAAATTTAAAGTAGAGTTTCTTATAAAATCCCTGTCAAAATACATTTAGATTTATAGGCCAATGATCATAACCTATCCAATCCAAAATTTCCAAGCTTATTTACTAATTATTATTGATCTAGAAAGGAGAAACCAGAAAATGATTTAATCTCTCAAAAATAGCCTCAATACCACATCTCCTATTAATCCAAGTAAACATATCATTACCAGGTTTAATATCCATAAGGTTTAAGAAAAGGATATTATCATTAAGGGTCAAATATGTTTGTCCAAGAGAACCCACACCACCTCTTTTCTCCTTAAAAATGGTAATAGCATTAAAGTCTCTAGCAAAAATCCAAGGATAGTGAGGAGCCATTAACCGCACCACCCGAATATGATTCCAAAGATAAATTTTCCTAGCAATATCATAGGGAGCATAAATATTAGTTAATAAGACCACTTCACCAGACTCCTTACAAGAAGCAGCCATAGAGAGAGAAATTTTATCAAAAACCCACCATATAGGAGAGAGCTTTTGAGGATTCCAAAAGCTAATAATACCTCTAGCACTGCCCTGGGTACCAATACACTGACATTGACCACGAGCTTATAATTTTGAAGCAATACTAAACAAACAATCAACTGATAATTTTGACTCCTGCAAAAAAATAATATCAAGCTTATGCAACTTAATCAACTCGTAAATAGCTTTTTTTTGAGGGATGCTATTCAATCCCCTTACATTCCAAGATAAAATAATTATTTATGAGGGGTGAAAAGTGAGAATCAAGGGGCCTACCCAAACCTAAATCAACCAAGGACTCCCCCTTAAGTTTAATTTTATCCACATCTTTCTTCCTACCCACCTTAGAAGACCTTTTAGTGTTGTAAGTGTGAATAGGGTTATCACAAAGGAGGCTTAGAAAAATCCAGTTTCTAGCCTCAAGTGTGAAAACTCCAAGTTTTTAGCTGGCTAGGTTTTGTCGGCAAATGTTTTTTAAAATATATTTTGTCGGCAAATTCCTTATCCCTCCAAATCTCCCTTCCATTTATTCCTCCGCACCTTCCTCCCCTTATCCCTCCATTTCCTCTCATCACCTTATCCCTCCTTCGCCGTCTTCTCCCTTCTATCTCTCCAACCTCCCACCTTATCCCTCCGTCATTTTCTTTCCCACCGACTTCTTCCTTCACTATATATTATTCATTATGCATATGTTGTATGGTTGGAGGCTCTTCAAATAAATAATATTTTATTCTGTCCGCTGCATTTTTTTTTGTATGTATATTTGACTGCACAGGCGGCTGTTTATTTGACTGCTCGGCTGAATTCGACATCTGGTATCAGAGCCAACGCTGTGCCAGTTCGGGCACGGATCCCGAGGCACACGGTAGCCGAGGTTTGACCTGCAGGGCACGGTTCCCGAGGCGGGCATGATTTTTGAGGCAGGCGCAGCAGTCGAGGAGGATCAGTTTGGCATGGATCCCGAGGTGGATTGCTGACTGGACGCGACACGTGACGACACGAGGTAGCGACACGTGGCGACAACACGCGGATCGAGGCGGCTGAGCTGGCAGAGGAGCGGATCGAGGCTGACAAAATTTTGCCACGTGGCGATTTGGCATTGGTCGACGTGGCAGCGAGGTGTCAAATTTTGATTGGTCGAAGCAGCGGTAAAAGGGATCGACTGTCCGACTGCCCGAAGGCAGTCGACGTCTATTGTGCGTCATCCGGGTTAAAAACCCCACCTGCGCGTTTGCGCAGCGCATGTGGGATAAAACCCACAATTTTTTTTTTTAAAACTCGGCCGCAATTGATTATAAATAAAACAGTGCCCCCTTCCATTCTCGTCCGAGCACGCTTGGCGTGGCGGTCAAGGCGGTTCGCTTGTTGTGAGGAGGTCCGCGGGTCGAATCCCGCCGGGACATAAAAGTTTTTTTTTTTTAATTTTTGCCGTCGGGGAATGTTAAAAGGGAGGTGCTCCCTTTTATTCCCAGCAGAGCCGTGTGGTCGTGCGGCTAAGGAACTCGCCTAGCCGAACGGAAGTCGCGAGGTCAAATCGCGACAAAGGTAAAGTTTTTTTTGTTAAAAAAAAAACTTTTTAAAGGTCTTTTAATTTTTTATTTAAAGTTTTTTTTTAAATTATTTAATAAATTTAATTTATATTTTGTTTTAAACTTATCTTTTTAATAAAATAATTTAAAAGATAATTTAAATAAAATATAAAAATTTATTAAATTTTTTTTTAAAAAAAACTTTAGAAAATTTTAAAAGCCTTGTTTAAAGAGATGTTTTGAAAAGGAGAATTAATCTGCCTGTGCAATGTTAGATGATCCGATCTGAAGGGTGCTATCATGCACTTCTCTCTCTTTTGAAGAGAGAAACGCCAGAATCCTTTGATGCAAGGGTTCATCGATCAGGGCTTCATACTGTGTTTTGTCAGTTGGAAAATCAGGTGATTGCTCACCTGAGAAAGTCGGATTCAGGATACGAGGCAGATTCAGAAGACAATATTTTCGGACAGAGAATTGAAGAATCCGAGACCGTGCAATTTGTTTCGGACGTACAATCTGGTGCCAGTTATACACCAGGTGTACCAACAGCTGAATTGAGTGAGGGCTATACACCACACTCTCCTGAGCCTGAATCTGAACCAGCGGAAGCAGAAGAAGAGGAAGAAGAGGAAGAAGAGGAAGAGGAAGAAGAAGAAGAAGAAGAAGTAGAAGAAGAAGCAGTAGCAGCAGTAGAAGAAGATCCTGTAGAGCCTGAAATCATTGTCATCAGCAGCAGTTCTGAAGCAGAATTTGAATGTACTAAAAAGGTGAGATTTGATTTGAATAATTAAATCTTTCTGTACTGCTTTGTATTTCCAGTTTGCCTCAATAAAAGTTTGTTTTTTAGAAATGGCTGCAAACACTAGTCTACCAATCCCTGAATTTAATGGTAGCGACTATGAATACTGGTCTATAAAAATGAAGACCTTGTTGATAGGAAAAGGTCTTTGGGATGTAGTCGAAGAAGGTTATACAGAACCAACTGCTGCTGAATGGGCAACATTTTCTAATGTTGATAAAAAGACAAGAAAAGAAGCACAAAATAATAATGCTTTTGCCCTATATCACATTCATGCTGCCTTAGATAAAAGTATCTTCCCTAGGGTTGCATCTTATGTAATTGCACAAGATGCATGGAATGCCTTAAAAGAAAGCTATAGAGGTAGTGACCAAGTGAAGCAGGTAAAACTGCAAACCTTGAAACGAGATTTTGAGAATCTCAAAATGCAAGAGAATGAAAGAGTCGGTGATTACTGCGTGCGAGTGAAAGCAGTAGTCGACAAAATGGTCACACTAGGGGAGGATATTAAGCCAGAGATGATGGTGAAGAAAGTGTTGAGAACACTTCTTCCAAAATGGAATTCTGTTGCAATAATTATTGAAGAATCAAAAGACTTAACCACATTGTCTTTTGATGCATTAACTGGTTCACTTCTCTCACATGAAGAGAGGTTGCAGGAAACTCCTACCACCAGCTATGGAGGAGATGACAAAGCTTTTGCCACACATGAAGGAAGAGGTAGAGGCCGTGGAAGAGGTCAACAAAGAGGAAGAGGCAGGAATAATCAAAGAGGGGGAACTCCTAACAGAGGAGGATCATCCAACAGAGGTGGAAACCAGAATAGAGGAGGACAGCAACAATATAAAGGAAAACAGTCTGGTAAAGGAAAAGGAGGAGACAAATCAAAACAAGTTTGCTACAATTGTGGCAAACCTGGCCATTATGCTCGTGATTGTTGGTCAAAGACTTCGCAAGGAAGCAACAACAACCAGAGCAGTCAGTTTGGGAATTTTGGAGAAGAGGAAGAGTCCTCAAATCTCTTTCTTTCTTATGGCTAGACAGAGCAAAATATGAATGATACATGGATTTTGGACACTGGGTGTTCAAATCACATGAGTGGCAAAGAAGAACTCTTTGCTAAGTTAGACTCCTCATACAAATCCAGCATCCGATTGGGAGATGACAAGTCATTGGCAGTTGAAGGCATTGGAGCCATGGAGGTTCCAACGAAAGAAGGCATCAAGCAAGTAAGTGATATCTATTACACTCCTCATCTTCAACACAATCTGTTAAGTGTTGGTCAAATGCTTGAAAATAATTACAAGTTGATTTTTGATGAGGGTAAATGCACCATTTTTGACAAGAACAATAGTAATAGAATCATTACACAAGTGCCAATGTCGAAGAATAGATTATTTCCTTTGAATTTTGGCCAGCCAGGAGGAAATAAGTTAGCAAATGTTGCAATTACCAATCCAAGTGTCCTATGGCACTTGAGATATGGTCACTTGAATTCAGCAAGTTTGAAGATGCTAACTTCACAAGCAATGGTAACTGGACTTCCCAAAGTTCAAGACAGTAAGGAAGTCTATGAAGGGTGTGCCTTGGGCAAGCATGCCAGATCAAAATTTCCTCATGGACAAGCATGGAGGGCCAGCTATCCTCTTCAGTTAGTACATTCAGACATCTGTGGTCCGATGCAGACCAAGAGTCTAGGTAATCACTCTTACTTTCTACTTTTCATTGATGATTGCACAAGAATGTGTTGGATATATTTTTTGAAGCATAAGGATGAAGCATTTGCATGCTTTGTTGATTTTAAAGCAAAAGTTGAAAGTGAGAGTGGATATTCTGTAAAATGTCTTAGATCAGATAGAGGAGGAGAATACTCCTCAAATCAGTTTTTGAATTTTTGTAAACATCATGGCATCAAGAGGCAGTTCACAATTGCCTACACACCACAGCAAAATGGTGTTGCAGAAAGGAAAAATCGCACCATTGTGGAGATGGCAAGATCAATGCTTCAGACAAAGCATTTGAGTAATGCATATTGGGGAGATGCGACAAGGACTAGTGTTCACATCTTGAACAGAAGTCCTACTTCAAGTTTGAAATGGAAAACACCTTACCAAGCCTGGTATGGTAAGAAACCAAATGTGAAGTATTTCAGAGTATTTGGTTCATTGGCATATGCTCACATTCCTGATGAGTTGAGAAAGAAGCTGGATCCAAAGAGTCAAGCATGCATTTTTGTAGGATACTGTGAAAACACAAAGGGTTATAGACTCTACAATCCTACAACTCGAAAGATAGTGATTTCAAGGGATGTGATTTTTGATGAAGGGGGAGAGTGGGGTAAGCCCCAAATATTCAGTGATGTTGAAGCCACTGATGTAGTAGCTCAGTAGGTGCAACCACAGCTACCACAGAAAGGAAAGCAGTCTCCGCCCACACATCCACCAAGTCCATCTTCAGATTCAACTGCTTCTCCAAGTCCTTCTCCACAACGATCAGTAAGTTCCTCACCAATGGACATTGATGTTCCATCCAAAGGTAAGAGAACTTTACAGTATCATCCATCATCTCAGATGTTGGATAAAAAATTTTCAAGAAGATATACTAGGAGTCAAGCTAGTGAAATGGAATCTGTTTTACACAGATTAGAAAGTATGCACTTGTATGGTGATGATGAATCCCAGCAGGAACCTAGGGGAGATCAAGTTAATTATGCTTTGTTAACTAGTGCAGAGCTTGAACCTTCTAGTTATGAGAAGGCATGTACTCAGAAGATTTGGCAAGATGCCATGAAAGAGGAGATAACCTCTATAAAAAACAACGACACTTGGGAGCTCGTGAAACTTCCGAAAGGAAAGAAATGTGTTGGCTGTAAATGGATCTTCAAGACCAAGTTTAATGCTGATGGAAGCATTGAGAAGCACAAGGCAAGATTAGTGGCAAAGGGTTTTACTCAGAAGTATGGCATAGATTATGAAGAGACTTTTGCTCCTATAGCCAGACAGGAGACAATCAGAACAGTTCTTGCCTTAGCTGCACATAAAGGATGGAAAGTCCAACACATGGATGTCAAGAGTGCATTTCTCAATGGTTACTTGACAGAAGAAGTGTATGTTGAGCAACCACAGGGATTTGAAGTGCAAGGTAAGGAACACCTTGTATACAGATTGAAGAAGGCACTCTATGGTCTTAAACAGGCACCAAGAGCTTGGTACTCACGCATTGATGGGTACTTCAAAGATTATGGGTTCACCAGGAGCAAAAATGAACCCACACTCTACTACCTAAAGCAAGGTAAAGACATCCTCATAGTTTGTTTGTATGTGGATGATCTCATTTTTATGGGTAGTAATGAAAAAATGAATAAGGAGTTCAAACACTCCATGATGACGCAGTTTGAGATGAAGGATCTTGGCTTAATGCACTATTACCTTGGAATGGAAGTTCATCAGTCAGATATAGGGATCTTCATCTGTCAACATAAGTATGCTCAGGACATGATCAAGAAGTTTGCTATGGAGCATTGCAAACCAGTTGCAACTCCAGTTGGACATGGGATCCAATTAAGCAAAGATGATGGAGCACCGAAAGTTGATGTGACCACTTTCAAAAGCATGGTTGGGAGTTTGATGTTTCTCGCCAACACCAGACCAGATATTCAGTATGTTGTATCTCTTGTTTCTAGATTTATGTCTAACCCCTCCGAAGCTGCATTTGCAGGCGGCTAAAAGAATTTTGAGATATGTGAAGGGTACATTGGATTTTGGAATCCAGTACCATAAATGTAACACTATCAAGCTTGTAGGCTTCAATGATAGTGATTGGGGTAGCAATATTGATGACAGGAAGTCAACATCAGGAAACTGTTTTAGTCTTGGATCAGGACTAATAACTTGGAGTTCAAAAAAGCAGATAGTAGTAGCGCTATCTTCAACAGAAGCTGAGTATATAGCGGTTACATATGCAAGTACTCAAGCCTTGTGGCTAAGGAAAGTACTAGAAGAGATTGGAGAACAGCAAAGTGGTCCGACTAGAATCTACTGCGACAACATCAGTGCCATTCAGTTGGCATATAATCCTATCCACCATAGCAGAACGAAGCATTTTGATATGAAGTACCACTTCATCAGAGATATGGTGGAACATGAAATTGTTGAGCTTCAATATTGTCACACTTTGGAGAACGTCGTTGACATCTTCACCAAGGCAATGACAAAAGCTCAATTTGTAAAGCTGAGAGACTGTGTAGTCAGTTCTCTCAACTTTAAGGGGGAGAATGTTGTAAGTGTGAATAGGGTTATCACAAAGGAGGCTTAGAAAAATCCAGTTTCTAGCCTCAAGTGTGAAAACTCCAAGTTTTTAGCTGGCTAGGTTTTGTCGGCAAATGTTTTTTAAAATATATTTTGTCGACAAATTCCTTATCCCTCCAAATATCCCTTCCATTTATTCCTCCGCACCTTCCTCCCCTTATCCCTCCATTTCCTCTCATCACCTTATCCCTCCTTCGTCGTCTTCTCCCTTCTATCTCTCCAACCTCCCACCTTATCCCTCCGTCATTTTCTTTCCCACCGACTTCTTCCTTCACTATATATTATTCATTATGCATATGTTGTATGGTTGGAGGCTCTTCAAATAAATAATATTTTATTCTGTCCGCTGCATTTTTTTTTGTATGTATATTTGACTGCACAGGTGGTTGTTTATTTGACTGCTCGGCTGAATTCGACATTTAGGTACCCCATTTTTAATTTTTTTTGATGCAATCCTAGCATAGAACTCATCTTATAACCTTTTCCATGGCTGAAAAACCCACCAAATCAGCCAGCAACATTTCATCTGCCACCACAACATCCTCCTGAACAACAATATTTTTCTCATAAGGAATAGAAATTTGGTTCTCCTCAATAGTCGGTGTCGCACAATTCACCAAAACTGGTACCCAGATACTAATCAGTGTCCATCTGAGTAACAGATAGATCCCTTTGTAGATTAAACCCAGCAATCTGGTCAAAGTCATCCAAAGAATCAAATCTATTATGTAACCCATCAACCTGCCTCTCATTAACGGATCTCTTCAAACCCTTGCCTTTATTGTGGAACTTAATAGGAATGAAACCCTCCTTATTAGTCCCACTATCTTGCATTGGAGCTTTCTTCTCAACAGACCCATTAGTCTGCTTAGGATCTTTCCCTTTATTTATCCCACTATCTTTCTTAGAAGGCTGAGGCTTAGATGGAAAATTCCTAGGTAATTTTAGGTATTTTCTCTGAAGGTGTTCATATGCATGACATAAACGAAATCGAAATGGAAGGGTTTCATAGTCCAACTATTGAATCCAAGAAGAAGATCTAATACAAATTTCCATAGAATATGGCAAAGGCTTATTTAAATCTATCTCAACAAAAACATGGGCATAATAAACTACCTTTTTATCCATCGTTTGTTGAGAATGACCCACCAGATTCCCTAGTAACAACGCAATCATGTGAAGAATATTGTTCCGCTTGAACTCCAGAGGTAACCAAGGGAGTCAAACCCAAACCGACACCCACAATAAAATTTCCTTCGTAGGATTAAAGACAACATGCCAAGGCTTAATGAACAAGCCAACCTGGTTATAAAAATAAGGCCCTCCTTCATAAAATTTGTGCCAATCCTCCATGAAAGAGAAAACAACCATGAAAAATGATTTACCCCCAGCATGATCTCCATATCTTCAACCGGGTTTCATACTTATTGAGCCCAATATTCCAACGAAATGAGAGGGGCCTTAATTCCTAAAAATTTGCAAATTAAGGCATGATTAGCCAGGTATTCAACATCCTCTATAATTGAATATGTTTGAATCACCAGGACAGGCCTATCCAAAGTCCGTTCAAGACAACCATTCACTTTTGTAGCTTTGAAAACCCCAATCAAAACAGAGCCAACTGGGCTTGACAATTTTTCTCCAAATGCATACCCTGAAGAAGATGGTCCAGAGCCCATGAGGGCCTCTTGGAAGGACAATATTTTCTTATCATTTAAATCCTTGGCCATCGTATCTCCATCTATCTCATTCTCTGCAATCTTCATCTTGTATTCTCTACAATATTCGTCTCATATTCTCTGCAATCTCTGTATAATAAGGTATAGGTTATTTTGTTATACTTAGGGATTAAACATTCTTCACATAACTCAACATAGATCCAACCATTCATAGATATTAGATCATGCAATAGTTAGGTGTAACTAGACACCCTTGTGGACATTCAAAGGTAAAAATTACAAGTTTTAATATAAAAGCTAAATAGTACAAGGTCTCCCTTCTAGGAATCCTCCCATGCATTCAACGTATTCATTATAAGAGGACCATTTCAAGCTAAGACATGGTTAAAAAAATAACTTAACATCATTAATCAAAGAATCCCATGTACTTCATCTAAACCATTTCCATTTCTAAAAAGCAAAGGCAATGTAGTGAATTTTAAAATGTTCTAACTTTTTCCATGCAATTTAAAATCAACCATGCTTCTATTCAAAAATAAATTCATTCAATGAAATAACCAATGCATACATCAAATGTAGAACTTCAACATTACAAACATGTAGTACAATAAATAAGAACCTCTTTAGCACAATTTCCATCTGCTTCTACTTTCTTTTCAATTATGTTTTACCTTTGTTTTTTGTGCCCTCTTAAGCAAAGCAATGTCCATTAAAAACTACCTCACAACAATTACCCATTTAAATAAAGAAGTATGAATCAAGACAATAAAACACCTTCAAATGATAGCATGCAAGGAAACCCCCACCACTCTTCCCCAAGAAGCGTTTTTCCCTAACAATGATAAAATGGTTGGTTTTCAAGGCATTTTTCCCCTTCACTCTCTTTTCCCCCAATTAAAATAGAAGGGGCTTTATCATATTCAATCCCCCAAACATAAAGAGTCTTGTTCCTTGTTAAGACATATAGTCTACTTTTTCTAAGCTAAGTTGGAACTTACAATAATTTTAGAGTTCATGCAATCATTTATTTTTTAAAGATATTTCAAAATAACAAAAGACATTTCATTTAATCATGAACTTTAATTTTAGCAACCATCAGAACCAAACTTGACTATTTCTGCAGTGCTTCAGGTGTAAAAATGTTACACTCCAAACATAGTACGTCGGCCATGATTTCCAAGCGAGTTAAATATAGTATATATAATTCACAAATAGTTTAATTGAAAGATCATCTTACATTTTTTTATTTTTCATCTGCGTTTCGCATTGAGCCTATACGGCGAGGGTGTGCCCACCTCAAGTGGCCATTGAGTTATTTTTATTTTCTGCTATTAAATTCCTCTTCGGCATCATTTTTCGTCATTCTGTTTTTGAAATCTCTGTGTGTAAATTTAAATTGAGCAGAAGGATAGTTGTATCCTTACAAGTGGTATCAGAGTTTTAGGTTCGGTTAACCCCGCACGCTGCTAAGAATTCTGCTAACGCATCACCGACGGATCTGCGCACGTCCGACGTTTCGGTTCGTTGACACAACTGCGCTTCGGCGTTCTGCTTCCTCACAGCCAAAATAGCTGCCGCGAGTATTCCACGCAGTGGTATCAATTGGTTCCTCGCAAAACAACGTTTGGTCACATATCTGTGTACCGCCTGCTCCGCAGTCACGAAATTCCCCGTTACAGGCTGAATCGCAGGCATCCGCACAGAGAAATCATCGTAGAACCAGCGCCTGGAACACCAAGCATTGTCGGCCAATCACAGCGCGCGATTTCAGATTAATTAAATCGTCCACCTAAGGTTAAATTTTTTTTTAATTTTTGGTTTCGGGATTTATATCCCACATCGGCTGTGGAAAAATGATTTCGGTGCTTATATTCGTGAAGTTGCACCTTTAAGTTTGTGACTTCGGTCACACCCTCAGTTCCCTCCCTCGCGCGTGTCGTTGGAGCGTGTCGTTTGGCGCGTGTCGTTGTCAGGTTTTCCGTTTGGTCGTCGTGTCGTCTGGAGCGTGTCGTCGCGTGTCGTTGTTAGGTTTTCCATTTGTCCGTCGTGTCGTCTGGAGCGTGTCATTGTTGGGTTTTTCGTGCGGTCGTCGTGTCGTCTGGAGCGTGTCATCGTTGGTCATCGCGTCCGTGTCGTAGCCTAGTCCTCCGTTCGGTAGTCGCGTCCGTGTCATCGTGTGGTCTTCGCGTCTATGTCTACGTCGGTCCGTTTGTGTAGTCGCGTTCGGTTCTACGTTGTTCTTTCGTCTTCCAGCTATCACCAGCGTCAACTTCGTGTTCGGTGTCCGCATTGCAGTCTCCGTTGGGCAGTTCGTGGTTAACTGGGTCGTATCTTAAAAGTGTTGTCAAGAAAAGTTGTCGAAATTGCAGTACAAGGGGTTGTCAAGAAAAGTTGTCGAAATTGCAGTACAAGGGGTCAAAAGTTGTCACAAGAAGGAGCCCAAATTCAAATCCGCGTCGCAGTTGGAGCGACAGTTGTAGCGGAAACCAAATTTTTTAAAATTCCATCACATTCTGTGGAAGTCCAAGTTCAAGGGTTCCTAAGCGGGTTATGTTAACAAGTGCATGAGCAAACAATGGATCAAGGGATCTGACGGTCGATTATCAAGCTCGAAAATGACCAATAACAACACAAGAAGACCTAATCGCAGCCCATGTACTAAAAATTCTCTTTCTCCTTTTAAAATTGGTAGTTATAATCCACATCATCCACTAGTAGATCCTATGGCTACTAATCCTCCCCCAACTCACGAAAACATCACACAAGGAAACTCAAGTAACTCAGCCGTTTCCGACAATGATTCCCTTCGACTCTTACTAGAGGGTATAAACGAAATTGGTCTCCTCCTAAAACACCTAGTAAAAACACAAAACCAACCTAATCCCAATACTAATTCTCAAGATCACTCCCATGCCCAAAGGAATGAAGAAAATGTCGATCCTAAGGATGATTGGGAACAACAAAGAGGTGATTCGGATAATTACAAGGATCGCTATCAGAGACAACGGTATAACCAAAATCAAGAAAGGGATACGGGTTATCAACAACCGAGAGGCCCTAATAATAATTTTCCACGAATTGATATGCCCACTTTTGAAGGTCATGATCCTCGTGGTTGGATAGCCAAAATGGATGGCATTCTTGACTTATATCAAATTAAGGAAATTGATAAAGTCCCTTTCGCTGCATCAAAACTTGGCACTGAGGCCTACCAATGGTTTGTATGGCTTAAAAAAGAGAAAGGAGCTACTATTAATTGGCAAAAATTCACTACCTCTTTTTTAGAAAGATTTGATGAAGGAGCTACATCATCATACACAGTAAGACTGTTATCTCTTAAACAAGAAGGGTCAGTTAGCGAATTCGTTTCGAAGTTTACCAGTTTACTACCATACACTTTAGACCTCAATCCCGACACAATGGTAGGAGCCTTTCGCAATGGTTTGAAAGAAAGTATTCGAGTAGAGGTAGACATGCACAATCCAACCTTGCTGAACGATTGTATAAGAATAGCCAAGCTGGCCGAGAAGAGACATCGCTTGTCTGCAAGGCGTGAAACTTATAGTCGTCCCTCATATCGCAACAATTCCTTTCGTAGAAATGATCAACCATCAAGATATTTTTGCTATAAATGTCGCACTCATCACCCCAGGGAACAAGCATGTGCCCAAAAACAAAACTTTCATATTGAAGGTGATCAATGTGAAGGAGAAGAGGACGAACCTTACCAATCAGAAGAACCTATACCAGAAGACCTACCATGTACTATAGAAGAAAAAGAAGAGGATACAATGGCGATTTCCGTGCATGCTCTCATGGGTTTAACCGCCCACCATACCATCAAGGTACCAGGATTTCTCCGTCAAAAAAAGGTGAATGTGCTAATTGATTCTGGTAGTACCCACAATTTTATCGACATCAAAACCGCAAAAGCTTTGAATTTATTCATTAACTCGTCCAACAAAGACAAATTCCAGGTTCTAGTGGCCAATGGGGTGAATGCACAATGTGTTGGTCGCACATCTCAAGTTTCCATAAAAATGGGAACTTATACTTGGTTGGGATCCCTTTTCGTCATGAATTTGGGGAACTCGGATGTCATTTTGGGAGTTGAATGGTTGGAAACATTAGACACGGTTAGCTTCAACTTCAAAAAATTATTTGTGGAATGGAAGGAAAACGGACGAGTCATTCGCTTACAAGGCATTACTACTCCTCCATCACAAATGGTGAGCTCTCATAGTATGGAGAAGATGTTAAAAAAGGGTGGATATGGGTTTATAGCTCAAATTAATTGTTTGGAAAAACAATCTCCCGCAACTTCGGATATTATTGCTCCAGAGTTACAAGACATTATAACACATTACGAAGAGGTTTTCCATGAACCTCAAGGATTACCACCTAAACGATCTCATGACCATGCCATCCATTTGATTCCAGGGAGTGTCCCTCCTAACAATCGTCCTTATCGCTATCCTCAACCACAAAAGATAGAAATCGAACAGATCGTTCAAGATTTGTTGGATCATGGAGTCATTCGTCACAGCACTAGTCCTTATTCCTCACCTGTAGTATTGACTAGACGAAAAGATAACTCTTGGCGTATGTGTCCTAACTTTCGTTCTCTCAATAAACTCACTATCAAGGACAAATTTCCTATCCCCTGTCATAGATGACCTATTAGATGAGTTGCATGGTGCAAAATTTTTTACAAAACTAGACCTTCGCTCCGGATTTCACCAAATCCGTGTTAGAGAAGAAGATATTCCCAAAATTGCCTTTCGTACTCATGAAGGTCATTACGAATTTTTGGTCATGCCTTTTGGTCTCACCAATGCCCCATCCACATTCCAAAGTCTCATGAACCAAGTGTTTCGCCCACTCCTCCGTAAGTTTGTGTTAGTCTTTTTTGATGATATTCTCATATACAAAAAAACCTCGGATGGATCATTTACATCATGTGGATAAGGTCCTTCACATTTTACACAAAGAAACATTATTTGTTAAACGTTCCAAATGTTCCTTTGGTGTTCAAGAAGTTGAGTATCTTGGTCATATAGTTTCTCACGAAGGCGTCAAAGTGGATCCCAATAAGATTAAGGCAATTCAAGAATGGCCTTTACCTAAAACCATCAAGAAACTTCGTGGTTTTTTGGGTCTCACGGGCTACTATCGCAAGTTTGTGCACAACTATGGTAAGATTGCAGCACCTCTCACCGCACTCACAAAGAAGGATGCTTTTCGTTGGTCGCGCAGGCTTCTCAAGCCTTCGAAGCTCTTAAGAAAGCCATGTGTACAACTCCAAGTATTAGCAACTCCTAATTTTCACAAACCATTTATTATCGAATGTGATGCATCAGGAACAGGAATTGGGGCTATACTAATGCAAGAAGGTCATCCATTGGCATTTGAAAGTAAACAGCTTTCCGAGAAAAATTTGGGAAGATCAACATACGAAAAAGAAATGTTGGCTATTCTTCATGCAGTAGAAAAATGGAGACACTACCTAATCAATAGCCGCTTCATTATAAAAATAGATCATAGTAGCCTCAAGCATTTTTTGGAGCAAAGGTTTTCTTATCCGGAACAAAATAAGTGGTTAACCAAACTGTTGGGCTATGATTTCGTTATCGAATACAAAAAAGGGAAGGAAAATATAGTCGCCGATGCGCTGTCCAGGAAATATGAAGATGAAGTAGTCATTAACGCTATTTCAGGTCCTTGCTCCCAATGGGTGAATCAATTACAAGATGAATGGTTGTCCAATAGTGAAACTGCCCAGATAATTCATGAATTATCTATAGGGTCCTCTAAACACCCTTTGTTCTCTTATGAAGATAAAATCCTCCGGAAGAAGAACCGCATTTACATTCCACACAATTCAGAACTCAAATCAAAGATCCTCGACGAATCACACGCTTCTCCATCAGCAGGACATTCAAGATTTTTGAAGACATATTTAAGGGTCAAACAATCATTTTGTTGGAAAGGATTAAAAGCAGAAGTCAAACAATGGGTAGCAGAATGTGAAGTTTGCCAGCGCAATAAAGGAGAAACAGTCAAATCACCAGGATTGTTACAACCATTACCCATCCCGAAACGACAGTGGGAACATATATCCATGGATTTTATTGAAGGTCTTCCAAAGTCAGAAGGCAGGACAGTAATCTTCGTCGTCGTAGACCGGTTATCCAAATACGCTCACTTTCAGGCTTTACAACATCCGTTTTCCGCAAGCAAGGTGGCAAAGGTATTTATGGATTCAATTTTCAAATTACATGGTATGCCAAAAAATATTGTAAGTGATAGAGATCCCATCTTCACTAGTAACTTTTGGCGGGAGTTATTTCGACTTAGTGGTACCAAATTGAACATGTCTTCAGCTTACCATCCACAAACAGATGGTCAAACAAAAGTAGTTAACAAATGTTTGGGTACGTACTTAAGATGTTTTGCTCAAGATAAACAATACCAATGGAGCCATTGGTTAGCATTGGCAGAATGGTGGTACAACACTTCTTACCATTATTCAATTAAGATGTCTCCATTTGAAGCATTATATGGCACCAAACCTCCAGCAATCGCAGATTACGTACATGGATCAGCCAAAGTAGCCAAAGTGGATGATTGGTTCCAACAAAGGCAATCTACACTCACCATCCTCAAAGAGAATTTAGTCCAAGCACAGAATCGTATGAAACAACAACAAGACTTGCACCGATCAGAGAGAACTTTTAATATAGGTGATTGGGTGTTCCTAAAGTTGCAACCCTACAAACAATCCTCTTTAAGGATAAAGTCCAGCCAAAAGTTGGCCCCACGATTCTATGGTCCCTACAAAATTGTGCGCCGCATTGGAGAAGTAGCCTATCAATTAGAGCTACCTACATCATCACGAATACACCCGGTATTTCATGTTTCATGTCTTAAAAAAGTAATTGGTCAGAAAGTACAAAGCCAATCAGACTTACAAGTGCTCGATGAGGAAGGACGCATACATCTCCAACCTGAAGATATACTACAACAAAGAACCCGAAGACTGAGATCACGTCAGATTCAAGAATTTCTCATTAAATGGCAAGATTTACCAGAGGAAGATGCCACATGGGAACCTGAAAGTATCTTCCAGACATTTCCAGCTTTGAGGACAAAGCTTTCCGAGGAGGGGAGTCATGTTACACTCCAAACATAGTACGTCGGCCATGATTTCCAAGCGAGTTAAATATAGTATATATAATTCACAAATAGTTTAATTGAAAGATCATCTTACATTTTTTTATTTTTCATCTGCGTTTCGCATTGAGCCTATACGGCGAGGGTGTGCCCACCTCAAGTGGCCATTGAGTTATTTTTATTTTCTGCTATTAAATTCCTCTTCGGCATCATTTTTCGTCATTCTATTTTTGAAATCTCTGTGTGTAAATTTAAATTGAGCAGAAGGATAGTTGTATCCTTACAAAAAATTTCTATATCCAAGTCAATTTTGTTAAGTTGGGACAATGTTGCCCCTCCTTGGTTGGCCAAATTTAATATACAGTGGGGTGGTCCTACGAGACAAATTCGGTATTTGGGCATTCCTTTTGCTCTTGATCCTAATCTTAATAATATGTGGATTTGGGTTAAGGAAAGGATATCTACTAAGTTTTCTAAATGGAAAAAGAGATTTCTTTCTAATGTTGGCAGGCTACAGATATGTCAAAATATTTTGTCATCATATACTATATATTATGCTTCAGCCTGGTTTTTTCTTCCTATCAGGTTAATGACATTCACAAGCATATCAAGAATTTTTTATGGGCTGGTAATGTTTTTGGTAAAAAGAAACATAGTGTTAAATGGGACTGGTGTGTTATTAATAAGTTAAAAGGAGGTTTGGGCCTTAAAAATCTTCGTTTTCAAGGAATGGCCCTTGTTATTAAATGGATTGTTAATTGTATAGAGGGAGAAGAACCTTGGAAATTTTTAGTTAGGAACAATATTCTTATGGTTGTTCCTAAACAAGCCCGTACTTGGAAGGGCCTCCCCATGAGTGATATCTTGCTAGGCAGATTTTCAGTTGCTCCTTTTGGTTCACTTGTGTTTAGAAGTCTTTGGAAAGCCTAGGAGATGATTAGAGGTAGTCATTTTGCTTGGTCTGTTAATGATAATTCAGTCCTCTATTTGAATAGCTCTATATGGTGGAATCTTATGTATAGAAATAAGTTTTTTGCTCTTACAAAAGGTTGTTTTGCTAGAAATTGGTCCAATTTGGGTATAATAACTTTTGTTGATATTCTTGATAATGGAAGTTTGAGATATTGGGATTCTCTTAGGACTCAGTCTGGTATTCCTGCCTCACAAAAAAGGAAATATTGTTTCTTAAGAAATTTTTTGCAGCTGAATTCTCCTCATTTTGTTTCAGATGTACAGTTTTTGCTTGATAATGTGCATTGGAAAGGTGATGTTCAGTTTTATAAAATCACTTCCAGGAAGTTATATAATATTTTGGCTTATACTAATGATATCATTGTGCATATCAATAGAGTTTGGCAGATGGATCTTTCAGCGTCTTATGGTCAGGTCATTTTGCATCACATTTGGTCCAGTCACTTGGAACCTAAGGAATCTTAGTTTAGATGGCTTATTTTGCTTCAAAGACTGCCTATTTTGAATTATTCTAATAATCTTATGAGTTGTTCTATTTGTAGAGTTCCTGATTTTTTTGAGCATATCTTTTTTGACTGCTTCTTTGCTCATAAAATTTGACATATGTTCTTGTATAATATGCAGGGATGGAACATTCATGATACTGTGACTAGACAACATATTTTACTGGGTTTTATTCCTCATATGCAAAAACATTTGAATAATTTTTGGCTTATATTATCATCAGAGATATTATGGATTATATGGGTGTATAGAAATAAGGAGATTTTTCAGAATTTGCAGAGATCACTTACTGGGTCTTTTAGAAGACTCACAAGTTTTAAAATTTTGTTACAGGTTGCTCGGAATATGAGAAGCTACAAGGACAAATACAGGTTCTTCTTTGATAGACTTCATGATGCTGGAAGACAAGAAGACTATTGCTACAGACTTGAGTATTTTGATTATCAGTTAGCTATGATTCAGCATTTTATAGCTCTTTTCTATGATAGATATAGAATGGTTTATGACATTACTTGAGTCTATTTTAACTCAGCATTAGTTGTATCTAGTGTTTTTATGTGCTGATTTATTTTGAACTTGACATGATGTAATTTTTTTTTTCTTAATATATGAGTATACGTTATTCCTTCAAAAAAAATTATGTATTTTATTTTCTTACAATCAAAATTTAAATACATATCCAACCAGTCATGCATCAATACCTATTTTCATATAATATGTGTTATCTCTCTCCTTTGGCTACTTTTACTAGATTTGCTATCATCTTGGAATAATATCTTTCCTCTTCCATCTTTTAGAAGGTAACATGTTAGCACTTGCAACAAAGTCCAAGTCAAAAAATTGTATAATTAAATTTGATAACAAATAATTTCAAAACAAATAATCATAAAATTTAATTTATTTTTTAAAATTTTAATTATCTTTTTCAAATAAAATAATATATAAAAATGTAATTATTTGAGATGTAACAACTACACATTGTTTGCTTTCATCAAAGTACTGGAGATTCTAATTACTACTTATGAATAGTCGTCCATATGGTAAGTAAACATTTTTGTTGATTCATCTATATGGTAGGGTAAACATTTTTGTTGATTCATCTATATGGTAGGGTAAACATTTTTGTTGAAAATTTAATTAGTGTTTTGTCTTCTAAATTTTTAGGATTTTTATAGTGTAGTTTTTAATAAATTCAGATGTGATGAGCACTATCATATAAATTTTTTATCAAATATTTGAAGAATCAACTTTAAAAAAATTAAAATATTATAATTTTTTTTTTTAATTTAATATAAAACATGATAAATATGAAATTAAAAAAATGATTTAAAAGATCAATCATCTTAAATAATTAAGATTATTTATTTATTATTTTTTAATACATAGGGGAATCGGTAACCCCTCTTCATTTTTAACTACTAATCAGAAAAACAAATGCCTTCAATTCATAGAAAAAATGACCCTTGATATTTCCTATTTTTCAACATTTAAAAAATAATTAGAATAATTATTAAAAGATCAAAATAAGAGTTTATTCTAAAAACTTGATAAGAGTGTCTAAGGTACCATTCCCACGTACTACAAGTTTTAGCCGATCCATCTTGATGTTTTTTTTTTTGGTTACATAGGGGAGTTGGTTACAACCATTATTTTTATGTTTTTTTTTTTGTTACATAGGGAAGTTGATTACAACCACTATTTTTAGTAACTGGAAAGCTTAGGGTTCAAACCATAAGGACTGCTCCCAACGATTTATTCATCTTGTTGTTGACTCGGTGTGAGGAGGTTATCGGTCGAGATTTGTATCGTTATTGTTGATCTGAGAAGGAGACCACCGATCGCTCAAGATTTGTATCATCATCTTCGATTTGACGCGCACTTAAAGAATTTATCACAAACTACTACCTTTGCTAGAGTTGGCAGCGTGGATTTGTATCATCATCTTCGATTTGACGCGCACTTAAAAAATTTATCACAAACTGCTACCTTTGCTAGAGTTGGCAGCGTGTCCCGGAGGTTTGAACCTAGATCTCTTCTTGGCAAGTACTTGGTCAATCAAACTTCTACTAATCCACCTAGCCCTTGGGGACATCTTCGTCATGTTATTGATGTTACTTTCATGTCATGCATGGTCCCACATCTTCATAACCTTTATGTTTGGAAAACAATTTTTTATTTTTGGATTTGGATAATGTGAGAAATCTATAGTTTAGGGTTGATTATTTTCATCCTAGTTGTGAGTTCTTGTAATGTTTGGAAAACAATTTTAGTTGTTCTTGTTGGGACATTAATGGTATGTTGTTGGATTTTGAATTAGGAGCATTCCACTAAGAAATGTGACTCCTAAGTATAGGCTATTTTACTTCACCCTTAAAGAATAATTCCAATTGTTGTAAGGATGGTGTAATGGTTAGAGGTTTAATCTTTTTGGGGAGAGGTCCACGATTCAAACCACATCATATTTTAAAAAAGATTGAATGATCGAATGTTTTCCAATTCCATACCCTAAAAAAAACCTAAATCTTATTAAAAATAAATAAATAAAAAAACAAACCATCTCAAACTTACCATTTACCATCAATAAAGGAGACATCCAAACTATATAAATATGCACAACTATAAAAAAAAAATTACATGCTTTCTATTATTATAAAAAAAGCTTTTAAGTGGTCAAAATTAAGGTCACGTCCACTCGATGCATCACTCAATCAAAACCAAGAAGTTGAAACATGTGGTGGCCACGATGTTGATTGATTCAGCTTTAGGGTAACACTCAAATAAAAAACCTTGTCATGATTCGTCACTATAAATACATTAAAAAGAAAAAAAATAGTGTATTACGAAGATTTCTCCACAATTGTTCACCAAAGATTGGATGGGATTTGTACAGTGTCATATGCCCTTTCTTAGGGTAGTTTGACAGCAAGTAGGTGAACCTTAATTATCATTTACTAAATAATCAAATGGAATTCAAATGCCCGCCCCCAAACTAAGGAGATTCATAAAGTGGCATTCACTAATTTCCATAAATGTATCATAGATGACTTAATTATCATTTACTAAATAATCAAACGGAATTCAAATGCCCTCCCCAAACTACGCAGATTCATAAAGTGGCGTTCACTAATTTCCATAAATGTATCATAGATGACTGTAGTGGGATCTTGACAAAGTACCTAATAAACTATATATCATCATGGCCAGTTCACCTTTTAAAATATTTCCTTAAGTCATGTTCAATAAAGAGCCATTCAAAACTCATGCTATGCATACTTTTTATGACTTCGAGGGTGTCTAAGTGAAATTTTTTTAGAAAATTTAAATTTAAAATTTTCTTAATTAAAAATCGTTAACTTATTTTAATAAAAACTAGAATTTAAAAAAATAAAAAAATAAATAAGTTCGAGGGGGAGATACAAACACAACTACAAAAAGATTAAAAGATACAACTACCACTAAAGATAAAACATGACCATAAGACAACAACAAATATAAAATACAAAATATTACAGCCTTTTTTTACATAATATGTGATAACATCTGATAAACAAGACTGTACCATGTACCATAATAAGAAGACTGTACCATAATAAAAAGATTCTCAGTTAAAAATCTGCAACATCTACAATCAATAGAGAAAAAAACATAAACATATGATTTAATCATATGATAAAAAAAAAATTAAAATTTAATTAAGGTTTTTATTTTATATTTAAAATATAATTAAATAATTATAAATATTTTCCAGAGCGAATGTTTATAAAAAATATTATTAAAAAAATCATAAATATTATTTAAACAATTTAAAATTTATAAAAATAAACTTATTTAAGTGAGTGCTCCAAACGTTTGGAAAAACACACCACGGTGGTCATATGAGAAAGAATAATCGAGTCTTTAGCAAGTGGTCCCCGCCACCTACTCATATCAGTTATATGTTAATTTCGTTTTAAATGAAATGGAGCATCTTCGTTGACGACACCCTGTACTTGCGAGGAAAGCCCCCAGCCTTTAGATAGCGGGATTATTTTAATTGTCGAAGTTAATTGTCAATTTGTTACATTTATTTTTTTATTTTAATTAGCGTGAAAAAAATTTATAATTAATTTTTAAGGTTAAGTATTTTTATGAATTTTTTTTGTTGGTCACAACCGAGCTATTTTACTTAGGGTTCCAATTGCATGGACTGCTTCCACCAAACCTATTCCGCCTAATTATTGTTGATCTGGCGTGAAGTATGCCACCTGTGGCTCGGGATTTGTACCGTTATTGTCAATCTGACATACACTCAAAAAATTCAAATCAGACTACTACCTTTGCAAACAAGCTGCCGAGGTTTGAACCTTTTATGAAAAAAAATTATGATCGATGTTTAGAGAAGGGTTAGTATCCTTATCTTACCATGACCTTATGAACTTTTTTTTTTCTTTTGGTTGCATAGGAGAGTTGGTCACAACTCCACTATTTTTAGTAACTAACCAGTGTAGGTTCAAACCACATGGGCTGCTTCTACCAAACTTATTATGCTTCGTTATTGTTGATTCAACATGAAGGGACCACCGGTCCTCGCTCGGGATTCATATCGTCATCGTCAATTTGGCGTTTACTGAGAGGATTCAGTTAAGACCACTACCTTTCGTTATTGTTAACCCGATGTGAAAGGACCACCGGTTGCTCGGAATTCGTATCGTCGTTGTCAGTCTTGCGAGTACTAAGAGGATTCATATCAGACTACTACATTTACAAATAAACTGTCCCAAAATTTGAACTTTTATTAAAAAAAAAATTATAATATATGTTTAGGAAAAAGTTAATATCAAGAACCCTAAACCCTAATTAGAATTAAGTGAAGACAAAAGCATTAAATTGTGAGCTTAGGCCTGACTTTAATCTAGAATAGCCCCACTTGTCAACTTGGAAAGGGGCTTTGATTTAGTTTGGGGGTGGTAGGTGTGATCCATCTCTGGCCTTGGGTCTGACTATCGGGTAAAGACAATAATTATAATAGTGGAGATAGAAATTATCATGATTGGCAAGGTGAGGAAGCATGACATTATTTATTTATTAATTAATTAATAAATAAAAAGAATTCACCTGAAAAAAGGGGAAAAAGAAAGGTCGACAGAATCAGAAGGTCCAGGCAACGCCGTCGGCGAAAGACGGGGCAGCGTGGGCCCCGCCTATATCAAAGCCTTTTACGCGTTTCTTTCCATCCATCCATGCTTCATGGCAACAATACATGCATGACCATAATTTCTGATGGGGGTACATGCATGGATGGTATGCTGATGTGGAGCAGAAAAGCAAGCAATAAATATAGTCTCTCCTCTTCATTTAAGATATGCACTAATTAAGAGGGGGAGAGAGAGCCAGGCCAGCTGGCAGACTTTCAAAGAAGGGGTGTTCATTTGTTCTTGGTCCCATGGTTCTATGCTGACGTGACAGACACATCAAGGGTGAGTCGTCGCTGACCTATATTTACACTTTTCCCAAATGGCTAAACGTGGCAAGTGTTATTCTTGGAATGATCCGTGTTGGAAGCTCAGCCAGCAACCCCTTCTCTTTTTCCCCATGAAAAATATAAATTGAGTTAGGAGAACCATTAATACAGAGGCCAATTTGCACGCTGAGTTTGGGCTACGTGCCCCCAGGCGAAAAAATAGCGCGGGTATCGCTATCTTTAGCGATGGATGAAAATGCCTCCAACCAGTGAAATTCTAAATCGATGCGTAAATGCTCCGCCATTAATAGGCGACGAATCCTCCTGGCCTGGCCGCTCTCGCTTCAAGTAAAAAAAAGTAAAAAAATAAATAAGATGCTTGAATATCCACTTCATAGCCAACCGGAGTTGAACACCTCTTTAACCTTTTCACCAACATAGGCAGACATAGCCACCACCTCTTTAACCAAGCTAAAATCTGAGAATCCTCAAATGGGCTATGACAGGCTTGTTCCAACCTGAAAGGGCTAAGTTTGCACAGTAGATTTTGGAGCATTTTTGTCTGTCAAATTAGTTAAAAGGAGAGAAACGAGTTCGAGAGTGACCAAATCACAGATGTTTTTATTTTATTGGAATCGTTCAACAGTTATATCCGGTACCGCCACAGCATTAGAGGATAGCCTGTCAGATTTCGATTGCTCGTCGAATTGGTCAAACCCGGGAATGGGTCAAAACTGAAGATGCATGTAAATGGATATAGCGATTTTCCCAATTAGGGTTTGGAGATTATATAGCTATATCAGTTTTCTAAATAAAACCATAGACACAATCTGAGCATATGCGCGTGTATTCCTTCCTCATGTCTGTATGCATTTATGAGATTGGAAATGCTGATCGCCCCCGAACTTTGCTCTGTCCAATTAACGTCTGGGTTTCTGATTTTTTTGGATTTCGCTGAAAGATTTCAATGGCGTTGGATCCCTTGACCATAGCTAATTTCTTTTTTTAATATACAAGAAAATCGGTAACATTATTGGATGTTGCTTTTTTATAAACCCTAATCCGTTGGGTAAGCCAAAGTGAACTGGACCCCGATCTTCTAAGATATCAAATTGGTGCAGACAGCCAACCGACCCATAATCATCCAACCTATCCTTTTGAGTTTGTCGGTTGTATCCCCTTCTGGGGTTTTGTCGGTTGTACGAAATCATTCACATAATGGTTAGCTTAGATATATAAAATATATATATCTATAAACATCGAGAGTTATCAATCTCGAAGCACCTATCTCATTTTTTGGGGGTGTGATAGTTTAAATATTTTAATTCCACGGTTACACTTTTGATAACTCTCAGATAATTTTTTTAATGTCGGCTTTTTAAATAAAATATTAATATTGTTTATGGCGTGGCTGACCTTCGTGGCTACCATTACTAATTTAATTTGGCAAACATTTTTTAATTTGTTTTAATTAGTATGGAATATGGTATGTTTTTATTAATAGGTTTTAAACTTTTAAGAGACCCGCATTCAAATCACCTTTATAATGATTAAAAGTAAATTAATAATTTAATTTGGTAAATATTTTTTAAATTTGTTTTAATTAATATGGAATGAATCACTTTTATAGTAATTAAAAGTAAATTAATAATTTAATTTGGCAAACCTATTTTAAATTTGTTTTAATTAATATGAAATGAATCAGTAATTAATAATTTAATTTCATAAATGTTTTTTATTTGTTTTCATTAGTATGAAATGTGGTACAGTTTTTTAATATATTAAAAAGTTAAAGTTTATGGGAGCCACTTTTCCTTAAATTTGAACTTAGGTTTCATTATAAAAAAATTGAATAGTGGTTTACCGTCAAGGATGTCACTTGTATTATCGGTGATGTGATTCAGGTTCAATCTCCAGGGCGAATGTGTATAAGAAATATTTACTCAAAAAAAAATGGTATGGTGCAAGCTTAATTTTATTTTATTGTTTTAAGGCAAAGACTTTGCTTATTTTGTGGCAATATATAGGGTAAAGTAATCTGCTCATGTAGAGGAGTTGGAGAACAAGTGGGTAGTAAAACTCTCCAATTAAGATCAGAAGGCCTCAAGTTCAAATCTCCCCCCACATTCTACCGATATATATACGTAACATTTTCAGAACTTTAGAAGGATTTAGAATCAGTGTAATTTTAATAGTATTTTCAATACTTTAGAAAAGGATTTTGTAATAGTAACAAGTATCCAGAACATGTGTCACATTTTATTGAGAATATATTTTTTAACATAATAAACTTGGATAATAGTGTAATTTTAATAATATTTAAAAAATTTAAGATTAATAGTTGATTTTAATTATTATTAATATTTTTATTATAGTCTTAGAGAGATAGTGTAACGGTTTGAGTCTTGTTTTTTTTTGTTTTTTTAGGTTCAAGGTTTAATCCAAGATATACGTATGGGTGTGTGTATGACTATACATAACAAAATATATATATATATATATATATATATATATATATATATATATATATATATATATATATATATATATACCACCAAGTGCTAGGTGGATTGGTAAGTGCTTGTTTGGCCAGACACTTACTAAGAAGACACCTAGGTTCAAACTTCAGGGCAACTTGATTGCAAAGGTAGTAGTTTGATATGAATCCTCTAAGTACGCATTAGACCGACGATAATGGTATAAATCTCGAGCGATCGATGGTCCCCTTTACATCGGGTCAACAATAACAAGGTGGAATAGGTTTGGTGGGAGCAATCTCTATGGTTTGAACCCTATGCTTGTCAATTACTAAAAATGGTGTGGTTGTGACCAACTCTCCTATGTAACCAAAAAAACATTAATTATTATAATTGTCCCTATGGGGACAACCGAACGGTTTGGGGTTTGGCTCTTCTTCGAAAGGTCCAAGGTTCAAACCGCAACATTTGACTTTGTGTTAATTCCCTATTGATAAGTGTAGCTCTCAGATTTACAAGGGGTCATGGTTGGGAGAAGACTGCTCAACCCTATGCGTTAGTCATAGGGGTTTATCAAACTACCCAAATAAATTTGTCCACCTTTTGTAGCACAAGTGGAGAAGGTGAGGCTAAGGCGAGCCTAGCCTTGTTGAATGGGAGGTCCACGATTTGAACCTTTGCGATGCAAAGGAGGTCCAAGGTTCAAACTGCAACATTTGACTTTGTGTTAATTCCCTATTGACAAGTGTACCTCTCAGCTTTACAAGGGGTCATGGTTGGGAGAAGACTGCTTAACCCTATGCGTTAGTCATAGGGGTTTATCACACTACCCAAATAAATTTGTCCACCTTTTGTAGCACAAGTGGAGAAGGTGAGGCTAAGGAGAGCCTAGCCTAGCCTTGTTGAATGGGAGGTCCACGATTTGAACCTTTGCGATGCAAAGGGGGACACAAAAAATCTCTTGTGGCTTCCCTCTAGATAGTGGTATACTTGGCTAGGATGGCACTACTAGCCACCTAAGAGTGACTTTGGAAGTTTCTTTCTAACCTAAAATTTCTTAGTGGGGACAGCGCAATGGTTCGGGGTTTGACTCTTCTTCGAGAGGTCTAAGGTTTAAACCACAACGTTTCGCTGTGTTAATTCCCTATTGATAAGTGTAGCTCTTGATTTTACAAGGGGTTATGACTAGGAGGATACTACTCAGCCTTATGTGTCTATCATAAGAGTTTATCACACTACCCATTTAATTTTCGGTTCCAATCCAAACTTCTTTGACAGGTCCATGGTTCAAACCACAATGTTTCACTGTATGTTAATTTCCTATTGATAAGTGTAGCTCTTGGCTTTACGAGGGGTTATGGTTGGGAGTAATGTTTCACTGTGTGTTAATTCCCTATTGATAAGTTTAGCTCTTGGCTTTACGAGGGGTTATGGTTGGGAGGAGACTTCTCAACACTATGCGTCGATCATAGGAGTTTATCACACTACCCATTTAATTTTTTGTTCCAATATCAAACCCCTCCAAGTCCCATTACAAGTTATTTATTTACAAATAAAAGTTTTGCCCCTAAGGGCTAGGTGGATTGGTAATTGTGTGTCTGGCTAGGCACTTTCCAAGAAGAGACCTAGGTTCAAACCTTGGGGGCATGTCTGTTACAAATGTTGTAGTCTGATCTGAATCCTCTAAGTGTGCATCAGTGTTGAGGATACTTAGGTTGATTCATTACAACCTAAGTTATTATTATTATTTGCATATTTTATCTGATTGCACATGATGTAATACGTGAGGTATAGTGTGCCCACTTAAGGATTGTATTGTTTAGTTTTTTTTAGCATGTTGTTGTTGGACTGTTATATTACACTTGTCTTATAGAAGTTCTTAGCTTGTTTGCATTCTGTTTGTTATTGAGTGGTTATCCCTGCTTAGCATTATGTTGTAGGTCATTATAATCATCCAACGATTGATTTCCTTTGTATTTACTATATATTCCAAAATATTGAATAAAGAATGAGCTTCATTTTGGGTTCCTATATCACTGGTATTCAAAGACAAGGAAAGAAGATCCTATTGACGATTGCGTGAAATTGGCTTCATTACCAACCGCATCGTTTTAGAAGCTCTCGAGGTGACAAGTAGAATATTTTTCCCTGCACCCTTGTTTTTGACAAAAATGTTAGAGGGTTAATCCGGACGGGTAACCTCCTTTGCCTCAATTGCAGATAGAAATTCCCAATTCCTGGAGATCATATCCTGGCTTGTAGTAGTTGCAGCAGAGGCAAGTTCGAGAGTTTCGATGTGAAGAAATATTTGCATCATGAAGAAACTTTGGTTTTCCTAAAGTTATTTTTTTTAAATAATTTTCTGGTACCTTGATTAGGGTTTCATCACTGACAATATCCTTTCCCGATGATGACGTGCCCTTGGGAGCTCTTCAACGACATATTCTATTGAAGCAATAACCCGTAGAGCTGTTGAATTTGACAAAGTTTACGACCCACATCAACGTTTTGCAGATGCAGAGCCATTTTTTGGTGTTTGCACCTCTTTCAGGCGATACAAATCTATTGTCAACGATAAATAATTAATTTTTCTAAGGTTGTTAAATTATTTTGATGACCGAAATAAGTTTTCAACACCAACCATCGTCGCCTATCCGTCGACCCCTTTTCTACCACCGAATATTGTGATTTTCTACCATTTTTGTGATCTCGAACGTACACAAATTATGTGTTACCAATGATGGAATCAGAGGGTGGCAAGTGGTTTATCTTTGGCAGATCGGACGTCATTCGTCCACAACCACTGACGATGCGAACCATTCCATTTTCCTGACACTCCATAGTATTACTAGCAAAAATTACACGTCGATTGTGTACTTCCACTTTTAGGGTTCAAAGTAGTGCTTACATGGAGCTAGAGCAGTTTTTACAAAGAGTGAAGGGTGGTTTTCAGTTGAATACGAGGAAATAAAATCGAATTCTCTGAAGTTATGGTTTGATTACACAAGGAGTTCCAAGTCAGCTCACATCGATAATTGTCTTCTTCTCAAATTTTGTATTTACTAGACAAGTGAACAGGTGTGGTGAGGTCATCGAACGAGAGAGAGTCCAGGCAATATTTGAGCCAGGAGACGATAGATTCCCTCCTCGAAGATTTTAGCGACGTCATCATTGCCATCTTGGCACGTCAATGACAAAACAAATGAATATTTTTGGTGATGTTGTAAACTGATCAGACTTTCCAATGCAAATGCATGAAAAATTATAAAATCCTAAGGTTGCATGTGCACCATCAAATTTTTTTGACAATGACTTATTTTTTTGATCGATAGGGTGCGAATTTCGATGGGGAGTAGTCCATTTTATGGAAATTTTAGTCCCACATTGCTCGGGTGGTTGTCGAGCTGTTTATAAGTGTCGTTAGGCACATATTGTAGTGCCCACCTTGCGATGGGCACACTATCACTTCCGCACAAAAGTGCCAAGTGGCTAGTGCACATGATTGGACAGTTGGTGTCCACCTTGCTTGTTGAATCATTGACTGACCACTGGATTTTGTTGACCTGTGATGGTCTATTGACTACGAACTGTCGCACACTTGGGCAATTGACCATCCAATAGAAAACAAAAAAATTTGCCGCCATGGAGATATTTTCCCGCCAAAACAAAAGTTTTGAATTTTTAAATTCAAATTTTCAAATATTTGGCACCAAAACCAGGAGAAAAAGGTGAAATTTTGAATTTCTGTATGGTCAATTATTTTTGTAATTTCAACAATTTTAGAAAAATTGACCATTTATTTTTGCCTCCTAAACCAATTTTTGGCATTGTAAGGGCTAATTTTTCAAAATTTTAGTGCTAATTTGTAATTGCAAAATTTGATTTAATTTTGTAAAAGCACTTAAAATAGCCCATTTTAAAAATTTGGAAGGCAAAATTGTTGAAAATATAGGCATTTTTCTGCATTAG
Source organism: Wollemia nobilis (assembly GCA_028583015.1). Taxonomy (NCBI): domain Eukaryota; kingdom Viridiplantae; phylum Streptophyta; class Pinopsida; order Araucariales; family Araucariaceae; genus Wollemia; species Wollemia nobilis. Next base: position 3,383,238 of record JAQPPZ010016829.1, on the reverse strand, counting down.
GAAAATTATCAAATTCCTAAAGCCTAGATTAGTTCTTGCAAAGACCATTTTGTAATCCTCCTAGTCTAGCATATACATGGAAAAGTATGGCTAGTGACCTCAGATCAAACATGTAAAACATTACTGTTGTAGTAGACATTTTGGCAGATAAGGTAAAAGATATTGTTGTACAATTAACTCCTGATGATATCAAAATTCATCACAATCATGCTAGTAAAGCTAAATGTGAGGTCAAATTATATGACGAATCTAGGGATCTTAATGTCTTGTCTACATGGAATTTAGATATGCAAACTTGGTTTGCTTATGCTAATATTCCTGAAGATGAACACGTTATATTTGCTATAGTTAAACTCATAAGCTTAGAAAAAGTTTTAATTGTAGAAAGACAAAGCCATAATGCCACCATGATTTAGAAATAATTGATCCAAATTCTAAAAACTATATTTTTTCCACCAAAATACCAAAGTAACCTCACTACCAAGTGGTATAGATTGAGGTAAGCCTATAGTATGTCTATTTTTGACTAAATCTTCTAATTCAATAGGCTAAGTGTGCTTCTTGGTATGAAATATTCAGAAGAGGGTTTAATTAATAAGTTCACTCGTGGCTCACAAGATAAAAATTTTAGGGAAATCAAGTTCAATGTTTTCCTCACCTTGGATGTGGCATTCAACCATGCCATTCTTGTAGAGGAGGAAGTTGGTGCATATCACAAATCTCATTCATCATAGGAGAGCTCTTCCAAAGGAAGGAATTAGCATCAACAAAATGTGAAGAACACTTATCATTCTTCCTCTCATTCTTCTTCTCCTCCCACTTCTCCTAAAGCAAATTCTTCTTTTTTTCACTCTAAAGACCCTTCTTCTTCAACAATGTATTGTGAGTATTGTAAAAATTAAGGTCATACAAAAGCCAAATATTTGATTATTGAAAGAATGAAGAAGAAATCCCTAATTGTACAACCTACAATTGAGGAACCACAGGATGGTCCCATTGTGGCTATAGGGACAAAAGAAGAATATCTAGCTTTAAGGGGTAAACTAAATAAAGTTACCCTCATGTTAAATATATTTGCTCAAGGGTGTCGTGACCATTTGTTTATCACTAGAGCCCACCTTACACATGATTTCTATGTTGATTGTATCATAGAGAACAGATCATAAAAGAAACTCATTATGATTTCCATTATGAAGAAGTTGAAGCTTCCCATAAAGCCACATCACCAGCCATATGCACTTGGGTGGAAAAATGTAGGTTCCACATCTAACATCACCCACACTTGCACCTTGAATTTTGCTTTTGGTGATAAGTTTATGGACAAAGTCAAATGTGACATCACAGAGATAGATTTTTGTGGACTATTGCTAGGTAAACCCTATAAATTTGATAGGAATGTTGTTTATCATGCTAAAAAGAACACCTACACATTGGAGTTGCATGATAAAACCTACTTAATACAAAGCACTACACCCACATCAAATTTGATGCTAAGTTGTAGGTAAGTTCGTAATACACTAAGTCAAACACTCATTCTGGCTCTTGCTTGCATAAGTTCCACATAAAATGAAGAACAAACAACATAAAAAGTACATGATGAAGAAGCTCGACCTCTAAAAAATGAACAATCACAAGAGCAAGTGGTTAAGGAACCCATCACTCTCACTTATGAGAAATATTATATTCATTATATTGGTATCATTTTGGGTACACCTATGGACACACTATCACTTGCTCCATAGAAGTTACCTTTGGCTTTGCCCACTCCCACCATTGCACACATGGAGGAGCAAGCTAAGGTCACTTACTTCATTGAGCACCGATAGAGCCTTTTAGGCAATATACCACAAGACTTGTAGGATACTCTGTAGTAGTAGTAGATCGTGGTGTGCAAGCATCACAATCCTCACTCATATCAGGTTGGAGATAGAGTATGGCTTCCTTTGGATAAGTGCCACTTTCTAGAGACACCATTTTAGGATCCTCTTTTGGTACCTGATCTTGTTTTTATCCCTACAATAGTAGTGGCACCTGATCATCAGCTTTTGCTCATTTCAGATAGAGTTTTCAAGATGAAGACTCATCACACTAGATAGGGTTCTTCCACTTCTTACCTTGTCGTCCATCACGATCACTTTCCACACATGGCTTGCTATTTTTCTTACCATGAGATAGCCCATGACTTTCCACATTTGTTGAGAGCATTGGGGTCCAATGCTTCTATGGTTTGGAGGAGTGTTGAGGATACTTAGGTTGATTCATTACAAACTAAGTTATTATTATTATTTTGCATATTTTATATTATTGCATATGATGTAATACATGAGGCATAGTATGCCCACGTAAGGATTGTATTGTTTAGTTTTCTTTAGCATGCTATTGTTGGATTGTTAGATTACACTTGTCTTCTAGCAGTTCTTAGCTTGTTTGCATTCGATTTGTTGTTGAATGGTGTAGACACCAAAATCTAGCACCCTTTAGTTCACATTCACCACCTCACCATCAAATCCTGCATAATAAAGATATATGCCTAAGTTCTAACTTAGGGATATAAAATCCTGCACATCATTATATTTTCCTAATTTATTTAATTAGGAAAATCACCCTAGGATACCCTGTCTACCCATTGGACATGTGTCCTGGACACCTCATCCAACATCCATGCCACATCTTACCCACTCTTGTCCCCTTTGTCCTTGCACATGAGACAGATTCCCAACACCCATGCCACAACTCCTTTGTTGTTGTCCCCTTGTCCCTTCACATAAAACAACATCCCACATCCCACTCCACTTGGAGCCACATCACCCCAGTTAAGTGAACCACACTGAATGACTCACTATAACTGCCCCTTCCACCTGGCAGTCCAGATTTACCACTTGGCAAGTCAGGCTTGCCACCTCACATTCCCCTCCAAAGCCCCAGGTAGCCTATAAAGGCACCATCAATCCACCAAACAAAGGGAGCTGAATTTGCGTACCGATAGGCTACCAAAATACATCCAGACCCGATGAGAAACTGAGAGCATGAGCTCGAATCCGATCATTGGCACGCATCCCGAGGTGACCTGTCATCTCAGCCGAAATCGCCCGCCCATGGTTCTACAGTCAAAAATGTGCATCCATGGTTTCACAACCATAGGTCCATGGTTTCCAGCCCACAACCGCGTTCCCATGGTTCCACAGTCCCGAACATGTTTTATCAACAGAGATCAGTAACTTATCGATTTGTTAGCAAGGCATTTTTAATTAGTATTTCCATGTTTCTTGCAAGCATTCCTTTCAAGGGTTTTCATTTGCATTATTTTGCAATCATTTATACAGGTGCTATTAACCCTTTTTGATTTCCATGTGTGCAGGAGATAGGTATTTGAAGAGCTATTGAAGCTAGGAGTGGTCCCTACATTGGATACCAAAGCCCACTCACCCCTTGGAGTTGTAGCAGAGGAATGAAGAGCACCCTATCTTACTGAGGAGTTGGAAGAATTTCCCTCCTCCATGAAAGCATTGGATATCATATAGACAGGAAGAAGCATTGTAACATTACCCCCAACACATTTGGGGCAATTCAAAAATCCATTTGTAACATTGTATCACGTTATTAATACAAAAGGAACATTTTGGCAAATTACTTCTCTCTCTCTATTTTATTTAATAAATTGTGTTCGTTATTTTGCTACAAAAATGGCGATCATGGTGGGACCCCCTAAAGGTCCTATTTTGTTTTGCCTTGCTATCTAAATTTGTTTACTAATCTCTGTCTGCACCTACAGGTTTCGAGAATTCAAAGCGTGCACAAATTCGACCCAAAATTGATATATTCAAAAAATCTTGCGGTCGTATCATTTACTATGGAAATATGAAACACGGTTTCTGTCGAGAAAATGTAGGTGCATGGTTCCTGGGAGAAAACGTAGACACAGGTTTTTCTGAGAAAAGAGAAGCGTGGTTGCTGCATCAAAAATGTGGGCCGACGGTTTACAGCAGGAAGGAACACAGGTATGTACTTCATGCTTCCTATCTAATTTTTGTCTTAGTTTCAGTTTAGATTGCATTTAACTAGATTAAGAGTCCTAGTCCTGTATGTCTTTGTGTGCACTTAGGTCTTAGAGGTAGAAGAAAATACTTAAAAACCTTGCATTCATAAAAAAAAAATTGCATTTGCATAGTAGAAAATAGATCATCTTGCATTCACCTGGTTAGGAATAGCTCAGGTGTTTATTTCAGGATCGGGTCTATAAGATTATTCGGTTTCTGTTGATAGAAAGGACCCACGCATCCATGGTTGGGATATCCCAAATGTAGATGCGCGGTTGGCAAACCATGCACCCACGGTTTACTAGAACTAACCACGCACCCGTGGTTAGCCCTGTTAAATAGAATCTGATTAAATTAGATCTAAAATTGGTATTTTTACCCCTGATCTATTGTCTTTCATTCTCTATTTTTTGCTTTTCTGCATTTAGGCCATTGAAACAGAATTGCATAGTAATTTTGCATAGCATCCTAGTTAAACAAAACCACCACACACTCACATAAACGTTGGAAAATGACTGGATTTCATCACCGGTTTGGATTTCATCATCGAACCACCAACATTATACCCTGTTCTTAGCCAAGGCCGATTCCAAGATCCATCATAACCCGTGGGTGATAGCACGCATCTCTCTTCGGAGAGGTGTATCGTAGACTATGGGCGAACTGGGTGAGGAATTGGTAGGACCTGTGCTCCCTGGCCATGTGTGGACTTCATTACCACATATTATAGGTGGGATTACGTGACCTAGAGTTCATAGCCAGGTTGTCGAGCTACGAGTATACAGGTGAAATCCTAGATTCATTTAGGGCAAAACATTGAGCACACACCTTTTTCATTTTCCAAACAAATTTAAAAAATATATATATATTATATATATATACGAAAATCTAGCATCAAAAATTTTGTGTGGTTATTTGCTTTGTGTGTTGTATTGCATTGTATTGTCACTTTACTTGCATAGATAGTCTCACTTCGCATATTACCCCATAGTAGCGTATGGTAGTGACTCGTAATCAAGCTAAGAAACTAGTGTCAAACCGAAGTCAGTGGTCTTCCCCTATGGCCTCTCAGTCTGGCAATGTCCCTCACACTTCGGTGGTGGGACAAGTAGGTATACCCCTTTCTATGTCATAGAGTCTTGATGTAGGGCCTTCTAGTAATGCCCCCAACATAGACATAGACATTATGCATAGAGCTACTCACACAACTATACCTGAGACACCTAGGAGTGAACCTCCTGTAGCGGTAGACAGTCAGGTCACCATGATAGATATGGACACTGTTAGATTGTACTTGAATGCAGTTAGAATGGTCTTCCCATCATTACCACCACTCTCCATCCCATCACGTGTCATACCCTCATCACAACAAGAATCCATATTCGCCTATCCATAATAGTCACAACATATTTTCACCAATCCTCTCTTTGAGTTGGTTATTGTAGCATTAGCCAATCAACCATTGTCATCCAACCAAATTCCCCCCACATTATCACAACAAATGACCATTACCACTAATCCCTTGTATGAAACAATTCCTATTGTTTCGCAAGCCCCAACATCCATTCCTCCATCCACACTTGTAGGACATACATCTCATACCATTCCACAGTCAGTGGCGATACCCTTTGCTACTTACCCCCCATCTACCTCCACTACCATGGTTGTTCCACAACCAATTCAGTCCACCACATCACAGGTAGCAGTCCCTATGTCAAATACAATTGCTATGCAACAGGCTTTCTTACAGTTGCAGCAAATGATTTTAGATAATGCTAACCATAGCATGAACCCTGACCCTAACCAACATTTGCAAGGGATTGAGCAAAATCTTCCACCTACATCTCATCAACCTAATGCCTTTATCCAAGATCCATCTTGGGTAATGCATCCTCCCTCTACCACTATGGTTCACAATCAACCACCGCACCCATATGCTAATGCAGTAGGTCAGCATAATATCATACCTTCATCACCCCATCCATATCATAACATCCCTCAACATCCATACCATAACACATTTCCACCAAACATGTCTTATCATCCCCAACCTACATACAATCCACCCCATTACCAGCAGCATCAAGTACATTCGAGTGTCAATCCTGTAGATGATCCTAGATACCAGTTTCTATAGAGTCATATTGATAGTCTTGCCATGCAAACCCCAGGCTTGCAATACCAAAAGCCAACTTTAAGGCAACTACTCAATCACCCTATTCATGCTTCGGTACCAGAGCCGCCATATCCACATGATTTCCAAATACCGAAGCTTGAATTTAAAGGAGAAGAGGATCCCCGTGAGCATGTAACAAGATTTGTGAATGCATGCTTCAGAATCAAAAGCAACGATGCATTGCTATTACATACATTTCCTCAAACATTAGGGGGAAGCCCAAGACTGGTACAACCACCTCCCGCATCAAAGTATTTTTACCTTTGAACAACTAGCGGACCGGTTCCTGGAAATATTCACCCTAAATGTTAGAAAACAAACAACATTGACTGATTTGATTTACCTAAAACAATATGACGATGAATGAGTCTATGACTTTGGCAATAGATGGAGATCAGTCATGATCAAGTTACCATTTTCACTCCCTATGCCAGAGATAATACGAATGTTCATGAAGAGTTTTGGTAGACCCATCTCTTCATTGCTACAACTACAACAGTATAGAACATTCGATGAGGCACTCGCCCAAGCAAAACTGATTGAAGAAATCAAAATTCAAGAAGGCGAGATTAAGCCTAAGAAGAAAGAGTGGCACAATAAGAATCAAAATGGGAATAACCACGGTCAGTCCAAGACCGCACAGGTTAATCAGATAGTTTTGAGCCAACCACAGTCAAATCAACCGGCTCAAACACAAATCCAACAACCCCAACAACAACAACAACCACACCAATCGAATTATCAAGCGGTTCCACCCCCACAATAGGCACAAAATCAGACACAACCTACGAAAAGGCAACAACATCATTTTAAGCCAAAAAGAAATTACACGCCAGTACAAGAGCCATATTCATTAGTATTTCAGAAGTTGTATGCGGCAAAACTTTTTAATTTACCGAAAATGAAACTTGATGATCCTAACAAACCAAAGACAAAAGGTTACAAAGAACACCTCTTTTGCATCTATCATAGACAAAGAGGACATGATATTGAAGGTTGTCATGGATTTAAAGGAATTGTGCAAGATTTATTGGAAGTGGGTACAATCAAAATTGACAACCCACTAGCCCAAAATAACCAAAACCTAGGCATATATCAGACACCTTTGCCACATCGAGAGGTGAATCAACAACCGACGGGAGCATCAACTTCTACAGTTCCTCCCAATCAGGTTAATTATGTGTCTCAACTGCCACAAGGTTTTGTAGGGGCTATCAGTATAGTTACCCATGGACAAAGGCAAGCTAATCGCACAACCCAAGGCTCCGACAACATCACCAACTAATGTGCCCATACAACTTGGATCGAGTGGGCCACCACCACCATTCCACAACCGCCCTGTTGTTACATTGAACAACCGGTTAACACAGAGTTTGAAGATGGCTTCAACAAAATTGTCAATTTATGAACTAATACAACAATCAACACCTCACAGGGAAGCATTGATGGAAATTTTAAAGTCTATTCAAGTACAATCAGAAGACCCCAATGCATTCAATTCCTTTGTGGGTAGTGTGCAAAAGTGCATGGAACCCTCGATAGTATTCTATGACTTTGAGGAAAAACAAATATCAACAGATTCACCTGATCCGCCATTGCACATAGTAGCTCACATTGACAGGAAACCCTTCAAGAGAGTGCTTATTGATACAGGTTCTTCAATCAACCTCATTACCACACCTGCCATGATGAAGCTCAACGTCCCATCATCTCACATCACAACATCCACATTCACTCTTAGGGCCTTTAATGACGCTTTATGCTCAACTGTAGGGAATGTTGTTCTTCCCATCACCGTGGGGGTGAAAACAATACATGTTCTCTTTCACATCTTGGAAGGGGAAATGCAATATAACATACTTCTTGGATGCCCTTGGATTAGGGAAATGAAATGTGTGCCTTCAACATTGCATCAATGCTTAAAATATGTGCATGAAGGCAAGGTACATTGCATACCAGTGACACTGAACCTTTCAAATACTGCAACTTTATTTCAAATCCTTATGAGCCTTTACTCCCATCAACACATCTAACCATCCAACCACTAGTCATTAGAACCATTCCATCAAGCACCACATCATCAAAAGCACCCATTCCAGAAGAGTTGCCTATAGTTGATCCAGCTTTCGCATCTAAAAGCGTTAGCTCAGCGCATCCTTCAAACATCGCATTTCATTTTCAAATTACACCCACTCATCCTGCTAATCAATTGCCAGCTCCATCTAGTACACTTCCAGATTCAAAGCCACCATTCACATTCAAAGCACAACCCACATCATCAGCCACTACTTCACAGTCATTAGAACCCGTAGTCTCACAAATAGGGCCACCTGTTAGAGATAATCCAACACCGCCAGTAGAGCCAAGAGCTAAGGCTCAAGAACCCTCTTCATCCATCGAGCCATTAGCCACACAACCATCTAGAGTTGCAGTACATCTCGCCAATCCAAGTATTGGTGAGTACATTATTGAAAGTGTCACAGTTACACCACCTATCGAGTCAGTCAGAGATTACGGTCACCCTCGTGACCCACCTTTAGCTATTGGTGATATATATAGAATGGGTTCTCAAACAAATGCAATCAATTTCATATATGGAGGGATGGATTCTTCATCGGACCCACCTCCTCAAAATGACAACTCTTTACAAGAGTTTAATGAAAACATTGATTATCTATCGAACCCAAGTTTCCTAGTGAGATATTTTTGAAGGGTTAGTTGGCAAGGATATGGACTTGGAAGACATGAACAAGGTCCTCACCACATTATTGAACCAGAATATAGAGAGCCAAGTGACCGCTCCGGTCTAGGCTATAAACCTTCCATCGCAAGCTCTTCGCTTAATCAAGCTTTCCAAGAACTTGACATAGAATGCGAACAAGAGGAGGAAAAGAGTGATGAGGAGGATGAACCTAATGATAAGGATGAACAAATGGAAAGTAGATACCAAATCCACAATTTTTACCCTCGAGAGCAAGCTTTACAATGAGAAGCAGATTATGAAGATCCTATTGAGATGGCATACCTTAGGCAAGACCTTGAGCCACTAATACTAGGACCTCATACAAATGCTAATGGCTTCTGGATGAGTGACAGTGATGATGATGAAACTAAAATGATTTTTATCAACCATGCTCTTGAGATACAAGCCAGGAGAATGCTCCAAGATGAAGCACGTCCTGAATGGCTTAATCAAGAAGAAGAAGAACCTCAGGAAGAGATAATATATGGAGAAACCATGCAGAAGGATAACTGGTATCAACAGAAGTTTCCAATAGACCGCACACTTTTTGGCTAAACAAAGAGCGTGAGGGTCCTGAACCAGAACCTCCTCCATCACATTGGCAAAGCATACAACAAAACCAATCACACACATTAGGTCAGTTGCAACCTAGAGAATACGAGTCATCAATTCTTGAATCGCAACCACCTCATTTCCATCAAGTCAACATGATTTCTGTTGATTTTCTCACCCCACTCCGCAATCCATATAATGAGACAAAACCGATCTATATCGACACCAGTCTCATAGCCATGGATAGGATTTCATCCTCACCATCCACTACTGACTTCATCCTGTCCGAAGAGTTGTTGCGCGCTTCAAACGCTTATATTCCGCAACAACCTTCATCATCAAACAATTCAGTTTTTCAAACTGAGATAGAGGGGGACACCCTAGACACATTTGAAAATGTGGCAGATGATATCCACCTCATCCCAACTCCACATCAGCTAGAGGAAGGTTCTCACATGCTAATAGAAGAGTCTATAGATGTGAACCTTAGTGAAGACGTGGATAATCCCTAGATTGTCAAAATAGCAAAAGAATTATCCATAGAAGAAAAAGAAAGCATCATAAACATGCTTATTAAAAATAAGGAAGTGTTCGCATGGTCCTACAAAGACATGCCTGGCTTAGATCCGGACTTGGTAGTCCACAACCTTACGCTAGCACATGATGCCAAGCCATTCAAGCAGAAGCTTAGGAAAGTTCATCCAACAGTCGCATTAATTATGAAAGAAGAGTTGCAAAAGTTATTGGATGTACACTTCATAGTACCAATCAATTATCTTGAATGGCTTTCAAACATGGTACCCATTCACAAACCGAATGGGGGGATACGAGTATGCACTGATTTTTGAGATTTAAACAAAGCGTGTCCCAAGGATGATTTTCCTTTGCCAAATATTGATCAATTAGTAGACTCCTGTGCTGGTCATGAAATGCTCTCCTTAATGGACGGTTTCTCCGGATACAACCAAATTCGGATTAATCTCGAAGATCAACATAAAACAACATTTACAATGCCTTGGGGGACATTCTGCTATAGAGTGATGCCTTTTGGGTTAAAGAACGTAGGAGCTACATATCAGCGTGCCATGACGTACATATTTCATGATTATATGCATAAGATAATCGAATATTATGTAGATGATCTTATTGCTAAATCAAAAATGCGTCTTGAACACATAGATGTGCTAGAAAAGGCATTTGATCGATTAATAGAACATAAGGTAAGGTTAAATCCTAAGAAGTGTGTATTTGGTGTCACATCAGGAAAACTTCTAGGATTCATTGTTTCCAAGCGAGGCATTGAAGTAGACCTAGGCAAGGTAAAAGCAATATTAGAAATGTCACCTCCCAAAAACTTGAAAGAGTTGCAAAGTTTGCAAGGAAAAGTCCAATCTATTCGATGATTCATTGCACAACTCTCAGATAAATGCAGGCCTTTTAATCACCTGTTACAAAAAGGAGTGATATTTTCTTGGACAACTGAATGTCAGGAGGCATTTGATGATATAAAGAAATATCTAGCCTCACCGCTGGTTCTTATGCCACCAAAAATAGGAGTCCCATTTCACCTATACATTTCTGCAACAGATTTTGCTTTAGGAACAATGCTTGCACAAAAGAATGAGAAAAATAAAGAGCAAGCAGTTTATTACATCAGTCGAACATTGGTAAGTTATGAAACAAGATATGCTTATGTCGAAAAGTTATGCTTAGCAATGGTTTTCGCCACCAAGAAACTTAGACATTACATGCTAAGCAATACCACCTATGTTATAGCTAGAGAAAACCCTCTGCGATACATGATGACTCGCACTTACAACAACACCCGCACTGCTAAATGGATAATGCTTTTAATAGAATTCGACCTCGAATTCACAAGTCAAAAATCCATAAAAGGGCAAGTGATAGCTGATCAATTAGCGGAAGCTCCACTGCACAATGATACACCATTAATAATTGAGCTTCCCGACGATTCAGTATTTTCTGTCACAAAACAAGAAGTAGTTTCACCTGAGGATGAAGCAGATATGACAATGTTCTTTGATGGATCAAAGTGCGAAAAAGGGCAAGGTGCAGGAGTTGTGTTTTACACACCTGAAGGAATACCCATTCCTTTATCATTCAAACTCGACTTCACATGCACTAACAATAATGCAGAATATGAAGCCTTAATACTAGGTCTTAAATCAGCTATAGCAATGGGAATAAAAAGAATAAGCATTTTTGGTGATTCTCAATTGGTTGTCTACCAAATAAAAGGAGAATACCAATGTAAAGAGCTAGTCTTAAAGAAATATCATGAAGTAGCATTACAGTTGCTAGGAAAATTTGATTGGTATGAAATTAGTAACTTGCCACGATCGACAAATAGATTTGCGGATGCAATGGCTTCCTTGGGATCTCTCATCCCTAAAAATGAACATGGAGAAATGCAACCGCTAATCATAACAACAGTGTCTAAACCATCAATTCAAAAAGTAGAATCTATAGGTGAGAAGAATGTTTGTTTGATACATGTCGAACCTTACAATTCTTACCTTGATGAGATAAAATATTTTCTCAAGTCAGGCACACTACCAATAGAAATGACATGAACTGCAAAAAGAACATTCAAACAAAGAGCCATTCATTTCACTTTACTTGGAGATGTGTTATATAAATGTAGTTATGATGGAATATTACTACGATGTTTAAATCCAATTGAAGTAGAAAGAGCAATATCAGAAGCCCACGATGGTACTTGCGGTGGTCACTTTAGCGGAATGGCAATTGCAAAAAGAATATTGTGCATGGGATACTATTGGTCGACAATGGAAAATGACTATTGCAAATATGTCAAAAGATGCCAAAAGTGCCAACATCATGCAAACTTGACCCATGTGCCATCACAAAATTTGCAACCCATTCAAATTTTGTGGCCCTTTTCACAATGGGGCCTTGACTTGATCGGTAAAATAACACCTGCTTCATCAGGACAACATAAATTCATCATAACTGCTATAGAATACTTCACAAAATGGGTGGAAGCAATTCCAATGACAACTACGATTGGACCTCGAATAGCGGAGTTTATACTTCAGCATATTATCTATCATTTTGGAATACCCTCAAAAATAATTTTTGATAATGGAAAGTCATTTAAGAATAAGGATGTTAGAGCATTGTGCAACAAATTCAAAATCCTACATAACTTCTCAACACCTTATTACCCACAAGCAAACGGGTAAGCTGAAGCAACAAATAAAATAGTCATATCTATTCTCAAGAAAGTGGTAAAAGATAATCATCGAGATTGGCATACTCACCTCCCTTTAGCACTATGGGCTTATAGAACAAGCATAAGAACGCCAACGGGAGCAACACCATTTTCACTAGTTTACGATGCAGAAGCAATATTACCATTAGAGCTCGAGATACCATCCTTGCGAATCGAGATACATGAATTCATGAACGATGATACAACTAGACAGGCGCGTCTTGACCAATTGACAATTATTGATGAGAAACGTATCAATGCTCTAGAACATTTACGAGTATATCAAGATAGAGTCAAGCGCGCTTACAACGCAAAAGTCCATCCTCATGAATTTCAAGTGGGGGACCTAGTGCTCAAAGAAAATCAACAAAATACTAATGCTTTACCGCACTTAAGGGATAAATTTGCAGCAAATTGGTTGGGCCCATATATAGTAAAGCAAAAATTGGGACAAGGAACGTACAAACTTTCCAATTTAGAAGGGAAATTGGAGCTAGAACCACTGAACATTATGCACCTAAAGGCATTTTATGCATAAAACGACTTGCAATATATGTATATATATGTACATGGCTAAAACAAAAATAAAAAAATAAAATAAACAAAAGATTCCATTTTACAACATTGCATGCATTTCACATTGTAAATAGACATATTTTAAATTGCATTTTTCATATTGCATTTGCATTTCAATTATATGTTCATACACAAATTTTATATATATATATATATATATATATATATATAGTTGCATCCATCCCATCCCTTGCTCAGTAATATTTAATAGTGGTGATGATACGACCAAGAAAACAAGTTCCAAGAATTGGGGGTATTCAACTAAGATTCTTTACAACTCACAAATCATACACATCATATATGATATATCATACAATTTTCAGTCACTCAAACATGTCTAGTGAAAAACCAAACTTCATGAAGTGTCCAATTTTCTTTAGGACCAAAGCACTTTCATCACATTAAGAAAATCTTGAGTATGGTAGATTGACCCAAAAGCAATCTGGAACCAAATACACTTTTACAAATCTTAAAACATCTTGAATAATAGAAAGATAACGCCAATTTGGGTAAACCTCAAAGCAAAAAAAGTCAAATTCTTCGCTTACCCTATCACGCAACATAGTCCAAAAACAAAAATAGTGGTTATCACCACTACCACAGTGAAACAACAAATATAAATAAATGTAGAGTAGTAAGGATAGGGTCACATTCTCATCATACTTCGGTTGAGAATCCGATTCCCCAAAACTCTATACAAAAAACAATTAACAACACACACCACAGATCTCTAAAGCTGAAAAGATCGTACTATGTTCCCCTCAGAAAGTTATGTAGTCATCACAAAGGCTTAAAGATCAAACCATTGGACTATGGAGTGAGCCTCCACCGGGGCTATAGACGCTTGACTGGCAGTGGAGTAAACTCATGCAAGGCGACATGTCTCTCTCTCAAGAGGGAGACCTCTGAACGCACATACGGGTAAGCTAGCCAAAAGGAAAACCCAGAAAGGTACCATCCAAAAATTACTCAAGATGGGGCAATAAACATCACAATCACATGCACTGGTTCTGGATTGCTTAGGGTCATCGACACACAAGATTTAGTAAAAGAACTTCACTTGCACACAATATGGTCCTAAAGAAAGTAAGATAACATCAAGAAAAATGGTTAACATTACTAGCTTCTTTGAGTATTTGAGAATACTTTCAGTTACATATCAAAAACCAAATCATAATCAATATCACAATCCACATACCATTTATACATACCACATACATCACCACAAAGAATAATCAAGTGGGATACCCCCAATTGCAAATATGAACGAGTAAAGGTCAAATACTCTGAGCTAAAAAATATTACACGAGCAACATGAATACCGTCATTTAGTTACATGAATAAAAATCAAATGCATTTTACAAGTTCAGTTGCATTCATTATCATAGCAATACCATAGAAATATTAGATTGCATTATATAAACATTGCAAAGCATAAACAAGAAGAATGCATATACAAATAACACATGTGAATACCGAAATAATATGCCATGTATATATATATATATATATATAAATGAAAGTCTACAAAGTACAAAATGCTCGAAGGTAGTATACATCGGAGCACTGAGGCTCATACTAAGATAAAATATACAAAAAAAAAAAATAAGGCAATACAACATCTAGCTAGTGCTAGCAGGATCCCTCCGTGGACCCTACGCTATAGAAGCCCCATGAGAGCTAGAAGTATGATGAGTCCTATGACTCGTCTCAGTCCCTCGGGTAGTAGTGGCAGCAGATGATGAAGGAGGAATAGGTAAAGGAATCTGATGCTCATGAAGAATGTTCTCCAACATCTCGATGTAGACAGCCTACTTACGTAGGCTCCTCAAATCAGCACCCTGGTGAGCGACCCTCTGAGAAATATCTACCCATAGAGAAGCAATAGTCAAAGCAGAATCATCACCTCTAGCACCTGACTACAATCGAGAAAGCTCACCCTATAAATGGGTAATCTCACCACCAAGTCTGGTGATCTCTGCATCCTTAGCAGCCAAAACAGTGTTGCTAGGTCCAACCCATAACCCATCCACCTCAGCCTAAAGATGAGTCACCTCACCCTGATACCATGCTAACTCGGCCTTCACTCGACCCAGCTCCAAATCTAGGCTATCTCGCTCAACCTGGAGAATCCCCCACTCCTCCTCTGACCGTCGAGGAGGTAAACCCTCATCATCATCACCACCACCCTCCTCAGGCTATTGAACGTTCATGCCCATGTCAGCTCTCGAAGAGCTACCACATCGGTGCTTCATCGACCAAGGAACCCATCCACCCACATCAACATCATCACCACTCCCATCATCATCTACAATGATACTAGGAGTCCATAGAGGTTGACTCATAAACCAAGCATCATACTCAGTAGTCATGCCAACATCATCCAAGTCAAGCACCTCCAAGTCTGAGTCGTCAGTAGGATCATCGACTCACCAAAAATCAGGAGCAACAGGTAACCCCAACTCATCACCCCATCGCTTGTACGTAACAGGTACATCCAAAACATCCTGAACAAGACCAAACTACCATAGTACATGAGAAAACTGGATAAACTCCATATCCCTCAAATGGGCGCCAACAACCCATCATCCCCGCCTAACGCGATGAAGCTCCACTGCATCCGTCACCCAATCCAAACCCCTCCAAGGCCGCCAACACATCAAGTCCCTAGTCAGAGAACTCAAGATATCTCTGAACTCTGAAGCACTCACAACAGATCGACTGACCTCCTCACTGAGTAACCATCTGTATGCCTAGGGAGAGGTGGCATCCATGCCACAAGGTAAACCAATAGGGCGACCAATGATAACATGCT
Organism: Wollemia nobilis; assembly: GCA_028583015.1. NCBI lineage: Eukaryota > Viridiplantae > Streptophyta > Pinopsida > Araucariales > Araucariaceae > Wollemia > Wollemia nobilis. The sequence goes on along the minus strand of JAQPPZ010016829.1, from coordinate 3,367,083 downwards.
CCCAACACCAAATCTGGAGCAACAAACTATAGCCCAGGCCCTTACGCCCATGCCTCTTCACCTCATAGAGCTCGCTATAAACCTCGTAGAGAAGAGCGAGAGCCTAGGCTAACCGATGAGGATCAGCTATCAAGTCAAGAACAATAGGCACCTGGTTCCACGGGATCCTCGATCCCATGGAATTGGGCAACAACATGTTGCTCAATATGTACATCATAAAGACAGGCAATGCACCCAAGCTGCCAGCTGTAAAGAGATCCAAATACGCAATGTCGCCCCTACTGCAATCAATGTCCCACATCTCACCAAATAGAGGGAAAAGGGCCTCCTTCTTGTCAAGGCCAACATGAATGGTAGGACCCTCGATAGGGACATGGAAGATATGATAGATATCCTCGAGAGTGATAGTCAGCTCCCTTGTTGGGAGCTGAAATGTGCCCCTATCTGGATCCCAATGCTCAACAAGTGTCGAAAGGAGATCCTCATCAGCTCGGACGGTGCCTAACCGCCCACAACCGTCTAAACCAATGGTCTGAAGTAAAGTCCAATCATCATCAGAAAGTGCTTTCCGCACTTTTCGAATGGTCCTCGACCACCTATGCCGAGCATCAAGAAGCTTAACCTGAAAAGAAAACATATAAAAAAAAAAATTAGCACAACATGCTAGAAATAAAAGCAAAAACAAAAATTTTATATAACCTATATGGTAATAAAAAAAAAATTTTACCTACCCTAGGTAATAAAAGCAAAAAAATTAATCATGGTAATAAAAAAAAAAAAAATTTTTTACCTACCCTAGGTAATAAAAAAAAAAAAAAATTACCTAATCATGGTAATAAAAAAAAAAAATTTTTTTACCTACCCTAGGTAATAAAAAAAAAAAAATTACCTATGCATGGTAATAAAAAAAAAATTTACCTACCCTAGGTAATAAAAGAAAAAAAAAAATTACCTAATCATGGTAATAAAAAAAAAAAATTTTTTACCTACACTAGGTAATAAAAAAAAAAAAAAATTTTACCTACCCTAGGTAATAAAGAAAAAATTTTTACCTACCCTAGGTAATAAAAGCAAAAACAAACGCTTAATGAGCAAACAATAATCATTTACCAGCCCCACTTAATTATCAAACAAGCAAAAAAACAAGAAAAAAAAGGGCAACACGCCTACCTCGGCAAACCGACCGCCAACTTCCGCTCCAGCCGAGCCACCACCACCGCTCCCCTCGCCAACCTCCATCTCACTCATCACTTCAACCGACCAACCAATGACAACTGGCAGAATGATTTTGAAAATGACAACAACCTATAAATAGCCACTTTTAGCGATGAAAAATGTGCGCCCTTTTTTCGAGCGAAAATGCAAACACGCATTTGGAGGCAAAAAATGGAAACACGGTTTCATAAAGCAAAACGCAAATCCGTTTTTTGCCAAAATAACCGCAAGTCAGCGGTTTCAAAAATAAAAAAAAAATGAAAATTCCAATCCACCTAATCATCTGGAGTGAAACTCGTATCTAGTGGATTATCCTATACACCTAGCGGTTGCAGCGACTAGCAATCCATGCAAACCGGTTGGATGGGTAAATCACCATAAGGAAACTCATTCAGAAATCACAAAAAACAACAATGAATCAAGTCGATAAGTCCCTAAAATCTATGAGCTTAAATGTGTTCTAAAATAGATTTGCCAAGGTAATCCTACAAAACCTTCCGTTGGGTCAAAAGCGGAACAACAAACAACAATTTGGTAATAATCAAAAAACCGCTTGAGCATCAAATCCTCGATGACTGGTTCCTTAAACCCATCATTTGGAAGGAATTGCTAAAGTCATAGTGGATGAAAACTCAAAAGAGTGGTCAGAAATTTTACCATGTATTCTAAACATTAATGAAACCAAAAGCAAAATTGCAAGAACACAAATAATCCCAAACTTGGGGCACAAAGAAAATCAAGACAAAATTCATTAACAAAATCAACATCATTCAATAAACAACCCACTTTCAGCATCCATATTTTGTCAATTGGCTTATGGGTGTCAACCTTTACCCAATCGTCAATTGAGGGGGTAAGCAAACAAATCAAAAATTTAAATTCATTCATTCTGTGTGTCAAAGAGAAATGAACCCATTCATCCAATAAAGTTAGATGTCATTAGTTTTTGCACCGCATTGTGTTGTACACAACGCAGTACAAAAAGGGCAACTGTAGACACCAAAATCTAGCACCCTTTAGTTCACATTCACCACCTCACCATCAAATCCTGCATAATAAAGATATATGCCTAAGTTCTAACTTAGGGATATAAAATCCTGCACATCATTATATTTTCCTAATTTATTTAATTAGGAAAATCACCCTAGGATACCTTGTCTACCCATTGGACATGTGTCCTGGACACTTCATCCAACATCCATGCCACATCTTACCCACTCCTGTCCCCTTTGTCCTTGCACATGAGACAGATTCCCAACACCCATGCCACAACTCCTTTGTTGTTGTCCCCTTGTCCCTTCACATAAAACAACATCCCACATCCCACTCCACTTGGAGCCACATCACCCCAGTTAAGTGAACCACACTGAATGACTCACTGTAACTGCCCCTTCCACCTGGCAGTCCAGATTTGCCACTTGGCAAGTCAGGCTTGCCACCTCACATTCCCCTCCAAAGCCCCAGGTAGCCTATAAAGGCACCATCAATCCACCAAACAAAGGGAGCTGAATTTGCATACCGACAGGCTGCCAAAATACATCCAGACCCGATGAGAAACTGAGAGCGCGAGCTCGAATCCGATCATTGGCATGCATCCCGAGGTGACCTGTCATCTCAGCCAAAACCGCCCGCTCGTGGTTCTACAGTCAAAAATGTGCATCCACGGTTTCACAACCGTAGGTCCACGGTTTCCAGCCGCAACCGCGTTCCCGCGGTTCCACAGTCCCGAACAGGTTTTATCAACAGAGATCAATAACTTATCGACTTGTTAGCAAGGCATTTTTAATTAGTATTTCCATGTTTCTTGCAAGCATTCCTTTCAAGGGTTTCTTTTATTTGCATTGTTTGCAGTCATTTATACAGGTGCTATTAACCCTTGTTTGGTTTCCATGTGTGCAGGAGATAGGTATTTGAAGAGCTATTGAAGCTAGGAGTGGTCCCTACATTGGATACCAAAGCCCACTCACCCCTTGGAGCTATAGTAGAGGAATGAAGAGCACCCTATCTTGCTGAGGAGTTGGAAGAATTTCCCTCCTCCTATGGGAGCATTGGATATCAGATAGACAAGAAGAAGCATTGTAACATTGCTCCCAACACACTTGGGGCAATTCAAGATATCCATTTGTAACATTGTATCACCATTAATACAAAAAAGGGCATTTTGGAAAAATTACTTCTCTCTCTGTTTTATTTAATTAAATTGTGCTTAGTTCTTTGGTTACAAGTGGTTATCCTTAATTAGAATTTTTTTGCAGGTCATTATAACCCTCCCACAATAGATTTCCTTTGTATTTACTATATATTCTAGAATATTGAATAAATAATGAGCCTCGTTTTTGGTTCCTATATCAATCATATTGAAGACAATAGTACAAATCTCGAGCAACCAGTGGTCCCCTTCATGCCAGGTCATTAACAACAAAGTGGTATAAGCTTGTTGGGAGCAGCTCCTATGGTTTGAACCTTGCACTTGGTAGTTACTAAAAATAGTGTAGATGTAACCAACTCCCCTATGTATAAAAAACATTAATTATTATAATTATAAAAGTAATTTTATGTTTAAATATATTATATTTGAATTTAATTTAATTTAATTATTAGTTATTATCTCATTCAATATAAATATAAAAGAAAATAGTTATTTTTTTTTTTAATTAAAATTTTAATCGGTTATATAGGATTCAAATAGATGATAATGGACAAACATTCATAAATATAGAAAAAATATGTACAAGATAGTAATCTCATCTCTAAGCAGTGGCCTAAGAACCATGATAGAGGACAAACACCTAGAACATGGGAGGACATAATTACATAATACATCACGTTTAAGTGGTGGCCTCAAAGCTAGATATAGGATAAGCACTTAGGTCATGATGATAAAGTACCTAGAGTATGTACAATATAATACAAAGAGATATATAATATTTGGGTTAGTAATTTCCATAGAGGGACTTCGATTAGTAAATGCCCAAGGGGGACTTCTCTTAGTAATTCCCAAGGGGGACTTCTGGTAGTAATGTCTATGTTGTAGGGGTATGGCCGAAGGACTTTAAATGTATAAGTCGTAGGGTTCATGCTTGAAGAACTTTAACATCTATGTCGTAGAGGGTGTGCTCGAAGAAATTTAATGTCTATGCCATAGGGGTATGCCCAAAGGCTTTTAATATCTATGCCATCTAGGGCATGTCCAAAGGACTTTGATATCTACATCATAGGGGGTGTGTTGTAAGGACTTTGATGTCTATGTCATAGGGGTATGCCCAAAGGATTTGAATGTTTGCATTGTAGGGGGTGTGCCTAATGGATTTTAAATGCCTACATTGTAGGGGATGTGCCTGAAGGACTTTAATGTCTACACTACAAGGGGTGTGTCAAAAGACTTTAATGTATTTGTCGTAGGGGGCGTGTAAAATATCTATGCTATAGGGGGCATGTAAAATGTCTATGACATAGGGGATATGTAAAATGTCTATGCCATAGGGAGCATATAAAATGTTTGAGTAATATGTCTTGCAAGGTGATGCATGCAAAATGCATATGCCATACAAAATGATCTAAATACTGAATAAGAAAATGAAGATGCATTAATAATGCTTCCAAGTGGAAAAAGATAATTGTTCATACTGTGATAATTGATAGATATAGAGGGATTTTTATGTTTGTAATAATCAATTACCCCTAGATAAGGTCAGGTAAAAGTGTTTCAATGTATGGTTGTTTGTCGTTTGATGCATCTCCTAGAACAAGATGTTTCTGATTGTGGCTTAACATGTCTATGAATCTCATACATGCACCATGCAATGATTAGAAACATGATCTTTACCCATGGGGTATACAAGAAGACATAAGTAGATGGAAGATAAATTTTGATATGATTATCCCCTCTAGTTTATAGACCAATGAGGAGTGATGCTGTAAATGATTGACTACTTTGTGCACCCATAAAATATTTATGGGTTAGCAAAGTGCTAATCAGTTATACCCTTGTAGACACCAAATTGTAGCCATTCATCCACATTCCTAGTCATCCCACCTTCCACTTGTCCTCCATCCCCATTTCCCACCTTCAAAAGGCCCATTTTCCCTTTGCCGCCTTCAAAAAGACCCATTTTCCCCTTTCCCATGAAAATAGGACTTATTTTAATTTTTTTTATATTATTTTAATATTTAATATTATATTTAATTTATTTAATATTATATTATATAATTATAAGTTCATTTAACCTCCATTGTCCGATCAAATTATATCCCTACCATCCATCCCACTCAATCCATGCCACTACCATCATTTAATCTTAGCCACATGATCTAAAGTGTTGAGCTAAAACCCTAAGAAACCCTAGATTGGATTATAAGTAAGGGCATTTGCAAATGCTCAAACCCTAGAATGTTCAAACCCTAAAAATAGTTGTGCCCTTGAGAGATCCCGATGAAGCTGAAGGTTGTAGAACTCTGAAGATCCCCAAACCCTAGCTGATCATAGGACCTCCATCATTCCAGCCATCCCCCATATCCATCCTTTCCACCTTGCCCTCCTCCATTTCCATCGCCACCACTTTCGCACATCCACCACATTCATCACATCCCCCATGATCTGCTTCTGCAGATCCACCCTTACCCATAGGTGCCCTCCCGAGCTTGCAAAGCTCACTACAGAAGCTTGTCAGGTGCTCACCAGAGCCTGCCATTCAGTAGATGTGGACCAAAGCCTATGAAGCTCATTGTAAAAGCTTGCCAAGCGCTCGCCATATCTCATAGGTGCGTACCAGATCCCAAAAAGCTCATGTCAGAGCCTACCAAGTGCACGTACAAGCCTGCTGCAACTACAAAAATGTGAATCTGAGCCTACTACACCATGCCATCTGTAACAAAAAAATTAAAGCAAGATATATCTCATTTGAATGTATTTTATCTCATAATTTGTTGATCTGGCATACTTTTTGACTTCATTGTTAACTAGGGTTTTATTGATGTTTGAGGGTCTCACACTATGGAGCCATCATAGGTATTACTAACCTCCTTGTTTTGTTTTTATGTATGCAGATATGCAAGTTCTACGCATTGTTGAACGGTTGTTGAAGCTGGAGTGGCCCCACACTAGATACTCAAAGCCCACTCAACCTGTTGGAAGCAAGGACACACCAAATCCGAAGAAACTTTGTTGTTATTACTAGGGTTTCAGAGAACCCTGGTGCCATTGTAAAATTATTGTATCAAATACTCACATTGAGTACTGATTGTAATAAAGGAGTTCATTGGCTCCCACCTATTTTATTGAATACATCCATCTGTGAAATATTTGTATTTCCTTGTGTTATTTGATTTCCTATTATTATTTAAGTGTCATGTATTTGCATCTACAAATGGAAATCACGGTGGCACCCCACAAGGGTTTCACTATTTGATAGATCTACCTTGCTCATTTACTATTATTGCTATTTGTTGCAGGTTTTTCAGAAAATGTAAAAGTCATTGTGTTCATCGCTAGGATTTCTGAAGCATTCTGCAATAGTTCCAGAGATTGCGTAGGTGCACTTCCACATTACGTAGGCATCCTTCTATGTTATGTAGGCATTCTTCCGAGTTGTACAGGCACTCTCCTACGCCTGTGCAGGAACCCGACTACACCTGGCATTAATTTAAAGTAGAGATAAGGCTTCCAAGTGAGTTTTGTAACCCTAGTTGGTCATTTAACAATTTACATATTTTGTTTTCTGCTGCTATTTTTTGTTGTTTATGGGGTTAACATTACGTAATATGAGAAATAATCTGTAGCAAGTCATATCTAGGGTTTGTGTGTGTTTCAATATTTCAAATTCATTTCTTATCTTAAATTCATAGATCTAGGTGATTGTTTGCATTGTTGAGTGCATGTGAAGCAGAAAAACATCCTATATTTTGTATTTTAGGGTTAAATATCGCTTAAATTTTGTGTATCTAAATAGGAACAACATTTGGACACTTAAAGTAATCCTACCCTAGGCTGGCCCCTTTGGCAAAGAGGTGGACGAACCCTCCGATGCTCTTTTGATATCTTAGAGTATCATTTGTAGGTAGGGATTTTAAGGGTGCACTTTGCACTCTTTAGATGAAATTTGCGTCTTTGTGTTGGATTCAAATTTATATTAGTGAAATTAGTCATCTTTAACATTGTCTGCACACCATAAAGAACAAGAAACATAAAATTAACATCACACACTACACGCTCCACTTTTTAACAGTAGTAGTTGGATTTCATCACCAACTATTTCTTGAGGTTTGGTGACGGTGGCATTCATCATTATCCATCAAATCTCTGCCCTTAGACATCATAGGATTACCCCCAAGCAAAATTTTTGGAGGTAATTCCCAACAAGAATCTCGCAACCCTATCCAACCATAGATTTTTATTTTATTTCATTTAACAAAGATTAGGTAACATCAAACTGTATCGTTCCAAATTTTTTGCACCCTTACCTTCAGGCTATAGGATCCGCACCTGGAAGGGGTATGTGAAAAGGATGGGACAATACCTCGGACTGAGAGGCCTTTGGAAGGTCCCGCCTCTCGGGGGAGGTGTATTATGGTGATTTTTTGACGGATGGTGGGGTTCACCAGGAAACGTTTAGTGGCAGTTTCCACGCCTAGGTTGGGAATGTGTTTTATGTGTTCAATTTTATCTTTAAACATTCAAATCCTAGGTTTGGCCAAATGAATCTAAGTTGTTCTATATGAAATGCAGATTTAAATACAGAAAACAGAATTAACAAAAAACACAGAGAATAAATTAAATGAAGAAATCCATACCTGGTTCCGGATGTCTGATGGAGGTTCTGATTTTTGAAGCAGTCCAGATCGTCTGGAATTTGACAGGATCGTCTCCGATCTGCAGGATCGTCTGAGATCTGACGAATTCATCAGACGAATTCGTCAGAGACCTACAAACAGAGAAATAGATACAAAATACCAAAAATGCAACTATTCTGATAGAGGAAAATGATGTGAAATAATAATAAGGATGTTAATAAGATAATCCCGAATGGAAATGCAAGTAAATTGCGACACTTTAATAGCTAATCATGATTTTATTATGCAATTAAACTACATGGGTGAACTCCAAGATGCAGGATAACAGGAAATAATAATAAAACTGACTAAATGCAGAATAAAATAGCAACAAAGTATAGGAAAAGTGCAAACTCTAGGCACTGATTGCCCCCAATGCAGATTGCAGTCGAAATCATCTCGGATTGGTACAAAATCGTCTCGAATTGGACAGGATCATCTGCGACGATCTGAGCTTGCTCCGGCTGAAGAATGACAAGGTTCCTGCAACAAAATTTGGAAAGCACAAATGCAGATGGTAATCCAAGGTATTCTAATGCATGTAAAGGTCAAGTTACAGGAAAATTCAGCCAGGGGAAAGTCAAGGGGGGTCCTAAGGTTTAAATAGGCTTAGGAGGGAAGTTGGGAGGTTGGAGATCATCCTAATTTGGAAGATCTCCAACGGGGGAGGTCTCTAACGGCGCAGACACGCTTCTGCCCAACTTAGAGACGTCGTTGAAACAGAAGCTAATTATGAAAAATCAGTTTTGGGACAAGATCGTCTGGACGTCCTAGTCCAGACGAAATCGTCCGATCTGAGGCGATATCGTCTGATCGACGACGATATCGTCAAACGGTCAAAACAAACTCTAAAAATGGCACGAGAAACGAGGAAACGGGTTAAACGACGGTTTTGGAGCGGTTTTGGGGTTGAATTTGAATTTGAATTATTACTAAGGTAATTTTAATTATTGCTAAGTTTTATTGCGCCAATTTTAGGGTGCTACATTTTGCCCCCTCTTTAGCGAATTTTTTGAAGAAAATGCGTTAAAGATGAGTTCTTCTCGATCTACGAGAAAGCAAAAATTATTCCCATTTTTAGGCGACGATTCTAGGTCGAATCGTACGACGACTTACTATGGTGCCCCCTCCGTGTTTTTACCCAAATCGAACGTTTGAGGTAAAAACGCGGAAAAGCAAAATTTTAAAAATGTTGTTAATTGTTTTTGAATAAAATTAAGAAAAATAGGGTAAAACCCTAATTCATTTTTATTGTTCATTTTCCTGGTTTCTAGAGCTCTGGAGACAAGATGGTCGAGACAGTGCACAGATCGACAGAGGTCCAACGTGGGCTACGGGTAAGGGTCTAAACTTAGTTTAGAGTGCTTTAATTTAGAATTTCATGCTTTTTAGATTAGATTTGACTGATTTTTGAGCATCGCGGCCATTTTTGGGCCGTCGACGTCGTCGGGACGAAATCGTCTCGATTTCGCCGAAATCGTCTCGATATCGTCGATTTCGTCCAAGGGCGAAATCGACGATAGGGGGACGATTTCGTCCAATAAGGGACGATTCCCTCATGCGAAATCGGAGACGAATTTGCTCAAATTTGGGACGATATCGTCCAATTGTGGGCGATATCATCATTTGTGTGAAAGTGAACTTATTTTACTTGCATTTTTAATGATTGATTAATGATTTTTATTGATTTTTGTTGTTTATGTTGCAGAGAGGATTACTAAAGAGCCGAGAATGGAAATACGATGGACTAAGGGATGACTTGGCCGCTCTATCTCAGGCAGAGCGAGATCAGCTGGCTCAGGTCGGCTTGCAGCACGTGGCAGATATGCCACAAGTGTCTACAGACATGGGGCTATTGACAACCCTAGCAGAGAGGTGGTATCCGGGTTCTTCTTGTTTTTGGTTACCGATAGGGGAGATGACTCCCACACTAGAGGATGTATGGAGGATTTTGAGGATCCCCATACAAGGACGGCTAATCACTCCCATGGCCAATCAGGGCCACGCGATGATGAGACTATGCGGAGATCCGAGCTTCGCCCTGGAGAAGGGCGGAGTGAACATCGAGTCTCTATGCCAGATGCCTGGGGCATCCAAACTGACACAGGTTTTGGCTGGGGTGGTAGGTGGTCTGCTGCTATGCCATCAGAGTGGATGCAGGCTACCATGGCTACTGATAGATGTGGTCTGCGACATGAGAGACCACGGATACAGGTTTGCTTGGGGGAGCTTTGTACTCTATCGGTTGTATAGGATCCTTCATGGGGTCGTATACAAGGGCGGCCGATGTCTAGTCATGACATCACTACTACAGGTTTGGTGTTGGGAGCACATCATGGTGCGGAGGCCGGTAGGGCTCCCACTGATAGGGATTGATGGGGAGAGACCCCGAGTTTTCTACTGGTGGCTCCGGAGAGGGGCACAGCGGCGGGTAGATCTGCCAGTGTCCCGGAGACTACTTGACGACCTTGTCTCCGACCAGATCACCTGGAGGCCTTGGAGAGATCATCCAGGGTGGGCCGAGGATGGACAGGAGCTGGCTCATGTCAGGCGAGTCTGCTGGTTGAGGATGGAGAGGGGAGAGGTGGAGCTCCATCGGTACGACCGAGTTTTGAGGCAGTTCGGTCTACAACAGGGGATCCCATCTCTCAGAGACTACGAGTTTTCCTGGACTATTCGGGATAACACTACAGTTAGCGGGGCTCCAGATATGCAGCGATTCTGGAGTCAGGACGCAGATGATGCCCCCATTCAGCCAGTGGATGGGGACGACGTTGGGGTAGCAGATGGCTATGATGCCTGGTACGTAGGCATCCACCCTCCTCGGATGACGAGGGCTCAGGGTTCGATTCATGCAGTTGTGCGTCGGATGGGGAGGCGGTGCCAGGCGGCCATTGAGGTGGCACAGGGTCACGGCGGGAGAGAGCAGAGGAGGCCACAGGCTCAGCAGAGGCCACGATAGCGGGAGAGGAGGGAGGAGAGACCCCCTTCTCCATAGAGAGAGAGGCCACCATCGCCCGATAAGGGCAAGGGTGTGGACACAGGAGAGAGTAGTGAGATGGCTACTCTCCGGGTGGAGACTGTTCGTCTCTAGGCTCAGGTGCAGTCCTTGTAGGATGAGGCTACACGACATCGAGAGGAGGCCACACAGCTCAGAGATGAGGTCGCACGCCTTAGAGCATGGAGCGGAGGGGCGAGCACTCGGGAGCTAGCATGGGCTATTGCCCGGATCACATTCTATCAGGTATCTACTACTAGATGGTGCCGAGAGGGCGAGAGGGTACCACTACCGGCTCGCCATTGCGGAGCCGATCATGATGGGGTCGTCGAGGACATCATCACGCTCGATGTCTAGGACTCATAGCACCACACGGACTACGATGGGGCCACCTCGTCCACCTCAGGGCGGGGGAGGAGATGAGGCTGAGAGCTCGAGGGGTTCTCGAGGCTAGGCTACTACACTGCATAGACTGGATATATGATTGAGAGGATTGAGTATGCCAAGATGTAGATTGTGGCATACCAATCTAGTTTTGATATGATGTACATACATTGTTGAGATATATATATGATATTTTTGATCATATGACTTGTCTTATGTATGATGCTTTAATGTTTTTGATGTGATTGATTTGATGATTCATGTAATTATGTTGTTTGGAAATATTATGGTTTGAATGTCATGCTTTTAAAATTTAAATGAAATAATCTGATGTAAACAAATTGGTTGTTTGTGATGATAATTTGATAAAAAATAAAAGGGACTTCTAACAATAATTTCAAAGGATATTGTCGCTATTATAGACCATTTCATGGAGTCGCTGCTCACTCGGTCGTCAAGCTAATCCCAGTATAGAAATATTGTTAAAAGTAAAAAGAGTGCTTAAGAGACTGTCTTAAGACTTTGTTGTGATGATGCAAATGATGATGATGATGGTGATTTGTTTTCAGATTTCCATAAAAATATTATGCATAAAAATGATTTTTGCTAGGCATAAATTCCTAAGTGTGATAAAATTTTGAATAATTCCTTAGAAATTATACCATGGTTGCAATATTGAATTTGAACATAATGACATGAAAATAGAATAAGTTGCATTCTTTGTAAAGCATAATTGTGTAACATAATGATTTAAGTCATATGTTTTTGATGAATTGATTTGAAATAAATGGGAAATAAAATTAAAACAATGGTTTGCGCTAGGCATAGAATATTTAGGTATAGACTTATACCATCATCGCGAAATCCAAAAGAAGAAAATAAATAGTTTTATTGCATGGTTGATTTTTAATTTTTGAAAATAAACAGAAAATATGAAGATGAGGACTTGTGCTAGGCATAAAATTCCACTTTTGGTTTTGGAACTATACCATCGTCGCAAAAGTCAAAAGTTATATGTAACTTTATTGCATGTTTTTGAAAATGATTTTGATTTGTTGGTAATGCATGTGGTTGTCTTTATACTAAACAATTGTTCTCAGAGAAGAAAATGAAATTATTCCAGACAATTTGCAAAAATATTTCAAAGTATCTTAAAGACAAAAGTTAGATTTATAAGGAATCCCATGTGCGTATGTGAGTTCATTTCCGATCTTGATTTATCATAATGATACACAAAATCTCTCAAATACAAATGTGTGTGCGATTGTATTGTTCATTTACCAGGTTTGAGCAAGATACTATGATACAAGTGATTTAAATTAACCAAATAAGTGTTCATTAACCATGATTTAGATGCATATAACCATACCAGACTACTATGTAAGTCGGGTTATCAAGAGCTAGCTAATCCATAACAAGACATAGGTCTGTACAAAAGAAGGTCGCTAATGTGACAGACATATCACCACGCTAGGAGTTACCCAAGGCCAAGCGGGTTGGGCACAAACCACTTGTTATGGGGCTTACCTCACAGTTTTTGAATAATTGAGAATTCCAGGGATTCAAGCTCATCAACCCTTCTTTTCTTTTCAAAGGGTAGGGAAAGGGATTTTATTGCTTTTGCTTTTGCTCATTTTGCTTTCTTTGCTTTCTTTTTTTTTTTTTTTTTGTATCTTTTGCTTTGATATTTGAGATAATGCTGAAATAGTGCTAAATGATTTTGCTTGATTTTTCTTTTTCTTTTGCTTCCTATTCTAGGGATACTTGCTCGGATTAGTTGTAGAGCAAGGGATTTTTATTTCGGGTAGGGGTGAGCTTGTCCTTTTGCCAATTCTCAAAGATTCTAGACCATGTGCATGATAGGATAGCAGGGGAAACTTTTCGCTCAAGAAACCACTTCTACTATGTAGCATAGCATGGACATTACAAATATAATCATTTTATTGTGAAAGGATATGCTTGGTTTAAGTAAATAACAAGATCAATTCTCTATGCTCAAACTTTATTTAATTGAATTTTGTGGACTTTGATATAAGAGAGATTAGTAATCATGCCAAATAAATCAAGATATTTATTCATGTGAATGTGAAAGTGCGGGATTCCAAATAAATGCTAATTTATCCAAAATAATTTGAAAATATAACTGCAATATGTCACAATTTGAGAAGTACAAAAAATAAAAGATGTTTTTGAAGATTTTGATGATTTTGAATGTTTTTGGTGTTTTTTAGATTTTTAAGTTTATAAATTGAAAGAAATACAAGATAGTGGTTTTTTGAAATATTTTAAACAAATATATACAATGATGAAATGACCAATTTTTTATGCATAGTAACGTTTAAGATGCATAATGTTCATGGGTTCTTTAAGTTCTTTACCATCTAAGGTAGATAATTTGTATGCTCCCGATTCAAATTTAGCGGTGATAATATATGGTCCAAGCCAGTTGGGCTCAAATTTACCTTTAAGGTCTTTAGTTGCATTAGTATTCTTTTGATTTTCTTTTAAAACAAGATCGCCGACCTCAAAGGATCGATGACGAACTTTCTTAGCATATGATCTTTTAAGCTTGTTTTGGTAGGCACGAAGATGCTCCAAAGCATTGATGCGCTTTTCATCTAGGAGTTCCAGATGACTGAGTCTGCCAGCTCGATATTCATCTCCTACTTCGGTATCTTGAAGTAGTAGAGCCAAAGAAGGAACTTCTAATTCAAAGGGAAAAATGGCTTCAGCGCCATAAACCAAAACAAAAGGTGAAGTTCCAGTGGGGGTTCGAACACTAGTTCGATAAGCCCACAAAGCTGGATATAATTGAATGTGCCAATCGCGGCCAGATTTATTGACCAATATTTTGAGAATTTTGATTAAGGTTTTGTTTGAAGCTTCTGCTTGGCCATTACCCTGAGGATAATAGGGAGTGGACCAGCGATGTTGAATCTTATATTTTTGGCATAATTTCTTAACATCTTTATTTTTGAAACAAGTTCCATTGTCTGAGATGAGATTTGCAGGAATTCCGAACCTACAAATGATTTGATTAAAAATAAATTTAGAGACTTGTGTTCCAGTGCAGGAAGCTAAAGGCATAGCTTCAACCCACTTCGTGAAATACTCGATGGCGGTTATGATGAATTTGTGTCCATCAGATGACACAGGATTAATTTTGCCAATAATGTCTAAGCCCCATTTTGAAAAGGGCCAAGGAGATGAAATAGCCTGCAGTTCTTGTGCAGGGGCATGGACAAGGTCAGCATGTTTTTGGCACTTGTCGCAATGGCGCACATAATCATGTGCATCATTCTCCATGGTAGGCCAAAAGTATCCTATCCTAAGGAGCTTTTTAGCAATGACACTACCACTGAAGTGTCCTCCACAAGATCCATCGTGGGCTTCACTCAAAGCTGATCTGGATTCTTCTAAATTCAAACATCTCAATAGGATACCTTCAAAATATCTCCTATATAAAGTATTGCCAATTATTACAAATCGACTTGCTCGTCTACGTAATAACCGACGCTGGTTTCTATTAGAATTGGCAAGGAAAGTCCCATTTTGAAGAAAATCAAATATATCCGTATACCAAGGTTCAGGAGTAGTTTCATTGATTAGAAACACATCCAAAGGTTCTAAGCATGACTTATTTGAAGCGGGTTCCTGGAGTCGATGAATAATGATGGTGGCATATTCGTCATCTAACTCCAAGGGCAGAAGAGATGCAGTTGCGGCCATAGCATCAGCTGCACGGTTGCTAGTTCGAGGAATAGCTTCCAAGGTAACTTGATCAAATAGAGATATTAATTGTAAAACATAGGCTTTATATGGGCGCAGTTTATCATCTCTGGTCTGATAAACTTCATTAATTTGGTTTATAACAAGTTGAGAATCACCAAAAACTAGCAGATGTTTAATTTTTAGTGCCAAGGCGGCTCGTAATCCAAGGATTAGAGCTTCATACTCAACAGTATTATTAGTGCAAGCAAATGTTAATTTAAAGGACAAAGGTATAATGTGCTTTTGTGGAGATATTAAAATAATACCTGCACTAGCCCCACTCATGCATCGGGCTCCATCAAAGTATAAGGACCATTGTTCAACATGGTCGGCCTCTAATTGAAGGCATTCATCAGGAAACTCAATGATGAGGGGATGGGTAGACTCTAAGGGTGCAGCAACTAATTGATCTGCTATGATTTGACCCTTAACAAACTTTTGTCCTATAAACGTGAGTTCAAACTCGCTTAGAGCAAGAACCCACTTGGTTGTGCGACCCGATAAATAAGGTCGACTCATGAGATACCGCAAGGGATCATATTTAGCAATGACATAAGTTTTTTGACTAAGCATATAATGGCATAATTTTTGCGTAGAAAATATGATTGCTAGACATAGTTTTTCTAATGTTGTGTAGCGGGTTTCATAACTAATTAAAGTTTGGCTAATATAATAATTAGCACGTTCTCTTTTCTCATCATCAAGTTGAGCTAACATAGCTCCTAAAGCAAAATCTGAAGCTGAAATATACAGGATAAATGGGCGATCAGGTCTAGGCGGTGAAAGCACAGGTGGGTTAAGGAGGTATTGTTTAAGAAGTTCAAAAGCTTCCTTACATTCGTCGTCCCAATTAAAAGGGACATCCTTCTTAAGGAGCTTAAGAAAGGGACCGGTTTTGTCTGCCAACTTATCGATGAAGCGACGGATAGCTTGAAGCTTACCTTGTAAACTTCGTAACTGAGATATATTGGTAGGTGCGGGCATATCAGTGATAGCCACAATCTTAAGAGGGTCAATTTCGATGCCACGTAAAGAAACTATAACCCCTAATAGTTTACCGGACTTAACTCCAAATATGCATTTGGCTGGATTTAATCGAATAAGATATTCTCTTAACCGATTAAAAACTTTTCTCAAATCATCTAAATGATCATCTTCATTAATAGAGCGAGCTATAATATCATCTACATAATCATGTAGGATATCATGCATCATATCATGAAAAATATAAGTCATAGCTCGTTGATAGGTTGCACCTGCGTTCTTTAAGCCGAATGGCATCACTTTCCAACAAAAGGTACCCCAGGGGGTAATAAAGGCTGTTTTAGCCTGATCTTCAGGAGCTATCCTGATCTGATTATAGCCGGAGAATCCATCCATTAGGGACATCATCCCACTCCCAACAGTAAAATCAATGATTTGATCCATGTTTGGAAGAGGAAAATCATCTTTAGGGCATGCAGCGTTAATATCTCTAAAATCTATGCAAACCCTAACTTTGGTAGCTTCTTTCTTGGTGATTGGAACTACATTCGAGATCCATTCAGCATAATCAATAGCTTGTATAAAAACAACATTCAGGAGTTTTTCTAACTCCCCTTTGACTAGTAAAGCCACTTTGGGATGCATTTTTCTAAGTTTTTGTTTAACAGGTTTAGCATCCGGATGGACTACTAGGTGATGCATGACTACAGAAGGGTCTAAACCTGGCATATCTTCATATGTCCAAGCGAAGACATCTTCATATTCTTTAAGGAATGCAATGTATTGCTCTTGTTTTTCTTGACTTAATTCTGATCCAATATTGATTATGTGGGGATTATCCTCAGTTCCAATGTTAACTTTAATGACGTTTTCTACTTCCATGTGTAGATCTCTTTCAAAATTAGGTGGGGCGGGTGAGACACCCAATTCTTGTAATTCTTTTAAGGTTAACTTAGATAATTCATCTTGAGGAGTAGTGGCCTCAAGGTGGGCTATAGTAGGTATAGAACCATCAAAATAAAAACCATTGTGTAACATCTCTTCAACGGAGACATCATGGAAAATATCTCCTTCCAACTCATCATCGGATTCAACAATCATTTCGGGATAAGCTATGGATAGCATATTGCATGTAAATGGCTGATTTTTTAGAGGCAAATCATCACGCCCATCCAAATAATCTTGATAACATATGAGTTGATCATCATCTTCAAAAGGAAAGGGTTGACCCTTACTAGGAAATAGGCCCACACCACATCGGGCGGGCCATGGTTCTACCTCGAAAGGTTCTTTCATACCATCTTGGAAAGGTCCCAAGCCTTTCCCTTTATATCCCATTTTAAGCATTATAGGTTTAGCTTTAATATACTCATTAGTAAAATAACATCGAGCATATCCATCATGATGAGTTTTGATGTTCCTAGGTATTCTTCCCCAGTCATATCCCTTATAAATGAAGGCACAACTCCCGACTTGGTAAGTACTTCCCATAGGTTGTGGGAGGCCCAAAGTACGAGGAGATGGCGGCAAATTTACTTAAGATAATGGAATTTTGCATAGAAGCATTTGTTTTTTCTGATATAAGAATTTTAGATAAATCGGGTAAGAGTTCATCAGAAAGAGCATAAGATGTAGAAGGATCATTCCCTATATCTTTAGATGTGGAAGGTATGATAGATGTAGATAATGTGGAGGTGTTAATAGATGGGTCTATAGGTTTTGAAATTATAGGGATGGAACATGAAGGATTGGTTGTGGATTGAAGATCTTTTTGAGGTTCTAGAGTGGTTTGTTTAGAAGATTGTTGATCTATATATGAGGGTGAAATTAATGGAGGAGAAATAGATGAAGTTATGGGTGTGTGTTTCACGATTTTAGATGAAAAATAAGAATTAGGATGTGTGGATGACAGAGCGAGGGCAAAATTGAACTCCAACTAGGTTCTGCCAAAGCACACATATCAAAGGGTCTAGGATCACCATGGATAGTGACCAACTGATTTTTAAATTCGAATTTAACACATTGGTGTAAAGTTGATGGGACAGCCCGCATTGCATTGATCCAAGGATGACCCAAGAGTATATTGTATGATGCGGGGCAATGTACAATAAACACGGTCGTATCTAAGGTTCTCGGACCAACTTGCAATGGGATGGTAATAACTCCACATGTTTCTTGTGTTTCGTCATTGAAAGCTTTTATGATCATGTCAGTTTTCTTCATTTCATCACTTCTAAACCCAAATCTCTGGTAGAAGTCAAAAGTGCAAATATTTAGAGATGAACCATTATCAATCAAGACCCTTTTAATTGCTACATCTCCTATTAGAGCGAGTAATATATAAGGGGTTATCCTTATGTAAACTATGTTGTGGTATATCTTTATCTCGAAAGTCAATACAATCAACTTCTCTAGTGATGATAGTATTGGCCATGGCTTCAGGTTGAATGTTTTGTGGTACCATCATTTGGCTTAATGTAAGCATCAATTCATCTCTATGTGTAGGAGAAGATCTTAATAAATCCAAAAGGGAAATTTTGGCTGTAGTATTGGATAATTGCTCATTAATATTGTAAGGGGGTTTAGGTTGAACATTAGGAGCATGATTCCCTTTATTGGGATTTTTCAAAACAAATGGAGTTGATCCATCGTTCTGATTTGGTTCTTGTTGAGAATTTTGAGCCTGTTGTCTGGTAACAACTCCGATGGTACCTACAATGTTATATTGAGGACGTTGAATAGGTCTTGGTCTAGCATTTATAGCTTGTTCATTAGAAAGGAACTGATTAGAAGAGGGTCGAGTAGTAACTCTTCTAGGAAATGGTTCTTATGGAACCATAGCATCTGTGATAGGTTGAATAGGATCTGATTCATTTTCAGAACTATTCGATTGGTTTGAGGTGATGTCTATTTCACTTTCGATATCCGATTCTACATCATCGAGGATCCGGTGTTTGAATATTATGTAGGGGCCTGGTCGTGACCATGGATAAAGTTGTGTCAAATTTTTGTAAATCATGATTAGGTAAATGTCCGCTAATAGTTCCTACATATCGGGTAGGAGGAGGGACATTATGATGCTCAATTTGATTGGCCACCTCTTTACCATGTCTTGGTAAAGGATGTTGAAATATATCTAATGATTGATTAGCATTTTGATTTTGATTTTGGGGAATGTTCTTTTGAGCATTATTAGGAGCATTTTGTTTAGGTTGGAAGGCTTGCACCTCCATCTCATTATTATCAATCAGATCTTGTATTTTATGTTTTAACCTTTTACAAGAGTTGGTAGAGTGTCCAGGTCCTCTATGGAAATCACGAGTGTAAATCGGCTCTGTATTCGGGTATGGTTGGATCGGGTTCCCAGATATTAGGTAATTGAATCAAACCTCTTTCGAGTAATTGGGGTAGAATAGTTGATAATGGTTGATTCAATCTAGTAAACTCTCGAGGAGGTTTATCAGGAGGTTTCAATATAAATTTTTTTGTTGTCTTCATTGCATTGATATTAGCAACATTTCTGCTATCAGTGACTCCGTCACCTACAACTTGTTTGTTTTTATATTGATTTCTGGATGTTTTCTCATCATCTTTCTTCCTAAGTTGGCCTCTCCTAATGAGGGCATCTTCTACTCTTCGAGCTAAATCTATAGCTCTGATCGAAGGTAGTTAAGGTAGCAGTTGATAGTTCATAAGATATTTGTTCTTGCAAATTATTAATAAAAATGTCCAACATTTCCCTATAAGGTAGCACAAAGTGCAGTTTTCTTGTCAAACTGCCTCCATCTAGCTAAGAAATCAGCAAAACATTCATCTTTGTCTTGTTTTAAGTTGTACAAATCTTTAATGGTTACATGCCTCTCGATATAGGCACTAAATTGATGCACAAAAGATTCAGCGGTTTCTTCAAAATTTCTCAAAGAATGAGTGGGCAATTGATAGTACCACTCTAATGCCATTCCTCCTAAACTTTTTGAGAACATTTTTAGTAATAACAAGTCATCATGTGATATATCATGACATGCTATCCTAAACATGTGAAGATGCTCTATGGGATCTTTAGTTCCTTTATATATAGGCAAGACGGGCATAGGAAAATGTTTAGGGTATGGTTGTGCTACGACCATAGGATCTAGAGGTTGACTACACATCTCTCGATAATTGTACGAGGGACGGTAGGGATCTATCTGGTCCATGCGGGAAGCTAACTATTTCACCATGGCTTCCAGATTACTGGTTTGCCCACCATATTGGTTCGGTAGGGCATTAATATGAGATTTGTGAGCATACGATGGAGGGACATGCATATTAGATGCTATATTACTATTGTGTAAATTGTTGGTAGGAAGGGTGTTATGAAGAAGTTTTGAAGTTGTATTATGTTTGAAAGCACGAGATTCCGAAAACAAAAAGGATAAACTAAACATGCAATGTAAATGAAACTAAAATAACGCTTAAATCCTATGTTATTGAAAAATGCGTAAAAAGGAAGAACATGAACACAAGATATTAAAGCAATATAAAAATCGGCACTTTTATTGATATGCTTTGCAAATTCGTGTTACAATGCGTCTCTTTCCTTTTTAGAGGATAGGAGCGTTAAATGTTGCTCTTTTACAACTTGTTTCAGAATTCCTTCTTCCGCGTGCCCACATATAAGATGGGCGAACCAAAACTTTGTCGTCACTTATGTTGGTAAAGGTCGATTCCTCGCTGTTCTTCCAATGCTGCAAATTTGCGTTCAAAGAAACAAACAAAGAATCAGTAGCACCTGTGTATGAAAAATAAAAGATGAATCTAACGATGGTTAAAATGAATCTATATAAAATAAAAACTTGACAAAAACATAAACATGAAACTAACTAAATACTACAAAAGAAATAAAGCGGGGGGTGCCCGAAGGTAAACCACCCCGGGTGAAACTTTGCTTCGGCACCAATCCGCTTTAGGATGGGTCCGAAACCTGATGTGATGTGTTGTCGGCAAATTGGTAGGATATTGTGGTCAGAAAAATCGGTGTTGGTTCTTGATTCGTGCCTTCAAAAGTCACCCAATAACCTCTCTTTCGATCAAGATATTATGGATGTTGAAAACACAAATCGCAAGTAAATGAATTAGCAGCACTTCGTCGCTCAAAATGCTCCTTCTCGGCATCTCTTTTGGGTGAGGAAACTCACCATTTTATAGACCCAAGGGGTCTCTTTGAATTAACATGCAAAAGTGTTTCTTTGCATGAATGCTTCTTGTGTGAAAAGAAGACTTCTTCTTGATCAAGGGATTCTTAACTGTCTTTGTGCATGTCTTTGTATGTTTTAGAAAAGCTCACTTGCACTCCTATGCAATGAAGGAATAGCTAAGTGGCAAATCTGAGTTGTCTTAAAAAGCTCACTCTTATTCCCATGCAGTGAAGGGAATGTCAATTGGCAGATATGAGTTGTTAAAAGAAATCACTCGCACTCCTATGTCATGCAGGAAAAGCTAAGTGGCAGTTCTGAGTTGTTACATGCCAAGATTTGACTTTTTGCCGATCAAACCTGACATTCATCCCACCCCAAAGCGAGCGCTGGTAATCGTCTCTGGGTGAGACGAGTATCAATCTGCACTCGTCCTTGGATAAGACGAGTACAAATCCGCACTCGTCCTTGGGTGGGACGAATAAGAAGCTGAGTGTCTAAAAGGTGCCAAATTGATTTCTGACTTGCAAAACTGTTGTGTGAGTGGTTAGAACCACTGTTTAACCTCTGAGGGCTGCCCTGGGGGCTGTGTGTGTTAGTGTGATCAATTTTTGTTGTCACATAATCGGATTGGTGCTATTTTGGTGTCTACAGATGCCCCTTTTTGGGAAGCGCTACACATGGTGCAGTGCTAAGCAAAAATATATAACCAAAGCACTAATGATTAAGGTTTTCAGTAACCTAACCAACTCTTGATGCCCCAAGTATGGAAAAGGCACGCATTCTTGAATCCTTGCTTCTGACAAGCTAAGGAACTTAAATCAAGTATTAACCTGGTTCGGTGAGGTATTACTTGAACTTGGACATTAATCAGTCATGACGAGGCAAAGGGCACAACCTTTTGTTGTGGGAACCTTGAGTTCATGATTCACGAATGCCAAGTATATGATCAGTTTGTGATGATTGCTTGTTTGCTGCCCCAAGCAGGGGCACGATTGTCTTTTGCAATGATTCTTTGAATGCGTGTCATTTCCAAGACTGGGTATATTGGTGTTGATTGGTAACTAAGTGTGACTACCCCCTCAAGCGACAAATCGATGAGGGAATGACCGACATGAGAAAAGTGATGAGTCGCTTGACCCAAGATGACTTGTGCAAGGGTGCCTTTAGATGGTTTACTGTTAAGCATGCTCGAGCAGTTTTTTGACTGTTTTGACCTATTTTTGGTGAGTGTGAACCCATTTTGAGATGCCATTTGGGGTTAACATTGGCAAAAATCTGTCTTCCCATGGAGCGGTCCGGCGATGGTAGCCTTCTTAGGGAGTAGGATAACGACAAGGTAGACCCCGACATCAGTTTGCTTATGCCAAGAGGTTAAGTGCAAGAGCACTTGTGTCCGACAATTTTTAGTGGTTTTGTTGGCATTTGTCATTTTTATGTGTTGGTTATTTTTTATTTTTGATTTTTTTTTTTTATTCGTCCCGAGGTGGGACGAGTGCCGTGATGGTACTCGTCCGGGGGTGAGACGAGTGCGTGATGGTGGTAATCGTCCTGGGGTGGGACGAGCGCTCCGAAAAGCACTCATCCCGGTCAGGGATGATTACTAGCTGGCAAAAAGTATAAATATGCGAAAATGACGGTTTTGGCTCATTTGCACTATTCAGCGATTATGGATTGGAGCTCTGGGAGGAGGAGGTAGATTTTCTGACACGAAGCGCTGCCAAATTTTATAGCCATCATGAGTGCACAGACCAGGTCATCAAGCGGTGGAGCCGAGGTGAGACTAGTAAGTGCACTATCTCCTCAAATTTGAATTTGAAAAATGCAAATGTGTTTTTATTGTTTGTTGTTTGTTTAAAATATGAAACCTTAATTAATTACATTAAAAGATGAATGAATGAAACCAAATGACACGTGGATGCAAACCAATGGAAACTTAGATGGAAAACCATAGGATAAACCCAAAATGAAACTTAGAGTAACACCTTAGGGTAACCATGGTTAAAAATGTTTTGTTTTTTTATGTGAATGGTAAAACTTAAGTCGAAACCATAAGTACACCATGCCCAATTGTTGTGTTATTTTTATGGAATTAAAAATGGATGAATTTTTTTTTTTTTTTTGTTTGAAATGGTAAACTGAGGTCGAAACCGTAGGTAAACCATGTCAAATTTTTATTGTTTTTGATGAAATGAAAGATGAATTTTTTTGGTTGAAATGGTAAACTTAGGTAAAACCGTAGGTAAACCATGTCAAGTTTTTATTGTTTTTGATGAAATGAAAGATGAATTTTTTTGGTTGAAATGGTAAACTTAGGTAAAACCGTAGGTAAACCATGTCAAATTTTTATTGTTTTTAATGAAATTAAAGATGAAAAATTGATGAATTTTTTTTTTGGTTGAAATGGTAAACTTAGGTAAAACCGTAGGTAAACCATGTCAAATTTTTATTGTTTTTGATGAAATTAAAGATGAAAAATTGATGAATTTTTTTGGTTGAAATGGTAAACTTAGGTAAAACCGTAGGTAAACCATGTCAAATTTTTATTGTTTTTGATGAAATGAAAGATGAATTTTTTTGGTTGAAATGATAAACTTAGGTAAAACCGTAGGTAAACCATGTCAAATTTTTATTGTTTTTAATGAAATTAAAGATGAAAAATTGATGAATTTTTTTTGGTTGAAATGGTAAACTTAGGTAAAACCGTAGGTAAACCATGTCAAATTTTTATTGTTTTTGATGAAATGAAAGATGAATTTTTTTGGTTGAAATGGTAAACTTAGGTAAAACCGTAGGTAAACCATGTCAAATTTTTGTTAGTATTATTATTATTATTATTATTATTATTATTTTTGTGGATGTACATGTGAATGAAAGATGTTACTGTACAGTTATGCATTTTTGTACATGTGATGGTAATTTGATGCATGTTTTTGATGTTTGTTGTTTTTTGTGATGTGCAGGTGGTGAAGAGTCGACATCGGGTGCCGACGATTTTTTCTAATGCCCGCGAGGCATTGAGTGATGATGACTGGGAGTGGCTTGATGCCTTAGGGCTCAAGCATGTGGATCGGTTGGATGTAGTTATGGTAGATCGGGCATACCTCACAGCATTGATCGGCCTATGGGATGTTCGGACGAACACCTTCCATATTCTGACAGGGGAGATGACAGTCACCTTAGAGGACATGTATCGGATTTTGTGGATTTCGATAGACGGGGTTCCCATTCGGATGACTCCACGGGGCCAGAGGATGGCTGTACTGACCCGATACTTTGGACATGGAGAGGATGAGGATGGGATGACCTCGCTGGAGAGGGCGGAGTTGGATTGCCATATTGGGGGGATCTTGGTGCGATATTGGTATGCGAGGGGAATGTTGGGAGTGAGGCATGCACTACTCATGAGCCTCATTTCTAACATGCTCCTGCCAGACTCATCAGGAGTGAGGTTCCCATGGAACCTATTGGAGGTGGTGTGGCAGCTAGTGGATTGCCCGATGATAGAGCCGATGATTATGAGGTGGGGCCAGACGCTTTTGGCTCAGTTGTATGATGAGTTATACGAGGTCCACTGCCAGAGGCGGAAGGGGATTGGCTATAGTTTCTTGTTGCAGTGTTGGGCATGGCAGCATATAGCCGTAGAGCGACCCCGAGGGCTACCCTGGACTACACGGGCGAACATGGTTGACAGAGATATTGGGTACGATGCTCTATGGTATCACTCTAAGGAGCGGGGGTAGAGTCGACGGTTTGTGGGAGACGTGGACCATTACAGAGATGTATTAGCAGATTGTCTCCTGGGGATGTGGTATGGAGGCCATATCAAGATTTTACTGCATGGCCAGAGGTGGATGATTGGCTTCGACGGGTCCGAAGGGGGAGGTGGGTGATTGGGCGACATGGGATAGATCAAGAGTACTTCCACTACCTCTAGGTGACATGATAGTTTGGGGTATGCCAGGGGTTTCCTGGGGAACCCATAGTCTATCTACACCAGAGTTATGAGAGGAACTTAGCTACGTCGATCCTCGAGCCATTGGGGGAGGAGTCTGATATAGTTTTGGACATTCTAGACATAGATGACGTCGAAGTGACGGTTGAGTATCAGGAGTGGTGGATGCTGCGGCAGTGGCGAGGTGAGGGACCATTGGGAGGAGATGAGGCAGCAGGAGGCAGAGAGGGTACAAAGGCACCAGGAGAGGCTTGGGGAGCTCCTGCAGATGTGGAGATGGTGGAGGTGGTATATGTAGGGGAGGATGTTGAGGAGGAGGAGCAGTCGGAGATGTAGGATGCTCCAGAGCAGGCTAGCTCGAGGGAGATAGAGGTAGGGTTGCACACTGAGGTAGCACGTTTGACGAGGTTGCTACGGAGGTAGGATGGAGAGCTTACGAAGATGACATAGGAGAGGGATCTCCTGTGAACATAGTTGGTAGGGTAGGGGAGCTCAAGGGCTACGACTCACCAGTAGGTGGGGGATACAGATGCTACATGGGAGAGGGATCTCCTATAGGTGTAGCTAGCACAGCGCAATGACGCCATCGTGTATTACCATAGGCGAGAGGCCGAGTGGAGTCGACATCAGTAGGAGATGGAGGGCGAGATTATCCAACCGTGATCGCCATTGAAAGCACGAGATTCTAGAAACAAAAAGGATAAACTAAACATGCAATGTAAATGAAACTAAAATAACACTTAAATCCTATGTTATTGAAAAATGCATAAAAAGGAAGAACATGAACACAAGATATTAAAGCAATATAAAAATTGGCCCTTTTATTGATATGCTTTGCAAATTCGTGTTACAATGCGTCTCTTTCCTTTTTAGAGGATAGGAGCGTTAAATGTTGTTCTTTTACAACTTGTTTCAGAATTCCTTCTTCTGCGTGCCCACATATAAGATGGGCGAACCAAAACGTTGTCGCCGCTTGCGTTGGTAAAGGTCGATTCCTTGCTATTCTTCCAATGCTGCAAATCTGCGTTCAAAGAAACAAACAAAGAATCAGTAGCACCTGTGTATGAAAAATAAAAGATGAATCTAACGATGGTTAAAATGAATCTAAATAAAATGAAAACTTGACAAAAGCATAAACATGAAACTAACTAAATACTACAAAAGAAATAAAGCGGGGGGTGCCCGAAGGCAAACCACCCGCGGGTGAAACTTTGCTTCGGCACCAATCCGCTTTAGGATGGGTCCGAAACCTGATGTGATGTGTTGTCGGCAAATTGGTAGGATATTGTGGTCAAAAAAATTGATGTTGGTTCTTGATTCGTGCCTTCAAAAGTCACCCAATAACCTCTCTTTCGATCAAGAGATTATGGATGTTGAAAACACAAATCACAAGTAAATGAATTAGCAGCACTTTGTCGCTCAAAATGCTTCTTCTCGGTATCTCTTTTGGGTGAGGAAACTCACCATTTTATAGACCCAAGGGGTCTCTTTGAATTAACATGCAAAAGTGTTTCTTTGCATGAATGCTTCTTGTGTGAAAAGAAGACTTCTTCTTGATCAAGGGATTCTTAACTGTCTCTATGCATGTCTTTGTATGTTTTAGAAAAGCTCACTTGCACTCCTATGCAATGAAGGAATAGCTAAGTGGCAAATCTAAGTTGTCTTAAAAATCTCACTCTTATTCCCATGCAGTGAAGGGAATGTCAATTGGCAGATATGAGTTGTCAAAAGAACTCACTCGCACTCTTATGTCATGCAGGAAAAGCTAAGTGGCAGTTCTGAGTTGTTACATGCTGAGATTTGACTTTTTTTTGGTCAAACATGACATTCGTCCCACCCCGAAGCGAGCGCTGGTAATCGTCTCTGGGTGAGATGAGTATCAATCTGCACTCGTCCCTGGATAAGATGAGTACAAATCCGCACTCGTCCCTAGGTGGGACGAATAAGAAGCTGAGTGTCTAAAAGGTGCCAAATTGATTTTTGACTTGCAAAACTGCTGTGTGAGTGGTTAGAACCACTGTTTAACCTTTGAGGGCTGCCCTGGGGGCTGTGTGTGTTAGTGTGATCAGTTTTTGTTGTCACATAATCGAATTGGTGCTGTTTTGGTGTCTACAATGTTGTATCCCAGATTGTTGGAAATTGGTGTTTGGCTTCATTTTAGGTTTTTGTTGGTTTGAAGCATATTGATTAATAGTTTGGCGAAATAAAGTAGTGAATGAAGGTATCTTTTGTGTGGGCATGATTTTAGGCTCAATAACAGGTTCCTTAGGAGGTTGGGTAACCTGTTGTTTTTGCATATTCTGAATTATAGCGACCATATCCATATTGGATGGCCCAGCTTTATCACTTTCTTGATCAATGAAAGACAAGGGATTAGTGTGTATGTCAAACATATGTTCCATGGCTGCTTGAGTGTCACTAATTTGTCCTTTATCAATACGAACTACCATATTAAGAGCACCAATGTTATTATTAAAAAATTTCTAGAAATGGTCTAAGTTATCAAAAGCAATAGTTCCATATGAAGCCATTATAGGGGATGAGGATCCTTCCTCTCTAACATTTTCTTGTTGTTCATTTTCTTCAGCCAAGTCATCTTCTGGTTGTTCTAGAGTTTCTTCTTCCGGAATTGAATCCTTAGGAAGGGTATTTAATTTTTTGTTTTTCTTGCCTAACCAATCTTCTTCTTCTTCTTCAGTTTGTTTACCATTCCTAAGTTTAGTCATTGTGCTTAAACTTAGATTTCAGCAAATATATATATATATATATATATATATATATATATATATATATATATATGACAAGCTTAAGAGGTATATATTTTAAGTATATACCTAATATAATATTTAAAATAAAATGTTTTGGTTTTTTTGTTATGTTTTTTAGTTTTTCTTGTTTTTTTTTTTATATAACAATATTATAAAGATAACAAACAACACACAAAACACAAGAAATAATAATAATGAAAGCAATGATCTAGTTTTCTATAAACAATTTATAAATATCATTAATGGGCTCGAGTTCTTCAGGAGTCATGAAATGTTCTTCTTCAAATTGAAAATTTTCTTTCAAAAATTTAATGAAATGTGCTATAGCAATACCATGTATTTCAGATTCTGGTTGATAATAATAATTCTCACGACAATATTCACGATATAACATAGCTCTAGGAATTCTATTCCATATTTTTCTAATCATAAGATCAGTTTCTTGGACTTCTATATGAACTAGAAATTGGCGTACCACAACTGCGTTCTTGAGGTATTCCTTGAAGGTGAACAATTCTGAAGACACAAGAGCTCTCCTATAAGCTAACCACCTATGAAAAGCTCTCTGAAGTTCATGATAAAATATGAGTTGATGAGGATCCAGGATTCTATCTAGGACAAGCCTCTTGATTTGTTTAAGTTCTATTGACCTAGATAAAATGACGCCTAGTATTTTATCAAGTTCGTCCCACAAAAGTTGGTTTCGATCTGTTTCAGGTACACTAAGCACAAAATGGATTTCTATGGCTGCTAATTGGTTTTCAACATTTATAGTAACTGCTATTCTTTTCTTAGGAGCTACCATCTAAACATGATATGCAACTTATTAGTTTTCTAATAATTTTAAATGCATCTATTTTTTTTTTGTTTTTGTTTTCAAAAGGTTTTAGTTTCACGTTGGGTTCACCAAAATGTATCGTTCCAAATTTTTTGCACCCTTACCTTCAGGCTATAGGATCCGCACCCGGAAGGGAAATGTGAAAAGGATGGGACAATACCTCGGACTGAGAGGCCTTTGGAAGGTCCCACCTCTCGGGGGAGGTGTATTAAGGTGATTTTTTGACGGATGGTGGGGTTCACCAAGAAACGTTTAGTGGCAGTTTCCACGCCTAGGTTGGGAATGTGTTTTATGTATTCAATTTTATCCTTAAACATTCAAATTCTAGGTTTTTCCAAATGAATCTAAGTTGTTCTATATAAAATGCAGTTTTAAATATAGAAAACAGAATTAACAGAAAACACAGAGAATAAATTAAATGAAGAAATCCATATCTGATTCCGGATGTCTGATGGAGGTTTTGATTTTTGAAGCAGTCCAGATCATCTGGGATTTGATAGGATCATCTTCGATCTGCAGGATCGTCTGAGATCTGACAAATTCGTCAGAGACCTACAAACAGAGAAATAGATACAAAATACCAAAAATGCAACTATTTTGATGAAGGAAAACGATGTAAAATACTAATAAGGATGTTAATAGATAATCCTAAATAGAAATGCAAGTAAATTGCAACACTTTAATAGCTAATCATGATTTTATTATGCAATTAAACTACATGGGTGAACTCCAAGATGCAGGATAATAGGAAATAATAATAAAACTGATTAAATGCAGGATAAAATAGCAACAAAGTATAGGGAAAAGTGCAAACTCTAGGCACTGATTGCCCCAATGCAGATTGCAGTCGAAATCATCTCTAATTTGACAGGATCGTCTCCGATCTGGATAGGATCGTCTGCGACGATCTGATCTTGCTCCGGCTGAAGAATGACAAGGTTCCTACAACAAAATTGGAAAGCACAAATGCAGATGGTAATCCAAGGTAATCTAATGCGCGTACAGGTCAAGTTACAAGAAAATTCAGCCAAGGGAAATTCAAGGGGGGTCCTAAGGTTTAAATAGGCTTAGGAGGGAAGTTGGGAGGTTGGAGATCATCCTAATTTGGAAGATCTCCAATGGGGGAGGTCTCTAACGACACAGACACGCTTCTGCCCAACTTAGAGACACCGTTTGAAACATAAGCTAATTATGAAAAATCATTTTTGGGACAAGATCGTCTGGATGTCCTAGCCTAGACGAAATCATCCGATCTGAGGCGATATCGTCTGATCGGTGACGATATCGTCAAACGGTCACAACAAACTCTAAAAATGGTGCAAAAAATGAGGAAACAGGTTAAACGGTGGTTTTGGAGCGATTTTGGGGTTGAATTTTTGAATTTGAATTATTACTAAGGTAATTTAATTAATTCTAAGTTTTAATGCGCCAATTTTAGGGTGCTACACAAACACACCAACCACACAATTTTAAAAGGAACCACACATTAATGAAGAAAATAATATGAAATGAGGTAAGCCACACAAGGTGAAACCTAGGACTAATTGTTTTCTTTTATCTTTAAATTCCTATACAAGTTTTTATAGTTGGTTTTATTTTGATAAGCTTTAAATATTGGGTCTAAGTACTTTATGGTATTAATAAGACATCAGAAGAAAGTAATAAACCAAAACAACTTAATGGAAAATATATTTGACTTGGCTTTACGTTAACCATTTCATCATTAGCATGGCTAAAACTTAGCCATTTCATCATTTCATCATTAATATGGCTCAACCTTATCCATTTCATCATAAACATGGCTCAACCTTAGCCATTTTATCATTTTATCATTTCATCATTAACATGGCTCAACCTTAGCCATTTCATCATTTTATCATTAACATGGCTCAACCTTAGCCATTTCATCATTAACATGGCTCAACCTTAGCCATTTCATCATTTCATCATTAACATGGCTTAACCTTAGCCATTTCATCATTTCATCATTAACATGGCTCAACCTTAGCCATTTCATCATTAACATGGCTTAACCTTAGCCATTTCATCATTTTATCATTAACATGGCTTAACCTTAGCCATTTCATCATTTCATCATTAACATGGCTCAACCTTAGCCATTTCATCATTACATCATTAACATGGCTCAACCTTAGCCATTTCATCATTAACATGGCTCAACCTTGGCCATTTCATCATTAAAATGGCTTAACCTTAGTCATTTCATTATTTTATCATTAACATGGCTTAACCTTAGCCATTTCACCATTTCATCATTAACATGGCTCAACCTTAGCCATTTCATCATTGCATCATTAACATGGCTCAAACTTGGCCATTTCATCATTAACATGGCTTAACCTTAGCCATTTCATCATTTTATCATTAACATGGCTTAACCTTAGCCATTTCATCATTTCATCATTAACATGGCTTAACCTTAGCCATTTCATTGGCTCAACCTTAGCCATTTCATCATTTTATCATTAACATGGCTCAACCTTAGCCATTTCATCATTTCATCATTAGCATGGCTCAATATTGGCCATTTCATCATTAACATGGCTCAACCTTGGCCATTTTATCATTAACATGGCTCAACCTTGGCCATTTCATCATTAACATGGCTCAACCTTGGCCATTTCATCATTTACATGACTCAACCTTAGCCATTTCATCATTTACATGGCTTGACCAATAGCCATTTCATCACTAACATGGCTTACACAATAGCCATTCCATCATTATGTAATATGTGGATTTGATGTGTTTTACATTAATCTATTTTGACTTATTAATTTTTATTTTATTTTGAGTTAGTACCATAATGTAAGTAAATCAAATAATAATATAAATGAATACATTTTAAATAATAATGAATGAGGTAAGCCACACAAGGTAAAACCTAGGACATTGTATTTTCTTTTCCTACACAATATTGTTTGGTTTGGTGTTATTTGGATTTAATTGCATATCTTTTGTTTACACACTTCATAGTTCAAGCTAGAATGCAAAAGAAAACAAGTAACTTAAATTGTGTAATGGAAAACATACCCCACTCCTCGGTCACTTCGGTGGCTGATCAATTTCAAAAGGCTCCAAAGCTCTTAACCCCTTTGGTCACAACCAATTTCAAAAGACTCCAAAGGTCTTAACCCCTTTGGTCACAATCGGCTCCAAAGGTCTTAACCCCTTTGGTCACATCAATTTCAAAAGGCTCCAAAGGTCTTAAACCCTTTGGTCACACATCAATTTCAAAAGGCTCCAAAGGTCTTAACCCCTTTGGTCACAACCAATTTCAAAAGGCTCCAAAGGTCTTAACCCCTTTGGTCACAACCAATTTCAAAATGCTCCAAAGGTCTTAACCCCTTTGGTCACATCAATTTCAAAAGGCTCCAAAGGTCTTAACCCCTTTTGTCACATCAATTTCAAAAGGCTCCAAAGGTCTTAACCCCTTTGGTCACACATCAATTTCAAAAGGCTCCAAAGGTCTTAACCCCTTTGGTCACATCAATTTCAAAAGGCTCCAAAGGTCTTAACCCCTTTGGTCACATCAATTTCAAAAGGCTCCAAAGGTATTAACCCCTTTGGTCACACATCAATTTCAAAAAGTCTCCAAAGGTCTTAACCCCTTTGGTCACACATCAATTTCAAAAGGCTCCAAAGGTCTTAACCCCTTTGGTCACACATCAATTTCAAAAGGCTCCAAAGGTCTTAAACCCTTTGGTCACACATCAATTTCAAAAGGCTCCAAAGGTCTTAACCCCTTCGGTCACATCAATTTTAAAAGGCTCCAAAGGTCTTAACCCCTTTGGTCACACATAAATTTCAAAAAGGATCCAAAGGTTTTAATCCCTTTGGTCACACATCAATTTCAAAAGGCTCCAAAGGTCTTAACCCCTTTGGTCACACATCAATTTCAAAAGGCTCTAAAGGTCTTAACCCCTTTGTTCACACATAAATTTCAAAAAGGCTCCAAAGGTCTTAACCCATTTGGTCACACATCAATTTAAAAATGCTCCAAAGGTCTTAAACCCTTTGGTCACACATCAATTTCAAAAGGCTCCAAATGTCTCAATCTCTTTGGTCACATCAAATTTTCAAAAGGCCCCAAAGGTACCCAACTCCTTTGGTCATAAGCTTACTATGTTAGTGGGAGTAGATAAACCCGAGCTGATGAATATCATACACTTGAAAGCATTCCATTCTTATTGTGATTACTATATATATGTACATACATGGCTAAAAAAAAATCAAAACAAAAAAAAATCAAAATAAAATTGCATTTTCATAAGCATGCATACATATAGGCATTTGCATATACACTTTCACATTCGCATTCATAAGCATTTTCAAATGCATTTAATTTTCGCTTGCATTCATACATCTAGATTCATACATTCATAATTGCACATTTCATACACATTATGCTATAATCATTCATAATTTCATTCATCCCATCCCATGTTCGAATGATCTTACTTAGTAGTGATGATATGGCCACAAATACAAAGTCAAGTTATAACAATTGGGGGTACCTAGTTTGAAGAAATCATGCAACCCTCACAAAAGCTATATGTCAAACCACATCCCATGTCAAAAATCATAAAGCCTAGATTTTCAATCACTCAGCCATTACTAGTGTAGCAAGCAACCTCCAAATGAATGTTCGATTTTCTTTGGGACCAAAAATACACTTTACACATTAAGAAGGTCTTGAGTATTGCCAATTGATTTTGAATACAATCTTGAACCAATCACATTCCATCACATATTAAAAAAATTATGATCCAAAGAGGGTTAGTACCATACTTGGGTAGTACCTTGAAGTGAAAAGGGATAATCCTTGCTTGTCCCATCATGCAACATAGTCTAAAGTAAAAATAGTGGTTTTCACCACTACCTCAATTACTATTCAAACATAAGCATAAAAACATAGAGTATTAAGGATAAGGTCAAAATTCTCATCACACTTCGATTGAGAATCCAATTCCCCAAAGCTCTATACAAAATTAAAAAATAAAATCCCAAACACCCTTGATCCCTTAAGTCATAAGGATTCGTACTTCACGTCCCTAGCAAGGATGGGTAGTCATCCCCAAGGCCTAAAATATCAAATCCCATTAGACTATGGAGTGAATCTTCATCAAGGCTATAGATGCCTGGCTGGTAGTGGAGTAAGCTCATGCAGGGCGACATGTCTCCTTGGAAAATAGGAAGACCTTTGACCGTATATAAGGACAGGCTAGCTTCAGGTCTTCTCCATAATAGGTCATGCCCAATTACTCATAGTGGGTCAATGAAATTCACATGCACACACACTGGTTCTTGATTAGAGAGGGTCATTGTCACACTCAATATTTGGTAATTGAAACTCACTTGCACACACATTGGTCCTAAAGAAATTTAGATAACCAAGTGAGTTTGACTGATAATACTAGTATGTTTGATTTTTTGAAAATGCTATAGTACTCATTCCATATCAACATCCATATCTTCTTCCATATCAACATCCATATCTTCTTCCATGTCAACATTCATGCCTGCATCATACGTCAAGTTGTATAAAGTCATTAAAATTAGGTACCCATGATTACAAAACAGTGGACATCAAACATGGCCAATAAAATTTTTGAACTATAAAAATATCACACACAAAAGAGAAAAACCCACAACACCAATATTAAGTGGTAAAACCCTACTTCAAATGAAGAAGGAAAACATCCACTATGAAGCTCACTATATTACTCAATGATTCAAAAATACAAGAATGCTTCAATGTTATGCAACAATATGCATCAACATGATATGACAAGATGTAGTAGACAACACCCCTATTTAAAGAGAAGCTTTTCTACTACAACCCTAAAATTTCCCTAATATTATCACAATCTTATCTTGAGATGTGTGAAAAATATTATCACAATCTTATCTTGAGATGTGTGACAAGTGGCATCTATCAAATATTAAAAAGTGATTGGTTACTTTTTAATATTTTCTAGAAAAGGGGAAATAAATTTTTCCCACAAATTAAATATTCCTAGCACCTTTATTTTGGGTGGGAATATTTTCATATAAAATAGAATTATTTTCTAATTCAAATATTATTCTTTAGACTTTATATTTTAGTCCAATAATAATTTACACAATGTTGCATTACATATTCCAACAGTCCCCCTTAATGCAATATTGGGGAAAGGAATTATGAAACAAATAAACATTCTCCTCCTAAAGATACAAACGGGGATGAGAATCAAATGAGTAATATAGTTACAATGAGATTCTATGACCAAGAATGGTCTACAATAAGGCACCAATACAAAATGGGCCAAAATGAGACTGCAAGCCCCCAACGGAGTAGCTTCAGATACAAGCATCTTACAAATCCATCCATCAATCACAAGTGGTTGCAAATGACAAGAAGAAAACATCACAAGTGGTTGCCACAAGTGGTTGCAAATGACAAGAAGAAAACATCACAAGGGTGTCTTCAGTAAGCCTGCAAAACCCCAAACGAAAGTACCTGCAAGCTACAAGCAGCTCAACATAAGATAAATTAGATATATCATCATAAATATATTCACCACAACATATATGAATATCCAAATATGATAACAAAAATGATCTAACAAATAGTGAACTATAAGTCATCACAAAAAGATGCCAAGCCGTACTTATAGTCACGTGCTATATAGTTGATAAAAAAATATCATGTACAAATTTGCATAAAGCAAACAAGGAGTGCCATGATAATGCAAACTCTAAAGTACCATGTATAAAAGTAGCACAAGGCTAACAAAAAAGTACCATGTACAAGAGTTGCATAAGGTATATGAAAATAATAAAGTGTGCACACCGGTTGCATAAAGCCAACCATAAAATATCATGTACAAAAGTAGCATAAATGCTAACAATAAAGTACCATGATAAACCAATTGCATAATGCTAACTATATAAAAAAATGTACAAAGTTGCACAAGGAAACAAGAAAGTACCATGTAAAAGAGTCACATAAAGCAATTGCATCATATACAATTATTGCACAATGCCATCTACAAAGTAACATGTACAAAAGTTGCACAAGGCAAACAAGAAAGTACCATGTTCAAAAGAGATGCAAAAAGAAATTATACCACCAAATATCAACTCATATATATAGCACAAAACACCTCATAAGGATGAAGTTGTCATCACACAAGTGTAACTACACTTCATTCCCCCTTGAGGACAACTTCACCAAACCAAGTGAGTCCCTCGACTTACAAAACTGCTCCTTAGGAAGAGTTTTGGTGAACAAATCAACAAAATTAGAAGATGATGGGCAATACTCCAACTGAATAGTCCCATCTAATACCTTCTCTCTGATAAAGTGGGCTTGGATTTCAACATGCTTTGTCATTTGATGCATTATAGGATTTTTAGCCAAGACAATAGCTAATTTATTATCAGAGAGCAAACGTGAAAGACCAAATTGCTCAAAGCCAATTTTCTTCATGAGGGTACGAAGCCAAACCGCTTCCTATATAGCTACTATCATAGCCTTATACTCTGATTTCATTGTATAAAGAGCAATTGTACCTTGCTTCTTGGAAGACCAAGAGATAGTTGCAGACCCAATACTAAAAACATATGTTGTGGTAGAATTTTTGTCTATTCTATCCCCTCCAAAATTAAAATCAGCATAGTCGAAAAGAGCAAAGGAAGGAAGCCTAGAATACTTGAGTGCCAAATATCTAGTACCTGAAAGGTACTTTAGAATCTTCTTGGTAGCTTGTAAGTGCTCAATATAAGGTTTCTACATGAACCTAGCCATCATACCAACTGTAAAAGCAATATATGGCCTTGTGATGGTAACATAAAGAAGACTACCAATGAGTTGCCTATACAATGTAGCATCAACCAACTGAGATTCTGTACTTACTTCCAAATTAACCCCTATAGAAATAGGAATGGAAGTAGGATTGCCATCCTCCAAATCAAACCTCTTAAGAATATCTTCAATATACTTGGATTGACTCAAAAAGGTACAATCCTCATGTTGATAAACTTGCATGCCAAGAAAGTAGTGTAGAAGACCAAAGTCAGTCATTTCATACTCTGACTTTAATTTAGAGATGAAATAAAAAATGGCCTCATTCTCATTTCCAGTCATAACAAGGTCATCAACAAACAGAGCAATTAAAATAACCAAGTTATCCTTCCTAAGCACATAGATATATGTATCTGAATAATATTTATCAAAACGAAGAGACAAGAAGTAACCTGAAATCTTCATGTACCATGCTCTAGGTGCTTGCTTTAGATCGTACAAGGTTTTCTTTAGTTTACACACAAGTGTTTCCTTACCTTGTACAATAAATCCTTGTGTTTGACTCATGTAGATATCCACATCCAAATCACCATTTAGAAAGGCACTTTTCACATCAAGCTAAAAAATTTGCCAACCTTGAGCAACAACAATAGCAATGAGAAGCCGAATGGTGGGCATTTTGGCAACTGGTGCAAAGGTTTCATCATAGTCAATGCCATATTTTTGAGCATAACCCTTAGAAACCAATCTAGCCTTATACTTTTCTATCTCTCCATTAGAATTGTACTTGATTCTATAGACCCACTTGTTCCCAATAACATTTCTCTTATTAGGATAAGGCACTAGATCCTAAGTTTTATTATTTAGAAGAGAATCCATATCAAACTTCATCGCATCAACCCAACAAGAGTGTTGTGAAGCTTCTTGGTAAGAAGTAGGCTCATGATCATTCTCTATATTAGCTAGAAGAGATATGTTAAGGGTCATACTTCTAGTTATCCTTTGGCTAACTGAATTATGCTCTTTAGGACCCCTAGAATGATCCAACCACTTGGTCCTTTTGACACAAGGCCCACCATTTTCTAACTCAATAAGGTCTTCATTGAATTTGAAATCTCTTGAAACAAATACAATGTGTGAAGAAGGTGAGTATAACCTGTAGCCCCTATGTTCTGCATCATAGCCAACAAAGATGCATTTTTGAGACTTTTTATCCAATTTATTCCTCTTTTCTGAAGGAATATATGCAAATGCATCACATCCAAACACTCTTAAGTGTGACAAATTCGTCTTCTTACCATTCCGAACCTCATAAGGAGTCTTCCCCTCAACTTATTTTTAAGGACACATGTTAAGAATGTAGATTGTTGTACTGGCTGCTTCACCCCAAAGAATTTGAGGTAAGTGGTCACCAAGCATGCATCTTACCATCTCCATGATTGTCCTATTTTTTCTATCTGCAACACCATTTTGTTGAGGAGTGTATGGATAAGTAAACTACATTTTGATCCCATGAGAAGAAAAAAATCATTGAAATCATTGCTATTGTACTCCCCTCCATTTTCACTTCTAATAATTTTGATATTTGCTCCCTTTTGATTTTCTACCAAAGCTTTGAACTCCTTGAATGTCTCAAAACAATCTGATTTATTCTTAAGTAGATACCCAAAGATCATTCTTGAATAATCATCTATAAAGGTGAGAATATAGGATGCACCACCAAGTGATCTAACATGTAATAGACCCATAATATCTGTATGAATGAGTTGAAGAATTTATGTGGCCCTTGTTGACTTGTCCTTTGCAAACTTTTATTTGCTCATCTTGCCTAAGATGCATGTTCCACACAAACCATGAATAGGTGAAATTTTAGGCAAGACTTCAACCAAATTTTTGGACTTCATCATTTGAATATTTTGATAGTCTGTATGGCCTACCTTAAGTGCCAAAGCTTGCTACTAGGATAAACATTAGTTTCTAAACACACTTTAGGAGGAGCATCACCTAACACATACAGATTATTCTTCACATAACCTGTAATGATTGGTATCATGCATTTCCTAATGCTCCATGAAGTTGCATTGAAATCAATAGTGTGACCCAATTAATAAATAAAATAAGGATTCTAGGAATATTTAATTTGTGGTAAAAAGTTATTTTCCATTTTATAGCAAATATTAAAAAGTAACCAATCACTTTTTAATATTTGATAGATGCCACTTGTCACACATCTCAAGATAAGATTATGATAAGATTTGTCACACATCTCAAGATAAGATTATGATAAGATTTGTCACACATCTCAAGATAATATTGTGATAAGATTAGGGTAATTTTAGGGTTGTAGTAGAAAAGCTTCTCTTTAAATAGGGGTGTTGTCTACTACATATATATATATATATATATATATATATATATATATCATGTTGATGCATATTGTTGCATAACATTGAAGCATTCTTGTATTGTTGAATCATTGAGTAATATAGTGAGCTTCATAGTGGATGTTTCCCTTCTTAATTTGAAATAGGGTTTTACCACTTAATATTGGTGTTGTGGGTTTTCCTCTTTTGTGTGTGATTGATCTTGTGGAGGATTATTCTATCTTGGGGAGACTTTTTTTTGGTTCATTACACATTTACTTGCATCAATAATACATCATTTAGCTTGCATGAATCATCCATATAAGCATTAGGCACATACATAATTTAGCTTGCATTAATCATACATAAGGCATTCCATAAAAACATTTTCATAAAACATGCATTGTATTCACATTAACACATTAACACAAAAGCATAACACAAACATAAAATCCATGTATGTATATATATCAAACTCACATATGCAAATATCGCTAGAAAGTTCAAACATTATCACAACTTGGGGGTGTTCAAGGTTTCATACCTTTCCCTCAATCAAGCAAGCAACATAACAACTAGGGAGTGCTCAAGGTTTCACACATTTCTCATAATCAATCAACATCATAGATAGAACTTGGGGGTGTTCAAAGTTTCACACCTTCCCCACAATTGCAATAAACAATTCAATCATTCAATCACATCACATCATCAACAAGTCAATTGCTAGGTTCAAAAGACTGCATTCTTTTGTCAAAGGTTGTGCCCTTTGCCTTGCGTTTACTTCATCCAAATTGCAAAAATACCTTCATCTATTGGGGAAAAAATAGATCACATTTATGTTCTTTTATCATTATCCATTCATAAGTGAACCTTGTATTTAGTGGTTTATCCTATAAAACTGGTGGTTGCAGTGACTGGTTATCCATGCAATCCGGTAGGATGGATAGACTACCATAAGGATACTTTCATCATAAAAAAAAACCCTTTATCTGTTAAGGGCAATGAATAAATACTTTTTCATCTTTTATCATCAAAAACCCCTTCATTTGTTAAGGGCAATGAACAAACACTTTTTCATATTTCATCATCAAAAAACCTCTTTATCTGTTAAGGGCAATGAATAGACACTTTTTCATCTTTCATCATCAAAAACCCCTTTATTTGTTAAGGGCAATGAGCAAACACTTTTTCATATTACATCATCAAAACCCATTTATCTAGTAAGGACAATGAACAAACACTTTTTCATCTTACATTATCAAAAAACCCTTTATCTGTTAAGGGCAATGAACAGACACTTTTTCATCTTACATCATCAAAAACCCCTTTATCTATTAAGGGAAAAGAACAGATACAAATCATGTTATTTTCATTCATTTCTCAAAAATACCTTCATCTATTGGGGAAAAAATAGATCACATTTGCATTCCTATCAAGTGAACCTTGTATTTAGTGGTTTATCCTATAAACCTAGCGGTTGTAGCGATTGGTTATCCATGCAATCCGGTAGGATGGATAGATTACCATAAGGACACTTTCATCATAAAAAAAACCCCTTTATCTGTTAAGGGCAATGAATAAACACTTTTCATCTTTCATCATCAAAAAACCCTTTATACTTTAAGGGCAATGAACAAACACTTTTTCATCTTACATCATCAAAAACCCCTTTATCTGTTAAGGGCAATGAAAAGACACTTTTTCATCTTACATCATCAAAAAACCCTTTATCTATTAAGGGCAAAGAATAGATACAAATCATGTTATTTTCATTCATTTCTCAAAAACCCCTTCATCTATTGGGGTAAAAATAGATCGCATTTGAATTCCTATCAAGTGAACCTTGTATTTAGTGGTTTATCCTATAAACCTGGCGGTTTCAGCGTCTGGTTATCCATACAATATGGTAGGATGGATAGACTACCATAAGGACACTTTCATCATAAAAAAAAATCCCTTTATCTGGAAAGGGAAATGAGCAGACACTTTTTCATCTTTCATCATCAAAAACCCCTTTATCTGTTAAGGGCAATGAACATACACTTTTTCATCTTACATCATCAAAAATCCCTTTATCTGTTAAGGGCAATGAATAGACACTTTTTCATCTTACATCATCAAAAATCCCTTTATCTGTTAAGGGAAAATAACAAATATAAATCATGTTATTTTCATACATTTCTCAAAAATCCCATCATCTATTGGGGAAAAAATAGATCACATTTGAATTCCTATCAAGTGAACCTTGTATTTAGTGGTTTATCCTATAAACCTAGTAGTTGCAACAACTGGTTATCCATGCAATCCGGTAGGATGGATAGACTACCATAAGAACACTTTCATCATCAAAAACCCCTTTATTTTTTAAGGGCAAAGAACAAACATAATCACTTCATTTTCACATCATCAAAACCCCATTTATCTGTTAAGGGGAAAGAATAGATAAAAATCATTTTATTTCATCACATTTTCACATCATCAAAATCCCCTTTATTCAATCGTTAGGGCAAAAATGATATCTCATCAATCATCATTTATAAAAAATAATGGTATTATACACCAACCCCCTTTCTTCAACTGTTGGGGCAAAAATGATATCTCATCAATCATGATTATTCAAAAATCATGGTATTATACACCAACCCCCTTTCTTCCACCATTGGAGAAAAATGGTATCTCTTCAGTTGGCTCTAAGTGAACCTTGTATCCAATAAATTATTTTATAAACTTGGTGGTTGTGATAATAGTAATCCATGCAATTCGGTAACATGAATAGTTTATAATAAAGACACTTAATCATGATCATCACCAATTATCTCATTGCCAAGAATCATAATCATATCATTAACCTCAAATTTTAAGTGAAACACTACCAAGAAGAATTCGCCAAACATGAATCATTGACGTCCTTTTCCATGGGATGCAAAATCATGGATAACTAATATCAATCAGTCATTCATCTGACTATAGTCACAAAGCAAAAAATCTTGCTAGGTTTGATTGGTTCCATTATGGAATTGATGAAGAATCTTCTATAGTCAATGGCCAACTCTATGGTGACTCAATCATTCTGCATTTTTATATCTTGCATACTCAATGATGCCTGTGAGGTATCTTTTTCAACAACATCGAATCACCCCCAAATTTGGAACAACCACATTGATTTTTATTTCCCATGATGGGATACATATTAAATGATCATGGTTCATACACCAACCCCCTTTCTTCAACCGTTGGGGTAAAAACAGTATCAAATCATCAGTCATCATTCTTCAAGCATCATGGTTCATACACCAACCCCATTTTCTTCAACCGTTGGGGAAGAAATGGTATCAAATCATCAGTCATCATTCTTAAAGCATCATGGTTTATACACCAACCCCATTTTATTCAATCATTGGGGTAAA
Organism: Wollemia nobilis; assembly: GCA_028583015.1. Taxonomy (NCBI): domain Eukaryota; kingdom Viridiplantae; phylum Streptophyta; class Pinopsida; order Araucariales; family Araucariaceae; genus Wollemia; species Wollemia nobilis. The sequence goes on along the minus strand of JAQPPZ010016829.1, from coordinate 3,324,588 downwards.
AATGGTATCAAATCATCATCATTCATCCTTCATCCATCGTTTACACAAAAATGGTATCACATCATCATTTTCTGTAATCGTTGGGGCAAAAACGGTATCACATCGCATCATCATTCATCCTTCATCCATCGTTTACACAAAATCCATGATTTTTCAATTGGATCATGAGAATTTTATCATTCGCCAATTGAGGGGGTAAGCTATGCAATGAACTCTAAAAATTCTTCATTATTTTTGTCTTCAATGCTAATGTGCAATTTCAACGAGATAAGCAGTTTCTGTTGCCCATAGCCCATGTAGGTGTCTCATATTTTTGCACAATATTGTGTTTAACACAACATGGTACAAAAAGGGGCATCTGTAGACACCAAATTCTAGCCATTCATACACCTTCATAGTCATCCCACCTTCCACTTGTCTTCCATCCCCCTTTCCCACCTTCAAAAGGCCAATTTTCCCTTTCCCATTGTAGCACCCTAAAATTGGCACAGTGAAACCTTAATAATTACATTCATCCTAGTAAATAATTCAAATTCAAATTTTAACCTCCCAAACCGCCCGTTAACCATCGGGTAATCCGTTTCCCCCTTTTTCGCGCCATTTTTAGAGGTTGTTTTGACCGTTTGACGATATCGTCGTCGATCAGACGATATCGCCCCAGATCTGACGATTTCGTCTGGGCTAGGACGTCCAGACGATCTTGTCCCAAAACTGATTTTGCACAATTAGCTTCTGTTCCAACGGGTCTCTAATCCAGGAAGAAGCATGTCTGTGTCGTTAGAGACCCTCCCCCATTGGAGATCTCCCAAATAGGGATGATATCCAACCTCCTAACCTCCCTCCTAAGCCTATTTAATCCTAAGCCTTCCCCTTAGCACCCCCCTGGCTGATAATTCTTGTAACCCAACTTCATACATGTTAAAACATCTTAAGTTTCTATTTTGCATTAGTTCTATACAATTTTGTTGCAGGTACCTTATTGTTTTTCAGTCGAAGCAAGCTTACATCGTCGTCGACGAACCTGTTCAGATTGGAGGCAATCTTGTCGAATCAGAGACGATTTCATACCAATGCGAGACGATTTCGACTACAGTCAACATTGAGGCAATCAGTGCCTGAAGTTTGCATTTCTTCATTCCTTTTTCTGTTGTTTTATGTTGTAATTAGCAATTTTATTCAGTATTTTATGCTATTCTGCATTTTGGAGTTCACCCATCTAGATTAAATGCATAATTAAGTCATAATTATTATGAAATTAGCATAATTCATTCATGTTTCTGTTTTCAAGTTTCAGTTTGATATTGTTGCTGTCATTTTACACTGTTTCCCTCTGTTAGAATAGTTGTATTTTCTATATTTTGCACCTATTTCTCTTTTTGCAGGTCTCTGACGAATTCATCTGACGAATTCATTAGATCTCAGATAATCCTGTCAGATCTCAGGCGATTCTGTCGAATTCCAGATGATCCTGACTGCTTCAAGAATCAGAATCTTCATCAGACATCCGGATCAGGTATTTTCCTTTAACATTCATTAATTTCTCTATTTTTCTGTCTTAATTCTATTTTCTGTATTCATTTAATCTGCATCTTCATATAGAATAGCTTAGACGCATTTTGGCCAAACCTAGGATTTGAATGCTTAAGGCTAAAACGAACACATAAAACACATTCCCAACCTAGGCATGGAAACTGCCATTAAATGTTTCCTGGTGAACCCACCATCCGTCAAAAAATCACCAATATACACCTCCCTTGAGAGGCGGGACCTTCGCAAGTCCTCTCGATCCGAGGTACCGCGCCATCCTTTTCACATCCCCCTTCCGGCATGGATCCTATAGCCTGAAGGTAAGGGTGTGAAAAATTTGGAGCGATACATTTTGGTGAACCCGACGTGAATGCATTGTAAACCTTTTGAAAACAAAAACAAAACAAAAAAATAAAAACAACTAAAACATAGATGCATTTCAGATCATTTAAATTTAATATCATGTTTAGATGGTAGCTCCTAAGAAAATATTAGCAGTTACTATAAATGTAGAAAACCAATTGGCAGCCATAGAAATCAATTCTGTGCTTAGTGTGCCTGAAACAGATAGAAATCAACTCTTGTGGGACGAACTTGATAGAAGACTTAGTGTCATTTCATCTAGGTCAACAGAACTTAAACAAATCAAGAGGCTAGTCCTAGATAGAATCCTGGATCCTCATCAACTTGTTTTTTATCATGAACTTCAGAGAGCCTGCCATAGATGGTTAGCTTATAGGAGAGCCCTTGTATCTTCAGAACTGTTCACCTTCGAGGAATACCTCGAGAACGCAGCCATTGTACACCAGTTCCTAGGTCTTGTAGAAGACCAAGAGGTTGTTCTTACAGATAGGGAAATATGGAATAGAGTTCCTCGAGCTGTGTTATATCGAGAGTATTGCCACGAGCTTTACTTCTATCAACCAGCATCCGAGACAGATAATATCACTATAGCTCTTTTCATTAAATTCTTAAAAGAAAACTTTCAATTTGAAGAAGAACACTTCATGACTCCTGAAGAACTCGAGCCCATTAATGACATTTATAAATTGTTTATAGAAAACTAGATTATTACTTTCAGTATTATTTCTTGCATTTATTGTGTTGTTTGTCTTTACAATATTATTTCAAAAACAAAGAAAAACATAGCAAAACCAAAAAACATTTTATTTTAAATATTGTAGTAGGTATATAATTAATATATACCTCTTAAACTTGTTGCATATATATATATATATATATATATATATATATATATATATATATATATATATATTTTTTTGCTGAAATCTAAAATTAAAGCACAATGCCTAAACTTAGGAATGGTAAACAAACTGAAGGAGAAGAAGAAGATTGGTTAGAAGATAAAACTAGAGACCCAAATGTACCTTCCTGAAGATCCAATTCCGGAAGGAGAAACTCTAGATCAACTAGAAGATGACCTAGGTGAAGATAATGAACAAGAAGAAAGTGTTAAAGAGGATGGACCCTCATCCCCTAGAGTAGCTCCAGATGGAACTATTGCTTTTGACAACGTAGATCATTTTCGAAAATTTCTCAATGATAACATTGATGCCCTTAATGTGGCAGTTCGTATTGATAAAGGGCAAATTAGTGACACTCAAGCAGCCATGGAACATATGTTTGATGTGCGCACTAATCCCTTGTCTTTCATTGATCAAGAAAGTGATAAGGCTAGGCCATCCAATACAGATATGGTCACTATGATTCAAAACATGTCAAAACAATAGGTTACCCAACCTCCTAAGGAACCTGTTATTCAACCTAAAATCATTCCCACACAAAAGAAAACTTCCTTCACTACTTTATTTTGCCAAACTATTGAGCAATATGCTTCAAGTAAACAAAAACCTAAAACGAAGCCAAACACCAATTTTCAACAATCTGGAATACAACATAATACCACTTCAAAATTCCTTCATAACACTTTTCCTACCAACAATTTACACAATAGCAACATAGCATCTAATCTTCATGTCCCTCCATCATATGCTCACAAAACCCATATCAATGCCCTACCGAACCAATATGGTGGGCAAACTAGTAATCTGGAAGCCATGGTGAAATAATTAGCTTCACGTATGGACCAGATAGATCCTTATCGTCCCTCGTACAATTATTGAGAGATATGTAGTCAACCTTTGGATCCCATAGTTGTAGCTCAACCGTACCCTAAGCATTTTCCCATGCCCATCTTGCCTATATATAAAGGAACCGAAGATCCCATAGAGCATCTTCGCATGTTTAGGATAGCATGTCATGATATATCACATGATGACTTGCTATTACTAAAAATGTTCCCGAAAAGTTTAGGTGGAATGGCATTAGAGTGGTACTATCAATTGCCCACTCATTCTTTGAGAAACTTTGAAGAAACAAGCTGAATCTTTTGTCCATCAATTTAGTGCCTACATCGAGAGGCATGTAACCATTAAAGATTTATACAACTTAAAACAAGACAAGGATGAATGTTTTGCTGATTTCTTAGCTAGATGGAGGCAATTGACAGGAAAACTGCACTTTGTGCTACCTTATAGGGAAATGTTGGACATTTTTATCAATAATTTACAAGAACAAATATCTTATGAGCTATCAACTGCTACTTTAACTACCTTCGATCAAGCTATAGATTTAGCTCGAAGAGTAGAAGATGCCCTCATTAGGAGAGGCCAACTTAGGAAGAAGGATGATGAGAAAACCTCCAGAAATCAATATAAAAACAAACAAGTTGTTGGTGACGGAGTCACTGACAACATAAATGTTGCTAATATCAATGCAACGAAGACAACAAAAAAATTTATATTGAAACCTCCTAATAAACCTCCTCGAGAATTTACTAGATTGAATCAACCATTATCAACTATTTTACCTCAATTACTCGAAAGAGGTTTGATCCAATTACCAGCTATCCGGGAACCTGATCCAACTATACCCGGATATAGAGCTGACTTACACTGTGATTTCCATAGAGGACCTGGACACTCTACCAATGCTTGTAAAAGGTTGAAACATAAAATACAGGATTTGATTGATAATAATGAAATGGAGGTGCAAGCCTTCCAACCTAAACAAAATGCTCCTAATAATACTCAAAAGACCATTCCCCAAAATCAAAATCAAAATGCTAATCAAACATTAGACATATTTCAACACCCTTTACCAAGACATGGTAAAGAGGTGGCCAATCAAATCGAACATCATAATGTTCCTCCTCCTACCCGATATGTAGGAACCATTAGCGGACAATTACCTGTTCAGGATCCTCAAATATTTGACACAACCTTATCCTTGGTTACGACCAGGCCCTTACATAATTTTCAAACTCCTGATTCTAGTGATGTAGAATCAGATACTGAAAGTGAACTAGACATCACTTCAAACCAATCGAATAGTTCTGAAAATGAATCAGATCCTATTCAACCCATCACGGATGCTATGGTTCCAGAAGAACCATTTCCTAGAAGAGTTACTACTCGACCCTCTTCTAATCAATTCCTCCCTAATGAACAAGCCATAAATGCTCGACCGAGACCAGTTCAACGTCCTCACTATAACATTGTAGGTACCATTGGAGTCGTTACCCGACAACAGGCTCAAAATTCTCAACAAGAACCAAATCAGAATGATGGATCAGCTCCATTTGTTTTGAAAAATCCTAATAAAGGGAATCATGCTCCTAATGTTCAACCTAAACCCCCTTACAATATTAATGAGCAATTATCCAATACTACAGCCAGAATTTCCCTTTTGGATTTATTAAGATCTTCTCCTACCCATAGGGATGAGTTGATGCTTACATTAAGCCAAATGATGGTACCTCAAAACATTCAACTTGAAGCTATGGCCAATACTATCATCACTCGAGAAGTTGATTGTATTGACTTCCGGGATAAAGATATCCCACAACACAGTTTACATAAGGATAATCCCTTATATATTATTGCTCTAATTGGAGATGTAGCTGTCAAACGAGTCCTGATTGATAATGGCTCATCTCTAAACATTTGCACTTTTGACTTCTACCAACGATTTGGCTTTAGAAGTGATGAAATGAAGAAAACTGATATGATTATCAAAGCTTTCAATGACGAAACACAAGAAACGTGTGGAGTTATTACCATCCCATTGCAAGTTGGTCCTAGAACCCTAGAAACAATCGTGTTTATTGTACATTGCCCAACATCGTACAATATACTTTTGGGTCACCCTTGGATCAATGCGATGCGAGCGGTCCCATCAACTTTACACCAATGTGTTAAATTTGAATTTAAAAATCAGTTGGTCACTATCCATGGTGACCCTAGACCCTTTGATATGTGTGCTTTGGCGGAACCTGTTGGAGTGCAATTTTGCCCTCGCTCTGTCATCCACACATCCTAGTTCTTATTTTTCATCTAAAACTATGAAACACACACCCATAACTTCACCTATTTCCCCTCCATTAATTTCATCCTCCTATATAGATCAACAATCTTCTAAACAAATCACTCTAGAACCTCAAAAAGATCTTAAATCTACAACCAATCCTTCATGTTCTATCCCTATAAATTCAAAACCTATAGACCCATCTATTAACATCTATCATACCTTCCACATCTAAAGATATAGGGAATAATCCTTCTACATCTTATGCTCTTCTGATGAACTTTAACCAGATTTATCCACAATCTTAATATCAGAAAAAACAAATGCTTTCATGCAAGATTCAATTCTTTTAAATAACTTGCCGCCATCTCCTCGTACTTTGGGCCTCCCACAACCTATGGGAAGTACTTACCAAGTCGGGAGTTGTGCCTTCATTTATAAAGGATATGACTAGGGAAGAATCCCTCGAAATATCAAAACTCATCATGAGGGATACGCTCGGTGTTATTTTACCAATGAATATATTAAAGCTAAACCCATAATGCTTAAAATGGGATATAAAGGGAAAGGCTTGGGACCTTTCCAAAATGGCATGAAAGAACCTTTCGAGGTAGAACCGTGGCCTGCCCACTGTGGTGTGGGCCTATTTCCTAGTAAGGGTCAACCCTTTCCTTTTGAAGATGATGATCACCTCATATGTTATCAAGATTATTTGGATAGGCATGATTGATTTGCCTCTAAAGAATAATATCTTTACATGTAACATGCTATCCATAGCTTACCCTGAAATGATTGTTGACCCCGATGAAGAGTTGGAAGGAGATATCTTCCATGATGTCTCCGTTGAAGAGATGTTACACAATGGATTTTATTTTGATGGTTCTATACCAACTATAGCCCAACTTGAGACCACTAATCCTCAAGATGAATTATCCAAATTAACCTTACAAGAATTACAAGAATTGGGCGTTTCACCCACCCCACCTAATTTTGAAAGAGATCTACACATGGAGGTAGAAAACGTCATTAAAATTAACATTGGAACTGAGGATAATCCTCACATAATCAATATTGGATCAGAATTAAGTCAAGAAAAACAAGAGCAATACATTGCATTCCTTAAAGAGTATGAAGATGTCTTCGCTTGGACATACGAAGATATGCCAGGTCTAGACCCTTCCGTAGTCATGCATCATCTAGTGGTCCATCCGGATGCTAAACCTGTTAAACAAAAACTTAGAAAAATGCATCCCAAAGTGGCTCTACTAGTCAAAGGGGAGTTAGAAAAACTCCTGAATGTTGTCTTTATACAAGCTATTGATTATGCTGAATGGATCTCAAATGTAGTTCCAGTTACCAAAAAAGAAGCTACCAAAGTTAGGGTTTGCACAGATTTTAGAGATATTAATGTTGCATGCCCTAAAGATGACTTTCCTCTTCCAAACATGGATCAAATCATTGACTTTACTGTCGGGAGTGGGATGATGTCCTTAATGGATGGATTCTCCGGTTATAATCAGATTAGGATAGCTCTTGAAGATCAGGCTAAAACAACCTTTATTACCCCCTGGGGTACCTTTTGTTGGAAAGTGATGCCATTTGGCTTAAAGAACGTAGGTGCAACCTATCAACGAGCTATGACTTATATTTTTCATGATATGATGCATGATATCCTACATGATTATGTAGATGATATTATAGCTCACTCTATTATTGAAGATAATCATTTAGATGATTTGAGAAAAGTTTTTAATCGATTACGAGAATATCTTATTCGATTAAATCCAGCAAAATGCATATTCGGAGTTAAGTCCGATAAACTATTAGGGGTTTTAGTTTCTTTACATGGTATCGAAATCGACCCTCTCAAGATTGTGGCTATCACTGATATGCCCGCACCTACTAATATATCTGAGTTACGAAGTTTACAAGGTAAGCTTCAAGCCATCCGTCGCTTCATCGATAAGCTGGCGGACAAAATTGGTCCCTTTCTTAAACTCCTTAAGAAGGATGTCCCTTTTAATTGGGACGATGAATGTAGAGAAGCTTTTGAACTTCTCAAACAATACCTCCTTAATCCACCTGTGCTTTCACCGCCTAAACCTGATCGCCCATTTCTCCTATATATTTTAGCTTCAGATTCTGCCTTAGGAGCTATGTTAGCTCAACTTGATGATGAAAAGAGAGAACATGCTAATTATTATATTAGCCGAACCTTCATCAGTTATGAAACCCGCTACACAGCGTTAGAAAAACTATGTCTAGCAGTCGTGTTTGCTACGCAAAAATTATGACATTATATGCTTAGTCAGAAAACTTATGTCATTGCTAAATACGATCCCTTGAGGTATCTCATGAGTCGACCTTATTTATCGGGTCGCATAGCCAAGTGGGTTCTTGCTCTAAGAGAATTTGATCTCACATTCATAGGACAAAAGTCTGTTAAGGGTCAAATCATAGCAGATCAATTAGTTGCTGCACCCTTAGAGTCTACCCATCCCCTCATCATTGAGTTTCCTGATGAATGCCTTCAATTAGAGGCGGACCATATTGAACAATGGTCCTTATACTTTGATGGAGCCCGATGCATGAGTGGGGCTGGTGCGGGTATTATTTTAATATCCCCGCAAAAACATCTTATTCCTCTGTCCTTCAAATTAACATTTGCTTGCACCAACAATACTGCTGAATATGAAGCTCTAATCCTTGGATTACGAGCTGCCTTGGCGCTAAAAATTAAATATCTCGTTAGTTTTTGGTGATTCTCAACTGGTTATAAACCAAATTAATGAAGTTTATCGGACCAGAGATGATAAACTATGCCCATATAAAGCCTATGTTTTACAACTAATGTCTCTATTTGATCAAGTTACCTTGGAAGCTATTCCTCGAACTAGCAACCATGCAGCTGATGCTATGGCCGTAGCTGCATCTCTCCTGCCCTTGGAGTTAGATGATGAATATGCCACTATCATTATTCATCGACTCCAGGAACCCGCTTCAAATAAGTCATGCTTAGAACCTTTGGATGTGTTTCTAATCAATGAAACTACTCCTGAACCTTGGTATACGGACATATTTGATTTTCTCCAAAATGGGACTTTCCCTGCCAATTCTAATAGAAACCAGCGTCGGTTATTACGTAGACGAGCAAGTCGATTTGTAATAATTGGCAATACTTTATATAGGAGATCTTTTGAAGGTATCCTATTAAGATGTTTGAATTCAGAAGAATCCAAATCAGCCTTGAGTGAAGCCCACGATGGATCTTGTGGAGGACACTTCAGTGGTAGTGTCATTGCTAAAAAGCTCCTTCGAATAGGATACTTTTGGCCTACCATGGAGAATGATGCACATGATTATGTGCACCATTGTGACAAGTGCCAAAAACATGCTGACCTTGTCCATGCACCTACACAAGAACTGTAGGCTATTTCATCTCCTTGGCCCTTTTCAAAATGGGGTTTAGATATTATTGGCAAAATCAATCCTGTGTCATCTGATGGACACAAATTCATCATAACCGCCACTGAGTATTTCACGAAGTGGGTTGAAGCTATGCCTTTAGCTTCCTGCACTGGCACACAAGTCTCTAAATTTATTTTTAATCAAATCATTTGTAGGTTCGGAATTCCTGCAAATCTCATCTCTGACAATGGAACTTGTTTCAAAAATAAAGATGTTAAAAAATTATGCCAAAAATATAAGATTCAACATCGCTGGTCCACTCCCTATTATCCTCGGGGTAATGGTCAAGCGGAAGCATCTAACAAAACCTTAATCAAAATTCTCAAAATATTGGTCAATAAAACTAGCCGTGACCCATTCATTTTCGCCTTGTGGCCTATCGCTAGTGTTCGCCCCTGGGACTTCACCTGTCTGTTTGGGTGGCGGACAGCTCCCCTCCTAGAATAAAATCCTTCTCCCTGGGGGAAAGTTTTATTCATTACCAATGTCCACTTATCTCAAGAAAGCAAAGCAAAAGCAATATCCCTTTCCCTACCATTTGAAAGAAAATGGGTTTTGAGCTTGAATCCCCGGAATTCTCAATTATTCAAAATGGGGAAGCCCCATAGGGTTTGTGCCCACCTGCTTGGCCTTGGGTAACTCCTAGCGTGGCGATATGTCCGTCACATTAGCGCCTTTTTTGTATAGACCTCTTGCTTATGGATTAGCTAGCTCTTGATAATCCGACCTACATAGTAGTCTAGTATGGTTATATGCATCTACATCATGGTTAATGAACACTTATTTGGTTTCTTCAAATCACTTGTATCATAGTATCTTGCTCAAAATTGGTAAATGAACATTGCAATTGCACACACATTTTATATTTGAGAGATTTTGTGTATCATTATGATAAATCAAGATTGGAAATGAATTCACATATGCACATGGGATTCCTTATAAATCTAACTTTTTGTCTTCAAAATGCTTTGAAATATTTTTTTGCAAATTGTTTGGAATAATTCATTTTCTTCTTTCAAGTACAGTTGTTTAGCATAAAGACAACTATATAATAGAAAAATCAAAATTTCTTTCAAAACCATACAATCAAAACATATATATATATATATATTATCGACTTTCGCGACGATGGTATAGTTCCAAAACCAAAATTGGAATTTTATGCCTAGCGTAAGTCCTCATCTTCATATTTTCTGTTTATTAAAAATCAACCATGCAATAAAACTCACTTTTTTTTTGGGATTTTCGCGATGATGGTATAAGTCTATACCTACATATTCTATGCCTAGCGCAAACCATTGTAACAATTTTTATTCCCCATTTATTTTAAAATCATGAAAACCATATGACTTAAATCATTCTGTTATACAATTATGTTTTTCAACAAACAAACAAACACATTATCATTATTTCATGTCATTATGTCAACCTTCAAATTTGCAATGATGGTATAATTCCTAAGGAATTATCCAAAAATTTTATCACACTTAGGAATTTATGCCTAGCAAAAATCATTTTAACATTATTTCATGCATACTATTTTTATGAAAATCTGAAAACAAACCATCATCATCATCATTTGCACCATTGCACCAAAGTCTTAAGACAATCTCTTAAGCACTCTTTTACTTTTTAACAATATTTCTATACTGGGATTAGCTTGACGACCGAGTGAGCGGCGACTCCATGAAATGGTCTATAATAGCGACAATGTCCTTTGAAATTATTGTTAGAAGTCTCTTTTTATTTTTTATCACATCACATCACAAACAACCAATTTGTTACATCAGATTATTTCATTTAAAATATTACAAGCATGACACTCAAACCATAATATTTCCAATGACGTAATTACATGAATCCTCAATCCAATCATCAAATCAATCAATCAAACATAAAAGCATCATAAAAATACACAAGTCATATGATCAAAAAATATCTCATCTCATATATATATCAACAATATATACATCATCTCAAAAATGGATTGGTATGCCACAATATATATCTTGGCCTACTCAATCCCCTCAATCAAATCAACAATGTTATCCAATCCGTAGCAGTAGTCTAGCCTCGAGAGCCCCTCGAGCTCTCAGCCTCATCTCCTCCCCCGCCCTGAGGTGGACGAGGTGGCCCCATCGCAGTATGTGTAGTACTGCGAGTCCTAGTCCTCGATCGGGATGAAGTCCTCGACGACCCGATCCCGATAGGGTTAGCAATGCTAGCTGGCAGCTGTACCCTCTGACCCTCCGGCACCATCTGGAAGTAGATGCCCTGGTAGAATGCGGTCTGAGCAATCGACCACGCTAGCTCTTGTGTGCTCGCTCCTCCGCCCTGTGCCCTGAGGCATGCAATCTCGTCTCGAAGCTGTGTCACCTCAGCTTGGTGGCATGCAGCCTCGTCCTGCAATGTCTGCACCTATGCCTGGAGATGGATTGTCTCCACTCAGAGAGTCGTTGTCTCGCTGCTCTCCCCTATGTCAACACCCTTGCCCTTGTCGGGCGATGGTGGCCTCTCTCTCTGTGGAGAAGGGGGTCTCTCCTCCCTCCTCTCCCACTATCGTGGCCTCTCCTGTGCCTGTGGCCTCCTCAGCTCTCTCCCACCGTGACCCTGGGCCGCCTCCATAGCCGCCTAGCGCCGCCTCCCTATCCGATGCACAACTACATGTATCGGACCCTGAGCCCTCATCATCCGAGGAGGGCGGATGCCTGCATACCAAGCATCGTAGCCATCGGCTACCCCTGCATCGTCCCCATCCACCGGCTAAATGGGGGCATCGTCCGAGTCCTGACTCCAGAAGCGCTGCATGTCTGGAGCCCCACTCACTGTGGTGTTATCTCGAACAGTCCAGGAAAACTCATAATCCCTGAGAGATGGGATCCCCTGCTGTAGACTAAACTACCTCAAAACTCGGTCATAGCGATGGAGCTCCACCTCTCCCCTCTCCATCCGTAGCCAACAAACTCGCCTGACATGAGCCAGCTCCTGTCCGTCCTCGGCCCACCCTGGGTGCTCTCGCCATGGCCTCCAGGTGATCTGGTCTGGGACAAGGTCATCCAACAGTCTCCGGGACATCGATAGGTCAATCCACCGCTGTGACCCTCTTCGAAGCCACTAATAGAAAACTCGAGGCCTCTCCCCGTCAATCCCTATCAAAGGAAGCCCTACCGGCCTTCGCACTACAATGTGCTCCCAACACCAAACCTATAGGAGCGATGTCATAACCAGACATCGGCCGCCCTTGTACACGACCCCATGCAGGATCCTGTACAACCGGCATAGAACAAAGCTGCCCCAAGCAAACCTGTAACCATGGTCCCGCATGTCGTAGATCACATCTGCTAGCATCCATGGTACCCTGCACCCGCTCTGGTGGCACAGCAGAAGTCCACCAACCACTCCGGCCAAAACTTGTGTGAGTCTAGATGCCCCAAGCATCTGACGCAGTGCCTCGATGTTCACTCCGCCCTTCTCCAGGGCGAAGCTCGGGTCACCACACAACCGCCCCATAGCATGGCCTTGATTGGCCGTAGGAGTGATCAACTGTCCTTGTATGGGGATTCTCGGAATCCTCCATACATCCTCCAGAGTGGGAGTCATCTCCCCTGTAGGTAGCCAAAAATAGGAAGAACCCGGATACCACCTCTCTGCTAGGGCTGTCAGTAGCCCCATGTCTGTAGACACTTGTGGCATTTTTGCCACATGCTATAAGCCGGCCTGTGCCAGCTGATCCCGCTCTGCCTGTGTTAGAGCGGCCAAGTCATCTCTCAACCCTCCATATTTCCATTCCCTGCTCTTTAGCAATCCTCTCTGCAACATAAACAACAAAACAACAAACAATCATTAATAAAAAAATCATTAATTAAAAATGCAAGTTAAAATAAGTTCAATTTTATACAAATGATGATATCGTCCACTATTGGACGATATCATCCCAAATTTGAGCACAATCATCTCCGATTTCGCAAGCCGAAATCGTCCCTAATTTGATGAAATCGTCCCCCTTTCACCGATTTCGCCTTCAGACGAAATTGGTGAACTTGAGACGATTTCGTCGAAATCGGGACGATTTCATCCCGATGACGTCGACGGCCCAAAAACGGCCGCGATGCTCAAAATTCATTTAAAATTCACCTAAAAAGCATGTAAATTCAAATTAAAACATTCTAAATTAAGTTTAGACTCTTACCCGTAGCCCGCGCCGGACCTCTGTCGATCTGTGCGCCGTCTCCACCATTTTTTGCTTGCAGAGCTCTAAAACCAAAAAAATGAACAGTAAAAATGAATTAGGGTTTTACCCTATTTTTCTTAATTTTATTCAAAACATAATTAAAAACATTTTAAAATTTTGCTTTTCTGCGTTTTTACCTCAAACGTTCGATTTGGGTAAAAACACGGAGGGGGCACCATAGTAAGTCGTCGTACGATTCGACCAAGAATCGTCGCCTAAAAATGGGAATAATTTTTGCTTTCTCGTAGATCGAGAAGAACTCATCTTTAACGCATTTTCTTCGAAAAATTCGCTAAAGAGGGGGCAAAATGTAGCACCCTAAAATTGGCGCAGTAAAACCTTAATAATTACATTCACCCTAGTAAATAATTTAAATTCAAATTTTAACCTCCCAAACCGCCCGTTAACCGCTGGGTAATCCATTTCCCCCTTTCCCGCGCCATTTTTAGAGGTTGTTTTGACCGTTTGACGATATCATCGCCGATCAGACGATATCGCCCCAGATCTGACGATTTCGTCTGGGCTAGGACGTCCAGACGATCTTGTCCCAAAACTGATTTTGCACAATTAGCTTCTGTTCCAACGGGTCTCTAATCCGGGCAGAAGCGTGTCTGCATCGTTAGAGACCCTCCCCCGTTGGAGATCTCCCAAATAGGGATGATCTCCAACCTCCTAACCTCCCTCCTAAGCCTATTTAATCCTAAGCCTTCCCCTTAGCATCCCCTTGGCTGATAATTCCCTGTAACTCGACTTCATACATGTTAAAACATCCCAAATTTCTATTTGCATTAGTTCTATACAATTTTGTTGCAGGTACCTTAGTGTTTTTCAGTCGGAGCAAGCTTACATCGTCGTAGATGATCCTGTTCAGATCGGAGGCGATCTCGTCGAATCAGAGACGATTTCATACCAATGCGAGACGATTTTGACTGCAGTCAACATTGAGGCAATCAATGCCTAAAGTTTGCATTTCTTCATCTTTTAATCTGTTGTTTTATGTTGTAATTAGCTAGTTTATTCAGTATTTTATACTATTCTGCATTTTGGAGTTCACCCATCTAGATTAAATGCATAATTAAGTCATAATTATTATGAAATCAGTATAATTCATTCATGTTTCTATTTTTAAGTTTCAGTTTGATATTGTTGCTGTCATTTTACACTATTTCCCTCTGTTAGGATAGTTGTATTTTCTGTATTTTGCACCTATTTCTCTGTTTGTAGGTCTCTGATGAATTCATCAGATCTCAGACGATCTTGTCAGATCTCAGATGATTCTGTCGAATTCCAGACGATCCTGACTGCTTCAAGAATCATAATCTTCATCAGACATCCGGATCAGGTATTTTCCTTTTAACATTCTTTAATTTCTCTGTTTTTTTGTCTTAATCCTGTTTTCTGTATTCATTTAATCCGCATCTTCATATAGAATAGTTTAGACGCATTTTGGCCAAACCTAGGATTTGAATGCTTAAGGCTAAAACAAACACATAAAACACATTCCCAACCTAGGCGTGGAAACTGCCATTAAATGTTTCCTGGTGAACCCACCATCCGTCGAAAAATCACCAATATACACCTCCCTTGAGAGGCGGGACCTTCACAAGGCCTCTCAGTCCGAGGTATCGCGCCATCCTTTTCACATCCCCCTTTCGGGCACGGATCCTATAGCCTAAAGGTAAGGGTGTGAAAAATTTGGAGCGATACACCCGCCTTCAAAAAGACCCATTTTCCCCTTTCCCATGAAAATAGGACTTATTTTAATATATATTATATTGTTTTAATATTTTATATTATATTTAATTTATTTAATATTATATTATATAATTATAAGTTCATTTGACCTCCATCGTCCGATCAGATTAAATCCCTACCATCCATCCCACTCAATCCATGCCACTACCGTCATTTAATCTTAGCCACATAATCTAAAGTGTTGAGCTAAAACCCTAAGAAACCCTATATTGGATTATAAGAAAGGGCATTTACAAATGCTCAAACCCTAGAATGTTCAAACCCTAAAAATAGTTGTGCCCTTGAGAGATCTCGGTGAAGCTGAAGGTTGCAAAACTCTAAATATCCCCAAACCCTAGCTGATCATAGGACCTCCATCATTCCAGCCATCCCCCATATCCATCCTTTCCACCTTGCCCTCCTCCATTCCCATCACCACCACTTTCACCCATCCACCACATTCATCACATCCCCCATGATCTGCTTCTTTAGATCCACCCTTACCCATAGGCACCCTCCTGAGCTTGCGAAGCTCACTACAAAAGCTTGCCAGGTGCTCACCAGAGCCTGCCATTCAGCAGGTGCACACAAGAGCCTGTGAAGCTCACTGCAAAAGCTTACCAAGTTCTCACTAGAGCCTACCATATCCCACATGTGCACACTAGAGCCCGCAAAGCTCGCATCAGAGCCTGCCAAGTGCACATCCGAGATTGATGCAAGTACATAAATATGAATCTAAGCCTGTTACACCATGCCATCTACAACAACAAAATGAAAGCAAGTTATATATCATTTGAATGTATTTTATCTCATAATTTGTTGATCTGGCATACTTTTTGACTTCATTTTTAACTAGTGTTTTATTGATGTTTGAGGGTATCAAATTATGGAGCCCTCATAGGTATTACTAACCCCATTTTTCTAATTTTATGTATGTAGATCTGCAAGTTCTACGCATTGTTGAACGATCATTGAAGCTGGAGTGGCCCCACACTAGATACTTGAAGCCCACTCAACCTGTTGGAAGCAAGGACACACAAAATATGAAGATACTTGAAGCCCACTTCAATATCTAGATGATATTGAAGATTCATTTCCTGACAAACTCTTGTAAGGATCAAGCCATATGCACTAGTGCTTGGTATATTTGTAAAGAATTACAAGTTTGTTATACATTGGTACTTAAGGCCTAAGCTTTGCAATAGTGTATGATATAGTCTATTGGATTCATTGGAGATAAGCAATGATCTATAAAATTTCCTCAATCACCTAGTATATAAACAAGAGGCTTGAAGCCTAATGTCCTCTACTTGACATTTATGTAAAATATTTGGCATATGCATAGGATATTAGACATGGAGATTCAATATTGTTGTTGATGTATAAGGCAATATGAGATTCAATATTTTTGTTGATGTATAAGGCAATATGAATTTTGAAAATGGATACATTTTTTGGGTGGAATTACCATGGCATTCAATACCCTCTATACATTAACCAACTTATTTGTAAGACATTTATAGGTCTACAATATATTGGATATGGAGGAGTCTAAACACCACATATGGTTTACCAAGAAATATAAATGAGATGAGTGGAAGATATTACAACAAGAAGGGTTGAGATGAAATCCTTAATGGTTGTCAGAGAATTAAATCATTGGTAACCTATTAGGCTACCATTGATTTAATTTTCTAACAACCATTAATAATTTGATCCTGGTTGAATTATGGAAATGTGTTTTTCCTCATAATTTCCTAGCAGGCCATGGAAAGGTCCAACTCCATTGGCCTTGTACTATGTAGACATACAATTTTTTTTTATGTTTACTAGATATGGGATAAATAAGCTTGTATATTTTAAGGGTCTATTAGATGATCCTCAGTCTATAAATGATAGATTTAGATTTATATCCTAGCTATCTAATAGACTAAGACATTATTTAGTAGGTTTGTAATACATGCCTACAAGATAGTGGATTAATAGGCCTAGGCCCCTAGAGTGGTCTATGAAATAAGATAGAGTTTATGGTGATTAAGATTTTTTGAGTTAGGCTTGCATGGTAGATATGGTTATGTTCCATTCTTGGTTTTGTAGTCATTTAAATGTTAAGTTAGATGGAATAGAAGTGAAATCCATCAACCAACCAAGAAAAAAATAATACTAGGAAAGAATAAAAGGAAAAAATTGGATCATCAAGGTCGTAGATAATTGTGCCATACATCACTTAATACAATTAAGGAAAAATAGGGGAAGAAAATATATTTAAAAAAAGGGAGGTTTTTAAGAGAAGAAGAAGAAGAATGAAGTGACAACAAGATGTTTCATGAGTCCTAATGTAGAACCTAGTAGGAGAAGTAGAGGTCTTGTATTTCCAATGTATGGTTCCTATCAACTTGTTGATTATTAAAATGATAAGGCTTCAAATTACCCTAAGGTCCAAAGTTAGGGTTATTAAATTCTATTATTATTAGTAAATGCACCTCGATGGAGTGTTGATATAAAAAGCATAAAATATAAGAGAATTGTGGGATTGGGAGGACTGCTAGCAAAGTGTATCCAGTATAAATATAATGCATATGATTATTTTCCTAACTTGGATCATTATGACCTCATCATGAACCTCTTGAATATATGGTATGAATAGGTAGACTTAGGGAATAATGCAATCAAGCACATGTATTTCAAGAAAGATATGAGATTAAAGTAGCCATGCATATAGGCAAGCATGCAATTAGGCACATGAATAGATAAATCATACATATTCAAGCATAATATATTTTAAGATGCATTATATTAATTGGTTCTTTTAGTTCTTGGCCTTCTAGGGTAGCTAGAAGATAGGTTCCAAATCCAAATTTTTTAGTGATAATAAATATAACCAACTAAGTGGGTTCAAACTTGTCTTCCATGTCGATATTAGCAATACTATTACTTTGATTCTCTTTGTGAACCAAATTTCCAATTTCAAAGGATCTAGGTTGTACATTTTTGTTATAGGCATGTCAAAATCTATCATGGTATACTTGTAAATTTTCTAGGGCATTAATGTTAGGTAATGGAGCCAAATTGATAAGAAAGGAATTAATTACCATTAAATATTGTTGGCGGGGTTCCAAGGCCATTAAATATTGTTGGTAGGGTTACAAGGCCATTAAATATTGTTGATGGGCAATGATAAACAATAGGAACGTGAACGAGGTTCCAAGGGGAGAATTTTTTTGAAAATTTAACTGTATTTCTTGGTGAAAAACACTTGTCAAAAGAATGTGATAACCGTATGGGTGGTTTCAACCCATGTTTTTGGCCCATTGTATTTCAAAATCACTATGTCATTTCGGGTAGTGGAAAAGTCATGAATCTCTATATATTTTGTACTATAAAGGTTGTCTTATATGTGAATGCTCTTTTCTGGTTTGGAGGAAGAGAGGGGAGGAGAAATTGTACAAGTGGAGAAGATTTTTGTATTGTTGCTAATACAAAGAACTGATTGTTTCTCCATGGATGTAGGGTACACTGCCCGAACCACGTATATCTTGTGTCTCTTATATTTGTGTGATTGCTTGTTGTTTATTGCACTGTTTCCTATTTTTCTTATGGGGGCTTAACTAGGGTTTGAACTGTTTCTCCATTTTTGCTGTTATTATTTGTTATTTTTTTCCAAGGGATGTGTATTTTTTGTACATGGTAAATTCCCAATAACTGGTATAATAGCGATCTTGTTGGGAAAGGGCACTCATAGGAGAGTTTTTTGTTCGAGTGGGAGAAATGGGAGAATATTCAAAGTTTAAACTGGAGAATTTTATTGGAAAAAAATTTGATATGTGGAAAATCAAAGTGGAGGATTATCTGTATCAGAAGGATGATCTACACTTAGCTCTAAAAGGGTAGACTTATGGTAAACCTAGGATGATGGATGATGAGGAATGGGATTTGATAGACAGGAGGGCACTGGGGGTGATCCGATTGAGCCTGGATGATTATGTTGCATGCAAAATCAAGAAGAAAAAGACCACCAAAGGAGCCATGAATACACTAGCTAAGTTGTATGAAAACCCTCAACTTCAAATAAAATTTTCTTGATTAGAAAGCTTTTTACTATGAAGTTGCAAGAGGGTGGATCTATACAAGAACACATTAACGAGTTTTATGTTGTTATGGGTTCTTTAAAATATATAGGGCTTGATTTTGATTATGAGGTTACGACTTTAGGGTTTCTTTGTTCACTACTAGACTTGTGGGGTAACGTTGTAATGACAATGAGTAATTATGTGCCTAGATCTAGAAATTTGGTGTTTGATGATGTGGTTAGCACAATCCTCAGTGAGGATATGAGGAGAAAAACCTTAGGGGAGGCTTCATCATATAGATTAGCACTATCTACAAAAAGTAGAGGTAGAAACAGAGAAAGAAGAAAAGGCCAAGCTAGATGGAAAAGCCAAAATAGAGGAAAATCAAAGGGTAGATCTAAAAGCAGAAACAAAAGCAAGATTGATTGCTAGCATTGTGGGAAGAGTGGATACTTCAAGAGGGAGTTCAAAGATAGAAATAATAATGAGGATAGTAATGGGAATGATGCTCAAGAGGTAAACATTATAGGTGCAATTTATTAGGATGCCCTGATTCTTGCAGCAACTTGCACGAGTGAGTATTGGGTTATGGACTCTAGAGCTTCTTATCATGTCACTTCTCATAGGAAGTACTTTACTGATTATGCTCCAGGCCATTATGGAGAGGTTTTTTTGGGTAATAACTATCCATGCGAGATTATGGGTATTGGCATAGTGAATGTAAAATTGCCAAACGGAAATATATGGGTGCTTAACAATGTTAGGCATATTCCTGATCTGAAGAGGAACCTGATTTCAGCCAGTGCACTTGATTTGGATGGATACAACTCTAATTTTAGAAAATGGAAATGGAGAGTGACAAAGGGTTCAATAGTGATTGCAAAAGGTGAGTTGAATGGAACTTTGTATTTACTACAAAACTCATCTTATTGTACATTGAACTATGTTGCTTAGGATGATGCAAAAGCATGGCATTTGCGGTTGGGTCATATGAGTGAGAAAGGGATGAAAACCCTTCACTCTAGAAAATTATTTCCAAAACTCAAGGATGTTGATTTGGGTTTCTGTGAAGGTTGTGTATATGAAAAACATTAATATGACTAATTATTTATTTATCATAATAAACATCATTAGTTTATAATCCAAGTGTTGGTCCAGAAACTCAAGGATTTTGATTTGGGTCCAAAAACTCATTCTTTATTTATAATGCTTTTGTATGGTTCAATTTGTCATCATTAGTTTGGTAAATCCTATTAATATGACTAATTACCATATGAGAATCACTAAAGACAACAAGTATTTTAATTTTAAGATCTAAAACAACCCAAAGTCCTAAAATGAGTACCTCATATTATATATTGGTACATGAGAAATGAAGTTTAATGCTAGAGGTATAAGTTGTTGTGGAATGACTAAAATAATTCCTACCCCTATTACTTTAACACATCAAGCACTATCAAAGTAGCGGGTCTAAGAATTTGGTTCTTCCTTATTAATAGCCAAAACAACTTCATTCGAGAATTTATGACTAAGGGGCATTTTGATTCCAATGGTGCTAAAACTAATTGATCTACGATGATTTGTCCTTTCAACAATTTATTATTGATAAATTCAAGATCAAATTTATTGAGAGAAATAACCCATTTGGTGGTTCACCTAGAGAGAAGTGGTTTTGAAAAAAAAATAATGAAGAGGATCTACTCTAGCTATGACATAGGTCTTTTGACTAAGCATATAATGTCTTAAATTTTGGAAAGCAAATATTATTGCTAGGAATAAATTTTCTAATGGTGTATAATGAGTTCCATACTTGACTAAATTTATACTAATATAATAGATGGCCATTTCCCACTGTTGATCGTCATATTCAGATAACATGACACCAAGAGCATGTGCAGTGGTAGCTATGTATGACAATAATTGTTGAGTTGGATTAGTGGTAAAAGGATAGGTGGTTCAAAATATATATTTTTAAATAATAAAATGACTTCTAACACTTGTTATCCCATTAAAATTTGGTATTCTTCCTCAAAATTTTAGAAAATGGTTGACATTTATCAATGAGTTGTGAAATGAATTTGCACATAGCTTATAACTTGTCTTGGAGGCTACAGAGATCTATAAAATTCCTTGGGGGTGGCATGTCTATGATAGTTAATATTTTTGCAGGATCTATTTCAATTCCATGATGGGACATGATGAATCCTAATAGCTGACAAAATATCACTCCAAAGATACACTTTTGTGGATTTAATCAAACTTTATATTCTTAAAATCATTCAAAGATATGATGTAGGTCATGAATATGGTATTCCCATTTTAGGAAATATCCTAAATGATTATCTACATAATATTCTATAATGTCATGTAGTAAATCATGCAAAATATAAGTCATAGATCTTTGATATGATACCCAAACGTTCTTTAAGCTAAAGGACATGACCTGATAACAAAATGTTCCCTAAGAAGTAGTGAAGGAAGTTTTTAATTGGTCTTTAGGAGCAATTCTAATCTAGTTGTATCCTGAGAACCCACCCATGAGAGACAAAATTCCTAACCCAATAGTAAAATCAACTATTATATCAATATTAGATAAAGAAAAATCATCTTTGGAATTGATAGCAAATGGGCCCACATATGTCATAGGTGTCACGAACCACCTTGGAAAGACTCACTACTTAAGTTTAAACAATGTATAAACGAATGATGTTTAATGTTATACTTTGATACTTTTTATGGATGTATGCTATGTTGATATATATTTTGTGTAAGGATATGGTACTACTGATGCTTTGATTGGTTTCAGGATTAGGTACTCTCATGGGTGGACAAGAGAATTGACCACAAGGAATGAGAGACCATATTAAAGGGGAAATGATGATGATGATTTATTCATCAAATAAATTAGGGTAACATGAATGAATACCCTTTCATGTAGGTGCATTATGGTTTGATTATGCTCATGTACATACCATTGGATTAGGAAAGTTACCTACAACGAGTCTCCTTCATGTGAGTAGGTGATAGCTTAAGTCTATCTTAAATAAGAAGCCACTCACTTAAGGATAAAAAATGGTATGAAATATCAAGAGAGTGCATTTATTATTGCATTTGGTATGATGGTTTTTATTATATTCCTTAGATGTGTGATTGAATGGTCTCTTTAGATAGATTAGATATATTTATTCTAAGGTCGCTCCTTAGGGATTGGAAATGAAAGATTAATCTAGTTGCTATGTTTGGATGAGAAAGATTTAATCTTTACTATTATTAGGTTTACATTAATAAAAAAGGGTTTATTACTCAAAGATGCAAGAATAGGAGGATGTTAGGGAGAGCAAAGAGCATGTGGCACCGAGTAGTGCAAGGGTGGACGAAGGCAACATCAAACACCTCCCTTTGGTTGTAGGTAATGTCTTGTTTGCATGATGTTTTTTGTAGTTGTTTTATTGCTTGGTGCTAGGTGTGTTAATGTCTACATATGTGCCTCTTAATGTATTTTGTTACCTTCAACCTTTCTGAATGTGATGGATTTTCCCTATGTTTGATTGTGCATTGGAATGTACACTTGTTCTCTACTAGCTTGGAACTTGTTCTCCTTGCACAACGAGAACAAGCGAAGTAATGGATAATGATGGCCTTTTTTGATTTACTTATGTTGAGTGCCTTGAGTTTGGTTTGGTTTTGGGAATCTCACTAAGTTCCTTGATGTTCCTGTGCATGACATCGAGTCTTTTTCATCTTGTTTTAGTGCTTCAACATTGTTGGTTGTGCGTTGCATATCCTTTGATTTATGTATGTCTATGTAAGGTTTGGTCTTAGGGTTAGCTTAATCATTTGATTTTTGGGCTACATTGAAGCCCTTAATAAGTTTAAGAATTTTTCTAACCTTTGCTTGGCTTTATAATTTGATCGCATTATTGTTGGTCTTATTAAAGCTTTATGCTAAATTCTGAATAAGTTAGTCCTTAGATGTTCTTTTAATCTTTTGGAAGATTAAATATATTTAAGGTTAACTTAATAGTTTATTGGAAGTTTCCTTGAATGCCCCTTTAAACTAATGTTAGATTATTGTTTGGCAATTAATCTAATGATTAATTTAATATAATATTTAGATTATTAATTAATATAATGATAGATTAGTTTGACAATTAATCTAATGATTAATTTAATATAATCTTTAGATTATTAATTAATCTAATGATAGATTAATTTGGCAATTAATAAAATGATTAATTTAATATAATATTTAGATTATTAATTAATTAAATTAGTTTGGCAATTAATCTAACAATTAATTTAATATAATCTTTAGATTATTATTTAATCTAATGATAGATTAGTTTGGAAATTAATCTAACAATTAACTTAATATAATATTTAGATTATTAATTAATCTAATGATAGATTAGTTTGGTAATTAATCTAACGATTAACTTCATATAATATTTAGATTATTAATTAATCTAATGATAGATTAATTTGGAAATTAATCTAATGACTAATTTATTATAATATTTAGATTATTAATTAATCAAATGATAGAATAGTTTGACAATTAATCTAATGATTAATTTAATATAATCTTTAGATTATTAATTAATCTAATGATAGATTAGCTTGGCAATTAATCTAATGATTAATTCTTCTCAATATTTAGATTATTAATTAATCAAATGATAGATTAGTTTGACAATTAATCTAATGGTAGATTAATTCATTATAATCCTTAGATTGGTTATTAATCAAATGATAGATTAATATTTAGTCTTTCAAACGAATGATAAGACTTGCAAATGGTAGATTGATTACTTAATCTCTAATTTTTCTATTAAACGAAATTATGGGTTATTTTAATCTTCAAGCTAACAAAGGATTAATTTAATTTTGGGAATTGACATTATTTTATAAAGAAGTATGGGTCTCTTTTGCTTGTGTTTTCTATTGAATTGAATCATATAGAAATGCATGGTTTCGTTAGAGAAAGGAATTGAAAAATATTTGTGGAAAATATTTTAGAAAGAAGTATGGGCTTTTTTTACTTGTATTTGCTATTTTTTAGAGTATTTTACATCATTTGGGTTATGTAAATGTACCATATTGATATATAGTTAGAGTAGGAGATTACTTTAGGGGGAAGTTAGCTAGTAATGTAATAAATGCACAAGTGTCAATGTGCAAGTTGTAAATGTGCAAGGTGGGAATGTGCTGAAGCTGAATTCGGTGCTTTGGAACTTCCTCTCGAATGAAATGACATTGTGTGTCAATGTGCTTTGTTTTTTCATGATGGACTGGATTCTTGACGAGGTTCAAAACACCCTGATTGTCGCAAAACAAGTGTATTGGAGATTTTGATGGATGGCCCATACTTGTCAGAATGCGACGTAACCATATCACTTCGCACACAGCTTCACGTGCGGCGCGATATTCTGCCTCTGTTGAAGAAATAGCAACCACCTGTTGCTTCTTGCTGTGCCAAGAGACAGGACCGGATCCCAGATGAAAAATGTATCCAGAAGTTGACTTGCGATCATCAAATGATCCGGCATAGTCGGAGTCCGTGTATCCTTGCAAGAAGAATTTGTTGTTCCTCTTGTATTCTAGGCCATATTCTATAGTACCACGAACATAGTGAAGAACACGTTTTCCTGCTTTCCAATGAGTAATCTTAGGCTCCTGCATGAACCTCGAAAGATAGTTTACAGCAAATACGAGATCTGGCCTAGTATTGGTCAGATATATGAGACTCCCAATCAACTGTCGATAGAGAGTGCCATCTACCTGGGGTGAGTCATCATATCGCGATAACTGAAGTCCATTCTCCATAGGAGTTGCCATTGGCTTGCAGTCAGTCATGCGATATTTATCGAGCAATGTCTTGGCATACTTTTTTTGAGACACTTTGATGGTGTGCTCCTTCTGGCTGAATTCCAGACCAAGACAGTAATGGAGAAGTCCGAGATCTGTCATCTCAAAAGATTTGCACAAGTTTCTTTTGACAGTAGAGATCATATCTTCTGAACTCCCTGTAATGAGCAGATCATCCACATAGAGTACAAGCAACACTATCTCAGAACCCTGTTTCTTGAAATAGAGGTTTGCATCTGACGGACATCTCTTAAATCCATGCTTGCATTAGGTGATTGTCCATTTTTATATACCAAGCTCGAGGAGCTTGTTTCAGACCATACAAGGATTTAACCAATTTGCAAACTTTCTGCTGTTGGCCTTCCACTTCAAATCCTTCGGGCTGAGTCATATAGACTTCTTCTTGGAGATCACCATTAAGAAAGGCACTTTTGACATCCATTTGGTGAACTTTCCACCCATATTGTGCTGCCATAGCACACATAACCCGAATTGTGGTCATCCGAGCAGTAGGTGCAAAAGTTTCTTCATAGTCGATGCCTTCCTTTTGAGCATAGCCCTTTGCAACAAGACGGGCCTTATGCTTATCAATTGTTCCATCTACCTTGTACTTGACTTTGTATACCCATTTGCAGCCAATAGGTTTCTTTCCATGCGGCAGATCAACAAGCTTCCAAGTTTTATTCTTCATCAGAGACTCATACTCTGTATCCATAGCGGCCTTCCACCGAGGCTCACTAAGAGCATCTTGCATTGATGCAGGTCCAAGACTATCTATGGTAGACATGAATGCCCTGTCATCATCAATATCCATATCCTCAACTTCTCTACTTGGAGTCACAGAAAGTTCCTCAAAAGATTGACAAAGATCATCAACCTCACCAGTTTCTCTGGCTTCTCTTTCCTTTTGAGCCATACTGCGTGTACGAGGTCTATCCAAATTCAAATTGGGAGGAGTGGATAAATTTGCATCTCTGATTGTATTTGTACACCATTTAGGATTCCGCTTCGGTGGTGGTGAAGAAGATGTAGAAGGACCTCCTGTCTGTGTTGACGAAGGAATCTCCTCTTCCTTAGGTTCCACAATATCCTGGTGTACTGTAGATGTGCTCTGTGATGTGAAAGCTTCATCAAAGACAACATCTCTGCTGATATGAATTTTCTTGGTCAAAGGATCTATCAACCGATATCCTTTAGAGTGCTCAGAATATCCAAGAAAAATACATCTCAGTGTTTTCTCATCTAGCTTCTTCCTTTTTTCTTTCGGTATGTGCATGAAAGCTTGACACCCGAAAATACGTAGATGAGATATGGAGGGTTTTCGACCACTCCATGCTTCCTGTGGAGTCATTCCTTTTAGGGCCTTTGTGGGTGCCCTATTCAAAAGATACACTGCAGTGGTGACAACTTCCGCCCAATATTGTTGCCCAAGAGTTGCACTCGTGAGCATACAACGAACCATTTCCATGATAGAACGGTTCCTTCTCTCGGCAACTCCATTCTGTCGAGGAGTATAGGCGGTTGTTAAGCTGTCTCTTGATCCCATGCTTATCTAGGAATGCAGAAAATTCATTAGAGGTAAACTCTCCCCCTCGATCTGAGCGGAGGGTTTTAATAGAAGCCCCTGACTCCTTCTCAACGGATTTCTTGAACTGCTGGAAGAATGCGAAAGCTTCGATTTCGGTTTGAGAAAGAAAACCCACATCTTTCGTGAGTAGTCATCTATGAATAAGCTGAAAGTACCTCTTCCCTCCAACAACTGTTGGGTGTGAAAGGACCGCATAGATCGGTGTGAATTAGCTCCAGAGGTTTTCGTGCTCTTGTAGAGCTCTTCTCAAATGGTACTCTATGTTGCTTTCCTGCCAAGCGATCGAGCACACTGGCAATGTGGCATAAAGGGAAGGAAGACCCTTTACCATCTCATACTTGCTGAGCTCAAGTAAGTAGCCAGAACTAAGATGCCCATATCTCTTGTGCCATAGGGAAGTTGCCTCCTTGGTAGAGACAGTCATGGCAACATGTGGAGTAGAGATAGCATCTAGTGCAAATAAGCCATGCTTATATGAAGCTGTTGTAATCTGCTTACCCTTCCTGGTAATTGTACAACACTTCTTTCCATTCTCAACACGAAAGTTGACAACCATATTTCTGTCCAGGATTTGTGTCATTGACAACAAATTGTTGGCCAATCCCGGAACATAGAGGACCTTGTCAATCTGACACTTGCCATCAGGAAGAGTGACTGAAACTGTACCCTCTCCCTGAACCCTGTAGGTTTTATCATCAACAATGGTGACAGGTTTGCCCTCCTTGGCCACAAATGATTCAAACCACGATCTGTCACCAATCATATGTTTACTAGCTCTAGAATCGACATACCAAATAGGATCCCTCTGAGTGGAATCTGTGGTAGTCATGAGCACCTTGTGTGCCCATTCAGAATCTGAGTCAGATTCTTCAACAACAACATTCGCCTGGGGTTGCTTGTTTTTATTTTGTGGTTTGTTTTGGCCTTTTTGCTTGTTCTTATGCCAACACCTGTTGGTGTCATGGTTGTCTTTCTCACAGATCTTGCACCACCTCTTCTTCTGTTGAGGTTGCTTGCCTTTTCCTTTCGTATCCTGTTGAGAATTTCCTCCTTTCTGAAAGTTGCCTCCTTTTTGCCCATTACCTTTCTTCCTAGAACCACCTGCTGTTGGTGTATAGGGCTGTATTGGAAGAATCATCCTTGTGAAGTTGGCGTGCCTCCTGTTGTTGAAGCAGATTGACCAACTCGATGTAGGTAATTTGTCGTTGGGACACCTGGATGGAGGTTATCAACATGTCAAATGAAGAAGGTAAAGCTCTCATCACAAGTGAAATGAGAAGCTTTTCATCCACAGTATCTCCTAGAGAACTCAATTTCTCTTTCAACTCAGACACTCTGCACATAAAGAGTTCAACTGTTTCACCCTGTCTCAAACTCGGGTTATGAAGTTGTTGTTGAAGATGAAGAATGGTGGATTCATTCTTCCCCTCATAGATGGTTCTAAGGGCATCCCATGCCTCTTTACCACTTGCTTTATCGGCTATATGAGGTTGCACTTCATCGGAAACAGACAAACAAAATGAGCACCTTTGCTCTACTTGTCTTTCTTGTCAAAAGCAATCCGATCTGCTTGAAGGACCTGTGGATCCTTACTGTTGGTGAAGGCCTTGTTGCTACTCCGATAACAATATCCCACAAATCTTCCATTTGGAGAATAGCCTTCATCTTATGTTTCCATGGTGTATAATTTGGACCTTTCAATAGCTGATGCGGATCAGTCATCAATTTTGCAACAGCGGCCATAGTGAAGGTTCCTTATATCACCAAATTGGTCCCCCTTTCGATATACCTTTTGCTAGGCCAATATACCGTACAAAATACCCGCCCTTACGTGAGGGAAACTATAGGTATTTAGAAAGATCAACAAAAAATCACCCGCCCTTACGTGAGGGAGACTATAGGTGAATTTTAGAGATCATACGATACGTGGAACATAAGCGGTGCTGAAAGGGAATCGCCTTGTTGATGGCACCTACCATAGAAGATTCTTCTCATGCGTGGGGCGTAACTTCCCCTAAACACTATGAAGAATACTTCGTCAGGATTTACGCCTAAACACAAGTGCGATAAAGGGTAGTGGATGGAGTAAAAAATGCAAAAAATGGCGTACTTATTCCTCCCCGACGATTTATAGAGAACAAGCTCAGACGTCGTTATAGCAGCTATATTAGGCGGCGGATACAGTAGCCAAATCACGACAGCTTTACCTGTAAGTGTTGGCCAGAGGTATCGCAAATACCGAACACTGCAGTGCAAATAAATTGCACAGATGGGTTTTATATTCCGGGGACTTAGGGAGTGTTTTGATTTTAATTTTTAATGTTATAGTGCAAAAATGAAATATGCAACATACAACAAAAAAAATTGCCCACAAGAATAACCCACAAGGTGTCGGTCACAGCCGAAAATACACCTTTTACAATGCCAAATTGCTATTTTTCGAAAAATTACTCTCTATCCCCCTTTGATTTTTTTGAAAAAAAATCCCCCCTTAAAAGACTTTCTTTAACAAAGCATTTTTATAATTATTATCAATTTTAAAATTAAAATAAATAATTTTAATTTCTATAGTTTTAAACTTTTAGAAAAAATAAATTAAAATTAAATTTAATTTATTAAAGTTTAAAAACTATATTAAAAAAAAATTAAAATTAAAAATTTTAATTAAAAATAATAATAATAAAAAAATAACTTTGAAAAAAAAAATTATACCTTGGGGGAGTCGGCGGGATTCGAACCCCCGACCTGTAGGCTCCCTGAGCCTTACCGCACGGCTCACGACCACGTGAGCCAGCGGGCTGATCCGGAAGAAACAATGGAGCACCTCTCCTTTGTCCCTTCTCGGTCTGCCCAAGCCCTCTGCCACCTCCTCTGCAAGTTCCGGTATGCTGCTCCGTCGAGCTCTTCCGTTGCCTGCTGCCTCTGTTTCCCGTCCTCCGCAGGCTTCTGTCTCCCGTTGCCTGCCTCTGTTTCCCGTCCGCGTCCCTCCCTGCGTTTCGAACAGGGGTTTTTTTTTTTTTTTAATTGTTTAAACAGGGGGGGGAGGGGGGCGGCGCGCATGCGGCGGGCGGGGGGGGGGTTAGCGGGGGAGGGGCGGCGGGAATTTTAAAATTTAAATTCCCGCCGGGAATTTGGGAGGGGGGCTCGGGGACGCGATGCGCTCTTTGCGCATCGCACGGGGGAAGGGGGGTCCGTCCCTCCTCGGGCGCGAGGGAATTTAATTCCGGCGCGTCGGCGGTCGCGTCACGGGGAGGAGCGCCGGGGAATTCCCCGCGCGTCGGACTCCCTCCGACTTGGCCGCGCGACACCTCGCACCCTACGCGAGCTCTGTCGCGTTGCGCCCTGCGCGACCGTCTCCTCGAGCGTCGCGCGACAGGCCTGCGTGCTCTGTCGTGTGGCGCGGCGGTCTGCTGTCGCTGTCGCTACGCGAACGGGTCTGCACGGAGGGTCGACAGAAAAAAAAAACGCGGCTGTCTTCTCCCTCCTAAAAAACGCAGTCCTCCGCACTTTCGGCTTCTCCCGGTTCCCGCAACTTGGCTCGATGCCATGTAAATGTGCGAACATCATTGTATTATTGAAGAGCGAGCTTTAAATAATTACAACATGCAGAAACAGACACATCCTGGATTAGCCGGGTTGGGCGCATCTCAACAGGATGCCGCTGCAACAAGGTGCTAAAGTTAAATAACAAATTAACTAATATAACACCTATTGTAATAGTACGCTAACATCCCCCTTTATTACATTATTTGGGTAATGTAATAACTAATAGCTATACTAACATCCCCTTACATTATTTTGCAATACAAAGTGAGCTGCGAAACAATTCAAATTTGACACGTCCAAGTGCCTTAGTGAAAATGTATGCAACTTGAGCATCGGTGGGAATGTCTTTGAAGCTGAATTCGGTGCTTTGGAACTTCCTCTCGAATGAAATGACATTGTGTGTCAATGTGCTTTGTTTTTTCATGATGGGTTGGATTCTTGACGAGGTTCAGAACACCTTGATTGTCGCAAAACAAGTGTATTGGAGATTTTGATGGATGGCCCATACTTGTTAGAATGCGACGTAACCATATCACTTCGCACACAGCTTCACGTGCGGCGCGATATTCTGCCTCTGTTGAAGAAATAGCAACCACTGTTGCTTCTTGTCGTGCCAAGAGACGAGGACCGGATCCCAGGATGAAAAATGTATCCGAGAAGTTGACTTGCGATCATCAAATGATCCGGCATAGTCGGAGTCCGTGTATCCTTGCAAGAAGAATTTGTTGTTCCTCTTGTATTCTAGGCCATATTCTATAGTACCACGGACATAGTGAATAACACGTTTTTTTGCTTTCCAATGAGTAATCTTAGGCTCCTGCATGAACCTCGAAAGATAGTTTACAGCAAATACGAGATCTGGCCTAGTATTGGTCAGATATATGAGACTCCCAATCAACTGTCGATAGAGAGTGCCATCTACCTGAGGTGAGTCATCATATCGCGATAACTGAAGTCCATTCTCCATAGGAGTTGCCATTGGCTTGCAGTCAGTCATGCGATATTTATCGAGCAATGTCTTGGCATACTTTTTACGAGACACTTTGATGGTGTGCTCCTTACGGCTGAATTCCAGACCAAGACAGTAATGGAGAAGTCCAAGATCTGTCATCTCAAAAGATTTGCACAAGTTTCTTTTGACGAGTAGAGATCAAATCTTCGAACTCCCTGTAATGAGCGAGATCATCCACATAGAGTACAAGCAACACTATCTCGGAACCACTGTTTCTTGAAATAGAGGTTTGCATCTGACGGACATCTCTTAAATCCATGCTGCATTAGGTGATTGTCCATTTTTATATACCAAGCTCGAGGAGCTTGTTTCAGACCATACAAGGATTTAACCAATTTGCAAACTTTTTGTTGTTGGCCTTCCACTTCAAATCCTTCAGGCTGAGTCATATAGACTTCTTCTTGGAGATCACCATTAAGAAAGGCACTTTTGACATCCATTTGGTGAACTTTCCACCCATATTGTGCTGCCATAGCACACATAACCCGAATTGTGGTCATCCGAGCAGTAGGTGCAAAAGTTTCTTCATAGTCGATGCCTTCCTTTTGAGCATAGCCCTTTGCAACAAGACGGGCCTTATGCTTATCAATTGTTCCATCTGCCTTGTACTTGACTTTGTATACCCATTTGCAGCCAATAGGTTTCTTTCCATGCGGCAGATCAACAAGCTTCCAAGTTTTATTCTTCATCAGAGACTCATACTCCGTATCCATAGCGGCCTTCCATCGAGGCTCACTAAGAGCATCTTGCAGCGATGCGGGTCCAAGACTATCTATGGTAGACATGAATGCCCTGTCATCATCAATATCCATATCCTCAACTTCTCTACTTGGAGTCAGAGAAAGTTCCTCAAAAGATTGACAAAGATCATCAACCTCACCAGTTTCTCTGGCTTCTCTTTCCTTTTGAGCCATACTGCGTGTACGAGGTCTATCCAAATTCAAATTGGGAGGAGTGGATAAATTTGCATCTCTGATTGTATTTGTACACCATTTAGGATTATGCTTCGGTGGTGGTGAAGAAGATGTAGAAGGACCTCCTGTCTGTGTTGACGAAGGAATCTCCTCTTCCTTTGGTTCCACAATATCCTGGTGTATTGTAGATGTGCTCTGTGATGTGAAAGCTTCATCAAAGACAACATCTCTGCTGATATGAATTTTCTTGGTCAAAGGATCTATCAACCGATATCCTTTAGAGTGCTGAGAATATCCAAGAAAAATACATCTCAGTGTTTTCTCATCTAGCTTCTTCCTTTTTTCTTTCGGTATGTGCATGAAAGCTTGACACCCGAAAATACGTAGATGAGATATGGAGGGTTTTCGACCACTCCATGCTTCTGTGGAGTCATTCCTTTTAGGGCCTTTGTGGGTGCCCTATTCAAAAGATACACTGCAGTGGTGACAGCTTCTGCCCAATATTGTTGCCCAAGAGTTGCACCTGTGAGCATACAACGAACCATTTCCATGATAGAACGGTTCCTTCTCTCAGCAACTCCATTCTGCTGAGGAGTATAGGCAGTTGTTAACTGTCTCTTGATCCCATGTTTATCTAGGAATGCAAAAAATTCATTAGAGGTAAACTCTCCCCCTCGATCTGAGCGGAGGGTTTTAATAGAAGCCCCTGACTCCTTCTCAACGGATTTCTTGAACTGTTGGAAGAATGCGAAAGCTTCAGATTTCAGTTTGAGAAAGAAAACCCACATCTTTCGTGAGTAGTCATCTACGAATAACTGAAAGTACCTCTTCCCTCCAACACTGTTGGGTGTGAAAGGACCGCATAGATCGGTGTGAATTAGCTCCAGAGGTTTTCGTGCTCTTGTAGAGCTCTTCTCAAATGGTACTCTATGTTGCTTTCCTGCCAAGCAGTCAGAGCACACTGGCAATGTGGCAGAAAGGGAAGGAAGACCCTTTACCATCTCATACTTGCTGAGCTCAAGTAAGTAGCCCGAACTAAGATGCCCATATCTCTTGTGCCATAGGGAAGTTGCCTCCTTGGTAGAGGCAGATCATGGCAACATGTGGAGTAGAGATAGCATCTAGTGCAAATAAGCCATGCTTATATGAAGCCATTGCAATCTGCTTACCCTTCCCGGTAATTGTACAACACTTCTTTCCATTCTCAACACGAAAGTTGACAACCATATTTCTGTCCGAGGATTTGTGTCATCGACAACAAATTGTTGGCCAATCCCGGAACATAGAGGACCTTGTCAATCGACACTTGCCATCGGGAAGAGTGGCTGAAGCCGTACCCTCTCCCCTGAACCACTGTAGGTTTTATCATCGGCAATGGTGACGGGTTTGCCCTCCTTGGCCACAAATGATTCAAACCACGATCTATCGCCGAGTCATATGTTTACTAGCTCCGGAATCGACATACCAAATAGGATCCCTCCGAGTGGAATCTGTGGTAGTCATGAGCACCTTGTGTGCCCATTCGGAATCCGAGTCGGATTCTTCAACGACAACATTCGCTCGGGGTTGCTTGTTTTTATTTTGTGGTTTGTTTTGGCCTTTTTGCTTGTTCTTATGCCAACACTTGTTGGTGTCATGGTTGTCTTTCTCACGGATCTTGCACCACCTCTTCTTCCGTTGAGGTTGCTTGCCTTTTCCTTTCGTATCCTGTTGAGAATTTCCTCCTTTCCGAAAGTTGCCTCCTTTTTGCCCATTACCTTTCTTCCTAGAACCACGCCTTGTTGGTGTATAGGGCTGTATTGGAAGAATCATCCTTGTGAAGTTGGCGTGCCTCCTGTTGTTGAAGCAGATTGACCAACTCGATGTAGGTAATTTGTCGTTGGGACACCTGGATGGAGGTTATCAACATGTCAAATGAAGAAGGTAAAGCTCTCATCACAAGTGAAATGAGAAGCTTTTCATCCACGAGTATCTCCTAGAGAACTCAATTTCTCTTTCAACTCGGACACTCTGCACGAGAAAGAGTTCAAGCTGTTTCACCCTGTCTCAAACTGAGGTTATGAAGTTGTTGTTGAAGATGAAGAATGGTGGATTCATTCTTCCCCTCATAGATGGTTCTAAGGGCATCCCATGCCTCTTTACCACTTGCTTTATCGGCTATATGAGGTTGCACTTCATCCGAAACAGACAAACAAAATGAGCACCTTTGCTCTCTTGTCTTTCTTGTCAAAAGCAATCTGATCTGTTGAAGGACTTGTGGATCCTGCTGTTGGTGAAGGCCTTGTTGCTACTCCAGTAACAATATCCCACAAATCTTCCATTTGGAGAATAGCCTTCATCTTATGTTTCCATGGTGTATAATTTGGACCTTTCAATAACTGATGCGGATCGAGTCATCAATTTTGCAACGACGGCCATAGTGAAGGTTCCTTATATCACCAAATTGGTCCCCCTTTCGATATACCTTTTGCTAGGCCAATATACCGTACAAAATACCCGCCCTTACGTGAGGGAAACTATAGGTATTTAGAAAGATCAACAAAAATCACCCGCCCTTACGTGAGGGAGACTATAGGTGAATTTTAGAGATCATACGATACGTGGAACATAAGCGGTGCTGAAAGGGAATCGCCTTGTTGATGGCACCTACCATAGAAGATTCTTCTCATGCGTGGGGCGTAACTTCCCCTAAACACTATGAAGAATACTTCGTCGGGATTTACGCCTAAACACAAGTGCGATAAAGGGTAGTGGATGGAGTAAAAAATGCAAAAATGGCGTACTTATTCCTCCCCGACGATTTATAGAGAACAAGCTCAGACGTCGTTATAGCGGCTATATTAGGCGGCGGATACAGTAGCCAAATCACGACAGCTTTACCTGTAAGTGCTGGCCAGAGGTATCGCAAATACCGAACGCTACAGTGCAAATAAATTGCACAGATGGGTTTTATATTCCGGGGACTTTAGGGAGTGTTTGATTTTAATTTTTAATGTTATAGTGCAAAAATGAAATATGCAACATACAACAAAAAAAATGCCCACTAGAATAACCCACAAGGTGTCGGTCACAGCCGAAAATGCACCTTTTACAATGCCAAATTGCTATTTTTCATAAAAAATTACTCTCAATCCCCCTTTGATTTTTTTGAAAAAAAATCCCCCCTTAAAAGGCTTTCTTTAACAAAGCATTTTTATAATTATTATCAATTTTAAAATTAAAATAAATAATTTTAATTTCTATAGTTTTAAACTTTAGAAAAAATAAATTAAAATTAAATTTAATTTATTAAAGTTTAAAAACTATATTAAAAAAAAATTAAAATTAAAAATTTTAATTAAAAATAATAATAATAAAAAAATGACTTTGACAAAAAAAATTATACCTTGGGGGAGTCGGCGGGATTCGAACCCCCGACCTGTAGGCTCCCTGAGCCTTACCGCACGGCTCACGACCACGTGAGCCAGCGGGCTGATCCGAAAAGATCAGTAGACCTCCTCCCTTATCAACCCGAATCCTCCTCCTCCTCGGCCTCTGCAGCTGCCGGCGCTCCTCTCTGCCGAGGCAGAAACACCGCTCCTCTCTACGGCTGCAAAAAAAATTCTTCCACAGACCAATTTTTTTTTTTTTTTTTTTTTTAACGGGAAGGGGGGGTGGCTCTGTGTTTTTTTTTTCTTTCCCGGCCGCGCGCGATTCGCGCTGTGCGCCCGGTGGGGGGGCCGTTTTTTTTTTTTTCGGGAGGGTTTGGGGGGGGGTGCCGCGCCGCTACGCGCAAATGGCGCCGGGGGGGGTTTATACCCCCTCCAATTCCCGCGCGGGCGGGGATTTAAAAATCCCGCGCGGGGGGTCCCTCCTCTCGCACCGGCCTCTCGCCTGGCGCGACCGCGGCCCGTCGCGGGATTTAAAAAATCCCGCGCGCGGGGGGGGGTTCTCCCCTCCTGTCGCTGTCGCAAGCCGCGGGGGGGGGGTTTATACCCCCTCCAATTCCCGCGCGGTCGGGGATTTAAAAATCCCGCGCGGGTGGGGTCCCTCCTCTCGCGCCGGCCTGTCGCCTGGCGCGACCGCGGCCCGTCGCGGGAGTGCGCGTTGTCGCACGGCCCTGCGCGCACTGTCGCGTAATGCGACAGTTGCTTTGTCACGCGGGCCTGTAGCGTCCTCTTCGGGCGGGGGGGCGATTGCCGCGCCTCCTGCGCGGACGTCCCCTTCCTGCGCTTCTGCGGCCACGGACCGCCAAGGAGCTTCCAGCGACCTGCGCGTCCGCGGGTGTTTTTTTTTTTTTTTTTTAAATCACGCAATGGCGTGAAGAAAAAAAATAACCCCGCCGCAACACAGCCACCTTTCACCGCTCCCTGCAATCTTCTCGCCCAGAATTTTCGAGTGGCTCTGATGCCATGTAAATGTGCGAACTTCATTGTATTATTGAAGAGCAGTTTAAATAATACAACATGCAGAAACAGCACTCCTGGATTAGCCCGGGTTGGGCGCATCTCAACAGGATGCCGCTGCAACAAGGTGCTAAAGTTAAATAACAAATTAACTAATATAACACCTATTGTAATAGTACGCTAACAGTCCCCTTGTACAACTAGGTAGAGTGTTGTCCAAGGAACCCATATTCCTATATAAAGGGTCTCATAGTAAGTGATAGAATATCACAGTAGGTAGTAGTAGTGTAGAAGGTAAACTCCATTGGTTATGGAGTACAATATAGTCCTTTAGCATATATTCATGGAGTGTTCATTTCCTCCATAGCTGCATTGTATTATTTTTTTCATTTCTATTTATAGTATGCTTTAGTCATATTACAGAATTACTTTCCTTCATATTTTTTGCATCTAGATATTATCATCTTCCATAGCATACTTCATCAAAATCTAACAGTAGTACCAGAGCCACAATGAATATAGATAGGAATAGGGAGAGTCACAAGTACTAAAGTAAATCTCAGTTCCAAAAATACTGAGATCACATCTGGCTAGCATCTTTCCACAAAGTTGCAAAAAACTCATGAAGACTAGGACTCAACATTCATTCCACTAGATTGAAAAATCAACTAGTGAAGACTATTTATAGATCTAAATTTTTCATGTTAACTACTGTCTAGAGATTTTTGTTGCAAAAAATTAACTCTCAAAATTTGGAACACTTCCTACAACAAATAGAGAAGGATTTCACCTTCGTTGCCTACAATTCTATGTGCTTTTCTCGTGTAGAGTTTAGTTATTTGTTGAAAAAAAAAGAGACATTGCAGAAAAGACTCTGCGAGAAGAGTCTTGGTGAAGTTTGAAGATTAGAGATCTCCATTACTAGATTGAAAACTTTACATTACAGAAGAAAAGGCCACAAAAGCCTTTATCCAAAGGAAAAGGCCATAAAAGCCTTTATCTTGAAGAAAAGGCCACAAAAACCTTAATCCAAAAGAAAAGGCCACATAAGCCTTGATTTAGAAGAAGAGACCACAAAATCCTTAATCCTGAATAAGACTCTAGAGAAGAGTACTTGATATAGAAGAAGACTCCAAAAAAGAGTTCGTGAGAAATAACAGATAGGATATTGGTGATCTCCATTAAAGACAACAAATTACAGATTAGCTAGATTCTTTTCACAAGACTATGAAGACTAGGACTCAACATAGAACTCATACCACTAGTTTTAAGAATAACTAGTGAATTTGAAAAGGTCTGAGAAAAGACCCCATTGGAAATAGTAGATTGAATATCTATTCTAGAAGAAGCTGAAGAGATCCATATAATATCTCATTGGAAAACTTCTAATATTGGAAGAGATAAAGAGGGACTAGCAAAGTCCTATTCCTGATCAAAGAAGCAATAAGATTTAGAGATTCGAGAAGAATATCTCATCACCAACACTTCCAAAAGGAGAATATTGAAGAAAATGTCTCATTTAGAAGACCAAAGAAGCAATAAGTGAAGAACTTGGAGAGATATCCATGATAAATGAGGAAAATACTTAGAGAGCCTTGTTTTAGAACTTATAGAAGCATCATCAAAGGAGTTTCTAGAAATCAATGGAGAAATACACTACAAAGGAGAAGCTCCTAATAGTGAAGGACTTGGGATAATTATCGCCACCTAATAACAAGCCCAAGAGAGAAGGGTTTGATAAACGAGTTGTCAAAACTCAAAATAATCGAGTGAAAACCTCGAGATATTCAAAATTTGAGAAGAATATCTCGTTTGAAGTCAGAATTCAACAAGAATATTGAAGGAGAATTCAAAAAAAAGAAGTCTACCAAATCCAAGAAATTTAGATATTGCATCTCATAGTAAGAAGGCATATTTTAGAGGTAATATTTTTTTGAATCTATAGAAAAAAATAGAAGATCACTTGAAGGATCAAGCCACCAAATCCTAGGCTCAAGACAAAAGGTTTGAGACCACATTTTGGTGAAGCAAGAAGTTGTTTTGGATAGCCAACAAGAAGTTGCAAAATTCATTCATCACAAGGCAATAACTTGGTGAATCTAAACACCAAGATCTACATCATATACAAAAACCATTAAAGGTAAGCAACTTGGGTGCAATTAGTTGAACTTTAAATTATGATTCATTATCAAGTCTCATTAAGCACCATATTTGGATTAGAGTTTTAAAAATAAGGGGTCATATTATAGTATTCAAGAAGGTGCAAAATAGTTCTTTTAAGAGATTTAATTGCACATTAAAATAGGATTTAGATGTATTTTGAAGAAAGAAATGTATCATCTACCTATTATCTATCTAGAAAGCAAGAAGACTACATCCTACAAACTAATTGTAGTGAAGAATTATATATTATTTAAGGGTTATTTATGATTACTATTAAAAGTTGTAGATATTATTAAGTGCATTTGAAACTACTTTGAGATATATTTTACAAGAGAAATAAGGTGAGAATTAAAGTTCATTTAAGGTATTATTGATTTATTGCACTATGCTAGTTCATTAAGCTAGTTACTCTCAAAGGATTATATTATATTTTTTGATTGTTAAAATCAAGGGCACAAAAACCAGCATACTATCAAAGTGTCTAGAGACAATATTTGGTGCACAAAACCTACAATATTTCATGGCTAAAAGAAGCCACCAATAAAAATCAAAGAGTTGAAAAGAAATCCACCATTAAAATCCTTGAAGAAAGCTACAAATTGAGACTTGGTGAGTCTCAAATTCAAGGTGCACTTAGGGTTTCATTAAAAGTGTAAGTGCAGAAATTTCTACTTTCAAATAGCATATTAGCTTGGATCTATTTTTATTAAACTATCAAAGTAAAAAAGTTAGATATTAGTTTTTTCTAATAAGAAATGCAACAATACAATGCTCTTAAAATAACAAGAGCATGTAGAGGCCATACTCAAGAAGTAATAAGAAAGCATCAAATTGGTATACATAAGTCCTCAAGCTATATAACGAGGAACCTTCATAACAAAGAATGAAATAGCATCTAAAAGAGATAAAGAATACACTAAAATTTGGTGCAAAATAAGGTCTCTTATTTATAATATATTGGAGCATCATATACCTCTAAAATAGGTTAGAGTATTGAGTGTCTCAAGACACTAAAATAGTAGGTGTTTTATGTTGTTTGCACATCAATAGAGGTGGAAGAGAAGCCAGTTTAGGGTTCACAAGCATGGTCATCATCTCAACAGGTATAAAGGTAGAGTTCAAGCAAAAGAAAAGAGCAATTGAAGGGCTCACATTGCTCAAGATTTGATGTGCCTAGAGCAAGCATCCACTTATAGAATTAAGGCCAATACAATAAGGCCATTATCAATCAGTATCTATGAGAAAAGGAGACAATATTAAGGGCATTTATCACATGAATTTCTATGACATAGCGATCAATGCAAATATGAAAACACTATTAAGCAATAAACAAGGAGCAATTACAATATATTGAAAGCATATAAGAACATGAGTCAAAATTGATTAGACATTTTTTGTAGGACTGCCCAAACTACCGAACTCGTTTCGGCCATATCTCACTCATCCGGACTCGGATTGAGCTAAAATTTTGAGGGTAGATGCCTAAAAAACCCTAGAACATCTCCACCAATTTTCATATCATTTGGAGCAACACATATCCTAGCACATCCCTATGTGTGAACGATATATTTGGCAAGTGACTATGCGAGGGTTTCATCTGGGTTGAGTGCAAGCAGCTCCAGAGGTTGGTTTTTAGGGCCTTCGGGCCCTAGCGACCAATATTTTTGTGGTTTATGCTCAATATTTTAGCAGGAAATGTTGCAGGGGATACAATATGGGTTAGAAATTTGTCTTTCAATAGATCATACTATGAACTTGAGTGACAACGGCTTCCAATTTGCTGCACAAAAGAAAAGTGAAAACCATACCTTTCCACGACGTCTAGGGCAAGGATTAAAGAGATCACGAAACAAGTTTCAAGTAGTTGATCAAAAAATGGCTCATATCTCAAGTGAATCTGGTGCTAAGGTGCACCCACAAAATAATTCTACTGTGAAAACCCTATCAAGGGTAAGAATTTTGAAGACTCAGTCCCAAAAATGAATTTTAGGGATGCCCTTCATGGTGGACAGACCTCAGCCCAATGCTAATATCAATATTAGGGCTTCCCATAAACCTCTAAGAATGCCTAAGATTGATCCCAGGAAAATGGAGTCAGGATGTCTTAAAGCAGCTGATGGAACTCCTATTGTTAAGCTTGATATGGGTAACATTCAGACTGGCATTGAAGATTTGGAAAAAAGAGGACTAATTTGTCGGTTCGTGGGTTTTCGTTCGAGTCTATCTGCTTTCAAAGTCTGGGCTGCAAAAAGCTGGAAAACTAAAGGTGAGTTACAAATCTCTATTTATCCAAATGGTTATTTTCTTGTTTTATTTGCTAATAATGAAGATAGAGAGAAAACTTTTCAAGGGGGTCCTTGGTTTTTTGGAAGGGCGGGGCTTTTCATGAAGCCCTGGCATACTAAATTTAAAGCCGAAGAAGAGATGCCTTCTATAGCTCCCATGTGGGTTAGACTCTTTGGCCTCCCTATTGAATTTTGGAATCCTACTATTTTTTCTTCAATTGGAAACTCTTTAGGAACTTTTATGATGATTGCTGATTGTACTCAAAATTTTGAACATATTATTTATGCTCGGATTTGTGTTTTAATGGATTTTGACAAACCCCTACCTAAAAATATCACATTACAATTTGGGGAAGACACTTGGGAGCAAGTAGTGGACTATGAGAACATTCCTTTTCGTTGTAGAATTTGCCATGAATATGGTCATTTGGCCAGTGCTTGCCCAAATAAAATTCTCGATCAAAAGAAAGAAGATATAAACTCGGTAGGTTTCCAAATACCTAAGAAGAAGAACACTCAGAAAAAACCAGTTATGAAGGATCAATCAAAGTCATCTGCTAATATGTTTGAAATCCTTTCCACAAATGATGTCCCAAGTGAGGAAGAGGAAATAATGGAAACTGAAATCTTAGAAACACAATTTAAATATGAAGGGAAGAACTCAGAGACAAACCAACAAATCAAAGGTTTTCAACGAGAAAAAAAGGAGAAAATTTACACAAGAAAAACAATATTTCAAATGTCAAAACTTCAAATAATGCAGGTCCCAATATAGACTCCATTGAACCATCTAGTAAAATTTTGGTTGTGTATGAGCATTCTTCAAGGTTAGAAGCCATCTCAGATTCAATTGGAATAAGTCAAGAAACAGGGAAAAAAAATTGAAGATGGATTCTAATCAAAAAGTAGGTCGCAAGACCAATCAATATCATATGGTAAAAGAAGGTGAAAAGCTTGTAGAGGAAGGTAATATTAATGCCCTTCCCAAATTTTTTAGCCCTGGTATTAATGAAGATCATCACTTGGAATATTAGAGGACTCAAAGGGAGTCTTTCAAAACAAAATGAAATTAGAAGAATGATTCGGATAAATCATCCACATCTTGTTTTCCTTCAAGAAACAAAGATGTCAATGGAGGATATGGACTTAATTGCGAATAAAATTTGGCCAGCTAGAAAAGTGGTTTCCCTTCAGTTCCCAAGGGACTTCGGGTGGCATTGGTTGTCTTTGGGACCCAAAAGAGGTAGTTATTCACCATATGGTTGGCAGTTGGGGTTTGTTGGCTATAGCTATTCAAAGTAGACATTCCAACCAGATTATGCTCTGCATTACTGTTTATGCTCCGACTTCTTTGGAGGAAAAAAGAAGATAGTGGAAGGATATTACTCATATTATCTCTCATTTTCCTAAATCTTGGATCTTGATCGGAGGAGATTTCAATACCATCCTCTCTCTAGATGAGAAAATGGGGGGAAATAGAAATTTGGACAAAAGCATTGACCTCATGAGCGAATATATTGCAAACCTCCATCTTGTGGATATCCAACCAGATAATGGCCTTATGACTTGGTCTAACATAAGGCAAGGCTTAGCTTGTATAATGGAGAGATTGGATAGGTTTTTGCTCTCTAAAAATTTCTTAATCCATGGTCACATTCCTAAAGTGAAGACTCTTAATAATGTTGGTTCGGATCATTGGCCTATCATGGTGGAAATGTGGAAAACCAATGTGAGTTTCTCTCCTTTTCTTTTTCAATTAATGTGGCTTAGAGACATTTCCTTCAGACCTCATGTGCAACAATGGTGGAAGGAAGGTAAACCTAGGCATGGGACTAAGATGTTATGTTTTGCCAAAAGACTGCAATACATTAAATCCAAAATCAAGACTTGGAACTGGAAAGAGTTTGGGGATGTTCATAAAAAAAAACATGAAGTTATTGCTCATCTTGAAAATTTGAATAAGAAAATCCGTTTAGATGGCCTCACGAGAGAAGAGAAGGAAAAGGGGGAGGGGGAAAAAGAGAAGAAATCTTATGGAAGCAAAAATCTAGAATTCAATGGCTCAAAGAAGGAGATCGAAACACAAATTTCTTCCACAAATCTCTTCTAGCTCGAAGATCTCACAACTTTATTTCTTCCTTAAAATCAGATTCTGGAGATGTTGTTTATACTTGGGATGGCATGAACTCTATTGTTGTTGATTACTTTTCCAATATTTTTGCTGCTACTCCTCTTGACTCAGCTTCACAACAAAATGTTCTTCAAGCAATCCCTTCTCTTATCACTTATGAGGAGAACTCTATTTTGACTGCTCCTATTACTATCAATGAGCTTCAACAAGTAGTTTTTAAAATGCAAAAAGGGAAAACCCTAGGTCCTGATGGTTTTCCTATTGAGTTCTACCAAGAGTTCTAGGATATCCTTCATGTTGATTTATTAGAGGTGGTGGAAGAAGCCAGGAAAGCCAAAGAAATTTTGAAGGTTATCAATAAAACTTATATTACTCTTGTTCCAAAATCTCAAGAGGTTGATCATATCTCAGCTTTTAGACCTATTGCTTTATGTAATGTTCTTCTCAAAATCATTACTAAAATCATGGCAGAAAGGTTGAAGCCTCTTTTGCATAAGATTATTTCCCCAGAGCAAGGGGGTTATGTGGAAGGACGTCAAATAGTAGATGAGATAGTTCTTGCTCAGGAAGCCATCCATTCCATGGATATGCAAAATTCTCCTTCCATGTTCATTCGGTTAGACTTATCCAAAGCTTATGACAGAGTGGATTGGCACTTCCTTATCAAAGTTTTGAGGCAATTTGGTTTCTCTAAGGATTGGATGGATTGGATTATGGGATGTATCTCTTCAGTTTCCTACTTAGTTCTTATCAATGGTAGGCCTTCTCGGTCTTTCCCAGCTTCCAGAGGTATTAGGCAAGGTGACCCGCTATCCCCTTATTTATTCATCATTCTTGTTGAATGCTTGGGTAGGACTATAACCAAAAAGAGGGAAAACAAAACCCTTGAGGGAGTTACCATTGCTCATGGAGCTAGACCTATCTCTCATCTTCAATTTGTGGATGACTCTACTCTTTTAGGTAAAGCTACAGTTAAGGAAGCTTCTAATATTAAGCAAATCATTAGCTATTTTTCTAAGGCTATTGGGCAGTTGATCAATGAAGACAAATCTAAAGTTATTTTCTTTCACTGCTCTACTAGACAGGAATCCATGGTCTTGGATAAATTAAGATATAAGAAGACCTCTCTTCCAATCACTTATTTAGGTATTCCCATAAATATTCAAAGGCAGAAAAATAAATATTGGAATTGGTTGTTGGACAAAGTCAAGAAGAAAATTGGAAAGTGGACCAACAAGTGGCTTTCTTCTGGGGGTAGAATCACCTTGGTAAAATCAGTCCTTCAAGCTATTCCTATTTATGTTTCTTCCGTTTTGAATATCCCAAAGGCTGTTCTTCGAGAATTGGATCAAATCAGTCATCGTTTCCTTTGGAGTGGTACTAAGGAGAAAAGAAAATGGGCCTTGGTGAAATGGGATACTTTATGTCTTCCTAAGAGTGAAGGGGGTTAGGATTCCGGTCTTCAATTAATAACAACAAAGCTTTAGCTACTAAATTATATTGGAGGATGTTGCATAACCCCAATGCTCTTTGGGCCAATAATCTCCATGCTAAATATGCTTGAGAACAAAAGTCCTGAAGACCTTGTTCGCTATCAACTTCCTACCAAAGGTTCTCCCATTTTAG
Organism: Wollemia nobilis; assembly: GCA_028583015.1. Lineage (NCBI taxonomy): Eukaryota > Viridiplantae > Streptophyta > Pinopsida > Araucariales > Araucariaceae > Wollemia > Wollemia nobilis. The sequence goes on along the minus strand of JAQPPZ010016829.1, from coordinate 3,279,654 downwards.
CAGTTCTTAAGACTGGTGAGGATTTGATAAAGAAAAAATTATTTTGGATCATTCATAATGGTCAACATGTAAATTTTTGGATAGATTCTTGGGATGGTCACAAGCCTTTGATAACTCGGTTTCCCGATTGGAGGCCTTGGATGGAGGAGCTTCACCGAGCTAATTGGATAAAGGTGGCTAATTACTATCGGTACCATACTTGGTAATTCAAAGGTTGGTAGATATTGGATCCCTATTGAGGACTGGCCTATTCAAATCCTAGAAAGGCAAAGACAAGATATCCAAGGCATCCTTCATATGAGATCCCTCTCTTGGTCCCATGAAAAATATTGTTTTGGATGGAACAACACTACTAAGGGTGAGTATTCGGTTGCTCAAGGTTATTTGACCTTATGCCATAATAATCCCAACCATTCTTCTGACATATTTTCTCGATTGTGGGCTCAAAAGCTCTGGCCTAAGGTGAGGTTCTTTAATTGGATTTTATTGCATCGTAGGGTGCTTACTTGGTGAGCAACTTATGAAGCGTGGTTTTCATGGCCCTTTTAGATGTGAAATGTGTGAAGAGAATGTAGAAAATATCAACCATATTTTTATTGAGTGTACTTTAGCCTCTGAGCTATGGAGGAGAATGGCCACTTTACTTGGCTTACAGGTGGTCCAATTTTTTTACTTTTGAACAACTTTGGAGGGATTGGCCTAATCAAGAGGGTGTTGATCATTTTATTAGGCGGTTAGTTTGGATGGGTTCTACCATTCTTCTTTGGAATATTTGGAATGAAAGGAACAACCAAATTTTTAATCAAGATAGGAAGGATATTCACTATATTTGGCAAAAGACCATAGCCAACTTAGTTGAATCAGTCCATCAACTCCTTAATCACCCCCAAAACTCCCACCAAAGATGGGATCAAGTGATGCAAATATTGAAGATTAAACCTTCTAAGGGCAACCAACTTAAAGGGAATGTGAGTATTAGTAAGATGGATAGGACTAGAAATTGGCAACCTCCTCCTAAGGATTTTGGAAAAGTCAATATTGATGGAGCCTCTAGAGGGAACCCTGGAAAAGCCAGTGTGGGAGGAATTGGTAGACTTTCGGATGGCTCCCTGGTTTTTACTTTTGCTGAGAATTTGGGTATTCTTTCCAATAACCTTGCTGAGGGGTATGGTATCCTCGAGAGGCCTTCAGGAGGCTACTAAGGTTGGATGGGAAAAGGTGTTAGTTGAGTCTGACTCTCAACTTATGATTAATCTCTTGAAGACTCCTTCTAAGAATCATAAGGTGGATTGGAGAATAAAAAGAATTATTGAGAAGATTCAGTTAATCCAGATGGGATTTTTGAAAGTTGATTACAATCATGTGGTCGGAGATCAAAACAAGAGTGTTGATGCTTTAGCTAATTGGGCTTTGGACAAAGGTGATCTTACTTGTTATGGCCACCCTCCTATATGGTGGGCTTCTCAAATTAGGGAAGCTCTTCTTTCTATCATTTCTTTGGATGGCTCCAGTTCTGAAGGTACCTAGTTTCTTCTTGTTTTTTTTTTTGCTTCTCTTTGGTTCATTCAATTTTTTTTAGTTCCCTAGCTCATTCTATTCTTTATTTTGTTTCCTCTGTTGATTCTTGCCTTAATAGTCTTCTGGTCTAGATAGGTCATTGTTTTGTTCATTTTTTTTTCTTTTTTCTTTTTTGTTTTTTTTTTTAGTTTTTTAAGGTGGGTGGGTTCTTTTGTTTTGTTTTTTTTTTGTGTTCTTTGTGTTGTTTTTTGTTGTTCTTGTGTTTTTGTTGGTTTTGTTTTTTTATGTTTTTTGTTATTGTTCTTGTGTTTTTTTCATTCTTGTTCTTGGGTTTCTCTTTGTTTGTGTTATTTCATGTTTTTATGTGTGAGTGTTTTCTATGTTTTTTGTTTTTGTTTATTGTCTGTTGTTGGTTGTTTTTTATTTTTATTTTATTTTTTTTAATTTTTTAGGTTTTGGTTGTGTTTATTTTTCATGTTTTTTTTGGGTTATGTCTTTGTAGTGTTCTGTTGTTTTTGTCTTGTTTGTGTTTTGTTATGTGGTTCTTGTGTTTTTCTATGTGGTTTGTGTTGTGGTTTCTTTTATCTTATTGTGCGTGTTTGGTTGTGCTTTTGTTTTTGACACACTCAAGGAGCATGTTTTTTATTTTATTTTATTATTTTTGTTGTTATTTACTTATTTTTAAATTGGTTTTGTGTGTTTGTTTGCTCCTTGAGTATGTCAAAGGTGGTAGGCCAGGTCCGAGTCCTAGGCATTTTTGGTGGAATGGATACCCCTGCCTCCTTGGGTCTTACCCGAAAGTGGCATCCCTTTTGGGATGTTTTCCACAAATAAAAAAAAGAAAGCATATAAGAACAAATATAAAAGGTGTTATACCCAAGATGTATTTTGGAGAAGATGTCTACCAAAAGAAGCACTTAAATCAGCCCTTTATTTTCCATAAGACCACCATTGGAGTTCCATAAGATCGTTCCTCATAACCATAGCTAGAGCCACCCGTACAACAAATATGTTGGCTTGTAAAGAAAGCATTATCAAGAGCACTTGCAGGCAAGGAATATGAGCTATAAAATGTTGAAAGGAAAGTGTGCATGTAGTGCCACTTGGCAAGAATACACCAAATGCCATTTCATCCTTCAATGTTCAAAGAATAATTGAACACCTTCCTTCAAGTGGTTACAAAATTATTAGGAGGCTACATATATTTGCTATCATTACATAAGGGAATGAGCATTGGAAGAATATCAATGTACATCTTTATTGTAACTCATAATTGCCACTTGTTCAAAATTCAAAGAGGAATCCATTCTATTTAAAGCACTCAACTTAGATGTGGAAACAACGAAGTCAAAGCACGATCAAGGAATTGAAAGATGTGGAAGCACATTCATAGCAAGGAGCTAAATCAAGCCTGTGTGCCATTCAAAGGAGTGTAAGTTTACATTAAAGAGCTATCATAAACCAACAACTCCAATGCTCTTCTATTGGAGAATATTTGCATTGTCCAAGTGCCATTCAAGGAGGAAACTAGTGCCAAAACTGTCTATAGAGAACATTAAATTCTCATCCACACCAGCTTCTAGCAGATACATTGAGCCACAAGGGTTACTATGGTAAATTTCATATTAAATATGCTTGCTTTAAGTCTAAGTGACATTGGAGTTATATAGATATTATTCATTTACTATTGCAAGCATTCATCAAGCATTAATAACATATTAAGCAAGCCCATTTTAAGAACATTTACATATTTGTAAACAATAAAGTAGGAGATATAAGGGTTTCTACTTGGAAATTAAAACCCTATTATTGCAAATATTATTTTTCCTAATATTCCAAATTAGGGAGTTATAAGGAATACTGCACCAAAATAAATGATTGGAATTTAGAAACATTAAACTATTAAATATCAAGGGATATAGAAAGAGTTTAATTAAATATTGTCAGGGGTTGGAATAAATTTATATACTTATCTCATAAACACATTAAAGGGGTAGAATAAATCCAAATTTGAGAACTTATTCAAATTCAAAAGTGCTTAGTTCAATAAGAGAAATAAGGTGTAATAAAAGTTGATTTTGGGTATTTACAAAACTTTACAAAATCAACCCAAAATTGAATTACTATTCCAAAAAGCACTTTATCAATCATATTACATGCTCTAACTACTAGGGAGACATAAGGAAGTCCACTAAAACTAAGTTCTATAAAGGCTTTATCAAATCAAGTTAATATACTCTAAACAAAGGAGTTTTAAGGTAGACTACTTAAAATCTTCAATTTAGAGTATTTAAAAGAACTTCTAACAAATCCATTTCTACAATTCTAAGGAATTGCAAGAAAAACTATCTCAAGGCCTATCAAGAAGGAATATGGATGAAATATTGAGAAATGATTTTATTAATGAAGAACTATTTCATGAAATGGAATTGTATTTCCAAAACTTAATAGATACCCTTGAAGGTTATGAGAATCTATCAAATAATGATAAAGAGAAATTATCCTTATTTATCAAAGAGTAAAAAGAGGGTAGCTTTGCAGTATTAATTGGTTATCTTCATTAAAACCTCTTCAAGGCATGGTAGAATTCATAAATATTGGTTATATTCACATCAGAGGAATGCTTGATGATCTATCTATCATTGATTGTGTTTATACTCACTCAAAACATGAACCAAACTAGCAATACAAATAAATATTATTGTGATGATAAACTAACTCATTATGAAGTAGAAATTCCACTAATATCAAAATAGAATTAAAGGATAAGAAGGAGGAAAAGGAAAAAATATATGCTAGAAGAGATTACAACAAAGAATTAATGAATAGAAAAGAAACCACAAAGACTGAACTAGATGGACACATTCAAAATGTAAAATAACCTTTAGCTACAACTTACTTTGCATCGTATGAAGACACAAATTACTTGCTGAATCAGTACACAATAAGTAATGGAGGAGAATACAAATTCCATTATCCAATGGAAGAAGATCCATATTGAAGATTAAAGTCTTCAATACCCAAATAATGTAATACAAGGGGGTGTTAGAGTATATTACATCATTTGGGTCATGTAAATGTACCACCTTTGGTACATAGATAGAGTAGGATATTACTTTAGGGGGAAGTTAGCTAGTAATTTAATAAATGCACAAGTGTCAATGTGCAAGTTGTAAATGTGCAATGTGTCCCCTTGTACAGTTAGATAGAGTGTTGGCCAAGGAATCGATCTTCCTATATAAAGGGCATCATAGTAAGTGATAGAAAATCATAGTAGGTAGTAGTAGTGTAGAAGGTAAACTCCATTGGTGATGGAGTACAATGTATTCCTTTAGCATATATTCATGGAGTGTTCATTTCCTCTGTAGATGCATTGTATTATTTAGATCATTTCTATTTATAGTATACTTCAGTCATATTGTAGAATTACTTTCCATCATTTTTTTTGCATCTAGATATTGCCATCTCCCATAACATACTTCATAAAAAGCTAACACTATTGAATTGAATCGTATAGAAATACATGGTTTTGTTAGATAGATAAATTTAAAAACATCTATGGAAAATATTTTATAAAGAAGTATGGGCTTCTTTTGCTTGTGTTTGCTATTGAATTGAATAATATATAAATGCATGGTTTTTTTAGAGAAAGGAATTAAAACATATTTGTGGGAAATAGTTTGTAAATAAGTATGGGCTTATTTTTCTTGTGGTTATGCAATGAATTATATAGAAATGCATTCATACTTGCAAATGAGTTGTTCTAATCCCCACCTTCCTATCAACTACCATGGATGCCAAAGAAAGAAGATATCAGTTCATGCTACGTTAATTATTTAATTATTCTTGTAATTCGATGAAGGATTTAGTCAAAAACAACTCTTGATGAAAGAGGGTTTATTGTAATAGAAGTAAAGATTATTCATTTGTAGATCTAGACCTCTAATTTCATAATGCCATTAATTATTCATTTTATGGTTTTATCCATGTGTAGACACCTAAAACATGTCATGTTGAGGAGACTACCTATATGGACTCCTTTAAGGCCATATGACCCACCTTGGGCAGCCCTAGGGCTCAACAGTGGTTTTCACCACTCAAAAAGGAAGGAATTTCCCTTTGCATCCAAGATTGTCCCACCAAGAGATGGCCTCTAGAGACCATCTCACCCCGAGATGATCAATAGTCATGGTCGTCTCACCCCAATATGGTCACATATGAAGCAAGTTTGAATCCTATGCCACAGTTAAAATGGTTACATGCTAGCTAAGAATACCAGTTAGTTATGACCAAGATTATAGAATGGGCAGTTACATTTCTTGAATCTAACCACTTCTTGGCTTCCCTTGCAAGATTGGAATTCCATTTTGGAAGTCTATATAATGGTGCTCAACCTTCACAAATTTATCAAGCAATATTTTTCATGCAATGAAGTGTTGTTGAACTAAAGAATCAAAGAGCTCATTCTCAAAGCAATGAAGTGCTATCAAAATTCAACCATGAAGCTTCCAAGCATGCCAATGGACCATATCAAAGGTTGAAGATCAAATTCATGCTTCTTGTACCATCCAACATCCTTGCTTCGGTGTTAGATTCTACCCCTAAGTCATTCCTCATGAGCGCACCAAGAACATCAACCAATCCATGAATCAAAACCTGATGTCACCTCACATCGACCACAAGAGAATCACTCGTAGCTTAGCGGTCATCTCTCTCAGAGATGACCCATAGGTATGACCATCTCTCTAAGATATGACCAACAGGCAAGACCATCCCGCACAGAGATGGCCTCCCGAGTAGAGATCTTTTCCCTATTTTCTTTCTTTTATTAGATTCTAGCAGCATTTTAATTACTATTTAGCATAGTTTGATTTCATTTTCATGCATGTATTTATCGTATTTCACTTTCTTTATCACTTTCTTTTCCATTATTATAGGCCTTATCTTGAAAGGCTCTTCATATGCTTTTGATGCTCTTTAGATCTTCTTGTGTGCAGATTACAGGTCTTTACAAGGAAGAAATGGCATAAAGATTCACACCTCATCATCCTACATCACGATAGTCCCAAGAACCTATCAATAATCAATTTGTGGGTGCAAGAAAGATCCTACGAGATACACCTAGATTACTTTTCTTATTGTAAATATTTGTATCAAATTGGTAGCAAATCCCTCAATGGGATCCCATTGTAACCCTTTTGAAGGATAGAATTGATATTAATAAAAAGGGCACCATTATTTCATATCTTGTTTTGTCATTATGGTTACATAGTTTGCTATCTAGTTTGTTCTTTATTTCATTGCATAGGTGTATGATATTTTTAGCATTTTTCAGTGGCGATCATGGTGGGACCTAGTCCACATTTCACAATTTCATTGCTAATTATTGTTATTTTTGGTGTTTTTGAATTGCAGGTACCACCATCCCTTGTAGAGATGGCCAACAGGTGCAACCATCCCCTATAGAGATTGTCAGTAGGTGCAACCATCCCTCCCAGAGATGACCTCAGAGTAGAAAGTAGAAATGCCAAAAGATAATATTTACATCAGACATAGGCTATCATTGTAAGCCATTCTGACTTTCTTTCTCTATTTTTAGTAAAGAAAAGTAGATTTTCTCATGCTTAAGTGAAAGAATTTTAGAAGGTTTTGAGTCTTTAAAATAATCTATCTGTGACCATCCCTGGGTCAGATGGCCTCTATCTGTGGCCATCCCTGTCCCAGATGGCCCCTATTTCTGACCATCTCTGTGTCAGATGACCTCTGTCTACAATCATCCCTTGTAGAGATGGCCTCTATTTGATTACTGTTGTGGTATGATTGCTTGTTGCCTATTTAAAGGCTACTCATGTAGGGTTCTGCATCTTATAGGTTTCTAAAAATTAAAATGTTCATTATTTAGAAATATGAATTTGAAACATTATTTTTATGCATTAGTGAAAGATCATGGAATGCTTCTTGCTTTTACTTTATTTTGCATAAAATAAAAGGAACCCCACACACCACGTTTCACTTTAACATCAACGAGTTGGACTTCATCACCAACCATTGATCGAGACTAGCGATAGTGGGCTTCATCTCCATCCATTGGCTCACACCCTAGAAACTTAGTGGCCAAAAGTGAGTGGCTTTTTGGACTTCATCACTGAAAAGGTCCCCTACTCTTGGGTGCACCCAGAGTGGGAAGGTTAGCAGAGCTCTTTTACCATGGGGCTCTTTAAAATACTTAGTGGATGCAATTGTTATTACTTGTCCATGCCTTAAATGCGAGGGTTAAGGGAAAGTGAGGCTTCATCGATACCAGGACATTAGACAATGCGACCCCTTTAAAGGGGTAATTTGTTCCCTTAAGGTTACCTTGAGCCAATATCCAATAGGAAACCACTTTTTTCATTTGAGTCACATCCCTCGATAGGGGGGTGTGCTTGAACTACCTTTTAGTAGTTTTCTATTTTTACCCTTAGTTTCATAGGAGATAGGGGTTTTTCAACATCAAAATACACTAAATAGTATAGGGATTCACAAAGAAAAATTAAAAGAGATAATCACATTGTATACTTTGTTTATTTCTTTACTATTTATGTAATCAAGATCATGGTAACCACATGCAACCAAGCTCATTCACGAGTTGATGCTACTAAAAATTTGCAAGGGGCACTGAACATCTCCGATTCAACCCCGAGGACATGGTCATTCCACCATGGCATCTTGGTATCCATCGTAACACTAACACCACTCCTAGGGAATCTAACCTTCAGGATATCCCTATCCAGGATGCACCTATGAGTCCTCAATATGATCAAGAAGATGAGCTTCTTGGTCGAAGATGATCTTGTGCTACTATTAGACATAACCCACCTAGTGAGGGGCCTAGTAGGGGAGTGTCATGGATTTGCATCCCGAACCTAATCTATCCATAAGTATGAGTAGGAGCAATACTATGCACCATCACCTAGCCTAGATGAGTGAGCCACTCCACTTGATCATCCATGGATGAGCTAAAAATTTTCTCAATTAGATAGGTACGACCCTCACCATCCTGATAGGATAGCCTCATCCACTCATCTCTATCTTGAATATGAAGAAGAGGAAGACCTAGGTCATCATGTTTTTCATCATGGAGAGTGTTCCATGCAAGCACATTGTGCCTCTACACCCTCCCAATATGTAGAGGCCACCTTCAAGCCTGAACACTAGGTTAATGTGACTTCCCTCGATCATGGGAAATGGGTAGCCAACCCTATTGGACCCATAGAACAAGCGAAGTCCCTTCATATTGATGCAAGGGCTCGCAAACCTCACATGACTGATCCACTACCTAGGCAAACCACAAACCAGCTATGGCTGGATAGGTTACAAAAGAATCAAGAACACCTAGAAAGAAGTCAAGTAGAGTATCAAAGGGTGCACCAACAAAGGTTGTATCAAGAACGATTGCAAAAAGTAACACATGAGGAGGTACTCACACCTAGTACCTATAGGCAACAAACCCCTCAAAGGTACATTGTACAACACCATGATGTGCCTCCTAGGCCAACTCAAAATTACCCTCCTCGTGTGCCCATCTAGCACCATAGGTCTCAACTACATCAACCACAAAATCATCGATCAAAATATGAGGCCTATGAAGATATAGAGTCAGAGTATCAGGACCAAGGATATCCTGAATCACTCCATGAGGATGTGGTGGATGATTATATTCAACCACATCGGTCCACCAAGAATTTTCCACCACCTCTCCCTCCTCAAATACCAATATAAGAAGATGAGATAATATCATCTCAAGCTTACAAGGTGCTCACAGAGTGCATAAAATCATTAGAGAAACAAGGAACAGGTTATCAAAATCCCATGTTGCATCAACTATGCAATCAACCACTCCATCCTTCGGTCCCATGTCCTCCATATCCTAAGCATTTTGAAATACCTAGATTGGATAAATTTAAAGGGGATGAGGATGCATAAGAACACGTGACTAGTTTCATGAACCTTTATTTCTAGCTTCAATATGATGATGCCTTGTTGCTTAGGACCTTCTTGATAACACTCTTTGGCCCTACCTTAGAGTGGTACAACCATTTACCAAGGCATAACATCTATAGCTTTGAGCAGCTTACAAATGCCTTCCTAGAATACTTTTCATTTGGCATTAAGAAGAAAGCCAACTTGAATGACTTGTCTAACCTTCAATAATTTGATGATGAGCTAGTCATAGACTATGGCAATAGGTGGATAAAGGTGATGTCAAAATTACCTTTCACCCTACCCATAATGAAACTAACTTGAATGTTCACTAGAAGTTGTTCAAAGTAGATCTTGCTCTTCTTACAATTACAACAATATCAGACATTTGAGGAGGCTTTGGCATAGGCCAAGGTCATAGAGGACATCAAAGTCCAAGAGGGGGACATAAAACTTTGAAAGAGGGAATGGAACAAGAACCCTAGAGGCAACAATACACAACAAAAACTAGCCATCAAGTTGTCTTAAGTGTTCCTAGACTTGAAAAATAAACAATGCCCCAACAACCCAATTATCAGGCTCAACCCCCTCCTACACAATACAACAACCAACTTCAATGAACTCAGGCATAGAATCAGCCATATCACCCACCTCACAACTATACGCCATTACCTGAATCTTTGATGACACTCTTTAATCGATTATGTGAGGTGAAGGCTATCACCTTGCCAAAGATTCACCCCCTAGATCCAAATCACCCAAAATCTAAGGGGTATAGAGAGGACCTGTACTATCTATATCATCAACAAAATGGTCATGATATCCAGGCATGCTATGCATTCAAGAACATAGTATAGGACATGCTCGATAAAAATCAATTACAAATTGATAATCCTCTTGCCCTCGATAACCAACAAATGGGTATCTTCAAAGATCCCTTGCCTACCCATGAGGTTAAGGAGGATCAAATAAGATAGGTAAATGAAGTCCATACAGCCCCACCCAATCAAGGGTTCATAGGGATGATCAATATTATGATAAGGAACCAAAGATATCCTGATCAAGTTGCACCACCTACAACTACCATTAACATTCCTTCTACATCATAACCCTTACCATCTCAAAATCCTATCCAAGGTCCACCACCTCAATTGATGGTAATGATCATAAGTAGGCTCACCCAAATTCTACATACAACATCGACCAAACTCTCCATCTATGAGTTAATACAACAATCGCCAAGACATAGAGAAGCTCTGATGGAGATTCTAAAATCTATTGAATTATAGCCCTAGGATCCCAATGCTTTCACCAATTTCATGGGGCACATTCAAAAATGTAAAGAACCTATTATAACTTTCTATGATCATGAGATCAAACCAATACCCATCGACATAGTCGATCCTCCATTGCACATCATTGCATGCATAAATAAGATTCCTTATAAGTGGGTGTTGATTGACACAAGTTCTTCCATAAACATCATCACCACAGCTACACTAAACCATCTCAGTCTTCCAACATCACATATTGTAGCATCCACTTTCACTCTTCAAGAATTTAATGATGCTCTATGCTCTACGGTTGGCACAATAGTCCTTCCTATCTAGGTTGGACTAAAGATGATTCTAGTATTGTGCCACATTTTGGAAGGTGTGATGCAATATAACATATTGCTTGGATGACCTTGGATTAGATACATGAAGTGTATCCCATCTATACTACACTAGTGCATCAAATATATCCATGAGGGATAAGTTCATGTAGTCCCTTCAGACTCCAAACCTTTCAAATATGTTAATTTGGTCAGTAATCCATGAGAATTTGTCTTGCCATCCATGCATCTAGACATTCAGCTTGATGACCCTATTAAACATCTAGAGCCCCCATCAAAACCATCACCCCCATCCATCGATCCATCCACATCATCACCTCCATCTCAACCCTCACCATTGGTCTCTTTTGACATCCCTTCTTCATCATCGGGTCCTTCGAGTGAGAAGAAGTTGAAGGTGCCAATGGAGGAAACCCCATCATTCATCCCTACCATCTCTATAGCAGAAATTCCAATTCCCATGGAGGAAGAAGAATCATTTTCTATGATGGATGAACCACATCACATCACACCTCCATCATCCTCATCATCCCCATTATCCCCATCGTAAGTCATGATCCACTTGGCTAACCCTAGTCTCACTGAGTACCTAGTATAGAATGTCACATTCACACCACTCATCGAGTCCATCTAGGATATGGGTAGACCTCATGTGTTATCATTACCCATTGGTACCATTGTACCCTTGGGGTTCCCCCAAATCAAATGAACTTCATCTATGGGGGTTTCAATGAATCTATGAATCAGTTTCCTATAATAGACCACGATGATGAACCTTTCTCAGGAAACATTGGGTATATGTCAAACCCAGAGTTCGCCTTGTAATACTTTTACCACTACCATTGGCATGGGAATGGCCTAGGCTAATATGAGTAGGGTCTTCGAACACCCTATCAACCACAATACCATCTTCCTATAGATAAATTTGGCTTAGGGTATTCCATACATATGCCATATGAACTCCTTGTAGACTCCCTCCAATGCCTAACCATAGGCTTTAGGGAGGAGATCGATGAGAACAATTACGTTACCCTAGGCTATTTTCATTTGTTAGGAGATCATATCCCCATTACAATAGTTTCTATCAAACCTTCTAACTCCCTTAGTGAGACATCAAAAGAGTACAAGGATGAGATAGAACTCGCATACCTCGGTCCTTGCCATAATTAGTAGCCTCCTAACTCCGTTAGTGAGGCATCAGAAGAATATGAGGATGAAATAGAACTAGCGTATCTAGGTCCTCATCACCTTTGGTGAATTAACAATGAAATAATAGAATTCACCCCCATAAACATAGATGAGCTCTATCATAGGGATTTTCCTCCATGATAACCCACCTGGAGAGACCTTATACCCCTAGAAGATCCAATCATCCTAGCTCCTCCTAGGCCGCATCCATTCATTTCACTACCACCTCAGCCACCTCTAACATATCTAGGACATCCCATATTTGATAGTCCTTCTCCACCTATGAATGGAAACTATATACTCTCCATCAATATGGTTTCCATTGATTTAATCACACCACTTCATAATCCCAATGACCCCTCAAAACCTTTGCACCTCAACCAAGAGGCCATCGATTTTGATCACGCCACATCACCACCATCACCTGAAGAGTTCTTCCCTTGTGAAGAAATGTTACAACCATTTCATTTCTCCCAAGGGCCATCTAAATATGTTTATCAAGTTGATATTGAACTAGATATGATCAATTCTCCAAACCTAGTTGATGACATCCACTTGATCCCTACACCTCATCAACTTGAGGAGGGATCTCACATGTCAATAGAGGAAACAATTGATGTAGACATTGGCAATGATCCTAAGGCTCCCAAAAATATAAAATTAGGATAAATTTTATCCCTTGAAGAGCAATCCATCTACACAACTCTCTTGATAGAAAATATAGAAGCTTTTTCTTGGTCATACAAAGACATGCTAGGTCTTGACCCAAAATTGGTCACGCACAACCTTACGCTTGATCCAAAAATAAAATCGATCAAGCAAAAGCTTCATAAAATGCATCCAACAATAGCCTTAATGGTGAAATATGAATTACAAAATTTGTTGGATGTTGGATTCATCCAACCTATTGACTATCCTGAATGGGTTTCCAACATGGTACCCATAGGAAAACCTTATGGGAGGATTCACATATGTACAGACTTTTGAGATCTTAACAAAGTGACTCCTAAGGATGAATTCCCTCTTCCAAAAATTGATGCTTTAGTTGACACCACTGTAGGTCATGAGATGTTGTCCCTCATGGATGGTTTTTTAGGCTATAATCAAATCTGGGTCAAACCTGAAGATCAACCAAAGACAACCTTTACCACCCCTTGGGGGACTTTCTGCTACAAAGTAATACCATTTGGCCTTAAAAATGTTGGTGCAACATATCAATGGGCCATGACATATATATTTTATGACTACATGCATAAAATCCTAGAGGATTATATAGATGATTTGCTAGCCAAATCTCTATTGCATCATGAGCACGTTGATGTTCTACGAAAGGTCTTCGATCACCTAATTGAGCATAATGTTAGACTTAATCCCAAAAAGTGTGTCTTTGGAGTCACATCTAGAAAATTTTGGGTTTTATAGTCTCCAAGTGAGGGATCGAAGTTGATCCCACCAAGGTCAAAGCAATACTTGAAATGCTCCCCCTACCAACCTTAAGCAGCTTCACAACTTACAAGGGAAGGTAGCATCTATCCGATGCTTCATAGCATAAATTTTGGATAAATGTCGACCCATGAATCAACTGCTACAAAAGGGGGTCCCATTCCATTGGGATGATGAGTGCCAAAAGGCCTTTGATGAGATAAAACAATACCTAGCATCACCACTAGTTTTAGCTCCACCCGACCAGGTGTGCCATTCTTGCTATACATTTCAACCATCGATTTTGCCTTAGGGACCATGTTGGCCCAAAAGAATGAGGTAAATAAGGAATATGCTATATATTACATCAGTCACACCTTGGTGAGCTATGAGCTCAAGTATGCATACGTTGAGAAGCTTTGCTTAGCAGTGGTATTCACCACCAAGAAGCTTCGATATTACATGTTGAATCATACGATGTATGTCATTTCCAAAGAGAATCCTTTGTGGTACATGATGAGTCACACGTACCATAATAGTCAAACCACAAAATGGATTATGTTACTGACTAAATTTGACCTTGAATTTATAAGTCAAAAATCCATTAAAGGTTAGGTCATTGTTGATCAGCTAGTAGAGGCTCCTCTCTAGGATGATAAGCCTCTCACTATCGAGTTGCCTGATGATGTAGTCTTTGCATTATCAAACTCGCTAGAACCTAAAGAACCTAAAAATAAATTTGACATGTTGTTCTTTGATGGTTCTAAGTGTGAGCAAGGGGGTCAAATGAGAGTCATATTTTTCATACCACAAGGGATCTCCTATACCCCTTTCATTTAAACTCGACTTCCCATGCACCAAAAATAATGTTGAATACGAGGCTCTCCTTTTGGGTCTTCAAATAACTATCACCATGAAAATAAAAAATCTCAATATCTTTGGTGACTCCTTGCTCATAGTCAACCAAGTCAAGGAAATCTATCAATGCTGATGTCCGATCTTGAAATCATACAAATATCTTATGGATAAGCTACTGGATAAATTGGAATGGTATAGCATCGAGGTAGTCCCTCATTCATCTAATCATTTTATGGATACAATGGCCTCTTTGGGGTATTTAATTCCGTAGAACCCTTTCGATGATATCACAACCATCCATGTCAAAATGCTTTTACAATCAATGATTTCATGTGAAGCTTCAAATGATGAAGAAGTTATCCACATGATCCAGATTGAATCGAACCAAGATCGATTCTCTTAGGTACACGACTTTCTAAAACAAGCATCCTAGGGTCCTTGGTCCTACAGGGTCCTTCTGATAATGGCACGACCATTCATCTTAAGGTTATCTTCCAATCTACATTCATGTGTGATGAGTCACAATGGGAACAAGTAGTTCATTCAATCGAGACCCAAGCATATCAAGATTGGCTCACTCAACTAAAAGATTTCCTGAAACTTGGTAGTATCCCTTCGGGATTGTTGCATGCTGCAAAATGAACATTCAAACAAAAAGTGACCAAATATGTCTTGTTAGGAGATATCCTTTATCATCGGAGCTATGATGGTCTTCTCCTTCATTGTCTAGAGCCCCAAGAATCTGCTTGGGCAATTTTGCAAGCTCATGATGGTACTTGTGGTGGCCATTTTAGTGGCATGGCCATCGCTAAGCACATCCTTTGAATGGGTTATTATTGGCCTACTATGGAGAAAGACTATTGTGCTTATGTTAGGAAGTGCGTGAAATGCTAACATCATGCTAATATTTCATACTTACCTTCTCAGGCCTTACAACCGATTCAATTGGTATGGCCTTTTTTGTAGTGGGGCTTTGATTTAATTGGGAAAATCTTACCCCATATTTGGGCCATCACACATTTATCTTAATGGCCACATAGTACTTCACCAAGTGGGTGGAAGCTATCCCTCTTACCACTATGACTAGATCTCGCATTGTGGAGTTCATACTCCATAATATCATATGTCATTTTGGTATTCCATCCAAGATCATTTTGGATAATGGGAAACCATTCAAAAACAAATATGTGCATGCTTTAACTTCCAAGTACAACATTCAGCATAAATTTTCCATGCCCTATTATCCATAAGCCAATGGGCAAGCAGAGGCATCAAACAAGACCATAGTTGCCATCCTTAAGAAAACCATCAAAGAAAATCATAAATATTGGCATCTTCAACTACCTCTAGCATTATGGGCTTATCGCACTAGCATTCGGACACCCACTAGGGAAACCCCATTTTTGCTAGTCTATGGTATTGAGGCCATTATACCCTTAGAATTAGAAATTCCTTCATTGCACATATCATTGCAAGAGTTCATCGATGATGATACTGCATGACAAGCTCACCTTGATCAATTGACCCTTCTTGATGAACATCACGTTAATGCTCTCGAGCACCTCCACATTTATCAAGATCACCTTAAGCGAGCTTACAATATGAAAGTCCACCTAAGGGATTTCAAATTTGGAGATCTTGTGCTCAAATAAAATCAATAAAACTCCAACTTACCACCACATTTGCATGACAAATTCACGATAAACTGGTTAGGCCCTTTTATCATCACACAGAAGATAGGGCTAGGGACTTACCATCTTGCTTCTCTTGAGGGTGTTGAGGAACCTGAACCTCTTAACATTCTCCATCTATGGGAATTTCATGCATAACACATAATGCATAAAAAAAAATCAAAATCATCAAAAATTACAAAAAAAAAAATTAAAAAACATAAAAACACAAAATAATACAAAACATCAAAAATACAAAAAAAAAATTTTGCATTACATCATCATGCATTTCATTGCATTCATTGATTAATTGCATTAGGTATATTCATCCATTGCACTTGCACTAGGACAAGTTGTGTTTGCATTCTTACGAATGACACCATGTTTGTATGCCAATCATGAGTCTTAAATCAACCTTATCCATCATCATCATTTGTAGTTTTCCTTATGAGATTTTGCTTATTAAGGGGTCCTCGTAAGATAGGTTAGATACCGGATGAATATCAACAATGATATTTAGATGGCCACTAACTATTTTATGCACACCTTTTAGTTTGCAAAAGATCATAGGAAAACCCCCACATACCACATATCACTACCATCCATATTCCCCTTTGTGAGTAACTATGTTTTTCAACACAACCAATAAGTTGCTATAGGGTGTTCACTAGGATTTTTGGTCATTCAGCCATCCCTAGTTTTCTTTTCAGATTTTGTAGAAATCTATCTTGGCTTTTAGAAGGTAAGGTCTTGCTTTGATAGTACCTTGCATATGTCAAAATCCCAACATAATTTCACACATTTAACACCTGAGTTTGAACAAGGAAGGATGACACTACAACATAATCCTTACCCCCTTAAGCGAAAGGTTTCCTTTGTTCATCCTATTATGCACATGGTCTAGGATGATGAGAATTGACAAAAGGACAAGCTCCCCCTACCCAAGCAATCCCCTTGCTCTTCCACAAAATGAGCAAGTTCCCAAAAAAACAAATAGTGGTTTTCACCACTAATAAAATCCCTTGCTCCTAACAAGAGTGGTTTTCACCACTAAGCAAAAAAAAAATATGAGCAAGTATCCCAAGAAATCAAAAGAAAAGAAGGGGGTAATGAGATTGAATCCCTAGAATCCTCAGTTATTCAAAATCCATGGGGTAATCTCCATTACAACAATGGGTTGAATGAAACCCACCTGGCAATGGAGTAGCCTTACGCATGGTGATATGTCTATCACATTAGCGACCTTATTTTGTACAGACCAATGTTGTCTTGTGGATGAGCTAGCTTTTGGTGGCTTGTATTTCCTAGTAGTCTAGTCCAACTACATCCAAACTCAGGATAAGATGACCATAGGGTGATCCTCATTACAACAATGGGTTGCATGAAACCCACCTGGAAATGAGGTACATCTATGTGGATAGACAATACATGGCCCAAATTTCTTGGGTCAATACTCTGTCTAATTTAGCATCAACCATTTTCATATCTTCTAGATCCATGTTCTTTGCTTCTGGTACCTCCACTAGGAATGGGTTGTGCCATATGGAGTAAAATCCCATCCATTTTTCTTCCATAGAGTTTACAAAGTTAATCATGGTTTCATCTGTTTGAATCAACTCTACGGAGTGTTTGTTGAATGGTTCCCTTCTCAAAATTACATTCTCCTTATCTGATATTAGAATTGTAGCATAGGACCAATCCAATTGAATTGATCCTCCCAGTTGTTCTACCCAATGCCTAATGAGTAATAATGAGAAAAATGGGTCAACGTCAACTACTGCAACATCCATAAAAATTCCCTTTTTGGGGTGTTGATCTAGGAAAATTAATAATCCAGTTATCACCCCTACACAAGGAATTTGACTACTATCCATTAAATAAATAGGTGCAAAATCTCTAGTATAGATTAATCCCATTTGGTCAGCTATCAACTTAGGCATGATATTATGTAAAGCTCCACTATCTAACATATAGTTATGAATCACATATCTCTCCCCTTTATCTGACTTATACCTTAATGACACATAGAAGGGTTTGATTGAAGATGGTGATCTTGTATCATGTTGATTCTGTATAGCAGCATGGCAAGTTGGATCTTCTTTTGGTTCAACCAGTTCAAATGCTCTACATACTTGTTCTCTGTACTATTGAACTTTCATAAGTTCTCCAAATGTGATATTAACATTTTGCTTACTGAGTTCTAATCCAGCATCAAATTCTATCTTATTTATATCTAGTGGTTTATTACTTTATTCTTTGGGATTATCTTCCTCTAATTCTATCACTTCAAAAATAATATTTTTAAGGTTCATATCAGTTTTTTATTTACTGATATTTTTATTGGTGAAAGTTTGTTTTCGTGTTTCACTTGTAGAGGCTTTATCTGTCCTTCCAAGGACTATTCTATTCCTTAAATTTATAACATAGGTTACCTCTAATTATTCAACCTCTTGAGTAGTGAGGATTAATTTCCCTTGCTTCATCCTATCATATCTTGACTCATGTGATTTATGAAAGATTTTAGTTCCGTCAATTACTAAAATTTGAGGATGATGATTTGAAGCATATTTGTCAATATATTATTCAAACAACCTTTCTCTAGATTCATCTTCAACATACCAACAATCATTGATTCTTATATCCTCTTCTGATTTTGCATGCATGTCTACATTACGCTGATCACTTAGGTGAATTCTACATGCATTAGGGTTATGGGGTGCATCACAAGTAGAGAAAAAATAGATAAACCCCTCTGCCACATTAGCATATGGTATAGGGTTAGGAACACTATTATAATATCTATCAGAGTCTCGGTTCTTCTAGTTATTGTTCCCATTATTCCTACTCCTATTTATTTCTTCAGAACCATTGTTGTTGCATAACTTATTATTATTAAACATGAACCATTCACCAATATGCAAAAATATCAAATCATTCATCCACAATACATTATTCACAATAAAAATCCACAAATGAGAGAGAGATAGATAATACCCTTAAGGTAGGGCAACACCAATAATAATCCTTAAGGAAGGAATAACTCCACAAGATCTCCCAAGATGAGAGGCCACTTTGTGGGCACGACGATTACATAAGATTCTTCTTCAATGATATGAATATCCTTACAATGAAAAATATCTCTTCTTTATATATCCATATTCTTATTCTACTTTGGAGAGCCTACTACTAATATTATATTATATTAAAATATAATATAATATTATAATACAATCAACCTTGGGTTATGTGTGGCCCATGCCAACCCTTATACAATATAATAATATATCCCCAAATATCTATTCCTAGGTACCCTACCATGCCACCCTCCTTACAAATGTTTCATCCTCGAAACATATGAAGAAACCTGATAGTATGATTTGCTAAGCAATGTTAGAAATTGGTACCAATCTCACTCATCCATCCATCCAAGTGAAACCCGATGATGGTGGTACACCATTTTGTTACTTGAGTATCCAAATCTGCTTCGTTGGTTCCACGCTTCTGCTGCTGTATTTTGATAACTTGAATGATGGGTCCACTTGTTCCTTGATGCTGATGAACCATGCTGAAAACCATGATCACTATGCTTTCTTTGCCAAACACTACCATAGTTGGTGCCCTGCTGATTACATGTAGAACCATAATATTTTTTCCTTGAACCATGCCTCCAATATTGTTTTCGCTCATGGTGGTGTGGATGGCGATATGGTGCAACCTTTACTTGATGTTCTACCTTCTTTGACTTTTCAACCTTTGGCTTCATTGTTTTAAATTCTTCTACACCTTGTTCTTTCATGTTATCTTTGTTTGGTGTGTCCTTGTGCTCTTCTATCAAATATTCCTTGGACTCTGTTGCTACTATCACCTTCTTGGATTCTATTTCATGTTCTTCAATTTGTTCTTCTACAACCACTTCTTGTTTTTCCTTGTATCCTTGCTCCTCAAGCTGAGAAATATCATGCAATGTTATTTCCACTGAATTAGTTACTGCTACTTCTTTCATGGAATCTATTGCTGCTATCACCTTCTTGGATTCTGTTTCATGTTCTGCAATTTGTTCTTCTACAATCACTTCTTGATTTTCCTTGTATCCTTGCTCCTTAAGCTGAGAAATATCCTACAATGTTATCTTCTTTTTCCTGTACCATAACTTCATAAACTTCTTTTCCACATTAATGTTAATAGTACCCAAAGAGTCTAACCAAGGATAACCAAGAATAATATCCTCCTCATCCGTCTCAATAGCATAGAAATCTTAATGTAAAACATATTTATCCATGGTGATCTTCAAATATTCAAAAATCTGAACATTCTCACCCTCTAGCTGTATGTCCTTAATTTTTGTTGCTTGAACTTGCAACTTCTTAGCCAAAGCAATATTAATAAAATTAAATCTGCTACCAGGGTCAATGGAAATAATAACCTGTTCCTTTTGAATGCTTCCATGAACCTGCAAAATAGACTTTTTAGATTCAAAAAATTTCCTTTGTCCATTTTCTAATTTATCTTCTACCAAAGGTATGGTTTCCTTTGTCTACATATTGACATCTTGTTTATCTTCCCTGACCTTTTCCTCTTTCTTCTTGAGTAATTTGATTTCTTTTTCATAGTCTTCATTTTGTTTCTTGAAAACTTCCCATTCTCCTTTTATTGTATTTCGCTCATTTTGAGTTTCCTGTAGTTTCTTTTCAAGGCCTTCGATGAAATTTATTATGCGATCTACATAATATGGGTCCCATTTAATCAAGAATGCATGCTCTATTTCATCCCAAGTGTATTCATTATTCCTTTCTTCACAAAACTTATTCAACCAAAACAAAGCTTTCCCTTGAAGACATATACCAAGCATGGATTTCCCCCATGAGGCATTACAATATCGAGATCTAAAATTTTTCCACCATTCTCGAGCATCAATATCATCTTCTCCAGAAAAACGTTGGGGTACCATTGTTCATGCCCTAATGCAACTAGGGTTTTTTGATAATAAATATCATGCCCTAATGCAAACTAGGGTTTTATGGAAAAAAAATATCTTCCCACCAAGTTGAAGCTAAAAATCCCAAAGACAACTACATCTGTAATTTTTCTTCCAAAGAAAATAAAGTGCAACTGATTTGCTTACCCGAACTAAACAAATTATCTTTTGAAAAATTCGCGACTTGAAAATTCATCACTTTTGTTGTTCCATATGGCTGACTTCAAAAGGTCGTATCTCCCTCAATACTGCTCGGATTCCTTCATATGACCACTCATTTTAAAGCTCTTCAAATTTTGCACAATCTAATCCAAGAATTGCCTCAATCGGATTAGCTGTCGCAAAGATATGGCTTCTGAAAGATGAGACATTTTTCCAAAAAAATCTGCGAAATTCGTCACTATCTTGCTTCGGATGACTAAATTCAAAAGGTCGTATCTCCCTCAATACTACTCGGATTCCTTCATATGACCACTCATTTTAAATCTCTTCAAATTATGCACAATCTGATGCAAGAATCGCTTGAATCATATAGACTTGCGCAGAGATATGGCTCCTAAAAGATGAGATGTTTTTCCAAAAAAAATTGCCCTAATTCTAGGGTTTCACACAAAATCCCCACTTTGCCAAAATCGTTGCTCTGATATCAATTGTTGCATAACTTATTATTATTAAACATGAACCATTCACCAATATGCAAAAATATCAAATCATTCATCCACAATACATTATCCATAATAACAATCCACAAATGAGAGAGAGATAGATAATACCCTTAAGGTAGGGCAACACCAATAATAATCCTTAAGGAAGGAATAACTCCACAAGATCTCCCAAGATGAGAGGCCACTTCGTGGGAACGACGATTACATAAGATTCTTCTTCAATGATATGAATATCCTTACAATGACAAATATCTCTTCTTTATATATCCATATTCTTATTCTACTTTGGAGAGCCTACTACTAATATTATATTATATTAAAATATAATATAATATTATAATACAATCAACCTTGGGTTATGTGTGGCCCATGCCAACTCTTATACAATATAATAATATATCCCCAAATATCTATTCCTAGGTACCCTACCAATTGTTGTTTCCCCAATTCCTATTGAAATTTTTCTTGAAGGGAGGATGATTGTCAACATGAGGTCACTCTATCTGTGAAGATTCACCATTATTTCTATTTCTTTCAATTATTGCTAACCTGTTGTTCATATTATTGAAAATCTCAGTCATTTGATTGGTCAATTTCTCCACTGGGTCAATTTCGGTTCTTATTTGTATATCAAATGCCACTCTTTTGGGTTTTCTCTCAGGTAGGTTGACTTCTAGAGAATAGGGCTTCATCTTACCACTGTCAAGCATATTTATTTCTATATCCATTGCTTTTTCATACAACCATCAATGGTAGTGGCTTGTTCTTGCCTTAACTCATAGTTAAACTCTTCTTGGAAAGCATGCTTATTAAAAAAAATAGACTGAATATCACTAGGTCTGAGGTTGGCAGGGATTTTGTTCCTAGTATTTGAAAATCTTATGTTGAAATCACTAACAACCTCATTTTATTTTTTCTTCATTGTGGCTAGCTTAGTTAACAATGATTGTTCATTTTTCCTTTAACCATATTTATTTATAAATACAGCTTCCATTATGGTGAAGTCTAGGATATCATTGTTAGGAAGGGAATTAAACCACTCTCTAGCATGTTTTTCTAAAGTCTGTAAAAAAAATCTTAAGACTATGTCTTCATGTTCAACCTTTAAACTATCCATTGCATACAAGAAACTTTTGATATGATCCTCTCTAGTTACTATAATGTTTCCTAAAAATTTAGGGAGGTATTTGTGAGCTTTACTAGGTAAGGTATTTAAATTTGCTGGTAATGCAAAAGGCCTATATCTGTTAGTCCTCCATAAATGAACATTAACTTGGGCCATTGCTACTGTAGGATTCACATTCACAGCAACAATGCTTTTAGGAATGTGAGGTTGAGTAATCTGGATATGATCTAATGGGTTATTTACCTCAGTTTTACTATTACGAGAATAATCACATATATCTTCTATAACTGATTTTAAACGTTCATCTACAGTAATATTAATAGTAATAGTATTTTAATTTTTCTTTATGTACTTTTTACTTCTAGAATTTTATCTACTATTATAAGCAGTATTCTTGAAAAATGGAGTTTTTTGAGTATGTATAAATACCTCTAGATTATCAAGTTCTAGGAATAGCTCCTTACCGCTTCTCCTTGTGTTCGCCAGCACATTTTGTCCTCTCATTTTTTTTTTTTGGGTTGGTCTAGCAGAGTCGCAAGCACCGGGGTGCAGAAAGAACAACGTATTATTTATCAAGAATGCTTGATATTATCACTCATTCTCATGATATTCGGTTCTTGGGATAATTCAAGAAAATCAAGAAAAGTAATTTTCAAGAAGATCAAGAAAAAGAAATTTCAAGAAGATCAAGAAACGTAAAGAAAATCAATTTAAAAAAAATACGGGTAAAATAAAGGACGTAGAAAAATTAAAACAAATGTTCTTTATTCTAACTGGCCACCCCTTGATTAAAAATAATGTCATAAAATCTAGGCTTAGAATGTAAAAATTCTCCCTAGAAATGGTGCCAAAAAACCGTTGGAACCAATTCTTGCATCCATAGAATTTCAATTGTGACGCTACAAGAATCCATTTGAAACCAACGAGCTATTACAGACTCTGGTTGACCTGCCTCATTATTCTGCTAAACACAAATATTGCTAAAAAAAAACTACCAGAACAGGTAAGGAAACCCCAACGATAATTCTATTACTAAAACTCGAATTACACACTCCAGATTTATATTATACTATATGTATTAAAATAACCAAGAATGAAAACAACCATTTGTTATGCCTTATGTAGACCGGTGCCTAGATTCATTGGGCTCTTATAGCAATTTAACAAAAATTCTATCATGAAACAGAAATAAGGGGAGGAGAAAAATTGGCGTTCTTAATATTATTCGAATATCACAATAAAACCAAGAATTAAACAACAATAGAAACATATATAATGCATTCAAATAATGTAACCCATTACACAGTGACACACAGAGCTAAGATAAAAGATATAATAGAAAAGAGACTTAGAATTATATTGATTTCATAAAGTTTACATGCAGAGTGGGCAAAATGCCTTTTAACTCTATTTTTTTCTCAAAGAAAATATATCAATACAATGAAAAAATTTTATTCAAATAATGTAATGGGTCTCTCCTACTCTCCTTGTTCCAATATGGTAACAACAGAGTCTCTAAATCTCAGGCTCAAAAAGGTAGGAAATGATCTTATATTCTTGAACACTTTCCTATCACAATCCTATAAAGCAAAGGGAAGAATAAGAAATGAGAAAGAAAAATACATAGAAGGGGATACAACACAACTAATAGGGCACTCAAGTATACCTCTTAGCAAAAATGCTATTCTCTAATTGCTTGATGCAAAACTTGACCGCAACTGCTTCCTCTTATAGCTATTGGTTATTGATTATGTTATTTTTGGTTCATCTCTGACCTTACACTTGTCAAAATATGATTGATCTTTGTATCGCTCCAAATTTTTTGCATCCTTACCTTTAGGATATAGGATCCGCACCTAGAAGGGGGATGCGAGAAGGATGGGACAATACCTTGGACTGAGAGGCCCTTTGAAGGTCGCACCTCTCGGGGGAGGGGTATAAGGGTGAATTTTCGACGGATGGTGGGTTCACTAGAAAAATTTTGAGTGGCAGTTTCCACACCTAGGTTGAGAGTAGGTTTGATGTGTTCATTTTATACTTTAATCATTCAATTCCTAGGTTTGGCCAAGATGAATCTAAGTTATTCTATATGCCAATTCTGATTTATATGAATATAAAAAACATGAATAAGTGCTAAATACAAAGAGTATGCTAAATAAGACAAATATACCTGATTCTAGATGTCTGATGAATATTCTGAGGTTTGTAGAAGTCCAAATTGTCTCAAATCATACGTAATAATTTGACATTGTACAAAATCATATCATATCTTAGTCAGTCATCTGATATTAGAAGAGATCATCATCGATCTGATGAATTCATCAGAAACCTACAGTCACAGAAACAGATACCAAAAACCAAAAATGCAATTGCAAGAGCAAAAGGAAATGATAGAAATGATAGTAAATTTACCTAAATGATAGATCCAGATAGAAATTAAAAGAAATGCATTAGTTTAATAATTTGTTTTGAATTTATCATGCATTTATGCTAAATGAGGTGAATTCCAGGATGTAGGAATAGAATAAACCAAGTTAATGCAGAAAGAAATGAAGAGAGAAGATAAAGAAATACAAAATCCAGGTTCTGATTACCCCCAATCTGGATTATAGTCAAGATCACCTCTGATCGTACGAAATCATTGCCGATCTGTGACAAGATCCGAGCTTGCTTCGACTAAAAAATAGTAAAATCCCTGCAAGAAAACTTGAAATACGTAATGCAAACGAAGGTGTGAAAGTGTTCTAATGCACAAAAATTTAAAGTTGCAAAGAAACCAATCAGCTAGGGGGTTCAGGGGGTTAAAATGAGAAAATCCTAGTTTATATAGGATTAGGGAGAGGTTAAGATGTTGGAGATCATCCCAATTTGGGAGATCTCCAACGGGGGAGACTCTAACTACGTAGACACTCTTTCTGCCTAAGTTAGAGAAGCTGTTGAAATAGAAGCTAATTATGAAAATTTAGTTTTGGGAAAAAATTGTCTGGACATTCTATTCCAGATGAATTCATCACATCTAGGACGATTTAGTCTGATCATCGACGATATCGTCCAATGGTAAAAAAAATCCTAAAAATGGCACGGAAAACAAGGAAAGCGGGTAACGGGCGGTTTGGGTTAAAATTCAAATTTTTATCTTTTTATTAAGGTTTAACTACGCCAATTTTAGGGTGCTACATTTTACCCCCTCTTTAGCGAATTTTTTGAAGAAAATGTGTTAAAGACAAGTTTTTCCTATTTTTACGAAAAAGCAAAAAATTTACTTCATTTTTTAGATGATGATTCTAGGTCGAATCGTACGACTGTTGACTATGGTGCCCCCTCCGTGTTTTTACCCAAATCGAATGTTTGAGGTAAAAGCGCGAAAAAGCAAAAAAAAAAAAAATGTTTGTTGATTTTAAATAAAATTAAGAAAATAAGGTAAAACCCTAATTCATTTTTACTGTTCATTTTTACTAGTTTAGAGCTCTGCAGACAAAAATGGTTGAGACAACACACCGATCAACAGATGTCCGATGCAGGCTACGGGTAAGGATCTAATCCTAGTGAATTATGTTTTAATTTGTTTTGTGCAATTTTTGATTGAAATTTTGACTGTTTTGGGGCATCACGGCCGTTTTTAGGCTGTCGACGACGTTGGGACGAAATCATCCCTATTTCATCGAAATTGTCCCTAGATCATCGATTTCATCTAGGGCAAAATCGATGAACTAGGGGCGATCCCGTCCAACAAGGGGCGATCCCCAAGTTACGAAATCTGAGATGATTTCATCCTACAAAGGACGATTTTGCCCAATTTAGGACGATATCATCCAATGGTGGACGATATCATCCAATGGTGAATGATATCATCATTGTTATGAAATTAATCTTGTTTGAATTGCATTTAAGTGATTTTAATTATTGGTTTATTAATGAATTTTATTGTTTTATTGTTTTGTTTTGCATAAGGGATTACTAAAGAGTCAAGAGTGGAAATACGATGGGCTAAGAGATGAAATAGCTGTGTTCGACCATGCAGAGCATGATCGACTAGCACATGTCAGTTTGTAGCATGTTGTAGAGATGCCACAAGTACCGATGAACATGGGGCTACTAACAGCCCTAGTAGAGAGGTGGTATCCGGGGTCGTCCTATTTCTGGTTACTAACAAGGGAGATGGCTCCCACACTTGAGGACATATGGAGGATCTTGAGGATCCTCATATAGGGATGGCTAATGACTCCTACGGCCAATCAGGGCCAGGCCATGATGAGGCTGAGCGGAGACCCGAGATTCACCCTGGAGAAGGGTAGAGTGAACATCGAGTCACTGAGGCAGATGCCTGGGGAATCTAGGTTGACTCAGGTGTTTGCCGGGATAGTGGGTGGCTTACTGCTATGCCACCAGAGTAGGTGCAGATTACCCTGTCTCCTTTCAAATGTGGTCTGTGATATGAGAGACCATGGATATAGATGTGCATGGGGCAGCTTTGTACTATGTCGCTTGTATAGGATCCTGCACAGGGTCGTATATAAGGGAGGTCGATGTCTGGTTGTGACATAACTACTGTAGGTTTGGTGCTGGAAGCACATCACGATGCAAATGCTAGTAGGGATCCCAATAACAAGGATTGATCGAGAGAGGCCCTAGGTTTTCTACTGGTGGTTATAGATGGGGTCACAATGGCGGATAGATCTGTCGATGTCACGGAGGTTTCTGGAAGACCTCATCCCGGACCAGATCACCTGGAGGCCATGGAGAGAGAATCCAGGGTGGGCAGAGGATGGGCAAGAGCTGGCTTGCATCAGGTGAGTATGCTAGCTAAGGATGGAGTGGGTAGAGGTAGAGCTCCATCGCTACGATCGAGTTTTGTGGTAGTTTGGTCTTCAGTAGGGGATCCCTTCTCTCAGGGATTATGAGTACTCCTGGACTATCTGGTATAGTACCACACTGAGCGAGGCTCCAGACATGTAATGGTTCTAGATTCAAGATGTAGATGATGCCCCCATCTAGCCAGTGGATGGTGATGACACAGGGGTTACCGATAGATACGATGCCTAGTACGCAGGTATCCGCACTCCTCAGATGATGAGGGCACAGGGTCCGATGCACGTTGTGGTACAACAGATGGGGAGGTGGTGTCAGGCTACTATTGAGGCAACGTGGGGTCGTAGTGGGAGAGAGCAGTGTCAGTCTCTGTAAGAGAGACACCAAAGGATGGCACAGGCTCCACAAAGGCCACAACAGACAGGGAGGAGGAAGGAGAGATTCCCTTATCACCAAGGGGAGAGGCTACCATCGCCCAATAAGGGCAAGGGTTTCGAGGTGGGGGAGAGCAATGAGACTATGGCTCTTTGGGCTGAGAATGCCCACCTCTAAGATCAAGCGCAGACTCTATAGGATGAGGCTACACGGCTCAGGGCTCGAAGCGGAGGGGCGAGCACTCGATATTTGGTGCGGTCTATTACTCAGACCATGTTCTACTAGGGGTTGTACTATCACATGGTGCCAGAGGGGCAGAGGATACCATTGCTAGCCCCCATTATGGAGCCAGTCATGATGGGATTGTCTAGGACATCCTCACAATCAATGACGAGGACCCAAGACATAGCTCGGACCTCTATGGGACCACATCCTCCACCTTAGGGTGGGGGAGGAGATGAAGCTGAGAGCTTGATGGTTTCTCGAGGCTAGCTGTTGCATATTACAGATTGTATTATTATTAATTTTTGAGAGGATTGAGTATGCTAGGGTATTGATTGTGGCATACCAATCCAGATGATGTACATAATTGATTGATATATATAGATTGTCTTTTTGATGATATGACTTGTGTATATGTTATATGATGCTTTAATTTTGAATTTTATGATTGATTATTCATGTAATTATGTCATTGGAAATAAATTATAATAATATGTCATGCCATAAAATTGTAAATGAAATAATATGATGTGAATAAATTGGTTTTTTTGTGGTGTGATTTGTTGAAAATAAAAGGGACTTCTAACAATAATTTCATAGGACATTGTCGTTGTTATAGACCATTTCATGGAGTCACCACTCACTAGGTCGTCAAGCTAGTCCCAGTATAGAAATATTGCTGAAAGTAAAAGGGTGCTTAAGAGACTGTCTTAAGACTTTGTATTGTGATGATGAAAAATGATGATGGTGATGATTTGTTTTCAGATTTTCATAAAAAATATTATGCATGACATATTAAAGAAATATGATTTTTTTTGCTAGGCATAAATTCCTAAGTGTGAATTTTTTTGAATAAGTCCCTAGGAACTATACCATCATTGCAAAATTGAATGTTTGACATAATGACATGAAATAGAAAAAAATTGCATTATTTTTAAAGCACAATTGGGTAACATAATGATGTAAGCCATATGTTTTTATGAATTAAAATGAATGGGAAATAAAATGAGAACAATGGTTTGCTCTAGGCATAGAATTATAGGTATAGACTTATACCATCATCGCGAAATCCAAAAAAAGAATTTGATATTTTAGTTTTATTGATGATTTATTTTTTGGTTTTGAGATAAACAACAAAAAATAATAATATATAAACATGACTTTATTTTGCAAGGTTTTTGAAGATGTGAATTTTTTTTTTTTTTGTTGGAAAGACATATTTAATTGTTTTTATGCTAAGCAAATGTTCTTTAAATAAGAAGATGAAATTATTCGAAAAGAATTGCAGAGATATTTTAAATTATCTTAAAGACAAAAATATAGATTTATAAGG
Source organism: Wollemia nobilis (assembly GCA_028583015.1). Taxonomy (NCBI): domain Eukaryota; kingdom Viridiplantae; phylum Streptophyta; class Pinopsida; order Araucariales; family Araucariaceae; genus Wollemia; species Wollemia nobilis. The sequence goes on along the minus strand of JAQPPZ010016829.1, from coordinate 3,249,916 downwards.
AACCCTCATGTGCAAATGTGAGTTCATTACCGATCTTGATTTATCATAATGATACAAAATCTCTCAAATACAAATGTGTGTGCAATTGTATTGTTCATTCACCAATTTTGAGCAAGAGAATTTGATACAAGTAATTTGACTTAACCAAATAAGGGTTCATTGACCATGATTTATATGCATGTAACCATACCAGACTAATATGTAAGTTGGGTCATCAAGAGCTAGCTAATCCATAGGCCGTCATAGGTTTGTAAAAAAAAAGGTCGCTAATGTGACATACATCTCACCACGCTAGGGATTACCCAAGGCCAAGCGGGGTGGGCACAAACCACCTGTTATGGGGCTTACCTCACAGTTTTTGAATAATTGAGAATTCTAGGGATTCAAGATCATTCACCCTTCTTTTCTTTTCAAAGGGTAGGGAAAAGGATTTTATTGCTTTTTGCTTTTCTTTTCTGGTTTGCTTCTTTTCTCTTTTATTTTTATTTTTTGTTTGTTTGTATTTTTGCTTGGAACTGAGACAATGCTGAAATATTACTGTGATGGTACAAAATAATATTTTCTTTTTCTCATTTGCTTTGAATTTTTCTTTTGCTTCCTAAACTAGGGATACTTTCTCGGATTGGCTGTAGAGTAAGGGATTTTTATTCTGGGTAGGGGTGAGCTTGTCCTTTCATAAATTCTCAAAGATTCTAGACCATGTGCATGATAGGATAGCAGGGGAAACTTTTGGCTCAAGAAACCACTTCTACTATGTAGCATCATATCGAATTTGCAATGAAATCATTTTAATGTGAAGAGATGTACTTGGTTCAAGGAAATAAGAAGATCAGTTCTTCTATGCTCAAAACTTTATTTAATTCAACTGTGGACTTTGATATAAGAGAGATTAATAATCATACCAAATAAAATCAAGATATTTATGCATGTAAGTGTGAAAGTGCGGGATTCCAAATAAATGCTAATTTATCCAAAATAATTGAAAATATAACGGCAATACTTCAAGAATTGACAGGTACAAAAAAATAAAAAATGTTTTGAAGATATTTATGATTTTGAAGTTTTTATATTTTGATTTTGATTGATGAATTGAAAGAATAAATGCTATTATTATTTTTGAAATTTTTTAATATGGATGACAAAAATGAAACAATATGTAAAATAACAATATATACAAATGATGAAATGACCAAATGTTATGCATAATAGCGCTTAAGATGCATAATGTTCATAGGTTCTTTAAGATATTTACCATCTAAGGTAGCTAATTGGTATGCTCCTGAGCCAAATTTAGCAGTGATGATATACGGTCCAAGCCAGTTGGGTTCAAATTTACCTTTAAGGTCTTTAGTTGCATTACTATTTTTTTGATTTTCTTTTAAGACAATGTCACCGATCTCAAAGGATCGATGATGAAATTTCTTGAGGTATGCTCGCTTGAGCTTGTTTTGGTAGGCACGAAGATGCTCCAAAGCATTGACACGCTTCTCATCTAGGAGTTCCAGCTGCCTAGGTCTGCCAGCACGATATTCATCTCCTGCTTCAGTATCTTGAAGTAGTAGAGCCAAAGAAGAAACTTCTAATTCAAAGGGAAAAACAGCTTCAGTGCCATAAACCAAAACAAACGGTGAAGTACCTGTGGGGGTGCAAATGCTAGTTCGATAAGCCCACAAAGAAGGATATAATTGGATGTGTCAATATCGACCAGATTTATTGAATAGTCTTTTGAGGATTTTGATTAATGTTTTATTAGATGCTTCTTACCTTGAGGATAATAGGGAGTGGACCAAAGATGTTGAATTTTATATTTTTGACATCTTTATTTTTGAAACAAGTTCCATTATCTGAGATGAGATTTGCAGTAATTCCAAACCTACAAATAATTTGATTAAAAATAAATTTAGAAACTTGGTTTCCAGTGCAAGAAGCTAAGGGTATAGCTTCAACCCACTTTGTGAAATACTCGATGGCGGTTATGATGAATTTGTGTCCATCAGATGACATAGGGTTGATTTTTCCAATGATGTCTAAGCCCCATTTTGAAAAGGGCCAAGGAGATGAAATAGCCTATAGTTCTTGTGCAGGCGCATGGACAAGGTCAACATGTTTCTGGAACTTGTCACAATGGTGCACATAATCATGTGCATCATTCTCCATGGTAGGCCAAAAATATCCTATCCTAAGGAGCTTCTTAGCAATGGCGCTACCACTAAAATATCCCCCACAAGATCCATTGTGGGCTTCACTCAAAGCTGATCTAGATTCTTCTAGATTCAAACATCTCAGTAGGATGCCTTCAAAATATCTCCTATACAAGGTATTACCAATAATCACAAAGCGACTTGCTCGTCTACGTAATAACCGGCGCTGGGTGCTATTACAACCTTCAGGAAAGTTCCCATTTTGAAGAAAATTAAATATATCAGTGTACCATGGTTCAGGAGTAGTTTCATTGATTAAAAACACATCCAAAGGTTCTAAGCATGATCTATTTGAAATGGGTTCCTGGAGTCAATGAATAATGATGGTGGCATATTCGTCATATAACTCCAAGGGCAAGAGAGATGTAACTGCAACCATAGCGTCACTCGCACGATTTCTAGTTCGAGGAATAGCTTCCAAGGTAACTTGATCAAATAAAGATAATAATTGTAAGACATATGACTTATATGGACGTAATTTATCATCTCTGGTCTGATAAAAATCATTGATTTGATTTATGACAAGTTGAGAATCACCGAAAACCAATAGATTTTTAATTTTCAGTGCCAAGGCAGCTCGTAATCCAAGGATTAGAGCCTCATCTTCAGTAGTGTTATTAGTGCAAGAAAATGTTAATTTAAAGGAAAAAGGTATAAGATGTTTCTATAGAGATATTAAAACAATACCTGCACCAACCCCACTCATGCATCGGGCTCTGTCAAAGTATTGGGACCATTTCTCTGGATGGTCTGCCTCTAGTTTAAGGCATTCATCAGGAAAATCAATGATGAGGGGATGGGTAGACTCTAAGGGTGCAATAGCTAATTGATCTGCTATGATTTGACCCTTAAAAAACTTTTGTCCTATAAATGTGAGTTCAAACTCACTTAGCGTAAGAACCCACTTTGTTGTGTGACCAGATAAATAAGGTCGACTCATGAGATATCGCAACAGGTCGAATTTAGCAATAACATACGTTTTTTGACTGAGCATATAATGGCATAATTTTTGTGTAGAAAATATGACGACGAGACATAAATTCTCTAATACTGTATAACAAGTTTCATAACTAATTAAGGTTCTGCTAATGTAATAATTAGCACGTTCTTTCTTCTCATCATCAATTTGAGCTAACATAGCTCCTAAGGCAAAATATGAAGCAAAAATGTACAAGATAAATGGACGATCAGATCTAGGTGGTGAAAGCACCGATGGTTTAAGGAGATATTGTTTGAGGAGTTCAAATGCTTCCTAACATTTGTCGTCCCAATGAAAAGAGACATATTTCTTAAGAAGCTTAAGAAAGGGTCCTATTTTGTTTGCCAACTTATCGATGAAGCAACGAATAGCTTGAAGTTTACCTTGTAAAATTTGTAATTCGAATATATTTGTGGGTGCGGGTATATCAGTGATAGCCAAGATTTTGAAAGGGTCAATTTCAATTCCACGTAAAGAAACTATAACCCCCAATAATTTATCGAACTTAACTCCGAATATACATTTGGCTGGATTCAATCGGATAAGATATTCCCTTAACCAATCAAATACTTTTCTCAAGTCATCTAAATGATCATATTCTTTGATGGAACGAGCTATAATATCATATACATAATAATGTAGAATATCATGCATCATATCATGAAAGATATAAGTCATGGCTCGTTGATATGTTGCACCTGCATTCTTCAAACCGAATGGCATCACTTTCCAATAAAAGGTTCCCCAAGGGGTAATAAAGGTTGTTTTAGCCTGATCTTCAGTAGCTATCTTGATATTATTATAACCAGAGAATCCATCCATTAGGGATATCATTCCACTCCTAGCAGTAAAATCAATGATCTGATCCATGTTGGGAAGAGGAAAATTGTCTTTAGGGCATGCATCATTAATATTTCTAAAGTCTGTGCAAACCCTAACTTTGATAGCTTCTTTCTTAGTTACTGGAACTACATTTGAGATCCATTTAGCATAATCAATGGCTTGTATAAAAATAACCTTCAAGAGTTTTTCTAATTCCCCTTTGACGAGTGAAGACACTTTAGGATGCATTTTTCTAAGTTTCTGTTTAACAGGTTTAGCATCCGGATGGACTACTAGGTGAGGATAACTACAAAAGGGTCTAATCCTGGCATATCTTCATATGTCCAAGAAAAAACGTCTTCATATTATTTAAGGAATGCAATGTATTTGTCTTGTTTTTCTTGACTCAATTCTGATCCAATGTTGATTACGTGAGGGTTATCTTCGATTCCAATGTTAATTTTTATGACGTTTTCTACTTCCATGTGTAGATCTCTCTCAAAATTAGGTGGGGTGGGTGAAACGCCAAATTATTGTAATTCTTCTAAGGTTAGATTGGATAATTCATCTTGAGGAGTCGTGGCCTCAAGCTGGGCTATACTAGGTATAGAGCCATCGAAATAAAAATTGTTATGTAACAATTCCTCAATGGAGACATCATGGAAGATATCTCCCTCCAACTCATCGTCAGATTCAAAAATCATATCAGGGTAAGCTATGGATAGCATATTAAATGGGAAGGATCGACCTTTACTAGGAAATAGGCCCACACCACATTGGGCAGACCATGGTTCTATCTCAAAAGGTTTTTTCATACCATTCTAGAAAGGTCCCAAACATTTCCCTTTATATCCCAATTTAAGCATTATAGGCTTAGCTTTAATATACTCATTACTAAAATAACATCGAGCATATCCATCATAATGTGTCTTGATGTTTCTAGGTATTCTTCCCCAATAATATCCATTATAAATAAAAGTACAGCTCCTAAATTGGTATATACTTCCCATAGGCTGTGGGAGGCCCAAGGTACGAGGAGAAGGTGGCAATTTATTTAAAATACGGGAATATTGCATAGCAGCGTTTGTTTTTTCTGATATAAGAATTTTAGATAAATCGGGTAAGAGCTCGTCAGTAAGAGTGTAAGAGGTAGAAGGAACATTTCCTATGTTTTAAGATGCGGAAAATATGCCTCTAGTAGGTGTAGATGTTGTAGAGATGTCTATGGACGGATCTATAGGTATGGAAGTTATAGGAGTAAAACAAGAAGCATTGGTTGTGGGTTTAGGATATTTTTGAGGTCCTAATGTGGTTTGTTCGAAAGATGGTTGAACTATATGTAGAGGTGTAGTTGGTGGGGACAAAGTAGATGATGTTATAAGTGTGTGTTTCACACGTTTAGGTGGATGATTAGAATCAGGATGTGTGGATGACAGAGCAGGGTAAAATTGAACTCCAACAGGTTTTGCCAAAGCACACATATCAAAGGGTCTGGGATCACCATGAATGGTAACCAATTGATTCTTAAATTCGAATTTAACACACTGATGTAAATTTGAGGGAACAGCTCGCATCGCATTGATCCAAGGGTGACCCAAGAGTATATTGTACGATGCAAGGCAATGCACAATAAACATGGTTGTTTCCAAGGTTCTAGGACCAAATTGCAATGGAATAGTAATAACTCCACATATTTCTTGTGTTTCATCATTGAAGGATTTTATAATCATATAAGTTATTTTCATTTCATCACTTCTAAACCCAAATCTTTGGTAGAAGTCAAAAGTGTAAATTTTTAAAGATGAACCATTATCAATCAAGACTTGTTTAACTACTACATCTCCAATTAGGGTAGTAATATATAAGGGGTTATCCTTATGTAAACTATGTTGTGGTATATCTCTATCCCGGAAGTCAATACAATCAACTTCTCGAGTTATGATAGTATTGGACATGGCTTCAGGTTGAATATTTTGTGGTACCATCATTTGTCTTAATGTGAGCATTAATTCATCCCTATGTGTAGGAGAAGATCTTAAAAGGTCCAAAAGGGAAATTCTAGTTGTAGTATTTGATAATTGTTCATTAATATTATAAGGAGGTTTAGGTTGAACATTAGGCACATGATTCCCTTTATTAGGAATTTTCAAAACAAATGGAGCTGAGCCATCGTTCTGAGTTTGATCTTGTTGAGAATTTTGAGCCTGTTTTCGAGTAACAGCTCTGATGGTACTTACAATATTATTTTGTGGATGATGAATAGGTCTTGGTCTAGCATTTATGGCTTGCTCATTAGAAAGTAATTGGTGAGAAGATGGTCTAGTAATGACTTTTCTAGGAAATGGTTCTTCCAGAACCCTAGAATTTGTGATGGGTTGAATAGCAATGGATTCATCTTCAGAACTATTCGATTGATTTGAGGTGATTTCCATGCTACTTTCAATCTCGTATTCTATATCACTAAGATCAGGTGTCCGAATATTATATAGAGGTCTGGTCATAAGCATGGATAAATTTGTGTCAAATATTTGTGGATCATGAGCAGGTAAATGTCCACTAATAGTCCCTACATATCGGGTAGGAGGGGGAACATGATGATGCTCAATTTGATTAGCCACCTCTTTACCATGCTTTCGTAAAGGATGTTGAAATATGTCCAATGATTGATTGAAATGCTGATTCTGATTTTGGGGGATGTTATTTTGAGCATTATTAGGAGGATTTTGTTTAGGTTGAAAGGCCTGTACCTCCATCTCATTGTTATCAATTAAATCTTGTATTTTATGTTTTAATATTTTACAAGAGTTGGTAGCGTGTCCAGGTCCTCTATGGAAATCATAGTGTAAATCAGCTCTGTATCTAGGTATAGTTGGATCAAGTTCCCAGATATTTGGTAATTGGATCAAACATCATTATAATAATTGTAGGAGAATGGTTGATAAAGGTTGATTTAACCTAGTAAATTCTTGGGGTGGTTTATCAGGAGGTTTCAGTATAAACTTCTTTGTTGTTTTCATAGCATTAACAGTAGTGATATTTCTACTATCAGTGACTCCATCACCCACAACTTGTTTATTTTTATATTGATTTTTGGATGTTTTCTCATCATCTTTCTTTTTAAGCTGACCTCTCCTAATGAGAGCATCTTCCACTATTCGAGCTAAATCTATAGCTTGATCGAAGGTGGTCAAGGTAGTAGTTGATAATTCATAGGATAGTTGTTCTTGTAAATTATTGATAAAAATATCCAAAATTTCTCGATAAGGTAACACAAAGTGCAATTTTCCTATCAACTATCTCCATCGAGCTAGGAAATCAACAAAACATTCATCTTTGTCTTGTTTTAGGTTGTAAAAATATTTAATGGTTACATGCCTTTCAATGTAGGCACTAAATTGATGCACAAAATACTCGGCTGTCTCTTTGAAATTCCTCAAAGAATGAGTGGGTAATTGATAATACTGCTCTAATGCCATTCCTCCTAAAATTTTTGGGACCATTTTTAGTAATAACAAATCATCATGTGATATATCATGATGCGCTATCCTAAACATACGAAGATGCTCTATGGGATCTTCAGTTCCTTTGTATATAGGTAGGATAGGCATAGGAAAGTGTTTAGGATATGGCTGTGCTACAACTATAGCATCTAGAGGCTGACTACACATCTCTCGATAATTGTACGAGGGATGGTAGGGATCTATTTGATCCATGCGGGAGACTAACTGTTTCACCATGGCTTCCAAATTACCAGTTTGTCCACCATATTGGTTTGGTGGTACATGAGTATTGGATTTTTGAGTGTACAAGGGCATGACGTAAGGATTAGATGCTATATTGATGTTATGCAAATGGTTGGTAGGAAGAGTATTATGAAGAAGATTTGTTGTAGCGTTATGTTGTATCCCAAATTGTTGGAAATTGGTGTTTGGTTTTGTTTTAGGATTTTTTTGATTTGAGGTATGTTGATCAATAAATTGGCAAAATAGAGCAGTGAATGACAGTTTCTTTTGTGTGGGAATAACCCTAGGCTTGGTAATAGGAACTCTAGATGGTTGGGTAACCTATTTTTGTTGCATGTTCTAGATTATGGCGGCCATATCCAAATTGGATGGTCCAGCTTGATCACTTTCTTGATCAACGAAGGACAAGGGATTAGTTCGTGTGTGATATATTTCTTCTGGGGTTGTGTTGGTCACAAATATGCCATAGGAAAGAATTTTGTACATATACGCGCCCTAGACTTGGCCAACATTGAAATGTTGAGAGAAAGAGAAGTCTCCCGAGCCAATATCTAGAGAGGGCTGGCTCCCAAACTAATCTAAACTGGTTGCAAGATAAGGATGCAAGAAAGAAATGGGAAAATGCAGAAAGAAATGGGAAATAACAGAAAGAAAGGGAAATAACAAGAAAGATATGGAAATATGGCCAAAGCCGATAGTTAATGGGGAACAACCTCAGATAGCAAATAATCTCAACAAAATCTTGAAGCTAAGCAGCAACTAACTCTTAGAATGCATATACAGAAACTAGATCAAGCATTAGCCGTAAGTTCGCTTCCAATTAACTTCAAACATTCAAATGAAAATATAGCCAAATTCAAAACAACAAAATTCAACTGATATTAACACTAGACTAAATAGAAGTAAATCACACAGAAAGCAAAATATGGACAACAGTTTGGATCATCGATTCAAAAGACGCTAAGAATAGAGCAAAATGCATCTAGGATTTCTGCTTCAATTTCTACAAAAAGGTCTTCCTCCTTTTGCTTGAGATTTTACATTGGTATTTATAGAGGCCTTCCCTCTTCCTTTCGTATTACAACATTTAATACATGAAACATATTTTTAAGAAACAATCCCCCTTAATCTGCCTCAGAGAAATCACACATTAAATGATCATTATCAGGGCAAGCCGAAAGTTGTTAGGAGATCACGAACAAGAACTTTTAATGCTGGAGGCATCTTTAATTTTGGTGGCATCAAAAACTACCTTAGGTTCTTCCATCTAGCACACATAGGTAATCAACAACATTTAATCTTTGAGCTTCTTCGACCATGATCTCAAAATCAGTTGGAGAGCTTTTACTTCGTTTGATCCTTATCTTCTCTGCACGTTCTCCTATGCAATTCTAAAAGAAAATGCAAACAGAACTGTATCGGGCCTTTGTTATTGCTTCGATCACAAAAATGTGACATGTCGTGAAATCATGACACTTTTACCTTACTGTCTTCTATTTCAGCCACTAGTCGTGAAAATGCGACATGTCATGAAATCGTGACATCTTCCTCTTAGTTTAGCTTCGTCCTCATGATATGTCACGAAATCATGACATTCTCCTCTTTCTTGGCTTCTTCGCTACTCCTTATCATGAAAATGAAACATGTCATGAAATCGCGACATCTTTCACTCGGCGCTATCTTGTCTGCTTTATACCCATGAAAACGTGACATGTCACGAAATCGTGACAATTTCCTTTGCCTTGTACGGTTCAGCTTTCAAGTTGCGAAAATGTGATAGGTCATGAAAATGTGACATGTGAAATGACAACATTTTTTCCATTTGGTTATTTGGTCTTCAACAAGTCATGAAATCATGACATGTTTCGCCATTTGGCCTATCTCCACAATATGTCGCGAAATCGTGACATTTTTTGTCTCTTTGTACTTTGCTACTTTTTGGCCACGAAAATACAATTTGGCTGCTTCTTTTCTTTCCCCTCACAAAAATGTGACATGTCATGAAATCATGATATTTCTCTGCGCTTTGCCCTTATTGTCCAACATGTCACAAAATTGTGACAATTTCTTGCCTTTTCTGTCATTATCGCTTCCTGTCGCGATATCGTGACAAGTTTCTCTTGCTTGGCTTCATTTCCAAAAATGTCATGAAATCATGACATCTTTCTCTGCCTTGCGTTTATCTTTTATCCCTTTCCACGATAACATGACATGTCATGATATCGCGCCATTCCGTACCATTTGCTCCTTTCTCGCTTTTCTATCGCGATATCGTGACATTTTTCATTGACATTGCCCTTGGCTACTGTATGTCGCGATATCGCGACATTTTCTATCACTCTACTCTATGGCCACCGCAAGTCGTGAAACTCCAACATGTCATGATATCGTGACAGTTTGACTTCATTGCTTCCGTTGACTGTTTTGATCACAAAAATGCGATAGGTCACGAAAATGCGACATGTCGCGATATCGCGACATTTTCTATACTTAGCTGATTTTTGCATTTGACGTCGTGAAACTGCAACACGTCGCAATATCACGACATGTTACAGTTACTTTGCTCTGACACAAAACTTATAGATATTTTTATATTTTCCCTTTCAAAGTTCTTGGAGGGACAAACAAAAGAATTAGTATCTCTACAACTTGTGCATTCTTTTACATGAACAGTAACAACAAAAACAATGTGGCAAAAATGCCAATATTTTTGGTGGCTCGTGGGGTATACAGTTCTACTATATGCACGAACCTCAGGCCTTTATCCATTGGAAAATAGATTCAAGAAGCTGAAGGAGCAAAAAAAGTGAGTGTTGGTTGATGCTGGACGCATCTGCGGGCTGCTGCAACAAGCTCTTACTGGCATTTGACTCTCAAAAATAGAACTTTCAGTAGAAATTAATAGAAGAGCAGAACTTCCCTTATTCCTGTAACTACTACATAAAAAGAAACACACACAAACTAAATAGAAACTGTACCTAAGCTCCTAAGCAACACTTAGTGCCCTGGACACTTTATTTACTACTCGGGCTATTTACAATATGTACACAAAAGTTTATGACATGATTGGCATGTTGCCACCACAAACCCAGCTTCAGGTGTTTATTCGGTGAACCTACAGTGTCTAGACCAGATTTGATTGTACTTCAGTTGATATTTGAAGTCCGGTTGGCCTCTTCCCAAAGTTCTCCATGGTGTGAATAGGGCACAACGTGGCAGGTTATCATGCATGTCGGTACCCATACAGTTGATGAATAATGTAGCAAAGAGATTTGCCACATGGAGGGCTCCTTGGGGTATCGGTTGCAATAATGGTCTAAGCCAATACCACCATTTTGAAGATTCCACTGGTTGTGGACCGAGTACATGTTCCTCCAACCCCTTGATGTGATAATAGGAATTGTCCAATGACAGTCCTTTCTCCAGGATCTCTTCAGGCTCAGCCTCTTGATGAGACATAGTTAATGGGTTCTGGTTGAACACTTGCATGCTATGCCTTGGGACACAAAAAGGGTGCAAAAATGTGCCCTCCTTGCTCTCAGGTTCTGCCACTTGAGCCTGTTCTTCTCCTTTGCTCATCTCCTGATGGAAACTACAAGCAACCATATTATCTATTGCCAAGACAAGGCTTGCCGATTCCCATCGTGGGACTTGGATGAAAGCTACCTCTTGAGCTCCACACAGCTACATCTCAGGTCTCTGCTCAGTATGAGGAATATTCCATGGTGAATACTACGTAGGAGAGATAGGAGCGGTGACTACCGGGGAAAGTGATGGAGTTTCTCCCCACTACCACTTTCCTGACAGGAGCAAAAGTTGTTTCACTTGCACTACTTCTTAAAATATTTGAGGTAACCTTCATTCACCTGATTACAGTAAGAGGAGGCTTATGTCTAGGTGAAAGGCATGAACATAGAAGAGGTGGGCTTGGGTGGGTGTCGATTGGATCTCCCCTAGAATTCTCTTCCAACTTTTGTAGAATTGAACATTGAAGTTTGTGATGCTCTCCAGAGGTGCTCTTGTGATGGTGGAGAAGTGCATCAAGAGCTGGAAGGGATCTTGAGAGCCGTCGAATGTTCTGATTAGTGCTTCCGTTAAGTCATCCCATGAGCATATGCTTTTTCACCCGAGTAGTCTGTACCACTGCAACGCCCTTCCTTCCAAAGACTGAACCAGAAGTCTGATCATGACATCTTCATGGATTATGTCATGGAGGATTGCCAAAGTAGCAACATCTTCAATATGCTCTTGGGCCATTCCCTTAGTGCCATTGTATTTTGTCAGTGTCTTCAAGGCACTTTTGGGAATCTGATGCAAACTTTGGAGATTCAGGGGGCCAGGATCATTCTAGCTAGGACAACTTACACTCTCCATTATAGCAGTGGTCTTCAGAGATCACGGTTATCGCCACTAAGTCAGAGTTGCCAGGTACACATTCTTTTCTCCGCTTGTGAGGTCAAGGTTGCACACCAAACCTTGATTCCTCCAAGATGTCTTCTTTTAGATTCAAAAGGTGTCTACGATCAAGAAATTTGGATCTTCAGCTTAGCAGAGTCACCAAATGAACTTACAATCTCCACTATGAGGTCAAGAAAGTTCATCAAAATCTTGATTCCTTTGGGTATCAAAAATGAGACTTGCTTGTCCCATCGATTATGGATATTTTTGAGATAGAAACAGTCTATCCCACTGGGCGTGCCAAAACTGTTGGTCACAAATCTGCCACATGAAAGGATTTTGTACATATACGCACCCTAGACTTGGCCAAAATTGAAATGCTGAGAGAAAGAGAAGTCTCTTGGGCCAATATCCAGAGAGGGCTGGCTCCCAAACTAATCTAAACTGGTTGCAAGATAAGGATGCAGGAAAGAAATGGGAAAATATGAAAAGAAATGGGAAATAACAGAAAGAAAGGGAAATAACAAGAAAGAGATGGAAATATGGCCGAAGTCGATAGTTAATGGGGAACAACCTTAGATAGCAAATAATCTCAAAAAAATCCTGAAGCTAAGCAGCAACTAACTCTTAGAATGCATATACAGAAACTGGATCAAGCATTAGCCGTAAGTTCACTTCCAATAAACTTCAAATATTCAAGTGAAAATACAGCCAAATTCAAAATAGCAGAATTCAACTGATATTAAAACTGGACTAAAAAGAAGTAAATCACATAGAAAGCAGAATATGGACAACAGTTTGGATCACCGATTCAAAAGACACTAAGAATAGAGCAAAATGCATCTAGGATTTTTGCTTCAATTTTTGCAAAAAGATCTTCCTCCTTTTGCTTAAGATTTTACATTGGTATTTATAGAGGCCTTCCCTCTTCCTTTCGTATTATAGCATTTAATACATGAAATATATTTTTAAGAAATAATCCCTCTTAATATGCCTTGGAGAAATCACACATTAAATGACCATTATCAAGGCAAGCCGAAAGTTGTTAGGAGATCACGAACAAGAACTTTTAATGTTGGAGGCGTCTTTAATTTTGGTGGCATCAAAAACTGCCTCAGGTTCTTCCATCTAGCGCACATAGGTAATCAAAAACATTTAATCTTTGACCTTCTTTGACCATGATATCAAAATTAGTTGGAGAGCTTTTACTTCGTTTGATCCTTATCTTCTCTGCACGTTCTGCTATGCAATTCTAAAAGAAAATGCAAACAGAACTGTATCGGGCCTTTGTTATTGCTTCGGTCGCAAAAATGTGACAGGTCACGAAAATGCGACATGTCACGAAATCACGACACTTTTACCTTATTGTCTTCTGTTTCAACCACCAGTCGTGAAAATGTGACATGTCATGAAATCACGACATCTTCCTCTTAGTTCAGCTTCGTCCTCATGATATGTCATGAAATCGTGACATTCTCCTCTTTCTTGGCTTCTTTGCTACTCCTTATCGTGAAAATGAAACATGTCACGAAATCGCGACATCTTTCACTCGACACTGTCTTGTCTGCTTTATACCCATGAAAACGCGACATGTCACGAAATCACGATAATTTCCTTTGCCTTGTACGGTTCAGCTTTCATTCTGCGAAAATGCGACAGGTCACGAAAATGTGACACTAATTTGATCCTTGTCCATATGGAATGCCCTATTAAGGGTGCCAATATTAGTATTGAGGAACTTCCAGAAATGTTCCATATTCTCAAAAGTAACAGCTCCTTCCAGAGACATTTTAGGGGATGAGGATCCTACCTCTCTAATAGTTTCTCTTTGTTCATTTCCTTCAACAGATTCTTCTTCTTGTTGGTCTAGGGTTCCTTCTTCCTGAATTGGGTCTTCAGGAAGGACATCTGGTTTGTTTATTGGTTTTCCTAACCAATCTTCTTCTATTTCAATCTGTTTTCCATTCCTGAGTCTAGTCATTATGCTTAAATTTAGATTTTAGCAAATATATATATATTTGTAGCAAATTTGGGAGGTATATATTTTAATTATACACCTACTATGATACTTAAAAGAAAATGTTTTGATTTTTTTGTTATATTTTGTTTTGTTTTTTTTTTATAATAATATTATAAAGAGAACAAACAACATACTAAATGCAAGAAATAATAATAATAATAAAAGAATGGCTTAGTTTTCTATAAATAGTTTATAGATGTCATTGATGGGATCAAGTTCATCAGGAGTCATGAAATGCTTATCTTCAAATTGGAAATGGTTTTTCAAGAATTTGACAAAGTGTGCTATGGTGATGTTATCTACTTCTGACTCTAACTTGTAAAAATAGAGCTCATGGCAATACTCTCGATATAACATAGTTCTAGGAACTCTATTCCATCTCTTTCTATCTGTAAGAACGACCTCTTGATCCTCTATATGAGATAGAAATTTATGTACTACAGTTGCATTATCAAGGTATTCCTCAAAGGCGTACAATTCAAAAGACACAAGGGCTCTTTTAATATGCTAACCACCTATGGAAAGCTCTCTGAAGCTCATGATATAAGGTCACTTGATTAGGATCCAGGATTCTATCTAGGACAAACCTCTTGATTTGCCTAAGTTCGGTTGATCTAGATGAAATAAGATTCAATCTCCTATTAATTTCATCCCATAAAGGTGGGACTCTATATGTTTGAGATACTCTAAGCAAAGAAGTAATATCTATAGCTGCTAATTGATTCTCAACATTAATGGTGACAACTCGTATTTTATTATAATCTACCATCTAAATATGATATGCAACTTAAATTGTTTGTCTGATGATTCTAAATGCATTTATGTTTTATTTTTTATTTTTTATTTTTTTTAGATCGTTTTCAAAAGGTTTTTAGTTTTTCACGTTGGGTTCACCAAAATGTATCGCTCCAAATTTTTCGCATCCTTACCTTCAGGCTATAGGATCTGCGCTCGGAAGGGGGATGCGAAAATGATGGGACAATGACCTCTAATTGGGAGGCCCTTTGAAGGTCACGGCTCTCAGGGGAGGGGTATAAGGGTGAATTTTCAATGGATGGTGGGTTCACTAGGAAACTTTTGAGTGGTAGTTTCCACACTTAGGTTGAGAGTAAGTTTGATGTGTTCATTTATACTTTAATCATTCAATTCCTAGGTTTTTCCAAGATTAATATAAGATATTCTATATGCCAATGCTAATTTATATGAATATAAAAAACATGAATAAGTGCTAAACACAAAGAATATGCTAAATAAGATAGAATATACCTGATTTTGGATGTCTAATGAAGATTCTGAGGTTTTTAGAAGTCCAAATCATCTCAAATCATATGTAATAGTCTGACATTGCATAGAATCATCTCAGATCTCAGTCAGTCATCTGAGATCAGACAATATCATCATCAATCTGACAAATTCGTCAGATGAATTCTTCAGAAACTTGTAGTCAGAGATACAGATACCAAAAACCAAAAATGCAACTGCAAGAGCAAAGGGAAATGATAGAAATGACAGTAAATTTGCCTAAATGATAGATCCAGATAGCAATTAAAAGAAATGCATTAGGTTAATAATTTGTTTTGAATTTATCATGCATCTATGCTAAATGAGGTGAATTCCAGGATGCAAGAATAGAATAAACCAAGTTAATGCAGAAATAAATGAAGAGAGAAGATAAAGAAATACAAACTCTAGGTTTTGATTGCCCATAATCTGGACTACAATCGAGATCACCTTTGATCATATGAGATCATTTTTGATCTACGACAGGATCATTCAAAATCATCTGGAATCACCTGTGATGATCCGAGCTTGCTCCGACTGAAAAACAGTAAAATCCTTGCAAGAAAACTTGAAATACGCAATGCAAACGAAGGTGTGAAAGTGTTCTAATGCATGAAAAGTTAAAGTTGCAAAGAAACCAATCAGCCAGGGGGTTCAGGGGGATAAACTAAGAAAATCCAAATTTATATAGGATTAGGGAGAGGTTAGGAGGTTGAAGATCATCCCAATTTGGTCGATCTCCAATGGGGGAGACTCTAACTGCACATACACGCTTTCTGCCCAAGTTAGAGAAGTTAAAACATCAACTAATTATGAAAATTTAGTTTTGGGACGAAATCATCTGGACGTTCTATTCCAGAAGAATTCATCAGATCTGGAACAATTTCATCTGATCGTCGACGATATCGTCCAATGGTCAAAACAAATCCTAAAAATGGCATGAAAAACAAGGAAAGCGGGTAACGGGCGGTTTGGGTTAAAATTCAAATTTTTATCTTTTTACTAAGGTTTAACTGTGCCAATTTTAGGGTGCTACAATCTTCAAAATTGGTACAAATAGATTCCACTACTCTTGCTATTTTGGTTGTACTCTCTTCTTTGAATTTTTCAACAACAATTCAATCTAACCAGTGATGGAGGGGTTAGGAGAACCTTTTTCTTTTTCTACTACTTCTTCATGTATTGTTTCTCTGTCAACTGCTGCCAAGACTTTTTCTGTTGGCTCAGACTTCTGTTGTGATGAACTTGCTTCCAGCTATTGATCATGAGTTTTAACTCCTTTCCCTTTTTGGGATTTTTGCAGCTTTTTTATTTGCTCAGTTATTAATCTCCATACTTCTGTATCAAATGTTGCTGCAATCCTCAACATATTCATCTCTTGCAAAATTTTATTTTTTTGTGTGGCAACAGTGAGCCTGTTCATTTCATATTGAAAGAGTAACATTTCCATAGTATTCACCACAAGAGTAGTTTGTCTAATCATTTCGGCCTCATCACCTGATTCACATTCAAATATTTCTATGGTACACTTGAATACTTCTTCTATATCAGAGGCCTCTAAGCATTGATCTAAGGAGAGACCAATATCTGCCAGTATTTCTATTGCATATTTGATCAGATTATCCATTTCATTTACAACATCTATCCACTTCTTTCGGTTTGCTCCAAACAGAGCTGCTTTGAAAAACTCAAAACTGAGCTGAATTTTGTGGCCATCATCTGTTATTATCTCTTGTCCTTGCAGTTCTTCAAAATGGTCTCCTATAAAATCTAGGGTAGGGTGGATGACTTCAAAATCCTCTTCTCTTTCTTGTAATAATGTTAGAATTTCTTGAGCAGTTACTCGGATCACCCTCATCTGTCTAAACATCTCAGAAAACCCACTGGCATGAGCTTTTATTTTCATTAACATGTCTTTCTTCATTGCATTCAGATAATAGACATGATCTTGAATCTTCACCACTGAAGGGGGTTGTGCACTTGAAGTATCTCTTTTGGCCAATTCTTCCTATTGTTTACTTATTAATGCTTTCAATTCTGCCTTTTCCTTCTCTTTTTCCAATTGTTTTCGTAGCTCTACAATTTTCCCAATGAATTGGTCTATGGCTTGATTTTGCATTGCCTTGACAACTTTGGCCACTTCACCTTCTTTCCCTAGTATTGATGAGCCCCCTATTTCCTCATTGACTCTGAAGACTAATGGGTCTTGCAGAGCAGGAATATTTATCTCTGCTATATCTGATATAGGTGCTTCTAATTGTGACTCTTCTGTAAACTGTTCTCCTATATTTCCCATCCCTGCTATTAACTGTAATTCTTGTTCATCTGTAGTAGTGAAGGTAGTCTGCTCATATGTTCTTTCCAAAACAACCTTTGTAGAGGGTAAGGATAATCTAGGTTTTTTATTTTCTATAGGAGTTATCTCTGTTTGCTTTCTTACTAGGTGACTTTAGAATAGATCACCAAATCCACCAGTTCTTCTACTATTCATTTGTATTACCGATGGAATTTTAATCTCCTATCCTTTTATGCTCAAAGAGGCAGGGATGGCCATGGGCACCAATTTCTTCACACTAGTTACAACTAATACTCTATCAAAAATGGGAACTATAACTTGCTCCATGGGTGAAGCTTTCTGAGCAGATGTGATTACAAGTTCTTTCCCCTTACTTGCACTGGGTTCTTGGGAAACTTCTTGAGGAGTGCTTGGTGCCGATTCTATTCTGAGATGAGCACTTCTAGGAGGCCTGACCTGTTGCTCTACTATATCTATAGTTTTAATAGTGACCTCCATTAGATCGATGCCCTGTTCTTCTATCAACTCCAACAAGGGGTCTTCTCTGATTGCTTGGCCTGCCCTTGGCAAAATAGGAGCTACAACATCTACTGAACCTTCCCGAAGCCTCCTTAATTCTGTGGGGTAATCATAGGCCTCACAAATCTATGTGTTGCTCCTCTTTTTAGGAGGGAAATCATCCTTTAATCCCTACAAATATAATCCTTTTTCCATAGCTTCCAATAAGATTTCCTCAAAAGCATCTTCACGATGCAGAATTTGGACGTATTCCCTTTTTTAACATCATTTTTCTATATGTTCCTTTTGGGTCACAAAATCTCCAAGTTATCTCATCGAATCCCCTGTTATCTAATTCAAACATTCCCTTGAGTAGGGAAGGGTAGCCAACAAATATAAAATCTCCAAATCGATAGGGAACATCAAGCCAGGGGACTTTACCATGTTTCTTCACCAACCTCATCTTAGCCTCTTTGGCCACTTGCCTGCATAATTCCAAAGCTACTAGGGATAATGGGCAATACTTTGGTAATAGCTTAGGGGGAATTTTAGCCCCATATAGTCTGATATATGTAAAACCTTCTATGAAAAAGAAATCCCCAATATCCTTTTCTTTGATTAAAGCCCTTACTCCTGGCCCTAATCTCTCAGGAACCATGCCAGTTAAAACCCAATGGATTTCCACCAGGAAGTGGTCATAGAACCAGCCAAAGTGAGTTCATCCTTCGTGTATTCTCCAAAAACTATTTTGGACATAGGGGCTATCAATGGCTTTCACTATTTTCCTAGATTCTTCTCCCAATTGACCAGCTATCAGATGGATAAAAATTGAATATTGAGAAAAATGGGGCATCTCTTGCCTTTGTTCGAAAATTGCTTTTCTTAATTCTACCATTTCTTTATGCATCTAGGTACTTAACTCTAATTCCCAGGCATATATTGGGGTGTTATATGCCCTATTGCATTGTGCAGCTAAATATAAAACCCTTTTAGTTATTCTACTGAGATCCTGTACTCCCAAAACTATGTTTATCATATCACAAAAATCTTGGACCCATGGCCTAAAAGCATTTTTCCTAATTGGGAAGTCCTTTCCTATTGTCTCATGTGTATCAAACAAGGTTTTAAAAACTTCCATATCTGTAAACATTCGAGATTGATGTTTGATTACCTTGTCTACTAGAAATGTGGTATACTTTGTCAACTTGAAAACCTTTTGGATGTGTTTGACCTTAATACTAAACACGGGCTGATCCTTATTGTCTCGAAATGTCCTTGTTCTTTCATCATATGCCACCGCCAGCCAAGCCATAAAATATGAGGAGAAGTGAACTTTCGGACATACCAGCTTCCCAAGGTTACTATTCCATCTGTTATTTCTAGGGAAACCTTTATACTGTAACCTCTGTGCTTTGTGAAACAAATCGGCCATTATCCATGGGGTCCGGTCATCGTTCTCCATCACACGAGCAAAAATCTTGATACATGCATTGTCGATCTCATATTGCTGCATTGGGGTAGGTCTTTTATTAGCTCCAAATTTCTAAGAAAATTCATACATTGTGCTATTGGGAATAGGTGGTCCAAAGATCACAAATTTGTGATAAATCTTATGGCTTCCCTAGTGTCTTATGGTATGAAAATGTCTCCCCACGATGCCATTGATTTCATGATAGTAGGTCGGGTCCTTCTGTGACTGTGAAGCTTGAAAATCCTCTTCTCTTTGTACTTCTCATGTATCAAATTCTGCTCTTAGCTCACCAAGGTAGTGGCCTTGACTGGTTTCGTGAGCTCATATATAGGGTGGTGGAATGGGTTCGATAAATTTGCATGTTTTGTCATCAACACGACGCCACCAACTGTTATTTAAAATTAGCCAAAGAAATTTTGCCAACGTGTCCTTTTTATGGAGTTGAGCATTTATGATGGGTAATGTCCTTCATCCTACATGCCCCGGGGCCTTTTGATTTGTGTGCCTGTAATCATCAAGACTTCAACTATTTGTCACTGGAACCCTTTTTATCTAACGTGGAACTGAGATGTGTAATGGGGATGGTTTCCATTTTGAATCTCGTGCCACCTCGGACCCGAACGATAACTAAATATTTGGGATTGATTATACTTCACTTAGGCAGCAATCACCCTCGGGATCTTCACAAGATTTGGTTCTTGGTGTGAGTGCCTACCATTATTATTTCAAAAATATTTAGCTTCCCTGAGTCAACCGTGATCAAGTGTAGTCATCGGATGTACTCCTGTTCTATCGCAACCTTTGATCTTTTAAAACCTGTAGGTTAGATATCTGAAAGAAAACATGCACCGAACCCTTTTTAATTTTGACCAATAAGGATGGTAATTAATAATGGGTTTATAGCCCCATTAAATACGTTTTAAGATTTAATTAATCAAATATCAATTTAAGCTTACCTTTTGGTTTACCTTTAGAGTGTGCGCTATCGTTGGATCGATTTGAGATAGAGTGCATCCGTCGGATCTGTCAGAAGATGCCCATTGTTTTAGCCTGCTCGTGTCCCTTTGTCTTGACTTTGACTCATTCACGACCGTCGGATCTCCTTGTTCTTAATGGAGCGCTACCGTCAGATCCAGGTGATTGATTTATTATTTAAACCTTTGATTTACGTGCTATCATTAGATCTTGGAAAGGATTAGCGCAATCATTGATGTCCCGGGACCTGCATGGTCGTTAGTCTACCTGTATCTGATTAATTGGGTTAATCATGCTTATATAGTCAAAAATATTTGATCCGGTAATAATTCATTTTGAAAAATACTTAAGGTTAAAGACTATACCCTTATTTGTTTGATATTCCAATAATGGGGTGTATTAATCCTTATTTAATCGTGGTTAACCAAAGTTAACCTAGCGATTACAACCTTAACCTCGTTGTATTAAACCTAGGCACTATATAATACGTTTACCTCTCTGAGCGATCACCGTTAGATTATATCATGATGAGAGCACTACCATTGGATCATTTCATCTATACACACAGTTTAGCAAAGGGGGAAAATCACCCGTACATCCAATTAATTAATCATTTGTCGAAAGAAACTTGTTTAGACTAACCTCCGATCACCTTTACCCATGCACACCATTGGATCTGAGCGGAGATGAGTGCTACCATCAGATCTACATGTTATTTAATCCTCTTGTCTAGCTTTGACTTTTTTGCCATCGTTGATCTTCGAGCGGGATCTGGCGCTACCGTTCGATCTTCTGAAAGTTGCATATACGTTAGTCAAAGAGGGCGTATCATTAGATTTGATTAACCTTGATTAAGCCGAAAGGGGGAATTTTAGCAACGTATTTATACCCTTATTAATGCATAATTAAATTTTGACTTTACCTCTATCTTTTACCCGATATCCTACCATTCATGATTTCGGCGTGGTCGTTGGATCTTCGATAGCTATTGGTGCAACCATAGATTTCGATCAACCTGCAAGGTTAATTATCGAGGGGCACATAATTTCAAACTTTGATTAATCCAAAAGGGGGAATAGTTAGCAATGTGCTTAGACCCTTATTAATCTTGTTTTAATGGATTTAATTAACCTCTTGGGGGCTTTTACTTTTTGATGCACCTTTGTAAGAGCGCCACCGTCGGATCAAATCTAGTTCAAGCACTGTCGTCCGATCCGCCCAACTTGCTTGGTGATTATTTCAAAGGGGGCGCATACCCTTAATTATTTTTTACCATGGTATTTTAATGCGTGGTTTAATTAAATCAAGCGCAAACATCGATCTTGAGTTCACTCGAGCGCTATCGTCCGATCTATCGGAGTTGCTCATTGTTTATCTAGCAGCTTTGACCTATGTTGACTCGTTTAAAGTTTTGACTCTTTGGAGATTGCGTAGCCATCGGATTTGGCTTGGTTCAAGCGCATCCATCCAGATCGACAGAGTTTGCATGGGTTTTAATCATTTTTGACCTTAGGTTATAATATTCATAGAATATTGACATCCTTTAATTGATTTATTGGAACACAACCATCCGATTAAACCTGAATCAAGCGTGGCCCTCGGATTAGATCTAAGGTGCTCATATTTTAATTAAATGGGGTGCATACCCTCAAATATTAATTAAGATTTTTGTTTCAAACTTAAGCCTTTCGGGTTTTTAGACCACGATGTTTAATTAAATCACTTTTAAATACCTTAGGACTTAAAGGTTTATCAGTTGGTTTAAGCCCAAGGAAAATTATTATATGAAGGTCAAATTTTGGCTTTAGAGATCTTGATTAATAAAACTTTACCCTATCCCTTTTTAGATACTTGAGTAATAAAAAAGGCACACATTATTAACAACCAAGGTTAGACTTCATCAAACCAACCAATGAAAACTCAAGTAACTCATACCAACTGAAGAAGTGACCAACATTATGAATATTTTGATTGAAACCAAAAATTTAAATTTGGGGGTTTCAAAGTTGAGTCAAATTTGGCTCCAACATAGGCTCTGACTGGGACAAAGTGTTGAAAACATGAAGCACTTGAGAACCACAAAATCTCCTAGTTTTATTTGCAAGAAATTGAACAAAAATCAAAACTTTTTGACTGCTAAGTAAAGCTTGAAATACATAAAAGAAAACTTTTTCTTCCTCTTTTGCTTTTTTTTATATATACTGAAAAAATGTATGAACAACATGATATCAAAGCAAATAGAGTATTTGAAAACTGTAATTCCTTTTATTCAATTTGGAAATTAGGATCAAATTTTTAGAAACAGATGAGTTTTATTTTGACATATTGTAATGCTTGTTTTAGCTAAGTCATAAGATATGATTACACAAAAAATTTTCAAAACCTTTTACTTCATCATGTTTATGCCCATGTGTGTGTTTGTGCATTCTTTTTTATTTCTAAATATTTCAGAACTTTGCCATATCTGAGCAAAATAGTCAAGCCTAATATGTGATTTCACTTTTAAAAATTTTCACCATTCTGTAGGGCTCCACTACCAGTCAGGCATCTATAGCCCCGGTGGAGTTGCTTCTAATCCCATCTTGGTTTTACCCTACTGCCATTCAAGCGTCTATAGCCCCGGTAGAGGTTTTCCAAGATATCTTAGGCAGTGACTCAATTTTACTTTGTTTTTTATTTTTCTTTCTCGTGAGAGAAGTACTTGGATATATAAGCAAATTGTGCAATAAGTATGCCTGAGTTGAGGATTAGTTTCTAGCTATAAAAGATGAGTGTAATGATTTTTGGCTCAACTACCCTCTCAAAGATAACTTGGTTCTTTGGACCTTTGAAGTCACCTTAAGTATCATTTTTAATGTGAGGCTTTTGACATGATGTTTCAGTCAGCTTTGCTTTCCTTCTGTTTTCTCTCATATCAAACAACTATTGCATAAACACTCATATTTTGAAAATTGTAAACCTCATCTAGATCTAAAATAAATCTCCTTTTTTCTTATTTTTTTTTGGGGGGAATCAATAGTTATATATATATACTCATTAAGCTAAGAATATCATGTGTACAGTAAACTCAGATTTAAACAAGAAAAGAAAAGCTAAAAGTAAAACACTCTATTTTTGGGGTTTTTGTTCTTTTATTTTTTTTTATTTTATTCACCTTCAATAGGGATTGTACATTTTGAGGTGTTGGCCATTAATAGGAATAGCCATCATTTCACCCTGCAAGGTCTACAACTTGTATGTATTCTGATTGATAACATGAGCTATTTGGTATGGACCAATCCATTTGGGTTCAAATTTACCTTTTTCACCATGTTTATCATTTTTAGGATCCCAATAGATGACTATATCTCCTTGAGAAAAAGGAGTACCCTTGGATTTCTTATTAAACAATTTCATGGTTTTCTGAGTTTGTTCCATCATTCTATTAAGGGTCTCTCTTCTTTGTTCTTCCAATA
Organism: Wollemia nobilis; assembly: GCA_028583015.1. Lineage (NCBI taxonomy): Eukaryota > Viridiplantae > Streptophyta > Pinopsida > Araucariales > Araucariaceae > Wollemia > Wollemia nobilis. The sequence continues at coordinate 3,225,777 of JAQPPZ010016829.1, read as the reverse complement.
GGACAATTTGGTCAAGTCTTCTCTGTATGGGGTTGGGGTTTTCATGGTCTTGCAATAAGAGGGAAAGTGCCAATTTCTCTATTTTTGAAGGTAATAAGGCTTTCTCTCCATAAACCATCTCGTAGGGGGTTCTTCCTGTGTTTATTTTGACGAACAATCTATCAGCCCATAAAGCAAATTTAAGTTCACTGTCCCACCCTCTTTTGTTCTTACCTAATGACCTTTTTATTCTGGTTATTACATTTTTATTTGATGACTCAGCAAGACCATTTCCTTGGGGATAATAATTTGTAGAATGGGATAATTCAATTCCATATTCAGCACAAAATTCTACCATTTCATATGAAACAAAATATTGTGCATTATCTGTAACTAACTTTTGAGGAACCCCAAACTTGGTCAAAATGTTTTCTTCCAAGAACTTGATGATTGTGGTAGTAGTGGATGTCCTCAGGGGTGCAGCTTCTACCCACTTGGTGAAGTAATCTATTGCAGTTATGATCCACTTGTGTTGGCCAGAAGAATTAGGCTTGATCTCTCCAATTAGGTCGATACCCCATTGTGTGAATGGTGCCTCAATGATTACTGGCTTGAGGGGCATGGCTGCCAAATGCTTCTTTCCTATAAAAACCTAGCAGTTATGACAGTTCCTAACATATTTATATACATATTTAAAAATGGAAGGCCAATAATATCCTGCTCTCATAATTTTATTAGTTGTAGCTCTTGGAGCAAAATGTCCTCCACAGAAACCATCATGAAATTCATTGATTATTTTTGGGACTTCACTTTCATATAAATAGACTAATAATATTCCATCAGGGTGTTTCCAGTATAGCACACCATCCTGTATGTAATATTTCTGAGCTTGAAGCTTGATTGATCTCATTCTGTTTGTTGACATATCTTTAGGAAATGATAGAGTTTGTAAGTATGACAATATTTCTTCATACCATTTGCATTCAGTATTATTGATTCTTCTAACATCATATGCCTCATCTATTGTGAGAACATTTTCAAATCCTTCTTCTTCTTTTTTGGCCAACAATTTTGCTAAACCCTGCCCTTTGATAGTTTTAACTATTTTGAATTCAACATCATATTGCAGAAGCTTTACCATCCACCTTGTTGGTCTTCCTAATGGCTCTGATTGGGAAAAAATATCCTTTATTGCTATAAAAGGAATACAACAGTAAATCTTATTTGAACCAAATATACCTTTGAAGTGTTCTAAAGATTGGATGACTGCATAAGCATGTTTCTCTAGTAAGGTATATTTAAGATGTGCTCCTTTCAATCCTGAACTCATGAAGGCTATTGGTCTTTCATTATTTTCATCATCCTTCTATGAAAGAACTACAGTTATAGAATGTTCAGATGCATAAGAATAGATGTTAAAATATTTGGCATAATCCAGGAAACTTAGGGTCGGAGTGGTTGATATGGCTTCTTTAATTTTGTTAAATGCTTCCATATTTTCCACTGTCCATTTTATTTCTCCAGTTTTCTTAACCATGTCATTTATGGGTTTGGTCATCTCTGCAAAATTTGGGACAAATATTCTGATGAAATTTATCTTGCCAAAGAATGACTTGACTCCTTTTAAATTTCTAGGAGGGGGAATTTTGGAAATGGCTTCAATTCTGTCTGGATCAATGCTTATTCCCTTTTCTAAAACTATATGTCCTAACAAATTTCCTTGAGTAGTCCCAAATATGCATTTCTTGGGATTTAAAGAAATTCCAAATTCCTTGCACCGAGCAAAAACTACAGTTAAATGTTCTAGATGGTCTTCTGGATTCTTAGAAAATACTGTGATATCATCTAAGTATACAACTACAATTTTGAACATTAATCCTTTAAAGGCAAAGTCCATTGCTCTTTGAAATGTAGCACCTGCATTCATTAGTCCGAAAGGCATCCTTAAATATTCAAATGTGCCCTAGGGTGTAGTGAATGTTGCCTTATGTCTATCTTCTGGATTTATCTAAATTTGATTGTACCCTGAAAATCCATCTAACAGAGACAATCTTGTTGAGCCAACTACTGCTTGCAATAATTGTTCCATGTTGGGTAATGGGTAATTGTATTTTAATGAACTCTTGTTTAAATTTCTAAAATCTACGTAGAGTCTAATATCCCCATTCTTTTTTTTTACTGGTACTAAGTTGGATATCCAGGAAGAAAATCTTACCTTTCTAATTATTTTGGAATCCAGTAACTTTTGTACCTCCTTTTGCATTATTGGGTGAAGAGTTGGATTGTATTTCCTCTGCTTCTGTCTGAATGGTTTGGAATCTTCTTTCAGGGGTATTATGTGTGTCATTACCTCTATTTTGAATGTTTTTAGATCTTCATAAGTCCAAGCAAAATGTTCTTTGTTCTTTTTCAAGAAACTGATATATCCAGCTTTTTCTTTAGTAGGTAAAGCCATGTCTACTTTCACTATTCTGGGTTCTTTCATTGAACCAATATTAATATCTTCAGATATCACTTCTCTGCGTAAAGGCTTATAGGCTTTGTCAAAATCATCAAATAGACTCTCTAGAGAAACCAATCCTTTGGGTATTCTATTAGTTTTCAATTGGATTACTTCTACTGGCTCTCCTATTTGGTCTTTTAGCTTTTCTTCATATTTTTCATCACAGATTACATCTGCATACTGATTTTGCAGAGTCATAAAGTCTTTAATATCTATGTCATCTTGAAAAACCTGCAAATAGACTATGTTGTCTGGTACAGATGGTTTATAGACTGAGATAGTTGGGAATCTGTCCATATATTCTGTAGTTATCTTTGGGTGATCTAAACCTGAGGTATTTACAGCTAAAAGATCTACAACATGATTTTGTTCTCTAGGAATATAAGAGATATTGAAAGCTAAGAATTTATCAATTTCTTCCAACATTGCATTTCTATATTGCTTAAGCCTAGGATGTTTAGTCTGATATTTACCTTTGATCTGTAGTATAATAAGCTCTGCATCCCCTGTTATAGTTAAGTAGTTAATGCCTAGCTCTTTTTCTTTCCTTAGCCCTAGTAGTAAAGCTTCGTACTCAGCTACATTGTTTGTGCAAGGAAATTGCAGTCTGTAAGGAATGCTAAGGTAATTTCCTTTTATATCAGTCAGATTAACACCTGCACCTACTCCAGATTGGGATTTAGCTCCATCAAAAGATATGGTCCACATTTCTTGGGTCAATACTCTATCTGATTTAGCATCAACCATTTTCATATCTTCTGGATCCATGTTCTTTGCTTCTGGTACCTCCACCAGGAATGGGTTGTGCCATATGGAGTAAACTCCCATCCCTTTTTCTTCCATAGAGTTTACTAAGTTAATCATGGTTTCATCTGTTTGAATTAACTCTACGGAGTGTTTGTTGAATGGTTCCCTTCTCAAAATTATATTCTCCTTATCTGATATTGGGATTGTAGCATAGGACCAGTCCAATTGAATTGATCCTCCCAATTGTTCTACCCAATGCCTACTGAGTAATAATGAGAAAAATGGGTCAACATCAACTACTGCAACATCCATGACAATGCCCTTTTTGGGGTGTTGATCTAGGAAAACTAACAATCCAGTTATCACCCCTACACAAGGAATTTGCCTACTATCCATTACAGAAATAGGGGCAGAATATCTAGTACAGATTAATCCCATTTGGTCAGCTATTAGCTTAGGCATGATATTATGTGAAGCTCCACTGTCTAACATGCAGTTATGAATCACATATCTCTCCCCTTCATCTGAATTATACCTTAATGACACATAGAAGGGTCTGACTGAAGATGGTGATCTTGTATCATGTTGATTCTGTCTAGCAGCATGGCAAGTTGGATCTTCTTTTGGTTCAACCAGTCCAAATGCTCTGCAGACTTGTTCTCTGTACTGTTGAACTTTCATAAGTTCTCCAAATGTGATATTAACCTTTTGCTTACTGAGTTCTGACCCAACATCGAATTCTATCTTCTTTATATCCAGTGGTTTATTACTTTCTTCTTTGGGATTCTCTTCCTCTAATTCTATCACTTCAGGAATAATATTTTTAAGGTTCCTATCAGTTTTCTCTTTACTGATATTTTTATTGGTGAAAGTTTGTTTTCTTGTTTCACTTGTAGAGGCTTTCTCTGTCCTTTCAAGGACTGTTCTATTCCTTAAATTTAGAACATGGGTTGCCTCTAATTCTTCAACCTCTTGAGCAGTGGGGATTAATTTCCCTTGCTTCATCTTATCATATCTTGACTCATGTGATTTCTACAAGATTTTAGTTCCTTCAGTTACTAAAATTTGAGGATGATGATTTGAAGCATATTTATCCATATCTTCTTCAAAAAACCTTTCTCTGGATTCATCTTCAATAGACCAACAAGCATTGATTCTTATATCCTCTTGATTCTGCATGCATGTCTACATTACGCTGATCACTTAGGTGAATTCCACATGCATCAGGGTTATGGGGTGCATCACAAGTAGAGAAAAATAGGGAAACCCCTCTGCCACATTAGCAGATGGTATAGGGTTAGGAACACTATTCTGATCTCTGTCAGAGTCTCGGTTCTTCTAGTTATTGTTCCCATTATTCCTACTCCTATTTCCTTCTTCAAAACCATTGTTGTTTCCCCAATTCCTATTGAAATTTTTCTTGAAGGGAGGATGGTTGTCAACATGAGGTCGCTCTATCTGTGAAGATTCATCATTATTTCCATTTATTTCAATTCTTGCTAACCTATTGTTCATGTTATTGAACATCTCAGTCATTTGACTAGTCAATTTCTCCACTGGATCAATTTTGGTTCTTCTTTGTATATCAAATGCCACTCTTTTGGGTTTTCTCTCAGGTAGGTTGACTTCTAGAGAATAGGGCTTCATCTTACCACTGTCAAGCATATTTATTTCTATATCCATTGCTTTTTCCATACAACCATCAATGGTAGTGGCTTGTTCTTGCCTTAACTCATAGTTAAAATCTCCTTGGAAAGCATTCTTATAAAAACAAATAGACTGAATATCACTAGGTCTAAGGTTGGCAGGGATTTTGTTCCTAGTCTTTGAAAATCTTATGTTGAAATCACTAACAACCTCATTTTCTTTTTTCTTCATAGTGGCTAGCTCAGTTAACAATGATTGTTCATTTTTCCTTTCACCATATTTCTTTAGAAACACAACTTCCATTCTGGTGAAGTTTGGGATATCATTGTTAGGAAGGGAATTAAACCACTCTCTAGCATCTTTTTCTAAAGTCTATAAAAACAATCTTAAGACTACGTCTTCATGTTCAACCTCTAAACTATCCATTGCATACAAGAAACTTTTGATATGATCCTCTCCAGTTACTGCACTATTTCCTAAAAATTTAGGGAGGTATTTGTGAGCTTTACTGGGTAAGGTATTTAAATTTGTTGGTAATGCAAAAGGCCTATATCTGTTAGTCCTCCATAAATGAAAATTAACCTGGGCCATTGCTACTGTAGGATTTAGATTCACAGTAGTAATACTTACAGGAATGTGAGGTTGAGTAATCTGGATATGATCTAATGGGTTATTTACCTCAGTATTACTATTATGAGAATAATCACATATATCTTCTATAACTGATTTTAAATGTTCATCTACAGTAATATCAGTAGTAATAGTATTCTGATTTTTCTTTACGTACTTTTTACCGCTAGAATTTGATCTACTATTATAAGCAGTATTCTTGAAAAGTGGAGTTTTTTGAGTATGTATAAATACCTCTGGATTATCAAGTTCTAGGAATAGCTCCTTACCGCTTCTCCTTGTGTTCGCCAACACGTTCTGTCCTCTCCTTTTTTATTTTTATTTTCTGGGTTCGTCTAGTAGATTCGCCAAAGACCGGGTGCAGAAAGAACATTGTATGCTTTTATCAAGAATGCTTGATATTATCACTCATTCTCACAGGAGTCGGTTCTTGGGATAATTCAAGAAAATCAAGAAAAATAATTTTCAAGAAGATCAAGAAAAATAAATTTCAAGAAGATCAAGAAACGTAAAGAAAATCAAATTTAAAACAAACACGGGTAAAATAAAGGACGTAGAAAAATTAAAACAAACGTTATTTATTCTAACTAGCCACCCGTTGATTAAAAATAATGTCGTAAAATCTAGGTTTAGAATGTAAAAATTCTCCCCGGCAATGGCGCCAAAAAACTATTGGAACCGATTCTTGCATCCATAGGATTTCAATTGTCATGCTACAAGAATCCGTTTGAAACCAACGAGCTATTACAGGCTCTGGTTGACCTGCCTCATTGTTCTGCTAAACACAAATATTGCTAAAGAAAACTACAGAACGGGTAAGGAAACCCCAGCGGTAATTCTATGACTAAAACTCTAATTACACGCTCCAAATTTATATTATACTATATGTATTAAAATGACCAAGCATGAAAACAACCATTTGTTATGCCTTATGTAGACCGATGCCTAGATTCATTGGGTTGTTATAGCAATTTAACAACAATTCTATCATGAAATAGAAAGAAGGGGAGGAGAAAAATTGGTGTTCTTAATCTTATTCGAATATCGCAATAAAACCAAGAGTTAACCAATGAGAGAAACATATATAATGCGTTCAAATAATGTAACCCATTACACAGTGACACACAGAGCTAAGACAAAATATATAATAGAAAAGAGACTCATAATTGTATTGATTTCATAAAGTTTACATGCAGAGTGGGCAGAATGCCTTTTAACTCTATTTTTCTCAAAGAAAATATATCAATACAATGAAAAGATCCTGTTCAAATAATGTAACAGGTCTCTCCTACTCTCCTTGTTCCAATTTGGTAACAACAAAGTCTCTAAATCTTAGGCTCAAAAAGGTAGGAAATGATCTCAGATTCTTGAACACTTTCCTATCACAATCCTACAAAGCAAAGGGAAGAATAAGAAATGAGAAAGAAAAATAGACACAGAATGGGATACAACAACACAACTAATAGGGCACTCAAGTATACCTCTTAGAAAAAATGCTATTCTCTAATTGCTTGATGCAGAACTTGACCGCAGTTGCTTCCTTTTATAGCTGTTGGTTCTTGATTTTGTTATTTCTGGTTCATCTCTGACCTTACACTTGTCAGCATCTGATTGAACTTCAAAAATGGTACAATTGGATTCCACTACTGTTGCTATTTTGGTTGCACTCTCTTCTTTGAATTTTTTAACAACAATTCAATCTAACCAGTGATGGAGGGATTATGAGAACCTTTTTCTTTTTCTACTACTTCTTCATGTATTGTTTCTCTATCAACTACTACCAGGACTTATTCTGTTGGCTCACACTTCTATTGTGATGAACTTTCTTCCAGTTGTTGATCATGAGTTTTAACTCCTTTCCTTTTTTGAGCTTTTTACAGCTTTTTTATTTGCTCAATTAATAATCTCCATACTTCTGTATCAAATATTGTTGCAAATTTCAACATATTCATCTCTTGCAAAATTCTATTTTTCTATGTGGCAACAGTGAACCTATTCATTTCATATTAAAAGAGTAAAATTTCCATAGTATTCACCACAAGAGTAGTTTATCTAATCATTTTGGCCTCATCACCTGATTCACATTCAAATATTTCTATGGTACACTTGAATACTTCTTCTATATCAGAGGCCTCTAAGCATTGATCTAAGGAGAGACCAATATTTTCTAGTATTTCTATTGCATATTTGATCATATTATCCATTTCATTTACAACATCTATCCACTTATTTCGGTTTTCTCCAAATAGAGCTGCTTTGAAAAACTCAAAACTAAGCTGAATTTTATGGCCATCATCTGTTATTATCTCTTGTCCTTGAAGTTCTTCAAAATGGTCTCCTATAAAATCCAGGGTAGGATGGATGACTTCAAAATCCTCCTCTTTGTCTTGTAATAATATTAGGATTTCTTAATCCAGGGCTCTATGGCTAAAGGATGGAGATTCGAACTCAAAGTTTTTTCATGTTACCACCTTGAGGAACATAAGTAATAATAAGATCAGAGAGTTAACCAAAGCTGATGGATCCAAAACCCAAGATTTAATAGAGATCATGGAGGAAGCAGTAGCTTACTTCAGCTCCCTTCTCGGGGATGAATCCCAGGTTAAAGAAGAAGCCAAGGAAACCATCCTTCAGTCCATTATGAGTTTGGTTGGTGAGGCCATAAATGGTAAGCTTCTTACTCCCTTCACTGACAAGGAAATTAGAAAAGCCCTGTTTAGCATGGATCCTGAGAAGGCCCCTGGCCCTGATGGGTTCCCTCCTCGGTTCTACCAAGCTTTTTGGGATACGGTAGGACCGGATGTCATCTCTGCTATCAAAGAATTTCAGGCTTCAAAACATATACTGCGAGGGTCCAAGTCCACCTTTATCGCCCTGATTCCTAAGGGCCCATCTCCTGAGACCATGGCAGATTTCAGACCGATTAGTCTTTGCAATGTTTCCTACAAGATATTTTCAAAAGCCATTGCTAATAAGATGAAAGAAATTCTTCCCCTCATTATCGATTCAAGCTAAGGCAGCTCTGTCAAAAGGAGATCGATTTTGGATGGTGTGATTACTGTCCATGAAGCTTTGTACTCTGCAAGTCAAACCAACAAGGCGGTGTTAGCCCTAAAGCTCGATATGAACAAAGCTTTTGACCGTATTAACTGGGATTTTCTGATGGTTGTTCTCCTAAAGTTCAGTTTTCATCCTCAGTGGGTCAGGTTGATAAAAGAGTGCATTTCTGAACCCTGGTTCTCAGTTCTGGTCAATGGTACGACAACTGGGTACTTCTAGAGTCACATAGGGCTTAGACAAGGAGATCCAATTAGCCCAATGTTGTTTGTCATTGTGGCAGAGGCTCTGGGAAGAACTATTAAAGCAGCATGCAATACTGGGTTAATTTCAGGGATCAAAGCCACCTCTCTCATCAACCCTATTAGTCACCAACAATTTGTGGATGACACTTTGTTGTTGACCCAGTTCCAACTCTATGAAGATGCGGCGGGCTAGAAGGTGAATTTTAACAAAAGCAAGCTTTATTTCCTTAACACCCTGTTGTGGCTGATCCACAACACACCCCAAAATTGGGGACCCACCTTTTCGTTTTGATATCCGGGTGTTGACATTTCATTTTTAGTGTCTAATCCTTCGTTTTGTCGTAGGTTTTGCAATTTTTGTCGGTTCTTGTTGGTAGTATTTTCTTGTAGACAATATTTTATTGTCGACGACTTTTCTTGTCGATGATATTTTATTGTCGACAACTTTTTCTTGTCGACGACTTTTATTGTCGACAATTTTTTGTTAGCGTTTCCTTTTTATTGTCAGTTTGTGTGTCGGCAAGTCCGTTTTGTCAGTATTATTTGTTTGAGAGTTTGATGTACACTTGTTAGGTTTTATTTTATTTGTGATTGTGACCCGGGTTCACTTCCCACGGTAGACATGTATTTGTATAAGAAGTATTTACTCAATGAAAATAATAATAAAATATATATATATATATAAATAAAAAATAAAAGATATAATAATAAAATGGATTTAAGTTTAATATTTTTTAATATATATTTTTATGTGTTTTGCAGGTTGTCCGTGACGCGGAGGCTGGTGGGTATGCGGCTTGGAGCACGGGGGTCGAGTAAGTTATTGGACAGACCGGGCGTAACCGCGGAAAGGGTGGAACCTCGTTTTACGGAGCGCATCGACAGTGAGGTCAGAGAGTTTTAATGGTGAAACCACCGACGGATTCATAGCACGACAGTAGCGACAGAGAACGAGACGGTTAGCTTCAGGGAAACGCTCGATAACAGGCATCTTCAATATTGAGAGCGGCGACAGAGAAATAATCCAGGGTCGAGTAAGCAGTTGATAAGATTTTATAGATGGAACGCAGGCAGAAGTTGAGTGACAGTGTGGTTTTATGTGGATGACCACGTAAGCAGACAATGTTCGAGGCAGTGATAAAAGAGAGAATGAAGGAATATCATTTTTATTTTGATCACGACAAAGTGGAAGAGCAATAACATGGCAATCACATAGGATTTTCAAGGATAAAAAGGACGACGATTAGTACGCCACGACGTAGTGTAGATAGTTTTCAAGCGATGCAGTGATAGGCCTGGCGACACGCAGTGAAACGGTAGCTCTGAAAAATATCAACACTGACATTGATGGTCCAATACAAAGAATACTGGATTTAACGTGGATAATCGTAGTGGGTAGCTCCAAGAATACTACAACGAGAAATGGAACATCGTAGCAGACAGGAACGCTGGCTGTGCATAGTGTGTAATGTCGATGTGGTTAGATATTATGAACTGGGTAATGGGTAACCGTTATCATGCCACAGAGAGACACGGACGATGATTTTCAAATGATTTTGGATCTCCTCCTATGGCCAGAAAGCCATGCATCGGTTACTTTTGATAGGGGTATGAAATAAAGAAATAATAAAAAAATATATATATAAGGAGAAAGGGCTACAATGTTCACGGAGGGAAAATGGAAAGCACAACAAAGCAAGGGATGTGTTTAATTTATTTGCCACGAATGTCGGGTCGTGCGAATTAAAAAAGGTTCTAAAGTTATTTATTATCAAGGTTATAAATATTTTTAAATAAAAGCAAACTTTGGGAGATCAAAAGAACCACTTTCTCGGGAGAATGAAATGCTTCGAAATGAAGCATTGGAAAACAAAAGGAAATCAAACGCTGCAAATGAAGAGTTGCAGGAAACGAAGGGTTGGGAGGAAAATTTTAAAACCCCAAACAAATGCATGCAGGAAAGGGGGGACGGAAATGGTGGCGTGGCCAAACGGGAACTTTGGGCATGGCCACATTTGTAAAACAGGGATTTTAATTTGAATGTGAAAACTTTTCTTCAGAAATTTCAGGCCTTGTTAGCAAGAAAGAATGAGAAATTTTCTGCATGCTTCATTTTAATTGTTCTATTTTTCTCTTTTCAGATTTTAGACTTGTATGTGAAATTGATGCCATTATTTTGGGTTATTTCATGTGAATGTTTGCAATCTGGAAATTATTTAAAACCCTAGGAACCAACACCTAGTTTACTTTGATTGTGTTTATTTTGCAGGTCAAATAAGCTAGGTTGCATGTATGAAACTCTCACGTATTCGGTTTTGCGGGACGGGGTGCTATCAAACTCGAAGGAGCTTTTGCATTGCTTGTGTTTTCAGCAATTATTTTGATGCAAACTTTAATTTTCTGTTTCCAAAAATTTTATTTTTAGAATTTTTTTTTCTATTTTCGGACATTAAAATAAACATTAAAAAAATTTCAAAATCTAAAAATGATTTCACCATTGCGGAGATTATAATTCAGACTTCAAATACGCACTTTGAAATTTCATTTTCGGACTTGTTTAGTATTTTTAAAAATTCATCGAAGTTGTTGTTTTGCTACAGATTTTAAAATTCCGAAAATAGAAATTTTCCATTTTAAAGTCAAATTTCATTTTTCCAGCTTTTGTTTTGCATTCATGAGCCTATGATGACATTCCCTTCATGGAAATTCCAATTTCATTGAAGGGGTTATGTTTTATGGCATTTTCACAAATTTCATTTTGGGCCTAAAATTACCCTTTCTTCATAAAAATTCCAATTTTACGAAAGAGGGGTAGTTTGAGTACTACATTGAAAGTCTTTTCCTTAAAGCACTTAATTGTTCATCTTGATGAAAATCTGTTTTCATTTAAGAGGGATAAGTTAAAGTGACATTTTGAAGCTACATTTGGAGATCCTATTCATCATTGAGGATTTAATGCAAGATAAAATCTATCTTAAAACCATCAAGATAAAAGGAATTAAAGCATTACATCGTGGTCATATGAGGGCCAACTCACATTTACTTTATCAGGGTTCAATGAACAATCATTAAATTTTCATAGTAAAAATAAACCAACAGTGCCCCTTGTTTACAGTTACTTGCAATCACTAAGGTGTTCCAAGCATTTAAATTGAATATCTTTATTTGATGCACATAGGCAAATGCTAATATAACAAGAACCTTGGAGAAGTTGTTTGTTTAACTTCTTTGCAAGAGGGGATTTGGAACCCGAATCCTATCGGAGAGTGTGCTTTCACAATTGGGTGAAAACACCACTCAACAGATTGGCGCTAGAAGGAGGGCATGAAACGGTTTATTTCATCATGATTTTAAATGCTTAAAATTGCTTAAGAGCTTTACAACACATTTGGATTGTTCATACAGAAATAAAGTGATTTGATTTAATTTTTTAGAATTTTGGTCTCATGCAATTACTTTTCATTTGATTTTAATGAATACATCTCTTAGTTGATGCTAACTTGATTTCTATTTTATATTGCAGGTTGAATATTCAACAGATTTGGTTCTAAAATTACATTTTAAGTTCACTAATGGCAACACTTGAGGAGCAAAGGGTATCCCTGAGAGCTGAAATAACATCTCTAAGAGAGAGAATGGTATTAATAATAGAGGATCATTATAAGGGTTTGTCTATACCTGTGGTACCATATCATGTTCCTAAAATGTTATTGGATTTTTTACGGTGTTTTAATCAAGAGGTACCACTAGGATACTTGCAAAAGCTGCATGTCTACAAGAATGCATTATGTCAATTCCAGATTTTCTATGAGGAGGTGGCTTGTAAGTTATTTGCATACATTTTGGATGATAGACCATTCTTTTGGTATAGCCAACTACCCATGGAGGTTAGGACTTCTTGGATACAACTAGAAGCAGCCTATCTTAATCATTTTGGTAATCAGGCTGACTTAGAAATATTGAAAAATCAGTTTACCTCCATATGTAAAGAGTCTAATGAATCCTTGAGTCAATTCAATGAAAGATTTCGTGAGTTGCACTCCCAAATGTGGGAAAATTTTAACACATTAGAAGAGGAAGCCATGAAAGTATACCTAGGAGCCATACACCCCACACTTGCTTCACTCATTGAGGAAAAACTGAGTGGTTTGTCCCTAGAGAGAATCCATGAGATCTTAGAAGAGATAGAACGACAAGGTCTTGAAGAAGAAAAGGCACAACATATTCACATGAGAGATTGTTCTTTTGATGCCAACCTACACCAACCATCAAACATAGCACCCTCCACTCCAATGATATCTAAGGTAAATGATCAAGGGGATGAATTTGAATACCCAAATTTTATGACCACCTTAGATGTAGTCCAAGAGGAGGTGCAAATTGCTAAGACAACATCCACTAGTGAGGATCATGTAGAGATACATGATTATCTAGATGAAGGGGTTCTAAATTCAACAATGTTTGATATATGTGAATGGATGGAACCCACCATAGAATTGAATGAAGTGGTTGAAAGAGAAATGGAAAGAAAATCAATAAATAAATTTGAAGATATGATAGAATTTCACCACTTGTTCTTGGAAGATACTATTGATGAAATGTGTAAAATTAAAGATCAAGAAATTCTTCACCCTCCAAATTATGATAATGAATCATGGGTTACTAATTTGGACAATGATAGCCTTATAAATTTGAATTCAAGAAATAACCCACTTTTGGAAATAATTGAACCATCTAAGGAAGGTGAAGACGAATTTGATGAGAAACACATTGATGAATTGGAAGATGTTGAAGAAATAGTTGAACGTCACCACTTGATTTTGAAAGATGATTATTATGATGCTTGGAAGAAGTGGGAAGACTTCACTCTTTCCAAAGCTACTAATGAAACTTTTGTGCCAATTGATATACAGGACAACATAATTGCCTACTCAAAGGAAGATATTACAACTCCTGTACAATTTGAGGATGTTTTGGAAGAGGGTTTCAAATCTCATCAAATTTTGGAAGATTATAATGATCCTATTGCCAAGAACAAAGAAAGAAGAGAATCTATGAATGAATCAAAAGATCATGTCACAAATATCATGGAGTTTCATCTCACGATTTGGATGACGATTTTTACAATGGTTGGGGAAGATATGATAATGCATTCTTTTCTCACATCCCTATAGATGAAACTCATATTTCACTTGACATGCAGGATGGTGAGCCTTCTACATCATACGAAGATCTCATATTCGCAAGATTTGAAAAGGGGACAAAATATAAATTCATTGAAAGTGTGGATGCAAGTTTACATGATGATTTGGAGGATTCAAATGAAGAGATACCATGGATAGTGAACAAAGAATTAGAACCAAATGATAAAGAGATGGATCAATTGGAAGCAACTCAAATAAGTGATCATCAAAGCAGATTACTTGACATACACTTTGACCAAGAGTGTTTGAGGATTGAAAAGGATGACCATATTTTGAATTTAAATAATTTGAATGATGAAATGTCACTAAAGGTAAATGAAAAACAAGGTATAATTTTTAATCACACCTTTAATAGCATGGTTTTAATGAATGGAAAAGAAGTTGATGCGCTTGAATTGTTAAACCAAATTCATCAACAATTACTAATTGAATCTAGGATAAAAACTTTTAATGATCCTAATTTAGTAAATATCCTAGATGCTTGTAAATTGTTACACAAATTTGATTGGCCTACAAATTTGGAAAATGATTTGGCTTTGAAATTTGTAGAAATAGGCTACTACTTACAAAATTGCATATTTGAAAAGGATAGCCTAATTCTAAATCAAGGAGGGAATTATGAAGATTATATTTTAAAGAATAGACATGATAAAATTGAAAATCATTTATTGTCTAATCATTCTAGTAATTTGATGCTCACCTATGGGAGTATTATTGGAACTAAATCAAATTGGTATGGTGAGCATGGCAAGTGGAAATTTGTTGCATTGTTTGGTCTAGTCTTGTTTGTGTTGGATTCCCACAACATTTGGCATGCATATTATGTCATATTTTTGTTGAAATGTTCTAATCATGTGTGGGATCCAGGAAAGTGATAAGCTAAGCTTTGCATCATCTTGTATTATAGTGTACATTTGTATATAAATTTTGGTTTTTGGTTTTGGGTTTGTGTTTTCAAATTTTCATTTTTGGGATTGCTATTTGGATTTGAATTTAAAGTTGTGTGTTTATTTGACATGTTTTGTTTGTCTATATAAAAAAAAAAAATGATGATGAAAAAGTTGCCTTGAGATGCTAACTTATGTTCTAGATCGGGAGAATATGAAACATTGGAATTGTCTTGTAAAAGCTCCACAAGTAACACAAACAGTTTAATAGTATCGTTTGATTTTGTGATGCATGAAGTAGTCAGTTTTATATAGCAATACTTCATCTGCAATTCAAAAGACAATGCATTCGTATTACATCTCGCTTTGCACATACATGCCATCGTAGTTGCAAATGCATTTCAAATACAAATCATTAAAGTATGTCAAATCCTCTTGAGGTTATGCTATCACATAAATAAGAAAAATCCTAAGGTGGGAAACTGAGTCTTGAGATATCTTGAACCAAGCACGTCTTATACATTAAAAAGGATCTTGAGCAAAATGATCAAAACCTAACTTGGAAGGAAAGGTTGGGCGAAAGAAGTATTTCATGTCTATCCTATTTATGCAACATGATCCTTAAAACAATGGTTTTGACCACTTCCATAGAGCTTAAAAGCCTAAAATCAGAGTAGTAAGGATAGGGTTAAATCCTCATCGAACTTAGGTTGAGGATCCAATTCCCCAAAGCTTTGATTTGACCTACATGGAGTAGTAAGGATAGGGCATAAATTCTCATCTCATTTAGGTTGAGAATCCGATTCCCCAAAGCTCTTATGTCTCATTTCATAATAAATCTTGGATTGTAAGGATCGTACTATTTGTCCTCTGCAAAGGATGGGTAGTCATCCCCAAGGTCTAAGCAACAAAATTAATATTTTCCATCTACATCTAAAGTTTGGATTGGAAGGATCGTACTACATGTCCCTAGCAAGGATGGGTAGTCATCCCAAAGGTCCAAGAAGTAAAAAAAAATAAATAAATAAATTTTTCCCATCTCATCTTTATATTGGATCGTAGGGATCGTACTACTTGTCCTCTGCAAAGGATGGGTAGTCATCCCCAAGGTCCAAAGAAATGAAGATAAGTTTTGGATTGTGGGGTTAAGTATGCCCATGCATGGCAACATGTCTTGTCTAAAAAACAAGACCACTGATTGTCCAAAGGGTTAGACTAGCATGACCATTTCTTTCATAATTGGTTAAATTATTTTGCTCAAAGTGAGGTAATGAATTCTAAATCAGAATAGTAAGGATAGGGTTAAACTCTCATCTCGGTTGGTTGGGAGTCTGATTCCCCAAAGTTCTGATTTCACTTTCACTTGCACATGGGTTCAAGATAGTAGGGACTCATAACCAACTTTGGGATATATAATAAAGCAATTCATATAGTTGATCCTAAGAGGGTTTGGCAATCTTGAATGTTTGTGTATGATACTAGAAGGTCTATGCCTTTTAAAAAAAGCAAAATCTCCAAGCATATTTATTAGGTTACACAAATCATTCACCATCTCATATATGCATTCATGTAAAACTGACAATGGAATGTTGATCAATTTCAAACGATAGGGAATGAAAACACATTGCACACACCGAGCTAATACTTGATGATTCTGATGATTCATGTACTTCTGATCTTTGGGCATTTGTTATATTGCTTATGTGCTAATGCATGTTTTTGAGTTTATATATATGTTTCTAGGTTGGGTTCTCACCAAATGCTCAGGAGCATTTGACAGCAAGAGAGTCGCCATTTGTTGTGGGTGATCCACAACACACCCCAAAATTGGGGACCCACCTTTTCGTTTTGATATCCGGGTGTTGACATTTCATTTTTAGTGTCTAATCCTTCGTTTTGTCGTAGGTTTTGCAATTGTTGTCGGTTCTTGTTGGCAGTATTTTCTTGTCGACGATATTTTATTGTCGACGATATTTTATTGTCGATAACTTTTTCTTGTCGACGACTTTTATTGTCGACAATTTTTTGTTAGCGTTTCCTTTTTATTGTCAGTTTGTGTGTTGGCAAGTCCGTTTTGTCAGTATTATTTGTTTGAGAGTTTGATGTACACTTGTTAGGTTTTATTTTATTTGTGATTGTGACCGGTTCACTTCCCACGGTAGCATGTATTTGTATAAGAATTATTTACTCAATGAAAATAATAATAAAAAATATATATATATATATATAATAAAAATATAAATATATATAATAAAATGGATTTAAGTTTAATATTTTTTAATATATATTTTTATGTGTTTTGCAGGTTTTCCGTGACGCGGAGGCTGGTAGGTATGCAGCTTGGAGCGCGGGGGTCGAGTAAGTTATTGGACAGACTGGGCGTAACCGCGAAAAGGGTGGAACCTCATTTTACGGAGCGCATCGACAGTGGGGTCAGAGAGTTTTAATGGTGAAACCACCGACGGATTCATAGCACGACAGTAGCGACAGAGAACGAGACGGTTAGCTTCAGGGAAACGCTCGATAACGGGCATCTTCAATATTGAGAGCGGCGACAGAGAAATAATCCAGGGTCGGGTAAGCAGTTGATAAGATTTTATAGATGGAACGCAGGCAGAAGTTGAGTGACAGTGTGGTTTTATGTGGATGACCACGTAAGCAGACAATGTTCGAGGCAGTGATAAAAGAGAGAATGAAGGAATATCATTTTTATTTTGATCACGACAAAGTGGAAGAGCAATAACATGGCAATCACATAGGATTTTCAAGGATAAAAAGGACGACGATTAGTACGCCACGACATAGTGTAGATAGTTTTCAAGCGATGCAGTGACAGGCCTGGCGACATGCAGTGAAATGGTAGCTCTGAAAAATATCAACACTGACATTGATGGTCCAATACAAAGAATACTGGATTTAACGTGGATAATCGTAGTGGGTAGCTCCAAGAATACTACAACGAGAAATGGAAAATCGTAGTAGACAAGAACGCTGGTTGTGCGCAGTGTAATGTCGATGTGGTTAGATATTATGAACTGGGTAATCGAAAGGGCTACAATGTTCACAGAGGGAAAATGGAAAGCACAACAAAGCAAGGGATGTGTTTGTGTTTAATTTATTTGCCATAAATATCGGGTCATGCGAATTAAAAAAGGTTCTAAAGTTATTTATTATGAAAATTATAAATATTTTTAAAGAAAAGCAAACTTTGGGAGATCAAAAGAACCACTTTCTCGGGAGAATGAAATGCTTCGAAATGAAGCATTGGAAAACAAAAGGAAATCAAACATTGCAAATGAAGAGTTGCAGGAAATGAAGGGTTGGGAGGAAAATTTTAAAACCCCAAACAAATGTATGCAGGAAAGGGGGGGACGGAAATGGTGGCGTGGCCAAACGGGAACTTTGGGCATGGCCACATTTGTAAAACAGGGATTTTAATTTGAATGTGAAAACTTTTCTTCAGAAATTTCAGGCCTTGTTAGCAAGAAAGAATGAGAAATTTTCTGCATGCTTCATTTTAATTGTTCTATTTTTCTCTTTTCAGATTTTAGACTTGTATGTGAAATTGATGCCATTATTTTGGGTTATTTCATGTGAATGTCTGCAATCTGGAAATTATTTAAAACCCTAGGAACCAGCACCTAGTTTACTTTGATTGTGTTTATTTTGCAGGTCAAATAAGCTAGGTTGCATGTATGAAACTCTCACGTATTCGGTTTTGCAGGACGGGGTGCTATCAAACCGAAGGAGCTTTTGCATTGCTTGTGTTTTCAGCAATTATTTTGATGCAAACTTTAATTTTCTGTTTCCAAAAATTTTAATTTCAGAATTTTTTTTCCTATTTTCAGACATTAAAATAAACATTAAAAAAATTTCAAAATCTAAAAATGATTTCACCATTGCGGAGATTATAATTCAGACTTCAAATACGCACTTTGAAATTTCATTTTCGGACTTGTTTAGTATTTTTAAAAATTCATCGAAGTTGTTGTTTTGCTACGGATTTTAAAATTCCGAAAATAGAAATTTTCCATTTTAAGGTCAAATTTCATTTTTCCAGCTTTTGTTTTGCATTCATGAGCCTATGATGACATTCCCTTCATGGAAATTCCAATTTCATTGAAGGGGTTATGTTTTAGGGCACTTTCACAAATTTCCATTTTGGGCCTAAAATTACCCTTTCTTCATAAAAATTCCAATTTTACGAAAGAGGGGTAGTTTGAGTACTACATTGAAAGTCTTTTCCTTAAAGCACTTAATTGTTCATCTTGATGAAAATCTGTTTTCATTTAAGAGGGATAAGTTAAAGTGACATTTTGAAGCTACATTTGGAGATCCTATTCATCATTGAGGATTTAATGCAAGATAAAATCTATCTTAAAACCATCAAGATAAAAGGAATTAAAGCATTACATCGTGGTCATATGAGGGCCAACTCACACTTACTTTATCAGGGTTCAATGAACAATCATTAAATTTTCATAGTAAAAATAAACCAACAAGTGCCCCTTGTTTACGGTTACTTGCAATCACTAAGGTGTTCCAAGCATTTAAATTGAATATCTTTATTTGATGCACATAGGCAAATGCTAATATAACAAGAACCTTGGAGAAGTTGTTTGTTTAACTTCTTTGCAAGAGGGGATTTGGAACCCGAATCCTATCGGAGAGTGTGCTTTCACAATTGGGTGAAAACACCACTCAACACACCCCAAATTAGAGACAAGCCAGAATTGCTCACATCTTGGGTTGTTCGATAGCGTCTCTCCCGACCACGTACTTAGGCCTCCCCCTCTTCTACGGCTCTCCGTGTAGTTCTATGTGGGATAGAGTGGTAGAAAGAATCCAAAAGAAACTGGCTGGTTGGAAAGGTCATTTTATGTCTCAGACAGGAAACTCACCCTCACCAAGGCCTCCCTCCAGAGCATTCTAGTTTATTTTCTTTCTGTCTTTAGAGCTCCAACCAAAATTTTTCAAAAAATAGAACAGATTCAAAAGAACTTTCTCTGGTCTGGATCTGAAGAAAAATAGAGGATCCACCTTGTGGGTCAGGGCAAGGTTTGTAGACCGAAAGAATTCGGAGGACTTGGACTGAGAAGAATTGCACATCTAAACACAGCTTTAGTGGCTAAACAAGCTTAGCGCCTTATTAACAATGAGGAAAATGAGTGGACTGCCATAATTAGAAGGAAATATCTTCAAGATCTTGATTTCCTAGATGATACGGTGCATAGAAGAGGTTCTGCGTTCTGGAGAGCTATCCTATCTAGCAGAGAAGTCCTAAAGAAAGGCCTAAGATGGGTCCTTGGCAATGGTCAAAAGATCAGGTTCTGGGATGACAGGTGGGCCAAGGAAGTAGCTTTGTCTCAGGTTTCTCACCTTGCTAGGGTCAAAAGAATCACAAAGGTTTTATATGGAAGGAAAGTTGTTGACTTTATGAGGCAGGATAGAGGAAGGCTTAGCTGGAAACAGATTAGGATCCCTGGGCTTGAAGCAGTCTCAGAAGAAATCCAAAGCATATTGCGTCTTCAATTCATTTCCATGAGTCCTGGGCAGGATCAGGTGATTTGGGCACCTTCCGAAAATGGGCAGTTCACAGTCAAATCTGCTTATATGCTAATGGTTGATTCTCAGGACCCCATCCTCCAGCCTCAGTTGGTGTGGGTCAAAAAGCTTATTCCCAAAGTTGCTATGTTCTCATGGTTGGTGATCCAAGGTAGGATTCTTACTATTGACAACTTGATTAGGAAAGGTTTGATTGTTGTTAACCATTGCTGTTTGTGCAAGGCCAATTGGGAGTCCACCCTCCATATTTTCCTTGAATGCCCGGTCTCTTCAAGCATCCTCAATAGGTTATTGCAAGCCTTTAACATTTGTTGGGTCAGACCTGCTACCATCCTTGACCTCTTCCACCAATGGCCAAATCCCTTTGTCAGCCTTAGATTGAAGTTTTTTTGGAAGGTCTGTCTTCATCATTTTTTGTGGCATATTTGGCTTGAACGAAATCATAGAGATTTCCATGAGTCCTGCCATGATGCCTCTTCCATCACCAATAAGATCATTTCATTTGCTCGTGAAAACGTTAGCCTTATCCCCCTTGAAGCTCGTAACCTTCCCCTCTGGGAGAGACTGATCGCTCACTCTTTAAATTTTACCCTGGCTGAAAATCCCATGACCCCCAAGGTTAATACCAGAGTTAATGTCAAGTGGAATTTGCCCCCTGTTGGATGGCTCAAGCTCAACTTTGATCGGGCTTCCAAAGGTAATCCTGGCAAAGCAAGGGCTGGAGGTGTAGTGAGAAATCATCAAGGATGTTTGGTGATGGCCTTTTCTGAGCAGTTAGGAACCAGAACTAATAATGAGGTGAAAGCTAGAGCACTCTGGAGGGGTCTTCAGTTGGCTCAGGACATAGAAGATAATCTTATTGTTGAAGGAGATTCCATGCATATCATTAACCTTATCAACAATGGGAAAACTCCTCCATGGCGGTTTAAGACTGTCATAGAAGAGGCGAGGTACCTCTACCAAGCCAGGAATGAGCGAAGAGCCGAGCATGTGTTTAGGGAAGCTAATAAATCTGTTGATATCTTAGCCAATTTAGGAGTGGAAGCTGATGGTTTGGTCACTTGGGAACTCGTGGTTCCAAGTGAAGTGGACAAGATTATCCAAAATGACCGCCAATGATGTTGCATCTGTGGAAGTTGGAAAAAGGAAGAGAAGTGTTATGTCTCCCAAATATTTTCTATTGCATTTTCGTGACCAAAAAACACAAGTGTGACCATGTTCCAAAACTGTAGCGATATCGCGACATGTCATCGTATCGCGGTTAACGCAGAGCAGCAAAGTTTTTGACCATCAGTTGTCGTGATATCGCGACTTGTCACGGTGTCATGCTCCAAAGTTGCAGTGAAAAGCTCATAAGGTTTTTGTCGCGATATCGCGACGTGTCATCGTATCATGGTCAAAGTAGATGCGGCGATGTGTTGACCCAAAATTGTCATGAAATCGTGACTTGTCGCGCTTTCACGCCTATGAGAAGCAGTGTTGAGCTTCATGATTTTTTGTCGCGATTTCATGGCTTGATGCATTTTTGCGACCTGCTGAGTTTTCATGGTGCTCGAGGCTGGAAAAAGCTAAGTGTGGAAGTTTGGCATGATTTTGCGATCGATAGAGTCAGAAGAGAGCGCCCTACTAAACCGTCACAATTTCACGACGTGTCGCCCTTTCACAGTCAAAGCAAAGCAGGAGTGGTGTTGACCAAAAAGTGTTGCGAAATTACGACATGTCACGATTTCGTGACATGTCGCGTTGTCGCGCCCAAAAGAAACATTCAAGAGCTTAGAGTATTTTTGTCGCGTTTTCGTGGAGTGTCTCATTTTCACGTCTTGTTGTAGTTTCGCGGTGCCCAAGCTTGGATTTTGCTAAGTATGGAAAGTTGTCACGTTTTTGCGACCAACAGCGGCAGAAGGAAGCTCCCAGCAAGTATGTCGCGTTTTCATGACGCAGATGTGACTATGGTGCAGAAGGCTGTTAGATGTCGCGAAATCGTGACATGTCACATTTTCGTGACTTGTCATGATTTCGTGGAGATGCAGATAGTGAAACTAAAGGCAGATAGATGTCGAGAGAAAAAGTTAAATTTGAAGTTAATTTTGATAAGACTTTCCATTTTTGTGACAAGGAGCGAAATCGCGAAGTGGTTGGAAATTGTTGCTGAAGGCAGAAAATTGTCGCGAAATCGCGACTTGTCGCATTTTCGCGACCTGTCGCAAAATCGCGGGCGGGTTTGTAGGCAAAGCAAAAGGGAAAAAATTGTCGTGAAATCGCGACGTGTCATTTTTTTGCGGCTTGTCGCGAAATCGCGGTGTTGCATGAAGGTGAAGCAGAAGGCTCGTTGTTGTCGTGATTTCGTGACTTGTCACATTTTCGTGACCTGTCACGAAATCGTGGATTTTTTGGCTTTGGATACTGCTGGATGTTTTTTGTCGTGAAATCGCGACATGTCGCATTTTCGTGACTTGTCGCGAAATCGCGGTGTTGCTAAAAAGCGTAGCGCTTGGCCGGTTGCTGTCGCAATTTCATGACTTGTCTCATTTTCATGACTTGTCACAAAATCACGGAGGTGGGGGTTATTGGTGACAGGTGGCTATGGTGCGCCCTTTTGTTTTCTTATCCATAACAGCTCTGTGCTGATTATTGTAAAAGGTTTTGGGTCAACCTAGGAAACCCGTTTGCAATGAAATTGATCCTTAATTACCAAAAAAAATATATTAGGATTTCTTAAGCAGTTACTCGGATCACCCTCATCTGTATAAACATCTCAGAAAACCCACTGGAATGAGCTTTTATTTTTATTAACTGTTCTTTCTTCATTGCATTCAGATAATAGACATGATATTTAATCTTCACCACTGAAGGGGGATGTGCACTTGAAGTATCTTTTCTTGCCAATTATTCCTATTGTTTACTTATTAATGCTTTCAATTCTACCTTTTCCTTCTCCTCTTTTTCCAATTGTTTCCGTAGCTCTGCAATTTTCCCAATGAATTGGTCTATGGCTTGATTTTGCATTGCCTTGACAACTTTGGCCACTTCATATTCTTTCCCTAGTATTGATGAGCCCCATGTTTGCTCATTTAATCTGAATACTAATGGATCTTGCAGATCAGGAAGGTTTATCTCTACTATATCTGATACAGGTGCTTCTAATTATGACTCTTCTATAAACTATTCTCCTATAATTCCCATCCCTGCTATTAAATGTAATTCTTGTTCATCTACAATAGTGGAGGTATTCTGCTCATCTGTTCTTTCCAAAACAACCTTTGTAGAGGGTAAGGATAATCTGGGCTTTTTCTTTTCTACAAGAGTTATCTCTATTTTCTTTCTTACTAGGTGAATTCAGAACAGACCACCAAATCCACTAGTTCTTCTACTATTCATTTGTATCACCGATGGAATTTTAATCTCCTAACATTTTATGCTCAAAGAGGTAAGGGCCACATGGGTCCCAATTTATTCACACTAGTTACAACTAATACTCTATCAAAAATGGGAACTATAGTTTGCTCTATGGGTGAAGCTTTCTGAGCATATGTGATTACAAGTTCTTTCCCCTTACTTGCACTGGGTTCTTGGGAAACTTCTTGAGGAGTGCTTGGTGTCGATTATATTTTGAGATGAGCACTTATAGGAGGCTTGACCTATTGCTCTACTATATATATAGTTTTAATAGTGAGCTCCATTATATCAATGCCCTAATCTTATATCAACTCTAACAAGGGGTCTTCTTTTATTTCTTGGCCTACCCCTAGAAAAATAGGAGCTACATCATCTACTAAACCTTCCCGAATCCTCCTTAATTCTATGGGGTAATCATAGGCCTCACAAAACTATGTTCTGCCCCTATTTTCAAGAGGAAAATCATCCCATTATCCCTACAAATCTAATCCTTTTTTCATAGCTTCCAATAAGCTTTCCTCAAAAGCATCTTCACGATGCAAAATTCGGGTGTATTCCCTTTTTAACATCATTTTGTTGTATGTTCCTTTTGGGTCATAAAATCTCCAAGTTATCTCATCGAATCTCCTTTTATCTAATTCAAATATTCCCTTGAGTAGGGAAGGGTAGACAAAAAATATGAAATCTCCAAATCAACAGGGAACATCAAGCAAGGGGACTTTACCATGTTTCTTCATCAACCTCATCTTTGCCTCTTTGGCCACTTGTCTGCATAATTCCAAAGCTGCTAGGGATAACGGGAAATACTTTGGTAATAGCTTAGGTGGAATTTTAGCCCCATATAGTCTAATATATGTAAAAACTTCTATGAAAAATAAATCCCCAATCTCCTTTTCTTTTATTAAAGCCCTTACTCCTGGCCCTAATCTCTTAGGAACCATGCCAGTTAAAACCCAATGGATTTCCACCAGGAAGTGGTCACAGAACCAGCCAAAGTGAGTTCGTCCTTCGTGTATTCTCCAAAAACTATTTTGGACATAGGGGTTGTCAATGGCTTTCACTATTTTCCTAGCTTCTTCTCCCAATTGACCAGCTATCATATTGATAAAAAATGAATATTGAGAAAAATGGGGCATCTCTTGCCTTTGTTCGAAAACTGCTTTTCTTAATTCTACCATTTCTTTATGCATCTGGGTACTTAAATCTAATTTCCAGGTGTATATTGGGGTGTTATATGCCCTATTGCATTGTGCAGCTAAATATAAAACCCTTTTAGTTATTCTACTGAGATCCTGTACTCCCAAAACTATATTTATCATATCACAAAAATCTTGGACCCATGGCCTAAATACATTTTTCCTATTTGGGAAGTCCTTTCCTATTGTCTCATGTGTATCAAAAAAGGTTTTAAAAACTTCCATATCTTTAAACATTCGATATTGATGTTCTATTACCTTGTCTACCAGAAAGGTGGTATACTCAGTCAACTTGAAAACCTTTTGAATGTGTTTGACCTTAATACTAAACACATGTTGATCCTTATTGTCTCAAAATGTCCTCGTTCTTTCATCATACGCCACCACCAGCCAAGCCATAAAATCAGAGGAGAAGTAAACTGTTGGACATACCAAATTCCCAAGGTTGCTATTCCATATGTTATTTCTAGGGAATCCTTTATACTGTAACCTCTATACTTTGTCAAAAAAATCATCCATTATCCATGGGGTTCGGTCATCGTTCTCCATCACACGATAAAAACTATTGATACATGCATTATCGATATCATACTACTGCGGTTGGGTAGGTCTTTTATTAGCTCCATATTTCTGAGCAAATTCATACATTGTACTGTCGGTAACAGGTGATCTAGAGATCACAATGTATGGTGACCTATCTATGATAAATATTATGCTCTCCCTAGTATATTTTGGTATGAAAATGTCTCCCCATGACACCATTAATTTCACGGTAGCAGGTCGGGTCCTTCTGTGACTATGAAGCTTTAAAATACTCTTCTCTTTGTACTTCTTGTGTATCAAATTCTACTCTTAGCTTGTCAGTGTAGTGGCCTTGACTGGTTTTGTGAGCTCATATACAGGGTGGCAAAATGGGTTCGATAAATTTGCACATTTTTTCATCAACATGATGCCACCAACTGCTGTTTAAAATTGGCCAAATAAATTTTTCCAACACGTCCTTTTTTTGGAGTTGAGCATTTATAACGGGTAATGTCCTTCATCCTACATGCCCTGGGGCCTTTTGATTTGTGTGCCTATAATCATCAAGACCTCAACTAGTTATCATTAGAACCCTTTTTATCTAACATGGAACTGAGATGTGTAATGGGGATGGTTTCCATTTTGAATCTCATGCCACCTCGAACCCAAACGATAACTAAATATTTGGGATTGATTATACTTCACTTAGGCAGCAATCACCCTCAGGATCTTCACAAGATTTAGTTCTTGGTGTGAGTGCCTACTATTATTATTTCAAAAATATTTAGCTTCCCTAAGTCAATCGTGATCGAGCACAACCATTGGATGTACTCCTGTTCTATCATAACCTTTGATATTTTAAAACCTATAAGTTAGATATCTGAAAGATAACATGCATCGAACCCTTTTTAATTTCAACCAATAAGGATGGTAGTTAATAATGGGTTTATAGCCTCGTTAAATACATTTTAAGATTTAATTAATCAAATGTCAATTTAAGCTTACCTTTTGGTTTACCTTTAGAGCATGCACTACCATTGGATCGATTTGAGATAGAGCACATCCATCGGATCTATCAGAATATGCCCATTATTTTAGCCTACTCGTGTCTCTTTATCTTGACTTTGACTCATTCATGACTTTTCGGATCTCCTCATTCTTAATGGAGCGCTACCGTTAGATCCAAGTGATTGATTTATTATTTAAACCTTTGATTTACGTGCTATCATCAGATCCTAGAAAGGATTAGTGCAACCATTGATATTCGAGGACCTGCATGGTCGTTAGTCTACCTGTATCTAATTAATTGGGTTAATCATGCTTATATAGTCAACAATATTCGATCCGATAATAATTCATTTTGAAAAATACTTAAGGTTAAAGACTATACCCTTATTTGTTTGATCTTCCAATAATAGGTGTATTAATCCTTATTCAATCATGGTTAACCAAAGTTAACCTATCGATTACAACCTTAACCTTGTTGTATTAAACCTAGGCACTATATAATATGTTTACCTCTCTAAGCAGTCACCACTAGATTATGATGAGAGTGCTACCGTTGGATCATTTCGTATATACACATAGTTTAGCGAAGGGGGAAAATCACCCGTACATCCAATTAATTAATCATTTGTCGAAAGAAACTTGTTTAGACTAACCTCCGATCATTTTTACCCATGCGCACCATTGGATCTGAGCAGAGATGAGCATCACCATAAAATTTACATGTTATTTAATCCTCTTGTCTAGCTTTGATTTTTTCACCCCTGTTGATCTTCGAGCAGGATCTAGTGCTACCGTTCGATCTTCTAAAATCTGCATATACGTTAGTAAAGAGGGCGTATCATTAGATTTGATTAACCTTGATTAAGCCGAAAGGGGGAATTTTAGCAACGTATTTATACCCTTATTAATGCATAATTAAATTTTGACTTTACCTCTATCTTTTACCCAATATCCTACCATCCGTGATTTCGATGCGGTCGTCGGATCTTCGATAGCTATTGGTGTAGCCATAGATTTTGATCAACCTACAAGGTTAATTATTAGGGGGCACATAATTTCAAACTTTGATTAATCCAAAAGGGGGAATAGTTAGAAATGTGCTTAAACCCTTATTAATCTTGTTTTAATGGATTTAATTAACTTCTTGGGGGTTTTTACTTTTTGATGCACCTTTGTAAGAGCGTCACCGTGGGATCAAATCTAGTTCAAGCACTGTCGTTCGATCTGATCAACTTGCTTGGTGATTATTTCAAAGGGGGCGCATACCCTTAATTATTTTTTACCATGGTATTTTAATGTGTGGTTTAATTAAATCAAGCGTAAACGCCTATCTTGAGTTCACTCGAGCATTATCGTCTGATCTATCAGAGTTGCTCATTGTTTATCTAGAAAATTTGACCTATGTTGACTCGTTTAAATTTTTGACTCTTTGGAGATTGTGTAGCTATCGAATTTGGCTTGGTTCAAGCACATCCATCCAGATCGGCATAATTGCATGGGTTTTAATAATTTTTTACCTTAGGTTATAATATTCATATAATATTGACATCCTTTAATTGATTTATTGGAACACAACCATTTGATTAAACCTGAATTGAGCGTGGCCATCATATTAGATCTAAGGTGCTCGTATTTTAATTAAATGGGGTGCATACCCTCAAATATTAATTAAGATTTTTTTTTTGAACTTAAGCCTTTTGGGTTTTAATACCACAATTTTTAATTAAATCACTTTTAAATACGTTAGGACTTAAAGGTTTATCGGTTGGTTTAAGCCCAAGGAAAATTATTATATGAAGGTCATATTTTTGCTTTAGAGATCTTGATTAATAAAACTTTACCCTATCCCTTTTTAGATACTCGAGTAATAAAAAAGTCAAACATTATTAACAACCAAGGTTAGACTTCATCAAACAAACCAATGAAAACTCAAGTAACTCATACCAACTGAAGAAGTGATCAGCATTATGAATATTTTGATTGAAACCAAAAATTTAAATTTGGGGGTTTTAAAGTTGATTCAAATTTGGCTCCAACAATCACCTATATTGACCTTAGTCCCTCTAGTGATCCTGTGTAGTGGGTAATCCTACTAGAGTGAGGTTGAATCTGACCCACCACCTAATATCACCTCCATCGAATCACAGAGCCAATCTCAAGGTCTGCTATATATACCCATGGTGACCATAGAAGCCCCTCTGGTCTATTCGCGTAGATGTACACTCATCCCTAAACTTGAAGAAGGAATCTACAACCCAATCTATACCTACCCCACTAAGGGATCTCATGAAACTCATCATATAGATGCACTAGTAAAGTACTCCCCTAGGCCATCACCAATGGCTCCTGAATAGTGTAGTTAGCTAATGCTTGGACCAACTCAAGGGGGTTTCATAGGAATCCCACTCTCGATGAATTTGGTAGTAGAATGTTAGTCATGAGTGACATCAACACCACATATCTCCTAGTTAGGATCTCAGCCTTGTACCTTGCCTCCACTAATAACCCATTGTTGCTTAAAATGCATCAAGTCACCTACCAATACTCTACAACACTCTATCCTACTAATTAACATGCATCGAGATGATGGTGCATCCCTCAATCGACACACAAATGATCATGTAATCATCATCCAAAGTGACTATCATCTCACCACTCTAGAGGTGCAAGGTATTGGTCCGACTATCCCATCGGTTGACCAAGGTAGTTAGATAAGCCTGATACACCATTAAAAAATCTAATTGTATCACCTTATTAATACCAATGACCTCAAGCCATTCCTAATACTCATAGATAAGGCACCCTTGTGCAGTTTTGAAAACTATTAAAAATATATGATGTGCCCTAATAAGCTAAAAAAAGGCAAATAATCTGCCAATCAAATCCAAAACAAAATACACAAAACAATGCCAATATCCACTCCTAATGAAACTATCTTGGCCTAACATGGTCTCTCTATGAGGTTGCCTTAGGTCAAGATGGTATCCACATATGATCGTACGGGGTCGATATGACCCCCATAACTATTGAGTTTTTAACTATTGGAGATTCAAACTTGTCATCCCACCAACCCACAAAAGGGAACCCATATCACCTAGAGATGGCCTCAAAATTGGAAAAAACATAATTTCAAATCATGCCAAAAAAATCAATCAAAAATCAAGAAATAAATCAAATTTAAACAACCTACACTACATCTTAATCTAAGGTATGATTCCTTGCCTTCAAATTTTAGGTGAGGTTCATTAAGGTTCATTTTAAATTGTGAAATAACAAAGGAGAGAATGTGGTGCCTACCTTTCTCTCTATGTCTTCTTTACTTTTTAAAGTCATGGGTTGGTCCATAGTGGTAGTGGGTTAACTTTTTAGCAGCACTCTGCATCAAAAATTGTTTTCATGCTCTCCACCTCTCTTTTTTATCCAACTGCTAGCTATGAAAATGACATAAAAAATCAAAATAATTTGCTTTTATATTTTAAAATTCCACGATTTTCTAGGGGTCAGATAGTCGTATTCAATGCAATCATCCTACCATGGGACAACCTCAGAATTTACAAAAATTGTAAAAAATTCTAAAAATAAGAAGCAAAAAGCTCCAAAGTTACCCCAATTCCTTTGGTCAAATTCATCTCAAAATGCTCCAAAGACAACTAAACCCTTTGGTCACAAATCAAAGCAAAAATCTCCAAAGGTACCACAATTCCTTTGGTCAAATTTAATTTCAAAAGGCTTTCAAAATAATCGAAGTGCTATCATCTCAACTCCCTAAGAAAGCCATGTTGCCAAACTTCTCCAAGGAATAGAGGTGTATATTTCCTTCTTCCGCTCAGTCTCAAGTGATCCTCATATCTAGTATTTTACCCTATACACCTGGTGGTTCCATCGACTAGTTATCCATGCAATCCATATGGATGGGTAGGTTACCATAAGGACACTTGAAAAAAAATAGCTCCTACAAGAATCAAAATGTTATCTTAACTCCCCAAGAAGGCCATGTTGTTGGATTGCTCCAAGGGATAGAGGTGTAAAATTATCAATGATGGTCAAAATCAAAGTTTGAATAGGATTTGAATGAACATGGTTCTCATTGCCAAGCAGTCCTAGAGACTTACCATCAACGAAAAAGCCACCTGGATTGACATCATCAATGCTAAGTACCTTCATCAGGTTCCCTTTCTTGGAGAGCACAACCTTCCTAGCGGATCCCATTTATGGAATGGTGTCACTAAAACAAGGAAGATCATCATGGAAGGCTTAAGGTGGTGTCTTGGAAATGGATTGACCATTCATTTTTGGGACGACCCTTGGATCTGTGATGAACCTCTCAGCCAAGATCCTCATCTTGTTGTGCTCAAGACGGTGACCGAAGCCACCTTTGGAGATAAGGTGTGTCATTTCATTAACCTAGGTATTACAAGACCCAAATGGAAACACCTAGATCTGAATGGGCCTAGACATATCACCGAGGCGCTTAGGCGGTTACAAAACTTATTGAGGAGCTGCATAATCCCCAGCTCTCACAAAGATGACTCCATGGTTTGGAACCTTGAAGATTCAGGGCATTTTACTGTTAAATCTGCCTACTACGACCAAGAAGCTCCCAGTGATGGTCGTGACTTATCTAATCTGGTCTGGGTTCCCAAGATCATTCCCAAGGTCAAATTATTTTGCTGGTTGGCCTTCCAAAACAGAATCCTCACCACTGAAAATTTGATAACCAGAGGGCTTCTCGTCCCCAATTGGTGCATCCTGTGTAAAAACGCCTATGAGTCTATTGTGCATGTTTTTTTGGAATGTCCCTTCTCCCTTGTAGTGCTCAACTAGGTTTTCAACACTTTCACCATCTCCATAGCCCTCCCTCATTCCATTCCCCTCCTTTTTCAACAATGGCCCAGGCCTTTCAAGAGCAGTCATCTCAAATTCATGTGGTAAGCTTGCCTTCACATTTTCCTATGGCAAATTTGGCTTGAGAGAAATGCCAAAATTTTCAAAAACCTTGCCACGGATGAGAATATTGTTGTTGCCAAAATCTTGTCCCTTGCTACGGAGAATGCCTCTCTTGTCTCATCGTCCAAACC
This sequence comes from Wollemia nobilis, assembly GCA_028583015.1. Taxonomy (NCBI): domain Eukaryota; kingdom Viridiplantae; phylum Streptophyta; class Pinopsida; order Araucariales; family Araucariaceae; genus Wollemia; species Wollemia nobilis. Next base: position 3,194,113 of record JAQPPZ010016829.1, on the reverse strand, counting down.
CCCCTCCTGGCCTTGAATTGGATTTAACAAATCATTTCAATCTTTTCAATTTTTTTGCAACTCCTCGTACTTCTGTTGATAGGTCTGTAATCAAGTGGGCCTTACCTCCTTCTGGGTGGCACAAGCTTAACTTCGATGGCACGGCCAAAGGCAACCGTGGAGCGACTGGCGGAGGTGGAATTCTCAGAAATCACAGAGGAGAAATAATTTTGGCCTTTGCTCAGAACTTAGGAATTCAGTCTAATAATATGGCCGAGGCTCGGGCCTTACTCCAAAGCTTGATTCTATTGGAAGGCTTGACTATCAATAAACTCATCATAGAAGGAGACTCATTGCATTGCATCAACTGACTCAAAGGAACCTCTGTGCCTCCCTGGGCCCTTGTTTCCATCTTCGAAGAATGCAAGACACTAATTGGATTTTACCCAGAATTAATCATTCAACATCAATATCGGGAAGGAAACAAAGCTACGAACTAGCTTGCTAACAAGGGAGTTGACGCAACAGACATTCAGGTTTGGAGAGATTCCTTCCCAATCGGCCTAAGGGATGCCCCTTCAAATTCTAATGTTTGCACAATGTGAGTGGGTTACTGGGCTCCGGGTTTTTCCCCTATGGCTGCTTCTTGGCATCTTGAAGCGTTTTCGCATCACTTTTCGTAGTTGGTTGCAAAATCTCAGCCTATCGCGTTATCGAGAATTTTTTCTCTCTTCAACGGCGGTCTTCCATTCTGTCATGATATCGCGACCTTTTTTCTCTCCAACGGTGGTCCTCCAATTTGTCGTGATATCACGACATGTTTTTCTCTCTCCAACGGCGGTCTTCCATTCTGTCGTGATATCGCGACACCTTTTCTCTTCGGGTACTTTTTTGCAAACTTGTCGCGATATCATGACACTTTTTGGCCTTCAGAAGCTTCCTTGCTTCATGTCACGATTTCGCAACACTTTTCTCTCTCCAATGGCGGTCTTACTTTTTGTCGCGATATCGCGACATTTTTTCTCTCTCCAACAACGGTCTTCCATTCTATCGCGATATCGCGACCTTTTTTCTCCAATGGTGGTCTCCCATTTTTGTCACGATATCGTGACACTTTTTCTCTCTCCAATGGCGGTCTTCCATTCTGTCGCGATATCGTGACCTTTTTTCTCTCCAATGGCGGTCTTCCATTTTTGTCGCGATATCACGACACTTTTTCTCTCTCCAACGGTGGTCTTCCATTCTATCGCGATATCGCGACCTTTTTTCTCTCCAACTATGGTCTTCCATTTTTGTCGCGATATCGTGACATTTCTTCTGTCCAACAGTGGTCTTCCATTCTGTCGCGATATCACGACCTTTTTTCCCTCCAACGGCGGCCTTCCATTTTGTCACGATATCGCGACCTTTTTTCTCTCCAACGGCGGTCTTTCTTTTTTGTCGCGATATCGCGACATTTTTTCTCTCCAATGGCGGTCTTCCTTTTTGTCGCGATTTTGCGACATTTTTTCTCTCCAAAGGCGGTCTTCCTTCTTGTCGCGATTTCGCGACACTTTTCCTCCTCGGCTGCGGATTTCCAGATTGTCACGATTTCGCTGCACTTTTTGTCCTCGGCTGCAGTCCTCCAGATTGTGACGATTTCATGACACTTTTTCGTCTTGGCAGCGGTCTCCCAATTTGTCGCGATATCGCGACAATTTTCCTCTTCGACAGTGATCTTCATTCTTGTCGCGTTTTTGTGACACTTTCTCTTCTTGGTAGTAGGCTTCCACTTTCATCACGATTTCGTGACTCATTTTCTATTTCGACTGTGGTCTTCATTCTTGTCGCAATTTCGTGACTCTTCTTCTCGTCCGGATCCAACCTAGCAACTTGTCGCGATATCGCGACAATTTTCAACATGTCGCGATATCGCGACTTATTCCATTCTTCGGTTTTGATGGCGTTTCTTGTCACGATTTTGTGACTTCCTTTCTTCTATTGGCATCAACGGTGCAACTTGTCACGATTTTGCGACATCACCATTTTGGTCGCGATTTCGTGACACCTTCCCTAGTGCAAAGGTTTTCCAGCTCTCTATTCCTTTCTTCTTGGACCACCTCGGTCGTTATGGATTTCTCGTAATCTCTCTTGTACAAGGTTCAGGGACCTTTCAACACCCTTTCTACCAATCAAAAAAAAAAGTTTGAATAGGATTTTACTCCTTCCACATTTGTAAAAGTTCTACAAAACCACAAAAGGCATATTTGTCAAGTGACTCATCACTTTCATCATTTTCCATCTCCTCTATTGACTCGTCGCTTTAGGGGGTAGTCATACATTACAAAATTCATAATAAAATTAATAATAAAACACTTAATCATGCAAGTTGCAATCATCCAAGAACTATTGCCAAATCCAATCATACCCTTCTTTCTTGGGGTAGATAAAAAGAAATAATTTTAACCAAATAAATGCTTGGAATTTTTGAAGCATGAAGGCTTATAGACCCCCCATGTGTCTCCTCATGACTGAATAATGTACCAAGATCAATTATACCTCAATACCATAGATCCCCTATGTATCTCAGCTAAAGGGTTTAATTGAATTAAGTTCTTCAATTCATCAAAAGCAATTATTCAAAGATGCATGCTATTTCCATGATTGAGGCATCTGTAGCACCCTAAAATTGGCGCAGTAAAATTACAATAATTACATTCATCTTAGTAAATAATTTAAAATTCAAATTTAACCTCCCAAACCGCCCGTTAACCGTCGGTAATCCGTTTCCCCTTTTTCGTGCCAATTTTAGAGGTTGTTTTGACCGCTTGACAATATCGTCGCCGATCAGACGATATCGCCCCAGATTTGACGATTTCGTCTGGACTAGGACGTCTAGACGATCTTGTCGCAAAACTGATTTTGCAAAGTTAGCTTCTGTTCCAACGGGTCTCCAATCCGGGTAGAAGCGTGTCTGCGCCGTTAGAGACCCTCCCCCGTTGGAGATCTCCCAAATTGGGATGATCTCCAACCTCCTAACTACTCCCCTAAGCCTATTTAATCCTAAACTATTCCCTTAGCACCCCCCTGGCTGAAATTATCTGCAATTTAACTCCATCTACGTTGAAACATCCCAATTTTCATTTGCACTGGTCCCATACCAATTTTGTTGTAGGTACATCACTATTTTTCAGCCGGAGCCAGCACACATCATCGCCGACGAACCTGTTCAGATCGGAGGCGAACCTGTCCAATTCGAGACGATTTCATACTGATGCGAGACGATCTCGACTGCAGTCCATATTGAGGCAATCAGTGCCTAAAGTTTGCACTTTTCAAACTTTTCTCTACTATTTTATTCTGCAAATTAGATAGTTAATTCAGTGTTTATGTTATTTTGCATTTGGAGTTCACCCATTTAGCTTAGATTGCATATTAAGATCATGATTTGTCATTATAATATTGTAATTTGTTTGAATTTATGTTCATAACTGTTATTTAGTATTCATACAGTCATTTGGTGTCGTTTCCCTCTGTTAGTACAATAGTATTCGTTGTGTTTTGTATCTATTTTTTTCGCTTGTAGGTCTCCGACGAATTCGTCCGATGAATTCTCGATCTCGATGATTCTCGTCGATCTCGACGATTCTCTAGAATTCCAGATGATCCCGATCGCTTCAAACATCAGAATCATCACCAGACATCCGGATCGTATTCCGCATTTGTACTCTGTCAATTCTCTGTTTTATGTCTTTAAATCTATTTTCTGTACTCATTGAACTTGCATTTTCATATAGATTAATCTAGATTCATTTGGCCAAACCTAGGATATGAATGCTTAAGGTTAAAAATGAACACATTAAAACACATTCCAAACCTAGGCGTGGAAACTGCCCTTAAATGTTTCCTCGGTGAACCCACCATCCGTCGAAAAATCATCAAAATACACCTCCCTTGAGAGGCGGGACCTTCGCAAAGTCCTCTCAGTTCGAGGTACCGCGACATCCTTTTCCCATCCTCCTTCCGGGCACGGATCCAATAGCCTAAAGGTAAGGATGCGAAAAATTTGGAGCGATACATTTTGGTGAACCCGACGTGAATGCATCATAACCTTTTGAAAACAAAACAAAAACAAAAAAAATATATATATATATATATATATATATATATATATATATAATATATACAGAACAACTAAAACATAGATGCATTTTAGATCCTTTAACTTTGAAATCATGTTTAGATGGTAGCTCCTAAGAAAAGGTTAGCAAGCTATTATAAACGTAGAAAACCAATTGGCAGCTATAGAAGTCAATTCTGTCCTTAGTGTGCCTGAAACAAGTAGAAATCAATTCCTGTGGAACGAACTTGATAGAAGACTTAGTCTCATCTCATCTAGGTCCACACAACTTAAGCAAATCAAGAGGCTAGTCCTAGATAGAATCCTGGATCCTCATCAATTAGTTTTTTATCATGAACTTCAGAGAGCCCGCCATAGATGGTTAGCTTATAGGAGAGCTCTAGTATCTTCGTAATTGTTCACCTTTGAGGAATACCTCGAGAACGCAGTCATTGTGCACTAGTTCCTAGGTTGTGTAGAATACCAAGAGGTTGTTCTTACAGATAGGGAAATATGGAGTAGAGTTCCACGAGCCGTGTTATATCGAGAGTATTGCCATGAGCTTTACTTTTATCAACCAAAGATCTCAAATGCACAATATCACTATAGCTCTTTTCATCAAATTTTTAAAAGAAAACTTTCAATTTGAAGAAGAACACTTCATGACTCCCGAACAACTCGAACCTATTAATGATATTCATAAATTGTTTATAGAAAACTAGATTATTACTTCAGTATTATTTCTTGCATTTATTGTGTTATTTGTTGTCTTTATTATATTATTTCAAAAAACTAAAAAATTAAAAACTTAGCAAAAATTTAAAAACTTCATTTCAAATATTGCAGTAGGTATATAATAAATATATACCTCTTAATTTGTTGCATATATATATACATATATAAATATATATATATTTGCTGAAATCAAAACTTAGCACCATGCCTAAACTTAGGAATGGTAAAGAAACTTTAGGAGAAGAAGAAGATTGGTTACAAAATACAACTAAAGACCCAAATGTCCTTCTTGGAGATACAAATCCGGAAGGAGAAACTCTAGGTCAATCAGACGAAGACTTAGGTGAAGATAAGGAACAAGAAGGAAGTGTTAAAGAGGATGGATCCTCATCCCCTAGAGTAACTCCAAATGGAACTATTGTTTTTGACAATGCAGAGCATTTCAAGAAATTTCTCAATGATAACATTGAGGACCTTAATGTGGCAATACGTATTGATAAAGGGCAAATTAGTAACACTCAAGCAGCCATGGAATATATGTGTAATATACACACTAACCCCTTGTCTTTCATTGATCAAGAAAGTGACAAGGCTGGGCCATCCAATACGGATATGGTCACTATGGCTCAAAACATGTCAAAACAACAGGTTACCCAACCTCCTAAGGAACCTGTTATTCAACCTAAAATCACTCCCACACAAAAGAAAATTCCCTTCACTACTTTATTCCGCCAAACTATTGAGCAATATGCTTCAAGTAAACAAAAACCTAAAACAAAGCCAAATACAAACTTTCAACAATCTGGAATACAACATAATACAGCTTCAAAATTCCTTCATAATACTGTTCCTACCAATGCTTTACACAATAGTAACATGGCATCTAATCTGCATGTTCCTCCATCATATGCCCATAAAACTCATGTCAATGCCCTACCGAACCAATATGGGGGGCAAACTAGTAATCTGGAAGCCATGGTGAAACAATTAGCTTCACGTATGGACCAGATAGATCCCTACCGTCCCTCGTATAATTATCGAGAGATCTGTAGTCAACCTTTGGATCCCATAGTTGTAGCTCAACCATACCCTAAGCATTTTCCCATGCCCATCCTACCCATATATAAAGGAACCGAAGATCCCATAGAGCATCTTCGCATGTTTAGGATAGCATGTCACGACATATCGCATGACGACTTGCTATTACTAAAAATGTTCCCAAAAAGTTTAGGTGGAATGGCATTAGAGTGGTACTATCAATTGCCCACTCATTCTTTGAGAAACTTCGAAGAAACAACGGAATCATTTGTCCATCAATTTAGTGCCTACATCGAGAGGCATGTAACTATTAAAGATTTATACAATTTAAAACAAGACAAGGATGAATGTTTTGCCGATTTCTTAGCTAGATGGAGGCAATTGATAGGAAAACCGCACTTTGTGCTGCCTTATAGGGAAATGTTGGACATTTTCATCAACAATTTACAGGAACAGATATCTTATGAGCTATCAACTGCTACTTTAACTACCTTCGATCAAGCTATAGATTTAGCTCGAAGAGTAGAAGATGCCCTCATTAGGAGAGGCCAACTTAGGAAGAAGGATGATGAGAAAACATCTAGAAATCAATATAAAAACAAACAAGTTGTCGGTGATGGAGTCACTGACAACAGGAATGTTGCTAATATCAATGCAACAAAGACAACAAAAAATTCATATTGAAACCTCCTGATAAGCCTCCTCGAGAATTCACTAGATTAAATCAACCCTTATCAACTATTTTACCTCAATTACTCGAAAGAGGTTTGATCCAATTACCAGCTATCCGGGAACCTGACCCAACTATACCCGGATACAGAGCTGACTTGCACTGTGATTTCCATAGAGGACCTGGACATTCTACCAACGCTTGTAAAAGGTTGAAACATAAAATACAAGATTTGATTGACAATAATGAAATGGAAGTGCAAGCCTTCCAACCTAAACAAAACCCTCCCAATAATACTCAAAAGACCATTCCCCAAAATCAAAATCAAAATGCCAATCAAACTCTAGACATATTTCAACACCCTTTACCAAGACATGGTAAAGAGGTAGCCAATCAAATCGAACATCATAATGTTCCCCCTCCTACCCGATATGTAGGGACCATTAGCGGACAATTACCTGTTCAGGATCCTCAAATATTTGACACGACCTTATCCCTGGTTACGACCATGCCCTTACATAATTTTCAAACTTCTGATTCTAGTGATATAGAATCAGATAGTGAAAGTGAACTAGACATTACTTCAAACCAATCGAATAGTTCTGAAAATGAATCAGATCCTATTCAACCCGTCACAGATGCTATGGTTCCATAAGAACCATTCCCTAGAAGAGTCACTACTCGACCTTCTTCTAATATATTCCTTTCTAATGAACAAGCCATTAATGCTCAACCGAGACCAGTTCAACGTCTTCACTATAACATTGTAGGTACCATTGGAGTCGTTACTCGACAACAAGCTCAAAACTCTCAACAAGAACCAAACCAAAACGATGGATCAGCTCCATTCGTTTTGAAAAACCCCAATAAAGGGAATCATGTTCCTACTGCTCAATCTAAACCCCCTTACAATATTAATGAGCAATTGTCCAATACTACGGCCGAATTTCCCTTTTGGATTTATTAAGATCCTCTCCCACCCATAGGGATGAGTTGATGCTTACATTGAGCCAAATGATGGTACCTCAAAACATTCAACCTGAAGCTATGGCCAATACTATCATCACTCGAGAGATTGATTGTATTGACTTCCGGGATAAAGATATCCCACAACACAGTTTACATAAGGACAATCCCTTATACATTACTGCTCTAATTGGAGATGTAGTCGTCAAAAGAGTTTTGATTGATAATGGCTCATCTCTAAACATTTGCACTTTTGACTTCTACCAACGATTTGGCTTTAGAAGTGATGAAATGAAGAAAACCGATATGATTATCAAAGCTTTTAATGACGAAACACAAGAAACGTGTGGAGTTATTACCCTCCCATTGCAAGTTGGTCCTAGAACCCTAGAAACAACCGTGTTTATTGTACATTGCCCAACGATCGTACAATATACTTTTGGGTCGCCCTTGGATCAACGCCATGCGAGCGGTCCCATCAACCTTACACCAATGTGTTAAATTCGAGTTTAAAAATCAGTTGGTCACTATTCATGGTGACCCTAGACCTTTTGATATGTGTGCTTTGGCAGAACCCGTTGGAGTGCAATTTTGCCCTGCTCTGTCATCCACACATCCTAGTTCTTATTTTTCATCTAAAACTGTGAAACATACACCTATAACTTCACCTATTTCCTCTCCATTAATTTCATCCTCCTATATAGATCAACAACCCTCTAAACAAATCATTTTAGAACCTCAAAAAGATCTTAAGTCTACAACCAATCCTTCAAGTTCTATCCCTATAAATTCAAAACCTATAGACACACCTATCATACCTTCCACATCTAAAGATATAGGTAATAAGCCTTCTACATCTTATGCCCTTTCTGATGAACTTTTACCAGATTTATCTACAACCTTAATATCAGAAAAAATGAATGCTTTCATGCGAGATTCAAACCTTTTAAATAACTTGCCGCCATCTCCCCGTACTTTGGGCCTCCCACAACCTATGGGAAGTACTTACCAAGTCGGAAGTTGTGCCTTCATTTATAAAGGATATGACTGGGGAAGAATCCCTCGGAATATCAAAACTCATCATGAGGGATATGCTCGGTGTTATTTTACCAATGATTATATTAAAGCTAAACCCATGATGCTTAAAATGGGATATGAAGGGAAAGGCTTGGGACCTTTCCAAAATGGCATGAAAGAACCTTTCGAGGTAGAACCGTGGCCTGCCCGCCGTGGCGTGGGCTTATTTCCTAGTAAGGGTCAACCCTTTCCTTTTGAGGATGATGATCATCTCATATGTTATCAAGATTATATGGATAGGCATGTTGATTTGCCTCTTAAAAATCAATCGTTTTCATGCAACATGCTATCCATCGCATACCCTGAAATGATTGTTGACCCCGATGAAGAGTTGGAAGGAGATATCTTCCATGATGTCTCTCGTTGAAGAAATGTTACACAATGGATTTTATTTTGATGGTTCTATACCAACTATAGCCCAACTTGAAGCCACTAATCCTCGTAATGAATTATCTAAATTAACCTTACAAGAATTACAAGAATTGGGCGTTTCACCCGCCCCACCTAATTTTGAAAGAGATCTACACATGGAGGTAGAAAACGTCATTAAAATTAATATTGGAACTGAGGACAATCCTCACATAATCAATATTGGATCAGAATTAAGTCAAGAAAAACAAGAACAATACATTGCGTTCCTTAAAGAGTATGAAGATGTCTTCGCTTGGACATATGAAGATATGCCAGGTCTAGACCCTTCTGTAGTCATGCATCATCTAGTGGTCCATCCGGATGCTAAACCTGTTAAACAAAAACTTAGAAAAATGCATCCCAAAGTGGCTCTTCTAGTCAAAGGGGAGTTAGAAAAACTCATGAATGTTATCTTTATACAAGCTATTGATTATGCCGAATGGATCTCAAACGTAGTTCCAATCACCAAGAAAGAAGCTACCAAAGTTAGGGTTTGCACAAATTTTAGAGATATTAACGCTGCATGCCCTAAAGATGACTTTCCTCTTCCAAAAATGAATCAAATCATTGAATTTACTCGTCGGGAGTGGGATGATGTCCTTAATGGATGGATTCTCTCGGTTATAATCAGATCGAGATAGCTCCCGAAGACCAGGCTAAAACAGCCTTTATTACCCCCCTGGGGTACCTTTTGCTGGAAAGTGATGCCATTTGGCTTAAAGAACGCCGGTGCAACTTATCAACGAGCTATGACCTATATTTTTCATGATATGATGCATGATATCCTACATGATTATGTAGATGATATTATAGCTCACTCTATTATTGAAAATAATCATTTAGATGATTTAAGGAAAGTCTTTAATCGATTACGAGAATATCTCATTCGATTAAATCCAGCAAAATGCATATTCGGAGTTAAATCCGACAAACTCTTAGGGGTTTTAGTTTCTTTACGTGGTATTGAAATCGACCCTCTCAAGATTGCGGCCATCACTGATATGCCCGCACCTACTAATATATCTGAGTTACGAAGTTTACAAGGTAAACTTCAAGCCATCCGTCGCTTCATCGATAAGCTGGCAGATAAAACCGGTCCCTTTCTTAAACTCCTTAAGAAAGATGTCCCTTTTAATTGGGACACATAATGTAGAGAAGCTTTTGAACTTCTTAAACAATACCTCCTTAATCTACCTGTGGTTTCACCACCTAAATCTGATCGCCCATTTCTCCTATATATTTCAGCTTCGTATTCTCGCCTTAGGGGCTATGTTAGCTCAGCTTGATGATAAAAAGCGAGAACGTGCTAATTATTATATTAGCCGAACCTTCATCGCTTATGAAACCCGCTACACAGCGTTGGAAAAGCTATGTCTAGCAGTCGTGTTTGCTACGCAAAAATTATGACATTATATGCTTAGTCAAAAAACTTATGTCATTGCTAAATATGACCCCTTAAGGTATCTCATGAGTCGACCTTATTTATCGGGTCGCACAGCCAAGTGGGTTCTTGCTCTAAGCGAGTTTGATCTCACATTCATAGGACAGAAGTCTGTTAAGGGTCAAATCATAGCAGATCAATTAGTTGCTGCACCCTTAGAGTCTACCCATCCCCTCATCATCGAGTTTCCAGATGAATGCCTTCAATTAGAGGCATACCATACCGAACAATGGTCCTTATACTTTGATGGAGCCCGATGCATGAGTGGGGCTGGTGCAGGTATTATTTTAATATCTCCACAAAAACATCTTATTCCTCTGTCCTTCAAATTGACATTTGCTTGCACCAACAACATTGTTGAGTATGAAGCTCTAATCCTTGGATTACGAGCTGCCCTAGCGCTAAAAATTAAACACCTTTTAGTTTTTGGTGATTCTCAACTGGTTATAAACCAAATTAATGAAGTTTATCAAACCCGAGATGATAAACTGCGCCCATATAAGGCCTATGTTTTACAATTAATGTCTTTATTTGATCAAGTTACCTTAGAAGCTATTCCTCGAACTAGCAACCGTGCAGCTGATGCTATGGCCGTAGCTGCATCTCTCCTCCCTTGGAGTTAGATGACGAATATGCCACTATCATTATTCATCGACTCCAGGAACCCGCTTCAAATAAGTCATGCTTAGAGCCTTTGGATGTGTTTCTAATCAATGAAACTACTCCCGAACCTTGGTATACAGACATATTTGATTTTCTCCAAAATGGGACTTTCCCCGCCAATTCTAATAGAAACCAGCATCGGTTATTACGTCGACGAGCAAGTCGATTTGTAATAATTGGCAATACTTTATATAGGAGATCTTTTGAAGGTATCCTATTAAGATGTTTAAACTTAGAAGAGTCTAAATCAGCCTTGAGTGAAGCCCACGATGGATCTTGTGGAGGACACTTTAGTGGTAGTGTCATTGCTAAAAAGCTCCTTCGGATAGGGATACTTTTGGCCTACCATGGAAACAGATGCACATGAGTATGTGCGCCATTGCGACAAGTGTCAAAAACATGCAGACCTTGTCCATGCGCCTGCACAAGAGCTGCAGGCTATTTCTTCTCCTTGGCCCTTTTCTAAATGGGGCTTGGATATTATTGGCAAAATCAATCCCGTGTCATCTGATGGACACAAGTTCATCATAACCGCCACTGAGTATTTCATGAAGTGGGTCGAAGCTATGCCTTTAGCTTCCCGCACCGGCACACAAGTTTCTAAATTTATTTTTAATCAAATCATTTGCAGTGTTCGGAATTCCCGCCAATCTCATCTCTCGACAATGGAACTTGTTTCAAAAATAAAGATGTTAAAAAATTATGTCAAAAATATAAGATTCAACATCGCCGGTCCACTCCCTATTATCCTCATGGTAATGGTCAAGGTAAGCATCTAACAAAACCTTAATCAAAATTCTCAAAATATTGGTCAATAAAACTGGTCGTGATTGGCACATTCAATTATATCCAACCTTGTGGGCCTATCGAACTAGTGTTCGAACCCCCACCGGAACTTCACCATTTGTTTTGGTATATGGTGCTGAAGCAGTTTTTCCATTTGAATTGGAAGTTCCTTCTTTGGCTCTGCTACTTCAAGATACCGAAGTAGGAGACGAATATCGTGCTGGCAGACTCAGTCAGCTGGAACTCCTAGATGAAAAATGCATCAATGCTTTGGAGCATCTCCGTGCTTATCAAAACAAGCTTAAAAGATCATATGCTAAGAAAGTTCGTCATCGATCCTTTGAGATTGGCGACCTTGTTTTAAAAGAAAATAAAAAAAATACAAATGCAACTAAGGAACTTAAAGGTAAATTTGAGCCCAATTGGCTTGGACCATACATTATTACAGCTAAATTTGAATCAGGAGCATATAAATTATCTACCTTAGATGGTAAAGAACTTAAAGAACCCATGAATATTTTGCATCTTAAACGTTACTATGCATAAATTTGGTCGTTTCATCCTTGTATATAATTGTTTTCAAAAATTTTATCTTATATTTCTTTCAAATTTATAAAAATCCAAAAACATCAAAAATATTCATAATCATCCAAAATCTTCAAAAACTATCTATTGCATTTATTTAAAGCACTTGTTAAGTTCTTTTTGCTCAAAAACAAAAATAAAACCAAAAATCAAAATAATGATAAAAATATAATAACAGCTATATACTTGACTCTTTCGAAACCAAAATAAAATAAAGAAGAAAGAGAGAGTCAACATTCTCAAAAACTTCTCAAAAAATCATTTATATATATTTTCTTACAATCATTGCAGTTATATGTTTCAAATTATTTTGGGATAAATTAGCATTTACTTGGAATCCCTCACTTGCACACTCACAACAATAAATATCTTGGTTTTATCTAGCATGATTACTAATCTCTCTTATATCAAAGTCCACAAAATTCAATTAAATAAAGTTTGAGCATAGAGAATTGATCTTGTTATTTACTTAAACCAAGCACATCTTTTCACAATAAAATGATTATATTTGTAATTTCCATGTTTTGCTACATAGTAGAAGTGATTTCTTGAGCGAAAAGTTTCCCCCTATCATGCACATGGTCTAGAATCTTTGAGAATTGGCAAAAGGACAAGCTCACCCCTACCCGTAATAAAAATCCCTTGCTCTACAACCTAATCCGAGCAAGTATCCCTAGCAAATAAAAAGAAAAGAAAAAGTTCAAGAAAAAGAAAAAGCAAAAGAGAAAAGAAAAATGTTATTTTATATCATTTCAAGCAATGTTCCAAGCATTATCAAGCAAAAGAAATACAAAAAGAAAAATAAGCAAAAGAAAACAGAAAGCAAAAGCAAGAAAGCAATAAAATCCCTTCCCTACCCTTTGAAAAGAAAAGAAGGGTTGATGAGCTTGAATCCCTGGAATTCTCAATTATTCAAAAATTGTGAGGTAAGCCCCATAACAGGTGGTTTGTGCCCAACCTGCTTGGCCTTGGGTAACTCCTAGCGTGGTGATATGTCTGTCACATTAGCGACCTTCTTTTGTACAGACCTATGTCTGCTTATGGATTAGCTAGCTCTTGATAATCCGACCTACATAGTAGTTTAGTATGGTTATATGCATCTACATCATGGTTAATGAACACTTATTTGGTTTCTTCAAATCACTTGTATCATATTATCTTGCTCAAAACTAGGTAAATGAACAATGCAATTGCACACACATTTGTATTTGAGAGATTTTGTGTATCATTATGATAAATCAAGATCGGAAATGAATTCACATATGCACATGGGATTCCTTATAAATCTAACTTTTGTCTTCAAAATAATTTGAAATATTATTTTTGCAACTTGTTTGGAATAAATCAAGTACAGTTGTTTACCACAAAGACAACTATATAATAGAAAAATCAAAAATTTCTTTCAAACTACACAAAACATATACATATATATCTGGTTGACTTTCGCGACGATGGTATAGTTTCAAAACCAAAATTGGAATTTTATGCCTAGCGCAAGTCCTCATTTTCATATTTTCCGTTCATCAAAAATCAACCATGCAATAAAACTATCTTTTTTGGATTTTCGCGATGATGGTATAAGTCTATACCTACATATTCTATGCCTAGCGCAGACCATTGTAACAATTTTTATTCCCCATTTATTAAAAAACATGAAAACCATATGACTTAATTCATTATGTTACACAAATTATGCTTTTCAAAAGCAAACACATTTTCATTATTTCATGTCATTATGTCAACCTACAATTTTGCAATGATGGTATAATTCCTAAAGAATTATCCAAAAAATTTATCATACTTAGGAATTTATGCCTAGCAAAAATCATTTTAAAACATTATTTCATGCACAATATTTCTTATGAAATCTGCAAAACAAACCATCATCATCATCATTTGCCCCATTGCACCAAAGTCTTAAGACAGTCTCTTAAGCACTCTTGTTCTTCTAACCATATTTCTATCCTGGGATTAGCTTGACGGCCGAGTGAGCAGTGACTCCATGAAATGGTCTATAATAGCGACAATGTCCTTTGAAATTATTGTTAGAAGTCTCTTTTTATTTTTACATCACATTACAACCAATCAATTTGTTACATCAGATTATTTCATTTCAAATATTACCAACATGACATCAAAATTATAATATTTTAAAAAAAAAAAAACATAATTTCTTGAATCATCAATCCAATTATCAAAACAATCAATCAAACATAAAAGCATCATAAGCATCACATAATACAAGTCATATGATCAAAATTATATCATCTCATATATATATCAACAACATATATACATCATCAAAACTGGATTGGTATGCCACAATCTGTACCTCGGCATACTCAATCCTCTATAAAAATAATAATACAACAATGACAACTTGTACAATGTCAGTGCAGCCCTCTAGCCGCGAGATCCCCTCGAACTCTTTGCCTCATCTCCTTCCCTGCCCTGAGGTGGACGAGGTGGCCCTCGATCGGGACGTGGTCCTCGACGACCCGATCCTGATCGGATCTACGATGTTAGCCGGCAGGGGTAGTCTATCCGCCTCTGGCACCAGCTGGAAGTATAATGTCCGGTAAAAGGTCACCGGGCGATAGCCCGTGTCAGCTCTCTAGAGCTTGCCCTCCGCCCCATGCCCTAAGGCATGCAATCTCATCCTGCAGCTCGTGACACCTCACCCAGTGGCGTGCAGCCTCATCCTGTAGCGTCTGCACCTGGGCCTGGAGATGATCTCTCTCCGCTCGAAGAGTAGCCATCTCGCTACTCTCTCCTGTGTCGACACCCTTGCCCTTATCGGGCGATGGTGGCCTCTATGGAGATGGGGGTCTCGCCTCCCTCCTCTCCCTCTCTCTCTATCGTGGCCTCTCCTGTGCCTATGGCCTCATCACCTCTCTCCCGCCGTGACCCTGGGCTACCTCCATCACCGCCTGGCACCGCCTCCCTATCCGATGCACAACCACATGGATCGAACCCCGTGCCCTCGTCATCCGAGGAGGGCGGATGCCTGCGTACTAGGCATCATAGCCATCGGCTACTCCTACGTCGTCCCCATCCACTGGCTGGATGGGGGCATCATCCGTGTCCCGGCTCCGAACCGCCACATGTCGAGAGCCCCGCTAGCTGTAGTGTTATCCCGAATAGTCTGGGAAAACTCATAATCCCTCAGAGATGAGATCCCCTGCTATAGACCGAATTGCCGCAAAACTCGGTCATACCTATGGAGCTCCACCTCTCCCCTCTCCATCCTCACCAAGAAACTCGCCTAACGCGAGCCAACTCCCCGTCCATCCTCGGACCACCCTGGATGCTCCCTCCATGGCCTCCAGGTGATCTGGTCTGGGACAAGGTCATCTAGTAGCCTCTGGGACATAGGCAGATCTATCCATCACTGTGCCCTCTCTCCGGAGCCACCAAGCAGAAGACTCTGGGCCTCTCCCCGTCAACCCCCGTCGAGGAAGCCCTATCGGCCTTCGCACTGCAATGTGCTCCCAGCACCAAACCTGTAAGAGCGATGTCATGACCAGACATCGACCGCCCTTGTACACGACCCCATACAGGATCCTGTACAATCGACATAGAACAAAACTGCCCCAAGAGAATCTGTAGCCGTGATCCCGCATATCGCAGATCACATCTGCGAGCATCCACGACACCCTGCACCCACTCTGGTGGCACAACAAAAGTCCACCAACCACTCCAGCTAGAACCCGTGTGAGTGTAGATGCCCCAGGCATCTGGCGCAGTGCCTCGATATTAACTCCGCCCTTCTCCAGGGCGAAGCTCGGGTCACCACACAGTCGTCCCATAGCACGGCCCTGATTGGCCGTAGGAGTAATCAGCCGTCCTTGTATGGGGATTCTCATAATCCTCCATACATCCTCCAAAGTGGGAGTCATCTCCCCTGTAGGTAGCCGAAAACAGGAAGAGCCCGGATACCACCTCTCTGCTAGGGCTGTTAGGAGCCCCATATCTGTGGATACTTGTGGCATCTCCGCCACATGCTGCAAGCCGGCCTGTGCCAGCTGATCCCGCTCTGCTCGTGTGAGAGTGGCCAAGTCATCTCTCAACCCTCCATACTTCCACTCCCTGCTCTTTAGTAATCCTCTCTAAAAACATAAACAACAAAACAATAAACAATCATTAATAACAATTCAAGTAAATAATAATGCAAGTTAAAATTCAATTTTGTGCAATTGATGATATCGCCCACTATTGGACGATATCGTCCCAAATTTGAGCATAATCGTCTCTGATTTCGCAGTTCGAAATCGTCCCTAATTTGACGAAATCGTCCCCCTTTCGACGATTTCGCCCTCGGGCGAAATTGCCGAAATTGAGACGATTTCGTCGAAATCGGGACGATTTCGTCCCGACGACGTCGACGGCCCAAAAACGGCCGCGATGCTCAAAAATCACCTAAAAATTACCTACAAAGCATGTCAAATTAAATTAAAGCATCCTAGTTAAGTCTAGACTCTTACCCGTAGACCGCGCCGGACCTCTGTCGATCTGTGCGTCGTCTCCACCATTTTTTGCTCCAGAGCTCTAAAAACCAGAAAATGAACAATAAAAATGAATTAGGGTTTTACCCTATTTTTCTTAATTTTATTTAAAAATAATTTTTTGCTTTTTCGCGTTTTTACCTCAAACGTTCGATTTGGGTAAAAACACGGAGGGGGCACCATAGTAAGTCGTCGTACGATTCGACCAAGAATCGTCGCCTAAAAATGGGAATAATTTTTGCTTTCTCGTAGATCGAGAAGAACTCATCTTTAACGCATTTTCTTCGGAAAATTCGCTAAAGAGGGGGCAAAATGTAGCACCCTAAAATTGGCGCAATAAAATTACAATAATTACATTCACCTTAGTAAATAATTTAAAATTCAAATTTAACCTCCCAAACCGCCCGTTAACCGCCGGGTAATCCGTTTCCCCTTTTTCGTGCCAAT
The DNA here is from genome assembly GCA_028583015.1 of Wollemia nobilis. NCBI lineage: Eukaryota > Viridiplantae > Streptophyta > Pinopsida > Araucariales > Araucariaceae > Wollemia > Wollemia nobilis. The sequence goes on along the minus strand of JAQPPZ010016829.1, from coordinate 3,176,711 downwards.
TTTAGAGGTTGTTTTGACCGTTTGACGATATCGTCGCCGATCGTACGATATCGCCCCGCATTTGACGATTTCGTCTGGACTAGGACGTCCGGACGATCTTGTCGCAAAACCGATTTTGCAAAGTTAGCTTCTGTTCCAACGGGTCTCTAATCCGGGCAGAAGCGTGTCCGCGCCGTTAGAGACCCTCCCCTCGTTGGAGATCTCCCAAATTGGGATGATCTCCAACCTCCTAACTACTCCCCTAAGCCTATTTAATCCTAAACTATTCCCTTAGCACCCCCCTGGCTGAAATTATCTGCAATTTAACTCCATCTACGTTGAAACATCCCAATTTTCATTTGCACTGGTCCCATACCAATTTTGTTGCAGGTACATCACTGTTTTTCAGCCGAAGCCAGCACACATCGTCGCCGACGAACCTGTTCAGATCGGAGGCGAACCTGTCCAATTCGAGACGATTTCGTACTGATGCGAGACGATCTCGACTGCAGTCCATATTGAGGCAATCAGTGCCTGAAGTTTGCACTTTTCAAACTTTTCTCTACTATTTTATTCTGCAAATTAGATAGTTAATTTAGTGTTTATGTTATTTTGCATTTGGAGTTCACCCATTTAGCTTAGATTGCATATTAAGATCATGATTTGTCATTATAATATTGTAATTTGTTTGAATTTATGTTCATAACTGTTATTCAGTATTCATACAGTCATTTGGTGTCGTTTCCCTCTGTTAGTACAGTAGTATTCGTTGTGTTTTGTATCTATTTTTCTGCTTGTGGTCTCTCGACGAATTCGTCGATCTCGACGATTCTGTCGATCTCGACGATTCTGTCGATCTCGATGATTCTATAGAATTCCGTACGATCCCGATCGTTTCAAACATCGAATCATCACCAGACATCCGGATCAGGTATTCCGCATTTGTACTCTGTCAATTCTCTGTTTTATGTCTTTAAATCTATTTTCTGTATTCATTGAATTTGCATTTTCATATAGATTAATCTAGATTCATTTGGCCAAACCTAGGATATGAATGCTTAAGGTTAAAAACGAACACATTAAAACACATTCCAAACCTAGGCGTGGAAACTGCCCTTAAATGTTTCCTGGTGAACCCACCATCCGTCGAAAAATCATCAAAATACACCTCCCTTGAGAGGCGGGACCTTCGCAAAGTCCTCTCAGTCCGAGGTACCACGACATCCTTTTCCCATCCTCCTTCCGGGCACGGATCCAATAGCCTGAAGGTAAGGATGCAAAAAATTTGGAGTGATATAGCATCTAACATTGATAAGATTAATGAACACCATCAACCATCAATATAACTATTAGGTAATCTAATATGTGAGAGAGAGAGAGAGAGAGCCTTGGGATTATGGGGGTTTCTTTGGGAAGGATTATAAAGGTAATCTTGTCTAAAACTATCCCTTTTAATTTGTATTGTTGTGGGGTAGCAACACCTAATTCTTGTGTCCATGAGAAGATAATCATACAGAGTGATTAGTTCTTAGAGATCCATCATAGAGATGGGGAATATGAGCATGAAGTTTAAGGGATCACCGTAGAGGTGTAGTTAAACTAGACTAAGGCATTATGCCTAATGGACCCAACATAGACTAACTTATGGCTAGAAGAAGGAATTGGTGTCCCCCTCTCTAAAGGCTAAGAAGGGATAATCCTAATGATAAGATCAAGAAATATGCTTTTGTGGATAATAATAGAAATGTAGGGAGACCTTTTAAATACATCATATATACGATGGAGGTATACAAGGTAAACCCTAGTTACCTATGGGATTTTGGCCTCTCCTATCCACTTGAGTGATGTCTATAGCATATTAGACTTGAAATGTGGGTATGTCTAGTCAATATATGTATTCCATGGATACTCCTATGAATCTTCTTAAGTTCAAAAAAAAAATCTCTCTTATGTTGGTTAGATTTTGGGGTTGTTACAATAGGTCAAATTCCTAGAATCTTAAAATCACTCACAAATAATCTCTCATAATCAAAATATAAATATTACACAAAATAACACTTTATTCAATTACATTAAAAATATTTCTCAGTTACATATTATGGAGCTTTATCCCCAATATATTTTCTTTTGGTAAGTAAGAGAATATTATAATTAACACCGGGTTTTAACTGGTTGACCCAAAACCATTTTACAAAATAGGGTCCACTGACCAACTGGACAAAGGCCAAGCCCTAAAAGTTTAAACTGACAACAAAAAGGGCCAAGACCTACTCTTCCAATAGAATATAGCCAAACTAAACTATGGAAGCCAAATATTATGGCCATCAGAAAAGAAAGACGCAAAATAGAACTAACAAAGACAAAAACTAATCATGCAAGCACCATGCAGAGTAGCTTGACATTGTATTTAGTTATCATGAGTTTATATCGAGGCTCTCTGTCAATTCTTAACTGATTTACTGCACCTTTCTAGGGCAACCACATGTGCAAAAAATTGGTGGCCAAATACCCATTCAAGGATTTTGACCAATCTCTACTCAAGCATTATGTACCCCACAAGAATTTCGACCACCTGAATATCAATTCTATACTGTGCTATTGGCTCAGATGCTAACTAGATGTGTATACCTTGAATTTCACCTATCACCTTAACCTCAGTTTTATCCAATTGAATAACTCTTCTATAAAAATTCACAAGAGTTAACCCCAATTTTTGGCAGATAGCCAAAGGCATGACATTAGCTGAAGCACCGAAGTCCACCAAAAAATTATGTAGATTTTTCCCAAACGTGCAAACTGTCAGCAGGAAAGGTGGAACTTCAATCTTCTCTTTATAGATTACCATGTTTGCATTTGATATCTTCTTCTCCTTTTTTGGAGGTTTAGAAGAGGGTCTAGAGTAAGTCTTAATCAAGTTATCCCTTTTGTTCAATAACTTGAGAAAGCTCATGGAGGGTGATGTTAGCCTTAATTTTCTTGATATCCTCCACTATATTGTATACTTTATTAAGTGGAGCAACAAATCCATCTTGGACCTTTGGATCTCCTCCCTTGGGTGGAGGTGGATTATTATTTGGAGAAGGATAAATAGGAATACTAGGAGAGTTTTTGGGAGGTGTAGACATAGTGTTGGGCTCTAGATTTATATTTTTGAGATTGTAATTATTCCTTTTGAACTATTGAAAAGCTTACACTTCATCTATGGGTATTTCTACAATATTTTTAAATTCATTCAGGGAAAGTGAATGAATACAAAACCATAGTAGCACTATGTTTGGATTAACCAACACCATCAAAATTTATTTGATTTTTAGGAAAATAAAACTCACCTGACAAAGCTTCAAAGGTATTGCAAAATTCTAAACAGTTCAGTTCCTCGTGTTGGGATGTTCCATGAATCCTGCACCAATTGGGCAGATCCAGGTTACATATGTTTACTTCAGGTCCTTTTCCTTTATTGTAATTCTTTTTATTTTTATTTGGAGGTCTAGAAAATCTACTCTACTGGTAAGGAAACCTATTAGAAATTTCTCCCGTAGACACTTGCCTATTGAAACTCAAGAAGTCATTTGCCAATTTTTTGACCATCTTTGAAACTTTTTCAATTGTATTTTTATCTTTTTCTTTCTCCACAATTTGTACATGCACAATGTGTATCAAAGTTAATAAAGTTTTTGTAGGTGGGGCTTGACATATTGGAAATATTATTTAATGGGGAATGGGATTCAAAATGAGCTTGTGTTTGTGTAAAAAATGGTATTAAAGGAGTGCTCAAAGGTTAAGGCCCCAACTATCTCTTGAGAACCAAATATTCCTTATAAGCTTATGTAAGATTTGTGATGTTGGTGTCTCTCTTGAGGAAAATAGAGGTCACTAGATCCAACGTATTCTTGTAGATTTCCAAGGCTAGATCTATACTTGGCACATAATGACCAATCATTCTACCATAATCCTTCTAGAACCTCTCATTTAAAGACCTAATAGTTTCACTGTATTCTCTTTTAATGCCATAAAATTGTTGATATAACACACTAGGATAAATCACTTGACCGAATTGGGATACAAAAACCTTTTCCAAATTGTCCCAACTGGTGAGAGTCATTCGTAAGATTCAAAAACCAGTTATATGCTCCCTCTTAGAGAGTGAATGATAAAAACCTATAAGATCATCCTCATGTTACACATTCAATAGTTTCAGAGCATTCTTAAATGCCACCAAGTGTTCTTCTATTGTCCTAATTCCATCATGCTTGTAGGTGGGAAGATACTTCTTAGGATTTCCAGGTAAATCATGAGCTACATTTAGTATATTCAAAGTAGTGAAGCCCAACCAATTGGCCATAACTATCAGATTGATGGCAATATTTTGAGTCATGGATTGAGGAAACAATAGTGGAGATAAAACTATACTGGATAGATATATGACTCTCCTAATATTGCTTCTCCTTGGGGTTTCCAACTTAGGCACAAGGAGCTCTCTAGCCCTTGGGTGGGACCTAGTTACTCTAAAGGTAGAATCCAACTTTACTCCACCTTTAGTTTAATGTTGATAAGAGTTCTAATTTTTAGAGAGTGGTAAAAATTATATTATGAAATTTAATCAAATGTATAAACACCAAATAAACTATACAGAACCTCCTTCTAGCGTAAAAATAGTGGCAGTTCATCTTTTATGCACAGCTTGTGAAGAATAGATAGGAAACACTAGTAACACCTTAATGGGAATAAATCCCTCTAACTTTAGGATATGAATATATGTCCAAGGTGTGAGTTACAGGGTTGGATCGAATGCTCTCACATTTTTTGCTTTTGGAATAGTTTCAAGTAGACTATTTGTTTTACCTACAACGAGCTTGAACTTTGTTTGCTACAGTTTAGTGGTGTTTTGTTCATTTATCAGATTCACATTTATAAATAGATCTAGCTCTTTGGATTTTAGCATATTAAAAGAATAAATAATTTTAAAGAACATAAAAATGGAACTTTTCAAAAATAAAATAGAGAGGGTAAGGTAGGGCAAAAAAGAGAGTGGGACTCAACAATCTCAACTATCAATTATCTTTCAATTTGACATACTATTATGTTCTCTAAGTGGGACAAATAGAATAATAAATCATCCAACTTTCTAAGACAAACTTATTATCTAGCAAGGGGTGAAGCAATTTTTGGGATAGATCAACCTATTTAAAACATAGTTCTCCCTAGAATTAATAGGATGTGTTTGTGGATAGCAAATGCTCATGCACACAGACCAAAGCTATCAGATTCAGATCTTTAAACTAGTTGGTTTAAACACATCCTTAAGATAGTTTAATATTTCTAAAATTCAAATCTTGCTTGGATGATTTTACCAGTAGCTTAGCTCATGCAAAAAAATCAAAGCAAGTAAAATAAGAATTAAATTTCAGAATTCAAACTACAATGAAGCTCTTTCTTAACACTAACAACATACCAAATTAATCAAACTCATAATAATTTTAATTACATACATCCCAATGAAAACAAGAACAAGGAAATGAGCATAGTTGAAATTTAAGATACGGATTAAGCACCTGGATATGCCACTTCAGAGTAACAACGCCACAAAATATCCCATGTCAACAACAGAGAAATTTTCCAGAAAAGGTAATTTTTAGAAAAAATACTTCTATTATAAATTCTTGCATCTTTTATTTACATTCTATGGGAGTGTATATAGACTCAAGACATGCCCTGATACTTTAAAAATATCTTACTCCCAAGGACTTAAAAACACGATATAAAAATCCCATTGCTCCTAAATATTCATCTGAGTATCTCACCATATACAATCTAATCTTATCTCTGACGAATAGTGACTGCGTGTAGATATACATTTACTTTCCACCTATTTGTAGATGTATTTATTTTATATGCACTACTTGGCCATGCCTCATAAATTCATTGTCACTCTGCAAGCTCAGTAACGACCACACTTCTTTGACTTTCAACTTGCATGATGTTCAGGGATCCTGGAAATGCCATACCTCATTAAATCTTAGCATTCTGCAAGTTGGGTTGATCATTAATTTTACGTGTTTTCCATCCAGTAAAGTTGTGCTCTTACTTGGTTTACTTTGAAATTCCATGCTCAACTTCACATCCATCATTAATTTTGCCATTACTATGATTGCCAACAATTTTTCTGTAAAAATTGAAAAAAGGCAAAGGCTAGAACATTAATATTGTAATTATTTTGAATTAATTAATTAATTATTTCAATTTTAAAATATCCCTAAGGTTTGAGATTTTAATTTTAGGATAAAATATTACATTCAATATTTAATTCCAATTCCCTTTCTTTCATCAAATCTGTGCTCATGCAAAGGAAATCCGAAACACGCTCTCTTAATGAAAATGTAATGAAAATTCAAATCTACGCTCTCAAATGAAGGAAATCCAAAATGCGCTCTCTTAATAAAAATGCAATGAAAATTTAAATCTACGCTCTCAAATGAAGAAAATCCGAAATGCGCTCTCTTAATGAAATTACAATGAAATCTTAAATTCGTGCTCTCATTTTTCAATGCATTCTTGTTTGCGCTCCATTTACAAAGGAGCAAGAGAAACTTAAGAACTTCTCCATTTTACCTAATTCTCACCACATTCTTATTTGTGCTCACTTTTTAGCGTATTTTTTTTGCGCTCATTTTACAAAGGAGCAAGAGAAGCTTAAGAATTTTTTCTCGAAAGCTCATTTTCTGGTGAAACCTTATTTCTTACCGCATTTTTGTTTTCTCACGAAATATTTTTTTAGCACATTCTTTTTTGTGCTCCATTTACAAAGGAGCAAGAGAAGCTTAATAATTTTCTCCCAAAATTTCATTTTATGGCAAAACCTTATTTCTTAGCGCATTTTTGTTTTCTCACGAAATCTCTTTTTTGTAGCGCATTCTTGTTTACGCTAATTTTTTAGCATATTCTTGTTTGTGCTCCATTTACAAAGAATAAAGATAAGCTTAATAATTTTCTCCTGAAAGCTCATTTTTTAGTGAAACCTTATTTCTTAGCGTATTTTTGTTTTCTCACAAAATCTCTTTTTTTAGCGCATTCTTGTTTGCGCTCATTTTTTAGCATATTCTTGTTTACGCTCCATTTACAAAGGAGCAATAGAAGCTTAAGAATTTACCCCAAATTTAATAATTTTAGTTCATTTGAGAATCTCAGTGTAAATGGGAAATCTCAAGATCTTCTTTGAATATCATGATGAGAAAATTAGGTAAAAAGCCAAAGTACTCAGAATCTCGTGAAACTTACCATGCTACTAAAAAATCCAAATGGGTATCCAAAACAATTGAGAAATATTGAAAATTCTCTACGGATCAAGATAAATTATATTTTAAATCTTATTGGCTACAATTGGATATTGCTATTTTTGGAATGAAAATGACGTATGAAAATTTGCACACTAGGTACCATTGAAAAGAGGAGCTCAAGATATTTCACCTAGAATTTGAATCACCTGAAAAATATTCTTCTATAAAGAGCTATGATGATTTTAAATTTGGAGTAAATTTATGGGCAAGATGGATTTTAAAAAAACTCTAAAAATTAATTTTAATATTTCAGACCTTAGGAAAACCATTGGAAATTAAATTTTCTAAAACACTTAATCTGAAATAATATCATTGTTATGCAAATATTCAAAAAAAATTAATTAAGATCAATGCTCCATGCAAGAAATTTTGAAAAATGATGATGGCAAAGAAAAATTTGAATTAAGACCAAAAATATTTCATTAAGAAATTCATCAAAGCCTTTTTGGGAGGGACATTTAAAGACTTGGAAACAAATTATGATCCGCAAAAAATTGACAAACCAAACTATTTAATAATATGCGATAAATAAAATCATAATGATTTCAGACTTCAAGAGGGTCCCTTCGGAAAATAAAATCAATTATCAAAAGCTCAATATTTTATTTTTTAGTGGGGTGTGTTTCTTATCAACAAGTTCAACATTTGTTCATTGGTGTTCGGTGGTGGTTTGTGTTGTTCATGATCAGATTTATAGTTTGTTTGATCTAGCTCTTTGAATTTTAGCAGAGTAAATAAATAAATAATTTTAATAAGCATAAAATGAACCATTTTAAAATAAAAATATGGAGAGTAAGGTAGAGCAAAAAATAAAGGATATCTAATCCAACTACAGATTGTAACTATCAATTTCATCTACACTGTTCAGCTTCACAATAAAATAAATTAAATGAGGAAGGTGTCCAAATTTCTAAGATCGCCTTCCACTTTGAGCATGGGATAAAGACAACATGAGACTTGCCAATATAAATAAAGGTAACTACAAACATAGGGGTCCCAGCCTCACTTGGTGTTTCTTACCAGCAGTCTAGCTAGCGTAGTAAGAATAATAGAGTAAGTATGAGATAGAGATGAATCCTATGTTTATAATTTTTGTAAAGCATAGTAAACATAATAAAACCAACAATATAACATGATTTCAATAACTTGCAGATCCACAATTAAATCAAATAAATTCTAAGTGAGATAAAATAAAATAAAGTGCACTTATCACAGTCCAAAATATTAGACTCTTGGCCACGTTGTTTTAGAAGATGATGTCACACCAACCTCAAGTACAAAATAAAGCATTCAAACAAAATTTGCTGAAAATTGCTAGAAGTCTTTATTTCCAAGTTTTTGCATCCTTAGATTACATTCAATGGGAGTATATATAGACTGAGGCATGACCTGATCTTTTCAAAATATCAAGCTCCCAATGAAACAAAAATAATTTAAAATCCCACTATCGGGATTCTGCGTAATAGATAAATATATTTTGATAGAGTTACAATCAACCCAAACTACTCCCAAAAATCTTCTTGAATATCTTTTGTCACATCCCACCTTGAAGGACTATTTTTAAGATGCTATTTGTGTAATGATAGTTGGTTTTAATGCTTAATATATTTGCATTGTATTTGTCAAAATAAAATGATGTTGCATTGTTTGATTGCAGGAACATTTATTCTCATAGGTGGAAGACTGACCACCCAGATATGAGAAGGAAAATGATGACTATGACAACTCAACAAGTAAAGCTCATATTCATATCATCACTAGTTAGCTCCTTGATGGTGGTGTTACTTGAGTATTACTCTAAAAGTATCGCACAATAAAAGGATAAATTGTGATGGGGGATACTGGGCACATGCATCGAGTGCTTGTATGCCATTTTTGTGTGATTTATATTTGATTTCATGATTAATTTGCATGAGATTGGTTTAATTGAATTTTACTTGAAAATGCACATTAAATAATATCTTGCATTTTACAAATTACTCCAAAAAAATAGTGAAAATAATAACATGCAATTTATCATGATTTAGTGAAATCTTAATTTGAGCAATTTCTAAAGTAAAAAATTTATTTGGTTGAGCATACTTATTTGATCTATTTGATCCTATTTTAGAAGGAAATTAGGTAGTTTGTTTTTTATAAACTAGTTCAATTTTGATTGGATTAAAAAAACTACCTTGAAGATTTAAATAATAAATATTTCCTACACATGGTTATTATGGGAAGGTTGAAATGGTGGATAAGATTCTTCTCTTATCTCTATGGATTTCCTTTCCATTAAAATAATATACATTAAAGGAAGCCTACTCTTGGGATAAGAAAAAAAAAGATAAAAAAAAAATTAGAAACATATTTTCTAAAAGAAAGAAAGCAAAAAAAATAAAAATAAAAAATATATTTAGAAACATCTTTCTTGTCTAAGAAGAAAGAAAGCCATAAATTGCCATTGGGATTGAGAAAAAAAAGGATATTATACTATGTTATGCAAAACTGAAGGAGGTAGGTGAAGAACACAAGCTTATACTGAGAGGGGGGGGGTGAACAGTAGAAGACCTCTTTTTACTTTTTCCTTTATACTTCAAAACAGTAAAGCAATATACCCAAAGCAATATCAAAGCAATGCATAATATCATCCACAAAGTGACACCAATTTTAACGTGGTTCACCCAGAATGGTTGGGCTACGTCCACAAAAATTTTCTCTAAAAGTTATCTCAAAGTTCTTTGGGAATCCTTCCCAATTACAATGTTTATGAGCCTCGGCCCAAAGGAGATACCTTCCCCCAATCAGAATTTATGAGCCTCTGCTCAAAGGAGATACCTTCCCCTATTTGAATTTATGAGCCTCTACTCAAAGGAGATACCTTCCCCTCAATCTAAATTTATGAGCCTCTGCTCAAAGGAGATACCTTCCCCTCTACTCTGGAAATGATCCCTCGTAAGATCAACCGCCTCTACCTCTTGCTAGCACGTGGAACTCCTTTCCACCGAAGACCTCCTGTCCTCAATGCTTAGCCTAAGAGACCTCTACCTTCTATGATCACGTCCATAGCAGCTCAACAACCTGTACCAAACATAGTCAGTCGGTCTAGTACAAGTCTTCCTCTATCTGTCCGATCTGTCCAACGCTTGAAAAAATCAATCCTCTACACACAAGCCTTCTCAAAGACTTGCCAAATCTGTCCTCGTGTTCTTCTCAAAGAACCGTAGCTCCTCTATCCTCAAGTTCTCTCGATAGAACTATAAAAACTCAGCTCACAAGTCCTCTGCTAGGACCTATCCAAATCTGCTCACAAGTACCCATCGAAACCTGTCCAAAACTGCTCACAAGTCCCCATTGAAACCTATCCAAAACCTGCTCACAAGTCCCCACCAAAACCTGTCTAAAACCTCAGCAAGCTCACCAAGAAAAACTTTCTTAGTAGGAAATCACAAGGTGAATTGTTAGAGACCCAATGTTATTTTTCAAACTCATAGAAGCATAAATAGAATTGTTAGAGACTCAATATGTTCTATACTCAACTCCCAATCTCAAAACTCAAATCAAATCAACTCAACTCAAACTCAATCTCAAATTTGAAAACTCAACTCAATATCTGAAATGGATATGATAGAATGCTTTCTTTCAAGAACATGAAACCCCAACAATTGCCAACTATACAAAGAATCACATAACAATGATACTCATGTTCTTTTCACCATCAATTAGGGCTTCAACAACAATTCTCATCAAACAAGTTTCAATCAACACCATTCAGCTCAAAACACAACCTTGAAGTATTTCACAATCAACATCAGAAAAGGAAACAAGTAGAACTCCTTTTCTCTTCAATATTGTTTGAACAAAAGCATCCAAAGAACTCAACTCATAATAGCACACACAAATTTTCAAATCATCAACAAAGGAGTAAGCTCAACACTTTAACCAAGTAAAGAATAGCTTTATTATTACCAATTTAATGAAAGTAAATGTCAATCTCAAAGCTTCCCACTTAAGGTTTCACAACTTCACACAAGAAGCAATTAACCTTAAAACATCATGCTTTCATTTCCATACACAACCAAAAACACTCTCAACATTACAAGAAATATTTAACCCTTATACACCTTATTTCTCCCTTATAGTCTTATCACAAATAAAATTTATCTCTCATAAGAATGCAATAATAAATTTTAACAACATCTTCAAAAATAATCTTTTATCAAAATACAAACAAGCTTTAAACTCCTTATAAATCCTAAGCTATTTTTCCCTCTAACAACTTCATCCGCAAAATACACTTAGCAAAAATTAATTTCAAAAATACCTTATCCAACAACAAAAATTTCTATGGAGAAATTTGCGCACGAATTCTAACACCACCTGCTGCGTCCACTTCACGACGAAAAACCCTTTTGCGATATTCGAACACAGAACCTCCCGTTCGGGTAGCGCGCCAATAGCCTAGCCGCTATCGGTGCGCCAAAGGCACCCGGTGAGGTTTAAACCTCATGCTGTTAACCTTAATCCTTTTGTGCCAGGGATAAAGTGAAACCATAGTCCCTTCCTTTCCTCTGTCGTGACACGACGACGATAAAATTTACAACGGATTCGACAAACGGCAAGTGTAGATAGACGAACAACGGATCCACAAAAATCAGCGAAGACACAGTCAAATTTACAACGAGCAACTCCTTTCAAAATTTGGATGGGATAAATCTTTGTTTTCATCGAGGGAGATTTATATGCAATTTACCATAAGCTCTTTGACGTCGACGAGGATTTTAACACGTTGACGGAGGTCTTTGCTAGCACCCACAACTTAAAAACATAGCGCCCACCTAGTTAAGCCATTTGCACCATGGATTAGGAGAACCCATTGCAAATAATAATTTAATATTTATTTAAAAATAATTAAATGGAACCTTAACAAGGTTTTTAGTTAATTAAATAAATACTTCCTCCTGGACCCAAATGCATTAAACCAATGCATCCACCTGTAATATTTAAACCTGCCAACTTGGGGTTTGCAAAAGACCTTTGAAACTGTCATGCCATAACCTTCATAAAAACAAATTATTTGACATCAAATCAAATTCCTTCAAGAGCTTCTTGACATCAATGACAACTTATACACTTGAGCAAAGGCAATGTACCCAAAGTATCCAAAATTGCCAACAATAGGAGAAGGGATATACAAGCTTTGGGAAGCATTTGTTTGCTGGAGAATTCCAGGTTGGATCTATCCGCTGTATTTTATTTTATTGCATGCCAGAATGAATTGAAATCTAGTAATATATGTTGAATGTTTTATATTATCTGATCCAATGTTAGTTTTGAATTTGAACCTGGGATACCATCATCTCAATCATGGTACAATTTACTTGTTTTTGTGATGAATTTATAATAGTGAAATCCATTTCATTTGTACATGGTGCATTGAACTCAAACCTAAGTTTTAGAGACACCCCATCCACCTAAAATTGACGGTTATGTAAAATATTCCTGTTATGGAGTTTTCCTACTTACCCTTTAGAAATTTGTCACAACATAGCAAACTCAAGGAATCATAACCAATATCGTGGATTCTGGCGGATCCACCTCTTCAACACAAGAAAACATTTCTCAAAGGGTCTAGATAGACCAGGTTGGGTAAGGAAACCCAAAATAGTGAGTTCTTCTATTCTATTTTAATGGTGCAAACACCCACTTATGCCAAACAAAATGATTCTTTTTTGTTTATATATTAGTGATCAAACTAGGTGATAATAGAGCATAACAAGACCAGATCGATGTCTTATCCATTGAGTAGTCATAGCAGGTTGATATTTATGATCAGAGTATAAAAAGAGAGGGGAACCATTTCAATTTAATTCATTCGAATAATGTAATGCAATAAAATGATTAAACTAGTGAAAATAAAGCATCATCCACATATTTTTATTGCAAAAACATATAAATGAGCATAACACAGTCCATAAACATAGAAGATGCCAAGGGAAGAGTTGGAATTTTTATTTATAGAAAAATCTTTTTACATATGAAAAGATCAACAGATTGCATGACCCTTATATGCCATTGTATTACAATAAATCCCCCAGTTTTAATAATCATAATAAGGGGTGATATCCCTCCGTCCTGATTGCAGTGACGTAAGGGTCTCCAACTCTAGTGCATTTCATAGGAAATGATATTGGTGAATAACACCCCTTGGTAATCCCTAGAAATAGAAGATGGAAGGGTGGTAAGAAACATAGACAGATAACACAAAGAGAATACGACTAAAAACTAGATAATACTTATACCTAGGCTTTTATCTCTTAGAGGTTTGATAAAAAAACATCAACTGTAGCAGTCTTCTTATTATAATGCAGGCTCACCTACATACTTTAACTGCATGCTCTAGCTAGATCAATCTTGTTGTACCCAAAAACAATATGTAATAAAAAATGGGCATGTAGCCCATGCCCTTTCTCTTACACAGGTGGTGGTTGTGTATCACCTCCTGTACTACTATGGGGTGGCATTTGTGCATCTCCTAGTGTGTGTGTTCTAGGTGAACTAGAACCCACTCCTTCTCCAAGGTTCTAAATAGCCTGGTCGATAAACTCCCATGCTTCATCATGAAAAGTTAATAAGAATAACAATAAATTTAAATCTTGAGTGGCTTTATTGACCTGGTCTCTCACCCATTGTGTAGTTTTTTCAGTGATGATACATAGGCGGTCCACCATATGTACCAAGTTTATAAAACACTTTGATAATTTACCACTAGAGTCCAAGTAAAAGTCTTGGATATTTTGGAGCACAAATTCCTTAATGTTGGGTGCCTTCATGAACTCTTCTAATTTGAAACCGTAGTCTTCCAGCACACCGTTGACCTCTTGTTCAGCTTCTACCACCTCTTGATCCCACTTGAGCCAATTTGGTCTATTTTTCAAGAAGATGAAAACCTTGGCATACTCTTCAACAAAGAAGTAGTGGGAATCATATGATAAAGTGGTCGTCATCCCAACGATTGGTACATAAGCTTATTTAAATCTCTGGTAGATGGGGAATATGGTTTTTACCCTCATATCTCCTTGCTGCAATTGATCTCACAAGAGACTAACCGTATGTCTAGTGGCATAAATATCTATGAAGAGAAACTCTAGTTCTCCTATATTTTTCCCTATTTTATCTCTCATTTCTTGTTTGAGTTCATCCATCGATGCAAACTGGACGCTGGCCTATGCAGAAGAAGGAGTGGGCATATTCAAATTATTAACTTCACTTTGAAGTTGTTTCACCTTGAGTTGTAGCTACCCCACTTCTGTAACCTTAGCCTTCCACTCTTCTAGATCTTTTTCTACTACTTTTGCCACCTGCTTTTGATAAGCCAGCTATGATTTCATCATGTCGATAGGTGCATCCACAACCCATATGACACCCTTTATTACATCAACGGTGGCTTCTGTCATGTTGGGTGGCAATGATATTTCAAAGGTGGTAGTAGATACATAAAATACCTCCTGACCAACTATCCTGTGAGGCCTGATTATCCCCTTACTAGGATACCTTTGCTCCTGCATATCCTATATTTGATCTTCCTCATGGATAGTGAACTTGAAGGTATCTCTCACCCTTGTTAGTGTAATATTCTCTGTGTCCTTTGTAGAAGGTTCTATTATGGCCCTTTTTATGGTAGGAGACCATGAGGGGCTTCTTTCTTGCACCTCATACTCTCTTAGTATATTAGAAAGCCCCCCAAATTTTGCAATTTTTCTTAAAACCTTGGGGGGAACGAGATGTTTTTCTTTATTGATGACTAGGATGGTAGAAAATAAGGAATATTGGCCCACTTCCAAGTCAATATTTTTTGAAGGACACATCAGCTTCAAAGTTGATGATGTTGTACTTTGGGATGAGGTAGAGACCAATTCCTTTTATTTTAAGGTGGTTGCGGAAGAACTAGAAGAAGAAGGGATTTTTGCTTGCTACTACTGCACCTCATCAACAATTTTTATCATGGCCTCAAAGAGGTCCATTTCCTACTAGAAAACTTGGAAGGTAGGATCCTCAAATTCTTTTGAGGGAGAATCTAGGACCAGTGGGACCACCTTATCCACCAATATCCCTCAGTGCAACTTCAATTGAGAGCTATAATCACCAACTATTTCAAGTCTACTATAAGGCCTCTCCTTCATCCTCCAAACCAGATCCAATGATTGGTTTTTTTTAAAAGACTTTTGTATTTCATATTTAAAATTATCCTTACTATGAGTGACTTGTAGAAGGGTGAGCTTACCAACAACATTTTTCCTGTGATGGCCATATGGATCATAGGCCCTCCAAGTAACTTCTAGGAAATAGTACGTATCCATGTTCCAAATGGCCCGCAATATGACAAAGTGGTCCAGGTATGTATAGGGGTCCATTGAGCAAGGGATGGGCAACCATGGCACATATCATACCTTCCTCAGGTACCTAATTTTAACCTCCTCGACTATTTATCGAGTAATTTCTAATATAGTAATTGAAGTTGGGTAGTGTACAAGGAGTACCTCCAGAGGTAGTTTTGAAACATACAACCTAATATAGGAAAATTATTCCATGTAGAAGAAATCCTCTACTTGTGCTTTGTGTAGAAACTCCCTCACTCCAACCCCAATTCTATTTGGCTCTTCCCCACATAACCGAAGGTGTACTATGGGAAGGATTTTCTAAAAGAAGGTCTTGTAGCTAGAACACCCCTCCTGGATGCACAATAACTGATCTTGGATAGTGGGAATTGTCGTCCCCCATTTGAGCCACTAAATATTTGTCCAATTGTACCATGAAAAAATAGATAAAAAATGAGTAATAAGAGAAATGAGGCATCTCCTCTTTACCAACCAATATAGCCTCTTATAGATCCTATAATTCCTGGTCAATGTTATCACTGATAACATTTTTCGATAAGTAGAGAGGGGTTTTATCAGTTTTGTTGCACTACAGGATTAGAAACATGACCTCTTTTGTAATTAGCTCTAAATATTTAATGCCCAATGCCAATTTGATCATGTCTGTGTAATCTTGCACCCAGGGCCGAAGCAAACATTTATTTATAGGAAATCTCGATGGTTTGCATTTCTCCCTCTTTAGGATTGTCTTTGGGAATGAGGTTTTTATCATATAATTGGCTTAGAGGGCCAATGTTTTAAATTTCAACACCCGAGATACCATAGCAAGGCCAAATACCCACTTGATTTTATCTGCTATCACCCTAGCCACTACCTAATTTTTATAATCATGAATGGTGTGACTTCTAGAATCTTATGCTACTACCAACCAGGCTAAGAGGTCTGATGAATGATAGACTTTGGGTAGGTTAAACACCCCAAATTGGTGTTCCACTTGTTGCAAATATGGGAATTTTTGGTGCTATCATGATAAGCCCTCATGTACAAGATCCTGAGCAACATTTGGTGTATTTGGCTATCTTATTTGGTGGGATCAAAAGCATATATGGTCACTCCCTCAACCTTCTTCTACTGCTCAGCAGTAATATCCCTATTGGTATCCGGTAAGCTCACTAGGGCCTTGAGGTCTTGTGCTCTCTCCATCCTCCTTGTCACCAATGATGTCTCGGTAATTTTTGTAATTCTCCCCGTAAAAATTGATACTTCTATCATGACCAAGCTTATCAAATCCATGGGAATGGATGTGGAATATGACACAGGCTCCTTCTCTTCTCCTCTATGCTTGACCTCATCGAAAACAATTCTTGCATGTGTGAATAGCTCAGAATGGATCCACCATCCTCATTTTAAAGCATAAGCATTTAATTTTAGTAGGTAGAGTGCCTGTGCTTTTTCATATGATGAGGTAATCTGATAGGCCAAGTGTGCCACATCACCCATGTTTTTAGCAAAAAATGGTACCTACGAACTAAAATTATGACTAGGAGGTAACTTGTTAGCTACATGGCAATTTGAGGTTGGTTGGACTAGGGCACACTTTGAGTGAAGTGCATGTAGTTTGCACTCAATTAAATTCTCATGCACTCCATTGGGAGGTTGGATCATGTGGTCCTCAAGGCGAGCACATGTATTTGTGCACTCACTATTCACGTGCCCCAAGGGAGTGGGGCACACGGGACTCAATGGGGCACACAAACTATGCACCCTCAAGATTTTTGTGCACTCCACAACAGAGTTCACAACTTAGAGGAAGGCACACAACCTGTGTGCCCGACTAAAACTTTGCATGCTCCAAAATAAATGGAGCATGTCAACTCTATTTGGGGCACACAAGCTTGTGTATCCCACAAGAAGTTTTGTGCTCCACTTAGGAGTAGAGCACATCGACTGAGAAGGGAGCACACTACTCATCCACTTTAAATATTTCTATGCATTCCATTGGAATGGAGCACATGATAGATGTCGAGTGTGTGAAGGTGTGCATCCCTTACATGACTCAGTGCACTTCACTAGAGAGTGGAGCACACAAGGTAGAGGCGAGCGCACAAGGGTGCGTACCTACGAGGACTTCCTATGCTCCATTTAGAATGGAGCACATAGGGATTATTTGGGGCACACAAATTTATGTGTCCCTTTAGGCTTTTGAATTCTCCTTTATTTCATGGAGTGCACATACTTGGCATGGGGAGAACAAATTTGTGTACCTCTTTGGACTTTTGCATGCTCCACCTCCCTCTAGAGTGTGTGGAATTTGCACGACACACACAACTCGTGCGCCCCTTAGGGGATTTATGCACCCTATTCCCCATTGGGGTGCATGGGCTAGGAATGGGTGCATGACTTAGTATGACCGACATGGTCTTTACATACCCTATTAACATAATGTGTAGGCCTGGCTTGGAGCATGCGATTTTTGCGCTTGAGGGATTTTTTAGTGCGCTCCACTAAGAGTGAAGTGCACAAGGCTAAGTAAGGGTACACCACCTTGTGTGCCCTTAAGGAAAGGGTATTTAGACTCTCAAACAAGAGGACTACCCTTTTGGATTCAACAATGGCCCTGACAGGGACAACGAGGTATACGGAGGACACAAACCTGAGAACCCCAGACTCTTTGGGTGGACCAAAAACTGACTTATACACACATTTGATTTTTTATTTTTCATTTTATTTTTATTATTATTTATCATAGGGCCTCATCCAATGGGACTGAAGGAATTAAAATAATGCCCATTTACTGGTATAGGCATCTCTTCTCCCTTCATGTACTCAAGCCTGTAAGTATGTTGACCGACTATTTTAGCAATTTGATAAAGTCCCAGCCACTTAGGCTTAAACTTGTATTTATCCCCGTTCTTGTCATTCTTTGGGTCCCAATAAAGCACTACTTCACCCACAAAAAAATTTTGACCTTTGGCCTTTTTGTTAAATAGCTGCACAGTCCTGTTGGTCTGATTGATCATCCTTGTAATGGCCTTCCTCCTATCTTCTTCCAATTGCACCAGCTGGTCCATCCTTCTTTGTAACGCATTGGGTTCTTCATGGTCCTATAGTAACAATGATAGCGCTACCCTTTCTAGCTGAGGTGACAGTAATACCTTTGATCCATAAACTAATTCATATGGTGATTTGTAAGTGACTCTTTTTATTGACAACCTATCTGCCCACAAGGCATACTTTAGTTCACTGTTTCAACCCCTCTTATTCTTCCCCAATGATATTTTAATCCTTTTAATTATATTTTTTTGGGAGGACTCAACTATTCCATTGCCTTGAGGGTAGTATTTTGCAGATTGGGCCAACTCTATACTATATTTGGTGCATAAATTACTGATATCATAGGAAGTGAAGTACTTGGCATTATCTGTTACCAATTTTTTGGGTGCACCAAACCTGGTTAATATACTTTCCTCCAAGAAATTAATAATTGCTATTGTTTTGGATCTCCTAAGAGGAGCTACTTCAACTCATTTGGTTAGATATTCTGTGTCAATGACAATCCATTTATATCCTCCTGAAGAATTGGGGTTGATTTCTCCAATTAAGTCCATCCCCACTAGGAAAAAGAAGTTTCAATAATCACTAGCTGTAGTGGCATTGTAGGTAGGTTTTTCTTGCCAGTGAAAACTTGACAACTGTAGCATATCCTAACTAAAATATATACATCTTTGAACAAGGATGGTCAATAGTACCCTACCCTCATGATTTGATTAGTTGTTGCTTTGGGAGCAAAATGGCCGCGACAGAAGCCTGTATAAAATTCTGCAATGATCCTAGGGGTATCTTCCTTTGTTACACAGTAATAATACCCTAATTGGGTGTCTTCAATACAAAAATTTTTCTTGAAGGTGGTACTTTTGAGCTTGTTGCTTAATACTCCTCATTCTACTAGTAGATCTGCCAGGTAGGAAGGACTATTTTTCAAATAAAATAGTTATATTTATACCAGTAAGACCCTTCATGCTATTCATCTTGCTATTATCCTTGGACCAATATGGTTTTATTTATCTCCTCTCCTCCTTTGCATGCCATGTATTTTGCCAAACCTTGGACTTTAACAATTTTTACTGCTCTAAACTCAACATCATACTACATCAGTTTTACCATCCATCTTGTTGAACTACCTATGAATTCAAGTTGGGTTGGGACATCCTTGATGGCAATGTAGGGGATATAGGCAATAACTTTACTGGAACTAAAAATGCTCTTGAAATTATCTAAAGCCTAAATAAGGGCAAAGGCTTGTTTCTCAATTGGCCTATACCTCAGTTGGGCCCCCTTCATTCCTAAACTCATAAATGCTATTGTGTTCTCATTTCCCTCTTCATATTTTTGGGATAGTAAAACTGCTATGGTGTATTCTGAAGCAAAGGAATATAGGTTGAAATTATTATAATGGTCTGGATAATTCAATACAGGTGCAGTGGTAATAGCTTCTTTGATTTGCTGAAAAGCTTTGATATTGTCTTCATCCCACTTGATCTTTGCATCCTTTTTAATCATATCATTCATAGGATTTGCAATTTCAGCAAAATTTAGGACAAATCTTCTAATAAAATTTATTTTCTAAAGAAAGACCTGAATCCTTTGAGGCTCTTTGGAGGTGGTATTTGTGCAATTGCCTTTGTTCTCTATCTATCAATACTAATTTCATTCTTTTAGACCACATGTACCAATAGTTTACCATGGGTGGCTCCAAAAAAACACTTCTTTGGATTTAGTGAAATCCCATACTCATTACATCTTTGAAAAACTTGGGATAGGTGAGAAAAATGATCTACAGGATCCTTGGAAAAGATAGTAATATCATCCAGGTACACCACCACAATTTTAAATATAAGTCCCTTAAAGGCAAAATCCATAGCCCTCTAAAAATTGGCCCCTGCATTCATCAACCTGAATGGCATCCTTTGATATTCAAAAGTCCCCTAGGGTGTAGTGAAAGCATTTTTAAACCTATCTTCAGGATTAACAAAAATCTTATTGTACCCTAAAAAACCATCTAGTAGAGATATTATGGAAGATCCCACTACCGCTTGCAACAACTGTTCCATATTAGGGAGGGGGTAATTATCCTTGAGGGAGCTCTTGTTTAAATTTCTAAAATCCATACACAACCTGATCTCTCCATTCTTCTTCCTCACAAACACCAAGTTTGCTATCCAGGAAGAGAACCTCGCCTTTTTAATGATCTTTGTATTAAACAACTATTGGACCTCCTTTTGCATGACAAGATGTAGAGTGGGATTAAATTTTATTTTCTTATACCTGTTGAGTGGTATTTTCACCCGATTGTGAAAACACACTCTCCGATAGGATTTGGGTTCTAAATCCTCTGCTTGCAAAGAAATTAAACAAGTAACTTCTCCAAGGTTCCTGTTATGTTAGCATTTTGCATCTGTGTATTAATAATCTCAAATAAAGATATTCAATTAAAATGCTTGGAACACCTTAGTGGTTGCAAGTAACTGAAAACAAGGGGCACTGTGGTTTATTTTACTGTGAAACTTTAATGATTGTTCATTGAACCCGAATAAAGCAAATGTGATTTGGTCCTTAAATAACCATGCTGTAACTTCAAAATGAAATTTAATGAAATGCCATAAAATGAAGGAATTATTTATGGATTTTGAAGTTTTTTAATTTTTTTATTTTATTTTAATGCTTGAAAAATAAAATTGGAACTTCTGAAAAATAAAGTGCAGCAAAAAGAAAATAAAATGCAAAAGAAAAAGAAATTAAAATTGCATTCAGTTTGATGCTATCCCGTCCTGGAAAACCGAAGATGTGAGGTTTCCATGCATGCAACCTAACCTATTGGACCTGCAAACATGCACAATCCTGATAAGCTAAGTGCTGATTCAAAGGGTTTTGAAATAAAATTCAAATTTCGAACATTCGCCTAATGCAACCCACAAAAGTGGCATTTAACATTATCTATAAATCCGAAATCTAAAAAATGAAAGAATAAACATTAAATCTATAGCATGCACAGAAGATCTCCTTCTTTCTTGCCCACAAGATGCAAATTTCTGAACACTCCTGCATTAAAAATAAATCATGTTACAATAGCAAAATCTGGTTTTCTCAAAACCAAAAAAAGGGGAAGAAAAACACTCCCAAGCGAGCCCAGAATGGCTTCTCGCCTTCGGCACTGCAACTCTACTCGCAGCGGTTTTCGACCCTCGTACCAATCTGTGCTTCCGCTTTTAAAGTTTCTGGTAAATTGCTTCTCCTTCCATCATGATGGTTCGTTTCATCTTCCAGATTGCCTCGTTTCACCTTCCCCGCCTTTCCATTGCTTTTGACTTTATGCTCGACATTGAGACGCTTGATCTTCTCTGTGAACTGTAATGCCTCTGCAGCCCTTACACATGTACGCCACGTGTTCCGCACTTTTCTGCATGTTCTGTAATGGCCCCCATGAATTGCATGACCAAAAATAGCATGTCGCGATATCGCGACGTTTTTATGCATGCAGCTTTGCTCCTCTACTTTCACTGCGAAAACGTGACATGTCGCGATATCGTGACATTTTCCTGCCAACAGCCTTGTCTCTCCTCATGCATCGCGAAAATGATACATGTCACGAAATCATGACATTTTTATGCTATCGGGCCCTGTGGCTGCAACTTGTCATGAAATCGTGATGCTTTTTCTCTTTCGAGTGTTTCCTGTACTCACGAAATCGTGACGCTTTTCATTTCGTACACTTTGGTATTTCTGTCGCGAAATCGCGATGCTTTTTCATTTGGAGTTGTCTTGCGGCTTTCTGTCGTGAAATCGCGACAATTTTTTTTCGTACAACTTTCGCTTTCTGTCGCGAAATCATGACGCTTTTCTCTTTCGTGCTGCTTTGCTGTATTTGGCCGTGAAAACGTGACATGTCACGAAATCGTGACATATTTTCCTTTCGTACTTCCCGGGACAGTCGCGATATCGTGACGTTTTTTCGCTTCGTGCCCCTTTGCTGCTTCGTCGCGAAATCGCGACGCTTTTAGTGCCTTGCCCTGTTTGACTGGTTTGACCACGATTTTGTGACATGTCACGATTTCGCGACAATTTTCCATTCTGTCTTTCTCTCTCCTCTCTGGACCGCGACGGAGCAACATGTCGCGATATCGCGACACTTTTTCATTTTCGGCCGCGACGGAGCAACATGTCGCGATATCGTGACACTTTTTCATTTTCGGTCGCGACGGAGCAACATGTCGCGATATCGCGACAACTTTTTCATTTTTGGCCGCGACGGAGCAACATGTCGCGATATCGCGACACTTTTTATCCTTGTGAAATTTTGCCTTTTTCTTGATTTTTAGCATCTGGGTCACTGAGATCTTCTTTGGAAGCAAGCAAAAAAGGTGGGTCCCCAATTTTGGGGTGTGTTGTGGATCAGCCACAACAAATGGCGACTCTGTTGTCAAATGCTCCTGAGCATTTGGTGAGAACCCAACCTGGAAGTATACAAACTCGAAAACTAGCATTAGCACATAAGAAATATAAACGAATGCCCAGAGATCAAAAATACATGAATTATCAAAATTGTTGAGTATCAGCTCGATGTGTGCAAGGTTTTTTCATTCCCTATCGCTTGAACTTGATCAACATTCCATTGTCAGTTTCACCCATGATTTGTATATGCGAGATTATGAATGATTTGTGTGACTTGATGAAGTAGATGCTTAGAGATATTACAACCTTGTAAAGGCCTAAACCTTCTAATATCATGCACAAACATTCAAGATTACCAAACCCTCTTAAGATCAACTAATGAATTGCTTTATTAGATCCCAAAGTTGGTTATGAGTCCCTACTATCTTGAACCCATGTGCAAGTGAACGTGAAATCAGAACTTTGGGGAATCAGACTCCCAACCTAACCGAGATGGGAGTTTAACCCTATCCTTACTATTCTGATTTGGAATTCATTACCTCACTTTGAGCAAAATAATTTAACCAATTATGGAAGAAATGGTCATGCTAGTCTAACCCTTTGAACAAATAGTGGTCTTGTTTTTTAGACAAGACATGTTGCCATGCATGGGCATACTTAACCCCATAATCCAAGACTTATCTTCATTTCTTTGGACCTTGGGGATGACTACCCATCCTTTGCGAGAGGACAAGTAGTACGATCCTTCCAATCCAATATAAAGATGAGATGGGAAAAATTAATTTTTTACTTCTTGGACCTTGGGGATGACTACCCATCCTTGCTAGGGACATGTAGTACGATCCTTCCAATCCAAGCTTTGGATAAAAATGGAAAATATTAATTTTATTGCTTAGACCTTGGGGATGACTACCCATCCTTTGCGGAGGACAAGTAGTACGATCCTTCCAATCCAAGATTTATCATGAAATGAGACATAGGAGCTTTGGGGAATCGGATTCTCAACCTAAGCGAGATGAGAATTTATGCCCTATCCTTACTACTCCATGTAGGTCAAATCAAAGCTTTGGGGAGTTGGATCCTCAACCTAAGTTCGATGAGGATTTAGCCCTATCCTTACTACTCCGATTTTAGGCTTTAAGCTTTATGGAAGTGGTCAAAACCACTGTTTTAAGGATCATGTTGCATAATAGGATAGACATGAAATACTTCTTTCGCCCAACCTTTTCTTCCAAGCAAGGTTTTGATCATTTTGCTCAAGATCCTTTTTAATGTGTATAAAATGTGCTTGGTTCTAGATATCTCAAGACTCAGTTTCCAACCTTAGGATTTTTTCACATTTATGTTTTATGTTATAGAATAACCCTAAGAGGATTCGACACCTTCTCAATGATTGCACATGAAATGAAAATGTAACTGAGATGGCATGTATATGCAAAGTGAGATGTAATGAGTGAATGCATTGTCTTTTGAATTGAAATGAAATATTTTACCATAATGTGCAAAACTGACAATTTCATGCATCACAAGATTCAAACGATACTACTTAAAATGTTTGTGTTACTTGTGGAGCTTCTACAACACAATTCCAATGTTCCATATTTCCCTGATCTAGAACATAAGTTAGCATCTCAAGACAAATTTCATCTATTTTTTTTTTTTATAAAAACAAACAAAACATGTCAATGAAATAAACACACAACTTAAATCATGATTAAACTAAAAATCCAAAAAATGAAACTTGAAAAACAAAAACCCAAAAACAATCCCAAAAACGAAAACTTGAAAACCCACACCAAAAAACCCAAAAATTATATACATTATTGTACAAGATGATGCCAAGCTTGGACCATTACTTTCCTGGATCCCAAACATGATTAGAACATATCAAAAAACATATGACACAATAGACATGCCAAATTTTGTAGGAATCCAACAATAATAAGATCAAACCAAGCAATGCAACAAATTTCAACTTGCCATGCTCACCATACCAATTTGATTTAGTTCTATTACCAACATTATAGGTGAGATTCAAATCTAATTGATTAGACAATGGTTGGTATTCAATTTTATCTTGTCTATTCTTTAAAGTGCAAGTTTCATCATTCCATTCATGATTTAGAAGTAGGCTTCCCTTTTCAAATGTGAGATGTTGCAAACAAGAGCCTATTTCTAAAAGTCTTGAATTTAAATTATTTTCCAGGATTTTAAAGCAATCAAAATCATTCAAAACTTGACAAGCATCAACAAAATTTGGCATTTCCTCATTAATGATGTTAGCATCCAAAGGGACATCATGTAACTTATCACTTGAAATTTTTGTAGCTACTACCAAAGGTAGAGATTTCACCTTGTCATCCCTACTCAACCCATCATGATTAGAATTTACCACAACTTGATGAGTGTTAGTAGCTTTTTCTTTTTTCTCATTGTCTTCTTCATCATCCAATACCTGTTCAAAAACACCAAAGTTAGGCACCCAATCAAACATGCGTCCATATTTTTCAAAACAAGAGCCTAGCTTTTCAAGATATGTGTCACGTGACACCTTTCCATGATCAATGGCTTGAGTTGCCTCAAAATCCATATTTTCATTAGGATCATCAATAGCATCCAACCCACACCACTTAGGTTTTGTAATTTCATCATTTTGAGATGGCATAGACATTGTAGAAACAATAGGTGGATCAAGATTTTTGATTTCTTGCCCCCCAAGGGGAACAAAAACAATTGATTCTCCTTCTTCATCCATGGTAGTAGAATCATTATCCTTCTCCAACCTTTGATGAGATTCCAACCCTTCTTCCAAAACATTCTCAGATTGTACAGGACTTGTAATATCCTCATGTGAAAGGGCAATTGTATTATCCCGCATATCAATAGGCACACAAATTTCATCAGAAGGTTTGGAGTGAGCATACTCTTCCAAAGAATCATAATGATCATCTTTCAAAATCAAATTGTGATGCTCAACTATTTCTACATCATATTTTAATTCATCAACATGTTTCTCATCAAATTTATCCTCTCCTTCCTTAGATGGTTCAATTACTTCCAAAATTGGGTTATTGCTTGTATTCAAATTGATAAGGTTATCATAATCCACATGTGTAACCCATGATTCATGTTTAACATAATTTGGAAGGTGTGAATTTTTTGGGCCATTACTTTCAACAATGTCATCCAATGTGTCATCCGAATCGGATTCATCCTCATAGAATTCATCTTTTGGTGAGTCAAGGGTTTCCAATCTGTCACATGTTTCCATACTAGTTGGATCTAGTACTCCTCCCTTGCCTAAAATCATATTCGTATGAAAATCATTGAAATTGATTTTAGAAACATCTTTTGAATCAAGGTGAGCATTTTGAAGTTGATTCATACTTAAGAAAGATGGTTGATCTTGCATAGTAGGTTGAGGATTTTGAAATTGATTGAAGCTTGGGAATGATTGTTGATTCTGAAATTGATTCACACTTGAACTTGGTTGAGGTGGATAAATCATTGGGTGGGTAAGGGAGGTATTAAATGATTGAAGATTATATGATCCAAAACCCACACCATAATTTTGACAACTCAATTGTTGCTCAATTGCCATTGCTTGAGTATAGGCTTGTGATAAAGATGTGATTTGAGGCATCCCTCGCAAATATGTGGACATGAGTGGGTCAAGAGCATTGATGTATATTTGGAGAGCCACTTCTTCTTGAAGAACATAAAATGTCACTAATTGAGTATATAATCCAAAGAACCTTTCAGAAAATGACTTCACATTTTCACTTGGTCCTTTTCTAATATAGACCAACTGATTGTACATGAGGATTGGGTCAACTTGCTTTTTGTTGAATTGATTGAGAAATGTTGCCTCTAGTTGAGCCCAAGAAGTGATAGACCCTAAAGGCAGACTTGTAAACCAATCATATGCCACTTTGTCCAAGGTGTAAGGGAACATTTTACAAACAACATCATCATACCAAATTGTTAAGTGATTCACAACAAATTTGAATGCTTGAATGTGTTCTTCTGCAGTATTTGTCCCATTAGACAAAAATTGAGGAAGACATCTCTCAAAACCAACGGGCAAATAATGTTGAACTCCTGGTATATTCAATGGGCTACCTGTCATCCAAGGTGTAAACATAGCCATTAGTGAATCTTAAAGAATATAACTTTAATACCCAAAAATTCCTTTTTTTTTATTTATTTATTTATTTATTTATTTTTTATTTTTTATAATCAAATCAAATCACATTACCTGTATGAACAATCAAAGCATTGGAACAGTGCATAGCAATTCCCTTCATAACATTTAAATCACACTGAAATAAACCCATTCATGCCCTCCTTCTAGCGCCAATCTGTTGAGTGGTATTTTCACCCGATTGTGAAAACACACTCTCCGATAGGATTTGGGTTCTAAATCCTCTGCTTGCAAAGAAATTAAACAAGTAACTTCTCCAAGGTTCTCGTTATGTTAGCATTTTGCATCTGTGTATTAATAATCTCAAATAAAGATATTCAATTAAAATGCTTGGAACACCTTAGTGGTTGCAAGTAATTGAAAACAAGGGGCACTGTGGTTTATTTTACTGTGAAACTTTAATGATTGTTCATTGAACCCGAATAAAGCAAATGTGATTTGGTCCTTAAATAACCATGTCGGAACTTCAAAATGAAATTTAATGAAATGCCATAAAATGAAGGAATTATTTATGGATTTTGAAGTTTTTTAATTTTTTTATTTTATTTTAATGCTTGAAAAATAAAATTGGAACTTCTGAAAAATAAAGTGCAGCAAAAAGAAAATAAAATGCAAAAGAAAAAAGAATTAAAATTGCATTCAGTTTGATGCTATCCCGTCCTGGAAAACCGAAGATGTGAGGTTTCCATGCATGCAACCTAACCTATTGGACCTGCAAACACGCACAATCCTGATAAGCTAAGTGCTGATTCAAAGGGTTTTGAAATAAAATTTAAATTTTGAACATTCGCCTAATGCAACCCACAAAAGGTATAGTCATCAACTCCCCGAAGGTTATGTTAATTTTTTATTTGGCTAATTCCATCCCTATGTCAAATTCTATTTTTGTATCAGGGACATTTCTGTTATGTAGCCTGGTAGCATGGACTCTCTCTAGAGTTTCAACCTCTTCTATTAAGGGCCAGTTTACCCTACCTTATCTGTATGAAGTGGTTATTTTGGGTCCTTCTCAAGATTTTCACATCATCATTGGTGAAGGCTGTGGGTTGGTTATCAGGATTGACATACCGATTGGATTCTTCGAGAATTGGTAGGGTATCAACAATTTATTCCTATGTCCAACATGCATTTATCCTAATCTCGTCCTCTGAATCTTCTTCAAGGTTAAAACTTGAATAGAGGCCATGATATACACCACAATTGGTAGGGTTATGGGGAGCATCACATGCTGGAAAAAGGAAGAAAAAATTAGAGGCTACATTAATAGAAGCCATGGGATTTGGGACAACATCCTGGTCTTTCTAGACCTCTTTCCTTTTATAATTGTTGTTCAAAATCCTACCCCCCTCATTATTTTAGTTCCTATTAAAATTTATTCTAAAAGGAGGTTTGCTCTCATTCTGGTGATGAGAAGGTTGTCCACCATATTTTTTGTCTCTTTAGATTTTGGAAAGTTGGTTATTCATGGACAAAAATATTTTTCATCTAGGATGACAATTTCTCAATGGGGTGGGGTTCTAATTTTTTAAAATTCTAAACCTCACTTTCTGAGTTCTCCTTTTAGGATGACTGGGGCTAGGGTCTACTAATGTGGGCTTCATTTTCCTACAGTAAATCATATCTCTTTCTATGACAATGACCCTCTCCATATATGCATCAATGTCCAGTGTGGGTTGCTGCCTTAGATCATAATTAAAATCACCAGGGAAGGCATTTTTATAAAAAAAATGGACTAGTGATCATTGGGCCTTAACACTACGGGGATTATATTTCTTAGTTTGGTGAATCAACTGTTGAAATCATCTACTATTTCATTATCCTTTTTATTCATTATGGCCAGTTCTATCAATAATGATTGTTTGTTCTTCTTCTCTTCATACTTTTTGAGGAAGGTAGATTATAACTCTTGGAAAGGACCAATGGTATCTGCTGCTAGATTGTTGAACCATTCTATAGCATCCTTTTCTAGAGTTTTAAGGAATAACCTGAGGATAAAATATTCATGTTCCACCTCCCAATTATCCATGGCGTATAAAAAGTCTTTTATATGGTTTTCTCCAGTCATGATGTTGTCCCCTAGGAACTTAGGTAGGTATTTGTGGGCTTTTGGGGGTAAGGGATTCAAATCTTGTGGTAATACAAAGGGCCTATACCTATTTAGGTGCTAGTTATTCAAAGGTGGATTGACCATGAGTGTGTTAGGGCCCCTCAAGATAGTGGGTGCAGCAGGTGGGACAATACTAGTTTAGAGACTTTGAGGAATGAACACAGTACTGCTACTACTCTGATTACTAGAAGGAAAAAAAATCAAAGTTTACTTTTTACTTTTATATATTTTAAAAATTACCTGTGGGTCTAGGATTTGGGGATAAAGCTCCTTGTCACTTTGTCTTATGGCTACCATAGCAGGTCCTCGTTAGTGTTTTAAATTTTTTTAGAGTCACCAACACAAGGTGTAAAATGGGGGGATGCTCTCTAGCTAAGATTGCTCAGCCCAAAAACCTCACAAGAAAATAAATATAAATATCGCAAGGGGAGTAAAATGAAAAAAATATAAGAATGGGTTCTTCCCCAACAACGATGCCAAAAATTGTTGTAGAGTTTTCTTCCTTATCCTTTAGAACATTATCACGTCACATGAAACTAAAGGAATCACAACCAGTATTGTGGATTCTGGTGGATCCACCTCTTCAACCTAGGAAAATATTACTCAAGGGCTCTAGACAGACCAAGTTGGGTAAGGAAACCCAAAACGGTGGGTTATTCTATTCTATTTTAATTGTGAAAACACCCACTTATGCCAGATAAAATGATTTTTTTGTTGTTTATATATTAGTGATCAAACCAGGCGATAATGGATCATAATAAGACCATACCAATGCCTTATCCATTAGGCACTCATAGTAGATTGATATTTATGATCAAATTAGAAAAAGATAGGGGACAAGTTTGTTTTAATTCATTCGAATAACATAATGCAAAAAACTGATTAAACTAATGAAAAGAAAGCGTCATCCACATGTTTTGATTGCAAGAACACATAAATGAGCATAACACAATCCATAAACATAGAATATTCCAAGGGAAGAGTTGGAATTTCTATTTATATAAAATATTTTTACACATGAAAATATCAGTAGAATGCATGACCCTTATATTCTGTTGTATTACAATAAACCCCTGGTTTTAATATTCATAAAAATGGGTGATATCCCTCCATCCTTATTGCAATGACATAAGGGTCTCCAACTCTGGTGCGTTCCATAGGAAATGATCTTAGTGAAGAGCGCCCCTTGGAAATCCATGGAAATGGCATAAGGAAGGGTGGTAAGAAATACAGATAGAGAACACAAAGAGAATATGACTAAACACTAGACAAGAGTTATACCTGGGCTTTTCTCTCTTGAAGGTTTGATAAAAAACATCAACTATAGTAGTCTCCTTCTTATAATGCAGGCTCGTGTGCATACTGTAACTACCTACCCCAGCTGGATCAATCCTGTTGTACCCAAAAAAAATATGTAATAAAAAATGGGCATGTAGCCCAAACCCTTTATTTTACATAGGTGGTGGCTATGTATCACCTCTTGCACTACTTTGGGATGGTGGTTGTGCATCTCTTGGTGCGTGTGTTTTGGGAAAACTAGACCCCACACCTTATCCAAGATTCTGAATGGCCTGGTCGATAAAATCCTACACTTCATCATAAAAAGTTAATGAGAATAACAACAAATTTAAATCTTGAATGGCTTTATTGACCCGATATCTCACCCATTGCGTAGTGTTTTTAGTGAAGACACATAGGTGGTCCACCATCTGTACCAAGGTTGTAAAACACTTTGATAATTTATTGCTAGAGTCCAAGTCAAAGTCTTGGATCTTTTGGAGCACAAATTCCTTAATGTTGGGTGCATTCATGAACTCTTCTAATTTGAAACCATAGTCTTCCATATCACCGTTGCTCTCTAGTTCAGCTTCTACCACATCTTGATCCCACTTGAGCCAATTTGGTCTGTTTTACAGGAATATTAAAACCTTGGTGTATTCTTCAATAAAGAAGTAGTGGGAATCATATGATAAAGTGACCATCATCCCAATGTTTGGTACATAAGCTTCTTTAAATATCTAGTATATGGGAAAGATGGTGTTTACCCTCTACTCTCCTTTCTGTAGTTGATCTTGCAAGAGAATAATCGTATGTCTGGTGGTGTAAATATTTATGAAGAGGGACTCTAGTTATCCCATATTTTCCCTTATTTTATCTCTCATTTCTTGTTTGAGTTCATCCATCGACCTGAACTAGATGTTGGTATGCGTAGTAGAAGGAACGAGTATCTTCAACTTATCAACTTCACTTTGAAGTTATTTCACCTTGAGCTATAGCTGCCTACTTCTACAACCTTAGACTTCCAGTCTTCTAGCTCCTTTTCTACTTCTTCTACCACCTATGCTTGAGAAGCTAGCTATGATTTCATCATGTCAATAGGTGTAACCGTAGCCCTTATGACACCATTTCTTACATCAATTGTGGCTTTTGTCATGTTGGGTGGCAATAGGATTTCAAATGTGGCATTAGATACATCATCTACCTTCTGTACAACTATACTTTGAGGCCTGATTATCCCCTTACTAAGAGACCTTTGAACCTGCATATCCTATATTTGATCTTCCTCATTGACAGTGAACTAAGGTATCTCTCACCTTTGTTAGTGTAAGATTCTTGGTGTCCTCTATAGAAGGTTCTGTTCTGGACCTTTTGCTGGTAGGAGACCATTAGGGGCTTCTTTCCTTCACCTCATACTCTCTTAGTTTATTAGAAATCCCTCCAGATTTTGCAATTTTTCTTAAAGCCTTGGGGGGAAAGAGATGTTTTTCTTGATTGATGACCAGGATGGCAAAAAATAAGGAAGACTGGCCAAATGCCAGGTCAATATTTTTTGAAGGACACATTAGCTTCAAAGTTGATGATGTTGTACTTTGGGATGAGGTAGAGACTAGTTCCTTTCCTTTTGAGATGGTGGCGGGAGAACTAGAATAAGAAGGAATTTTTGCTTGCTACTACTGCACCTCATCGATAATTTTTATCATGACCTTGAAGAGATCAGTGTCTTGTTGAACAAATTTGAAGGTGGGGTCCTCAAATTCTTCTAGGGGAGAAACTGGGACCAGCGGGACCACCTTATCCACCAATAGCCCTCGGTGCAACTTCAATTGAGAGCTATAATCACCAACTCTTTCAATCCTACTATAAGGCCTCTCCTTCATCCTCCAAACCAGATCCAATGATTGGTTGTTTTTAAAAGCCTTCTACATTTCATCTTCAAAATTATCCTTACTGTGAGTGACTTGCATAAGGGTGAGCTTACCAACAATATTTTTCTTGTGATGGCCATCTGGATCATAGGCCCTCCAAGTAAATTTTGGGAAGCAGTATGTATCCATGTTCCAAATGGCCTACAACACGATAAAGTGACCCAGGTATGTGTAGGGGCTCATTGAGCAAGGGATGGGAAGTCATGGCACAGATCCTTTCTTCCTCAAGGTACCTAATTTTAACCTCCTCGGCTATTTTCTAAGTAATTTCCAATATAGCAATTGTAGTTGGGCAGTGTACAGGGAGTGCCTTCGGAGGTAGTTTTGAACCATATAACTTGATATAGGAAAATTATTCCACATAGAAGAAATTCCTTGCTTTTGCTTTGTGTAGAAACTCCCTCACTCCAAACCCAATTTTGTCTGGCTCTTCCCCACATAACTAGAGGTGTACCATGAGAAGGATTTTCTCAAAGAAGTTCTTGTAGCTGGAACACCCATCCTGGATGCATAGTAACTGATCTTGGATAGTGGGAGCTATAACCCCCCCATTTGAGCCACTAAATATTTTTCCAGTTGTGCCATGAAAAAATGGATAAAAAATGAGTAATAAGATAAAGGAGGCATCTCCTATTTACCAACCAATATAGCCTCTTGTAGATCCTGTAATTCTTGGTCAATGTTATCATTGATAACATTTTTCCATAAGTAGAGGGGGGTTTTATCATTTTTATTGCACTGTAGGATTACAAACATTACCTCTTTTGTAATTGGCTCTAAATATTTAACACCCAATTCCAAGTTGATCATGTCTACGTAATCTTGTGACCAGGGCCGAAGCAAAAATTTCTTGATAGGAAATCTCGATGGTTTGCATTTCCTCCTATTTAGGAGTGTCTTTGGAAATGAGGTGTTTATCATATAATTGGCTTGGAGGGCCAATGTTTTAAATTCCAACACCCGAGATGTCGTAGTAATACCCGACTAATTATTTCTGCTATCACCTTGGCCATCGCCTAATTTTTATAGTCATGAATGGTGCAACTTCTAGAATCATACGCTACTACCAACCAAGCTAAGAGGTCTAATGAATGATAGAATTTAGGATGGGTTAATGCCCCAAATTGATGTTCCAATTATTGCAAACAGGGGGAGGTTTGGTGTTTTCACGGTAAGTCCTCATGTACAGGCTCCTAAGCAACTTTGGGTGTCGTTGGTTGTCTTCTTCGATGGGATAAAAAGTGTAGATGGTTACTCCCTCGACATCATTCTACTACTCAGTAGTAATATACCTATTGGTATTCGGTAAGCTCGTTAGGACCTTGGGGTCTTGTGCTCTCCCCATCCTCCTCATGATCGATGATACCTCGGTATTTTTGGTAATTATCTGTATCGCTCCAAATTTTTTGCATCCTTACCTTCAGGCTATAGGATCCATGCCCGGAAGGGGGATGGGAAAAGGATGTCGCGGTACCTCGGACTGAGAGGACTTTGCGAAGGTCCCGCCTCTCAAGGGAGGTGTATTTTGATGATTTTTCGACGGATGGTGGGTTCACCGGGAAACATTTAATGGCAGTTTCCACGCCTAGGTTTGGAATGTGTTTTTATGTGTTCGTTTTTAACTTTAAGCATTCATATCCTAGGTTTGGCCAAATGAGTCTAAATTAATCTATATGAAAATGCAGATTTAATGAATACGAGAGAACAAATTTAAGACAGAAAAACAAAGTAATTAAGGAAGAATAAGAAGAATACGACCCGGATGTCCGATGGAGATTACGATGTTTGAAGCGATCGGGATCGTCCGGAATTCGACGAGAATCATCCGAGATCGGACAAGATCATCCGAGATCCGACGAATTCGTTAGACGAATTCATCAGAGACTTGCAAATAGAAGAACAGATGCAAAATACGAGAGAATACTACTGTTCTAGTTGAGGGAAACTGTGCAAAATAACAATGACAATATTGAACTGAAACTTAAAGAACGAAACATGTATGAATGATGCTAATTAAATCACAATTATGGATTAATTATGCCTTTGATCTAGATGGGTGAACTCCAAAATGCAATATAACATAAAATATCAAATAAACTAGCTAATTTGCGGAATAAAACAACGAGAGAAAAGGTGAAGAAATGCAAACTTATGGCACTGATTGCCTCAATGTGGATTGCAGTCGAGATCGTCTCGCATCAGTACGAAATCGTCTCTGATTCGACAGGATCGCCTCCGATCTGAACGGGGTTCGTCGGCGACGATGTATGCTTGCTCCGGCTGAAAAACAAGATGATACCTGCAACAAAATTGATATAGGACTACTGCAAATGAAAACTTAGGATGATTTAACGTGCATGAAGCTAAGTTACAGAGAATTTCAGCCGGGGGTTGGGAAGGGAAGGTCCTAGGGACTAAATAGGCTTAGGGGAGTAGTTAGGAGGTTGGAGATCATCCCTATTTGGGAGATCTCCAACGGGGAGGGTCTCTAATGGTGCAGACATGCTTCTGCCCGAATTAGAGGCCCGTTGGAACAGAAGCTAATTTTGCAAAATCGGTTTTGCGACAAGATCGTACGGACGTCCTAGCCCGGACGAAATCGTCGGATATGGGGCGATATCGTCTGATCGGCGACGATATCGTCAAACGGTCAAAACAACCTCTAAAAATGGCACGGAAAAGGGGAAACGGATTACCCGACGGTTAACGGGCGGTTTGGGAGGTTAAATTTGAATTTTAAATTATTTACTAAGGTGAATGTAATTATGACAATTTTTTTTGCGCCAATTTTAGGGTGCTACATTTTGCCCCCTCTTTAGCGAATTTTCAGAGAAAATGTGTTAAATATGAGTTCTTCTCGATTTACGAGAAAGCAAAAATTATTCCCATTTTAGGCGACGATTCTTGGTCGAATCGTATGACGACTTACTATGGTGCCCCCTCGTGTTTTTACCCAAATCGAACGTTTGAGGTAAAAAGCGAAAAGCAAAAAATTATTTTTGAATAAAATTAAGAAAAATAGGGTAAACCCTAATTCATTTCTTGTTCATTTTCTGGTTTTTTAGAGCTCTGAAGCAAAAATGGTGGAGACGACGCACAGATCGACAGAGGTCCGACGCGGTCTACGGGTAAGAGTCTAGACTTAACTAGAATGCTTTAATTTAATTTTACATGCTTTGTAGGTAATTTTTAGATGAATTTTGAGCATCGCGGCCGTTTTTGGGCCGTCGACGTCGTCGGGACGAAATCGTCTCAATTTCGTCAATTTCGCCCAAGGGCGAAATCGGCGAAAGGGGACGATTTCGTCAAATTAGAGACGATTTCGGCTTGCGAAATCGGAGACGATTCTGCTCAAATTTGGGACGATATCGTCCAATAGTGGGCGATATCATCAATTGCATAAAATTGAATTTTAACTTGCATTATTAATTACTTGAATTGTTTATTAATGATTGTTTGTTGTTTTGTTGTTTATGTTTGCGAGAGGTTTGCTAAAGAGCGGGGGAATGGAAGTATGGAGGTTTGAGGGATGACTTGGCCGCTCTCACACGGGAAGAGCGAGATCGGCTAGGCACGAGGCCGGCTTGCGGCATGTGGCGAGAGATGCCACGGTGTCCACGGATATGGGGCTACTAACGGCCCTAGCGAGAGAGATGGTATCTGGGTTCCTCATGTTTTTGGCTATCGATAAGGGAGATGACTCCCACTCTAGAGGATGTATGGAGGATTCTAAGAATCCCCATACAAGGACGATTGATCACTCCTACGGCCAATCAGGGCCACGCTATGGGACGACTGTGTGGTGACCCGAGCTTCGCCCTGGAGAAGGGCGAAGTTAATATCGAGGCACTACGCCGGATGCAGGGCATCTAGACTCACACGAGTGCTAGCTGGAGTGGTTGGTGGACTTTGTTGTGCCACCAGAGCGGGTGCAAGGTGTCGTGGATCTTGGAGATGTGATCTACGATATGCGAGACCACGGGTACAGGTTCTCTTGGGGCAGTTATGTATTATGTCGATTGTACAGGATCCTGTATGGGGTCATGTACAAGGGCGGCCGATGTCGGTGATGACATCGCTCCTATAGGTTTGGTCTTGGGAGCACATTGCAGTGCGGAGGCCGGTAGGGCTTCCTATGATAGGGGTAGATGGGGAGAGGCCCCGAGTCTTCTACTGGTGGCTCCGAAGAGGGTCACAGTGGCGGATCGACCTCCCTATGTCTCGGAGACTATTGGATGACTTAGTCCCAGACCAGATCACCTGGAGGCCATGGAGGGAGCATCCAGGGTGGGCCGAGGATGGACAGGAGTTGGCTCGCTTCGAGCGAGTTTCTGCTACGGATGGAGAGGGAGAGGTGGAGCTCCATCGCTATGACCGAGTTTTGCGTCAGTTCGGTCTGCAGTAGGGGATCCCATCTCTGAGGGATTATGAGTTTTCTCGGACTGTCCGGGATAACACCACAGTTAGCGGGGCTCCAGACATGCAGCGGTTCTGGAGCCAGGACGCAGACGATGCCCCCATCCAGCTAGTGGATGGGGACGACGCAGGTGTAGCCGATGGCTACGATGCCTAGTACGCAGGCATCCGCCCTCCTCGGATGATGAGGGCGTAGGGTCCGATACACGCGGTTGTGCATCGGATAGGGAGCGATGCTAGGCAGCGATGGAGGCGGCCCAGGGTCACGGGAGAGAGCCGAGGAGGCCACAGGCACAGGAGAGGCCACGGTAGAGGGAGAGGAGGGAGGCGAGACCCCCATCTCCATAGAGGGAGAGGCCACCATCGCTCGATAAGGGCAAGGGCATTGACACGGGAGAGAGTAGCGAGATGGCTACTCTTCGAGCGGAGAGAGATCGTCTCCAAGCATGGGTGCAGGACTCTACAGGATGAGGCTGCACGCCATCGAGCGAGGTGGCACAGCGAGAGACGAGATTGCACGCCTCGGGGCACGGGGCGGAGGGCGAGCTCTGGAGAGCTGACACGGGCTATCGCCCAACTCACTTTCTATCAGACATTGTATTATCGGTGGTGCCGAGGCGGATAGACTACCCCGGCCAACATTGCGGATCCGATCAGGATCGGGTCGTCGAGGACCACGTCCCGGTCGAGGACTAGGACTACTCGGACTGCGATGGGGCCACCTCGTCCACCTCGGGGCGGGGAGGAGATGAGGCAGAGAGCTCGAGGGGCTCTCGAGGCTAGAGGGTTGCACAACTTTGTATAGACAAACATTGTATTATTATTTTTTGTTGATAGAGGATTGAGTATGCCGAGGTACAGATTGTGGCATACCAATCCAGTTTGATGATGTATATATCTTGTTGACATATATATGATATGTTATTGATCATATGACTTGTATTATGTGTATGCTTATGATGCTTTTATGTTTGATTGATTAATTTGATAATTGGATTGAGGATTCATGAAATTATGTCGTTTTGAAAATTTATAACTTTGATGTCATGCTATAATATTTTAAATGAAATAATCTGATGTAACAAATTGATTGTTTGTAATGTGATGTAATAAAAAATAAAAAGAGACTTCTAACAATAATTTCAAAGGACATTGTCGCTATTATAGACCATTTCATGGAGTCGCTGCTCACTCGGTCGTCAAGCTAGTCCCATTTATAGAAATATTGTTAAAAGTAAAAGAGTGCTTAAGAGACTGTCTTAAGACTTTGGTGCAATAGTGCAAATGATGATGATGATGATGGTTTGTTTTCAGATTTTCATGAAAATAGTATGCATGAAATAATGTTAAAATGATTTTTGCTAGGCATAAATTCCTAAGTGTGATAAAATTTTGGATAATTCTTTAGGAATTATACCATCTTTGCAAAATTGAAGGTTGACATAATGACATGAAATAATGAAAATGGGTTTGCTTTTTAAAAGCATAATTTGTGTAAAATAATGATTTAAGTCATATGGTTTTCATGATTTTAATAAATGGGGAATAAAAATTGTTACGATGGTTTGCGCTAGGCATAGAATATGTAGGTATAGACTTATACCATCATCGCGAAAATCCAAAAAAAATAGTTTTATTGCATGGTTGATTTTTGATAAACAGAAAATATGAAAATGAGGACTTGCGCTAGGCATAAAATTCCAATTTTGGTTTTGGAACTATACCATCGTCGCGAAAGTCAACCAGATATATATGTTTTGAGTGTATATTTTGAAAGAAATTTTTGATTTTTCTATTATATAGTTGTCTTTATGGTAAACAATTGTACTTGATTTATTCCAAACAAGTTGCAAAAATAATATTTCAAAGTATTTTGAAGACAAAAGTTAGATTTATAAGGAATCCCATGTGCATATGTGAATTCATTTCCGATCTTGATTTATCATAATGATACACAAAATCTCTCAAATACAAATGTGTGTGCAATTGCTTTGTGCATTTACAGTTTTGAGCAAGATAATATGATACAAGTGATTTGAAGAAACCAAATAAGTGTTCATTAACCATGATGTAGATGCATATAACCATACTAGACTACTATGTAGGTCGGATTATCAAGAGCTAGCTAATCCATAAGCAAACATAGGTCTGTACAAAAGAAGGTCGCTAATGTGACGGACATATCACCACGCTAGGAGTTACCCAAGGCCAAGCGGGTTGGGCACAAACCACCTGTTATGGGGCTTACCTCACAGTTTTCGAATAATTGAGAATTCCAGGGATTCAAGCTCATCAACCCTTCTTTTCTTTTCAAAGGGTAGGGA
This sequence comes from Wollemia nobilis, assembly GCA_028583015.1. Lineage (NCBI taxonomy): Eukaryota > Viridiplantae > Streptophyta > Pinopsida > Araucariales > Araucariaceae > Wollemia > Wollemia nobilis. The sequence continues at coordinate 3,137,335 of JAQPPZ010016829.1, read as the reverse complement.
AAGGGATTTTATTGCTTTCTTGCTTTTGCTTTCTTTTGCTTTTCTTTTCTTTTTCTTTTTGTATTTTTGCTTGATTTTTGAGATAGTGCTTGAAATATTGCTGTAATGATATAAAATAACATTTTTCTTTTCTCTTTTTTCTTGAACTTTTCTTTTCTTTTTCTTTGCTAGGGATACTTGCTCGGATTAGCTGTAGAGCAAGGGATTTTTATTCGGGTAGGGGTGAGCTTGTCCTTTTGCCAATTCTCAAAGATTCTAGACCATGTGCATGATAGGATAGCAGGGGAAACTTTTCGCTCAAGAAATCACATCTACTATGTAGCAAAACATGGAAATTACAAATATAATCATTTTATTGTGAAAAGATGTGCTTGGTTTAAGTAAATAACAAGATCAATTCTCTATGCTCAAACTTTATTTAATTGAATTTTGTGGACTTTGATATAAGAGAGATTAGTAATCATGCCGGATAAAATCAAGATATTTATTTTTGTGAGTGTGCAAGTGAGGGATTCCAAATAAATGCTAATTTATCAAAAATAATTTGAAACATATAACTGCAACATTTGTAAGAAAATATATATAAACACTTTTGAGAAGTTTTGAGAATGTTGACTCCCTCTTTCTTCTTTATATTGTTTTGGTTTCGAAAGAGTCAAGCATATTGCTGTTTTTATATTTTTATCATTATTTTGATTTTTGGTTTTATTTTTGTTTTTGAGCAAAAAATTTAACAAGTGCCATAAATAAATGCAACAAATAGTTTTGAAGATTTTTGATGATTATGAATGTTTTTGATGTTTTTGGATTTTTATAAATTTGAAAGAAATACAAGATAGTAATTTTGAAATATTTTAAACAAATATATACAAGGATGAAATGACCAAATTTATGCATAGTAACGTTTAAGATGCAAAATATTCATGGGTTCTTTAAGTTCTTTACCATCTAAGGTAGATAATTTATATGCTCCTGATTCAAATTTAGCAGTAATAATGTATGGTCCAAGCCAGTTGGGCTCAAATTTACCTTTAAGGTCCTTAGTTGCATTTGTATTTTTTGATTTTCTTTTAAAACAAGGTCGTCGATCTCAAAGGATCGATGACGAACTTTCTTAGCATATGATCTTTTAAGCTTGTTTTGGTAAGCACGGAGATGCTCCAAAGCATTGATGCATTTTTCATCTAGGAGTTCCAGTGGTGAGTCCGCCAGCTCGATATTCATCTCCTACTTCGGTATCTTGAAGTAGCAGAGCCAAAGAAGGAACTTCCAATTCAAATGGAAAAACTGCTTGACACCATAAACCAAAACAAATGGTGAAGTTCCCGTGGGGGTTCGAACACTAGTTCGATAAGCCCACAAGGTGAGTATAATTGAATGTGCCGGTCCACGGCCGGTTTATTGACCAATATTTTGAGAATTTTGATTAAGGTTTTGTTAGATGCTTACCTTGACCATTACCACGAGGATAATAGGGAGTGGACCGGCGATGTTGAATCTTATATTTTTGGCATAATTTTTTAACATCTTTATTTTTGAAACAAGTTCCATTGTCGGAGATGAGATTTGCGGGAATTTCGAACCTACAAATGATTTGATTAAAAATAAATTTAGAGACTTGTGTGCCGGTGCGGGAAGCTAAAGGCATAGCTTCGACCCACTTCGTGAAATACTCAGTGGCGGTTATGATGAACTTGTGTCCATCAGATGACACCGGATTGATTTTGCCAATAATGTCTAAACCCCATTTAGAAAAGGGCCAAGGAGATGAAATAGCCTATAGTTCTTGGGCGGGCGCATGGACAAGGTCAGCATGTTTCTGGCACTTGTCGCAATGGCGCACATACTCATGTGCATCCGTTTCCATGGTAGGCCAAAAGTATCCTATCCGAAGGAGCTTTTTAGCAATGACACTACCACTAAAGTGTCCTCCACAAGATCCATCGTGGGCTTCACTCAAGGCTGATTTAGACTCTTCTAAGTTTAAACATCTTAATAGGATACCTTCAAAAGATCTCCTATATAAAGTATTGCCAATTATTACAAAGCGACTTGCTCGTCGACGTAATAACCGATGCTGGTTTCTATTAGAATTGGCGGGGAAAGTCCCATTTTGGAGAAAATCAAATATGTCCGTATACCAAGGTTCGGGAGTAGTTTCATTGATTAGAAACACATCCAAAGGCTCTAAGCATGACTTATTTGAAGCGGGTTCCTGGAGTCGACGAATAATGATAGTGGCATATTCGTCATCTAACTCCAAGGGTAGGAGAGATGCAGTTGCGGCCATAGCATCAGTTGCACGGTTGCTAGTTCGAGGAATAGCTTCCAAGGTAACTTGATCAAATAAAGACATTAATTGTAAAACATAGGCCTTATATGGGCGCAGTTTATCATCTCTGGTTTGATAAACTTCATTAATTTGGTTTATAACCAGTTGGGAATCACCAAAAACTAAAAGATGTTTAATTTTTAGCGCTAGGGCAGCTCGTAATCCAAGGATTAGAGCTTCATACTCAGCAATATTGTTGGTGCAAGCAAATGTCAATTTGAAGGACCAGAGGAATAAGATGTTTTTGTGGGGATATTAAAATAATACCCGCACCAGCCCCACTCATGCATCGGGCTCCGTCAAAGTATAAGGACCATTGTTCAGTATGGTCGGCCTCTAATTGAAGGCATTCATCGGGAAATTCGATGATGAGGGGATGGGTAGACTCTAAGGGTGCAGCAACTAATTGATCTGCTATGATTTGACCCTTAATAGACTTCTGTCCTATGAATGTGAGATCAAACTCGCTTAGAGCAAGAACCCACTTGGCTGTGCGACCCGATAAATAAGGTCGACTCATGAGATATCTCAAGGGATCGTATTTAGCAATGACATAAGTTTTCTGACTAAGCATATAGTGTCGTAATTTTTGCGTAGCAAACACGACGGCTAGACATAGTTTTTCTAATCTTGTGTAGCGGGTTTCATAACGATGAAGGTTTGGCTAATGTAATAATTAGCACGTTCTCGCTTTTCATCATCAAGTTGAGCTAACATAGCTCCTAAGGCAGAATCTGAAGCTGAAATATATAGGAGAAATGGGCGATCAGGTTTAGGTGGTGAAAGCACGGGTGGATTAAGGAGGTATTGTTTGAGAAGTTCAAAAGCTTCTCTACATTCGGTGTCCCAATTAAAAGGGACATCCTTCTTAAGGAGTTTAAGAAAGGGACCAGTTTTGTCCGCCAACTTATCAATGAAGCGACGGATAGCTTGAAGTTTACCTTGTAAACTTCGTAATTCGAATATATTAGTAGGTGCGGGCATATCAGTGATGGCCGCAATCTTGAGAGGGTCGATTTCAATACCACGTAAAGAAACTAAAACCCCTAATAGTTTACCGGACTTAACTCCGAATATACATTTTTTTGGATTTAATCGAATAAGATATTCTCGTAATCGATTAAAAACTTTTCTCAAATCATCTAAATGATTATCTTCAATAATAGAGCGAGCTATAATATCATCTACATAATCATGTAGGATATCATGCATCATATCATGAAAAATATAGGTCATAGCTCGTTGATAAGTTGCACCTACGTTCTTTAAGCCAAATGGCATCACTTTCCAGCAAAAGGTACCCCAGGGGGTAATAAAGGTTATTTTAGCCTGATCTTCAGGAGCTATCTGATCGATTATAACTGGAGAATCCATCCATTAAGGACATCATCCCACTCCCGGTAGTAAAGTCAATGATTTGATCCATGTTTGGAAGAGGAAAGTCATCTTTAGGGCATGCGGCGTTAATATCTCTAAAATCTGTGCAAACCCTAACTTTGGTAGCTTCTTTCTTGGTGATTGGAACTACATTTGAGATCCATTCCGCATAATCAATAGCTTGTATAAAGATAACATTCAGGAGTTTTCTAACTCCCCTTTGACTAGCAGAGCCACTTTGGGATGCATTTTTCTAAGTTTTTGTTTAACAGGTTTAGCATCCGGATGGACCACTAGATGATGCATGACTACAGAAGGGTCTAGACCTGGCATATCTTCATATGTCCAAGCGAAGACATCTTCATACTCTTTAAGAAATGCAATGTATTGTTCTTGTTTTTCTTGACTTAATTCTGATCCAATATTGATTATGTGAGGATTGTCCTCAGTTCCAATATTAATTTTAATGACGTTTTCTACCTCCATGTGTAGATCTCTTTCAAAATTAGGTGGGGCGGGTGAAACGCCCAATTCTTGTAATTCTTGTAAGGTTAATTTAGATAATTCATCTTGAGGATTAGTGGCCTCAAGTTGGGCTATAGTTGGTATAGAACCATCAAAATAAAATCCATTGTGTAACATCTCTTCAACGAGAGACATCATGGAAGATATCTCCTTCCAACTCTTCATCGGGGTCAACAATCATTTCAGGGTAAGCTATGGATAGCATGTTGCATGAAAACGACTGATTTTTAAGAGGCAAATCAACATGCCTATCCAAATAATCTTGATAACATATGACGTGATCATCATCTTCAAAAGGAAAGGGTTGACCCTTACTAGGAAATAGGCCCACACCACAGCGGGCAGGCCACGGTTCTACCTCGAAAGGTTCTTTCATGCCATTTTGGAAAGGTCCCAAGCCTTTCCCTTTATATCCCATTTTAAGCATCATGGGTTTAGCTTTAATATAATCATTGGTAAAATAACACCGAGCATATCCTTCATGATGAGTTTTGATATTTCGAGGGATTCTTCCCCAGTCATATCCTTTATAAATGAAGGCACAACTCCCGACTTGGTAAGTACTTCCCATAGGTTGTGGGAGGCCCAAAGTACGAGGAGATGGCGGCAATTTATTTAAAAGAATTGAATCTTGCATGAAAGCATTTGTTTTTCGATATTAAGGTTGTGGATAAATCTGGTAAAAGTTCATCGAAAAGGGCATAAGATGTAGAAGGCTTATTACCTATATCTTTAGATGTGGGAGGAATGATAGATGTGTCTATAGGTTTTGAATTTATAGGGATAGAACTTGAAGGATTGGTTGTAGATTTAAGATCTTTTTGAGGTTCTAAAATGATTTGTTTAGAGGGTTGTTGGTCTATATAGGAGGATGAAATTAATGGAGGGAAATAGGTGAAGTTATGGGTGTGTGTTTCACAGTTTTAGATGAAAAATAAGAACTAGGATGTGTGGACGACAGAGCGAGGGCAAAATTGCACTCCAACGGGTTACGCCAAAGCACACATATCAAAAGGTCTAGGGTCACCATGGATAGTGACCAACTGATTTTTAAACTCAAATTTAACACATTGGTGTAAGGTTGATGGGACCGCTCGCATGGCGTTGATCCAAGGGCGACCCAAAAGTATATTGTACGATCTTGGGCAATGTACAATAAACACGGTTGTTTCTAGGGTTCTAGGACCAACTTGCAATGGGAGGGTAATAACTCCACACGTTTCTTGTGTTTCGTCATTAAAAGCTTTGATAATCATATCAGTTTTCTTCATTTCATCACTTCTAAAGCCAAATCGTTGGTAGAAGTCAAAAGTGCAAATGTTTAGAGATGAGCCATTATCAATCAAAACTCTTTTGAGACTACATCTCCAATTAGAGCGATAATGTATAAGGGATTATCCTTATGTAAGCTGATGTTGTGGGATATCTTTATCTCGGAAGTCAATACAATCAATCTCTCGAGTGATGATAGTATTGGCCATAGCTTTAGGTTGAATGTTTTGAGGTACCATCATTTGGCTCAATGTAAGCATCAACTCATCCCTATGGGTGGGAGAGGATCTTAATAAATCCAAAAGGGAAATTATGGCCGTAGTATTGGACAATTGCTCATTAATATTGTAAGGGGGTTTAGGTTGAACAGTAGGAGCATGATTCCCTTTATTGGGGTTTTCAAAACGAATGGAGCTGATCCATCGTTCTGGTTTGGTTCTTGTTGGGAATTTTGAGCTTGTTGTCGGGTGACGACTCCAATGGTACCTACAATGTTATAATGAAGACGTTGAACTGGTCTCGGTTGAGCATTGATGGCTTGTTCATTAGAAAGGAATATATCAGAAGAAGGTCGAGTAGTAACTCGTCTAGGAAATGGTTCTTTTGGAACCATAGCATCTGTGATGGGTTGAATAGGATCTGATTCATTTTCAGAACTATTCGATTGGTTTGAAGTAATGTCTAGTTCACTTTCACTATCTGATTCTATATCACTAGAATCAGAAGTTTGAAAATTATGTAAGGGCCTGGTCGTAACCAGGGATAAGGTTGTGTCAAATATTTGAGGATCCTGAACAGGTAATTGTCCGCTAATGGTTCCTACATATCGGGTAGGAGGGGGAACATTATGATGTTCGATTTGATTGGCTACCTCTTTACCATGTCGTGGTAAAGGGTGTTGAAATATGTCTAGAGTTTGATTGGCATTTTGATTTTGATTTTGGGGAACGGTCTTTTGAGTATTATTAGGAGGGTTTTGTTTAGGTTGGAAGGCTTGCACTTCCATTTCATTATTGTCAATCAAATCCTGTATTTTATGTTTCAACCTTTTACAAGCGTTGGTAGAATGTCCAGGTCCTCTATGGAAATCACGGTGTAAGTCAGCTCTGTATCCGGGTATAGTTGGATCGGGTTCTCGGATAGCTGGTAATTGGATCAAACCTCTTTCGAGTAATTGAGGTAAAATAGTTGATAAGGGTTGGTTTAATCTAGTAAATTCTCGAGGAGGCTTGTCAGGGAGGTTTCAATATAATTTTTTTTGTTGTCTTTGTTGCATTGATATTAGCAACATTTTGCTGTCAGTGACTCCATCACCGACGACTTGTTTGTTTTTATATTGATTTTTGGATGTTTTCTCATCATCCTTCTTCCTAAGTTGGCCTCTCCTAATGAGGGCATCTTCTACTCTTCGAGCTAAATCTATAGCTTGATCGAAGGTAGTTAAGGTAGCAGTCGATAGCTCATAAGATATTTGTTCTTGTAAATTGTTGATGAAAATGTCCAACATTTCCCTATAAGGTAGCACAAAGTGCAGTTTTCCTATCAATTGCCTCCATCTAGCTAAGAAATCGGCAAAACATTCATCTTTGTCTTGTTTTAAATTGTATAAATCTTTAATAGTTACATGCCTCTCGATGTAGGCACTAAATTGATGGACAAATGATTCAGTTGTTTCTTCGAAGTTTCTCAAAGAATGAGTGGGCAATTGATAGTACCACTCTAATGCCATTCCACCTAAACTTTTCGGGAACATTTTTAATAATAGCAAGTCATCATGCGATATGTCATGACATGCTATCCTAAACATGCGAAGATGCTCTATGGGATCTTCGGTTCCTTTATATATAGGCAAGATAGGCATGGGAAAATGCTTAGGGTATGGTTGAGCTACAACTATGGGATCCAAAGGTTGACTACATATCTCTCGATAATTATACGAGGGACGGTAGGGATCTATCTGGTCCATACGCGAAGCTAACTGTTTCACCATGGCTTCCAGATTACTAGTTTGCCCCCCATATTGGTTCGGTAGGGCATTGACATGGGTTTTATGGGCATATGATGGCGGAACATGAAGATTAGATGCCATGTTACTATTGTGCAAATTATTGGTAGGAAAAGTATTATGAAGGAATTTTGAAGTTGTATTATGATGTATTTCAGATTGTTGAAAATTTGTATTTGGCTTCGTTTTAGGTTTTGTTTACTTGAAGCATATTGCTCAATAGTTTGGCGGAATAAAGTAGTGAAGGAAGGTTTCTTTTGTGTGGGAATGATTTTAGGTTGAATAACAGGTTCCTTAGGAGGTTGGATAGCCTATTGTTTTGACATGTTTTGAATCATAGAGACCATATCCGTATTGGATGGTCCAGCCTTATCACTTTCTTGATCAATGAAAGATAAGGGATTAATGCGCACATCATACATATGTTCCAAAGCTGCCTGAGTGTCACTAATTTGCCCTTTATCAATACGAATTGCCACATTAAGGTCATCAATGTTATCATTGAGAAATTTCTTGAAATGATCTATGTTGTCAAAAGCAATAGTTCCATTTGGAGCTACTCTAGGGGATGAGGATCCATCCTCTTTAACACTTCCTTCTTGTTCCTTATCTTCACCTAGGTCATCTTCTGGTTGAACTAGAGTTTTCCTTCGAAGTTGGATCTTCGGGAAGGACATTTGGGTTTCCAGTTGTATCTTGTAACCAATCTTCTTCTTCTCCTAAAGTTTCTTTACCATTCCTAAGTTTAGGCATGGTGCTAAATTTTGATTTCAGCAAATATATATATATATATATATATATATATATATTTTTGCAACAAATTAAGAGGTATATATTTACTATATACCTACTACAATATTTGAAATGAAATGTTTAAGTTTTTGCTATGTTTTTTAGTTTTTTAGTTTTTTTTGTTTTTGAAATAATATTGTAAAGACAATCAACACAATAAATGCAAGAAATAAGGCTGAAAGTAATAATCTAGTTTTCTATAAATAATTTATAAATATCATTAATAGGCTCGAGTTGTTCGGGAGTCATGAAGTGTTCTTCTTCAAATTGAAAGTTTTCTTTTAAAAATTTGATGAAAAGAGCTATAGTGATATTATCTGTCTCAGATGCTGGTTGATAAAAGTAAAGCTCATGGCAATACTCTCGATATAGCACGGCTCACGGAACTCTATTCCATATTTCCCTATCTGTAAGAACAACCTCTTGGTCTTCTACACAACCTAGGAGCTGGTGCACAATGGCTGCGTTCTCGAGGTATTCCTCGAAGGTGAACAATTTCGAAGATACTAGAGCTCTCCTATAAGCTAACCATCTATGGCAGGCTCTTGAAGTTCATGATAAAAAACTAGTTGATGAGGATCCAGGATTCTATCTAGGACTAGCCTCTTGATTTGCTTAAGTTGTGTGGACCTAGATGAGATGAGACTAAGTCTTCTATCAAGTTCGTTCCACAGGAATTGATTTCTACTTGTTTCGGGCACATTAAGCATAGAATTGATTTCTATGGGTGCCAATTGGTTTTCTACATTTATAGTACTGCTAATATTTTCTTAGGAGCTACCATCTAAACATGATTTTAAACTTTAAATGTTTTAAAATGCATCTATGTTTTAGTTGTTCTATTTTTTTTTTTTTGTTTGTTTTCAAAAGGTTATGATGCATTCACGTCGGGTTCACCAAAATGTATCGCTCCAAATTTTTGCATCCTTACCTTGGGCTATAGGATCCGTGCCTAGAAGAGGGATGGGAAAAGGATGTCGTGGTACTTTGGACTGAGAGGACTTTGCGAAGGTCCCGCCTCTCAAGGGAGGTGTATTTTGATGATTTTTCGACGGATGGTGGGTTCACCGGGAAACATTTAATGGCAGTTTCCACGCCTAGGTTTGGAATGTGTTTTTATGTGTTCGTTTTTAACTTTAAGCATTCATATCCTAGGTTTGGCCAAATGAGTCTAAATTAATCTAAATGAAAGTGCAGATTTACTAAATACAGAGAACAAATTTAAGACAAAAAAAACAAAGTAATTAAGGAAGAATAAGAAGAATACGACCGGATGTCGATGGAGATTCGATGTTTGAAGCGATCGGGATCATACGGAATTGATAGAATCATCGAGATCAGACAAGATCATCGAGATCAAATTCATAAATTGTGAGACCTACAAACGGAAGAACAGATGCAAAATACGAGAGAATACTACTGTTCTAGTTGAGGAAAGTGCAAAATAACAATGACAACTGAACTGAAACTTAAAGAACGAAACATGTATGAATGATGCTAATTAAATCACAATTATGGATTAATTATGCCTTTGATCTAGATGGGTGAACTCCAAAATGCAATATAACATAAAATATCAAATAAACTAGCTAATTTGCAGAATAAAACAACAGAGAAAAGGTGAAGAAATGCAAACTTATGGCATTGATTGCCTCAATGTGGATATGGTCGAGATCATCTCGCATCAGTATGAAATCGTCTCTGATTTGACAGGATCGCCTCCGATCTGAACAGGTTCGTCGACGACGATGTATGCTTGCTCCGGCTGAAAAACAAGATGATACCTACAACAAAATTGATATAGGACTACTGCAAATGAAAACTTAGGATGATTTAACGTGCATGAAGCTAAGTTACAGAGAATTTCAGCCAGGGGTTGGGAAGGGAAGGTCCTAGGGACTAAATAGGCTTAGGGGAGTAGTTAGGAGGTTGGAGATCATCCCTATTTGGGAGATCTCCAACGAGGGAGGGTCTCTAACGGCGCGAGACACGCTTCTGCCGGATTAGAGGCCCGTTGGAACAGAAGCTAATTTTGCAAAATCAATTTTGCGACAAGATCGTACGGACGTCCTAGCCGAGACGAAATCGTCGGATCCAGGGCGATATCGTGCGATCGGCGACGATATCGTCAAACGGTCAAAACAACCTCTAAAAATGGCACGAAAAAGGGGAAACGGATTACCCGACGGTTAACGGGCGGTTTGGGAGGTTAAATTTGAATTTTAAATTATTTACTAAGGTGAATGTAATTATGACAATTTCACTGCGCCAATTTTAGGGTGCTACATTATCCCATTAATAATCGATACTTCTATCATGGTTGAGCTCATGGAAGCGATGGGAATGGATGTGGAAGACGACATAGGCTCCTTCTCTTCTCCTCTATGCTTGACCTCATCGAGAATAATTCTTGCATGTGTGAATGGATCAGAATGGATATGCCGCCCTCATATTAAATTAGGAGCATTTAATTTTAATAGGTGGAGTGAATGAACTTTTTTGTTTGATGAGGTCAGCTGATAGGTCGAGCATGGCACATCACCTATATTTTTGGAAGAAAATGGTACCTACAAACTAAAATTGTAGCCTAAGAGGTAACCCGTAGCTACATGGTAGTTTGAGGTTGGTTGGGATGGGGTGCACTTCGAGAGAAGCATGCATGGTCTACGCTCAATTAAATTCTTGCATGTTCCATTGGAAGGTTGGAGCGCATGACCACCGAGGTGAGTGCATGAATCCGTGCACTTGCTTACTCTTCACATGCCCTAAGAGAGTGGGGTGCATAGGACTCAATGGGGCATACAGGCTATGAACCCTCAATATTTTTGTGCACTCCACAATGGAGTGCACAACCTAGAGGTGGTTTCATAGCCCGTGCGCCTAGCTAAACCTTTGTGCACTCCAAAATGAATGGAGCATGCAAAATTTGTTTGGGGTGCACATGCTTGTATGCCCCATGAGAAGTTGTGTGCTCCACTTAGGACTGGAGCACACCGACCAAGAAGGGAGCGCACTACTCATGCGCTCCAAATATTTCTATGCACTCCATTGGAATGAAGCATGTGGTGGGGTTCGAGGAGTGTGTGAAGGTGTGTGCCCCTCAAATGACTTAGTTTGCTCCACTAGAGAGTGGAGCACACAGGGTGGAGGTGAGCACACACCCATGGGGACTTCATGTGCTCCATTTAGAATGGAGCACATAGGGATTCTTTGGGACACACAACTTTGTGCACACTTTAGGCTATTTTGTATTTTGTTATTCATGGAGTGTGTAGACTTGGCGTAGGATGCACAACTTTTTTTTCCCCTTTGGAATTTTACATGCTCCACCTCCCTATGGAGTGTGCAAATTCTGCACAGGGTGCATGGCTCATGCACCCCTTAGGGGATTTGTGCACCCCATTACCCATTGGGGAACATGGGCTAGGAATGCGTACATGACTTAGTGTGTCTAATGTGATATTTTTGTGCTCCATTAACGGAGCACACGAGCTTGGCTAGGGGTACATGATTTGTGCACCCGAGAGATTTTTTAGCGTGCTTCCCACAAGGCTAACTAAGGGTGCACCACCTTGTGCGCCCTTAATGAAGGGGGACTTAGACTCTCAGAAAGGAAGACTACCATTTTGGAGTCAACACTTCCCAAACTGATTTCTGCTTAATAGATCATTAGTACACCAATAATTAGCCTCACTCTATACCAAAAGGGATATTCCATTACTGTAAAATTGATAGCAGACTCTTTGTCATCTTTAGGAAGTTCTAGTAAACTCAGTGGAATATATAATGCGACCCTCTATCTACTGTCAACAGTGAATCTCTACACTCCACCTATGTACTATACATTTAGCTTAACTAAAACATTCAAATCAATGGCTTTGTTAAAAATTCTAGTGGCTCCATAATACTTCATCTATTCATCAAGATCTTTTACTGTATTTTGCTAAACACAATCTAGTATAAAACCAAAACCTCTACTAGTTGGTAAAGCATGTATTGTGAATACGTTGATTAGTCACTGGTAGGTGTGCCTCTCAACCAAAGATTTTGGAGCCTTCAAAATTTTACTCCATAGTAAAAATTCATTTAGTAATATTTATTTTACCACAATGTTGCTCTATCATCATGTATTTATCTATAAGCATTGGGAGTCCTTGACTAGATCTATGTCTGTATCAAACAACTCTCTTGTTTAATAGTTTAATTTTCTTGGAGAATTAGTATATGCATACTTGGTTTGGTATAACAATTAGATGATACCTTCATCTCCTTGAAATGAATAGTTGTGTTAAGTCATTTTTGGAATCTCATTCCAATTTAAAATATTTTTTAGTTGTATCCATCTACACTGTGTGATCTAGTTATACCCTGTTGAAACCAAAACTATTTCTATTAATGCGTGATGATTATGTAAGTTTTAAAAAAGAACATAGTGGGATCCGTATAATCCTCTTGGGTGACTAAATTATTGAAGTCAATATAGTAACCAAAACCTAAAACTTATCTAAATAAACATCATCATCCTTCAGTTCAAATGAGTTTATATGTCCCAAGCTATCACGAATCCAGTGGTACTATGTGAAACTTTAAAAAAATGGTTTTTGATTTAAATAGGTCATCGACTCCTTAAAATAATCTTCACCATAAAAGGATTGGCTGTTGTCTATGTATTTATAAATGTAATTTTTTGAAGCATATATTTAAAGAAGCTCCTTTATATCATAGAGTTAACATGAATTAAATCCTACGAAAATTAGTTTTAATTAATCTTGAAGCTTCCTTTATATCATTAAATTGTATCAAAAATAAATATACGTATACATATACCCATCATTGTTAGCACTCTATGTAATTAAACCTGTAGACTAAAAATTGATTGATCCATAAGTTAGATAGTATCCTACGTCTTCAAGTTCTCTCTGTGGTTGTTGATGTGCATGTAAGCCGATTCCTTTGGTGCGCAGTCAAGCTACGTAGAATATTTTGCTGCAAATAAAAATGTTTAAGTACCTAAAATTAGAGCCATGGCCATCATCTTAACACCTATAGTATGCATATCTTGAGTCACCACTATTGATGCTTGGCCATCAGTGTAAGTTTGGGTGAAATTTTATATAAACCTTCCTTTTATATTACTTACACTTTGTATTTTGATTTGATTCAAATAGATTGATGATATGGGAATCCTATACTTTCATTCAAATAAAATCTATAGAAAAATGTGGATATTTGTGTGGATATAGATGAAACTCATGCGATATTCTTGTGAGTCATCATCTGCCATATAATCCTTTCAATCTGCTCAGACATAGCCATTTATTTGGCTATAATATTAATAAGGATGTTAGTCTACCAAGCGAATTTGGTTTTATAAAAAAAAAAAATCACTTGGTGTTGACATTATAGTCAGGTCATAATACATACTCTTGGGAAGTTTAAGATTTAAATAAAATTTCTTGCAAGTTAAATTGTACAGGTTTAGTTATAGATATTAGCTTTTCATTATTTATAGCTAAAAGGGTTAATTTTGTAAAAAGGGATTTATAAATGGTTATTAACATTCATATAGAAGGAAGATACATAAATTTCTCCTATACTTTATATAAATAGGTTCTTGGAGTCTATTTTAAATAAATCTCTGTTATGCTTTAAAAAGGATTTATCCTTGGAATCTATTATGTACATAAAAATTGTATATATTATTTTTATGGAGACTATTATTACTTGATTTATTTTAATCTAAAGTAAATATGATGACTTTATAATTAATGAGAGCAATTTTCTTTGTTTTTGGAATGATTGGAAAATCAAATTTGAAATCCATTAGATTTGTAAATATTGGTTTTGTTTTCTTAAAATTTGAATGGATTATAAAGTAAGAAAAATAGCTATGATTTGAGGTCTATTAGATAGACAAGTAGACTAAACAAGTGAAATCTTATATTTTGTATAAATCTAGAAAACAAATAGTAAACTATTATATGTGTGATGAAGTAATTTGAAAATAAATGTATTAAACTAGAAATATGGAAAAAATCTTCTAGTTCTTGGAAGGATGGATTGGTGTCCATTCTTTGGGAAGAGGTATGGGACTCTTCCCTATGTTTGGTGATATTCCAAATGAATGATGGATGGGATTATGAATTAATCCTCATTTTAAAAATATTAAAGATGGATGAATTGTTTATTCATGCTTGGTGATTTTTTGAGATATGTTATACATTTGGAAAATACTTGATGCATGATTGCATTTAATTTGGATAAGCATGGCTTGCTTGTAATGCATTTGGCATAAATTGCATCCGAGTTGTCCTGATCCCTTCACTATCATCTCTTCCAACCATGAAGAACTCAAGACATTTCAGAGAAGGACCGGACAACACATTTTGAAGACTATTGCAATGTTCATCATGTAAAGCTTGTATTGATATAGTTCCAATGTAATTATGCAGGGCTGATGTAATTTATGTAAAATCAACTATGATTTGTAATGTTTTATGTATTTGATCACAAGATTTGTAAATTAGAGAGAAAGTTTTCATATTTTAGTATTCACCTCTAATAAATGTTAGGTGATATATGTTTTGGAATATGAGCAAGTAATGGAATTACTTTGAGATTACACATTGTCAAATGTATGGCATTGAGTTTTATGTTTCTCTCATAGATTATATGGATGTATTTAAATTCTCTCTCATGAACTATAATAGTGTAGAAGAAAATTCATGGACAACCTTCACAATAATATGAGATAAAACAATATCCACACCATCCACCTAAGATAGCTAGAAGCAAACCAATCACTTCATGCAATTGGATAATTTAGACAATCACCAACACCATCACACCTAGTAAATGAGTAAATTCTATAATGGTGCTTAAGACAATATTCCAAGTCACGTGAAAGTTTTCACATGAAATAATAAGATTAATGAATCTCTCCTTAATACTAGTCTTCATGGATAGTATGGAGAGGAGGGGATGATTCCCTTTGGGTAAAACTCCCAATTAATGGTAAAACCATTGAGATGTCCTCATGAAGGACTTAGCCAATGTATTATCCTCACATAAAATGGTGATGGTATGGAGGAATTAAAGGAGATGGTACTCCTATTTATGAATGGTTGTGAATGAATTTAAATGTGACTTTGGATTAATATTTTATGGCTTAGATCACTTACTGAGCATTTGGGATATCCTTGTCTTAGATCATTATTATACTCTTGATTCATTGAAAGGTGAACATGATTATTATATGGGTTTAAAAAAAAAAATTAGGGGATGAGAAGTAACAACTGGGGTTGTTATATTTTGTATTAGAGCCCAGACTAACTAGTGGATTCTAGCTAGATCTAGGTTAGCAAAATATTTGGGCATGAAACAAAACAACTCAAACATAAGTTCCATAACTCTAAATGATGCACACTTGGTAAGGATAAGGTCAGTACTTGAGATTACCGATGTCTGAGTTCCTATCCCCCACAAATAGATCCACAGTCATTCGAAAGTGGAAGAGCTAAGCGAACCCTCCTTCTATGGGTTTTAAGTGGTGTACCTTAGACTCTTTTGGGAAAATTACTCAACATCTATATCTTTTGACTTACTTACTCCTTATTCTCAAGTGTGTATGAACAACAACAGAGTTAGTGGACTAAATTAGGGAATGAACCTAGTAGTAATAGATTACTTGAGAAATTATGATGAAATCTAGTTGTCTAGAATTTCAACTATGAAAATAAGTGATAATTAATATAACTTTTTACTCTAGGTAAACATGGTGACAAGTTTGAGAAGTAAGAAGAAAGGAACCTTGCAATAAGCTAGTCCCGATAGTCCTGAAGCCAGATAGATAGGAGAAAGTTCTAGGAATTTAGATAAATATATGGAGAACCTTAATGCCATGGTTTCCACAATGCAAGATCAAATTCAATAGATTTTTCAAGCTATAAATTCATAGCATCACCACAACAATAATCATGAGATGGAAAATCTAGAGGTTGAGATTAGAGAGGATGAAGATCTCGAAGAGCATGAAAACAAGGCTCGCATGAAGAAAGAAATGGGCAATGACATAAAGCATATTAAAGTGACTAAGTTCATAGGAAAAGGAGGAGAAGATGCAGCTGAGTCATGGTTAGATGAACTGGAACTTCATTTCTCCATAAGAAACTACTCCTCTAAAACTAAAATGATATTTGCTCTTTCTCATCTGGGAGGAATAGGAATTGATTGGTGGAATGCATATAAATATGAACATAAGATCTCACCTAACAAGTTGAAGTGGGAAGTTTTTGTGGAAGATTTTAAGGATAGATTCCTTACAAAGCAATTTTATTTGAATAAATTTAAGGAATTCTTCGCATTTCAACAAGGATCAAGATCTATGGAGGAATACTATGAATAGTTTGTGAGACTCCTTAAATATGTGTCATCCTATAATCAGAATAATGAGATGAAAATACATAAATTTATCCTAGGAATGAAGCCTTGGATCAGAGATAGGGTAAGCGTACATGTTCATAAAACTATGCAAGAATCTTATGATATGGCTCGAAGGATAGAGTCTACTCAGACTACTAATGAAACTCACAATAGTTCCACAAAATGGTCAAACAAGGAACATAAGTTTCAGAAAAAATAGAAAATGGGATGTAATGGGTAATTATAAATGATGTAATTAACTAGTTTTACCTTTCAACAACTAGCACTTGATGTATTCAATGGTTGTATGGATTCATAAAGTAGAATGTAATGGAATGTAAATCTTTCTCAATTGGATATCTCATGTGTGCTAGAGTCTCAAGAATCATAAAGTAATGGATTCTACCCCTTAAGAATTAATACCCATTGGAATTTAGTTGTAAACCAAGTCAGACCTTACATTCTAAGTTGATAAATGAATGTACATGAGGAGTAGGTACTCCCATGATGGTTAAATAATGCCCTTTTTTAATGAACTTAATTGATTCATGTATATAACAAAAGGGATGCCTAAATAAAAGGGTGGACAAATAAGCCTTAAGAGGTATAAGGTTATATAATCACGCTTAAGATGACATTCCAAGGATTCTATGAGTTGATCACGTATAGTGATTTTGTTATCTTAGTAACCCCATCGGGAAGATGTGGGTTGGATCTAAGATCTATGAATAACCATTGTTGAGGTTATTTCATTATGATGGGTTTCCATATTCAAGGCATTCACCTATATACTGGTCTTGGTGGACAATATGGTTAAGGGTGATTTCCTTTTTAAGAGGGATGAAACCTAATGCTTGGCCAACGTTCTCATATTCGAGTGGTATGAGGGTTTCGTAGAAGCTGATCACTTCTACTCAAGAGTGACTTTGATCAAGTCTTAATATATCTTGATGCTATTTGCCTTGATAACTTACAATCCAATTGGAATGATTCTATCTTAGATCATGATTATGTCCCTTGCCTCATGAAATATGAATATGTGTATTTCCATATATAATATAAATTTTTTGGATAATCATTGTGAATAAAGATATCATTGATTTTGTGGCACGATATTTACAATTTCATAAGGTGAAATCTGAACATCAGCATCTAGCAGGAAAATTGTTTTCACATGCTATACCCACTCACAAATGGTAAGTAATATCAATGGATTTTATTATCGGTTTGCCAAAGATAAAATATCATCATGATGCAATATTTTTTATAGTAGATAAACTCACTAAGGTTGCACATTTCATACCAGGATGTACTACAGATGATGTTGTAGTTGTTGCCAATAAATTTGCAAAAGAAATTTTTAGGTTGTATGGATTTTTGGAGATGATTATCTCTAAAATGGATTCTAGGTTTACTTCTGAGTTTTGGAAGGCTCTCCATCATGCAATTGGCACAACTTTGAATATCAGTTCTGCATATCATCCTAAAATGGATGGATAGATAGAAAGGGTTAACCAAGTTCTAGAAGATATGTTACGCATGTATTGCATGGACCAAAAGTCTCGTTGGGAAGACTATTTGTATTTGGTTGAGTTTGCTTATAATAATAGCTATCATTATTCCTTGAATATGGCCCTTTTCAAATCTTTGTATGGTAGATGGTTCAAAACTCCATTATCATGGGACAATCCCGAGGATCAGGTTGTCATTGGACCAAAAATGGTCAAAATAATGGAAGAGCAGCTAGGACTAATCCATCAAAGGCTCAAGGAAGCCATGGATAGATAGAAGAGTTATGCAAATTTGAAAAGAACCCCTAGAGAATTCTCCATAGGTGACAGAGTGTTTCTAAGGGTAAAACCTAAGAAGAGTGCCATTAAATCAACAAAATTGGATCCTAGATTTGTTGGTCCATTTGATATTGTGGAGAAGATAAGTCCTATAGCCTATCGGCTTGACTTACCACCTAACCTATCAAAGATCCATAATACTTTTCATGTATCCCTACTTAGAAGATATATTATTGATCCTAATCATGTGTTAGATGTTTCTAATTTATAGATGGTAGATCCAATAACCTTTGAAGTGAGACCTGTGAAGATCTTGGAATTTCATTCCAAGACTATGAGGAAGTGTAATATTGATCAGTGTAAGGTCCAGTGGGACCAGTATTCTAAAAATAATTCCACTTGGGAGAAAGTGGAAGACACTTTACTTATTTATTTTATGATGCTATGTAATAATACAGGTTGAACTATGGACCACTTATGCAAAGTGGAAACTATGCCAAAAACTATGTTTTATTGATTGTCATGTAATAATGTAGGAAAACATAGAGGACTATGTTTAATCTAAAGGGGGAGTATGTCACATCCCACCTTGGAGGACTATTTTTAAGATGTTATTTGTGTAATGATAGTTGGTTTTAATGCTTAATATATTTGCATTGTATTTGTCAAAAGAAAATGATGTTGCGTTGCTTGATTGCAGGAACATTTATTCTCATAGGTGGAAGACTGACCACCAAGATATGAGAAGGGAAATGATGACTATGATAACTCAACAGGTAAAGCTCATATTCCTATCATCACTAGTTACCTCCCTGATGGTGGTGTTACTTGAGTATTACTATAAAAGTCCCACCCAATAAAAGGAAAAATGGTGATGGGGGATACTAGGCACATGCATCGAGTGCTTGTATGCCATTTGTGTGTGATTTATATTTGATTTCATGATTAATTTGCATGATATTGGTTTAATTGAATTTTACTTGGAAAATGCACATTAAATAATATCTTGCATTTTACAAATTACTCTAAAAAAAATAGTGAAAATAATATCATGCAATTTATCATGATTTAGTGAAATCTTAATTTGAGCAATTTCTAAAGTAAAATATTTATTTGTTTGAGCATGCTTATTTGATCTAGTTGATCCTATTTTAGAAGGAAATTAGGTAGTTTTTTTTTTTTTTTTTTATAAACTAGTTCAATTTTGATTGGATTAAAAAAAAACTACCTTGAAGATTTAAATAATCAATCTTTCCTACACATGGTTATTATGGGAAGGTTGAAATGGTGGATAAGATTCTTCTCTTATCTCTATGGATTTCCTTTCCATTAAAATAATATATATTAAAGGAATCCTGCTCATGGGATAAGAAAAATATATATATTTAGAAGCATCTTTTATGAAAGAAAAAAAAATAAAATAAAATATATATTTAGAAACATCTTTCTTGTCTAAGAAGAAAGAAAGCTATAAATTGCCATTAGGGTTGAGAAAAAAAGGATATTATACTATGTTATGTGGAACTAAAGGAGGTAGGAGAATGGATTTACAATATTTTGGAAGCATTCGACTGCTAGAGAATTCTAGGTTGGATCTGTCCATTGTATTTTATTTTATTGCATGTCAAGAGTGAATTGAAATCTAGTAATATATGTTGAATGTTTTAGATCTGTTAGTTTTGAATATGAACTTGTGATACTATAATCTCAATCATGGAAATTTTTTCTTATTTTCATGATGAATTTATAATATTGAACTCCATTTCATTTGTACATAGTGCCTTGAACTCAAACTAAAGTTTTAGAGACACCCCATCCACCTAAAATGGATGGTTATGTAAAACCTTCTCTAACTGATTTTTGCTTAATAGATCATTAGTACACAAATAATTAGTCTCACTCTATACCAAAAGGGATATTCCATTACTATAAAATCCATAGCATACTCTTTGTCATCTTCGAGAAGTTCTCAATGGAATATACAATGTGACCCTCTATCTGTTGTCAATAGTGAATCTCTGCACTGTGCTTATGGACTATACATCTAGCTTAACTAAAATATTCAAACCAATGGCTATGTTCAAAATTCTAGTGGCTCCACCATACTTTGGCTATTCATTAAGTTCTTTGACTATCTTTTACCGAATACAATCCAATATAAAACCAAAACCTCTACTAGTAGGCAAAGTGGATATTGGGAATATGTTGATTAGTCACTGGTGGGTGCGCCTCTCAACCATAGATTTGGGAGCCTTCAAATTTTTACTCCATAGTCATAATCCATTTAGTAAGATTTATTTTACCACATTGTTTCTCTATCATCAACTATTTATCTGTAAGAATTGGGAGTCCTTGATTGGATCTATGTCTATATCAAACAACTCTCCTGTTTAATAGTTTAATTTTCTTGGAGAATTAGTATATGCATACTTGGTTTGGTATAACCAATAGATGATACCTTCATCTCCATGAAATGAATACTTATGTTAAGTCATTGTTGGAATCTCGTTCCACTTTAAAATGTTTTTTTAGTTGTATCCATCTACACTATGTGATCTGGTTATACCCTGTTGAAACCAAAACTATTTCTATTAATGCGTGATGAGTATGTAAGTTTTAAAAAGAAGAACATAGTGGGATTTATCTAATCCTCTTGGGTGACTAAATTACTGGAGTCAATATAGTAACCAAAACCTGACACTTATCTAACTAAACATCAACACCCTTCAGTTCAAATAAGTTTATCTATCCCAAGTTGTCGTGAATCCAGTGGTACTATGTGAAACTTAAAAAAAATGGTTTCTAATTTAAATAGGTCATCGACTCCTTAAAATAATCTTCACCATAAAAGGATTGTCCACTAGATATGTATTTATAAATGCAACCTTTCGAAGTGTAGATTTAAATAAGCTCCTTTATATCATATAGTTTGCATGAGTTAAATCCTATGAAAATTAGTTTTAATTAATTTTGAAGCTTCCTTTATATCGTTAAGCTGTATAAAAAAAATGTGTATACATATACCCATCACTATTAGCACTCTTTATCCTTAAACCTATAGACTAAAAATTGATTGATCCATAAGTTAGATAGTATCCTACGTCTTCAAGTTCTCTTTGTGGCCATTGATGTGCATGTAAGTTTATTCCTTTGGTGCGTAGTAAAGCTACATAGAATATCTTGCAGTAAATGAAAATGTTTAAGTACCTAAAATTAGAGCCATGGCCATCATCTTAACACCTACAGTATGCATATCTTGAGTCACCACTGTTGATGCTTGGCCATCAGTGTAAGTTCGGGTGAAATTTTATATAAACCTTCCCTTTATATTACTTACACTCTGTCTTCTAAATTGATTCAAATAGATTGACGATATGTGAATCCTGTACTTTCATTCAAATAAAATCTGTAGAAAAATGTGGATCTTTCCGTGGATATAGATGAACCTCCTATGATATTCTTGTGAGTCATCATCTGCATTATATGTTGGAAGTTACATTAGGTAAAAAATGTTTTTACCATAGTGAAAGGGTGGACTTACCTTTTACCTCATGGACGAGTTTGGACGACATGGGCGGTAGAGAGAGAACTCAAATTCAATTTCATTTTCTTCTTTCCTCCCTATTTTCCTTCTCCCTATTCTCTTTTCCCTAAGTTAGGCATATGGTTAATTAGCTCCTATTTAAACTTTGTAAACTGATTATTATTGTTAATGGTTAATGCTCATTTGATTTTTATTGTTTCGACTCTTTGGTTTCTAACCCTAAGCTCCTGATCTCAATATCTGGTATCAGAGCAGGTTGGAAGCGAAGCTGGTGGGCATTGCCAAGGCAAGCACGGATCTCGAGGAGGTCAGCCCGCAGCAGGTGAATCGACGTAGGCACAAATCTTGAGGAGTTCAGCCTAGCCCACAACATGCAAACCGAGGTGACCCTGGAGGCACAAAGATCGAGGATCAGACAAAACCAAAGATGTGGACATGTGGCATGAGGAGACCAGACTAGACCAGACTAGACTGACACGTGGCACGACCAGACTAGACACTGAGATGTGGCGTGACCATGCAAGAGCAGAAAAAAATGACATGTGGCGTGATGAGGCATGAATTGCATGAGGATGCAAAATGCAGTCCCGATTTCCCATAGGCAATCGAGAATCTACCGACGACGTTAGGCTTTTAAAGCCTACAAAAACATCCACACAGTGGATGTGGGACTAAAGTCCCGATTTTTTAGTCCTGTAGCTAGCGTCGACAAGAAACAAAAGGAAGGACTCTTCCTTCCTTTCCCGTCGGATACGCTAGCCCGACTGGCTATTCGGGCCACGTTAAGTTGAGGCGCGGGAGGTCGCGGGGTCGAACCCCACGCGAGCCTAACAAAGTTTTTTTTTTTTTGCTTATAAAATATAATATATAATTTTTTATTTTCTTTTAATCATTTTTAATTTTATAAATTTATATTATATAGATAAATATTTTAAATTTTTTTTTTAATTTTTATCTATAAAAATATATAGTTTATAAAATTTTTGATTAAAATTAATTCTTTTTTATATATATTAAAAAAAATTTAAGAAAATCTCTAGCATTCTCTTTCAAATTTGATTCTTAGAACTAGATAAAAATTATTTCCTAAGAGGAAATAGATGTACAAGTTTTTACACTTTGACAAGTAAAAACTGAGAAAAATTTCCTAAGAGGAAATTGTTGTAAAAAAGAAATTTCGGGGAAATTTTCTTTAAAAAATCTAGATGATCAGATCTGGTGGGTGTTATCATGCTCTATGTAGTTTTTTACTAAGAACAAACATAGAAATTTTTGACGAGCATGTAAGAACACTTGGAATTAACACTGTATTTTCACAATTACAAAATGCAGTAATTGCAAATCAGCAAAATCCTGAACTAGGCTACGAAGCAGATTCAGAAGATAATTCTTTTGGAAGCAGATTTGAACAATCTGAGTCAATACCAATTGCTCCAGTAGAATTGGAATATACTCATTATAGTAATTCCATTGAAATTATTGAACCAGATTCACTAGAAATCATCTTAATCAGTGACGACGAGGAAGAAGTTGCAGACAATTTTGTGCACCAGGAGATAGCAGAGTCTCATCAAGCAGAATAAAGCCCTTTGTGAAAAGTTAAAATCAAGCAAGGTTTGATCTTTGTAATTTTCTCTATTTTCTTGTAATTGCACAATAATAGTAGTTTTTTGTTATTGTTTGTAATGGCATCAAACTACAATCTACCCATCCCCGAATTTGATGGGGATGATTATGAGTACTGGTCCATCAAGATGAGGACACTACTCATTGGAAAAGGCTTATGGGATATTGTCGAAGATGGCTACACAGCTCCAACGGATTGGACTACTTTGAATACAGTAGACAAGAAAACCCTAAAGGAAGCCTAGAAAAATAATTCTTCTGCCCTATCCCTACTTCAAGTAGCATTAGTTAAAAGTATCTTTCCTAGGATTGCATCAAGCACAACTACTAAAGATGCATGGAAGGCCTTACAAGAAGTTTTTCAAGGAAATGATAAAGTGAAGCAGGTCAGGCTTCAAACACTGAAAAGAGATGAAAATCTCAGAATGAGAGACAATGAAAGATTCAAATATTACTATGTAAGAGTTAAAGCAGTAATCGATATGATGCAAACCTTGGGTGATGACACAAAACCTGAAATAGTGGTGAAGAAAGTGTTGAGAACACTTCTTCCTAAGTGGAATCACATAGCAATCATAATCGAAGAATCAAGAGACCTTTCTACTCTCACGTTTGATAACTTAATAGGTTCATTAACTTCTCATGAGGAGAGGTTATAGGGGGCACCTTCCACAAGCTATGGAGGTGAAGACAATGCATTCACTTCAAACGAAGCCACAGGGTGAGGACAAGGAAGAGGAAGAGGTAGATTATGACAACAGAGAGACAGATGCTGAGATAACTCAAGAGGAGCAAACTCCTACAAAGGAGGAAATCAAAACATAGGAAAAAATCAGAACAGAGGAGGTAACCAAAATCAAAGTGGCAATCTAGGCCGAAATGGAAATCAAGGACGAGGAAGCAACAAGTCCAAAACAACATGTTTCAATTGCGGTATACCAGGACACTTCGCTCGTGACTGCTGGTCAAAAACTTCACAAGGACAAAGCCATCAATATGGTTCCTTCTATGGAGAAGAAGAAGACCCCTCAAATCTTTTTCTTTCATATGGACAATCAGATCACAATCTAGATGATACATGGATTCTAGATACTGGTTGTTCCAATCATACGAGTGGTAAAGAAGAACTCTTTGCTACCTTAGATTCAAATTATAAATCCCATATTAAGTTAGGGGATAATAATACATTGCAAGTAGAAGGCATTGGAGCCATGGAGGTTCCAACAAAAGAAGGCCTTAAAAAAGTTAATGACATTTATTTTACTCCCAAGCTCCAACACAATCTCCTCAGTTTTGGGCAAATGATGGAGAGGAATTACAAACTTGTTTTTGATGAAGGTAGATGTACCATACTTGATAAAAACAATTGTAATAGAGTTATTACACAAGTACCTATGACAAAAAATAGGTTATTCCCTCTAAAATTTGGTGAGCCAGGGGGGGCACAACTTGTGAATGTAGCTATTTCAAATCCAAGTGTACTGTGGCACTTGAGATATGGTCACCTTAATTCCGCTAGCTTGAAAATGTTAACTTCACAAGCTATGGTGACAGGACTACCAAAGATTTCAGATCACAAGAAAGTATGCAAAGGTTGTGCTTTGGGAAAGCACTCCAGATCAAAGTTTCCTAAAAGACAAGCTTGGAGAGCCAGTTATCCTCTTCAGCTAATG
This sequence comes from Wollemia nobilis, assembly GCA_028583015.1. Lineage (NCBI taxonomy): Eukaryota > Viridiplantae > Streptophyta > Pinopsida > Araucariales > Araucariaceae > Wollemia > Wollemia nobilis. The sequence goes on along the minus strand of JAQPPZ010016829.1, from coordinate 3,111,978 downwards.
CACTTGGACATCTGTGGTCCTATGCAAACAAAAAGTCTAGGAAATAATTCATATTTTCTAACTTTTATTGATGATTATTCTAGAATGTGCTGGATTTATTTTCTGAAACATAAATATGAAGCATTTGATTGCTTCATAGATTTCAAAAATAATGTAGAAAAGCAGAGTGAATATCATGTAAAATGTCTAAGGACAGATACAGGAGGTGAGTACTCCTCAAATGAATTTTTGCAATACTATAGAGAGAATGGGATTAAAAGGCAGTTCACTACTGCCTATACTCCTCAACAGAATGGTGTGGTAGAGCGAAAGAACCGCACCCTTGTAGAGATGGCAAGAACTATGCTACAAACAAAGCATCTAACACACACATATTGGGCGGATCTTTGTTAGAACCAGTGCATACATAATAAATAGAAGTCCAACTTCTAGTTTATATGGTATCACTCCTTATGAAGGATGGTACGATAAGAAGCCAAATGTAAAGCATTTCAAAATATTTGGTTGTTTAGCCTATGCACATATTCCAGAAGAGAAAAGAAAGAAGCTTGATCCCAAGAGTCAAGCATGTATATTTGTAGGGTACTATGAATCCACAAAAGGATACAAACTCTACAATCCAAAGACCCATAAAGTAATTATTTCAAGAGATGTAATTTTTGATGAAGGGGGAGAATGGGGTCATCAAAAATTTGCTAATGTAGAATCTAATTCAGCCAGTTCTTCATAGGTACAAATTAAGAATAGCAGTGGTACCCCACCACGGAGTCCTCAAAATGAATCTTCTTTGAGTACATCGAGTGGTACACCAAGTCCTAGAAGAAGTCCTTTGAAGGCACCACCAAACTCTCCAAGAAGATTTCAAAGATCTGTAAGTGCTCCAAGTCCTATGGATATTTATCCATCTTCTCAAAGGAAAGAGACTAATAAAGGAAAAAGAGCACTACAAAATCATCCATCTTCTCAAATGTTGGATAGGAATTTTCGACAAAGATACACTAGAAGTCAAGCTAGTGAGATGGATGACATATTATCCAAACTTGAAAATCTTCACATGTCTAGAGATGATGAATCTCATGAACTAATAGGAGATGTAGTCAATTATGCTTTATTGGCTACTGCACAGCTAGAACCATCTAGCTATGAAAAAGCATGTACAAAAAGTATATGGCAAGATGCCATGAAAGAGGAAATATCCTCTATTAACAAAAATGATACTTGGGAGCTTGTGAAGCTACCCAAAGGTAAAAAATGTGTTGGTTGTAAATGGGTCTATAATACCAAATTCAATGCTGATGGAAGCATTGAAAGACATAAGGCAAGACTAGTTGCAAAAGGTTTTACTCAAAAATATGGAATAGACTATGAGGAAACCTTTGCTCCCTGTAGCAAGACAGGAGACAATTAGAACGGCTTCTTTCCTTAGCTGCTCACAAAGGTTGGGCAATACAACATATGGATGTGAAAAGTGCATTCTTAAATGGATACTTAACGGAAGAGGTGTATGTTCAAGCAACCTCAAGGTTTCCAAGAACAAGGAAAAGAAAACCTTGTTTATAAATTGAAAAAGGCACTTTATGGCCTCAAGCAAGCACCAAGAGCTTGGTACTCACGCATTGATGGCTATTTTAATGAGCTTGGATTCACTAAAAGCAAAAGTGAACAAACTCTGTACTACTTCAAGAATGGAACAAACATCCTCATAGTTTGTTTATATGTGGATGATCTTATATTTATGGGTAGTAATAATAAAATGAATATGGAGTTCAAAAACTCCATGATGAATCAGTTTGAGATGAAAGATCTCGGATTAATGAGATACTTCCTAGGCATGGAAGTACATCAATAATAAAAAGGGATATTCATATGTCAACATAAGTATGCAAGTGACATGATCAATAAGTTTGCTATGCAGCAGTGCAAATCAGTTACAACACCAACAGGACATGGAATCCAGCTGAGCAAAGATGATGGATCACCAAAGGTTGACATGACCACTTTCAGGAGTATGGTTGGGAGTCTAATGTTTCTTACCAACACAAGACCTGATATTCAGTACGCTATTTCTCTTGTTTCAAGGTTTATGGCTAGCCCATATAAGTTGCATCTTCAAGCAACCAAAAGAATTCTACGTTATGTAAAAGGTACATTGGATTTTGGAATCCATTACCACAAGAGTAACTCTGTGAAGTTACTTGGTTTTAGTGACAGTGATTGGGGAAGCAATATATATGACAAGAAATCTACATCAGGGAACAATTTTAGTCTAGGTTCAGGACTAATAACTTGGATTTCCAAGAAACAATCTGTTGTAGCATTATCATCTATTGAAGCTGAGTATATAGCCATTACACATGCTAGTACTCAAGTCCTCTCGGTTGAGGAAAATCCTTGAAGAGATTGGCGAAAAACAAAGTGGTCCAACAACTCTGAATTGTGATAATATTAGTGCCATTCAGTTGGCATATAATCCAATCCATCACAAAAGATCAAAACATTTTGATATGAAGTATCACTTCATTTGAGATATGGTGGATCAGAAGATAGTTGATCTTAAATACTATAGCACTTTGGACAATATAGCAGATATCTTCACCAAAGGCATAGCTACAAATAAATTTATAAAGCTGAGAGACTGTATAGTCAGTCCTCTCAACTTTAAGGGGGAGAATGTTGGAAGTTACATTAGGTAAAAAATGTTTTTACCACAGTGAAAGGGTGGACTTACCTTTTACCTCATGGACGACGGAGTTTGGACGACATGGGCGGTAGAGAGAGAACTCAAATTCAATTTCCTTTTCTTCTTTCCTCCCTATTTTCCTTCTCCCTATTCTCTTTCCCCTAAGTTAGGCGTATGGTTAATTAGCTCCTATTTAAAATTTGTAACCTGATTATTATTGTTAATGGTTAATGCTCATTTGATTTTTATTGTTCTGACTCTTTGGTTTCTAACCCTAAGCTCTTGATCTCAATATTATAAGCCTTTCAGTCTGCTCAGATGTAGCTATTTTTTTTGTTGTAATATTAATAAGGATGTTAGTCTACCAAGTGAATTTGGTTTAAAAAAAAACTCACTTGATGTTGACATTATAGTCAGGTCATAATACATACTCTTGGGAAGTTTACGATTTAAATAAAATTTCCTACAAGTTAATTTGTACATTATAGTTATAGATATTAGCTTTTCATTATTTATAACTAAAAGAGTTAATTTTGTAAAAAGAGATTTATAAATGGTTATTAACATTCATATAGAAGGAAGATACATAAATTTCTCCTATACTTTATATAAATAGGTTCTTGGAGTCTATTTTAAATAAATCTCTATTATGATTTAAAATGGATTTATCCTTGGAATCTATTCTGTACATAAAAATTGTATATTTTATTTTTATGGAGACTATTATTACTTGATTTATTTTAATCTAAAGTAAATATGATGACTTTAAAATTAATGAGAGCAATTTCCTTTGTTTTTGGAATGGTTGGAAAATCAAATTTGAAATCCATTAGATTTGTAAATATTGGTTTTGTTTTCTTAAAATTTGAATGGATTATAAAGTAAGAAAATGGCTATGATTTGAGGTCTATTAGATAGACAAGAAAATTTAACAAGTAAAATCTTAGATTTTGTATAAATTTAGAAAACAAATAGTAAACTATCATATGTGTGATGAAGTAATTTGAAAATAAATGTATTAAAATAGAAATATGGGAAAAATATTCTAGTTCTTGGAAGGATGGATTGGTTTCCATTCTTTGGGAAGAGGTATGGGAATCTTCCCTATGTTTGGTGATATTCCAAATGACTGATGGATGAGACTATGAATTAATATCCATTTAAAAAAAATAAAGTTGGATGAATTGTTTTTTCATGCTTGGTGATTTTTTTAGATGTGTTATACATTTGGCAAATACTTGATGCATGATTGCATTTAATTTGGATAAGCATGGCTTGCTTGTAATGCATTTGGTATATATTACATCTGAGTTGTCCTGATCCCTTCACTATCATCTCTTCCAACCATGAAGAACTCAAGATATTTTAGAGAAGGACCGAACAACACATTTTGAAGACTATTTCAATATTCATCATGTAAAGCTTGTATTGATACAGTTCCAATGTAATTATGCAGGGTTGAGGTAATTTACATAAAATCAGCTATGATTACAAATATTTTATGTATTTGATCACAATATTTGTAAATTAGAGAGAAAGTTTTCATATTGTAGTATTCACCTCTAATAAATGTTAGGTGATATATATTTTGGAATATGAGCAAGTAATGGAATTACTTTGAGATTACACATTGTCAAATGTATAGCATTGAGTTTTATATTGCCCTCATAGATTAGATGGATGTATTTAAATTCTCTCTCATGAACTATAATAGTGTACAAGGAAATTCATGGACAACCTTCACACTAATATGAGATAAAACAATGTCCACACAATCCATCTAAGATAGCTAGAATTAAACCAATCACTTCATGCAATCGGATAATCCAAACAATCAGCAACACCATCACACCTAGTAAATGAGTAAATTCTATAATGGTGCTTAAGACAATATCCCAATTCACATGAAAGTTTTCATGTGAAATAATAAGATTAATGACTCTCTCCTTAATACTAGTCTTCATGGATAGTATGGAGAGGAAGGGATGATTACATTTGAATAAATGTCCCAATTAATGGTAAAACCATTGAGATATCCTCATGAAGGACTTATCCAATGTATTAACCTCACATCAAATGGTGATGGTATGGAGGAATTAATAGATATGGTACTCCTATTTATGAATGGTTGTGAATGCATTTAAATGTGACTTTAAATTAATATTTCATGGCTCGGATCACTTACTGAGCATTTGGGATATGCTTGTCTTAGATAATTATTATACTCTTGACTCATTGAAAGGTGAACATGATTATTATATGGGTTCAAAATAAAAAAATTAGGGTATGAGAAGTAACAACTGGGGTTGTTACAATCTTTCCATAAATGGTAAAGTTATAATATGATATTATCTATATCAAATGGTCACTGTGTGCAAATGTATTCAGTTTTCAACCAGTTGTAGGTTTATTTACTTTCCCAACCATTTGTAGATGCATTTATTTTCCCTACCACTTACAACCGAGTCTCATTAATTCTTCATCTCTAAATCTGGGTGGATCATTGATTTCCTACATCCTCTATCTTTGCATAGCTTGTACTTTCCCAATTTGTCTTAAAGTCCCATTTTTATCATTACATCTGCCATTACTTCCATCACCGATAAAATTTCTACAAAATTTAAAAAAGACACGTTAAAACATTAGCATTAATATCAATTTAATTATTTTTAATTTTTTCTATGGTTTCTAGCATTATCATTTTCAATACTTTTGATCATGCTTTTCTAGTACTACAACATTGCTTAGCATTTAGAGCATCAATATAGGTGGCCTCTAATCTTCAGATTCAAATTCTATGTGCCAAATCAAATTACCAAGGTCAGACTTTATTTTCCTATTGCCAAAATTATTTTCTAATTTTTTGAGCTTCATTTCCATTTCTACACTTTACATTCTCATAGACAAGCTTTTATTACCATTATCAGGATTCATTTCTTTCACCTTAGTGTGTCAGATGCACTTTCAATGGTTATAACTCATTCCTCTTTTTTAATCTTTTGATGTTAGGGTAGAGTAGGTTTTGACAATCTGTACACTTAATAACCTTTTCCTTATCAAAGTTACTAGATATTTTGTACCTTTCTGAGCTTTGAAATGGTGCAATATTTTTTACCATCCCAACATTTAATAAATTCATTTCATAGTTACTAGAGATTTTGGACCTTCTCAGGCTTTAGTAATGTGCAATATTTCTGGGTAAACTTACACTTAGGCAAATTTTAAAATTTCTCTTTCTTAATATTGTTGGACATTTTTTACCTCTCTAGGCTTGAGTAATGTGTAATATTTCCAGACATACCAACGCTTATGAATTTTTCACAAAGTTACCAGAGATTTTTGACCTTCCTAGGCTTCAGTAATGTGCAATATTTTTGGGTAAACTTACACTTAGGCAAATTTCAAATTTTCCATTTCTTAATTTTGTCAAACATTTTTTACCTCCTTGGGCTCCGACATGGTGAAATAATTCTAGGTAAACTCATATGTAGAGAAATTCCTTATATTAATGTCATCAAACATTTTGTACCTCCCTAGGCTCCCATAATGTGCAATATCTCTAGGCAATTCCACACTTAAAGTATTTTTTTGAATTTTTTGGGTTTCCACAATGTGGAATAATTCCGATCATCTCCACACTTAGAAATTTTATTTTTATTCAATGTTTATTTTCAAAGCCTAAAATAAATTTGCCTTGCCTGATAAATAAATTTTGTGAAGTGTAAAATATGATGAAAATTAAAAGTGCTCACATTTGAGTAAATCTCTCTAGGTGTTTAAACAAGCCAAATGGGTACTCAAATCTACTAAAAAATGCAAAAATTCATCTTGGATCAAGATATATAGCATTTAGAAACTCAAAAGCTACAACATGAAACTACTATATCTAGAAAAACTCCATGTCTAAAACCCTACAAATATGGTACCACTGAAAAGAGAAATTTGATATATTTCATCTAGAATTTGAATCACCTAAAACGTACTCTTTTATCAAAATTTATGATGATTTCAAATTTGAAGAAAATTAGGGCAAAGTGACAAAATTCAAAGAACCCTAAAAATTGATTTTAATACTTTAGACCTTAGGAAAACCATTGAAAATTAATTTTTCTGAGACATTTAATCTAACATAATATCGTCAACACATAAATATTCCAAAAAATTCAATTCAAATCAATTTTTCAGGCAAGTATTTTGACACCATAGTGTAGGGAATTTTAAAATCTTAATTTAACAAAATTTGGAAATAAAAAAAAAACTTCATGAGGGTCCTCGAATAATAATAAAAAATTAGTTATCAAATCTCAAAATTGTATTATCAGTGGGGGGGTTTTTTCTCCACTAATGACAATGTCTGTAGGGAAATAGTAGCACTATTTGGAACCCAAAAATCTAGTTTTAAAACAATTTAAATCATGCACAACACCTTGTCGCAAGGATTTTCAAAACATTTTAACTATCACCTGCCAGTCTATAAAAATTTTCTAGGGATATACTAGGATGAATAATTTAAAGAAAACTCTGGTGTGTGATTATAAGTGCATAAATACTTACTCTAAATATAGCCATGGCTTAGAATACTTTAACCAAACTATTTGGATGCACAAGGTTATTTGAGTAGAGCTCCATTGCTAGTTTAGCATTTATAGCCTTGACAGAGTTACTCTTAGCTTTCTAAGACCTTGTTTCACAACCATGGAGCATATATAGCCTTGGTGAACATGTCTGAAATTTCTCTCTTGGTTATCTTCTTTTATTACATAACCTTTTATTATTTTTTTTTTTTATAGAACTCTGTCCTTTTTTTTAGTAACAGATAAATAGCTGGGAAGTCTTACTAGAGGTTTGAAAGTTGTATTTGCCTTGATATTTTATTAACAAAACTACTGATCAATTAACCATTTCATCCTAGGTACCAATAGCTTCTTTAGAGTAATTAAAATTATATTTGTGAATCATATTTTTCCCTCATGACCAAATTTCCTTGGATTCCCTGGGAGTTCTCCAGCCAAACAACATAACAGTTCCCTTTGTAATCAAAATAATTATGACGGGCAAGGTGTATAATCTAAACTATATATCTATTATCATTCTAAATAACAAGAATTACCATTGTATCCCTACTTAAAACATAATTCATATCAAAATCACCCTTCTTTAAACCGTGAAACCAAGACAAAGATCCAAAAAGAGGAAAGAAAAGGAAATCAAAGAAAATCAGGACCAATTTAATGCTGATAAAATAAACTAAACATGTTTAGAATTTATTTTCACATAAATATACATGTGTAAAAATGTCCCTACAATTACTCAAATGATGTAGTAGATGAAACAACTGAGAAATAATACTTCAAATATTGACCATTGACAGGTAAATTTAGAAAATTATCTTCCAAGTCCTATAGGCGAAATGCATTATTACCCAAAATTTTTGTGATTTGGTATGGCCTTATACACAAAGGTTGTAACTTGGTATTTTTACCTTTCTTTTCATGGTCTTTGTCCCATAAAATCACTAGGTTTGCAAATATGAAGGCCTTCATTTTTACTCTTTTATCAAACCAATGCTTGAATGTCTCTTGATACCAATTGAAATACTCCAAGGATTGAAGCCTTTCATCCTACAAATTAATCAATTATAACACACATGCTTCTACATCTGTATGATCATTAAAATAGTCTAAAGTAAACTGATAAGTGGGTATCTTAATTGAAATTGGAACCATTAGTTTAGTTCCATACTAGTAAAGCAAATGGTGAAGTTTTAATTGCTTCTTTGTATCTTATTCTATCAACCCAAAGCATGTATTTCAGTAATATATGCCATTGTCTAGGTTTTTTTACAATATACTTCTTAATGGTATTTATCAAATTTTTATTCGTGAATTCAACCAGTCCATTTCCTTAAGGATAATAGCTAGATAAAAATTTGATAACTATCCCCTTCTAGTATGCCCACTCAACAAATTCTAATGAATAAAAAGCTAGTCCATTGTCACAAATCAAATTTAAAGGAACTCCAAATCTGGTTATGATATTTGATTCCATAAATTTAATTACCTCATGGACTATACTCCTCATTATGGTTGCTACTTTTACTCATCACGTACAGTAATAAGTGGTTGTTAATACATAATTGTACCCTGTTGATGAATTTAGGTTCATCACTCCCACATAATCAAGTCCCCATTGCATGAAATATTTGTCTATTATAACAAGTTACAATGTTAGAGCTCATTTAGCTTGCTTGGTTGTAAAGATTTGACATTGGTGACAAGTTCTTACAAGATGATGTGCATATTTAAATAATGTAGGCTAGTAGTAGCTTGCTCTCAATATTTTATGTGTAATAGCAAAACCTGAAGGATGTCCTGCTCCTAAATTTTCATGAAAACTAGACATTATTTCATCCACCTCATCCTAAGCAATACACCTTAAGAATATGCCATCATAATTTTCTCTATATAATATACCCCTTACAGTAGAAAATGGGTAAATTTTAGATTTAGTGATCTTCTTTGAGTTCTATTCAGATGGGATGGGCAATTTCTAAATCTCAATAAATAAATTATATCCCCATACCAATCATCTAACCTAGAGTCCATTTGGTTAATATCTATCCCTATAGGTATCTTAGCAATATGTTGGGATAGGCCAAGTCCTCTAATTAATTTAGTAGACTAAATATCCAAGTCAAACTCTTGTAATTTCATAACCCAACTATCTCTTAGTTATTCTAGTTCATTTTTATTTAACAAATACTTAACAGTTGGATCAGGAACTATGGCATGAAATTTACTTCTCAAATTATAATACCTAAACTATTTAATCACTTTCACTAAAGCATAGGCTTGTTTATCCAATCAAGAGTAATTCAGTTTAGCACCCTTCATATTGGTGCTTTTGAAGACAATAGGGTGCTCTCCCATTTCCCTCCACTGAGTTACTGAAACAAGTGTATGTTTATAATCAAAAAGTACAAGTACAAATTTACACTAAAATATAGACTTACCAAAACTAGGGCTTGTTTAATAGCAGATTTAATCTATTGAAATACTCAATCAAATTATTTGTACATGGTAATTGCAAGATATAAGATATCAAATATATCTGATTGTGAGGTCCTTTGATAACTACCCATGTACTAGAACCTTGTTTGGATTTATCTCTATCAAAGTGAAGCATCCAAACATCATTATTATGAGTAGTCAGAGCTTTAATATATCTCACATTTTTTGCAGTTGTCAAATTATAAACCCCAATATATGCATCAACAAAATTAACAACCTCATTTTTTATATTATATTCAATTATCATGTGTTTATATTGAGGCTCTCTATCAATCCTTAATTGATTTGCTACACCTTTCTAAGGCAACCACATATGTGAAATATCTATGGCCAAATACCAATTCAAATATTTTGACCAATCTCTACTTAGAAGCATCCCATATCCCATAGGAATATCTACCACTTGAATATAAATTCTATGTTGTGCTTTCAGTTAGAATGCTAGTTGAATGTGTAAACCTTAAAGTTCACATAACACCTTGACCTTAGTTTTATCCAGTTGAATGAATATCCTATAAAACTTCACTAGAGTTAATCCTAATTTTTGGAAAATGGCTAGAGGCATGACATTAGCTAAAGCACCAGAATCTACTAGATAGTTATGTAATTTTTTTCTAAATATACAAACTATTAGCAAAAAAGGTGGAACTTCAGTTTTTCTTTGTACATGGCCATATTTACATTTTCTAATTTCTTCCTCTTTTCTTGAGGTTTAATAGAGGGCTCAGAGTAAGTCTTAATCAAGTTATCCCTCTGTTCAGCAATTTGATCAAACTCATGGATGGTAATGTTTGTATTAATTTCTTCATGTCCTCCACTATATTATATCCTTTTTTGAGTGGAGCAAAAAAATCATCTTGTGTTTTTAAATCTGCCCCCATGGGTGGAGGTGGATTATTATTTGGGGAAGGATTAGGAGCAATATTGTAATATTTTTTGGGAGGTGTAGATGTGATTTTAGGCTCTAGAGTTCTATTCCTAAGATTGTATTTATCTCTTTTGAACTATTGAAAATATTGTGATTCATCCATAGGCATTTCCACAACATTATTTGAATCATTTGGAAAAGCCAATGAATCCAAAACCATAGCAACACTATGTTTGGATGAACTAGAACCATCAACATTTATCTATTTATTAGGAAAAATCAACTCACCATATTTAGCTTCAAAAGCATTGTAAAAATCTAGACAATCTAATTCCATGTGTTGGGATGTTTTATGAATCCTCCAGTTGGGTAAATCCAGGTTACATATGTTTACTTTAGGTCCCTTACCTTTGTTATAATCCTTATTGACTTCATATGAAGGTCTGGAGAATTTGTTCTATTGGTAAGGAAACATATTTAAATTTTCTCCCCCAGAAGCTTGTCTCTTAAAACTCAAGAAGTCATTTTATAGTTTAGGACCATCCATGAGACTTATTCAACCCCAATTTTATTGGATTCCTTCTCTACAATTTTTGCATGCTCAGTGTGTGTCAAGGGTAATGGAGTTTCTTTAGAGAGAGCTTGAGACATTGGCATTAACATCTGATGTGGAATGAGATTCAAAATAGGTGTGTTCTATGTAACAAAGGGTATCAAAGGACTATTCAAAGGTTGAGGTCCTAACTATTTTTCAAGAATTAGAACCTCCTTGTAAGCTTTTGTCAAGGTTGTAACATTGGTGTCCCTTTTAATAAAAATAGAGGGCACTAGATCTAAGGTATTTTTTTATATTTCTAAGACTAAATTTGCACTTGGTATGTAATGACCAGTCATTATTTTGTAAGACTTTTGAAATCTCACATTGAAAGATCTGATAGTTTCACTAGATTCTTTCTTGATATTGAAGAATTTTTGATACAATATACTAGGATCAATTACCTAACCAAATTGAGGCACAAATTTTTTTCTAGTCCCATGAGGTGATTAAGTAATTTGTTAGATTTGGAAACCAATAATATGCTCCCTCTTGAAGAGTGAAATGGAATAACCTATAGACCACATCCTCATGTTGCATATTTAATAGTTTTAGAGCATTTTAAAGGCCACCAAGTGTTCTTCTACTATCCTGATTCCATCATGCTTGTAGGTGGAAAGATATTTCTCAAGATTCCTCGATAAATAATGGGCTACACCAGGGATATTCAAGGTAGTGGAACCCAACCAACTGGGCATGACTATTGGATTAATAAAAATATTTGAGTCACTACCAGAGGAACCACTAGCAGTGAAAAACTATGTTGGATAGATATTTAGCCCTCCTAAGGTTATTTTTTCTTGGGATATCTAACTCAGAAATATGGAACTTTACAACCCTTAGGTGGGATCTGGTTATTCTAAAGGTAGAATCTATCTTTACAAAATATCATTTTTAAAATTAATTAGAACCACAAAGTCGAAAGTTTATGCGGTCAACTTATTGATAAAATTGAGTAGGTCACAAAAGAAAAAACATAGCATAATCTATTTATTTATTTATTTATTTAAAAACACCACAACAAACACCAGATGACTTATGGACCCTCCTTCTAGTGCTAATTTTATGTTGATTCATATTTCATGCACACCCTGTTAAGAGTAAAAATAAAAATACAAATAACAATTTCATGGGAATAAATTCCTTCTCACATTAGGGTCTTGTTGGTTATCCAAGGTGTGAGTTACAAATTTGGGTCAAATGTTTTCACTCTTTTCCACTTCCAAAATAGTTTTTAGTGGACTACTTTTTACCTGCAATAGGTTCAACATTCGTTCATTGGTGTTTAGTGGTGGTTTGTGTTGTTCACGATCAGATTTATATTTGTTTGATCTAACTCCTCAAATTTTAGTAGAGTAAATAAAAAAAATGAGTGGTCATGGCAGATTTGAGTCATAAAGAAAACTATCGAACTTGTTTCGACCATATCTCACTCATCCAAACTTGAATTGAGCTAAAATTTTGAGGGTAGATGCCTGAAAAACCCTAGAATGTCTCCACAAATTTTTTAATCATTTGGAGTAACATAGATCCTAGTGCAGCCCTATGTGTGAACAAGATTTTTTGCAAGCAGTTATGCGAGGGTTTCATCTGGGTTGAGTGGAAGCAGCTCCAAAGGTTGGTTTTTAGGGCCTTCGATCCCTAAAGGCCAATATTTTTGTGGTTTATGCTCAATATTTTAGCAGGAAATGTTGCAGGGGATCCAATATGGTTAAGAAATTTATATTTCAATAGATCATACTGTGAACTTGAGTGACAATGGCTTCCAATTTTCTGCACAAAAGAAAAGTGACAACCATAAATTTTCACGACATCTAGGGCAAGGATTAAAGAGATCATGAAATAAGTTTCAAGAAGTTGATCAAAAATGACTCATATCTCAAGTGATTCTAGTGCTAAGGTGCACCCACAAAATAATTCTACTATGAAAACCCCTATCAAGGGTAAGAATCTTGAAGACTCAGCCCCAAAAATGATTTTTAGGGATGCCCTCCATGGTGGACAACCTCAACCCAATGATAATATCAATCTTAGGGCTTCCAATAAAACTCTAAGAATGCCTAAGATTGATCCTAGGAAAATAGATTTAGGATGTCTTAAAGAAACTGATGAAACTCCTATTTTTAAGCTTGATATGGGTAACATTCAAAATGGCATTGAAGATTTGGAAAAAAGAGGACTAATTTATCGGTTCATGGGTTTTCATCCAAGCCTATCTGCTTTCAAAGTATGGGCTACAAAAATCTAGAAAACTAAAGGTGAGTTACAAATCTCTATTTATCAAAATGGTTATTTTCTTGTTTTATTTTCTAATAATGAAGATAGAGAGAAAACTTTTCAATGGGGTCCTTAGTTTTTTGGAAGGGCAGGGCTTTTCATGAAGCCCTGGTATACTAAATTTAAAGTCGAAGAAGAGACGCCTTCTATAGCTCCCATGTGGGTTAGACTCTTTGGCCTCCTTATTGAATTTTGGAATCCTACTATTTTTTCTTCAATTGGAAACTCTTTAGGAACTTTTATGATGACTGATGATTGTACTCAAAATTTTAAACATATTATTTATGCTCAAATTTGTGTTTTAATGGATTTTGAAAAATCCCTACCTAAAAATATCACATTACAATTTGGAGAAGACACTTAGGAGCAAGTAGTGGACTATGAGAAAATTCCTTTTCGTTGTATAATTTACCATGAATATGGTCATTTGGCCAGTGCTTGTGAAGAACACAAGCTTATACTGAGAGGGGGGGGTGAACAGTATAAGACCACTTTTAACCTTTTCTTTCAAAACAACTTTCAATTCAATATTATGCAGAATAAAGATAGCAGTAATAACAATAGTAATAAAAACAATGCACAAAACACCATCCACAAAATGACACAACAATTTACGTGGTTCACCCAAGGTGGGCTACTCCACGGATAAAACTTTCCTCTAAAAGTTATATCAAAGTCCTCTAGGAATCCTTCCCGATTACAATGTTTATGAGCCTCGGCTCAAAGGAGATACCTTCCCCTAATTCTGCTTTGGATGGTGATCCTCTAGAAGACCTCTACCTCCTCTGCCCTTAGCAAGTGGAACTCTATCCACAGAAGACACCTGTCTTCCCTGCTCTGGCTGGAGATCTCTATCCTCAACTCTGTCACCGCAAAGTTGGTCCTCAAATATGCACTAAACACAGTCCTTCGGTCTAGCACAAATCTGTCCTCTTCCTCTTTTCTTTTCTGTTACAGTTGCACTTGGTCGAAACCAACTTTTCACAGTCTGTGCAAACACAGCAGCACTCGATCTACTTATGCTCTTCTACAAAAACACAATAGCACAATCTTCACAACCTCTGCGCAAACACAACAGCACAGTCTTTGCACTCTTTGCTCAAACACGATAGCACTATCTTCGCAACCTCTGTGCAAACACAGTAGCATAGTCATCGCACACTCCGTGCAAACACATAGTCGATCAGACTCCCACTTATGCACCTTTGCGATCGAACTTCTCCTCGCACTCTATCTGTGCAAATCGCACTTCGAACGCACACTTCGATCAATGATCAAAAACTCTTCAAGCAGCCCTCCTTTTATACTCACAATCTCAAGATTAGAACCTTGATCTTAGTCGGCTGTTTACCCTTTAATTACGTCGGTTGCAAAACCCTGTGCTGCGTCGGCCTAGATTTAACTCTGTCGGCTCCACTGCCTCCATGAAGCTTCTGGCGCGAAACTTCAACATGTCGCGATATCGTGACACCTTTGCCTGTCGTACACCTTCTATGGCTTGCTGTCGCGATATCACGACACTTTTGCTTTTGTCTGCCTTGTCAACGTGCTTGTCACGAAATCGTGACACTTCTGACTTTTGCTGACGTCATCTTCACTCCTGTCATGAAATCACGATGCTTTAGACTTCAAAGCCTTCTTCTCCACTTCTGTCGTGAAATCGTGACACATCTGCTTCTGCTGACGTCAACTGCAATTCTATCGTGAAATCATGACCCTTTTTGCTTCTTCAACCTTTTCTCGGTTTGCACCAGCGAAAATGGAACATGTCACGAAATCACGATGCTTTCGTTGCTTTAAGCTCTTTTCTGCCATAAGCCCACGAAACTGGAACATGTCATGAAATCATGACGCTTTTGCCTTAAGCTCTTTTCTGCCATATGCCTGCGAAACTGGAACATGTCACGAAATCATGACGCTTTTGCCTTCGAGCTCTTCCTTCTTCAATTCGTCACGAAATCACGACGCTTCTTCTGATTAAGACTTGCTAACTATTTCTATCGTGAAATCGTGACACTTTCTGCATCCGTACAACTTCTTTGTAACTTGTCACGAAATCACGATAGTTTTTCCTGCTTCGACTCTGCCTTCCAGCATGTCGTGAAATCATGATAGTTTTGCCAAAACTTTCTCTCTCCTCAAACATGTCGCGAAATCGTGACAGTTTTTCCTGCTTCGTCTCTGCCTTCCAACATGTCGCGAAATCGTGACAGTTTTGCCAGAACTTTCTCTCTCCTCAAACATGTCACGAAATCATGACAGTTTTGCCAGCACTTTCTCTCTCCTAAAACATGTCGCGAAATCATGACAGTTTTGCCAGCACTTTCTCTCTCCTAAAACATGTCACGAAATCATGACAATTTTTCCAGCCGCCTGCAAACTTTTTCTAACTTATCTTTTTCTTGATCTTTTGCAACTGGGCTACTCTGATTTTCTTGGAGACTTACTGACCAGCTGAAACCTTCATCAAAACACATTCTTTGACATAAAAACAAATTGCTTCAAGAACTCCTTGACATCAATGACAACAACTACTCTTGAGCAAAGGCAATGTACTCAAGGTACCCAAAATTGCCAACAATCTCCCCCTTTGTCATTGATGGCAAACCTTTACTAAAAACACATCTTCAAGAGCCAAAACTGAAATCAATCTCTTTGAAGTTTTGCTCCCCCTGACTTGAAGCTTTCCTCTTCACTTGAAGCTCTCCCCCTTACTCATATCTCTCCCCCTTTGTCATCAATGGCAAAGGGTCACCTTTGGGGCTTGGGACTAAGAATGAGTCTCTTAGCTTAGTCCCTCCCCCACCTCCTATTAAGGTGATTTAAAATAGGGTTGGGAGTGAAACCCCCATTAGACACTCATCATCATCAGTGTCTACAATTTCTTTGTCGGGCCTTCTCTTGAGCTCTTTGTCAATGTTTCTATTCTTGGTACTTTTCTTGTTCTTGTTTTCATCTCTTTTCTTGTCCACACCTTGATCCTTGGACCTGTTTATACCACTATTTCTATTCTTGTACCTTGGAAGATCAACTCTACACTGTCTAGCTGTGTGACCTGCATTGTTGCACTTATAACAAGTAACAATATTATTTCTTTCAGGCATAGCTCTTCTTTGAATCCGTCTGTTATGACTAACCGTGTTCCTGTTATTTGCCTTGCAAAAAATTGCTTTATGCCCAAATTGATTGCAAGAGTAACAATACCCTTGGAAGAAATTACCACTTCTGAAATTATTGTTAACCTTCTTCATTTGAGACATGCAATGTGCAGCCATGTGACCAAACCTGTAACACGCAAAACATCTGTCATGAAATTTTCTTTTATACGACCTCTTGGGTCCTGAAAACTTTTTCTTCGCATTCTGAATTTCGTTTTCTATTTCTGCGCATCGATCACTCACGGACTCATGTTCTGAAGTACTTTCATCATCAGAACTCTCTTCCTTTTGGAATCTCTTGCTAGATTCCCCGACCTGTTCTTTGAGCGGTTTAACAAAGCCAAGACCTGTTTTATCTGTTGGATTTCTTTGTCCTTTGATGAGAGATTTAACCTTTTTGGAGCTATCCTAAAATCTGTAGAGCTTATCCTTGTACTCTTTATTTTCTTCTTTCAAAGAAGCCATTTTTTGCTCTAACTCATTATACTCAAGAATCTTAGACTCTAATTCATCCTTGAGTTCCTGTGTTTTAGCTATAGAGAAGTCAAGACTTTCTATAAGATCGTCTCTCTCCATACAACATTCATCTAACTTAATCTTGAGTCTATCATTCTTCTTTCTTTCCTTTTTCAAAACACTAAGAGCATTATTGAGTTCACATTCAAGATCCTCTATGTGATTGCACTTTGAATTATCAAGGCCTTTTTCAGATTTCTTATCACTAGAGGTGCTACCCTTTTCAAAAACCATACATGCATCTTCCTTATCATTTTTTGAAGCATCCTCATACATACTAGCAACCAATTCATTATTTGTGCAATCATCCTCAAGGTGCCCAAAATTTCCACATCTAAAACATTTCATGACAGTGAATTTATGTTTTGGTTCTTCCTCCTTTTCTGAAATGAACAACATCTCATTTTCATTATCACTGGAAGAGCTTTCACTATCATTGCTAGAACACTTACTTGCTTTGTCCAAATAGAAGCTCTTCTTGTTCTTGTGTGAATACCTCTTTCCTTGATTGATGTGCTCATCTTTATTCTTTCTGTAATACCTGTACTTTTCAGAATCCTTGCTCTTAACATCCTGTATATCTTCATCACTTTCATTCTTGGAAACAGTACGATCAGTAGCATAATGACCAAACTTTCCATAGTTGAAACATCTTATATTTTTCTTGCTTTTGTGCTTTCTAGAGAACTTGCCTTTCTTGTTGTAATATGCCTCTTCCTCACTAGAAGACTCATCACTCTCTTGAATCTGTTTGCCTTTTGATTTCTTGGTAGCTTTGAAAGTTGCCTCTTTCTTTACATCAACTTTCACTTGAGTTCTCAGCTCAAATGCTGCAAGAATACTATGGAGCTCATCCTTTTTCAACTTATCTAGATCTTTAGCTTCCTCAATAGCAAAAATATTTTCACTAAATCTATTAGGAAGAGATCTTAAAATCTTATCACACACATCATTTTCAGCAAGTTCAAGACCTAAGTCTTTCATGGAATTAACAACTTCATCCATACGGAGCATGTAGTCACTAATATTTTCATCATCATTCATCTTGAGTTGTTCAAACATACCTTTGAAGTGTCTCAACTTGGCCTTTCGGACATTTGCATCACCTGTATGAACAACCTGCAATTGTTTCCACATTTCACTAGCTGTCTTGTGGTGAATAACTTTGGTAAGATCAGCCTTTTGTAAACCCTTCAGGATTGCATTCATGGCTTTTGAGTTGCTTGTGATGTAGGAGCCTGTCTTCTTTAGTATAAGGACCATTTGCAGGAATGGTGTACCCATTTTCAATAACTTCCCATACCTCATTACCAAGTGCCATTAGATAGACTTTCATTCTTGCACTCCAGAGACCAAAATCTGATCCATCAAGAATAGGTGCTTGCATTGCCACTTGAATAATCCATTGTGTTCTTTGCAAGCTTTTCCTTCAAGCTGTTAAACTTTTCGAAGGTACTAGCTCTGATACCAATTGAAGAACACAAGCTTATACTGAGAGGGGGGGTGAACAGTATAAGACCACTTTTAACCTTTTCTTTCAAAACAACTTTCAATTCAATATTATGCAGAATAAAGATAGCAGTAATAACAGCAGTAATCAAAACAATGCACAAAACACCATCCACAAAATGACACAACAATTTACGTGGTTCACCCAAGGTGGGCTACTCCACGGATAAAACTTTCCTCTAAAAGTTATATCAAAGTCCTCTGGGAATCCTTCCCGATTACAATGTTTATGAGCCTCGGCTCAAAGGAGATACCTTCCCCTAATTTTGCTTTGGCTGGTGATCCTCTAGAAGACCTCTACCTCCTCTACCCTTAGCAAGTGGAACTCTATCCACAGAAGACACATGTATTCCCTGCTCTGGCTGGAGATCTCTGTCCTCAACTCTGTCATCGCAAAGCTGGTCCTCAAATATGCACTAAACATAGTCCTTCGGTCTAGCACAAATCTGTCCTCTTCCTCTTTTCTTTTTGTTACAGTTGCACTTGGTCGAAACCAACTTTTCATAGTCTGCACAAACACAACAGCACTCGATCTACTTATGCTCTTCTACGAAAACACAGTAGCACAATCTTTGCAACCTCTGTGCAAACACAGTAGCACTTGATCTACTTGCACTCTTTGCTCAAACATGACAGCACTATCTTCACAACCTCTACGCAAACATAGTAGCACAGTCATCGCACACTCCATGCAAACACAGCAGTCGATCAGACTCCCACTTATGCACCTTTGCGATCGAACTTCTCCCCGCACTCTATCTGCACAAATCGCACTTCGAACGCACACTTCGATCGATGATTAAAAACTCTTCAAGCAGCCCTCCTTTTATACTCACAATCTCAAGATTAGAACCTTGATCTTAGTCGGTTGTTTACCCTTTAATTACGTCGGCTGCAAAACCCTATGTTGCGTCGGCCCAGATTTAACTCTGTCGGCTCCACTACCTCCATGAAGCTTCTGGCGTGAAACTTCAACATGTCACGATATCGCGACACCTTTTCCTATCGTACACCTTCTATGGCTTGCTGTCACGATATCATGACACTTTTGCTTTTGTCTGCCTTGACAACGTGCTTGTCGTGAAATCGTGACACTTCTGACTTTTGCTGACGTCATCTTCACTCCTATCGTGAAATCGTGATGCTTTAGACTTCAAAGCCTTCTTCTCCGCTTCTATCATGAAATCATGACACATCTGCTTCTGCTGACATCAACTACAACTCTGTCATGAAATCGTGACCCTTTTTGCTTCTTCAACCTTTTCTCGGTTTGCACCAGCAAAAACGAAACATGTCACGAAATCGCGACGCTTTCTTAAGCTCTTTCCCATAACAAAACAAAAAAACCTTTCAATCAAACTGGAACATGTCACGAAATCGCGACGCTTTTGCCTTCAAGCTCTTCCTTCTTCAATTCGTCATGAAATCGTGATGCTTCTTCTATTTAAGACTTGCTAACTATTTCTGTCATGAAATCGTGACACTTTCTCCAACTCAATCTAACTCAACTTCCGAAATCGTGACACTTTCTGCATCCGTACAACTTCTTTGAAACCTATCACGAAATCGTGACAGTTTTGCCTACTTCGACTCTGCCTTCCAGCATGTCACGAAATCGTGACAGTTTTGCCAAAACTTTCTCTCTCCTCAAACATGTCGCGAAATCATGACAGTTTTGCCTGCTTCGTCTCTGCCTTCCAGCATGTCGCGAAATCGTGACAGTTTTGCCAAAACTTTCTCTCTCCTCAAACATGTCGCGAAATCACGACAGTTTTGCCAGCACTTTCTCTCTCCTCAAACATGTCGCGAAATCGCGACAGTTTTGCCAGCACTTTCTCTCTCCTAAAACATGTCACGAAATCGTGACAGTTTTTCCAACCGCCTGCAAACTTTTTCTAACTTATCTTTTTCTTGATCTTTTGCAACTGGGCTACTCTGATTTTCTTGGAGACTTACTGACCAGCTGAAACCTTCATCAAAACACATTCTTTGACATAAAAACAAATTGCTTCAAGAACTCCTTGACATCAATGACAACAACTACCAAGAACTCCTTGACATCAATGACAACAACTACTCTTGAGCAAAGGCAATGTACTCAAGGTATCCAAAATTGCCAACAGCTTGCCCAAATAAAATTCCTGATCAAAAGAAAGAAGATATAAACTCAGTAGGTTTCCAAATGCCTAAGAAGAAGAACACTCAGAAAAAATTTGTAATGAAGGATCAATCAAAGTCATATGCTAATATGTTTGAAATCCTTTCCACAAATGATGTCCCAAGTGAGGAATAGGAAATAATGGAAACAGAACTCTTAGAAACATAATTTAAATATGAAGGGAAGAACTCAGATACAAACCAACAAATCAAAGGTTTTCAACAGAAAAAAGGAAGAAAATTTACACAAGAAAAACAATCTTTTAAATGTCAAAACTTAAAATAATACAAGTCCTAATATATACTCTGTTGAACCCTTTAGTAAAATTTTAGCTATGTACAAGCATTCTTCAAGGTTAGAAGCCATCTCAGATTCTATTGGAATAAGTCAAGAAATAGGAAAAAAAACTGAATATGGATTCTAATCAAAAAGCAGGTCGCAAGACCAATCAATATCATATGGTAAAAGAAAGTGAAAATATTGTAGAGGAAGGTAAGATTAATGCCCTTCCCAACTTTTTTAGCCCTGGTATTAATGAAGATTATCACTTGGAATATTAGAGGACTCAAAGGGAGTCTTTCAAAACAAAATAAAATTATAAGAATGATTCAAATAAATCATCCACATCTTGTTTTCCTTCAAGAAACAAAGATGTCAATGGAGGATATGGACTCAATTGCCAGTAAAATTTGGCCAGTTGGAAAAGTGGTTTCCATCAGTTCCCAAGGGACTTTTGGTGGCATTTCTTGTCTTTGGGACCCAAAAGAGATAGTTATTCACCATATGGTTGGCATTTGGGGTCTGTTGGCTATAGCTATTCAAAGTAGAAATTCCAACCAAATTATGCCCTACATTATTGTTTATGCTCAGACTACTTTGGAGGAAAAAATAAGATAGTGGAAGGATATAACTCACATTATCTCTCATTTTCCTAAAGCTTGCATCTTGATCGGAGGAGATTTCAATACCATCCTCTCTATGGATGAGAAAATGGGGTAAATAGAAATTTGGACAAAAGCACTGACCTCGTGAGTGAATATATTGTAAATCTCCATCTTGTGGACATCCAACCAGATAATGGCATTATGACTTGGTCTAATAGAAGGTAAGAATTAGCTTGTATAATGGAGATATTGGATAGGTTTTTGCTCTCTAAAAATTTCTTAATCCATGGTCATATTCCTAAAGTGAAGACTCTTAACAATGTTGGTTCGGATCATTGGTCAGTCATGGTGGAAATGTGGAAAACCAATGTGAGTTTCTCTCCTTTTTGTTTTCAATTAATGTGGCTTAGAGATATTTCCTTTAGACCTCATGTGCAACAATGGTGGAAGGAAGGTAAACCTAGGCATGGGACTAAGATGTTTTGTTTTTCCAAAATACTGTAATACATTAAATCCAAAATCAAGACTTGGAACTGGAAAGAGTTTGGAGATGTTCATAAAAAAAACATGAATTTATTGCTCATATTGAAAATTTGAATAAGAAAATCCATTTAGATGGCCTCACAGAGAAGAGAAGTGCAAATGAAATTAATCTCACAACTTAGTTAGAGGAATGGGAAAAAAGAGAAGAAATATTATGTAAGCAAAAATCTAGAATTTAATGGCTCAAAGAAGGATATCAAAACACAAATTTCTTCCACAAATCTCTTCTAGATCGAAGATCTCACAACTTTATTTCTTCCCTGAAATTAGATTCTGGAGATGTTGTTTATACTTGGGATGGCATGAACTCTATTTTTGTTGATTACTTTTCCAATATTTTTGTTGCTACTCCTATTGACTCATATTCTCAACACAATGTTCTTCAAGCAATCCCTTATCTTATCACTTTTGAAGAGAACTCTATTTTGACTACTCCTATTACTAGCAATGAGCTTCAACAGGTAGTTTTTAAAATGCAAAAAAGGAAAACCCGAGGTCCTAATGGTTTTTCCATTGATTTATACCAAAATTTCTGGGATATCCTTCATGTTGATTTATTAGAGGTGGTGGAAGAATCCAAGAAAGCCAAAGAAATTTTTAAGGTTATCAATAAAACTTATATTACTCTTGTTCCAAAATCTCAAGAGGTTGATCATATCTCAGCTTTTAGACCTATTTCTTTATGTAATGTTCTTCTCAAAATCATTACTAAAATCATGGCAGAAAGTTTGAAGCCTCTTTTGCATAAGATTATTTCCCTGGAGCAAGGGGGTTATATGGAAGGGATTCAAATAGTAGATGAGATAGTTCTTGCTCAGGAAGCCATACATTCCATGGATATGTAAAAATCTCCTTCCATGTTCATTTGGTTAGACTTATCCAAAGCTTATGATGGAGTGGATTGGCACTTCATTATCAAATTTTTGAGGCAATTTGGTTTCTCTAAGTATTGGATAGATTGGATTATGGGATGTATCTCTTCAGTTTCCTACTTATGATATTTATGATGTTTATGATATTCAAAAAGGTTTGGAGGTTTGATGATTTTATGCCTTTTTTGAATGCTTTTGACAAGGTTTATCTCCCTTTTCACTTTTGCAGAAAGAAAATGCCCCCCCTTCAAGTTTGAAAAAATTTTACCCTCCAATAATTTTGCAAAACCAAGGGGGGAAGACTTATAAGGGTGCATTTTTGGCAGTGACCGACACCTTAGTCAAATTATTTTGCAAAATAATTTGACTAAGGTGTTAGTCACTACCGAAAATGCACCCTTATAAATCTTCCCCCCTTGGTTTTGCAAAATTCACGAGACGAGGAGTCTAAAATTTTCTGGAAGCTCAAAATGGGTGCTCCAGAAGGCTTTTTTTCACTGGTTTGTAAAAAATTACAATATTTTCCTCTTAGGCAGATTAGCACAAAAATGTCATAAAAAAATCCCCCTGTGTGAAGTACTTCAAACAAAAAGATGTTTGCTATTTATGAAGCCTAAAAAAATAGGTTTGGAGGTTTGATGATTTTATGCCTTGTTTGAATGCTTTTGACAAGGTTTATCTCCCTTTTCACTTTTGCAGAAAGAAAATGCCCCCCCTTCAAGTTTGAAATTTTTTTGCCCTCCAATGTTTTGTAAAAATAATTTAAAGTTTAATTAAATTGATTTTTCTTAAAAAATATATTTCTAAAGATTTTATAAAAATATTTTTTTTTAAGAAAAATAAAAAAATTAATTAAACAAAAAATTATATAAAAAAAAAACATTAGAACTTTAAAGCAAAAAAAAATTCAAACTTTAAAAAGAATTACCTTTGGGGAGGGTCGGAGGGAGTCGAACCCTCGTCCTCCTCACCGCGAGTGCCTTAGCACCCGACCACTCACCGTCCAAGCTAGGCCGCTCGGTGAGAGTAAGGGGGAGGCTCCCCTTACTTAGAGCAAAGTCGGGCGGAGCGCTAGCAAGAAGCATCACTCGTCCATGGCTCCTCTGCAGGCAACGACTTCTGGTTGCTGCTCTTCAGGTGCACGGTTGTTGATCCATGTCAAGAAGTCTAACACTCGCACGTTGCCCCCTGCGGGTGGCGCTCCACTCTAGGCGGCACTGTGGCCAAAACTGTATTTGTTAAAATGTGTCTTGAACACCAAAAATCCTCCTATAGTGCTAGAAATCTCACAAAATTATTGTACATTTATCAACAAAGATCGATCTGGGTGGTCACTTTTGAATGGTGGTCGACGAGCTTTCAGGATGAAAACTTCCCTCAAAATTATTTGGTCTGCACCTATGTAAAGGTAGCCGCCTGCACAATGTCTGGTTGTTGAAAACTTCCAAAAGAACCTTGGTGCAATGTCTGAGAATTTCTCACAAACTCATCTACAACTATCCACAGATCTGTAATCTGCAAGTCCGATATGTCTGGATGGTCCTCTTTAGATGATCAAAACAATTTAAATCTTTGGAAACACTGCAAGGGATTTGAGTGTCTATTATGGACCTACAAATTCAAATTTGGCTCATCGAGCACTACGTAGACCGCACTTTGACTCTGATCAGTGACTTCCAAAAAACATCAGAAGTGTATCAAATCTAAATCCACTTGGAAATCATAAGGTGATCTAGTAACTAACTAGGTAACATGAGCTTGCTATGCTTCTTCGAGGTCGTTTATATGAATCTACTTCACTACATATGGAAGCTCCTGCACCAGAGCGCTTATGGCCGATGAAGATACCACGGTTATGATATCGAACACTTCCACTGGATCTTTGACAATGATTGCAATACAATGATTACATGGGATATATTATCCCACATGTAAGGGATAAGAAAACAAAAAAAGGATTTAAAATAGAAATCACACAGTTGTTTACATGTCTAGCTTTGGGTAGACTGTAGTACCTATAATTGATCCTTGTCTACCATGTATGAATTTTATTAATCACTCTAGCCACCGCTTGTCTATAGCCACTAGCTAGGCACTGCCTAGCGCACATCTAGATTTTCCATCAGGGTCTACAGTCTGCCCAGTATGTGTTGAGTCTAGTCAGATGTTGAGTAGGATATAGGGGTGCGTTGTCTAGTCGAGTTGCATCATAGTCACGTCCCCACATCCCAGATCCAGATCTCAGGATTCTTCAAGTCCAGCTCCCTATGTTAGAAACCAAGCTTATTGTTGTAATCCCCATGGCCCAAGTCAATTCACCAGTCAAAGCTACGAGAGCCGACTCTCGGGCTCTGATACCATATTGGAGCAAGGCAATCATTTGATTAATCACATAGTGGAATAAATACTACAAACTAGGCTCTAATTAGCCCGTATGAATCGGATCTCACTAACAACTATGAGCCTAGATTACATAACAAACATTAACTATATTACCTAATAAAATATGCTAACAAATAATGAAATATATGCTAACAAAAATCCATTAGTGGTATCAAAGATACCATAAAATCTATCCAAATTGATAGAGTTCATTTTAACCACTATTATAAATTGATTTTGTCTAGTTTTATAAAGTCGATTAAGAGTCTATTAAATTTGAAGGTAGTGAGACTCAGAATCTATTTTAAGGTCATATTGAGTAGAAGAGGCTAGGGTCATTCCACTAGGTTGAAGGAAAACCAATGAAGAATAGAGGCTCAACTATATTGAAGAATTTAGAGAACCAACTTAGAAGAAAGTTGGTCATTCAGGAAAGAGATATCTTGACATTGATATTGACATTGGATTATCCAATAATAAGGAGAATCATATTGATTTCATAGGTTCAACCTAATACATTATCAATTTTAGAAAATACTTGCATCAAATATTAAGCTATAGAAGTGTGATAAGATCCCTATAGAGGATAGAGAAGAGTTTCAGCTTCTAGAAGATTAAAATATAGAGAAAAATAAAGCATATAGAAATAAAACAAAATAGAAAGAATATTAATTATTGAAGAAAAATAAAGAAGCACCTATATTACTTTATATTGCTTCAAGCATTGGATTAAGAAGATTGATCTTGAAGAAAGATAAAGAAGCATCTAGCTTACTTTATATTGCTTCAAGAATTTAATTAGAAATTATTGTGAATAAGAGTTGCAAGTCAGTATAAATAAAATAGACTCTTCAAAGAAAGAGATCCATATAGAAAATAAATTGAGGTCCTTGAAAAATAAATAAATGGGCTTATATATAAAATAAATAGTCTCATACAGTGAAGAAGAAAGAGGCTTATAAAAAAAGAAAGAAGGCCATATAAAGTTGCATATGAAGAAAAGCTAAAGCATGCAACTAATGATTGAAGGCTCATGATAAAGTTAAGAAACCTATGATAGGAGATAAAGATAAATAATAATTATGATAGAAAAATGAGGCAACCAATATTGAAGAAAATAAAGAATGAAGAGACATCCATAAAATTAGGTTATAAAGCAAAGGAACTTCATGAAAGGAACATAAAATTCATAGCAAAGGTACACCAATTAAAGAGTTGTTATTAACTGTTGAACACCGTTAGTGATATTAGAGACCTGCAAAGCATTAGATCTATGGAGTATTAAAATCATCATAAAGATCAAAAATAGAAGGAAGTATAAAAAAGAACCAAAAAAGGAAAGTATTGGTTGAAGAACTCATTGATATCTAGCAATTTATTTAAGAGCTAAAAAATTTAAATAGTGTAATCCAAGCAACAAAGTAGAGTTACATTGGAAGTCAAGCACTAATCCAAGGGCTAAGGAAAGCACTGATTTGGAAGCCAAGTAATAAGATAAATGTTACATCAAAACCTAATTCAAGTGTTGCATCAAAAATCAAGTGATGAGCTAAGTTCTATGTCAGAAGCCAAGTCGAGTAGTCAAGTGCCAAGCTGAGTGTAACATTGGAATATGAGCGAGTGCTAAGATTAAAAGCTAAAGTTGAGCGCAAGGGAAGGCAAATTGATAATAACATCAAATGTTATAGTAGAAGAAACAAGAGCATGTGTGCCAATTGGAGGAGTGTAACACATTAACATCAATGTGGAAGCCAAATAATTATGGCAACACCAAATGAAGATAAGTTATGTTCAGTCTAATCAATGTGATTGAGAATTATAATATCTTAAAGCAAGTAAAATTTTTGCATGCTTACATGTGGCATCTGAGAGTTTGAAATGAGGATAGACCAAGTATTAAAGATAACGTGAAGGTCATGAAGTAGTGCAGTAAAAATAGCAGTGAGTAGGGATGTGCGCATGCAACAATGATTTGGTGAAAGGTTGGTGAAATTATGGTTTTTAAGTTTATTTTAATATTTGGAGTTTATCTAAAGTTTATGCTAGGAGTAATAAGTTTATTTTAAGTTTTTAAATTTGGAGTATAATTTCTGGTTATTTAATTATTTTTGGGATATAAAAGTTTAAAAGTTTTATAAGTTGGAGTGATAAGTTGAATGTGGTTAATATAGTTCTTAAATTTATTTCAAGTTTTTAATAAGCTAAGGAGTAATAAGGAAATTATTTAATCTTTTAAAGTTTTTTAATCATTTTGGAGTGATAAGGATTTCAACTAGTCTATTTGTTTAAAAATTTTTTGTAAGTTTTTATAAGATTAAAGTATTTTGAAGATTCTATTTTGAGTTCTAGTTTTGAAACAAAAATTGAAATTTTTTGAGTTTTTTCAAATTTAGATATTTGAGAGATAAAAGGTTTTCAACATCAAAAACTTAGGAAAAAAATAAAATTGTAAAACTCATTATTAGTTTCTAAAACTAGGTAGACATAAGGTTTACTACTCCATAAAAATTAAATTAGAAACTTTGAATTATTTAAACCTAGAATTTATAATGTTTTCAACTTCAAAGGAACATTGAAAGAAAAATCACGCAAAAAGAAAAATAAATGATCAAAAAACAGACATACAAAAGCATGAGTTGTCAAAAACAAATGAAGAAAACTCATTTTCCAAGAAGAACAAATATAAATTCAATATGTATCACTAAAAGAGAATAAGGAAATATTTCAAGGTCTAAAATATTGTAAACAACACATGATAAAAATAAATTGAAGTAAAAAATGATACATCAATAAAGGTAAAGAGATTCTTACAATCAATTATGAGAGAAGCCAAAGATGAAAATTTTTCAATGCCTGGTAATTATCTAAGTTCAAAGTTTGATGTAGTTGAAAACTCTAAGATGTTTTTACATTACCTAATGATATGGGAAAGATAATGCATATGAAATTAATTTCTAATGTAGTCCTTGAAGAAAAAATAGAAGATAAGAGGAAATGATTAAAGAGTTGAAGAACAAGCTTATTGATATTATAAATGAAACAAATAATTTAAGAGTTATGATAGCAAATGAATGTTGTGATATCATAGAATTAAAACCAATGATGATTGATGCATGTTGTGATACTAGTGATCTTCAAAAAAATATAAAAGAAAAGTGTGATGTACTATGATACTTCTGACTTGGAATTCATAACAAAGACAGAAGATCTTGATCCAAGAATAGATGTTGCATGTGACTCAAAGAATTTGAACATATTTCATGAATAAAAAGAGTATGTAGACAATGTGTGTGACAAATAAAATTATAATAAAGACTTCAAACATTCAAAAAAAAATGTGAACATTGTGACAAAAATGGGCACAAAATAGAAAGATATTAGAATCTTCATTGTTGCAAAATTTTTGGAGGTACCAATCATTCTCAAAGACATTGTTGGTACTAAAAAATAATATTTATGAATGGATATACACAATGACAAGAAAAAATCTTAATGGATTTCCTTAGAAATATTTTCATGATTTAGATATGGGCACAAGAAAGGTATGAACTCCTTCAACAACAAATTTAGAAAAAAATAGTAGCAATGCCAAAGTCAGAACTCAAAGTCAAGCAAGAATATGAACCTAATATCAAGCATAAGTTAATGAACAATGCAAGGTCACTTAGTCAAAACTAAAAGTCAAGCAAGAATATGAACCTAAAAAATATCAAGCATAAGTTCATGAATAATGCAAGGTCACTTGAATATTAGAGACAAATATTAAGACCATGATTGAATACTAAAGTATTCAATAACAAAATAATGTAATACATGGGGGTTTTGGAGAATGTTACATTATTTGGTACATACTAATGTACCCCCATGGTACCTTCACGGTACATTTGTAAATAATAAATTAAGGTTGAGTCATAGTTTAGAGTGTGAGTTATATTTCTCTTTTATGTAAGTGTGAATGTGTAGGAAATGCACAAGTGTCATGTAAAGTTGTAATGTGCAAAAAATGCACAAGTGTCATGTGAGTTAGTATGCAAGTGTAAGTTGATTCTATGTGCACAAGTGTCTTGTATGTATGATAAAAATATGTAATGTAAAGATATGCACAAGTATCCTGGAATGTATGTGCAAGTTATAAAAGTGTAAGAGTCATGTTTAGGTGTGCATATGTTATAGTATAAAGTGTCCATAAAGTATGCAAGTGGAAAGTAGATAAACCAAGAGTCATGAGACTTGTAATATATAAAGGATGATCAAGTATCCAAAGAGTCACACTACTATTACTATAATATGGAGATAATACTCCATAAGCATGACATCAACTATAAGTCACGATCAAGTACTAATCATTGTAAGAGAAACGAGAAGTAATAAATCTTATATACATTCTGAGCAATTGATATTGTAAGTTATATTACATGTTTAGTACATGTTCATTGAGGATATATACTATAGACACCTAAAATGCATCATGTCGAGGTGACTACTCATATGGGACATGCTAACAGACCATATGAATGATCTTGGATAGCTCCAAGGTGAAGTAGTGGTTTTAACCACTCAATTTGGGTAGAGTTGGCTAACTCAGCCTTAGTCATGGCTGACACCCATGGCTAATAGAGTTGGCCATGCCTCAGAGCCACGACTAGCATCAAAACTATTTTGAATCCTAGGCCAAGCCAAATTTTGGTTACAATGGCATAGGCAATGGAGATTCAAATGGTTTTGGGTGGGGAAACATCGATAAGGTTCCCCCCAACTATTCCAAATGTAGATTTCTTGTTCTTGGCTTCTCCATGAAGCTAGACCAAGGACTTGAGAGTCCTATAAGACCCCCCTCCAAATTGGGGAGAAGTCTAGAATTTTTATGAGTTGAAACATAGTGAAGATCTACCGAAATGGATAGCAAATTGATAACCCCTTGAGGAGAGTCAAAATGTTACCCAATTGTGGAGTGATAAGCATGAATTCATCAATGGAGCTTCCAAAGGACTAGGAAGCATAATCACACAATTAAGCCAAATCAAACGTGAATCTCAACAAATTCGACCACCAATCCATCTTGGGACATAGAGGTGACCCTTGATCATCAATTACCTAGAGAGAATCAGAGATCCAAGCCCTGATTACAAGAGCAAGGTTATTTTTGGCTTACCCATGGCTAACAGTGCTTACTGTGCCTCAGACCCGTAGCTAGGGTTTAATCTCTGATCTCCTCCATTTTAGCATTATATTTGCTCTTTCATTTCTGTAATTAGCTTAATTCAGCATAGATTTACATTTTAGCAGATATTTGACCGGTTAATTCTAGGATTTAGTGGTAGATTTGCTTCTATTTTCCTTGCAATTGTCAATTTAGACTAGTTTCATGCAATTCAAGTTTCTAATGGCTAATTAGGTTGCTTATTACCTAGATTACATGCTTTCTTTCTATGATTCATAGTAATTTGATGATTTTATGCTAATATTCATAGATTTATATGCTTTCTTGTTTTCTTTATCATCATTTATGCAAGTTTCCATCAAAAGCCTCATCAAGAGAGGTCATATTTGCTTTTAATCCTTTCTTGTTGTTTCTTGAACGTAGGGTTTATAGGATCCATTCATTTCAATGCATTCAAGGTAGAAAATACCTCTTTCATGAGAGAAGAAGGTCACCATTGATCTTGAGAAGTTCGTGTCTTTGTGGAAAGCCTGCGAATTACACCTCCCCCTCGTTTAGAGGGTTTTCAAGATTGTATTAATTGTATCAACATTGGGTATCCCTAAGAGGGACGTATATGTAATTTGGATTTGATAAATATTTAATAAAAGAAACATTCTCTTTCTTTTTGAATTCATTATTGTCAATATTTTATGCTTTAATGTTTGATATCAATTGATGCATTAGTTAGGTGTATGCTTTCTACAAGGTTATAGATGGTGATCACGGTGGAAACCCCACAAATTCCATAGTAACTGATGGATTTATTTTATTCTGTTGTTGTAGGTGTTGGCCATGGTTAGCATCAGAGCAAAAAATAGGTAGGAAGTAGACTACCTCTCCATCGAATGAGAACTCTAGGTAATTCTGATCCTCTATGTTTTTGGTTTTGCTATTTTTTGGTTTTTTTAGTTAATTAAAATCACATAGAGAATAGTAAAAGGAAAGGAATCATGAAAATATTCTACTATCTATCAGCTTCATCTAGAAACCATGGCTAGCAATGTTAGCTACACCTATCAACCATGGCTAAGATCCTAGCTGCAGCTCT
The DNA here is from genome assembly GCA_028583015.1 of Wollemia nobilis. Classification (NCBI taxonomy): domain Eukaryota; kingdom Viridiplantae; phylum Streptophyta; class Pinopsida; order Araucariales; family Araucariaceae; genus Wollemia; species Wollemia nobilis. The sequence continues at coordinate 3,080,215 of JAQPPZ010016829.1, read as the reverse complement.
GTCCCACGACCAACACTATTACCTGTAGTTTTGTCCTGCTACTAACAATCAGAGTCTATTTGTAAAGTTTACCTATTGTGGCCCAATTAGAGGCCTATTAGAACATCTTACTGTGCATTCTCTAAAATAACATTTAGTCAATTAGATGCATCTTTTTTTTGTTTTTTTTTTTTTTTTAATTTGGTTGGGTTTCAACCACTCACGGAAAAATGGTGGCAGTGATTTCCATCCGTTGGCCCAACTCCCTCGAACCCTGTTACTAGACCAATACCGGCTCCAAGATCCATCATAGCCCATGGAAAATCTGCATGTATCTCTCTTCGGAGAGGTATATCACTGATTATGGGTGAACTGGGTGAGGATCGGGAGGACTTGTGCTCCCTGACCATGTGTGGACTTCATTACCACACATTATAGGTTGGATTACGTGGCCTGGACTTTCATTTCCAGGTTGTCGAGCTACGAGTATACAGGTGAAAACCCTTAAACTATTGAGTATATCATCAACAATTTCAAACATGATGAGAGTAGTTTAAGTTTCAAAAAATTTCAAAACACATCAAACCAGTTAGGGCTCACAAAAAAATTTAAAAAGAGATAAATCATCATTGTTTGCTTTTTTTGCCTTAAAATATACATACGAGATAATACAACATCATGGTTGTCACATGAAGTGGTCGATCTCGACACAGAATCGAGGTCAAAGCTAGGGCTCCACCCAATGCACAACACAATATGGAGAACCCTCAATCACAAGATCCTCTCGAATGATGTTCGATGAGCATTAGAGGGGATAACTCTATGTGTGGGGGTTCTCGTCAGAATACCCCACTTAGAGGAGGCAATGCACATGCCTCACGAGATAGATCTGAGTATGGAAGATCCCAACATGGGCCCTTCAAGCATGGGAGTATATATCATGATCGTACACCTCGTGGATCCATCGGATCTACTGAAGAGTACATCATTGAGGAGGGAACTATAACTAAGTTAGTGCCCATCCGTACTCGAGATAAGGGAGGCTCTAGGCCCTCATCAGTTCAAAATAGACAAGTAGAAAATCCACCCATTTAGGGGTAGGAAGAGAGGGATGCTTCAAGGCATAGGCCCTCATAGACTCCAAACAATAATCAACCTGGCAAGTTCACATTTGACATGTCTAAGGTTGGAGTCAATGGTACGCCACCACATGAGCCATGGTGCACTAGGCAATTGGATGGTCTAGATAGAGTCTTAGGGTAGCTAGGGTATAAACCCTCAGTTGCGCATTCTCATTCTATGAGTTCTCATAGTGAGAGCACACGTCGGACCATTAGAGAGCTAGGAGAATGCTCTAAACATCCTCGTAGTATAATTGCCCCATCGACCCATGCGGGCATAGAGTACAGACAACACTAGAATGTGAATGTCATCTACATAGACAAGGGCAAGAGTATGGTAAACCAGTCTATCAGAGGTCATACCGATAAAGTTGCTCAAACTGAATGAGTACACCAAAGACCACACACGACCGATCTTATAGATCGATCATAGAAACTGGTGTCAGAACAATGGTAGTAGATTCTCCAAGATCAATTGGAGGATGTCCATGTAGAGCATGAGCACCTCAAAAATGAGGATACTCAGAGGTAGAGGTTGCATAGGCAACATATTTTTGAGAAATGCATGTATGAACAATGCATCCTTGATCAAAAGGAGCATGTTGAGTGAGAGGATCGATTGGCTCGGGCCAATTTACCCCCTCATAGTGAGTACAGGGAGTGCACTCATAGATGAGCTACTTCACAACCTAATTTGCACCCTGAGCATATTGAGAACCGTACTCACCACATGGCCCAAAACATGATGTAACACCAAGCGCTCGAACATCATGGGCGTACATAGTACGAAGAAGAAGTAGGAGATGATCAAGAATAGGAATATCCTGAGATCTCCCTAGTAGATGTGGAGGATGATCCCATTCCCCCACCTCATCCGAAGAAGAATTTGCCTCCCAAGGCTCCTCGTGGACCTCTTAGAGAAGAGGAAATTCTATCTTCGAAGGCCTATCAGGCCTTGGTAGATAAGGTTCGAGCTATAGAGAAGCAAGGGATGACTTATCAAAAGTTGACTTTGAACAAGATTCATAATGAACCTTTATGCCCTTCCATGCCCATTCTAGCATATCTCGAGCATTTTGAGATGCCAAAGCTGGAGAAGTTTCAAGGTGAGGAAGATGCTCAGGAACATGTTACGAGATTTATGGACATGTGCTTTCAGATTGAAAGCAATGATACTCTATTGCTGAGAACATTCATCACAACCCTTTCAGGCCCTACCCGAGAGTGGTTTAATCAACTTAAGAGGTATAACATAACCAACTTTGAATAGTTAGCTAATGCATTTCTTGAATACTTCTCCTTCGACATCAAGAAGAAGGTGAACCTATCCGATCTGGCTGCTTTAATGCAACATGATGATGAGTCGATCATGGATTATGGTAAAATATGGAGAAAGATAATGGTAAAGTTGCCATTTTCCATTCTGACCATCGAACTAACTTAGATGTTTACCAAGAGTTGTGCGAAGCACATCTCATTACTACTGTAGTTGCAATAGTACCAAACATTCGAGGAGGCCTTGGTGCAAGCCAAGGTAATAGAGGACATCAAGTTATAGGAGGGTAACTTGAAACTCTGGAACAAGAAGGAATGGAACAAAAAGAACACCCATAATCAAAAGGAATAGGCCAATCCAGACCCATGTCAACCAAGTGGTGTTAAACCTCTAGAAAGGGGATAAGGGGTAATAATAGAATTATCAAGCCCAACCTCCTCCTATGTGATATGATCAACGCAATAATAACAAAAAGGGTAAGAATAAAGAACAACACCCACCTCACCAGTTCACACCTTTTTCGAAATCGATGACCTCGATATTCCATCAACTGTGCGAGGCCAAGGCTCTCAACTTACCAGAGATCAAGTTAATAGACCCTAATCAGCCCAAGCCAAAGGGGTATATATGATTGATTTGTACTACACTTTCCATAGGGTGAAAGGTCACGACATCGAAGGATGTTGGAGTTTCAAACATGTAGTACAGAACATGATCGAAAGAGGAGAGCTAACTATGGACAACCCTCAGGCTCCAGACAACCAAAATATGGGGATCTTCAAGAACCCCTTACCAAATCATGAGCCATCGAGGAACAATGTCGGTCATGTGAATCAAGTGCGGGTGGAACCACCAACTCAAGGATTCATTGGCATGGTTAATGTTGTCATGAGACAAGGGAGGTATGAAAGACCAAATCCACCTCTAGCTCCAATTAGAGTGCATGTTGCACCTCAACAAAGGCCAGCTCAAAATATGCTAGGCCCACCTACAAGACCGGTGGTGACCATTAGGAGTAGGCTAGTTCAAAGCCTGCAGACAACTCCAGTGAAGTTGTCGATATATGAACTGATTCAGTAGTCTCCTAAGCATAGGGAGATGCTCATGGATATTCTAAGATCAATCAAAGTTTAGTCCTAGGACCTTGAAGCATTTATGAACTTTATGGGACATGTGCAATAGTGTAGTGAACCGGTCATTCAATTTAGTGATCATGAGATTAAGATGGTCTCCACTGCCATAGTGGACCCACCGCTACATATAATTGCATGTGTTAACCACACACCATTCAAATGGGTTTTGATTGATACAGGGTCATCAATCAACATAATTACAACCAAGGCATTAACATATCTGAAGTTGCCAAAGTCACACATTGTACCTTCCACTTTCACCTTGAGAGCATTCAATGATGCGCTATGCTCAATGGTAGGTACCATAGTTCTTCCGATTCAGGTTGGACTTAAGACCATCCCTGTGATGTGTCATGTGATCGAAGGTGCCATGCAGTATAACATCCTTTTGGGGAGGCCTTGGATTAGAGAAATGTATTGCATTCCCTCGATCTTACATCAGTGCATAAAATATGTACATGAGGGACAAGTTCACATGGTTCCTTCTGATGAAGAGCCATTCAAATATGTGAACTTAGCTGACTTGTCAGGAGATTTCATTCTTCCCTCAATGCATCTGGATATACGATCGACGTCACCAATCAAACATCCAGAAGGTAAGTTAAAAGGAGTGTGTGCAGGACCTTCCATGGTAGCACCATATTTATCAGAGCACACTATAGTAGCTTTGACTAAACCTATGACATCCACAGTGCTTAGGAATGATAAGAAGCTCAAGGTGAAACTGGGTGAAAAAGAGATAAAGCAAGCACCCAAAGTAGCCACTATTGAGGGTCCCAGTCCCATGGATGAAGGGGATATTCAAAATCAAGTCGAGGAGGCACCTCAGCCTACCTCACCTGCTTCTTCAGTAGGGTCATCTACACCGTAGGTGACCATACATTTGGTTAACCCAAGATTAGTAGAATATATTATGCAAAACATGATGTTCACACCATTTATCAAAACTGCATAGGACATGGGCTGACCTCAAGCCCATCGCTTTCCCATGGGGATGGTGGTACCACTAGGGGTGCCACCCAACCAAACAAACTTTATTTATGGAGGGCTAGATCAATTGACAAATCACATGCCCATAGATGAGGATGATGATGAACCATTCATGGTGAATGTTCATTACCTATCTAACCTTGAATTCACCTTGTGCTACTTCGAATGTTACCATTGGTATGGTTATGACTTGGGCTTATTTGAGTAGGGGTGCAGAGTTCCCATCGAACCATAGTATCAACTACCAACTGATAGGTTTGGGTTAGGCTATCATATTCAAGGATAGGATGAGCTCCTAGCAGCATCTTTAGATCATCTAAACCTCGCTTTGGGGGATGATGTGGATTGGAATCCTTATCACCCTAACCCTTCTTATCTATGAAGGGGTAATAGGCTGGTAACCTATGTCTCAAAAGTACCACTAGAGATCTATCATGAGCACATCATGGTAGAGGTAAATCAAGGAGACAATCCAAGAGCCGACTTGGATAATGAAAGTCATGAAGCTACCGATGACACAGGTATGCAGATCTAGAATCTGGGCATAGCAAAGTCCATTATCGAAAGTGATGGACCATATTATGATTCTAGAATAGATGATGATGAGCTATCCTCACACAATGAATGATATGAGGATGAAACTGAGTTGGCCTACTTAGGCCCTCTAAATTTATATCATCTATTACCCATGGAACAAATGGGTGAGACTGAAGAATACTTCATGGTTGATAGTGACTATGAGGATGAAATAGAGTAGGCCTACCTTGGGCCCCATCTTGCTAATCACCCAATCCCATTGGGTAGGGGTGAAGGACTCATATACGATAATGATGATGAGGATGAGATCGAGAGAGCTTATCTTGGGCCTCACTATTTATGCCATCATCATGAACCGGTTGACATCGATGAGATGTATCGGTGAGTCTATCTTGGCCCATGCCTCAGAGGGAGACCACCCAATTTGGATATGATTTATCATATAGTCTTCCCTAATCCACCAATGTACATGGAGCTCCTTGAGCCCAACGATCCTATTTTTGAGTCTGTTCATAGACCAGATCTAGAGATCCCCATACCCCTAGAGCCACATCTCAGGGATGGAAGTTATATCAATGTAGAGTCACACACACGTGGTCCTAGAGATCTAATCCATTCCATCAATATGATCTCCATTGATTTGACCACTCCACTTCATAATCTAGTCGACCCCTCCAAACCATTGTATCTGAATGTAGATGCTATTGATTGGGATCATGCTGATTCACCACTAGAGCCTAAAGATTTCTTCCCTAATGAAGAAATGTTGCAACCTTTTCATTTTGCACCAGGCTGTGCACATGATGTTTATCATGCTGAGGGAAATTCTGATGTAGGACCTTTAAACCCAGCTGATGACATCCACTTGATTCCTACACCTCACCAGCTTGAGGAGGGATCACATATGTTAGTAGAGGAGACCTTCGATGTGGATATCAGTAATGATCCCACTAATCCTAAGAAGGTCAAGTTTGGAGAGAGTCTATCTCCTGATGAGCATGCCATACTCATCCCTCTATTGAAAGAGAGACCTGACCTTTTTGCTTGGACATACAAGGATATGCTGGGACTAGATCCAAAATTGGTTACTCATAACCTTTCGCTAGATCCCTCCAAGAAACCTGTCAAGCAAAAGCTCAGAAAGATGCATCCAACAGTCACTTTAATGGTTAAATATGAGCTGCAGAAGTTGTTGGATGTAGAGTTCATTATCTCCATCGACTATCCAGAATGGGTATCAAACATGGTACCTGTAGGAAAACCTGATGGAAGGATCCGTATTTGTATGGATTTCAGAGACCTCAACAAGGCAACACCAAAGGATTCATTCTCGTTGCCCAACATAGATGCTCTCGTAGATGCAACTATAGGTCATGAGATGCTCTCCCTTATGGATGGTTTTTTTGGTTACAATCAGATTCAGATTAAAGTCGAAGACCAGCATAAAACCACATTCACAATGCCATGGGGAACATTTTGCTATAAAGTTATGCCATTCAGCCTTAAAAATGTTGGTGCCACATATCAGCGAGCCATGACATATATTTTTCATGACTACATGCATAAGATCTTGGAATATTATATCGATGACTTGTTGGCAAAGTCATTACTATGAGAAGAGCATGCTGAGGTCTTGAGGAAGGTCTTCGATCACCTGATAGAGCATAATGTCAGGTTGAATCCCAAGAAGTGCGTATTTGGCGTAACTTCAAGAAAGCTCTTGGGATTCATCATTTCAAAATGAGGCATCGAAGTTGACCCAGTGAAGGTCAAGGCCATATTAGAAATGCATCCTCCCACAAATATCAAAGAGTTAAGAAGCCTTCAGGGCAAAGTAGCATCCATAAAGTGATTTATCACACAATTATCAGACAAATATCGACCCATGAATCGACTGCTACACAAGGGGGTCCCATTCAATTGGGATGAGGACTGTCAAGCGGCCTTCACTAAAATTAAGCAATACCTAGCAATGCCGCTAGTGCTAGCTCCACCAAGACCAGATGTGCCTTTTTTGCTATATATATCGATGACCAACTTTGCATTGGGAACCATGTTAGCCCAAAAGAATGTGCAAGGCAAAGAGCAAGCCATATATTACATCAGTCGCACCTTGGTGAGTTATGAGCTTGGATATGCATATGTGGAGAAGCTGTGTTTAGCAGTGGTGTTCGCAATAAAGAAGTTGCATCATTATATGTTAAGTCATATGATGTACGTGATATCCAAACAAAATCCTTTGCAGTATATGATGAGCAAGACATATCATAATACACGTACTATGAAGTGGATCATGCTATTGATAGAATTTGATTTGGAATTCATTAGCCAAAATTCCATCAAGGGATAGGTCATAGCTGATCAACTGGTAGAGGTGCCTCTCGAGAATAGTAGGCCTCTCACCATAGAGCTTCTTGATGATGCAGTCTTCGCATTATCAGAAGCACCCAAACCCAAAGAACCAGATAACAAAGCTGATATGACTATGTTCTTCGATGGTTCAAAGTGTGAGCAAGGGGGTGGTGCAGGAATTGTCTTCTTCATGCCACAAGGTGCTCCAATGCCCTTGTCATTTAAGCTAGACTTTCCTTGTACCAACAACAATGTTGAATACGAAGCCCTAATATTGGGCCTCCAAACAACTATCACCATGAAGATTAAATGATTAAATATCTTTGGTGATTCCCTTCTCATAGTCAATCAAGTGAAGGGACTTTTTCAATGTGGGTGTCCCATATTGAAAGCTTACAAGGATCTTGTTGACACTTATCTAGCCCAGCTAGAGTGGTACGACATCGAGGCAATCCCTCATTCATCGAACAGATTTGTAGACACTATGGCATCTTTGGGATCCTTAATCCCTCAGAATCCATCTACTGACTTTACTACCATTCATGTAAAGATGCTATCGCATGCCACGATGCAGCATGCGACTTTTGATAATAAGGAATCAGTCAACATGATTCATATAGAACCAAACCATGAGTGGTTCTATAAAGCCAGAGACTTTCTCAAGAAGGCATCCTGGGGGTCTTTGATCTCGTAGGGTCCTACGGGGAATGGCACCACCATTCACCACAAGGTTGTATCCCAGTCTGCATTCATGCACAATGAAATACCAGGGGAACAAGTCATCTTGTCAATTGAGGTAGAAGCTTATCAGGATTGGATGTCACAATTACATGACTTCCTCAAGCTTGGTTTAATCCTATAGGGATTATCATATGCTACAAAATGCACATTCAGATAGAAAGTGATAAAGTATGTCTTGCTTGGAGATATCTTGTACCATAGAAGCTATGATGGAATTCTCCTTCGTTGTCTTGAGCCCCAAGAATCAGCTTGGGTAATTTTGCAAGCTCATGATGGTACATGCGATGGCCATTTTAGTGGCATGGCCATTGTCAAGCGCATCCTTTGAATGGGTTATTATTGGCCCACTATGGAGAAGGATTGCATCACGTATGTCAAGAAATGCATCAAATGTCAGCATCATGCTAATCTTATGCACTTGCCATCATAGGCCTTACAACCCATTCAAGTGGCTTGGCCATTTGCTTAGTGGGGTCTAGATCTAATTGGTAAGATCTCTCCTCCATCATCGGGCTAGCATACATTTATTATAATGGCTACTGAGTATTTTACAAAGTGGGTGGAAGCAATCCCTTTAACAATGACAACTGGAGCATGTATTACGGAGTTTATACTTCACAATATCATTAGTCATTTTGGGATACCATCCAAGATAATATTGGATAATGGAACATCATTCAAGAACAAAACTATGAAGGCTTTAACATCTAAGTACAATATACAACATAGTTTTGTGACTCCATACTATCCGTAGGCAAACGGGTAAGTTGAGGCTTCAAATAAGATAGTGGTAGCCATCTTGAAAAATATGGTACAAGAAAACCACAAATATTGGCACATCCAACTACCCCTTGCATTATGGGCTTATAGGACTAGCATACAGATGCCCACTAGGGCAACCCCATTTTTGCTAGTATATGGCATTGAGGCCATTATGCCCCTAGAGTTGGAGATTCCAACATTGTGCATCGCATTGAAAGAGTTCATCGATGATGACACTGCATGGAAAGCTCACCTAGATCAATTGATGCTTCTTGATGAACATCATGTGAATGCCCTTGAGCATCTTCATGTTTACCAAGAGTGCTTAAAATGAGCTTACAATAGTAAAGTCCATTTGAGGGACTTTAAGGTTGGTGATCTTGTGCTGAAAGAGAACCAACAGAACTCAAATCTACCACCGCACTTGCGAGATAAATTTATGGCTAACTGGTTAGGTCCTTACATCATCTCAGAGCATATTGGACCTGGAATGTATCGCTTGACATCGCTTGAAGGTGTTGAAGAGCCTGAACCTCTCAACATCCTTCATCTTAAGGCGTTCCACACATAATAATTCAAAAACTTAAAAATATGGAAAATTTTCAAAATCCATAAAAATCAAAAAGCAATAAAATCTAAAAATATTGCATTTCATTTGCATCATGCATTTTCATTTTGCACATGCATTTCATTTAATTGCATTGCATTAGGCATTTCCATCCATCACACTTGCATTAGGATAGGTTGTGTTTGCAATCTTACAAATGACACCACGTTTGTATTTCAATCATGCATCTATGCATTATCATCATCATCCATCACCCTTGTGAGTAATTGTGTTTCTCAACACAACCCCTCCTATTGCTATGAAGAATATACTAGGGTTTTTCGATCATTCAGCCATACCTAGTGGTCTTCTCAGATTTAGTAGAAATCTTGCTTTGCTTTTGTAGATGAGGTCTAGTTTTGATAGCACTTAGCATATCAGAATCCCATCACTAATCAAACACATTAACAATCCTAATTAGGGTAAGGAAGGATGAACACTACAAAAGTGGTCTGGGTCACCTTAGGTGAAAGGTTTTGTTACTTGCTCATTTTGTGAGGTGCAATGGTCTAGAGTAGTGGTCATTGGCAAAAGGATAAGTTTACCCCCTACCCGAATAAATCCCTTGCTTACAAAAAAGGAGAAAAATCCCAAAAATCAAATCAAATCCCTTGCTCAAAACAAAAGAAAAACAAAAATACAAAATAAATAGTGATTTTTATCACTATATATGAGCAAGTATCCCAATAAATTGAAGAAAAGAAGGGGGTGAGCTTGAATCCCTGGAATGATCAATGCTCAAAAATCATAGGGTGATCCCCAATACAACAATGGGCTGAATGAATCTTGCCTAGCATTGGGGTAGGTCTAAGCAATTTACAAATGAGCTAGCTTTAGGTGGCTTGTATTGCCTAGTGGTCTAGTCTAACTAAATCCAAACCTAGGATCGGGTGGACATTTGAGGATCCCCAATACAACAATGGGCTGAATGAATCCCGCCTAGCACTGGGGTATGCTTATGTCTCATCTAATATATTCATTTGCACACACAGGGGTAATGAATAGCTTGGTCTTTCATAGCGAAAACTTTATTTTTCAGAGGTCTAGTATAGTCATTATACAACTTTTGATAAGTCAACTAGGGTGTTTGAGTCTCATGGAAAACCTCAAAAATTCCCAAATAGCAACAACCATATCAAATCAATCAATTATCAATTTCCTTTTATGAGAGTTTGTTTGTTAAGGAGTGTTCATAATATAGGATAGATACCGGATGGATATCAACAATGATATTTAGACGACCACTGACTATGTTGTGCATATTATTTTAACTTACCAAAAGCTTATGAATAGAAACAATACAACATTTCATAGCACATATGGATGTTTAATTGATTAATTCTTATGATAAGAAGTATCAATTACATGTCATGATTATTATACATTCTGTGGTGTCATCCATTAGATTGTCAAACCCATATTGCATTCATACATTATGTTTTAAGTGATTAAAGCATACATGTTCATTTACATTAGATCAACATCATGTAAATAATGCATTACATACATTGCATTCATCATATCATAGCATCATAAATTAAATGCATACAAGTAAAGCAAATTAAACATGCATTTAAATGCATCCACATATGCATACATCATAGTAGTCCATCTACACATCTAGATCACAATATCTAGTCATACATCCATCATCTAGCTAGTGCATGTCATCCATACATCACATCATATAACATCAAATCAACATACAATATAAGCATTGCATCCATATGCATCTCATAAACATAAAATAAATAAATCTACACATATAATGAGTCATAAATAAATGTCTGATCATATATATGTGTGTCAAAAAAATAGAGTATATAGGCATATGTCCAAAATGCCCGTAGGCTACAACTATGTAGGTCCTCGACCTTACACTCAAAAATGGTACAAACATCTATCAAGATCTATGCTAGGTAGTGCCTGTACCCCCTACTTGGGAGGCTCCTCCATCACCTCCACCCTCTCGATGAGTCCACCTAGAGCTGGAACCGGTGGACCTCTCTGACCTGTGAGTCCTGTGACTGGGCCATGTTGATGACTGCCCTATCTCTCATGTCCTAGTCCACTGGGTCCCTGCAATAGTAGTCCTCTCTGGCACCTCACCCCCAAGTAGTCTAATATCTCCCTCCAAGAGAGTGATGTAGGCCACATCTGAAGAATACTATGTGTTAGCCTCCTAAATGAGGACACACAATCTTTGGATCTCTACATCCACATCCAAACCTACCAGTCTTGATACGGTTGGAGCCATAGGAGAAGCCTATGGAGTTGAGGGCTCACCTCATGCACTCCTCACTAGATCCCTCTCATGAGTCCTGAGCTATAGCTGAGACTATGCAAGATCTCGCTCAAGTGTCATCTTCTCTAGAGCTATAGTGGCACTCATAATCTATGCTAGGTGGAGAGTCCTCTCCTCCTCGTATCCTTACCACTGCTCCTATCCCTATCTCATCTGATCCTGTGTGGCTCTCAGCTATGCCTATAGAGTAGCCATGGAAGTGTCCCTCTCTCGGATCTACGTCTGAAGGGTCCCCACCCATGTCTATAAGCTAGCAACCTAGGCCCTAAGCTAGGACACCTCATCATCGGGCTCCTCCTCACCCTCCTCTACTTGGGGCTCCTCCTCAGCTATAGCCTCACCCCATCCACCCTCTGTCCATTGGCACACTTTGTACCCATGAGGGTCTACCCCCTCTGGATGTGCCCCCTCTACCTCTACTATTGCCTCACCATCTATAGGTCTTCCTAGAGGGCCATCACCCCACCACAACCTGGTAGTCCACCAGGTGTCATAATCTACTGTAGTCCCTACATCCTCTAGGCTAGACTCCTAGAAATCATCATCCTCATCCCCTAGTGGAGTAACCTGAGGCCATGCCAAGTCCTTCTCTACCTTAAGGTGGTGGTAGATAGTGGGAGTAGGAGGGATATCCTAGTGAATCCCAAACTACCTAGTCACATGGGAGAAGTAGAAGAACTCTCATATCTCGAGCTTGCACCCGAGAAGCCATCTATCATGTCGAGTCCTCCTCAGGTACCTATCTACCTCCGACCATGTTGGATAATCCATGTAGGGCCTCCATACCACCTACCCAGTCTGTAGCCATGCAATATGATCAATATAGTACTATACATCTCCTACTCGAGTCCTACTCCTGAACCCCTCAGCCTCCCTAGGCTAGCAAGCAGCATAGCACTAGCTCTCCTCAATAATATCAACAATCTAGAGAGGTAGTGGTATGGGGAACTCAATGATGATGTGCTACCATACCCAGATCTATAGTAGGAGACTATAGCTGACTCCCACTTGAGTCCTCTATGTGATCTGATATAACTCATCATAGAGCTGTGCAAGTAGAGCGCTCCCCCAGGATAGGATCAGTGGCTCTCTAGTGCTACTCGCTAACACATCCTATGTCTTGGCCAAGAGGTTCCAAGGGAACCTCACTCCTGATGTGTTCGATAGCACAATATAAACTATCAAGTGCATGAGCATAGCTACCCACCATGAGAAGATATTCTCATGGTACCAATCCTCGATGTGGACCCCATCGTGGTCTGAATCTACCTACACTGCTACACTCTGGGTACCCAATACCTATTGGAATATGACATCCTTCATTTATGTGGGTATACAATACTTAGGCTTGTATATCAATACTTAAAATTGGGATAAATTTTAGTACTTAGGCTTGTATACAGTACTTAGGCTTGTATATCAATACTTCAAATTATGATAAATTTCAAGTATTAATTACAAATGTGAGTACTTCTCAGTGTGTGGTTCGAATGACTGAAGTTAACATCCAAAAGGAAGATGATAATTGGGTGGGAAATCTCTTTTTTATGAACCTAGGAAGTTTAGATGTTATTCTAGGAGCATAATGGCTATCTTAACTTGGTGATGTTACTATCAATCTACAAAAATTATATATCAAGTGAATAAAGAGTGGAAGGGTCATTTATCTCTAAGGAATTCAACCCCCTCCCTCCATGGTAGTTAGTTCCTATCACATGGAAAATATATTGAGGAAGGGTTGTATTGTATTCTTTACCCAATTCAATTTCATGGAAGTTCAAACTTCAAATCCATCTCTTCCAAATATTCTATTGGATCTCTAAACTATTGTGGATCATTATGAGGTGGTATTTAGTGATCCAAAGGGTCTACCTCCTAAGCACACACATGATCATACCATCCATATAATTTGAGGAATTCAACCTCCTAATGTGCATCCTTATCACTACTCCCAACCCCAAAAGTCAAAAATAAAGAAATTGGTACAAGAAATGTTAGAGCTTGAAATCATCCATCCAGGGTTATGCATAAGGGGTTGGAGTCAAAATGTACTTGTAAAAAAATGGTGAATCCTAATCAAAATAGATGTGAATCATGGAGAATCCTAAGCAAATCAAATCGATCATCTTCACACCAAAATTTGGGGTATTTGAAGCCCTAAAATATAAGGTAATATTTGGGGCCACTTTTGACCTATTAAATCATCTTATAACTTCATAAAAACACCACCATTAGATCAGGATTGAAAATATCTTTCCAATAAGTACAACTACGCCTATGTTTTGATATATATTGTGGTGAATTGACCCTAAGAAATAATTGATTCTAAAAATTTTAGGTGAATGGGCCAACGTTAGGGGTCCTCATATTTGCCAATTTCCAATTTTGGAAATCCTAATATTTGTCTAATTTATGAATATTTGCCGCTATGCATAACCCTGCACCCATCCATGCATTAGCCCATATTCCTCTTCGATTGTGATGGTATGATATAAGGATAACTTAAGGTACATAAGTCCTAATTTTTGTCCTCTTAACAAGATCACTATAAGAGATATGTTTTCTATCCCTATTATAGATGATTTTTTGGATGAATTTTATAGTGCTAGATAATTCACTAAATTAGACTTATGTTTTGGTTTTCACCAAATTAGGGTTAGAGAAGAGGATATCTCTAAGACTGCTTTTTGTACACATGAGGGTCATTATGAGTTCCTAGTCATACCTTTTGGACTCACTAATGCTCCTTTAACTTTTAAAATTCTCATGAACCATGTCTTTCATCATTTTCTCTATAAGTTTGTCCTAGTTCTCTTTGATGATATTTTTATGTACAAAAAATATTGGGAGGATCATCTAGTTCATATTCATAAAGTCCTTCATCTATTACAAAAGGAATTTTTTTTTTTTTAAATCCAAATGTGCCTTTGGGGTCGAAGAGGTAGAATATTTAGGACATGTAGTATCTCATGAAGGAATAAAGGTATATCATAATAAAATCAAAGCTATTCAATATTGGACTTTTCCTAAATCCCTTAAAAAATCCCATGGAATTCTAAGACTCACAAGTTATTATAGAAATTTTATTTGCAACTATGGAAATATTGCAACACCTCTAATCGCCCTCACCAAAAATGATATTTTTTTTGGACTAAAGTTGCTTTCTAGGTCTTTCAAGCCCTAAAAGAAGCTATGTATTCCACTGTATTTTTGGACACTCTTGATTTTAACAAGATTTTTATCATTGAGTGTGATGCTTCTAGCATAGGTATTGGAGCTATTTTAATGGAAGATAGTCACCCATTGCCCTTTGAAAGTAAGAAAATTCTAAGAAAGAATATGGGATGGTCCAACAATAAGAAGGAAATGTTAGCTATTTTACATGCCATATAGAAATATAGGCATTATGTTGAGAAATCATTTCATCATTAAGACCGAATGTAGTAATCCAAAGTATTTCTTAGAATATATCTCATTCCCTAAACAAAATAAATTGATGACTAAACTCTTGGGTTATGATTTTATCATTGAATATAAGAAAGGTGAGGGAAATATGGTGGTTGATTATTTATCTTAAAAATATGAGGATGATGTGGCTATCAATGCTATCTCTAGTCCTTGTCCATAATGGATTTCTTAATTTTGAGAAGATTGACTTGATAATTTAGAGACTACTTAGATCATTCATGATATGAAAATAGGATCATCATTGCATTCTTGCTTCTCATAGTTTTATCGAGTGCTTCACAAAAAATATCACATTTATATTCCTTAATATTCAACTATTAAGTCAAATTTTCTATAATAATTGCATGCATCTCCTTGGAAGGAAACTTAAGATTCTTGAATATATACCAATGGGTGAAGCAATCATTTTTATGGAAATGATTAAAATAATATATCAAGATGTTTGTGATTGAGTGTGAGGTATATCGGTGTAACAAAGGGAAAATAATTAAATCTCATAGACTTTGCAACCCTTGCCTATCACTATTTTCTAATGAGAGCACATATACATGGATTTCATTCAGGGCCTTCCTAAATCAGAGGGAAACATAGTGATATTTGTGGTAGTGGATTTTCTTTCCAAGTATGCTCATTTTTGTGCATTACATCATCCCTATTTGGCAAGTAAGGTGGCCAAGGTATTTCTTGATTATGTTTTTAAGTTACATGGTATGACCATGAACCTATCTTCACTAGAAAATTCTAGAAGGAATTGTTGTTAGAGAGTATTACATTATTTGGTACATACTAATGTACCCTCATGGTACATCTTGTAAATATTAAATTAGGGTTGTGTCCTAGATTAGAGTGTGAGTAAATATTTTATGTAATGTAATAATGTGTAGGAAATGCACAAGTTTCATGTGTGCAAGTGTGCAAGTTCTATGTGTGTATATGTGCACAAGTGTCTCATATGTAAGTGTGCACAAGTGTTCTTAGATTAGGAAGTGTTATGTGAAGAGTCATGTCCAAGTGTGCATACAAGATAGAGTCATGTGTATGCAAGTGTCAAGTAGAGAAGCCAAGAGTCAAGTAACCAAAGATTCATCCTACAATGTCTATATATTACTCCATAGAGGATATAGCTAATATCACTTATAGAGCCTATAGATCCTATAAAGCTTACTTTCTCTACATAGTGAGGATTGTCATTGTCTGATATTTTTATGATAAATTTGTAAGAGAAAGAGGAGTAATAAAGTTTGCATATATTTGAGCAACTAATATTGTAAGTCTTATTATATTGTATGATTCAGGATATTTATACATTCATATTGTTGCTTATTAATGAATTTTATTTGATATATTATTAGCCTTGATTTACATATTAGTTGGCTCATATTATTTTGGTTACATTATTATCTTGATCTTACTATATTGTGGCTATCATATACTTGATCCTATGGATGAAATTGAATCTAAATTCAATATCCTCTAGAAAAGGAGATTACAAAGCTACATGTAAGCACTCTACGTATTAAAGAGGAACATCAAAGAGAAAAAGCAAGAGAAAATATAAACCTATATGTATCAGGAAAATAATATTGGATTTAAAGAAAAAATCAAAGTAAAGTTAAAGGAGGTTTTATCTAGGGTGATCACAAGCCAACACTCAGCTACCACTCAATATGAATCACCAACTTAGGTACAAAAGTGCCCAAGACAACTTAGGCATAGAAGCACCCAAGCTAACTTAGGTACAAAAATGCCCAAGCCAACTCAAATAATCATCCAAGAAGCAACTAGTCATAGTGCATGACAAGAAGAACATATTGCTTAGTTTTCAAGCTGTTCAAGCTAGAACAATGTTCCATAACACTCAAAACATCAAAAATGATATCCTGAATATAACACCAATATAGCTCATCTCAGAATGTGAACATAATGAAGTTTGGAACACAAAATACAAATAGACACCTAAGAAGGGAAGGTTGAAAATTTTGTTTTAAAGCGAATAATATTTCCTCACAAGGATAAGCATTAGGAATCCAACCAAGAGATTCGTTCAAATGATAATACATGCTAAGCATATTTAGGAATATTACACTATGTAACCTAAGTTTCACCTACACCACATTCTATTTATGATGTATATCAAGAATGAAAACATTTGTGGAGTGTGTAATTTAAATATGAGTGTGTGGTAGAAAGGTTTTTCATAAGAGTTTAGTTGTAGTAGTCCAATGAAGCAAAGGAGCTAGAGAAAGAGCATGAATTCCTACACGGATTTGAAGGGAGGTAAAATATTTTGGGTTTTTGAATTTGAATTGTAAATTAATTTTAATTTGGAGGTATAAAGTTTTAATATTTGAAAGTTACAAAGTTAGAAACTTATATTCAATTACATTATGGAGTGGCAAGTGTTTAATTAGAAGAATTGATTTTTGATAGTGGAGAAATAAGTAGAGGTTAAAGAATTATTATATTTAGAGTTCTAAATTTATAAGATTAATTTGCTTTATTTAATTTTTTGACATAATTTGATTATTGAACTTTTGTAAATTAAATAAGTTGGGAGTCAAAAGGTATTCAACCTCAAATTTAGGAAATTAATTTTGCAAAGTTCATATAGTTTTTAAAAATTAGGGAGATATAAGGAATTCTACTTCATAGGTTTTGTAACTTAGAAACTTTGAATTTATTTAAAACCTAGGGAGTTTCAAGGAAGTCTACTTAATAGATATATTACCAAGAGGAACTTTTCAACGTAGAAAATGTTATCAAAATATAAAACCATATTATTCAAAAGGATTTTTTCAATAATAAGGTACATCAAGTACACAACATTATATTTATCAAAATGCTTGTCAAAAAAGAAATTGTTTCAAGTAAATCCAATCAAGTGATTCAAATAGAAAAATATCTTTGGTATATAGACTCAGGTGCTAGTCATCATATGACTAGTAATTTACAATGTTTTGATTGCTTGGAAGTTAAATATAATTTATATTTAAAAAATTTTGATGATAATAGGTACCTAGTTCATGGAAGTGGTTATGTAACACCTAGTGCACCATTCTAAAATTTTGTATTAAAAAATGTGATGTATGCTTCAGGACTGGCATCTAATCTCATATCAGTTACTAAACTAGTTAAAAGTGGAAATCACATGAGTTCAAGTGTATAAATGAGAATAATAAATGTGTTATCAAAAATAAAAATATAACAGAGGCAATAGGATCAATTAAAAATAGAATATATGCCTTAGATTCAATTGGTTTTTCTCAAGAGCTTATCTTATTTCAAGATAACATTGTTGAATGCTTTGAAATACAAGGTGTAGGAAATGAGAATCAGGAACCATTCTACCATCAAAGATATTGGGTGAATCTAAAGTTTAAAATTATGAAAAATATGTGAGGATAGTAGAAGATCACATGTACTACAAGGTCACTTGTAGATTGAAGGTGAAGGGTGAAGACCTATATTTAAGACTAAAGTCTTCAATAACCAAATAATATAATATAAGGGGGTGTTGGAGAATATTATATTATTTAGTACATGCTAATGTACCCTCATGGTATATCTTGTAAATATTAGATTAGGGTTGTATCCTATACTATAGTGTGAGTAAATTATGTAATGTAATAATATGCAGGAAATGCATGTGTGTAATGTGTGCAAGTGTTATGTGTGTAGATGTGCACAAGTGTCTCATATGTAAGTGTGCACATGTGTTCTTATATTAGGAAGTGTTATGTGAAGATTCATGTCCAAGTGTGCATACAATATAGATTCATGTGTATGCAAGTGTCAAGTAGAGAATCCAAGAGTCGTGAGACTTGGCATAAGGAGAAGGAAGAGTCAAATAACCAAAAATTCATCCTACAATAGCTATATATCACTCCATAGAGGATATAGCTGATATTGCTTATAGAGTCTACAAAGCCTATAGAGCTTACATTGTCTACATAGTGAGGATTGTCATTGTATGAGAGTTTCATGATACATTTGTAAGAGAAAGAGGAGTAATAAAGTTTGCATACATTTGAGCAACTAATATTGTAAGTCTTATTATATTGTATGATTCAAGCTATTTATACATTCATATTGTTGCTTATTAATGAATGTTATTTGATATATTATTAGCCTTGATTTACATATTAGTTGGCTCATATTATTTTGGTTACATTATTATCTTGATATTACTATATTGTGGCTATCATATATTTGATCCTATGAAAATTATCTTGTGAGTTTCATATTGATATTAAGGCTTCAAAAGCCATCAATTATTTCATCTTAGTGGTACCAAGTTGAGTATGTCCTCCTTATATCACGCTGAGTCTAATGGTTAAATAAATATTGTTAATAAATGTTTGGGTACTTACCTTCATTATTTTTTTTAAGACAAGTAATATTATTGGGTTTAATGTTTTTTGTTAGCAGAATGGTGGTACAATAATTATTACCAATTCCCCCTTAAGATATCTCCATTTTAAGTATTGTATGGTCAAAACCCTCCATCTATCACAAACCATGTTTCAAGATATTCTAAAGTTTCCCAAGTAGATGATTTGTTACAAAAATAACAAATTACGCTTCAACTTCTTAAGGATAATTTTACCAAGGCATAGAATCATATGAAGCAACAACATAATTCACACCATTTTAAATTATTTTTCAAAATAGGAGATATGGTATTTTTATGCCTACAACCTTACAAGAAATTATCCTTAAAATACCAATTCTAGTAAGAAGTTGGATCCTTGATTTTATGGTCCCTACAAGATGGTTCATCTCATTGGTTAAGTAGCATACGAATTGGAGCTTCCACTATATTCCTACATCCTTCCAATTTTTTATGCATCCTATATCAAATAGGTTATTGACCAAAGGGTATAGTTTGAGATAAAATTTACATTACTCGATGAATAAGGTCATCACTATTCATCCTAAAGTAGTATTATAATCTAGAGTTGATCATATTTAATCTTTGATAAATTCAAGAGTTTCTCATAAAGTGGTAGGACCTTCCAAAAGAAGATGCTACATGGGAGCCTGAGAATATTTTCTAGTTTTTTCTAGCATTGAAAACAAATATTTTTGAAGGGGAGATCCATGTAAAAATCCTAATATAACCATGTCGACTAATTATTTTTATCTCATGACATAGACTTAATTAGTCATCCATTGAGAATTAGGGTTAAGTTATTGTTGATTTCATCAAGGTATGTAGAAACTCGTAGTTGTGTATAAGTGTTGTCTAAGGCTTGAGTATTGGAGTCTAAGCACTCCTAACTTCACTAGATGCTTTATGATCAATCTAGCTTAGCAAAAAATGATAGCTCCCTTGTGATATTTTAAAAACCCTAACATAGGGTTTCTAACCTAATCCACTAAAAATAGAAAAAAATATGGGTTTTTTACTATTTCATATGCATGTCTATTGATATTTCATCTTCTCTCACATAATGACAAAGTCTTTCATTATTGCATATAAATTAGTACATTCTCTTATTGATCTCAGTAACCTCTTAGGCCTTGTAGGATAGATTCCACTATATGCTTCACTATTCTTCATGTTGTTTGCCCTATTATGTAAGATATATTTTTTGGTGCTTCAAATGTCCCATATTACTCCTTGAATTTGGCTAAATCTTGCATCAGTTTGGTTATTTGGTCCTCCCTATATTAAAGTAGCTTCCTTCCCCCTTCTAGATCATTTTACTATTCCTATAATTTTACCATGGCTCTTCCTAGGGTTAGGGTTTTATACTCCTCATATGCTTCTCTAGGTGTCTCCTTTTCTCCATGTAGAAATTCATCAAGAATTTCCACCTCATATCTACTAATTCCTTTTGTCACTTATTTTTCTCTTTTCTCTATCATTTTTTACTTTGAATACTCTAGCCACAACCTCTTATTGGGTCACTTATTATTTATATTATTCTATTATCCTACTTGTCCTTTGATGGGGGATAATGTTTGTAGAGCTTTCAAAAATGTGTACAACATATTATTCAAAAATACTCATCATTGGTCCTCTCCATATTTACATTAGAGAAAATAGTGGATGCAACTAATTTTGATGAGTCCATGGTGATTTAGAGGGTCTATTTTTTCTTGCACCTTCCTTGCCATGGCATGTATGTATGAATGTAGAAAGTAAGGTAGGTCAATACTCAACTCAATTTTTATATCTCCATGTCTTAAATGGGTCAAAATTTTTAGGTGAGGTTTGGCCACTAATGTAAATTATCCATTGTATGTGAAATACTTTATGACCTAGAGAGCCATTGAATACAAGGGTTTTTGTAGGTTGGTTTATCTAATACCTTTGCATATATTTTTTATGTTTACTTCATATTCAGAAATAGGGTCTTCTTCTACTATAAATTTTTTGAAGATTTTTTGTAGTTGGGAGTGAGTGCCAAATAATCTATCGCCTATGCAATGGGTTTGAGAAATTCTATTTAAAGGTTTAGTAATTACCTCTATTGTGGAACCCATGAGTGTTTCCTTAAAATATTGGATATAGTTGATGAATTCCTTAACAAATATGTTATCATATCCATAAAATAAACAAAGGAATTCTAACCATATTGAAATTTGGAAGATGTCTTCCACTTGTTGCTACTAGAGAAACCTTGTGATAGATTTCGGTTCAAAGGTTTTCTTCTATCCACCCTTTTTTTTTAGAGAACAATGTTGATAGCTTGAATCAAAAGTGTAGCTCTCAACTTAGACCTGGTTCAAAGGGATTGTAGGTGTTTATAGATATGTTGAAAGGGTTCAGTGTCCATCATGCATATTTATTTGTATGCATGCAAGGGTGGTTTAAAATCATTTTTTGTCCCCTAGGTGATTCATAAACCCTTTGAAAAATCCTAAGGTGACAACTTTATTTGTTGATGCTAAATCCATAATGGACAAGTGGTAGGTATGTCACTATCAACTTGAATTCTCATGGGTTTTTCTAAATAGAAGGTAACACATCTAACTGTGTGTGTCTAACCTTTCATCTCATATCACATGCATGCATTTATTTCTAATTAATGGTAGGAGGTAGAAAATTTGGACCAAACACATATTCTTTAATGTGCCTTCTACTCTACATCCAACTTGTCACAGTTATTATTTTCTCTACACATATTTTTCTAGATCCCACCTTACATATAACATGATTGTGTTAGTCTTATCTTGTTCCCCTCATTTTACATGAGTCATCTATCTCTCAAGGATGTTGTCCTATTCAATTTTTTCCATTGTCCAATGCAATACTCATTTTTGATGTGCCTATTTATCATAATTATGACATCAGTTCTCCCCCACTAAAGGTGGAAGCATACCTTTATGCCTCATGATGAGGATTTTATAGAGATATTCACAATGCCTTTTAAAATAAGTTTTGGGGATAATTATTATCTTATTATTTCTAGATTATTATGCATAAAAAATGATTGTGACACATTCTTAGGTACTAAAAAAGCTAGTTTGCCTATTGGACTCAATATAGTGTGGATTGGGTGTAATTAAAATATAACACTAAAAGTGAACTAGAGAAATAAAGTGAATGCATACTTTATTGTTAGGGATTAATTTGTTTATCCTTTGGTCAACTTGAAATAATATTTGGTACACGCTATTTTTGTGAGGAAACTGAAATATAGAAATAAAGTTAAGTATAATCACACACCATTTTTTAACAAAATTGCCTGCCATATTTGGTTTTCAACCATATTCTATGCATGTATATTGATATTTAAAACCCTAATTACTTTAACACCCTTCTAATTTCTATTTAATTCCTCCCTAATATCTTTAATCCCATTCAATTTCATAATTTCCTCTTCATTTTCCTTACATTCTTTCTCAATTCCTCTAATCTCTCTCTAATTCTTCTAACCTCCTCTAATTCCTCCTTAATTATTTATAATCTCCTAATTTCCCTAATTCTTCCTAAATTCCTCTAATCCCTTTTTAATTCTCCTAATTTCCCTAAATTCCTCTTTAATCCCCCAAATCCTCCTCAAAATTCTCAAAATCTCAATTAACCCCTAATCCCTAATCAACTCCTCTAATAAATGTCATAATCATCCCTAAACCCTTAGTCAAACCCCTAATAAGACCCATAATAAATTTTCAAATTTTAAGCAAATCCCAAGAAAATATTAATCAAACCTAAATATCCCCTCTAAATCTCCTAGGAAACACCCCTATTAAATTCACAAATCCCTCTCACAAATTCTATAAATACCCCTTTTCTTTCCCTAGTTTGCAACAACACATGATTTTCCATACCAAAACTCTACCAAAATTACCACTCAACCTTACCTTGTGTTCTTAGCTACCATTAATATCCAACCCCCACTTTGCCCATCACCAATCAACCATGAATATGAATGTAACCCTCATCATGCATATACATTATTTTTAAATATGCACACAAATAGAATATCATATTAGCACTTGATCACTACCAGAGGTCAATCATACCCCCTTGAATGTCTATAACAAATCTCATCAACTTCAGAGTAGTGGAGGCCCTAGTCGTTTGACTCCTAATGGTCTACAGTCACCACCATTAGGCCTCAGATGATCTATGGAGAATATCATTGACCCTTGAATAGTCAAGAACTAGAGACAAAAATAATCAATACCTTAGCAATGGATAGAGCAATAAGGTAAGAAAAGGTATATTTTCTATGTTTTGTCATATTTTGATATCATATTTTTAGTTTGAACAAGATTTGTTAAAATTTATTGCTTGCATCCTTTATAAAATTTGGGGCCTAACCAATGTAGGTCCTTTGATGCTACTGAATTCTTTGTTATGGGTTGTGTGCAAGTGTCTTTGGGTAGCATTAAAACTAGGGTGGTCCAAAAAACAAAACTTCAAAACCCATCGAAATCTTGTGGTGGGATAGGAGACTTCATAGCACCATTGTTATTACTTTGTAAAAAGGGTCATTTTCCTCTTTGGAGGTCGTTTTTGTAAAATCCCAAGTGGGTCATTTTTGTAAAAGAGAAATAGTGTAATCTATAATATCATATCCTATTTAGTGTAATGAAATGGTACAATTTCTATGTCATAAAAATGGCAATCACAGTGGGACCTTACCTTGACCACACCTTGACATTTTCTATTCTCTTTTAGGTAGTAGTATTAATCATGTCATTTTTATCTCTTATTTTAGCATATGTATTGCGTGTGTGTGTATTTTGTTTTATATTTTTATGCTTCTTTGTTTATTTTACTCCTCTCTATCCATTTCACACGTCTAATATATCATCAAAGTAATCATAACACAAGCTAGACTGAGACCCATAGAACAGATATCTCATCATCTGTATCCAATCCTCGAGTCACATCTCCAAATCATACATACAACCATATCACTTGGCCAAAAACCCTCATTTTTGTCAAACTGGTATGATTTCTATGAAACCCATTTGTTGAAAGCATGCAATCTCCCTTCTCGATGCAATTTTGATGCAATTTATGTAATTTTTCCTCCACTCATGCAATATTATTCCAAAAAAAAATTGGGTATTATGGTAGCATTGTACGGTCATCTTCTCCTATGTTTTCATGCATGCAAACTTACAAAAAATATTTTCATGCTTTTATGGTTGATTTTTGTAGTAGGATTTGTTACTTTTGCCTCCTTGCAATTCCATACTTCCCTATTTTTGAAAAAATCAAACCCTATCCCTAATTTTTCTATAATAAGGGTTTCTTTGGGTTCTTTGTCTCCTCAAAACCATGTTCATACAATATCTTTTCTCCACCTGCAATACTATTTCTAAAAACTTAGCTTTTTTGGGAGTAAAAACCCTAATTATGGTAGTTTTTTCTCCAATTGGGTTGCTTTTTCGAATGGTGTAAATTTAAAATGGGTCATGAAAATTGTAGCAATGTGGTGAATTTCAACTACCCATATGAAAAATTATCTTTAGTTGCACCTTTTTTGCCTCCGAATTCTCTAAATTCTAGTGTTGCATGTGTATGATCTACAAGTGGGGAAAGAAAATTTTGCATGGCACCTTGCTTTATATAATTTTTAAACCCTAACATCTTAATGCATGAAATTCTACCACCTTAGCCTCCTTTGCATGTGATTTTGTCCTTTTGTATGGATTATTGACAACTCGTCACCCTGGTGCATGCGATTTTGTCTTTTTCTTCTTTTTGTATTTTTCTTTACCTCTTTTATTTCTTTTTATTTTCTTTCTTTTCTTTTCTTTTCTTTTTCTTTTGTTTTTGTTTTTATTTTTATTTTTATTTCTCTTTTTATTTATTTTTTTCCCCAAAGGGAGCCATCGTTTTTCTTTTTCAACCACCCTCCATATTAATTGTGTCCCAAGGTATTTTCACAATTAAGATACTTTAATATTTTTCTTATTATTATTTTTTTTTAAATGGGCCGCCATTTATGGTTTTCAACCACCTTTCATCTTAATTGCATCCCACAGGATTTTCACAATTAAGATATTTTTCTATTTTTTTCATTAATATTTTGACACTTACCGTTACGGGAATCATACAATGACATTCTCTTGCACAATCCCTTCTTTTGACTCGTCTGTTGGGTCACCCACTTGTACATTACGAGTAATCGCATCATAGGATGCCAACTGACCACTTGTTCTATATCTTTCTCCTTGATTTCCAAGTGTACAATTTGGGATTGTGCAATTATAATTTTAAGGAATTCCTCTTGGTAATCCTTAATTTTTTGTTTTAGTGGTTGATCACAAGGAAGGGGTGTTCTTACTTGTCTACTTTCATTTGAGTGACTCCTCCACCTATCTCCTTGTATCAATTTCGCTTCCAAGATTGGTGAATGATTTATTTGTAGTCATTGAATCCTTTCCTCATTGAAGCATACTCTTCCCTTGTCGACAAGTCATATTTCTTGCATGTCTTCCATGAAATAATCCTCTTGACATAGGACCTCTTCGAATATTAAATGGAACTTCCCTCTCCTAGGGTAATCCTCTTCCAGTTTCAACTCTTTTAGGTCCTTTTTAGATCAACGGGGGTCATCCCCATGGTTGTATTCCTTTGAGTTTTGGTACAATCCCTCTCAACTAGGGGATACCTTGTAGGTTCCTTGTCCAATTCAAACAGGCTAATGATGTGTCTCTTAGCCATCTAAGAGTAAGGGATCGAATCCTCCCTTGTCCTCTACCTCCTCTAGGTGGAATATCTCCTTTAATCCTAGTATTAAATGGGCGTACTCCCCCTCTATGGCCTCATTGTTTTCTTGGGGGTTCTTGTTGATTTGTTTCCAAGGCTATATCCACCAATTCTATGTTGGCCAAGGGGCCTTTATTTCTTTTTCATAGTGCTTGCATTCGATGGTCTGTGCCTACTAGTTAGTGTTTTCCTTGTATTTCCTCCTAGTGTCATTGTGGAGACATATTTACCAAAGTTTCCCTAAATGGTTATAATAAATTAGACTCAGAACTAGAATCATTACAATCATCATCCCTTTGTTCTGACTAATTTTCTAGCAAGTTCATTAACCTTTGAAGTCTCTACACTTCTTTCCTTTGTCACCTCAACTACTTATAGGCTATTGCATAGGTCTCAGGGTTAGACTGAGCATGAGGTACCTACATTTATATTAAGAAGTCATCATCACTACTATCATAACTCTCATCTCTTACCAACCAAGATAACTCTCCATAATTGGATTCGCTTGAATCCTTGGTGAGAAAAAATCATGTCTTGAAAAAAAAACATTTCTCTTCCATAAATTATCAATCCGGTAAGTCCATAAAATTACAAGTGTCACGCATAGTATATACTTGCAGTGTTGGGGAATGAACATATCTATGTACCTTATGTGATCAAAATGAAAAGGTAAGACAATTGATTAATTAAATATTCATTAACATTAGCTTAGGAAATACTAAGCAATATATATAGGTTACAAAATAGTATACCAAACTATATTCCCACTATCCACGTTAACCAATGCACCATAGGAGGTAGAGAGTTTGGTTTAGATTTTTTAACCTAGGATATTTAGGAATTAACCATATTTTACCATTAGATATTTGAAATAGTAAATATCTACATGGTAAGTAGCAAATAGTAAATATATGTGGTAAAAATCAAGAAATAACTTTTTACATGTGGTAATATAAAGTCTACCTAACATAGGAAATAGGTAATTATCCCAAATGATGGAATATTACTCTAACATCCCCCCTTATTAAATTATTTTGGTAATACATACAGACATATCCCTCTAAACAACAATATTTGGATAAAGTATAAAACTACACCAATACAATAAATAAGATGTTGATATGTTGGTTCTTTGCTCTATCACAGTACTCTGGCTGCTCCTAAGAAAAAATTGGGTCATTCCTCACTTAGTCTTCATGCCAACGAATTTCCTTATGGTAATCACATAATCCAACCGAATTGCATGGGTAACCGACCACTGCAATCGCTCGATGTAGTAGAATAGATAACTTCATACAAGGTTCATTCATTTAAAATATGAATTTTCAAAAGATAAGGTAGCTAAGGTGTTGGTCGCTGTCAAAAATGCACCCTTATAAGTTCCCCCCTTCTCGTTGCAAAACATAGTGTAATTAATTTATGAATGAAGTGTGACTAAGGTGTCGGTCGAAGCCGAAAATGCACCCTTATAATACATCTTCTCTTTTTACAAAAAATTGTGAAGAAAATAAATTTATATCCCCCTCAATTGCAAAAAGTGTGCAACACAAGAGTGTTGTGAAGAATTTTACAAATATTGCCTCTTAGATAATTGTACATCACAAAAATTCGCTCCTCTTGTTACAAGTACTTCAAACACCTAGAATTTGCTATTTATGAAGCCTAAAAGAGGTACAAGCACCCCTTATTGCAAGGTTTTCAAAAAAAATACTTATGCTATTTATGAATCCAAAAATAGGAGAGAGAGAAAATGGTGCTTTTGCCCAAGGGACACATGTGTTTTCCCTCTACAAAATTGTTCTAGCAATTAACACTCTGTGTGCTTTCTCTGAACCAGAAGCAGAATCTATATTAGACATCTCATTAGCAACATTGCCTTGGTTTTTCTTTTGAAATTTCTCTTTGGGAGGCTTGTTCTTAAACCAACATCTCTTGGTTTGATGAGTGTCTTTGTCACAAATTTTACAATACTGCTTCTTCTTCTTAGTGTCTTGGCCTTGACCTTTGTTTTTATTAGAAGAAGATCCTTATTGTTGATTCCACTTTTGAAGAACGTGGACTTATACTGAGAGGGGGGGTGAACAGTATAAGACTTAACCAATTAATAATTTTAACTTTTGATAGCAGTGGCATCAACACAACATTAATCAAGACAGAAAGCATCACACATTGAAGACCCATTTTTAACGTGGTTCACCCAAAATGGTTGGGCTACGTCCACAAAACTTTTCTCTAAAAGTTATCTCAAAGTTCTTTGGGAATCCTTCCCAATTACAATATTTATGAGCCTCGGCCCAAAGGAGATACCTTCCCCCAATCTGAATTTATGAGCCTCTGCTCAAAGGAGATACCTTCCCCTCTACTCTGGAAATGATCCCTCAGAAGATCAACTGCCTCTACCTCTTGCCAAGCACGTGGAACTCCTTTCCACCGAAGACCTCCTATCCTCAATGCTTAGCCTAAGAGACCTCTGCCTTCTATGATCACGTCCATAGTAGCTCAGCAACCTGTACCAAACACAGTCAGTCGGTCTAGTACAAGTCTTCCTCTGTCTGTCAGATCTGTCCAACACTTGAACAAATCAATCCTCTACACACAAGCCTTCTCAAAGACTTGCCAAATCTGTCCTCAGGTTCTTCTCAAAGAACCAGTGCTCCTCTATCCTCAAGTTCTCTGATAGAACTCTCAAAACTCAGCTCACAAGTCCTCTGCTAGGACCTATCCAAATCTGCTCACAAGTCCCCACCGAAACCTGTCCAAAACCTGCTCACAAGTCCCCACCGGAACCTGTCCAAAACCTACTCACAAGTCCCCACCGAACCTGTCCAAAACCTCAAGCAAGCTCACCAAGAAAAACTTTCTTAGTAGAAAATCACAAGGTGAATTGTTAGAGACCCAATGTGATTTGTCAAACTCATAGAAGCATAAAGAGAATTGTTAGAGACTCAATATGTTCTATACTCAACTCCCAATCTCAAAACTCAACTCAAATCAACTCAGCTCAAACTCAATCTCAAATCTGAAAACTCAACTCAAAATCTGAAATGGATAGGATAGAATGCTTTCTTTCAAGAACATGAAACCCCAACAATTGCCAACTATGCAAAGAATCACATAACAATGATACTCATGTTCTTTTCACCATCAATAAGGGCTTCCACAACAATGCTCATCAAACAAGGTTCAATCAACACCATTCAGCTCAAAACACAACCTTGAAGCATTTCACAATCAACATCAGAAAAGGAAACAAGTAGAACTCCTTTTCTCTCCAATATTGTTTGAACAAAAAGCATCCACCAACTCAACTCACAATAGCATAAAAACAACTTTTCAATTCATCAACAAAGGAGTAAGCTCAACACTTTAACCAAGTAAAGAATAGCTTGATTATAACCAACTTAATGAAAGCAAATGTCAATCTCAAAGCTGCCCACTTAAGGTTTCACAACTTCACACAAGAAGCAATTAACCTTAAAACATCATGCTTTCATTTCCATAATCAACCAAAAGCACTCTCAACATTACAAGAAACATGTATCCCTTATACACCTTATTTCTCCCTTATTGTCTCATCAAAAATAAAGTTTATCTCTCATAAGAATGCAATAAGATATTTCAACAACACCTTCAAAATAATATTTTATCAAAATAACAACAAGCTTTAAAACCCTTATGACTCCTAAGCTGTTTTTCTTCTAACAAACATCCTCCATCCGCAACATACACTTAGCAAAAGATTAATTTCAAAAAATACCTTAGCCAACAACAAAAATCGCTATGGAGAAATTGCGCCCAAAATCTAACACCACCTGCTGCAACCACTTCACGTCGAAAAACCCTTTCGCGTGATTCGAACGTGGAACCTCCCGTTCGGGTAGCGCACCAACAGCCTAGCCGCTACCGGTGTGCCAAAGGCACCCGATGAGGTTTAAACCTCACTGTTATGCTTGTCCCTTCTATGCCAGGGAAAATAAAACACAGTCCTCCCTTCCTTCTGATGCCAACTCGCAGACGACAAGCTATATGGCGGATTCGACAAATGGTGAGACAATAAAATGAACAACGGATTACGAAGATGGCGAAGACACACAAATGATCAATGGATTACGAAA
Organism: Wollemia nobilis; assembly: GCA_028583015.1. Taxonomy (NCBI): domain Eukaryota; kingdom Viridiplantae; phylum Streptophyta; class Pinopsida; order Araucariales; family Araucariaceae; genus Wollemia; species Wollemia nobilis. Next base: position 3,049,644 of record JAQPPZ010016829.1, on the reverse strand, counting down.
ATGGCGAAGACACACAGCCAAACAAGATTACGAAAACGATGAAGACACACAAAATCACAATGAGCAACTTTCTTTCAAAATTTGGATGGGATGCATCTTTGTATTCATCGAGAGATATTTATATGAATTTTACCATAGGCTCTTTGACGTCGACGGAGGTCTTTAACACGTCGACGGAGGTCTTGGCTAGCGCCCACAAAGCTAAAACATAGCGCCCACCTTGATAAGACACTTGCGCCATGGATTAGGAGAACCCATGCAAATAATAGTTTAATATTTATTTAAAAATAATTAAATGGAACCTTAACAAGGTTTTTTAATTATTTAAATAAATACTTCCTCCTGGACCCAAATGCATTAAACCAATGCATCCACCTATAATCTTTAAACCTGCCAACTTGGGGTTTGCAAAAGACCTTTGAAACTGTCATGCCGAAACCTTCATCAAAACAAATTATTTGACATTAAATCAAATTCCTTCAAGACCTTCTTGACATCAATGACAACTTATACACTTGAGCAAAGGCAATGTACCCAAAGTACCCAAAATTGCCAACAATCTCCCCCTTTGTCATTGATGGCAAACCTTTACTGAGAACACTTCTCAAGAGCCAAAACTGAAACCAACTATGCTAACAACTGAGAAAATGTGCCCACAACCGAGAATCTTCCTTTGAAGTTTTGCTCCCCTGACTTGAAGCTTTCCTCTTCACTTTGAAGCTCTCCCCCTTACTCATATCTCTCCCCCTTTGTCATCAATGGCAAAGGGCCACCTTTGGGGCTCGGGACTAAGAATGAGCCTCTTAGCTTAGTCCCTCCCCCACCTCCCGATGAGGTGATTAATTCTGGGGTGGGAGTACAACTCCCAATTTCTCCCTTAGATACTCAAACGTATCTCTTGGAAGAGGTTTGGTGAAGATATCTGCAATCTGCTCTTTAGTAGACACATACTCTACCTTGACCTTCTTGTCTTGCACTTTCTCCCTTAGAAAGTGATACTTGATGGAAATATGCTTTGTCCTTGAATGCATTACCGGATTTTTGGAAATACTTATGGCACTTGTATTATCACAAAGTATGGAGATGGGTTGTTCATGCTTGATTTTGAAATCCTCCAAGGTGGTTTTCATCCATAAAACTTGTGTACACCCAGCCACTGCTGCTATGTATTCAGCCTCTGCTGTAGATAAGGAAATTGAAGGTTGTTTCTTACTTAGCCAAGAAACCAAACTCTTTCCCGGAAAGAATGCTCCACCACTAGTGCTTTTCCTTTCATCAATACCGCCTGCCCAGCTCTGCATCTGTATAAGCTGTGAGAATGAAATTATCACCTTTGGGATACCAAAGCCCAAGGTCCATAGTGCCCTTCAGATATCTGAATATCCTCTTAATTGCTATAACATGAGAATCTTTAGGAGATGCCTGAAATCTTGCTACTAACCCAACTGCCTGCATGATATCTGGTCTGGTAGCTGTAACATATAATAAACTGCCAATCATTGATCTGTACAACCTCTGATCTACCGCTAGAGATTCATCATCTTTACTCATCTTGCACCCTGTAATCATTGGAGTACACACTGGTTTGCTGTCCATCATCCCAAATTTTTTCAACATTTCTTTGATATACTTTCCTTGAGAGAGAAATACACCATATTTTGATTGAGCAATCTGAAGACCTAAAAATAATGACAGCTCTCCAATCATAGACATCTCAAATTCCTTCTGCATGGTGTTAGCAAAATCTTTGCACATCTGAGTATTATTTCCCCCAAAAATAATATCATCAACATAGACAACCATAATCAGCATATCATCACCTTCATTCTTAATATACAAATTGCTATCTGCCACACCTTTCCTGAAGCCTTGCTCATGAAGATACCTGTCAAGTCTTGAGTACCAAGCCCTAGGTGCTTGCTTTAACCCATACAAGGCTTTTTTTAGTTTACACACATAGTCTGACTGTTATGAGAGAGACACTCCTTCTGGCTGTTCTATGTAGACTTCTTCTACCAACACCCCATTTAGAAAAGCTGACTTTACATCCATTTGATATACCTTGAATGATTTGAAGCTTGAAAGGGCCAAGAACATTCTGATAGCTTCAAGACGAGCAACAGGAGCAAACGTCTCTTCGAAATCAACACCTTCTACTTGAGCATAACCTTTGCAGACTAACCTAGCTTTGTTTCTGACAATATTTCCATCCTCATTGAGTTTATTTCTGAATATCCATTTTGTGCCAATGACATTCTTGTCCTTAGGTCTTGGAACCAATTCCCAAGTTTCACTTTTCTCTATTTGATTTAGCTCTTCATCCATTGCTTTTACCCAAAACTTATCTGCACAAGCTTCACTAAAATATTTTGGCTCAATCTGAGATAATAATGCAACATTTGTAGAATCATGTGAGGGAATGACTCTTCTTCTTGTTTGCCTACTATTTGGATCACCAATGATCAAATATTTGGGATGATGTTTCTGAACATATCGTGAAGGAGTTTTGGGAAGCAGTTGTTGTCTTTCCTCTTCTTCATCTGAAACCTCTCTGAATTCTTCTTGACAAATTTCATCATCGAGTTCCTTGATCGGTTCTCTTATCCCTGTCTTTTCATCAACTGTTACATTTATGCTCTCTACAACTGTATGAGTTCTTTTGTTGAAGCATCTGTAGGCCTTGCTTCTGTTGGAATATCCAAGAAAGATTCCCTCATCACACCTAGGATCAAACTTACCCAAATTCTGATCTTCCCTTCTGATGAAGCACTTACTCCCAAACACTTTGAAGTATTTTACTGTAGTTGGTCTTCCTTTCCACAACTCATAAGGAGTTTTATGATGATTGACTCTAAGTTGGGCCCTGGTGATAATGTAGACTGCTGTACTGACTGCCTCTTTCCAAAAGCCATCTGAAATTTTTGACTCATTTAACATAGCTCTTGCCATATTTTCAATAGTTCTGTTTTTCCTTTCAACTACTCCATTTTGTTGAGGAGTTCTTGCTGCTGAATATTCTCTTTTGATTCCTTGTTGCTCACAGTATTCCACAAATTCATTTGAAGTGAACTCTCCTCCTCTATCTGATCTTAAGCATTTGATTCTCTTGTCGGTCTCATTTTCAATCATTTCTTTGAAAGCTTTAAATTTTTCAAAAGCTTCGATTTTTCTTTGAGAAAAGTAACCCAAGTCATTCTAGAATAATCATCTATAAACAACATGAAGTAGCTTTCTCCCTGAATGCTCTGAGTTCTGGTAGGGCCACATAAATCAGTATGAATAAGATCCAATGGTTTTGAAGAAGTATACCCTTTAGATTTGAAACCGGTTCTGGTCCTGTTTTCCATGTTGACAAGGACCGCAAATGATGTTATGGGGCCTTTTTATTTTGGGCAAGTCTCTAATCGCTTCCTTGTTACTAATATTGACAAGATTATCAAAGCTCAAATGCCCCAATATTTTATGCCATAACCAACTCTCATCTTCTTGAGTTAGAAAACACTTTTCCTTTTTTATCTCACTTAGCATGTAAAGATTGTTTGGAGTCCTTGTAGCACTAGCAATGAGTTTTCCATTTTTTTCTTTACTTATCTCACATCTATCCGAAAAGAAAGATACTATGTGCCCTTGATCACAAAGTTGACTCACACTTAGAAGATTATGTCTTAGGCCTTCTACATAAAGCACATTTTCTGTTTTGGATTTCCCATCCAAACTGAGAGTCCCTTTACCACATATTTTAGTCGACTCGTTATCTCCAAAACTGACTGTTCCTCTGTTTGTTTCTTTTAAGACCAAAAACTTTTCCTTTTCACCAGTCATATGTTTTGAACAACCACTATCAAGATACCATTTTTCTACTTTGTCTTGAGCATGAAAAGCAGTTTGAACTATCATTGACTTAGATTTTATCTCATTTCTCTTTTTAGTGAACTCAAGGCTAGATCTATCCAAACTGCACATCCTTGCTATATGCCCAAAATTCTTGCACTTGTAACACATGACATTTTTATTCATAAGAGGTGCAAAAGAGTTAACATTTTCCTTACTATGGCTATTCAAAGACTTATTGCAATGCATAGCTTTGTGACCAAATTTCTTGCAGGAAAAACAATAGCCATGGAAAGTATTATGTAACCTATTTTGATGCCTTGGATGATTGTTCTTCGTGTGACCAATTGGAATCCACCGCTCTTCAGGATGAAGATTGATCTTGCTCGAAGACCCTATTTCATGAATGGTGATACCATCCTTCTTTTGCTTTTCACACGGAGTATTCTGTCTGAGAGCCAACTGTTCCAACTTCACTCTAAGAGACATAACCTCTTCTTCTAGTTTCTCGCAATCAACTTCCTTTCCTTTGAGAGCCTCTGTTAGAACCTGTTCAACCTTCTTCCCTTCTTCAGCTAGAATTTTGAAGTCTATAACACTTTGAGACAATTCTGATCTTGCTATCTCTTCTTCCTGACATTGATGCTTGAGAACAAAATTCTCTTCCTTGAATTTCTCAAGCTTTCTTAAAGCCAAGAAGAATTCACCTTTGAGATCGAACTCAACCTCTTCATCTCTTTCTGAATCTGTATGTTCCTCTGATAGATCCTTCTCCAAGTCGTTAGGCTCTTTCTGGAGTGACCTGCTCTGATACCAATTGAAGAACATGGACTTATACTGAGAGGGGGGGGTGAACAGTATAAGACTTAACCAATTAATAATTTTAACTTTAGATAGCAGTGGCATCAACACAACATTAATCAAGACAAAAAGCATCACACATTGAAGACCCATTTTTAACGTGGTTCACCCAAAATGGTTGGGCTACGTCCACAAAACTTTTCTCTAAAAGTTATCTCAAAGTTCTTTGGGAATCCTTCCCAATTACAATATTTATGAGCCTCGGCCCAAAGGAGATACCTTCCCCCAATCTGAATTTATGAGCCTCTACTCAAAGGAGATACCTTCCCCTCTGCTCTGGAAATGATCCCTCAGAAGATCAACTGCCTCTACCTCTTGCCAGCACGTGGAACTCCTTTCCACCGAAGACCTCCTGTCCTCAATGCTTAGCCTAAGAGACCTCTACCTTCTATGATCACGTCCACAATAGCTCAGAAACCTATACCAAACATAGTCAGTCGGTCTAGTACAAGTCTTCCTCTGTCTGTCAGATCTGTCCAACACTTGAACAAATCAATCCTCTCCACACAAGCCTTCTCAAAGACTTGCCAAATCTGTCCTCAGGTTCTTCTCAAAGAACCAGGTGCTCCTCTATCCTCAAGTTCTCTGATAGAACTCTCAAAACTTAGCTCACAAGTCCTCTGCTAGGACCTGTCCAAATCTGCTCACAAGTCCCCACCGAAACCTGTCCAAAACCTGCTCACAAGTCCCCACCGAAACCTATCCAAAACCTGCTCACAAGTCCCCACCGAAACCTGTCCAAAACCTCAGCAAGCTCACCAAGAAAAACTTTCTTAGTAGAAAATCACAAGGTGAATTGTTAGAGACCCAATGTGATTTGTCAAACTCATAGAAGCATAAAGAGAATTGTTAGAGACTCAATATGTTCTATACTCAACTCCCAATCTCAAAACTCAACTCAAATCAACTCAGCTCAAACTCAATCTCAAATCTGAAAACTCAACTCAAAATCTGAAATGGATAGGATAGAATGCTTTCTTTCAAGAACATGAAACCCCAACAATTGCCAACTATGCAAAGAATCACATAACAATGATACTCATGTTCTTTTCACCATCAATAAGGGCTTCCACAACAATGCTCATCAAACAAGGTTCAATCAACACCATTCAACTCAAAACACAACCTTGAAGCATTTCACAATCAACATCAAAAAAGGAAACAAGTAGAACTCCTTTTCTCTCCAACATTATTTGAACAAAAAGCATCCACCAACTCAACTCACAATAGCATAAAAACAACTTTTCAATTCATCAACAAAGGAGTAAGCCCAACACTTTAACCAAGTAAAGAATAGCTTGATTATAACCAACTTAATGAAAGCAAATGTCAATCTCAAAGCTGCCCACTTAAGGTTTCACAACTTCACACAAGAAGCAATTAACCTTAAAACATCATGCTTTCATTTCCATAATCAACCAAAAGCACTCTCAACATTACAAGAAACATGTATCCCTTATACACCTTATTTCTCCCTTATTGTCTCATCAAAAATAAAGTTTATCTCTCATAAGAATGCAATAAGATATTTCAACAACACCTTCAAAATAATCTTTTATCAAAATAACAACAAGCTTTAAAACCCTTATGACTCCTAAGCTATTTTTCTTCTAACAAACATCCTCCATCCGCAACATACACTTAGCAAAAGATTAATTTCGAAAAATACCTTAGCCAACAACAAAAATCGCTATGGAGAAATTGCGCCCGAAATCTAACACCACCTGCTGCAACCACTTCACGTCGAAAAACCCTTTCGCGTGATTCGAACGTGAAACCTCCCGTTCGGGTAGCGCGCCAACAGCCTAGCCGCTACCGGTGCGCCAAAGGCACCCGGTGAGGTTTAAACCTCACTCTGTTATGCTTGTCCCTTCTGCGCTAGGGAAAATAAAACACAGTCCTCCCTTCCTTCTGATGCCAACTCGCAGACGACAAGCTATATGGCGGATTCGACAAATGGTGAGACAATCAAACGAACAACGGATTACAAAGATGGCAAAGACACACAAACGATCAGCGGATTACGAAAATGGTGAAGACACACAACCGAATAGCAGATTACAAAATGGCGAAGACACACAATCAAAATCACAGCGAGCAACTTTCTTTCAAAATTTGGATGGGATGCATCTTTGTATTCATCGAGAGATATTTATATGAATTTTACCATAGGCTCTTTGACATCGGCGGAGGTCTTGGCTAGCGCCCACAAAGCTAAAACATAGCGCCCACCTTGTTAAGACATTTGCGCCATGGATTAGGAGAACCCATGCAAATAATAGTTTAATATTTATTTAAAAATAATTAAATGGAACCTTAACAAGGTTTTTTAATTATTTAAATAAATACTTCCTCCTGGACCCAAATGCATTAAACCAATGCATCCACCTGTAATCTTTAAACCTGCCAACTTGGGGTTTGCAAAAGACCTTTGAAACTGTCATGCCGAAACCTTCATCAAAACAAATTATTTGACATTAAATCAAATTCCTTCAAACCTTCTTGACATCAATGACAACTTATACACTTGAGCAAAGGCAATGTACCCAAAGTACCCAAAATTGCCAACAAATTTTTCTTTCCTTGTTGTTTATGTGAGAAAAGTGCATTGTTAGATGCATCATCTCTTTGGAATTGATTAGCTTCTTCAGTTTGAAGCATGTTCACCAACTCTACAAAATTCACTGTCCTACCAGAGACTTGAAGGGATGTAATCAACATTCGATAGGAGTCAGGAAGAGCTCTCAAAATAATTGATATTAAGACTTTGTCTTCCACAGTGTCTCCTAAGGCTTACAGTTTTGTTTTCAAATCGACCACTCTGTAGAGGAAGAGCTCTACTGTTTCTCCATATTTCATGTGAAGTGTATGAAGCTGTGTTTGAAGGTTAAGAATTGTGGATTGATTCTTTCCCTCAAATATGGTAGTTAAGGCATCCCATGCCTCCTTTCCAGTTTTAGCTTCACTTATATGAGGTTGGATATCATCAGTAATAGCTAGCAAGATCATTAAGGATAGTTTTTTATCCTTTTTATCAAATTCTCTTTGATATGCTCTAGGTGATTGAGGTCTAGTGACACTTTCATCCACTATTGACCACAAATCCTCTACAGTTAAGATATCTTTCATCTTAGTCTTCCAAGCTCAATAATTTGAACCTTTGAGCAGTTGGCTCTCAATGAGATACTTGTGTATCATGGCCATGGTTTAGGTTTCAAATTTGATAGGACTAAGATGGTTCTATATTACACTATACTCTCAAAAGAGTATATGGAAGTTGTTTTCAATTTGCCTCTATAATATATTTAATGGCACCTGCCTTAACACCCTTACCAAGGGATGAAAAGTTGGAGGAATTTTAAGCCAAACAAAATAGAGCAAATGAAAAAGGGGTAGGTTTTGTGTAAAACTTTTGATTTTTCCCTCTAGGATATTTAATGGCACCTGCTTTAACACCCTTTAAGAAGGATGAAAAATTTGAGGATATTAAGCCAAACAAAGAGAGTGAATCAAGGTGATTTGGATTTTTGACATTTTCATGGGAGTAAAAAATGAATTGTTTTAACCTATGCAAAGTTTAGCATGGTGTTTGGAGTGAAGTTTGGGTTTTGTGAAATGATTCTTCTAATGTTGTATTTGACTGTTTAATTGCACACAAAAACATGAGTGTGAGTGCAATAATAAAAACATGAGAGCAACCCAAATTTTAATCACTCTAGGTGTCAGATGCAACCGAAAATGCACATAGTACAAGCAATTTTTAATAGTAGGTGTCGAGTTCAATCGAGAATGCACCTTTCTTTTTTTTCTTTTTTTTCTTTTTTTTGTATTTACATGGTGGAATCGGTAGCCACCATGAATCTGGGCAAGCTGTCCAACTTTTATGGCCGCCATTGTATTCTACGTTGTCCGCCATGAAAGTCACCACACAGATCTTCACGCAGTCCGCCCCTATAACCACCATGCCACAATCATTTTAAAACTTTTACGCCACTGAAAGCACCAGGAAAGGGACAAGCGTTCAGTCCGGCGAGGCCCGAGATTTGAACCTTGGACCTCCGCCCCTCTTATGGGGTTTGGATGAACCAATTGGTCTACACCTCAGACCTAAGAATGCACCTTTCTTACTTTAAAATATCCCCCATTTTTCGTTACAATTTTGCAAACAATAGAATCAAAAAACTGAATTCCATCCCCCCTTAATGTTTACAAAATGTAGAATTTATAGCACTCCTTTCAAGACAAGTCGACACACGACCCGCGTTTGAAAGGCTTCCAGAACTAGTCGACACACGACTTAGTTTTTATGGGCCCAAGGTTACAAGTTCTTCTCAATTTTGCAAAAATAATGTGCAATGTTATGTCTTATGTCCCCTCTTGGAGAAAACAAATGCACACTTTGTCTTTGAATCTTACAAAAATTTCAGTCTCCTTGTTGTCTAATTTGCAAAAAGAATTCAAGTGTGATCCTTTCTTGTATGCTAAATTAACAAGGTTGAGAAGAATGGAGGGCTCCTAATTTGCAAGAAAATTGGTGCTATTAAATGTCTTATATCCCCCCTTGAGGAGAAAACAAAAGCATAATTTTATGTGTGTTGCAAAAAAAATAGGTCCCTCGTGTTTTTTTTTTTGTTTTTTATAATTTAATTTGCAAAATTTAAATAAAAATTTTAAGCTTTAAAAATGAAATTAATAATAAAAATAAAATCATATCTTATTTTAAAAAATCAATTTTATAAATATATATATATATATATATATATATATATATATAAATATAATTTATATTGATATTAGTAAAAACATTTAAAAAAAAATAAACTTTGAAATTTAGGCCCCGATAGGGCTTGAACTCCCGACCTCTTGGTCGGGAGAATTTCCACCGAGTCCCCTCGCCGGTCGGGCTAGCAAGCCCGATGGGTTATGGAGGGGACCGCCTTCTATAAGAAGGCTTTCCCACCTGCGGGTGGGAAAATTTTGAATGTGGGACTTTTAGTCCCACATTCAAGAGGAGGCGTTTGCCTCACCTGAATAAAAGGTGAGGTGCACCCCTCATCAAGTGACTGCCTTTAGGCAGTCGCTATGTAGAGTGGCTCCTTTTGCTACTGCCATGTGTCGCAGCAAGGTGTCAGGTGGCACGTGGCCTGTCTGCCATGTGTCGCCCACATGTCGTGTCTAGTCCAGGTGGTGCATGCCACATGTCATGTCATGTCTGAGTCCAGTGGTTGTCTGCCACATGTCATGTTTGGTCCAGGTCACAAGTCCAGTGGTTGTTCGCCACGTGTCTGGTCTCGGTCTAGTCCAGTTAGTACCTTGGGGTGCATGCTAGGGTCAATCCACGTGTCTATCGGGGTGCGTGTAGGTTAGGCATATAAATGTGCCATGTTTCGGTCAGGGATTGGAGGGTCGCCTACCCTCTCAGATCTCGAGGTAGGGTTTGGGTTTTTGATCTGATCGTCGATGATCAGAGAGCCACCTGCCCTCTTAGATCTCGATCGCCAATCAAGATTTGTGTCCTCCCATGGAGTGCGCGCCTGCCCTCACGTGGTGGTTGACCGCCACACAGAGGGCGCTCTTGCCATTATGTGGTGGTCAGTCACCGCACGGAGGGCGCTCCTGCCCTCACGTGGTGGTTGACCGCCTGGGAGGGCACACCTACCCTCCTATCGGCATCACTTCAGCTCGGGTCTTGGGCTACGGGCCACCACGTCAGCAGGTCCTGCTCCTTGGGATCTATGCGCTTGTGGGCTACTTCATATTAGGTCTCAGGCTGCGTGTTACCATGTTAATTGTGAACTTCCTTGGGAATCATGCCTCTCCTTTGGCTACCTCGAGAAGTGTGCACCTTGTCCGCTATGGGCCTCTCGCCTAGTGCTCCAAAATCACAGGTGGCTTCACCATGGCTCTGATGCCAATGTGATCAAAACAAAAAGGTAAGACAATTGATTAATTAAATATTCATTAACATTAGCTTAGGAAATACTAAGCAATATATAGGTTACAAAATAGTATACCAAACTATATTCCCACTATCCACGCTAACCAACGTGCCATAAGAGGTAGAGAGTTTGGTTTAGGTTTGTTAACCTAAGATATTTAGGAATTAACCATAGTTTACCATAAGATATTTGAAACAGTAAATATCTACATGGTAAGTAGCAAATAGTAAATATATGTGGTAAAAAGCAAGAAATAACTTTTTACCATGTGGTAATATAAAGTCTACCTAACGTAGGAAATAGGTAATTATCCCAAATGATGGAATATTACTCTAACACCTTATTTAGTTTGGTGGGGGTGTTTGTGCATTTGAAAGTCAGCCAAACCACATAAACTAAGTGCAAAAAAATTAAATAAATAAATTACGAACTAAAATTAAAGTGCTAAAAGTAAATGTATAGGAAATTAAATGTGTAGAAAAACAAAGATAGCTAAATTAAATTAAAGTGGTAAATAAAGAAATAAACTAATCTATAGAAAATAAATGCATAAATAAAACATGGGAGGACTACTACAAGGAGTGGGCCCAAGCTCCCGCAAATAGTCCACCCGACTAGCTATGTAGAGCTTGCTCGAATAAGAGGAGTTGCACTCTTAATGAATTAAAAATAATAATGGAATAAAATATAATTTCTGTGTAAATTAATCATTTCCCCTCATTCATCTTCTCTGCATATTTATATAAAATATAGCTAGATATTGTTACAATAAAAAATTAAATCACATGATGTGATTAGTTACAATTGGTTCTACACAAATTTTATTTCCCTATTTTAAAGCATGTTCATTCACACAAGGATAAATATATAAAAATCCTTAGGTGTATGTAACAAAAAAATCCTAAACTAATGCATCCTAAAAATAATGCCTTAAGAGCTTTACAAGGTCAACCAACCAATCGGTTGATAATAATAACAAATACTTTATTCTATTTAATAAATGCATGATTAAAATAGTTCTCCTTTGTCTTCATGTGCAACCTCCTCCTTAGCCCCTTGGTCAACCTGGTCAATGTTGACTTGGTCATATGACATCTCCAATGCGGGTGTCTCCAATGTATAGGGATTAAGGCACCAATAAGGCACCTACTTGAGTAAGGCGCCAGCTTGGAACCTACTTGAGTAAGGCACCTGCCTGACACCTACTTGAGTAAGGCACCTCCCCATGTATAGATACCAAAGGAAGGTGCCTAATCCATATACCTTAGATGTAGTTAAGCATAAGCATGCCAGGTCTATTTGGGAGATATACTAGGAAAATACTGGATTAGTACCAAAACCTGCATTCATACACCGTTTCCACTAAAAACACCCGTTAAGCATAATACCATATTTTCTATCAATTATATGCATAATTTAAATAAAAATACATTTCTAATGCTAATTAAAAAAGTGATGATACCCCTTAATAGTGTATATAAAATGAGCATTTCTAGTGCTCATCATCCCTCCATGCCTAAATATTGTCACGTCCTTGTGACAACAGCCCTCGAAAAATAACTCTTGGAATAATAATAATTTATATTTTTTTTTCTACCTTCAACACCTATGTTTTTCTTCATTAGGCACTACATCACCAGCGGAAGCACTGCGACAATAGCGAAATTCAGAGTTGTTGGACCAAGCATGATAGGAATGTGCAACCAATACTATAGGAAATTGGCACAACCAACAATTGGAAGCCATCCTAGTACAACAAGAGCCTAGAGTCACATGAAACCAGTGCACAGATACACTAAGTCTCTCTCTTATATATATATATATATATATCGAGCGTTGTAGTTCTTTTCCTTTGAGCGATGCCATGTACTTGTGAAAACCAACCGATTGTAAATCCACAAAAGTCCAAGTGGTGAAGCCAGTCTCTTGAAATATTTAGTTTTTATTTTTCTCTTTTTTTTTTCTTTTCAATCTGTTGACATCTGCATATTCTAATTTGCTCATGACTTAATGTTTTCATAACCAATATCTGTTCTATTTCCTGTTCCCATGTATTTTCTAGTGGATTTCATTTTCGCTCTCACTGCTTTGTTTTTGGTAGTGGATTGTTGTCTATGTCCCAGATCTGAGCACTCATCATTAAGCTATAAATAAAGCCTTCAAAATTTTGGATTGCGATTTCACTTCCAGACTCAATTATCATTACTCCCACTTGCTGCATGCATTCCTATCTCATCCCATTGTGGTTTTAAAATATTCAATAATTTTTTTTCTTCTCTTCTTCTTCTTTTTTTCTTCATTTTAGGGTAATAATTTTTTTCATATTTGAGGCATGTCATGTGATTGATCTCTACTAGGATATTTTGATGAAGAATTTATGGGGGCATCTACTGATATTAGCAGAGAAATAATTTTTAAAATAACTATACACATAATTAATGGAAAACTCAGTACATACCTGGGTGAATTTCATAGATTCTGATTTGTATCATGTTGGTGGTGTAAAAACATTTCCATGTTGCCCGTAACCAAGGTGTTCTAGAAAATATTATTGTGATGTTGGTTCCCCTAGAGAAATTTACTACTATTTTTTATTTATTTATTTGCAGGAGATTCAGGTTCATCCAAATCCTCCCCCACTTAAATTGGTGATGCCCTTGTCACCAGTAACAAGTTCACCCAAATCCTCCTCCACTAAAATTGGTGATACCCTCGTCACCAGTAATAGGTCCCTTTGTGTAACAGTTCTGCAACCCTCTGAAAATCAGGTCCCACACTGAGCAAAATAAACCCCCAATTTAGAGATAAGAAGTTGAGCAATGATGGGATAAAGTGGATCTGTAATTCTCTTCTCCAGGAAGAGCTGCAAATATTTTTAAGCACTCTTTTTATTTCCCAGCTATCATATTTTTTTATTTAAATTTCCAACAACCAGTGTGCCAGAAAATACATGAGACAAAACACATGAAATCAAGTCACCCTCTTGGTGTTGAAAAGTGAGCAGTTGCTAATTTATCTACTCTTGCAGAGTTTATCAGGCTCTCCAAAAATTTTATACTACATCAGCATCTGCACTGCCCAAACATAGAGGTGGGTACCTCTTCCCTTTATAGAAAATTAACACCCACATCGATGCTTAGATGGTGACTATCTCCTTCGAATGGAAACGGTCAAGTTTTCTATCTCTAAAAAAAAGGGGCAGGTTCATGGACGTTGAGCTGGTTTAGGCCCTATCTCCCAAGATGCCTATTTTCCATACAATCAGGCCATTTTCCTTGCAAAATAAAAACTAAGAAAACTAAAATGTAGTTCAGTGCAATCTGTGCCTGTTAGGCCTTGGCTCTCAGGATGCCTACAGCTTGCATGCGGGCACTTTCCCTACAACACACGAAAGTAGCAAAAGAAATTTTATGCTAAGCAAGATAGATGATGTGCGATTTTTTTCTTTTCCTCCCTTTTTTTTTAATAATAATCAAGGCACCCTTGATGCGTGACATCAAAGTGCTTGTCCTATTTTTTTTTCATGATCATGTGCCTTCATTGATGAAAATTTAGGCACCGCTTGAGGAGCTTAGCGCCTACTTTAGTAAGGCGCCTGCTTGGTGCCTACCTGAGTAAGGTGCCTGCTTGGCGCCTACCAAAGTAAGGTGCCTTCTTGGTTCATGCCTGAGTAAGGTTTCTGCTTGGCACCTTCTTGAGTAAGTTACCTACCTTAGTAAGGTGTCTGCTTCAGTAAGGCACCTACCTGAGTAAGGTGCCTGCTTCAGTAAGGCATCTGCTTCAATAAGGCACCTGTGTTAGTAAGGCGCCTACCTCAATAAGGTGTTTGCTTCAGTAAGGTGTCTGCTTTAGTAAGGCACATACTTTAGTAATGCACCTACCTCAGTAAAGTTCCTACCTCAGTAAAGTGCCTACCTCAGTAAGGTGCATGCTTTGGGAGTAAGGTACTTGCCTGAAAACTATCGATGTTACTAAACTAAAGGCATTAATAAAATTTTAACTATTTTTTTCTTATTTTTTTTATTTTTTTCATCTGTTCAGCCATGACCAGAAAAACTCTTGGTTCATTATTTTTTTTCTTTTTTTCTCATAATTTGTATCTAAGAACGGAATGTAAACTACAACCATGTGAGCTAGGGATTTTAAAATTCAATGGCCAAGCTGGATAACTATCACCGATCCACCCTAGGAATTTTTTTATGTTATGTACTAGAACGTCTTCTCTACCTGATTGTTTGTGGAAAATAATTAACTCTTTTCATTATGATAACAGATTTCTCCATGATTTCAAATCCTCACCATTTTATTACAAATTTGGCATCCTCCTCATCATAGTGAAATTTTACCTCTTCCCTGTATTTTATTTTCCCACATATTTTAATAGACATAAAATGTTACCGGGGAAAACAGTAATATTGGCACTATTGATTAAAAAGTGGAGGTAGCGTACGAAATTATTTTGCATCCCATATACCCCTATTAGAGGATTAATGGCATCCAATTTCCAAAAGCTCCAACTATAAAAACACCCAACTCATCATTAAAAACACATAAAAAAATCTTAATCCAGCTTTGACATATCTCAAGAGTGCTAAATCTTTGGATGCATTGCAAGGATTGTCATGATTAACAACTTTGTGCATCACTACTTCTCATCGTGTGCTCCTAAATATGTCACCCTTATTCTCATTTTTTTTAACTGATTTAGAATTTATATGACCCTGATACTCATGCATTCGAATCAATATGATCTCCCACTCTAAATTTTTTCTTCATAGGCAGAATTAGAGCAGCACTACGATCCTCTATTTCATTTCCAGGAGTGAGGTAGAATTTTTTTTCATCATCATCTGCAACATATGTCTGGTGTTCAGGTGTGACATTTTCATGAGATGCACCATTGAGATTTATGTGCTGTTATTTTCGGCCACTACGAGCTTCATTCATATTTTTTTTCTTATCGTGCTCAGGCACCATGTGGACCTTGTGCAGACATCTAATTTCTTCCAAGATCCTCCCCTATTTTTTTAGCTATCAGTTGGAGATTTCTCATTTCCCTTCTAGACCAAGTTGGTCCTCGAAAAAGAGGATACTCTCTTCCAACAGGTAGAAAAAACTTTGTTTCAGCTCTGCATTTTAATTTGGATCCTTGTCAACAAAAGATTTATTATTATTTTTTTCATGAACATTGCAACCAGTGTTCATTGTGCTATTGGTGGCATGATGAAGGTGGGGTCCCCCCATGCCTATATCTTAGCTAGTCTTCTAAAAATCATATTCTTCTTTGTCAACTAGTCTGATATGTTGTAGCATGAGGAGAGTATTTTCCTTCATGGCCTCACAATAATCTCTTTCAACGTTATGGTAAAATGTGCAGGTAAAAAAATGACTACCTGCAGCTAGCACCTTGAAGAAAATAGGGTATAGCAACCTTTTAAAAACACATGCTAGTTTCTGATTCACCAGGTCACCTTAAGCGCAAGTGAAGAGCATACTCCATAGCAAGATGTTCTTTTAAATTTAGCTCTGTCATTTTCCCTACATCATTAAAATAAATTTCCAATATGTTGCAAAGCGTTAAGCCTATAAAAAAAAATCATTGCTAAAACCAAGCTTTTAGAGGTATAATTTTCCAATAGTTTATGTATAAAAACACATCCCTAAAAAAATTTTAATCAGACCTGGGTTGTGCTATTTCTTTGATTTCTTGAAACCATTCAAGACATGATGGAAATCCTTCATCGCTTGATTTTCTAAAAAAATTCAATAGCACATTTTATTCCTACTTCTACACTTAATTATGGTACATCAAGTTCATTCCCATATTTACCTAAGAAGTTGGTAAATTTAAACTGTTGCCTATGGGATTTGGCTTTGACTGTGTCGACAACTATTTTTGGCCTTATAAAAAGGCCCTTGGTGGACTCACACTTCTTAGGTAAAATATCTACATATAATTTTAAATGAGCTTTTTATCTGACCTATATTCAGAACACTACAGTTTTGACACTCCTCGGTAACGACACCAAAATGGTGAGCAAAAATCATGTCTCAAAAAATAATCATTTCTCTTCCATAAATTATCAATCCGGTAAGTTCGTAAACTTACGAGTGTCACGCATAGTATATGCCTGTAGTGTTGGGGAATGAATCTATTTGTACCTTATTTAGTTTGGTGGGGGATATTTGTGCATTTGAAAGTTAGCCAAACCACATAAACTAAGTGCAAAAAAATTAAATAAATAAATTACAAACTAAAATTAAAGTGCTGAAAGTAAATGTATAGGAAATTAAATGTGCAGAAAAACAAACACACAACTGAATTAAATTAAAGTGGTAAATAAAGCAATAAACTAATCTACAAAAAATAAATGCATAAATAAAATAGGGGAGGACTACTGTAGGGAGTGGGCCCAAGCTCCCATAGATAGTCTACCCAGATAGCTACGTAGAGCTTACTTGAATAAGAGGAGTTGCACTCTTAATCAATTAAAAAAAGAATGGAATAAAATATAATTTCTATGTAAATTAATCATTTCCCCTCATTTATTTGGTCTGCGTCTTTATATAAAACACAACCAGATATTGTTACAATAACAAATTAATCTAGTTTAATCACTTGTCGTTATTAGTTACAATTGGTTCTACACAAATTTTATTTCCCTATTTTAAAGCGTGTCCATTCACACAAGGATAAATATATAAAAATACTTAGGTGTTCATAACGAAAAAAATCATAAACTAATGCATCTTAAAAATAATGCCTTAAGAGCTTTACAAGGTCAACCGACCAATCGGTTGATAATAATAACAAATACTTTATTCTATTTAATAAATGCATGATTAAAATAGTTCTCCTTTGTCTTCATGTGCAACCTCCTCCTTAGCCCCTTGGTCAACCTGGTCAATGTTGACTTGGTCATATGGCATCTCCAATGCGGGTGTCTCCAACGTATGGGAAGGCACCAATAAGGTGCTTACTTGAGTAAGGTGCCAGCTTGGTGCCTACTTGAGTAAGGCACCGGTTTGACGCCTACTTGAGTAAGGCGCCTCCCCATGTATATGCGCCAGAGTAAGGCACCTAATCCATATACCTTAGATTAAGTTAACCAGAAGCATGCCAGGTCCATTTGGGAGATAGACTGGGAAAACACTAGATTAGTACCAAAACCTGCATTCATACACAGTTTCCACTAAAAACACCCGTTAAGCATAATATTGGATTTTCT
Organism: Wollemia nobilis; assembly: GCA_028583015.1. Taxonomy (NCBI): domain Eukaryota; kingdom Viridiplantae; phylum Streptophyta; class Pinopsida; order Araucariales; family Araucariaceae; genus Wollemia; species Wollemia nobilis. The sequence goes on along the minus strand of JAQPPZ010016829.1, from coordinate 3,031,784 downwards.
ATCAATTATATGCATAAGTTAAATAAAAATACATTTCTAATGCTAATTAAACCAGTGATGATACCCCTTAATAGTGTATATAAAATGAGCATTTTTGGTGCTCATCAATCCTCATGTACATTACCTTATGGTATGGGTATTGTAATGTCTTCTTCAATGTCTCACCAAGTTATCTCCTCATCTTCTTCTACCATTGATGGGTCATTGGGTATCCCATGAGGTGTTATTTGTGAGTTTTCTCCCCTACTAGTACTTGCACCATCATGGCATGAACTACTCACTTGTGGTGTTGTCTCATGTTCTTTTCCTTTGCCTTCTAATTCTTGTGACCTCACTACCCTTTGTTCATCCATCATCTCATACAAGTCTTCAATAGTATGTTTATAGAGTCTTGCAGTGTGACCCTATAACATTTTATATTCCTCTTGTAACTATTGGATATGGTATCACATCCTTTGCTACAGTGGTTAAATTAATCTAATAGAGAGAATTCAATGAGCTCTTCCTTCATAGTATCACCTCTTATCCCTTTTGGAGTTTCCACATTAAAATTATCCATCCTATTTGCATATCGTATTGTTAGTCAAATTCTTCGTCTATATTTGTATGGTTGGGGTAATTATCTATACTCCAACTATGGATACACCATTCCTTGTTCTTCTAGATTCCTTATCTCACTTGGAGGAATACCTTCTTCATCTTCTTCCTTTATCCTTTTAGTCCCATCTATGAACCTTACGTGTACTCGTGTCCTTCTCATCGGGTCGAGGTACCAACTCTTGCTATTTGATAATTGGTCTTGCCTCCTCCCCTTTTGTGAATAGGCATGTGAGTCCCATGTCAAGGTCCTCCCATGGTGGACCTTGAATTTTACTTTGCATTTCATCGAACTGAGCTTGCTATCTTCATTCAACTTCTTCTAAAGTGATAAATAGATACTATACTTTATATGGCTTCAACTTCAAACCATTTACAATGTTTGGCACTTTAATTCCATTCAAGTTCTATAGTTTAACTACTCCATTGTCCCTCACTTCTACAACTCAAAAGGGACCAAGCCATAAGGTTTTTAACTTACCCAGCTTGATTTCTCATTTCCCATTAAACTTTAGAACTAAGTCACCTTGCTTAAGTTCTAACTTTTTGAAGGTGCTTGTCATGCCACAACTTCCTTCTCTTATGGGCCACTTCGATCACCCATTGTGCCATGACTCTTCTCTCATCCAATTTTGATTAGTGTCATTAGTCTTTCCTCTAGACTCTCTTGGTCACCTAAGTGATGCTCCATAACTACCTACAAATTGGTACCAAGAACTCTACTAGCACTACTACCTCTTGACCATACATTAGCTAAAATGGTGTATGGTCTATCATTGGCTTAAAGGTAGTTTGATATGCCCAAAGAATAGATGGTAACCTTTCCTCCCAATCTACTCCCTCTATTCCACAGGTTTTATACAAGGTTGACACTAATACCTTGTTAGTCGCTTCCACTTACCCATTGGCTCTAGGGTAATATGGACTAGACAAGGAGTGCCAAATTCTAAAATCAGTTGTTAGATTTTTGATGATCTCATTCACAAAGTGACCTCCTCGATCACTCATTATTTATAGTGGAATACCGAATCTTGTAATTACTTGCTCGTACAAGAATCATGTTGTACTTTTTATTGAGTTATCTGGTAGTGCTCTTGCCTCAACCCATTTTGTTAGGTATTCAGTGGCTACCATGATATATCGACACTTCCACCTATGAGTGGTTCTTAGTGGTCCAACAAAGTCCAACCCCCATATCTCAAATAGTTCTTGGGGTTGTGATGGGTGTAATGGCATAAAGTCTCTTCGTACTAGCTTCCCTGCTCTTTGGCAAGTATCACATGCTCTTACATATTCCTTTGCATCATTATACAATGTGGGCCACCATAATCCTGCTAAGAGTACTTTTTGAGTAGTGGCATCAGGCCCCATGTGTCCTCCTACCAATCCTTCATGAGCTTCTTTCAATGTTTCTTTAACTTCCTCGTCCATTACACATCTTTGTAGGATACCATCAATACCCATTTTGTACAGTAATCCCACTATCAATTGAAAAGGTGCTGAATTTATGATTACTTTCTTCTTTTCTATTGTCATCAATTCTTGTGGCAACTCTCCTATGGATAGGTATTGTCCAATCAACTTGTACCAGGATGGAACAACGTTGATTGCAAATAATTGAGCATCAAGGAATTCATCTGGAATCCCTACTCCTGTAGGTTCTCTTGATCGTATTCGAGATAACTAGTCTGCAATCACATGCTTCTTACTAGGTCACACTACTACTCGAAATATAAATTCTTGTAAAGTGATGAGCCACTTGTTGACCCATCCTTGTATAACTAGCTTATTTATTAAGTACAACAAATCTTGATGATCTACGTAGAAGGCAAAAGGGTTTACCAATAGGTAATACCTAAACTTCTGCACAACATATACCATCCCTAGAGCTTCTCACTCTATTGTACTATAATTTCTCTCCACCCATGACAATAGGTGACTTGCAAAAAATATAGGCTGATCTAGCCTAAACTATCCCTCTTGTGCCAATGCACATCCAACCACAAAGTTTGAGGTATCAATATGGACATGGAATTCCTTATCCCAATTAGGGAACACCAGAATGGGACTACTGACCAGCTTAGCCTTTAACTCCTCAAAGGCTCCTTGGTGCTCCTCCATCCATCTAAAGGGAATATTCTTCTTAGTTAAAGAATCTAGTGGGTAGGACACGTGCGCATAATTCTTGATAAACCTCTGATAGTATCTCATGGATCCAAGGAAGGTTTTTAAAGAGCTCACATCATATGGCTCCTCCATGTGTAATATAACATAGATTTTGTTAGGATCGGTCTTCAACCCTTCGCTACACACTATATGTCCCAAAAGTTTCCCATAAGGTACCATCAGAAAATACTTTGCTAGATTTAGGGAGATTTGTGCATTCCTACACCTACTCATGCATTCACTGAGGCTAGGTAAATGATCTTTGATCTTACCATAAATGGACCAATCATCCAAAAATACCTTAAAATTTCCTATGGCCAATTGATCAAAGATATACAGAATAATGCGCTAAAATGTGGTTGGGGCATTACATAGCCCAAATGGCATTCGATTATATGCATAGATGCCATTATCCATAATGAATGTGGTCTTAAACTTATCCTCCTCGGTGATACTTATTTGGTTGTACCTAGAGAACCCATCCAGGAATGAATAAATTTCATGTCCTACGACCTCTTCTAGAATTGAGTCTGTGAAGGGAATAGGGAAGGGATCTTTGATCATCACTGCATTCAGACTCCTGAAATCTATGCATATTCGGATCTTATCCACTTCCTTATTTAGGGTGACCACAATAGGTGAAACCCAGTCACTAGTAGTGACTCTAAAAATGATGCCTACCTCTAACATCTTTTCAATCTTTGCATTTACCAATGCGGCATACTTAGGGTTCATCCTATATGATCTTCTTCTCACTAGTTGTGCCCCAAGAATTAGCGTGATCTTGTGGACACATAACTCTAGTGGTACCCCCTTCAGGTCCTTATACATCCATGCAAAGACATCCTTGTACTCCAAGAATATCTTGAAAGCTATTGCTTTCAATATTGGGTTCCAGTCATCGCCATAGTGGATCATCCTAGGCTCTTCCTTTGTTCCTAGATTTACATCCACTATCTGAGGTCCTTCATACTTAATGTTTGTAGGCTCTATCACTACCTTTTCCACATTCATAGGATGCATTGGTCTCGCATCAATTTCAGCATCTCCCACTGTATATTCTACAAAGCTTTTAGGAAATGTCCATTTCTCCTCTTCTTCTTTCTTTGGTTCTAAGCTGACCTTCATCTCATCTTATTTTTCTATGGTCTCCTCTGTATTAATACAGAGGTAGGTGGGCTGAAAAACCTCGTACTCCTCCATTTTCCAATGGAGTAGTCCACTATCAGATCGAGCTTCATCTTCACTACAGTCATCTAGGTACAACATCCCTTCTTCATTAGGCTCATACCCCTCTTCACCAAAAGAACTACCTGACTCATCAGTCATGGCCACATCCTCACTGATCCTCTAGTTATTCAAATTGATCATATATTTATGTTATCCCTTCTTGAATGTGATATGATATTTTCCCTAGTTATGATTAACTTTGGCTATTCGTAGCCATCCTCTCCCCAACAAAGCATCGTATGCTAGCTTCTGCATTGTAATCACAATGAAATCCAAGATAAATTCTTGGTCAGCTATTTTAACTTGTTGTGTAGTTAAGACACCCTTTGTCTCTATTCCATACTGGTCAACACCATATAATCGAAAGCTAGGTGCCCATAATGATGGAGCACCAATTTCTCATCAAGTCTTCTCGGGTAACACATTAACACTAGATCCTCCATCCATAATGACTTGTGTCAACTTGTGCCCCAAGATCTCCATATGGACTAATGCAGGTTTCTTCCCAACATCAATCATCAATATGGTAGGGTCCATAAAGTAATTCTTTTGTTCCTCTTCCTTGATTGGTTGGCTCTGTACCTCCATCACCTTATGAGGCTTTATGTCTTCTGCCATCGCTTTATGCAATGATGGGATGGCTTCTAACAAACTTGCCATCTTAATTTCAACAGTCGTATTCAAAACTTGTGCTGCCAGATTTTGCACAACTACTTTGTCTTCTGATGGTTTCTTTAACTCTTTTCTCTCTGCTAGTCTCAATTATTTTGCCTTCTTTGCTTCTTCCTCAAGTACCCTCTTCGCTACTTGCCATCGCTTCTTTTCTTTGGTAGGTTCAGGATACTTGTCCTTCCTAGCCTGATTCCTTGTCATGGCTAGTACTTCTTTGGTCTCCTCGCTAATTGGAGGTACCTCTATGTCCAAAAATTTCACATTCTATGGGTTACTAGAACTCGCCTACTTTGGAAAATTCACTTCTTTGTGGTTCCCTGGACCACACCATCTACACATGTGTGTAGCATTTATCTGTTGTGTCTCCTATTTCTAGGGTGAAGGATAGTTCTTCACAAAATACCCCCACTCTTGGAAATTGTGACACTGTATGATTGGTCTTCCATCTGAATCATACTACAAGCGACTCTGTCCTCCTTGTTGGTTGCCTTGATACTATCTTCCCCCTCTGTGGCTATTCCTATAACCACCATTGGTGGCTTGCTGGCCACTCCCTTGAGGTTTTGGTTTCTCCTCCTATTCTTGGATAGAGAGAACCTATGGGTGCACCTTTGCATTAAATGGACACTGTATCACTTCATGTCCAAGTACATTGCAAATATGGCAATAATCATTATGAGGACAAGTCACATTCGTGTGACCTTCAGACTTGCAATCTATACACCAAATATCCTTTCGATCTTGCTTGAATTTACCTTTCGCCTCTTTAATTAATTTATCAAATTCCTTCCGGAATGACTGTACCATCTATTGGATTGTATCATCTTCCTCACTATCTGAATCATCATGTCTCACATGTGTTATCATCCCAATGATTGTTTGTTTAGCCTCACTTTCAAAATTCTTCGCATTCTCCAAGGCTTCTTCATATGTGGAAGATGGAACTACCTTCATATTTTTCTTATATCTGGGTAACAACCCATCTACAAACCATATTTTTACTAGCACATCTACTAAAGGTATTTGCATCTTATCCACCAGCTACTTCAATCGATGATTGTATGACTTCACATATTCATCAACTTTCTGCTTAGTGGTGCAAAGTTTAGTTACGATATCTCCATCATCCTTCAAAGGGAGAAATTCCTCAATGAATGCATCTTTCATTGTATTCCAAGCCTAGAAATTTGGTGTATTCTACCTTTTCAAGTACCAATCTATGGCAAGTCCTCGTAATGTAGTAGGAAATAAATGCAACCATTCATCTGGTTGGTCTACACCATTTGCTCTCCAAATGGTTATACATATCCCGATATGTCTTTTCGGGTCTTCCTTTCCTTCCCCCATAAAAGGTGGGCATCTTTGCTTTCTTGCTCGATTGCCTATGTGGGCCATTGTTGGTGGTTCTTCTTCTTCACTTGATGAAGTATCACCTGGAATCCTTGACTGATTCCACCTTATAGGTGACTCACTTTGTTGGTCCTCATCGAAACCATCTACTCAAGGAATATTGTATTCACCAAATAGTCATCTACCAATCTCTTATGCATCTTCACTCTATGACCTCCTTCACTGATGTGTAGGTTGTGGCCTTGGCCCTTCCTCCTAAGACCTCATGTGTTGTTTGCTCTAGTGCCTGACTCCCATCCACCACACTCCTTTGCAACCTATCTACCACTTTCTCAGGTGTTACCATCCACTCCCCTCGATCTCACACAATTTCCTCATTAACATCTTCACTTACATCAATATTCTCCTCAACTCTGGGTGCTTCTTGCTCCTCTCTTTCCATATCGATCAACAATGTATCCAACCTCTCAATGTCTACTTTGTTAGATGTCCATACTTGCTCTATTATCGGTTCATGTGTATTGTGTTCAACACTATTCACATTTCCTCTTTGAGAAATTCTTGTGCTCCTCCTAACTGGGATATCCTCTCCTTGATCCCATATCCTACGCCTTTGTAGACTTGTGTCTATCATTCACCTCCAATTTGTGTACTCACAATTTGTCACTTTGCAAAATCTTCTTGACTACAAGAATTTTGACCCATTTTAACAAAAATACCAAAGTTTGATAAGGCAATAGTGCCAAATGTAGAGCTAGGGTGTAGTATTCCTATAGGGGAGGTGGTTTGGAAGCTCTAGAAATGATTACCAAAGTCTCAAAACCCAACTTGCACAAATCGTACAACTTGTACGGTCTCCATCGTACACTATGTCAATTTGCCAAAATAACTTGTACGATCACCAAATCGTATAGTTGTATGATCCAAATCATACAACACTACACCTTGTACAATTTGGTACTCATCCAATCCACTGGAACAGGTTTTGCAAGTTAAATCGATCAGTTTTGTAATCGATTTCTCCAAACTAGCAATATTTCCTTATTTGGCAGGTTTTGGGTTGCAGCTTTGTTACCAAATCGGGTAAATGAACAACTTGTACGATTTGGTACAACACTTGTATGGTTTGTATGAACCCTTGCTGCAACTAATACTCAGATCTATCACCCTACACAACCAATCCTTCCAAGACAAGTTTTGGGATGTTTCTATATGACAATTCCTCCAATTCTTCCTAACATGCAAACCCTAATTCACTAGCAATGAATTGTATTCATCATGGACAATTCCAAAAATCATACAACTACCTAGAAACATCTTTGTATGGCCATAATTCATCATGTAATCAATTCCCATCTTCACACCAAGTCTGTAGAGTAACCAAGATCATTCACAATGCAATTCCATCCATTAACATAGCAAGATATGCATTCAAACATTAACTACACAACCTACAACAACCAAAATGTATAGTGGAATTCACAAGGATAAGGAAATAAGGAGAATTACTGTCATATTTATATTATAAGTATTCTTGTACATATATCTTCCATCATCAATCACAATCTCAACAATGAACAATAATTCTACCAAGAACAATCAAATACTCCATGAATAGACTCATCAATGAATAACTTCAACTATGAATGAGCATGAATGAACAACAAAAAAATGAATGGGGGGCTATATAATGCATGCCCAGACCATTCCAAAGTGGTTTCTGAGACATCACATTACTTACAACTGCCATCCCGAATTAACTCAAAAACACTTCATTACAAGGTTTTACTAATGTCTAATTTGATTTTTATCAAATTAACCCCAAATGTACATTTCACCTAATTTCATTGACATTTCACATCATACATTTGCAACCTTGTACGTTTTACTCATGCTTGTACATTTTGACACTTGTACATTTTAATCAAAATTGAGTAAAACCAAACAAAACTGTGCAAATCCAAGGATCATTTCTTCTTCTTCTGGGAGGTGGATTTGTTGCCTACATATTTTATTTGTCATTGGAATAGATCTGAAGCTCTTACCAATAGAAAAATGTAGCTTAGTTGTCACTTGAAAGGCTATGTATAGCATTAGTTTTTGATCCTGGATCAACACTGCCTCATGGCATGGGGATATCTGAACTCATTATCAACTTTATTTGTAGACCTTTCTTGGTTAGGATCTTCAATATTTTTAAACATCAACAACTTGATAAATTGATGGGGAATCCAATCCTTTCATCTTATTTAGTCCTAAGTGATAACTCAACTCAAGAGTTCCCCTAGGCTACCCTTCAGGTACTTCTACTTGTAAGAGACAAAGAACCCAAAAGCATAGGTCTTGTCCCTTGGCCACAAAGTCTAAATTAGTATTCTAAGGATCAAGGGAGGGAAATTTGAAGCTGAGAAAAAAATGTGATATATTTCTTTAGTGAGATTCTTTTTAATGAGATATTCTATGAGAAGAAGCCCTCTTTTTATAAACCTCTCTTTCCAAAAGAGTCATTGAAGTTGCTCATCCCATCTCGACATGCAAGATTCTTTTTAATGCAACTCGGTCAATTGAAACACGATATTTCCTTATTGTTTTACTAATTTTTGGACCTCTTGATCCATGCCATCTGTCCATGAACATTTATTTAAATGGCTTGTTGCATTTTCCCAAAAGTCTACTTCATGTGAGCATTGCTTTACTTTGCTGATCTATCCAATAGGTATGCATCACATAGTTTTTATAAATTTTACTTACGTGTCACCTACCCCATTTAGATTTTACAAATTTTATTTAATTACCACTTATTTACACAAAAAATATTGGTGAGGTTTACCCCTTCTAGCTATTTCTTACATGTGGCCACTTAATCAAAATTGATAATTTTCTAGACCATATCATTCCAAATCTATGTTCTTCTAGTATTCTAGTGTCTTAGAACATGTGACTTGTTTAGAGTAGGAATTGCTATAAATTTGGCTTTGGGATAGTATGAGTCCCAAAACCTATATAAGTTGTAGTATTCTAACACAAGTATGACTCATTCTTATCCCAAGATTTCTCCACTAGAAAGTATTCTAGGTTTTGTGTCAAATTGACACCTTGCTCTAGGTTCATGTGATTTACTACTTCAAACCTCTCTAAATATTCTAGATATGCTTACTAGGACATGTGATCCACTGAGGCCTAAAAATTACTGTAAATGGACTTAGATATACCCTAATTTTGCATGCCTAGGAAAATCATTACATTAGAACCATTTATGGAAAATGCTTCTAATACCATTGATATTATATTTTCCAAATTTTCTTGTTATAACACATGACTATTTTATCCCTAATACTAATTTTTGATTGAACTGGGTATGTGTTGGGTCCCCATTTAGGTGTGGACCATTATGTTGATATTCGTTTTAGAAAATTCATCTCCATGAGCTCCTCCATATTTTTTGACCACTCTTCTATATCCATTTGGTGATGATCCTCTCTCTATTATATAATATTTAGAACCTCTAGCCACTAGAAATCTAATAGCTAAGGTTTTACTAAAAATAATTCAACACATAGGCCTGATTAGATGTTGGAGGTTCCTAAATTACAAAGTTTTGCTCTATATCAATCTATAAATCTCCAAGTATTTTTAACTGCTCCTTTACTTATTTAATTATAACCAACTAGTGTTGTTACTTCTCTTCTTGATTTCTATCAACACCATTATATTTCCCCAAAATAATAAGCTTCTCCATCAGTTTCTAGATTAAAATTTTTAGCTCCTATAGCTTTGCAAATTCTATTAACTTTAGAGTGGGTAGTGTGGGCATAATACTCATTAGACTTATATACTATGAATATTCCTTAGGCAATGCATCAAGAGAAAGTGAAGACCAGGCTAAAAAGACATCTTGTTGACTTGGGTGTTGGACTTCAGGGAATCATGGCATTATACCCCTATGGGGAAACTTGCCAACTAACATGAGTTGAATTTTATCTATAATAGCAATATAAAAAAAATATGAGAATATTGTCTCATTGGATATCCAGGTCTAAAGACTCAAATCTATGGCAAAATCATGGAGGAAGTAAATAAGGCTTGGGCATGTGATGGATTTATATTCTAAGGGATCCTTCCCTAGGTATTTTTAAACTAGATATTAAAATCAGTAATATTTTCTTTAGGATACCTTTGAATGGATAAGAATGGGGTAAATAGCATGAAAGAGTCCCCTATATCATTAAATTCTAGAATAAAAATTTTGGCAAGATCATCCCAAGTACCTATGCTACTTTCTTTTAATGAGTGGTACCATGCTAGCACTTCACCTTTGAAAGAGAGTGCAAGGATTATGACAATAACATCTTCATGAGCAAGGTCATATATAGTAGCCAAAGTAGCAACATCCTGGTAGTGTTCATAATCCATCCTTTTGCTACTATCATAGGAGGTAAAAATCTTCAATATGACTTGAGGAATGTCATGGAGATCAAGGAGATTTAGAGGTCCAAAATTTTTCTAGGCTAGATATATGCATCACACCATGGATTCTAATTGTATTTGCTAGGATGACTAGGAAATCATCAATCTACATGGGTTCCTTTGATCTTATCATCTTATAATTCTACAACTCATTCCCTCAACAATGTTTCCAATATTAGGTTCTTCAATTACTGGAGACACTAGGTAAATATGTATTCTCTTCTTGCGAGGTCAGGATATTCATCAAAATATTAAATCTCCAGGTATATGAGATATACGATGAATGGTTTTTTCCACTAAGCATGCCAAAAATTCTTGTTCTATGATCTCCCTAATGGATTTAAATATACCCTTGATCACAACCAATATTGTATGGTTAGGGATTTATCCTTTCCAACCTCCAAAGAAGGTTAGTTCCTTGTTTTTAAATAAAAATAAAATAAGCAAAATAATACTAAAGTGAGAAATGAAGGGTTAGAAAGAGAGAATGGAGAGAAACGTGGATTTAAAGGTGAACATTTGGTCAACAACACTACCACATACTATGCAAAGCACACTACAACTAAACTACATACAAGACCTAACAAATCAATCACTAAGGAAAGTATTATATAATATAAATTAATCTTAGGTCATGCCCTCTACTACTTCAATAACCCTCAAAATACTGATAAGATTTTATATTAGAAAGCAAAATCACAACAATAAATGTTAAGCATCTCTAATATTTCAATACCCTTGAGTGATAATCCAAATAGTAACTTAGACCTAATAGAATAGACCACCCATAGATATTTTACATAAATATCTAGATATCACAAAGCATTAATAAATGAAAGAATTCCACAACACAATTCTATCAAATATCAAATAGTAAACTAATTCATTAAAATTGCATAGCATAATTGCATATTAAACAATTGATAAATACTCAAATTATTGACCCTCATACTGAGGTAAATTATACTAGTCATAGATTACTATACTAGCCTATCTAATTATTACAATGATGGCCTACCATAGGCCTATCAAGAATAGATAAGTCTAGCTCTATCAAGAGATCATGCTTGATCAACATGCTTGGAAGGAGTCAACATCACTTTTTGCTCTATTTGGACTAGCTATTTTGATCTAGCACCATTCAATATCTTCAGCATCCATGTATCCTTAGAAATTTTATACCTCCTAAGCATTCTTGGATTCTTCCACTATTCCTTATTACTAGTCTAGCTATTAGATTTTTAAGGACCTTTGTTTATGATTAGTGGTAGCTGATGTTGTTATAGGTTCTAGACAATATGGTATCACTTTTGTCTAACTATTTCATTCTAGATGACTGAGAAGTGTCCATGTGGCCCATGTCTCTGATGCATATTATCTATTATAAAAGAGGTCTATCTAGGAGCTATTATCTTTTTTTATTATCTATTATGGATTTTTCTTGTCATTAAGATGTCATGGACCTGGTTAGGGCTATTATGAGGCTTTATTGATATCACCATGTTGATATCCTAACCATTTCAAACTTCTAGCCACTCAAGCCTCTAGTTCTTCAAGCATTCAACCACTATGTATCTGGTCACTCTATATGACCACTTTGAAGTGGCTAAAATTTTCTACCTTAGTTAAATTCTAGTCCAAAAAAGTTGCCTTCTAATTTTTGATTGGGTTTTATACAAAGGATATCAAGCTTGGCAAGGTTTTCTTGTAATTAATCAAAAAATCTTATAAAATTGTTAGTCCAACCAAAATTTATTAACAACTATCCATGTGGAGACTCTCATGGTTCCACAAGTACTTGTGGTCACTAAATGCCCCTTGGAGAGATATTATTTAGAATTCTAACTCCTCCAATTTGGAGTCTTGTTTCTCAAGGTGTTATAATTTAGTATTTTGTCTTTGATATTTAAGTGAAGGATGATTCAAAGGTGCTTGTGGTAGAACCAATGGAGATTGAGAGGTAACATAAGAGTAAGTTTTAGATATTTTATGAAGTGATACCAAAGGTAGCACCATTTGATTAGATAGTAAAGGTGTTGGTATATAATTAATCCCTAAGTCACTTGATAAGAAAGGATTAGTTGAGATAGGATTTGTAAGAGGTACAATATTTAGAAGAATATTAGAAGGGATATAAGTAGACATGTCAGGACATGAAACAACTACGGAAGATAATGAGATATTTTGAATCCTACTACATATTTAAATAGTAGGTGTGGTAGAATCAATAAGATAGGCTATAAACATATAAGAACGTAAACTGCTTAGTTGGTTTTCATTTAGTTGTGTGATGTTTGTTTGACTATTTGATGCTCAATATTTTCATGACATGACCTTGGATTATAATTAGGAGGTTCTTCCCTATTTTGATTATCAAGCTCTACTCTAAGGATATCCAAAAGGATGCTATTATTTCATCAAATAGTCTCTTAGGTGCTATGCAAAATCAAAAGTTATATTTTCTACAAGTTCTTCCACTTAAAAATTAGAGTTTGACTATGGATTTTATTCTTCATGGGCACTTGGAAATTCAAGCTAAGGGGATGATGGAAGTCTCCTGCTATGAGTATTATATCGATGTTTAGTCATAGATAGGGTTAAAAAGAGGGATTTGATTAATTAATTAAATCTTGATCAAGAAATATAGCAAATATTATGAATACCAAATTGGTAAATATACCTTAGGAGGGTCTCCCAATATACCTGAACCTATCCAATATACCTACCCTTATAATATACCCATTAGTATATGGAAGAGGAATGGTTCATATTGTTGCACTTGCACAACATGCCCCAGCCTACATGGACTAGGGATCCACTTTTTAAAATTTTAATGAATTTTATTTTATTTTCCTAGGCTTGTGCATGATAGCCAATCATCTAAAAAACTCAATTTTTTTAGTTGAAAGCTTTTGATTATATGTGCCCAACGTTCTTGCTTACCTTGAGTTTGTTGTGATTTTCATTACCATTATGTGTCTAGTAAAATTTTTAAGAATGGAAAATAACCTATCTCATTAGAACAAGCTCAAAATAAGCTTTCCAACAAGTACCTACTTGCCTATTTTCCCATAGCCTTAGCACCCTAAAACTACTTAAGTCAGCCATTACAGACTTGTTTTTCCTCTCGAAAACACAAATGGTCTCGCTTTTAGGCCTTATATCTCTTATTATACTCAATGAAATTTTATGAAATTATTTCTATTAGATGCTCCTAGAAAAACATTTTTTGAAAAGTATAAATTTGCTTGAGGAGATTTAGGACTTGAAATTGCTTTTTCCTATAGGCTATCTAAGCTACCACAACTAGGGTTGCTCCTAGGGAAATATAAAAAAATGTTATAAATTTAGAAATTAAGTGAGGAAATTACCTTGGTTGGAAGTTCAACCACTTAGGGAGAATTTTAAAATAATGCAAGGTTAAATCCATTGGCAATTCAAATTCCTATGCAATATTGGAACCTAGGCACTCAAATGAAAATCATCCCACCAAAATCTTAACACTTATTATTAAAGAAAAACCAATCCCCTACCATTGAAAATATTTAAAATTGTTCTTGGACCTTTGGAAGTCCAAACTCCTAAATCCAAAGTTTTTTCAAGATAACATAGGTATAAGAGTTTTAAAATCCCATAATTTCCATAGAAATTTTACCTCGGTAATTGAAAATTGCCTTGACCGATGTTCTAAAAATGGATGATGCTATAGGTATAAAATGCAAACCTAAATACCTATTGAAGCAAATCCAAAAGCCCAAAAATATAAATGCAAGCCCAGGGAGATAAAAATAAACCCATGAATTATAATGACATAATACCGAAAGCCTAGACGATTGCAAAAAAGAATTCCAAAAATGATCGTAAAGGTAAAAAATATTGGAAAATGCAAATAACTTTGCCAAAAAGAGTAAAATGCAACCAAAATTATTAAAAAAAACAATTTCTAAAAAAACATGAGTTAAATAAAAAGCATGAAAAAGAAAAAAATTAAGCAAGCAATTATCTATATATATATAATAAAAATAAATAAATAAAAATTTAGTAATTATAATATTTCCTAACCCTTACATTTTTTGTTTTTCGTTTGCATATTATTTACTAAGGTTGATTTGAATTTGAAAGGTGGTGGGTGTGGGACTTTAATGCTAACTAGACAAGTATAGATGTATTGAGACGTGAATGTGGTGAAGTTAAAATGGTAAACCTTGACTTAGAAAAGTATTAAATATTTAAAGTTCCATGTCTCTTTTGGAGACCCCAAAAATGTTATTGAACTTGCCAACGAAAAAGTCGTCATTCGAAGCAGTGCCTTTCAAGGAGGTAAAATTAGGGTTTATTAGATAAATTAAATTAATTTTTTATTTGTCTAAAGTTTAGTGGAGTGATGAGTTAGTTTTTATTTTTTGGTTTTTAAAGGTTTTTAAAGGTTTCATAAAGATTATTTTGGGGTGATAAGTGTGTTTTTAGAATATTAATTTTTTTAATTGTTTTTAAGCATTTTTTCTGGAGAGACAATTAGTGAAAGCTTTATTTTCATTCAAAATATTAGAATATTTGCAAAAAAATTAATTGTGAAGAGATAAGGTATTCTACATCAAACATAGAAAAAACTATATTTACAAAATTCTTAGTTTTATAGTTTCTAATTAATTAGGTAACTATAAGGAATTCAACATCGAAGGTATTTGAAAATTTAGAAACTTGAAATATTAATTATTCACAAACTAGGGAGTCAAAAGGATGTCTATGTTCAAGAACTCAATGGATAAATATGGAAAACATAATTAGAAAGAAAAGGATAAATATCATAAAAAAATGGAATTAAAAAATTGCTTACATAACCTGAAGGAAATTTAGATCTAGCTTTCAAATTTATCTAGAGTGAAGCAATAGAATAAATATTTGAAACTTTGGAATATTATCTACATGCTAGGATTATTGAAACAATTGATAATGGAAAATATAATATTCTAATTCCTTTGGATATTGGTAGCATATTATATATGGTATTGTTGACACTCAAATATTACAAAGAAGAAAGCATGAAACACAAGGAATTGATTGACTCTCTCAAGAGGAAAGAAAAAATAGATGAATCCTTTCTAGAAAATATATTTCATTCTTCATGTAATATTACTACATCAAGTTCATCTAATTCAATATCTTATCATGATGCTTTAAGTGAATGTTTAGAATACATTATACCAAAGAAGACATGTGATATAAAGAACAAAAGCAAAAGGAAAATTATTTTATAAGAATCTAATGATAATAAGATAGTTCAAGAAAACACAAAAACTAGAGAACATGAAGCTGAAACCAAAGAAGAAGACAAGCAAGAATAAAAGAAACCTGATCAAGATGAAGGAGGCAAATGCAATATAAATTGAAAGATAAATATTGTATTGAAGACTAAAGTCTTCAATAACCAAATAATATAATATAGGGGGGGTTTTGGAGAATATTATATTATTTGGTACATGTCAATGTACCACCTTGGTACAATATTAGATTAGGTGTGTGTCTTACATTAGAGTGTGAGTTTATATTTTATGTAATGTAATAATGTGTAGAAAATACACGTGTAATGTAATTATGTGTGCTAGTGTTGTGAGTGTAAATGTGCACAAGTGTTCATTATGTAAGAGTGCACATGTATCCTTAGAATAGGAAAGTGAAGAGTTACAAAGAAGAGTGAAGGTTAAGAGTGCACCATATGAGGAGTCAATACAATTATATATTTGTGACAAAGCATTGTAATTGGTACCAAAAGTGCATTTCTTATTGCATGCATTAGTAGACCTTTATTCTATATCGTTTATGGTATTTTGTGAGCATTTCTCAATGATTTATTCTAGATTATTTATGTTTTATTATTATCTTTATTGAGTTCATTATATTGCAACTTTATATTTGATTATGTGGTTATTTTCTTGTAATATTTCCATTAAGTATTAGGCTTCAAAAGCTATCATTGTTGGTGGTTACACTTAGTCTATTTCATAGTCTTTTCTCCTTTGAAGATTGCATCATCTTGGATCTCAGACTATGTGAATATTGGTCATGTTATGGGTGCTCTTAAATCAGAATTATCTCTTTACTAGATTAGAGCTAAAGCTCATGGTGGTATTGGCTCATTTTCTTTTATTTTGTCTTACCCCTAAGTCTTTTGATCTTTCGTTGGAGCTTGTTTAGATTAGGTGTAAATTAAATTTAGTATAAAAATCTATTGTTGGTTTTCTACTATGCTAGCTTTAAACTCCATTTAAGTTGTAAGCTAATCAATTTGAATACAATGAATGATAATTTCTAGTTTGCAACCATTTAAATTTTTCTCAGCTTGTGTGCATTATAACATCGGTACAATAGGATCCGAGGTGTAGACCAATTGGTTCATCCAAACCCCATAAGGGGGGCGAAGGTCCAAGGTTCAAATCTCGGGCCTCGTCGGACTGAATGCTTGTCCCTTTCCTGGTGCTTTCAGCGGCGTAAAAGGTTTAAAATGATTGTGGCATGGTGGTTATAGGGGCATACTGCACGAAGATCTGTGTGGCGGCTTCTAGGGCGGACAACACAGAATACTGTGGCGGCCATAAAAGCTGGACAGCCTACCCGAATTCGTGGCGGCTACCGATTCCACCATGTAAATTCAAAAAAAAAACATCGATGCAATAGAATTATATTTCAGGCAGTTAAGCATTTTAATTTTAAATTATTGTGCCTAGTAAATCTATATTTTTGAGTCATAACTATCAAAGGCCCCTTAGAGGAACACCTAACAATGACCTCTAAGTTTATCTACACCAGATAAGACTTGGCATACCCAAACCTTGGGGGAATAAATAATTCTTTTTCAAGAGGGAATATATCATGTTCCAAGTATGTTGGATTACCCTTGACATGTTCCAAGTATGTTGGATTACCCTTGACAATGTGTCATTTGCATACTCAATAGAACTGATGCTAGACGGAGGGCATTGACTCTAAAAATTTAATTTTTATGATGCAATTTTTATACTACACACCTTGATTGTTGAAACTAAACCTAAATCCATCATCACTAGATCTAAGTCATTTTTAGGTGGCATTGATTTTCTTAGTCATTTCCCATACAAGAGATCCAAAGTTGATAAAGGTAGACCTAATAATCCTTTAATGAATTAACCACCTCAAGAGGAGGTGGGAGAGGGGTTAAGCTAAGAGTCTCATTCTTAGCCTTGAGCCCCAAAGGTGACCCTTTGCCATTGCTGACAAAGGGGGAGAGATTTGAGTTAAGGGGAGAGCATTCAATCAAGGGGAGAAGTTTCTTAGGGGGATCAAAACTGAAAAAGGTAAAATAAATGGTTAAAGAAAAATGGGTTGTCATCAATGACAAAGGGGGACATTGTTGGAAATATGAGCAAGTTTTGTTGTCATTGATGTCAAAAGGTTGAATTCAAAGAGCTCTTGGTGTGACATGAATATTCTTCTACAGTTAATAGAAGACAAGGCAAAATGGTAAAGAGGAAAAGGTCATAATATCTATTTTTGATATTATACAAAGGGCCAAAGGTTTAAGCAAAGGCAAGGTTTAAAATAAAGACCATGAGTTTTAAAAAAGAAAAGATAATATTATAATATTTTTTAATATTATAATATTTGGGCCTAAGACATGGTTAAGCCAAATTAAGGTATTAAGTTGTGCAAATTCTCCAAGGACAAAGTCTTATGCGCAAGTTAAAGGAAGGGCAAAAGTTTTAAATAATAATATAAATTATAATATTTTAACCCAAGGTTAAAATTATAATTTAATTTATTAAAGGCGCCAAAGAGTTGTTTGATTTAAATTTTTAAATTATTTAATATTTGAATTATTTATATTTAAATAATTTAAGATTAAATATTTAATATTTTAAATTAAATATTAAAGAAAAGGCATTAAATTGACTATTGTCGAGCGCCAATGTCTTCAATTTATCAACCGTCGACGTCTTCGATTATGAGGGACATATCATATATAAAGGGCTCCATGTCTCAAAACAAAAAGCATGTGGGTAATATTAATGAGAGGTGATTCCTATGCACTCATTTGAATGTCGATAGAAAAAGACAAAACACATTGCATATGTTTAAAACCCCTACTACGCAGAAATTTTGAGAAGCACGAAAATCGAAAAGTTTGAGAATAATAAAGTACATCCATCGATTAATAGCTACACGAGAATAAGTTAAAGAAAGGTATTTGAAAAATGTGACTTCTAAAAAAATGGCGAAATGGCGTTGGATGGAGGTATGTTGTTTTTTTTTTAATTTTAATTAAATACACTTTGCTCTAAGGCTTCGAGAGTTATAAGGTTTCCTTTTGAAAAATTGAATGTGGTGTGTTCCAAGGGTTTATGGTTGGGAGATATAAGGGTTATTTTTTTTTGTTCGAAGGGTTTATGTTTGTGATATATTAAAAAATAAAAATAAATAAATATTTTAGAGTTTGGAGTTATAAGGTAAGGTATATTATTTGTGTAAAGGTGCGAAGGGTGTTTTTAGCAAAGTTTGGAGTGATAAGCTACTAAAGGTTTTATGTTTATAATGTGTTGTTTTTATATTAAGTGGATTGAAAAGTTGGTTAGAAAGTGTAGAGTTAAAAAGAGCCATAAGAATATTATTACTTTTCTTTGAGCAAGTAAATGATTTGTTAGATTGAGATTTAATTTTTGAGAAGCTTGGAGATTATAAGGTGTAATTGAGATTTAATGTTTTGTATGGTAAAATATTTTGAGGAAATATTTGAATGAAGTTTTGAGAATGTTTTTGCTACCTAACCCTTGTGAATGGTAAAGAGAGTGGTTATAATTGAGACAGATTTTTAAGGACAATTCTTCATCAAAAAAAAGGTATGGGCACATCTTCCTTGTGAGTGATTGTTGGATGTTGTGAATGCTAGGTTGGAGAGAAAAGGGTTGTTTGATAAGCATTATTGAGTTTGGTTTTCTAGAATGAAAGTTGATACTAGATACCTTGTTTGATAAGCATTGTTGGAAATATTGAGTAAGCTTTCATATGCTTGAACTAGGATTTGTGAAAGAACATGAGTATCATTGTTATGTGAAGTTGTGAACTATCATGATTAGGGTTTGTGCAAGATCATGAGTATCATTGATATGTGAGATTGTTTGATAAGCATTGTTGGAAATAATTGAGTGAGGATTCATATGCTTGGACTAGGGTTTGTAAGCAAGGAGTGTTTCATTGAGTGGTTGATTGAGTGGAGTTGATTGAACCTAGTCAAATTGAAGTGTTGAAGTGATAGTTATAATTATGTGAAACAAATTGTTCTATATTCTGAATTGATTTGAGAAAGAGGTTGAAAGTGATTGAGTGTTTATGAGTGTGAAGCATATTGAGTCTCTAACAATTCTCTATATGTTTCTATGGTAAAAGGAAATATTTAAAGTGATTGAGCATTGTTGTGATTGTGAAGCATATTGAGTCTCTAATAATTCTCTATATATTTCTATGAGATTGGACAATTTTTAGTGAGGACTTGTTGAGCATATTTGAGGTAAGTCTTGGTGAAGACTTGTTGCGATTGGACAAGTTCTAGTGAGGAGTTTTTGGGCAAATTTGAGGTAAGTCTTGGTGAAGACTTGATAAAATTGCATAAGTTCTAGTGAGGACTTATTGAGTAAATTTGAGGTAAGTCTTGGTGAAGATTTGTTGGGAAGATTGGAAAAGTTCTATAGAGGACTTGTGGACATCAGATTAGTGTGAGCTTTTGTGGAAGCTTACAATGTAGATTTGAGATAAGTATTTCAGAAGACTTGAAAGTTGAGTTGATTGATTGATTTGTTCAAACCTTGGGTTAAGGTTTGGGGTAGATCTAGCAGAGTTGATTTGTGATTGAGTCAAGCTTTGTGTTAAGGCTTGAAGATAGAGATTGAGCAGATTTGTGCTAGATCGAAGGACTATGTTTAGTGTAGATTTGAGGATAGATATTTTGAGCAAGGTGCAGCAAAAGTATTGTCATTGTTGTCAACACAGTCAGACAGATCAGTTGATGAAGTGGACAGGAGTTAAGAGGTTCCAGTTGATGATGTGGACAGGAGTTAAGAGGTTCTTCAGAGTATTTGTTGAGCAAGGTGCAGCAAAAGTTGATGAAGTATACAGGAGTTAAGAAGTTCTTCAGAGATCAGTTGATGAAGTATACAGGAGTTAAGAAGTTCTTCAGAGCATGAACAGTGATTTTCCAAAAGATAGAAGTGGCCCATTTGAGAAAAATCAAAAGAAAATCACAAGGAAGAAAACTGTCGCGATATCGCGACATGTTGAGCGATAAAGGAAAACTATCACGATATCGCGACATGTTTGGAGAGAAAGAGCCAGAAAGCAAAACTATCGCAATATCGTGACATGTTCGGAGAGAAAGCGCAAGCAAGCAAAACTATCACGATTTCACGACATGTTTAGGGAGAAGGTGCAAGCAAGAAAAATTGTCACGATTTCGCGACATGTTAGAAGAGAGAGAAGAAGAAAGAAAAATTGTCATGATTTCGCGACATGTTAGAAGAGAGAGAAGAAGAAAGAAAAATTGTCACGATTTTGCGACATGTTGGAAGAGAAAAAGACAAGTAGAAAAAGTGTCACGATTTTGCGACATATTGCAAGAGAAATAGGAGAGAGAAAAATATGTCGTGATTTCACGACATGTTTCATTTTCGCGATCCAAAGCGAAGAAATGAGGAGAGAGAAAAAGGTGTCGCGATTTCGTGACATGTTTCATTTTTGTGATCCAAAGCGAAGAAATGAGGAGAGAGAAAAAGGTGTCGCGATTTAGCAACATGTTTCATTTTCGTGGTCCAAAGCAAAGAGAAAGAGGAGAGAGAAAAAGATGTCATGATTTCGTGACATGTTTCATTTTCGCAATCCAAAGCAAAGAAATAAGGAGAGAGAAAAAGGTGTCACGATTTTGTGACATGTTTCATTTTCGTTGTCCAAAGCGAAGAGAAAGAGGAGAGAGAAAAAGGTGTCATGATTTCGCGACATGTTTCATTTTTGAGGTCCAAAGCGAAGAGAAATAGGAGAGAGAAAAAGGTGTCACGATTTCGTGACATGTTTCATTTTCGCGGTCCAAAGCGAAGAGGAAGGCAGAGAAAGAAAAAGTGTCACGATTTTGCAACATACTGCAAGAAGGATTGTACAAATGAAAAAGTGTCGCTATTTCGCGACAGGTTTGACAGAAAGAGCTTGCAGAGAAAAAGTGTCGCGATATCGTGACATATTGGGTTTTCACGACCCGATGAGAAGAAAAGTGCCAAGGAGAAAAAGTGTTGTGATATCGTGACAAAAGGAAAGAAGGAGAGTACGAAAGCGAAAGTGTCACGATTTCGTGACATGTTCTATTTTCGAGAGGTCAAGGCAAGAAAAGACACAAGGCAGCGAATGTGTCGCAATTTCGTGACATGTTGTGTTTTCGCGGGCAAAATATAGAGAAGAGCACAAGGCAGCGAATGTGTCACGATTTCGCGACATGTGTTTTCGTGGGAAAAATATAGAGAAGAGGACATAAGGCAGCGAAAGTGTCACGATTTTGTGACATGTCATGTTTTCACGGGTGCAAGCCGAGAAAAGGACAAAGAGGCAAAAAGTGTCACGATTTCGCGACATGTCATGTTTTCGCAGGTGCAAGCCAAGAAAAGGACAAAGAAGCAAAAAATGTCACGATATCGCGACATGTCATGTTTTTGCGGGTAAAAGGCGAGAAGAGTACAAAGAGTCAGAAGTGTCATGATTTTGTGATAGATGGCAACAACACGATTACGGACAGTTAACTGAAGTAAAACGACAGTTACAGGGGCAATTGCAGAGGAAAATCATGCAGCCAATATAAGAAGAGTCAACTGAAGTTAGTGCGATAGTTACAGGGGCAGTTACAGATAGAAATCATGCAAGCTAAAATAAGCATAGTGCATTAAAGACAGAATGACAGTTATAGGGCCCGTAAAGTAGTGTAACCGTCGAGCGATAGTTATACTGAAAGTCCCACACAAGAAACAGAGCTATTAATAGAATGCATGTACAAATTACTATGTGATAAAGGAGTTACTTTCAGAAGTGTCTATTAATAGGGTGCATGCAGGATTATGGAATTCATAGAAGAACAAGTGTTTCAAGATGAAAATATTATTATAAAAGGGCAGTTGCATGGAGAATTAGGTTGTTGCTGAATGTGTGAAAGTGTGACTGAAAGAGAGTGCGCAGGAGGCGAGTGAGTAGGGTGTGTGCTGGGTAAAGAGGGGGCAATGTTGAGAAAGTAATAGACCAGTCAAGGTCTTGTAAAAGTGAATGCATATTTATGTCAATCATCTAGATTCAGAACAGAAGTCCAAGTTGGTGCTTGGCATCAGGGGGTTGGTGCTCCTTCCAGTTGGTGCTGGTAAATCAGGGGTTGGTGCTCCTTTCTGTTGGTGTAGATAAATCAGGGGTTGGTGCTCCTTTATGTTGGTGTAGATAAATCAGGGGTTGGTGCTCCTTCTAGTGGGTGCTGGTAAATTGTTTGTAAAATTAATATTTTGTAAAGGCTGGATTTGGATGGGAGTCCAAACAGTCAGTTTTGAGGAGTAGCCAAAACTGGTGAACCTCGTTACATCTTGTGTTGTGCGATGGTCTTTGGTATATTTTCTTTATTGGGTTTTTAAATTTCTTTGTTTTGGCATTAAGAATTGAAGATTTAAGTTTTAAAGAGCTACACTGATTCACCCCCCCTCTCAATGTCATAGTGAGACTAACAATTGGTATCAGATCCAGTTTTCCTTATCAGGCTAAATCAGCTAGGGTTGATCTTGGATTAGTATGCAATGGGTAAGAATAATAGATCCTCCTCAAATAAGGCATCTTAATCAGTTTTAGTTCCTATGGAAGAGAAAATTGAACTAGAAAAGATAAGAGTGAATTCTAAAAAGATAGGAGTGAACTCTAAAGCATGTGATGAAAACCTTGAGGGTGAAGTATATCTAGAAGGTGAGTTGATCGCTGCACTTGAAGAGTTAAATATAGAAAGGAAAAAGAACAAAATACTATCCAAGAAGTTGGAAGAATATGAGGATAATATTGAAGATCTCTTCTTGCAAATTCATAAAGCTAAGAAAATAGAAGAAGCTTTGAAGTCACACCTGGATGATAAAAGCGATGTTTGCAGCAAACAAGAAGAGGAGATTGTTTTATTGAATAAACAACTAGAAGAGGCCAACAAAAATCTCAAATTTGATAAGAGAATAGAGATGCTAGATAAAATGATAAGACAACAAAGAAGCCCCATGTACAAGCTTGGTCTTGGATATGAAGTTGAACAACCTTCATCTTCTAAATCTGTAGAGAAGAAGAAGTCCACTGCTGAAGGATCAAAACAAGAAAAGTTTGAAGCTGAAACTTCAAAAGGAAGAAAATCTCAAAGGAGATCTACAACAAAGCAACCACTATTGTTTTAGATGCAACCATTATGGTCACAAGACAATGTATTGTGGATTGAATAATAGATCAAAGATTTATGCTGGTAGAAGTACATATGTTGAACACCATGTGCAATGTTTTAAATATAATGGTCATGGGCACATAGCAAGGTCTTGTCCAAGAAATTTTGTATCTAATATATGGCAAGACAATAGATTTCATCAGATGCAAAGAATGCAACATAGACAGGGAAGAAATCATGTGCATCAAAGAAAGGAAAATAATCATCCATCAAGGATGTACAAGAGACAACCACCCAAGAGAAATGTTCAAGTTCACGAAAAGGTTCAAAATAGGGATGCAGTTGAAAACCTTCATCCTAAGTTCAAGAAATATTGGAGAAATAAAGAAGAGAGGAAATTGTGGCTCCTTGGACTGAAGGAGATTACTCCGCTATTGCACTAAGCAGCTCCAAGCAGAACATCCTCAGGGGGAGCAATGTTAAAATTTTATATTAATGCTCCTATGTATTTGTGTGGTTATCTGAGGATGAAAGGAAAGTAGTCGGGGAGTTGTTGTATAGTTGTCAAAGTATGTTTTCAGTACATTTAGTTTGTGGAAGTGTCGTGAAGTGTGGTGATTAAATTGAGAGTTGTCATTATTGGTAGTATTGTTGTATGTCATTGTTGTACTGGTGATGGTTCTTACTGCCACTATCAAAAGTTAAGGATTATAACAGTTCAGATGATTTGGTTGGTTTTGTGGTATAGTGTTTGATGCTTACACAGAGTTGGTTGATACATGCTTCAACTAGGGTCTGTGATAAAGGGATGTTCATTGAGGTGATTGGTTGAGTTGAGTTGAGATTGGGATTTGAGTATAGAACATATTGAGTCTCTAACAATTCTCTTTATGCTTCTATGAGATCTAGTTGATATATTGATTGAGCATTAAGTATAGAACATATTGAGTCTCTAAAAATTCTTTTTATGATTCTATAAGATCTGGGCAAGTTCTTGGTGAGCTTGCTAGAGCAGGTTCTCAGTGAGCCTATTGACGAGTACACAGAGATAGAGTCTCAATGGATAGAGATCCAGCAGCCAACATAGTTGAAGATAGATCTGAGTGAGGGACCACATTCTCAGGGGGAGCATTTATATATTTGATTATCTTTTTGCTCATATGTGTAATTTTTTCTAACTATCATAACGTGTGCCTGAGACTGATGTGCATGGACTCAAGGGGAGTCTGTAGCAGCCCTTTGGTATTATTATCAAAGGGGAGAAGAATTACAAGAGATTGCATGAGTGTTGCCAACAATTCCAAAGGGGGAGATTGTTGAGCAAGGTGCAGCAAAAGTATTGTCATTGTTGTCAACACAGTCAGACAGATCAGTTGATGAAGTGGACAGGAGTTAAGAGGTTCCAGTTGATGATGTGGATAGGAGTTAAGAGGTTCTTCAGAGTATTTGTTGAGCAAGGTGCAACAAAAGTTGATGAAGTATACAGGAGTTAAGAAGTTCTTCAGAGATCAGTTGATGAAGTATATAGGAGTTAAGAAGTTCTTCAGAGCATGAACAGTGATTTTCCAAAAGATAGAAGTGGCCCATTTGAGAAAAATCAAAAGAAAATCATAAGGAAGAAAACTGTCGCGATATCGCGACATGTTGAGCAATAAAGGAAAACTGTCACGATATCGCGACATGTTTGGAGAGAAAGATCCAGAAAGCAAAACTGTCGCGATATCGTGACATGTTCGAAGAGAAAATGCAAGCAAGCAAAAATGTCGCAATTTTGTGACATGTTCGGGGAGAAGGCGCAAGCAAGAAAAACTGTCATGATTTTGTGACATGTTAGAAGAGAGAGAAGAAGAAAGAAAAACTATCGCGATTTCGTGACATGTTAGAAGAGAGAGAAGAAGAAAGAAAAACTATCGCGATTTCACGACATGTTGGAAGAGAAAAAGACAAGTAGAAAAAGTGTCACGATTTTGTGACATATTGCAAGAGAAAGAGGAGAGAGAAAAAGATGTCGCGATTTCGTGACATGTTTCATTTTCACGATCCAAAGCGAAGAAATGAGGAGAGAGAAAAAGGTGTTGCGATTTTGCGACATGTTTCATTTTTGCGATCCAAAGCGAAGAAATGAGGAGAGAGAAAAATGTGTCGCGATTTCGTGACATGTTTCATTTTCACGGTCCAAAGTGAAGAGAAAGAGGAGAGAGAAAAAGATGTCGCGATTTCGCGACATGTTTCATTTTCGCGATCCAAAGCGAAGAAATGAGGAGAGAGAAAAAGGTGTCACGATTTCGCGACATGTTTCATTTTTGCGGTCCAAAGCGAAGAGAAAGAGGAGAGAGAAAAAGGTGTTGTGATTTCGTGACATGTTTCATTTTCATGGTCCAAAGCGAAGAGAAAGAGGAGAGATAAAAAGGTGTCGTGATTTCACACCATGTTTTATTTTCATGGTCCGAAGCAAAGAGGAAGGAAGAGAAAGAAAAAGTGTTGCGATTTCGTGACATACTGCAAGAAGGATTGTACGAACGGAAAAGTGTCACGATTTTGCGACAAGTTCGAGAGAAAGAGCTCGCAGAGAAAAAGTGTCGCGATATCGCGACATGTCGGGTTTTCACGACCCGATGAGAAGAAAAGCGCCAAGGAGAAAAAGTGTCACGATATCGCGACAAAAGGAAAGGAGAGTACGGAAGCGAAAGTGTCACGATTTCGTGACATGTTCTATTTTCGTGAGGTCAAGGCAAGAAAAGGCATAAGGCAGCGAATGTGTCATGATTTTGCGACATGTAATGTTTTCGCGGGTGAAAGACAGAGAAGAGCACAAGGCAGTGAATATGTCAAGATTTCACGACATGTGTTTTCGCGGGCGAAAGACAGAGAAGAGCACAAGGTAGCAAAAGTGTCACGATTTTGTGACATGTCATGTTTTCACAGGTGCAATCCGAGAAAAGGACAAAGAGGCGAAAAGTGTTGTGATTTCGCAACATGTCATTTTTTCGCAAGTGCAAGCCAAGAAAAGGATAAAGAAGCAGAAAATGTTGCGATATCATGACATGTCATGTTTTTGCAGGTAAAAGGCAAGAAGAGTACAAAGAGACAGAAGTGTCAAGATTTCATGATAGGTCGCAACAACACGATTACAAACAGTTAACTGAAGTAGAACGATAGTTACAAGGGTAGTTGAGAGGAAAATCATGCAACCAATATAAGAAGAGTCAACTGAAGTTAGTGTGACAGTTACAGGGGTAGTTATAGATAGAAATCATGCAAGCTAAAATAAGCACAGTGCATTAAAGATAGAACGACAGTTACAGGGCCCGTAAAGTAGTGTAACCATCGAGCGGCAGTTATACTGAAATTCCCACACAAGAAACAGAGCTATTAATAGAATGCATGTATAAATTACTGTGTTATAAAGGAGTTACTTTCAGAAGTGTCTATTAATAGGGTGCATTCAGGATTATGGAAGTCACAAAAGAACAGGTGTTTCAAGATGAAAATATTGTTATAAAAGGGCAGTTGCATGGAGAATTAGGTTGTTGTTGAATGTGTGAAAGTGCGGTTGAAAGAGAGTGCACAGGAGGCGAGTGAGCAGGGTGTGTGCTGGGTAAAGAGTGGGAAATATTGAGAAAGCAATAGACTAGTCAGGGTCTTATAAAAGTGAAGGCATCTTTATGTCAATCATCTAGATTCAGAACAGAAGTCCAAGTTGGTGCTTGGCATTAGGGGGTTGGTGCTCCTTCTAGTTGGTGCTGGTAAATCAAGGGTTGGTGCTTCTTTCTATTGGTGCAAATAAATTAGGGGTTGGTGCTCATTTCTGTTGGTGTAGATAAATCAAGGGTTGGTGCTCCTTCTAGTGGGTGCTGGTAAATTGTTTGTAAAATTGATATTTTGCAAAGGCTATATTTGGATGGGAGTCCAAACAATCAGTTTTGAGGAGTAGCCAAAACTGGTGAACCTCGTTACATCTTGTGTTGTGCGATGCTTTTGGTATATTTGATTTATTGGGTTTTTAGCTTTCTTTGTTTTGGCATTAAGAATTGAAGATTTAAGTTTTTAAGAGCTACACTGATTCACCCCCCCCTCTCAGTGTCATAGTGAGACTAACAATTTGAGAAGATTTGTGCTAGACCAAAAGACTATATTTAGTTCAAATTTGAGGATAAAGATTGAGCAAATTTGTATATTTGAGGATAGGTTTGTGTTAGACCAAAGATAGAGATTGAGCAGATTTGTGCTAGACCTAAGGACTGTGTTTAGTACAAATTTGATATAGATCTAAGAGTAAGCTTTGGAGGTGATAGAGTATAGAGGATAATAGTCTCTAGTGGATAGATGTCGATTAGATAGCTCAGTGAGAAAAGGTATTTTGAATGAGAATAGAAGTATTCAATGAATAGAGATCCATAAGCCAGTTTAGTGAAGGTAGTAATTCTTCTAGAAGATCACCAGCTAGAGTAGAGGAGAAGAAGTTCTCCTGCGGATAGATATCCATGAAATTTATTAGGGGATTGGTGTCTCCTTTGGACAGAGGTCCATAAACATTGTAATAGGGAAAAGATTCCTAAGAGATTTGTTGAGAAAATTTTAGTGAAATATTTTCTTTGTGGAGTAGCCCACATTGGATGATACACATTAAATTGGTGTCTTTATTATGTGTGATGATTTGTACATTGATTTGGTTACTGCTATTGGTATTGCCATTGATTATATTGGATAATATTGTTTGAGAAATAAAAGTAAAAAGTGGTCCTATACTATTCACCCCCCTCTCAATATAATCTTGTGTTCTTCAACCCTCTCATGCTAAATCCATTACCAAGAGCCATATATCAAAACAAAAATCAACCCTTCAATCTAGAACCATTGAATCAAATGATACGTAATATGAGCAATCAACAAACCATTTCAACATATTTGGCTAATCAAGTTACCATCAACATGTTCTTAATCATACACCAATAAATTATTAACCAATATTAATTGCATTTCTAAATACATCTGCACCAGGTTTAAGTTAACCTAATTACTCAAATCCTTAGATAATATAAAATAATGGTTTAGAAACTTAACAATGATATGATTCAACTACAAAACCAAGTTCCTCAAAATCCACCTCCAAATAATAATTAGAATAGGAACTTTAATTTGCAAAGGACTAATCACCAATGGAATTATCACCTAAATAATGTAGGAGCCCCAAATCCTATTGGAAACCAAAATCAATCGAATAATAACAACTTAGGCACTTTAATGAACTTGGAAGATCTTTCTTTGCCAAATTGGTGTAGGATCTATTCCACTGCTCAACATTGTGAAATTTATTATCTAGAGTTTAAAATTACTTTTTGGTGCCCACCAATGAGAAGTCTAGGAATCAAGCTAGTCAAAATGTAGGGATAGCCTTAGTTTGAGAGACATATGAACTCTCAGGAGTGGATGCATATGAACCTAAAAAAATCCTATAAGAAGAGGTGTAATCTTACCATAAGTTTCAAAGAAAAAACAATTATATTCTCTGAGTAAATGGAAAGTGTTGAGAAGCAACACACCCCTACTAAAAAAATGAAGTTCCATCCTTTGAAAATTATTTAGCTTTCATTTTATAGTAGGGACCCTCTTGATGTTTTCCAGGTTTTTATTCCAAATTTTTCTTGCCTCCTTCTTCTTCAAGTTTTGCATATATCAAAGTATCTAAGTAGGCTTGCATGTGGCTTTGATTTCATTTTAGAATTCATTTCTTTAATGTTAAAATCATTCTGAGTAAAAAATATCTTTCACTAATATGTAAAAAAATGCAGAATACAGATGAATAAATTCATTAGAGTCAACCTGCAATTTTTGGAAAATTGGCAAAGTGGAAGTCACTTGGGAATGTCGCGATTTTGCGACAAATTTTCGTTTTTGGAAACGTCGCGATATCGCGACATTTTCCATTTTTGGAAACGTCGCGATATCGCGACATATTTTGGTAGAAAAGGCCAACCCTCAGAGATGTCGCGATTTTGCGATGCATTTGGTTGAAAGAGCCGAGTTTCGAAAACGTCGCGATTTCGCGACATATTCCATTTTTGAAAAGGTCATGATTTCGTGACATTTTCCATTTTTGGAAAACGTCGCGATATCACGACAGGTTTTGAAGGAAAGTGCAAGTCTTGGAAGCGTCGCGATATCGCGACAGGTTTTGGAAAGAAAGTGCCAAGTGATAAAAAGGTCACGATTTCGCGACATATATTGGTAGAAAAAGCCAGGCCACGAAAATGTTATGATATCGCGACATGGTTTAGACAAAAAAATGGCAAGGCATAGAAGCGTCGTGAAATTGCGACGTCGCAAAATCATGACGCATTTCAAAGAAGAGGCCAAGGCATAAAAGCGTCACGAAATCGTGACGTCACGAAATCGCGACACATTTCAAAGAAGAGGCCAAGGCATAGAAGCGTCACGAAATCGCGACGTCATGAAACCGTGATGCATTTCAAAGAAGAGGCCAAGGCATAAAAGCGTCACGAAATCACGACATCGCAAAATCGTGATGCATTTCAAAGAAGATGCCAAGGCATAAAAGCGTCACGAAATCACGACGTTGCGAAATCGTGACACATTTCAAAGAAGAGGCCAAGGCATAGAAGCATCGCGAAATCGCGACGTCATGAAATCACAACGCATTTCAAAGAAGAGGCCAAGGCATAAAAGCGTCGTGAAATCGCGACGTCGCGAAATCGTGATGCATTTCAAAGAAGAGGCCAAGGCATAGAGACCGTCACAATTTTGCGACATGTCGCGAAATCACGACATGTCGCGGTTTTGCGACGGAGAAAGAGAAAGAGACGCAAAGTAAAAGGGAACGTCGCGATTTCGTGACATGTCGCGAAATCGCGACGTGTCGCGGTTTCGCGACGAAGAGCTTGGAAGAACAAAGTGATGAAAACGTCACGATTTCGTGACACGTGTCAAAATAAATAAAGCCGACATATAATAAACATTAGGGTTTAATTTAATAATATTAAAATGCTAACCTTTGCTTTTCTTTTGCAGAAAGCCATCTGGCAGTTGCATACTAGCGAAAGTAATGGCGAAAAGGACAAAATAAGCACGGATCAAATGAAGGCCGTCAGATGGAAATGTGAGATGCCGAGAATTTTTGGTCCATCCATATTTTACAGATCTGGTCGCAAAGAGACTTTACGGTGACTAAGCAGCTGCCTCATTTAATGGAATATGTCGGCAATTGATCGAAAAATGAAAATATCTACACACAGTTACCGAAATTTGCCGATGGACGCATTTAACAGGAGAATTTATGGTGAAAGTAATGGCGTGCAGAGAATTTCAATTCAGAGGTGGCTCTATGAAGATAAAATGTCAGAGAAACCAGTGACTCATCCGAATTTCTCTGAGGAATTAATGAGACCCTCCTGGTAGATGCACCAGAAAGATGAAGATACCTTCACACATAGTGCCCATTTATGGAATATATCGACGACCAACCAGAAAATGAAGATATTTACTTACAGTTAGAGATGGATGAGAATAATATCAGATCATGCCTTCTCCATTTATGGCAAGTAACTGCACTAAGATTTACATAATGGTTAGGGTTTATAAAAACTCTATTTTTAAAAGGCCTTATATTGTAAAACCTGGGTAGTAAGGTTTAGAGGATAAGATTTAGGGTTTGAGAAGAAGATATTTCTAAAAAGATCAGGGTCTGTCCTGAGTCTATAAATACTTCTTTTGAATGTAAATTTCGGAGGTGAAAACTTAGAAATAAAAGCTATTGGAGCAATTTCTTGCAAATCTTGTTTGAATGCTTTGTTCTGGACCTGGAGTTGGTGTAGTTTCATTTTTCTATGATAGCATGGCCAGGAGCCTAATCTCTTTCAGACTGCGATAAGTTCATCTTCTTTTGTTTTCGTTTCATTAAGGTTTATTTAATTTATGTTGTAGATCTGTGTTATCAAAGATTGGGTATGCTACTAGGCTTCATTCTTTTTATTGTATGCTAGGGAAAATTATAGATTTAAGGTTCAGGCCTGTTCTAATTGCTCTGTCCTCACTGTGCGAGCTAAGCTGCTAGTGAGAGATACCAATTTCAACTGACTTTCCTTCTGTTTGTGATTTTCTTTCAGATCTGTTGTTGTCTCTGTCTTATGCTCTTAGTGGAAGGTGATCTTAGAAAGCTGGACACTTTCCTCTTTGATTTGTTCTATTGTGAAGCTAACCGGTATAACTAAAATTGGTAGTTTTGGTTTTGCAGCTAAGTTAGATAAATTTCTCTTTCTGCCCTACCCTACTCTCTCTGTTCCACCGATTGAATGATCCATTTTTATTTTCTTTAGAATTTGTCTTTTATTTAAATCTTCTAAAACATAAAGAGCTAGATCAAAGAACTGATTGTAAATCTGAGTGTCCACAAAGATAACCAATTCCAAAAACATTACCGAACAAAGTCCGTAACCCATTGTAAGGTAACAGACAATCCACTTGAAACTATTCCAGAAGCGAAAAAGAGTGAATAGACATTTGACCCAACTCTGTAACTCACACCTTGGATATCTAGCAAGATCCTAAAGTGAGTGGGATTTATCCCTTATAAGTGTTATCGGGATTTCATGCTCATTCTTCACAGGGTGTGTATAAAAGTCGAACCAACATTTAAAATTGGCGCTAGAAGGAGGGCCTGAACTTACGTTCTTAGTGCGCTTGAGTTGAGAAATATGATTGTATGTGGTATTTAACAAATACTATGTTTTATCCAGAGTCTGGTAGCCTTTTTCCCTCCTCCTCAGCCTTTTAAAACTTGTTTGTTTGAGTTTTTGCCTAAACAATGAAACTCAACACCAACATTTAAAATTGGCGCTAGAAGGAGGGCCTGAAGTTCAGTAGTTTGTTAAGGATTGTAAGATTGTAAGTTGCTTGTGAAAATTTGGATTCCACTTATAGAGTAACAAGGTCCCACTCCAGAGCTAGAGAGATCCTTGTGCCCGAGTTAGAAACTCCAAGAAGAAGCAGCCTCGTAAGGGCCAAGTCCTTGTCCGGAATAGTTTTGTCACCACTTGTAGTTACTCCAACTACAACTGAAAGTATCATCGTCAATCAAGTAGTAATGGCAAACTGGTTGGGTTCCACCGCCTTAAATATCTCGGGTGCAGCCCATGACCCGCCCAGAAACCCTGAGAGATATCTTCCCAGATACAAGCATGATGGAACTAGGACAGAGAAGAACACCTAGTAGCATTCAAGAATGCTCTAAAATTGTTAAATGTACAGCATGAAGATGTGGCTTGCAGATTGTTCCCGTTCACTCTCCAGGAGGGAGCATACGACTGGTTTTTGAATCTCACTAACGATTCTATTACCAGTTGGAATGACTTGGAAAAGGTTTTTGTATCGTAGTTTGGTGAAGTGATAGATCCCAGTGTATTATATCAACAATTTTCTGGTATTAAAAGAGAAATAAATGAATCTATTAGATCTTACAATGTCAGATTTCAGAAGGCTTATGGTAGACTGACTAGTTATTATGTGCCAAATGCAGACCTGGCATTAGAAATTTTTAGGAATTCTCTAGATCCAATGACTTCTGTTTTCTTGAAAAGAGATGCCTCTATTACCAATCTAACAGAGGCTTACAAAGAAGCTTTGGTTCTGGAAAGGCAATTGGGGCCTCAACCTTTAAATGCTCATCAAATTCCTTTGGTCACACAAGGTACCCCTATTTTCAATCCCATACCACATCAGATGATGTTGCCAACACATCAAACTCCACCATCAAGAAATCCATTGGCTGTAACACCTGCTAAAAATGTACAGAATCCGGAGAAAGAATCTGATAACACAAGAGTTGAGGAAGTTTCAAGGGTGGTCCAAAAGTTGGCAAATGACTTTTTGACTTTCAAAAGGCAAGTGTCCACCGACGAAAACCCAAACAGATTTTCTTATCAACAAAACATATTCACTCGGCCCCCATACGAACCCAATAAGGATTATAAAGGTAAAGGGCATGATGTAAATATTTGTGACTTGGCTTTGCCTAACTGGTGCAGGATACATGCCACTTCTCAAAATGGGGAATTGGATTGTTTGGAGTTCTATAATGCCTTTGAAGCTTTATCTGGTGAGTTGGTTTCTCCTGAACATCAAAGAACTACGGATGCTCCAAGTTCATCCAAACATAGTGCAGCTATGGTGTTAGATTCTTTCACTTTCCTAGAAGAATCAGAGAATGTTGTGGAGCTACCCATGGATGAAGTGCAAGCTTTTCAATAGTACAGGAGGGATAACTACAACCTCAGAAACAGAAATTCAGAGCCCAACACTACATCTACCCCTCCGAACAACTCCCACAATGTTCCTCCAAATCCATCTTCAAGCAATAACCCATCTCCACCCAAGGGAGGAAATCCGAGAGGACCAGATGCATTTGTCCCTCCACTCAATAAGGGATATAATATAGTGGAGGACATGAAGAAGATCAAAGCCAACATCACTCTTCATGAGTTGGCCCAAATTTTTGAACAAAGGGATAACCTGATCAAAACATACTCTAAACCTACTACCAAACCTCTGGAAAAAGGGAAGAAGATAGCTAATGCGAATATGGCTATGTACAAAGAAAAGACTGAAGTTCCGCCTTTCCTATTGACTGTCCATATATTTGGGAAAAATTTACACAACTTTCTGGTAGATTCTGGTGCTTCAACCAATGTCATGCCTCTGGGCATCTGTCAGCAGTTGGGTTTGACCCCCATGAACTCCGAGATGAGAGTCATCCAATTGGATAAGTCTGAGGTTAAAGTGGTAGGTGAACTTCAGAATATACACATCCAGCTAGCATCTGAGTCGAGAGCGCAACACATAATTGACATTCAGGTGGTGGATATTCCTGTAGGATACGGAATGCTTCTGAGCAGGGATTGGTCAAAATCCTTGAATGGGTACTTGGCTACTGATTTTTCGCATATGTGGTTACCCTGGAATGGTTTTGCAAATCAATTAAGAATCAATAGAGAACCAAGGTATAAACTCATGATCACAGAGTATAATGCCAAGAATGAGACTGTTAATCTTGCTGAAGGTTGTTATATCGGGGTTTATAATTTGACAACTACTCAAAAGGAGAAACCGGTTAAAGCTCACCAAGATCACGATAATGAAGTTGGAATGCTTCATATTGATGGAGCTAAATCTAAGCAAGGTTCTGGTACAGGGGCTGTTCTTAAAGGACCAAAAAATCAAACCGGTTTTATGTCATATCGCTTGCAGTTTCCCTGCATGAATAATTTGGCAGAATATGAAGCATTAGTACCAGGATTAAAATTTGCTTTACATTACTTTGATCATGCAGATACGAAAGCTCGTGTGTTGGACTTGTTTGATTTGCAGGGTGGACGACTTCAAGCTATGGAGCATTTTAGTCGACACCAAGAGACAGTCAAGCGCTGGCTTGACGAAAAGGCCAGGGTGAGCGCCTTCAATCGTGCAGACCTGGTGCTTCTATGGGACAAAGCCCAAGAAAAGAAAGGTAAACACACAGAGCTGCAACCTCTGTGGATAGGGCCATACCAGATTGCCGAGATCCTAGGTAATAATGCATTTCGTCTACAGGACCTTGAGGGTAATTTTTTGAACCTTCTTGTTAATGGTCAATACCTAAAGCATTATTTCTCAGCTGTTCCATCAAATACATCGTTGGAATAAATCACAAAGACGTTGTAACATGTGTATATATTGTAAATAAGCTTTGAAGTAGTTTGTTTTTATTTTATTTTGTTTGATTTTAAAGTTCTGTGTTTTATCCTTTGGGGTCTGTACAAAGTAGTTTGTTTTTATTTTATTTTGTTTGATTTTTAAAGTTCTGTGTTTTATCCTTTGGGGTCTGTACAAATTTCTTTTAGCTTTTAAATTTCTATTTTTTTTAGGTTTTTCCTGGGCAGCAAAGAGAGAATCAACCTTTAAAAAAATTGTTTTTTATTCTGAGTTCAAAATCCCGTGTTCATTTTGTTTTATTCTAATTAAGAGATAGTCTGCTTAAACTGAACAATGGAACTATTTTGTTATTCAGAACAACAGTAGAAATATAATTGGATTTTGTGTCTTGCTTGCCACAATTATTTTAATTATAAAGAAACTACTATACTGTTTGGCTGGAGAAACTCCCAGGGAATCCAAGAAAAGTTGGTCGTAAGAGGGGACTCTGATTCGTGAAATTATTTAAGTGTCCATAGAGGCTATCAGTACCCAGGCTGAAGTAGTTTCCAGATCGATGAAGAATAATAAAAAAAAAAAATTGTTTTTAGCAAGGCTTTCTAGTTTTCGGTATATTTCAAAAGAGAGAGAGAGAAGGTGAAAGTTGAGCAAGGCAACATAAAACTGGCACTCTTTTATTTCCCACAAAAAAAAAAAAAAAGAAGAGAAGAAGTTATGTAATGAAAGAGATAGCCAAGGCTTCAGAAGATGTTTTCTTTTACCAAGTTGTAGATACCACCTCACAGTTGTGGATCAGGGTCGTGAAAATCTAAAGAGTAACTCTGTCAAGGTCGTAAAAGGCTAAACTAGTAAACAGAGCCCTACTCGGTTTCCCCTTTCACAATCTAGAAAAGTTGATCAATCCAGAGTACAACATTCGAAGGCCCAGTCATTCTTGAAGAAAGTTTTATACGCTTATAATTGCACATCAGAAATCTTCCTTAAGTGATTCAACCTAGTATGTCCTTGGGAAATTTTAACAACTATCAGGTAGTAGTTAAATTATTTTGAAGAATATTTGTGGCAAAGCATGGTACATGGTCTATATTGTTTTGAAACTAGAGTCCTGGATTCTAAAATAGTGCTACTATTTTCCCCGTAGATATCGCCATTTGTTGAGAAGCAACACACCCCCACTAAAAAAATGAAATTCCATCCTTTGAAAATATTTAGCTTTCATTTTGCCGTAGGGACCCTCTTGATGTTTTTCAGGTTTTTATTCCAAATTTTGCTTGCCTCCTTCTTCTTCAAGTTTTGCATATACCAAAGTATCTAAGTAGGCTTGCATATGGCTTTGATTTCATTTTAGAATTCATTTTTTTAATGTTAGAATCATTCTGAGTAAAGAAGATCTTTCACTAATATGTAAAAAAATGCAGAATACAGATGAATAAATTCATTAGAGTCAACCTGCAATTTCTGGAAAATTGGCAAAGTGGAAGTCACTTGGGAATGTCGCGATTTTGTGACAAATTTCCATTTTTGGAAACGTCGCGATATCGCGACATTTTCCATTTTTGAAAATGTCGCGATATCGCGACATATTTTGGTAGAAAAGGCCAAGCCTCAGAGATGTCACGATATCGTGACGCATTTGGTTGAAAGAGCCGAGTTTCGAAGTGAAGTTGAAGGAAGTGGAAGCATCGCGATATCACGAGAAGTCATTGACATGGGAAGCGATCGAAAGGGCATAGAGTCGCGAATCATGACGCATTTCAAAGGAAGAAGGGCCAAGGCATGAAAAGCATCATGAAATTGTGACGTCACGAAATCGCGACGCATTTCAAGAAGACGCCGCCGCGGAGACGCCCCCCCAAACCCCCCCCCCTTCAAAGAAGAGGCCAAGGCATAAAAGCATCGTAAAATGGTGACGTTGCGAAATCGTGACACATTTCAAAGAAGAGGCCAAGGCATAAAAGCGTCATGAAATCGCAACGTCGCGAAATCGTGACGCATTTCAAAGAAGAGGCCAAGGCATAGAAACGTCGCGAAATCGCGACGCATTTCAAAGAAGAGGCCAAGGCATAAAAGCGTTGCGAAATTGCGACGTCACAAAATCATGATGCATTTCAAAGAAAAGGCCAAGGCATAGAGACGATGGGACGCCGATTTCATGACATGTCAATTATGCGTGAATCGCGCGTTTCACGATAGAAGAGCTTGGAAGAAGTAAAGTGATGAAAACGTCATGATTTCACGACACGTGTCAAAATAAATAAAGCCGACATATAATGAACATTAGGGGTTTAATTTAATAATATTAAGATGCTAACCTTTGTTTTTCTTTTGCAGAAAGCCATCTGGCAGTTGCATACTAGCGGAAGTAATGGTGAAAAGGACAAAATAAGCGTGGATCAAGCGAAGGCCGTCAGATGGAAATGTGAGATGCCGAGAATTTCTGGTCCATCCAGATTTTACAGATCTAATCGCAAAGAGACTTTACGGTGACTAAGCAGCTGCCTCATTTAATGGAATATGTCGGCAATTGACCGAAAAATGAAAATATCTACACGCAGTTATCAGAATTTGTCGATGGACGCATTTAACAAGAGAATTTATGGTGAAAGTAATGGCGTGCAGAGAATTTCAACTTAGAGGCGGCTCTACGAAGATAAAATGTCAGAGAAACCAGTGACTCATCCGAATTTCTTTGAGGAATTAATGAGACCCTCTTGGCAGATGCACTAGAAAGATGAAGATACCTTCACACGCAGTGCCCATTTATGGAATATATCGACAACCGACCAGAAAATGAAGATATTTACTTGTAGTTACAGATGGATGAGAATAATATCAAATCATGCCTTCTCCATTTATGGCAAGTAACTGCACTAAGATTTGCAGAATGGTTAGGGTTTATAAAAAACTCTATTTTTAAAGGGCCTTATATTGTAAAACCTGGGTAGTAAGGTTTAGAGGATAAGATTTAGGGTTTGAGAAGAAGATATTTCTAAAAAGATCAGGGTCTGTCCTGAGTCTATAAATACTTCTTCTGAATGTAAATTTTGGAGGCGAAAACTTAGAAATAAAAGCTATTGGAGCAATTTCCTGCAAATCTTGTTTGAATGCTTTGTTTTGGACCTGGAGTTGGTGTAGTTTTGTTTTTCTGTGATAGCATGGCCAGGAGCCTAATCTCTTTCAGACTGTGATAAGTTCATCTTCTTTTGTTTTTGTTTCATTAAGGTTTATTTAATTTATGTTGTAGATCTGTGTTATCAAAGATTGGGTATGCTACTAGGCTTCATTCTTTTTATTGTGTGCTAGGAAAAGTTACAGATTTAAGGTTTAGGCCTGTTCTAATTGCTCTGTCCTCACTGTGCGAGCTTAAGATGTTGGTGAGAGATACCAATTTCAACTGACTTTCTTTTTGTTTGTGATTTTCTTTCAAACCTGTTGTTGTTTCTGTCTTATTCTCTTAGTGGAAGGTGATCTTAGAAAGCTGGACACTTTCCTCTTTGATTTGTTCTATTGTGAAGCTAACCGGTATAACTAAAATTGGTAGTTTTGGTTTTGCAACTAAGTTAGATAAATTTCTCTTTCTACCCTACCCTACTCTCTCTGTTCCACCGATTGAATGATCCATTTTTATTTTCTTTTAAATTTGTATTTTATTTAAATCTACTAACACATAAAGAGCTAGATCAAAGAACTGATTGTAAATCTGAGTGTCCACAAAGATAACCAATTCCAAAAACATTACTAAACAAGTTTAGAACCCGTTGTAAGGTAACAGACAATCCACTTGAAACTATTCTAGAAGCGAAAAAGAGTGAATAGACATTTGACCCAACTCTGTAACTCACACCTTGGATATCCAGCAAGATCCTAAAGTGAGTGGGATTTATCCCTTATAAGTGTTATCGGGATTTCATGCTCATTCTTCACAGGGTGTGTATAAAAGTCGAACCAACAGAAAGCACAAATAATGTCTTTCACACCTCCCAAAAATAACTTTATTCCTCTTTATGAGTAGGCCAACAAGGACCCAAATCCATCTAAGGCTACCACTTCTTCTACATATCCAAAACCCAATATGACATTACCATAGGCAGATAAAATCCCATAGTAAAATAAGCCTAGATATAATATTATTTAAGACCTTAAGAAAACCAAGGCAACTATTTCTCTATTCGAGGTAGCTAAATTAACTAACAAAAATAATTTATTACTTAAAATGCTCTCTAGTCAAAATATATATATTTTTTAAAAGACTACTAATGCTCAAGTGGCAATATACAAAGAAAAGGTAGAACTCCTTCCTTTTATTTTGACTATTAGAATTGCTAGCAAAACATTACATAATTATCTTGTGGATTTAGGAGCTTCTAGAAACATAATGCCATATGAAATAAAAAAAAATAGGACTAACCCTTGCTCCCTTAAACAAGAATATGGTATAGTTTGACAATATAGAGGTGAATGTGGTTGGGGTGTTGAATCATATTCATATATATTTAGTTGTTGAAACCATGATACAATAATGTATCAATATCCAAGTTGTGGATATCCTAGATGCTTATGGCATATTGCACAATCATGATTGGCCAAGGATATTGAATGGTTATAAGGTAGTAGATTTTTTGCATATATGGTTTCCTTGGCATGGAATAGCTAATCAAATTTAGATAGAAAGAGAGACAAGGCTAAAGGATCTCATCACATAGTATAAAAATGTCAAAGAGATTCTATACACTAAATTGAAATTGGGAGTCTATACTATGGTAGTGGAAACCCAACCTAAAGGGAATAATCCTATAGTAGAGAATTCATCAAGACAATAAAAATCAACTAAAGACCAATTATGGACTCTCAAGTTTGATGGGTTAAAACATAATCATGGTAATAGTGTTAAAATTGAGTTGTCAACCCCAAAGGTAAATCACATCTTGTTGCTTATTTATTGTAATTCCCTTGCAACTATAATGTTATCAAGTATGAGGTATTGATTCATGGACTATAATTTACCATCAATAAGGTAGTCAAATATGTATGTTTCCTAGGAGATTCTAAATTGGTGAGCATGCAAGTGTGAAATTAGTATGCCTATTGATGAGCAACAAAAATGCTCATTTTATAGACAATATTAAGGGGCATCATCACTTGTTTAATTAGCATTAGAAATATATTTTCGTTTAACTTATGCATATAATTGATATAAAATCTGGTATTATGCTTAAATGGTGTTTTTAGTGGAAACTGTGTATAAATGTAGGTTTTATTACTAATATGGTGTTTTCTATTCTACACCCCACTTAGACCTGTATACTTCTTCTTCAATGATTCTAATGCATATTGGGAAGATGCCTTACTATGGTGCCTTACTCCCATACATGGGAGGCACCTTACTCTGGCGCCTTACTCCCATACATGGGGAGGTGCCTTACTAAGGTAGGCACCTTACTCCCATACATGGGGAGGTGCCTTACTAAGGTAGGTGCCTTACTCCCATACATTGGA
Source organism: Wollemia nobilis (assembly GCA_028583015.1). Classification (NCBI taxonomy): domain Eukaryota; kingdom Viridiplantae; phylum Streptophyta; class Pinopsida; order Araucariales; family Araucariaceae; genus Wollemia; species Wollemia nobilis. The sequence continues at coordinate 2,990,659 of JAQPPZ010016829.1, read as the reverse complement.
GACACCCGCATTGGAGATGCCATATGACCAAGTCAACATTGACTAGGTTTACCAAGGGGATAAGGAGGAGGTTGCAAGTGAAGACAAAGGAGAACTATTTTAATCATGCATTTATTAAATAGAATAAAGTATTTTTTATTATTATTAACCGATTGGTCGGTTGAATTTGTAAATCTCTTAAAGCATATTATTTTTAGGATGTGTTTGTTACGTACACTTAAGAATTTTTATATTTATCCTTTTAGTGAATGAACATGCTTTAAATTAGTAGAATAAAATCTATGTAGAACCAATTGTAACTAATCATGTCATGTGATTAAATTAGATTGATTTGTTATTGTAATAATATTTGGCTACGCTTTATATAAAGATGTAGGAAAGATGAATGAGGGATCAATTTTTAATTTACATAGAAATTATTCTGCATTTCATTCTTTGTTTAATTGATTAAGAGTGCAACCCCTATTATTCGAGCAAGCTCTACGTAGCTAGTCGGGTGGACTATCTGCAGGAGCTTGGGACCACTCCTTGCAGTAGTCCTCCCCTATTTATTTCTATATTTGTTTTCTGTAGATTAGTTTATTTCTTTATTTACTACTTTATTTAATTTTAGTCGTGTGTGTTTATTTCTCTTGTACATTTATTTTCCTGTACTTTATTTCTAGCATTGTAATTTATTTATTTAATTTTTTTGCACTTAGTTTATTTGGTTTGGTTGGAATCCAAATGCACAAACATACCCCACCAAACTAAATAAGGTATAGACAGATTCATTCCCCAACACTGTAGGCATATACTGTGCATGATGCTCGTAAGTTTACGGACTTACCGGATTGATAATTTATGGAAGAAAAATTATTGTTTTTCGAGACATGATTTTTGCTCACCATTTTAGCACCATTTTCGAGGAGTGTCAAAACTATAGTGTTATGATTTACAGGTCAGATAAATAGTCCATTTAAAAATTACCTATAGATATTTTTACCTGGGAAGTGTGAGACCACCAAGGGCCTTTTTACAAGGCCAAAATAGTTGTCGGCATAGTCAGAGCCAAATCCCATAGGCAACAGTTAAATTTATCAACTTCTTAGGTAAATACGGGAATGAACCTAATGTACCATATTAAGTGTAGACGTAGAAATAAAATGTGTTGTTGAAAAAAATTAGAAAAATCTAGCAATGAAGGATTTCCATCATGTTCTAAATGGTTTCAAAAAATCAAAGAAATAACACAACCCAGATATAATTAAAAAAATTTAGGGATGTGTTTTTATACATAAACCATTGGGAAATTATACCTCTAGAAGCTTGGTTTTAACAATGAAATTTTTTTACAGACTTAACGCTTTGCAACATATTGGCAAATTATTTTAATGATGCAGGGAAAATGATAGAGCTGAATTTAAAATAACATGTTGTTATGGAGTATGCTCTTCACTTGCACTTAAGGTGACCTAATGAATCAGAAAAAAGCACATGTTTTTAAAAGATTGCTACGCCATATTTTCTTCAAGGTGCTAGCCGGCCAATAGTCGTTTACCGGCCTGCACATTTTATCGTAACGTTGAAAGAGTTTGGTTGTGAGGCCATGAAGGAAAATACTCTCCTCATGCTACAACATATCAGACTAGTTGATAAAGAAGAAGATGATTTTTAGAAGACTAGCTCAGATATAGTCATGGGGGGGATTCCACCTTCATCAATGCCACCAACAACACAATATTTACAATGTTCATCGAGAAAAATAAAAAATAAATCTTTTGCTAAAAAGGCTCTAAATTAAAATGCAGAGCTGAAATAAAGTTTTTTTTTACTACCCGTTGGAAGAGAGTATCCTCTTGCTCGAGGACCAACTTGGTCTAGAAGCGAAATGAGAAATATCCAACTGGTAGCTAAAAAAATAGGGGAGGAGCTTGGAATAAGTCATATGTCTGCACGAAGGCCACATGGTGCCTGAGCACAAAAAAAAATTATGAATGGAGCTCATAGTGGCCAAAAAAAAAATAGCACATAAATCTCAACAAGGTGTCTCATGAAAGTGTTACACCTAAACACTTGAAACATGTTGTGGATGATGATGGAAAGAATTATTTTTATCCTCACTCTAGGAAATAGAGAATCGCAGTGCTATTCTAATTTTACCTACGGAAGAAAAAATTTGGAGGGGGGATCATTCTGATTTGGATGCACGTGTGTCAGGACTGTATAAATTTTAATCAATGGAAAAAAAGGGGGTGACATACTCAGGAGCACACGGGGAGAAAATAAGGCATAAAATTTAATACCTGCTACATAGCTAAAGAGTTAGTGCTCTTAGAAAAGCCAAAAGCTAGATTATAACAATTTTATATGTGTTGTTAATTAGGAGTTGGATTAAAACAAGTTTGGAGCTACGGGTTGTCATAAATCCTTCATAGTGGTATGTGGAACGTAATTTCTGTACACTAGGCTACGTAGCTACCTGGATTGCACAACCTCCACTTCCTAATGCATAATGCCAATACTGTAGTTTTTTTTACGGTGGCATTGCATTCTGTTAAAGAAAAATGTGGAAAAAAATACAAAGAGGAGACAGAGTCTCACTATGGTGGAGGAGAATGCCAAATTTGCAAAGATATGGTGAGGATTTGAAATCATGGATGAAATTTGTTGTCATAATGCAAATTCCCACAAATAGTTGGGTGGAGAAGACGTTCCAGTACATAGTACAAAACATTTTCAAGGCAGATTAGTGACAGTTCTCCAACTTAGCCACATAATTTTAAAATCCCCAGCTCACATTTTTGCAGTTGACATTATTTTATTTGATGCAGATGATGAAAAAAAGAGAAAAAAAAGGATGAGACAAGATCTATTCTGGTCATGGAAAAATAGAGAGAAAAAAAATTAGTTAGTTAGAATTTTATTAATGCCTTTAGTTTAGTTTTTTTTTTTATGTTTTGTAGGACAACATGAAGTGTGGAGATGTCATACCAACAATTTTTAGAAGTGCCTTGATCTACAAGTAGGTGCCTTACTTCGATGCCTTACTTTGATGGCGCAGTGGTGGTGTGGCACCTTACTCTGGTGGCACGGCAGTGGTGCGGCACCTTACTTTGGTGGCATGATGGTGGTGCAGTACCTTACTATGGTGGTGTGGCAGTGGTGTGGTGCCTTACTTTGGTGGCACATAAGTTGCACGATGCCTTACTTTGGTGGTGCGGTTGTGGCACGATGCCTTAATCTAGTGGTGCGGTGGTGGCCTGACACCTTACTTTGGTGCAAAAATGGTACGACACCTTACTCTGGTGGTACAGTGGTGGTGCGACACCTTACTCTGGTGGCACGACGGTGGTGTAGTACCTTACTCTGGTGGTATGGCACCTTACTCAGGTAGGTGCCTTACTCAAGTATGTGTCTTAATTAAGTAGGCACCTTACTGATGCAGGATCCTTATTCAAGTAGGCACCTTAATTAGGTAGGCACCTTACTGAAGTAGGTACCTTATTGAGGTAGGTGCCTTACTAAAGTAGGAACCTTACTCAGGTAGGCACCTTACTAAATTAGGTGCCCAGTAGGTGCCTTACTGAAGTAGGTGCCCAATAGGAACCTTACTCAAGTAGGCACCAAGCAAGCACCTTGCTCCATCAACGGAGGTATGCATCACTCAATGTCCATCAGCGGAGGGATGTGCCACTCAATGTCCATCAACGGAGGCACTTGATCACGGTTGAAAAAAAAACAAAAAAAATGGCACCTCTATGTCATATGTCAAAGAGTGCATTGACTATTAAAAAAAAAGGGAAAAGCACCTTGATTTCATGCATCAAAGGTGTCATCATTAAAAAAATAAACCCGCACATCATCTATCCTGCTCAGCATAAAATTTCTTTTGTTGCTTTCGTGTGTTGTAGGGAAAGTGCCCACATGCAAGCTGCAAGTATCCTGAGAGCCAGGGCCTAACAGACATAGATTTCACTGAACTACATTTAGTTTTATTAGTTTTTATTTTGTAGAAGTGTCCTGATTGTACAAAAAATAGGCATCCATGAACCTGCATATTTTTTTAGAGATAGAAATTTTAATGTTTCCATTCGGAGGAGATAGTCACCATCTGGGCATGGACGTGGGTGTTAATTTCCTACAAAGGGAAAAGGTACCAACCTCTGTGCTTGGACGAAGTAGACGCTGATGTGGCATGATAAAAGTTTTGGAGAGCCTGATCAACTCTGCAATAGTAGATAAATCAGTGACTATTGACTTCTCAATAGTAATATGGTGCCTTGATGCTCATCGTTAGAAACTTTTGTGTGAAGCCATTTAAAAAAAAAAGAGAAGAGAAGTAGATGGCTAGGAAAGAGCAACATACTAAGAAATTTTGTAGCTCTTCTTAGAGAAGATAACTACAGATCCACTTTATCCTAGTAGTGCTCAACTTATTCTCCCTAGATTGGAGGTTCCTGTTACTCAGTGTGGAACCTAATGTTCAAAGGGCTATAGACCTATTGCACAGAGGGACCTATTACTGGTGATGATGGCATCACCAATTTAAGTGGGGGAGGGGTTGGGTGAACCCAAATCTCCTTCAAATAAAAAGAAATATATAGTATGGCTGCAATGCTAGACTTTTTAAAGTCCACACCTATGAGAGGAATGCCTCAATGGATCAAATTAACATAGTGCATTCATATGTAGAAAAAAAAAAAAAAATAAAAATAAATCCCCTACTATTTTCATCAAGGATACGACACTTGCTTTCATACAAAGACTTCCCCTATTTTCTAGGAAAGGCGGTGCATGACTCACACAGAATAAATAAACTTCGTTTGCTGGAGGAGAACACCATAAGAAGAATGCCATGTTTTTTATCAACAATACAGATGGGCACACAATTTTATATCTATATTTTGAAAGTTGTGAAGGAAGGATCCATCAGTGGAAATTTATAAACTACATCATTTTCCAAATTGTCATGCTCAGGGAAAATGATGTCTTCATTGATTGTGAGATTTGTTGATTGTTTTTTATGCCGTATTCACTGTACTGGCTTCACTACTGGAGCAGCAATGCATAGAGTCAACAACAAAAAATATTAATGATATGAAGGCAACCACAATATATATATATATATATATATATATATATATATATATATATATATATATATATATATATATATATATATATATATATATATATATATATATATATATATATATATATAATTCTTTGGATGCAGAGGTAGAGGCAACAACGATTGTAGAACTTCGGTTGTACAGGGCTAGTGTGGTCATTCGAAATAGGGACAACTCCAATGTTCCCTTTGGGGAATTACACCCTCAACACATTGACCTGTGGCAGCAAGTAGAGGTGGAATTCTAGAGAGGAGAGATGACTGTAGCCGCACCACCCAACATAGGTGTTGGGACCAACATACTAGGGAGACGTAGCCAACGCAATAAGAAGTCGATGCAAAAACCCAGCACCACCAACATGATACAGATCAAAATCTACAAAATTCACCCAGGTATGTACTAAGTTTTTTGTTAATTATATGTACGGTTATTTTAAAAATAATTTCTATGCTAAACTCAGTAGATGCCCCTTTAAATTATTTCTATTGAAATATCCCAACTACATAATATGCCTCGGATATGAAAAAATTTAGTACCTAGGAACAATTGAAAAAAACACTATGGCATTTACGTGAATAGATTTGGCATTTTGTTTCATTGTCGCATTGTGATAAATCCATAAGGTGGAATGCCAAAGAGAAAAAAAAAACATATATATTTCAAGCGACTGACTTCAACATTTGATTTCTATGGATTTGCAATTTGCTGGTTTTAACAATTATATGGCAGCATGTACCCAATGAAAAATAGCAGTGCTCCATGAAAAACACAACGCTCCATGGGGAAAAAATAACAGCGCTCAATGGAAGACAAAAGTGCTCCATGAAAAAAACACAATAGTGCCGAATGAAAAATAGTAGTGCCTAGTGAGGAAAAAAATAGCAGTGTTGAATAAAAAAAATAGCTACACTCAAAGAAAAAACAGAGCAGTACTGGGATGACTTTCGACTGTTGGTTGTATTGATTTCTTGTAGCATCGATTGTGCCTTCCTATCATGCTTCGTCTAGCAGATCTGACTTCCATAGGCGACGCAGTGCTTAATGAAAAAAAAATAGAGATGCTAAAGGAAGGAAAAAAAAAATATATAAAAATTATTATTATTTCGGGGGCTATTTTCTAGGGGTTGTCACGAGGACGTGATAATATTTAGGCATGGGGGGATGATGAGCACCAAAAATGCTCATTTTATATACACTATTAAGGGGCATTATCACTGGTTTAATTAGCATTAGAAATATATTTTTATTTAACTTATGCATATAATTGATAGAAAATCCGGTATTATGCTTAACTGGTATTTTTAGTGGAAACTATGTATAAATGCAGGTTTTGTTACTAATATGGTATTTTCCATTCTACACCCCACTTGGACCTGGTATGCTTCTTCTTCAATGATTCTAAGGCATATTGGGAAGGCGCCTTACTCCCATACATGGGAGGCACCTTACTCTGGCGCCTTACTTCCATACATGGGGAAGCGCCTTACTAAGGTAGGCGCCTTACTACCATACATGGGGAGGTGCCTTACTAAGGTAGGCGCATTACTCCCCATACATTGGAGACATCCACATTGGAGATGCCATATGACCAAGTCAACATTGACTAGGTTGACCAAGGGGCTAAGAAGGAGGTTGCACGTGAAGACAAAGGAAAACTATTTTAATCATGCATTTATTAAATAGAATAAAGTATTTTTTATTATTATCAACCAATTGGCCGGTTGACTTTGTAAAGCTCTTAAAGCATATTATTTTTAGGATGCATTAATTTAAGGATGTGTTTGTTACGTACACCTAAGTATTTTTATATTTATCCTTTTGGTGAACGAACATGCTTTAAATTAGTAGAATAAAATCTATGTAGAACCAATTGTAACTAATCATGTCATGTGATTAAATTAGATTGATTTGTTATTGTAACAATATATGGCTGCAATTTATATAAAGACACAGTCCAAGTGAATGAGGGATCAATATTTAATTTTCACAGAAATAATTCTCTATTTCATTCTTTGTTTAATTTATTAAGAGTGCAACTCCTCTTATTCGAGCAAGCTCTATGTAGCTAGTCAAGTGGACTATCTGCGGGAGCTTGGGCCCACTCCCTGTAGTAGTCCTCCCCTATTTATTTATGTATTTATTTTTTGTAGATTAGTTTATTGCTTTATTTACTACTTTATTTAATTTTAGTCGTGTGTGTTTATTTTTCTTGTACATTTATTTTCCCACACTTTATTTCCAGCATTGTAATTTATTTATTTAATTTTTTTGCACTTAGTTTATTTGGTTTGGTTGGAATCCAAATGCACAAACATCCCCCACCAAACTAAATAAGGTATAGATGGATTCATTCCCCAACACTGCAGGAATATACTGTGCATGACGCTCGTAAGTTTACAGACTTATCGGATTGATAATTTATGGAAGAAAAATGATTATTTTTTGAGACATGATTTTTGCTCACCACATATCATGATAAAATTATCTTGAATCACTAAAGTTGTGTATGGGATTTGATTAAAGAGTTTGATTTTTTCAATATTTAAACCATTTCACATAAAAATAATCACACTTAGTTTTATTGGTAGTAGCAACAAGCATCCTAGAACCAGTTTCTCATTCTAAGATAAAGTGGATCTCAATTTAATTGGTTGCCACTCCCTCCATACTATATAATATCCAAAACATTTACGTGTTGTTAGAGGATATTACATTATATGGTACATTCTAATTGTAAACCAAAAAATAACAACACAAATGCAAAGGAAAAGTGCAAAAGCACATTAACACCATGAAATGCACAAAATGAATAATCTTTATTGATATAGACATATCTCCAAGTTGTACAATGAATGTTTCCCAATATGGGGTTACAAATACTTTTGATACAATGATTAGAGATAATAGGGTTTTGAAACTCTAGTTTAATGAATTGTTGGTGTCTACTAGCTCATCCTTGATCTAAACAAGTGTGCGAGTGGGCTTGTATATGCCTATGGACCACACTAGATGCAACAAATTCCAAAAACATCACTCCTGCACCTACAAAAAATAAACAACATAAAAGATGTTAAAAGCACCTATGAGAGCTCCACTATGTGAGGTACTTCGAATGATAAAAAACTAAAAAAAAACCTTAAATGTTGCAATATTTACTTAAACAAGAGTGCAAAAACATAAAAAAAATGCAACTAATATTTTACTTTGTTAACATTGATTTATATTCCTTCTTTTATGTTTGAGAGCCATGCAAATACCTGAAAGCATTCGAGGGCTTACAAACTACAAATATGCTACTAAAAACACTCATTGGTGTTCAATTATGGCTAGAAACACTTAGTAGCAATTCAAAAATGCTTAGAAGTATTCTACAAAATTTGGACTATGTTTAGGGGTGGATGGGAGTGAAGCAAAACCAGATCTAGTTTAGGAAGGTTTTACGGTGGTGGAAATAGGGGGTATGATGGTGGCAGTGAAGGAAGAAGATAATAGTGAAGTGGATAGGGTTTGTGAGTGGATGAAATGCTAGGGTGCTTGTAATATCAAAAATTAGAGCCTTGAAAATTTAGACCTTGATTCATAAAATTGAATTATATTTTATAATATGCTCTTGATCATGCTAGGGTTTCGAAGACACCAAAAAATGGTCAAGATTAAAACATGAGAAAGGATTGAGATTGACCTTTGATTATGTGACACGGATTATAAAGAACACTGACTTATAATGAGAGGGGGGTGAACAATATAAGACCAAATTTTACTTTTCTTTCCAAAATAATATTATGCAATGTTATCAATTGCAATATCAATAGCAACAATCAAAGCAATACATAAATCATCATACAAATGAGAGACACAAATTTAATGTGGTTCACCCAATATGGGTTACATCCATGGAGAAAATATTTCTTCTAAATTTTCTCAACAAATCTCTTGGAAATCAATTCCCTATTAGAATGTTTATGGACCTCTATCCAAAGGAGATCTCAATCCCCAATACTCTGGTTTGTGGATCTCTCTCCATAGGAGAACTCTATCCCCTTTGCTTTTGTTCATGGATCTCTCTCCATAGGAGAACTCTTTTTCCTTTGCTCTAGTTTGTGGATCTCTCTCCATAAAAGAACTCTTTCCCTTTGCTCTAGTTTGTGGATCTCTCTCCACAAGAGAATTCTTTCCCCTTTGCTCTATTTTGTGGATCTCTCTCCACAGGAGAACTCTATCTCCTTCACTTTGGTTTGTGAATATCTCTCTACAAGAGAAAAATTTCCCCTTTACTTTGGTTCATGGATATCTCTCCATAGGATAACTCTATCCCCTTTGCTCTAGTCTACTTCAAAGCCTGCTCTCAACTCTGTCTCAAATCTACACCAAACCTCATCATAAGGTTAGCACAAATATGCTCTAACTCTACTCATAAATCTGTCTCAATGCTACTTTAAGTCTTCACAAGACTTGCTCAAATCTATCTCAAATCTTCTCCAAGTCTTCTCATAATACTTGCTCAAATCTACCTCAAAGTTGCTCCAAGTCTTCTCACAAGACTTACCCAAATCTATCTTCAAGCCTTCTCAAAAGACTTACTCAAATCTACCTTCAAGCCTTCTCAAAAGACTTGTTCAAATTTACCTTCAAGCCTTCTCATAATACTGCTCAAATTTTCCTTCAAGACTTCTATAAAGACTTGCTCAAATATTTCCAAATCTTGCATACAAACAAATATTAAATCTCTTTCAAAAATGCTTTCTTCAAACTTATATATCCTACTTAGATTTCGTTTAACCTCTGGAACATATAGACAATGATATGCTCTATAAAAAACCAATATGTTCTTCACATTCACAAATATTTCATTCAATTAATCCAATCTCTATCTCCTACAAAATCCCTTTCAAATAAAATCAAAATAGTGTATAACTTGCTTCACAAAACTAGTCTAGTTTTCTTGCAAATTTTCTTTCAAATATCAACCACACCAATGCACAAATTTCCCTCACAATATTGATCTCAAACACTTTTACAATTGCTTCCAATATATCTCAAACCAATGTTCAAAAGGTTTCACAATGATGCACTTAACTTGTCTTCAAACCTAGTACAAGTAGTTCACAATTTCTAGCACAAATGTCTCAATCTCTTTCAACAATGGAAACACAACTTGTTATCAAAATCTATCTCAATTATTTCCAAAAACATTCAAAAATGAAGCACAAACACTATCTCAAACATTTCCAACAATGCATATGAACTTAATCCTTATATCTCCTCCTTATGACATCACAAGATATGCCCAACCAAGTGCCTCAAATAAAGAGTAATGTTACCATACCTCTTAGCTTGCTTTGTTTGGAGATGCGCTCTCAAAAACCTATCTCAAAAATGATTTTATCCTTTTATGCCACTTCAAATGTTAGTTAGCACAATATTTTTCAACCATCCATATAAGAAACCTTTCCTAAAACATAGTACACAAAATATTGTTTTACCACTCCTTTTATTTTTCCAATGCAAGGTTTGTAAACACTAAATAACTCCTCTCAAATTCTCTTTCACAATGCTAGACTACACACAATACTTAACCATTTAAAACCTTATTACTCCTAATTTATTTTCAATATTAGCAACCAAAAACCCTAAGTGCATATCACAAATTAAATCCCACTTCAATATACCTTATACCTCCTAATATATCTCAATTTAATTAAACACAGAATCAAAAATGTCACACAATAATTATTATGCAAAGCTTACAACCTTATGTCTCCCTAGGAAATTGCACACCAAAAAATAAAAATTTAACCCTTATATCTCCCTAAGTCATGCGTTATGCATGTTAGAATAAATAATTATTCTCTTAAGTTCTACTAGGATAAACTTACTTGAGTTACCACTCTTCCATGAGTCAGGTGAACTCTCAGTTTAGACTAGTGAGTTGTTGTAATCCAATGACTCTCAATGATCAACTTTTCTATTTATACAAAGTTGATCCATGGAATAAATCAATCAGTTCTATTTGTCTCTTCAAATATTGTAATGCTTTGTAGTTCTACTCTTGGGAAATTCTAACATAGTACCAAAGCAGGATAGATTATGCTAGGCATTCTCTCTTGAAGGTAGTTTCACAAACTGGTTCTTATCTTTTATATTTTTTTAAAAAGGAGTTTTTTTTTCATATCTATTGTAGACTGCTCATATTTCATCTACAATTTTTTTTTGAAAAATCTATTTATGGTTCTATCTAATATTGTTTTACAAGTTTATTTTACCATAATAGATTCTCCTTTAATTTTAGAAGATATTGATATTTGCCTCACTATAGGAACAAGTATTTGAATTTTTTTTTGCCAAATTGCAAATGCAATATAGGCATATCATTTTTCCATTTGTTCCTGCCATTTTTTTCTTGTTCTCCACAGATCATAGTACAAGAACACGTTGGTCCACCTCTCTTGACAATGCTTTTGCCTTGGCTCCTCCTTCACAATCATTGCGTCATCTTCATGGAAAGTAAATTCATGGGCGTACCTTTTTTTCATGGAGATCATTCAGTTTCGTGGCCTCTTTTTATCTCACGAATCTTTGTATTTTAATTAAAATCCAAAGTATATTTTTGTGAGATCTTTTAATATTTATAAAAGCACAATTTTCGTGTCTCATCTCAAGAGACGTTGGGTCATTAATTTTAAAGACCATAGTGCTTATACTTAATATTAAAATGTGGCAAGTTATCTCCAACATTGCCAATGTCTATATCTTGGAGCGTGGTGTTCTTTCTTCTCATCTTCCTCAATGGGTATTTCGAAAGGATCTTAGAACTTGGAAGAAGCTAAATATTAAACAATTTTCCCTCTTCACTTTACTCTAAGCTTCACCTATTATCCATTCTCTGGCACTGCAAGAAACATATTCAAATATTATAAATCCGAATGTGATGATTATTGCTCTCCCATCCTAGCTTTCAATCAACATTGTTATTTTTTTAAAATGTGTATGGCTTTGTTATGTTGTGTGTTTCTTACCTTCTCTGATGCAATGAGCAACGTAGCCTTCCCTCTGTGGTAATTTGGTAGATCAACGAATGCTTGACGAACACCTTCACATTCATTATCTTCTCTTTGCACTCCTTGACATATTTTGATCACTTGACAAGCACCTTCCCTAGCATCTTCTGCATCGCATTTTTAGGAAAGAGTAAACAAAGTATTATTAAATTTTTAATATTATTTGACATATTAATATCCTCTTGAAAATGCAGTGTAATCGTAGGTAAATTTTGACGTCCTTTTGGAGTGCATCCTCGGAAGTGCAGTGAACCTTCTCTCATTGTTCATTGACAAAGTGCAGTGAAAAATGAGAGTCATGCTCTTTCGAGCCTTTCAAAGACCCTTATCTCATTGTTCGAAGACCCATATATTTTTTGTATGAACGTCCAATCCGGGTCAGGTAATATTGTATTTTTTTATTATTTTTCTAATCCTCAAAAGTACAATAAATATCGTAGGTAATCTAGCATCCTTGGAGTATAGTGAAGAACGAGAGTCATGCTCTTTCGAGCCCTTCGAAGACCCTTCTCTCGTTGTTCATTGACGTCTCTTGTGGGGTTTGAGTCACCTATTAAAAATTTAGTGGGCTTTGTCAAAGCCCTAGAAGTGCTCTCTCGAGCCTTTTCATCCATTGAGAGGGTTAATTAATCAGATCTTCTATTTAAAACTAGTTTATTTTTATTTTTATAATAACCAATACTAAAATAAATATCTGCTCTTTGTATTTAAATATAACACCCTCTCATCAATTTGTTGTCATTTTTACTTCTTTAGTGCCTTTTTTTGGCCACTAAAATAAAAAAGTGACAAGTTTGTAACCTCATAAATAATAATTTTTTTGGGGGGGTTTTAAAGGTGCCAACACTTGCACCTTTTTTCTAAGGCTTCAAGGGGGGTTGTTGTTATTATTGGTCATTGCTTCTTTCTTTTTTGCATCATTGAATTTGTTCTAATCCCTTTCTTAAAAGTTCATTACTCATAACAACAATAGGAGATATTTTTTTATGTGAAACTAAATGTGGCTTTTTCTTTTAGCCACTTGGTCATATGCTTTCATATCATTTCAGCTCTTTTAAAAAGAAATAATTTTCATACAATATATGCTCTCTTTTTTCAAATCATATAAAACTTAAAATAAAGCAACAAAATAAAATATTTTCATAAAGGCACTTCAAAATTTATAATCACCTATGTTCCAAGTATTGGACTTCTCACTAACTTATAGTTTCCCTCATGTAAGGGTGGGTTATTAAGAAATACGATATATCGTTCTAGCTGGTTATCATTGCATCAAAAGCCTATGTTCCACGTATCAATTCTACTCATTACTTATAGTTTCCCTCACGTAAGGGTGGGTAATTGAGAAGAATAGGTATAAAGGCCTGGCCAATTTTTCTTGCTTCATTAGCCTATTTTAATATATCAAATCTCCTCATTTACTTATAGTTTCCCTCATGTTAGGGTGGGTAATTTGAGGAGATTGGTATTACTATTAGGCTTTTGTTCCCTTCTTTAAAGCTCCATTGTATTCTCTAAAAACTTGAAGTTAAAGGGGGAATTATTGGTTCACTTCAATTTTCTTTGGAAAAATGAATACAATGAATACAATTGATCCACTCACCCCTCATAACTATCATACATGGAAACCCAAAATATTAAATCTCATTTCTCAAAAAGGGCTCACACACTTGCTAGAAGAGAAGCAACCTAAATTTGAAAAGGAATATGAAATATTTGTTCATAAAGGAAAAATGTATGAAACAATGGGTATTATAAGCACTAATATAAATGAAAGCTTATGGTTTCACATTATGGATTGTAAAAATCCATATGAAAGTTGGCAAAAACTAAAGAACTTGTTTGGAAAAGTAGATCAAATAAGGTCAATGCAGCTAGAGGCAGAATTAACAACATTATCTCCTAAAGACTTCAGCAATATTGTTGACTTTCTCACCAAATTTAAAGAAGTCCTCACTCAATACAAAGGCAGTGGCAAGAATAAAATAAAATAAGAATGCATCTATCTAATTATTTCTAAATTAAATGGTGTATTTCAAATTTTTGCAACCACCTTTCTGTCTACAAAAGATGCTCTTGGTGCAAGTTTTAAAATGCCCTCCTTAGAGGAATTTTGTGATAGGCTAACTAGAGAAGAAATAAAACTTGAAAAGTATGAGATCTCTTCCTCTTCCTCAAAATCCTTAGTAGCATCCACCTCTACTAAAGAAAAATTCAAAAAGAAATAAAGGAGTCCCATAACTTGTACTCACTGCAAAAAGAATGGTCATTTTATGAACAAATGTTGGAAAAGACTACAACAACTAGAGGCAGCAATGAAGGATCAAAAGATAGACACTAAGAAGTAGATAGGAAAAGCCTTAAATGTTTAAGGCAAGACCATAAAAACTTCATCAAAATATTGGGTTCTAGATTCAGGAGCAACTCATCACATGACTTCCTCAGATGAGTCATTCACTTCAATCTCCTCAAGTTCAACATGTAGCATAGAAGTTGGTGGCTCATCCTTTATCCTAGTCAAAGAAAAAGGTGACATATACATTGATGGTAGTTATATCAATAATGTTCTCTATGTACCAAACATTGCAACAAATCTCCTCTCCGTCTATCAGAATTGTACTTATGGAAAAGGTAAAACAATTCTCTTCTCACCAACAAGAGTTGAGATAAGAGACTTTCAAGACCCAAACTCTCTCATAGCAAAAGGAGATATTGATCACAACACTCACCTATTTCACTTCAAAGGATTCAAAAATTCAGAAGGGGCCTCCTATTTTTTTGCACATGGAGATCTTGAAAGCAAAATTTGGTATGAAACGTTTGGACATCTTTTTTTTTGAAATTTTTTAAAAAACTTGTATTAAAACAAAGAACAATTATAATTTGGGAAGAGACACTTCCCAGTAGAAATCAGAGAGAACACATGCTTACAATAGTAAAAGAATATTTGCAATGGAGCCAAATCTCTTGAACCATTAACTAGCTAACAGGGGGATCGACATGATCAGTTGAGGCAACTAGTCGCAATATCGCGACCCTCTTTCATTCGTCTCCTTTGGCTGTGAAAATGCAACATGTCGCGATATCGTGACACTTTTCTCCTTTGGCCACGAAAATGCAACATGTCACGATATCGCGACACTTTTCTCCTTTGGCCTCGACGATGCAACATGTCATGATATCGTGACACTTTTCTCCTTTTGCCGCGAAAATGCAACATGTCGTGATATCGTGACACTTTTCACCTTTGGCCATGAAAATGCAACATGTCGCGATATCGCGACACTTTTCTCCTCTGGCCGCAAAAATGCAACATGTCGCGATATCGCGACACTTTTATCCTTTGTCCATGAAAATGCAACATGTCGCGATATCACGACACTTTTTATTCCTCTGTCCATGACGAAGCAACATGTCGCGAAATCGTGACACTTTTTCTCCCTTGGTCGCGGTGATGCAACATGTCGTGAAATCGTGACACTTTTTCTCCTTTGGCCTTGCCGAAGCAACATGTCGTGAAATTGTGACACTTTTTCTCCTTTGGCCTCGGCGATGCAACATGTCACGAAATCGTGACACTTTTTCTCCTTTGGTCGTGACGATGCAACATGTCGCGATATCGTGACACTTTTTCTCCTTTGGCCGCGAGAATGCAACATGTCACGATATCGCGACACTTTTCTCCTTTGGCCGCGAAAATGCAACATGTCGCGATATCGCGACACTTTTCTCCTTTGGCCGCGAAAATGCAACATGTCGCGATATCGCGACACTTTTCTCCTTTGGCCGTGAAAATGCAACATGTCGCGATATCGCGACACTTTTCTCCTTTGGCCGCGAAAATGCAACATGTCGCGATATCGCGACACTTTTCTCCTTTGTCCACGAAAATGCAACATGTCGCGATATCGCGACACTTTTTCTTCCTTTGGCCGTGACGAAGCAACATGTCGCGAAATCGCGACACTTTTTCTCCCTTGGTCGCGGTGATGCAACATGTCGCGATATCGCGACACTTTTTCTCCTTTGGCCTTGCCGAAGCAACATGTCGCGAAATCGCGACACTTTTTCTCCTTTGGCCGCGGCGATGCAACATGTCGCGATATCGCGACACTTTTTCTCCTTTGGTCGTGACGATGCAACATGTCGCGATATCGCGACACTTTTTCTCCTTTGGCCGCGACGATGCAACATGTCGCGAAATCGCGACACCTTTCCTCACTTGGCCGCGATGAGGCAACATGTCACGAAATCGTGACAACTTTTCAACCTTGGCCGCGATGAAGCAACATGTCACGAAATCGTGACACCTTTCCACCCTTGGCCGCGATGAAGCAACATGTCACGAAATCGTGACACTTTTTCTCTTTTGACCGCGACGAAGCAACATGTCGCGAAATCGTGACACCTTACCACCCTTGGCCGTGACGAAGCAACATGTCACGAAATCGTGACACCTTTCCACCCTTGGCCGTGATGAAGCAACATGTCACGAAATCGTGACACCTTTCCACCCTTGGCCGCGACGAAGCAACATGTCACGAAATCGTGACAACTTTCCTCCCTTGGCCGCGACGGAGCAACAAGTCACGAAATCGTGACACCTTTCCACCCTTGGCCGCGACGAAGCAACATGTCACGAAATCATGACAACTTTCCTCCCTTGGCCACGATGGAGCAACATGTCGCGATATCGCGACAACTTTCCTCCAGAGACCGCGACGGTGCAACATGTCGCGATATCGCGACAACTTTCCTCCAGTGACCGCGACGGTGCAACATGTCGCGATATCGTGACAACTTTCCTCCAGTGACCATGATGGCGCAACATGTCACGATATCGTGACAACTTTCCTCCAGTGACCGCGACGGTGCAACATGTCACGATATCATGACAACTTTCCTCCAGTGACCGCGACGATGCAACATGTCGCGATATCGCGACAACATTCCTCCAGTGGCCGCGATGGCGCAACATGTCGCGATATCGCGACAACTTTCCTCCCTTTGCTTTTTCTTTGATCATTGGCTCAAGGACCTTTCAAGACCCTGCCTAATCACCTCATCCTCAATATCCATGTCACTGTGCAACTGAACTCCAACCTCCTTTTCCGCACCCATCTTAGCCAGAAAGTCAGCCGCTTTGTTCAAATCTCTACTCGCATAAACTGGGATCACGTCCTCCAATTCCTTCCATAATTCCTTAATTTGGGTAACAAGAGCCCTCAACCTCCAAGCTTTCAGATCAAAGTTCCTCATGCAGTCTAGAGCTCCAACCATTATTTGCGAGTCTGATTCAAGAATAATCCTGCGGTGGCCATGTTTCACTGCCCAAACAGAAGCAGACTTGATGGCAATGGCTTCGACTTCATTGTTAGTGGTTCTTCCCAGGCCTTGCAATTCCCAATAGAGCACAGTCCCAGCATGGTTTCGGCACACCACTCCAATTTTGGCTCTACCCGGATTGCCTTTTGCAGCTCCATCAATATTGATTTTAATCCAACCTTCAGGGGAGGTTTCCAACAATTTTTGTCCTGTCCCTCTTGTAGTTCAACGCGTTCTTCCATAGCTCCAATGTCAATTTGAGCTTCCTCCTCAGCATGAACAGCCACAGTTTTGGTAACCTTGCTCCAAATGGTCTGCCAAACCCCGTCTAGAGCAGTAAAAGTTTCTCTAAAAATTTTGGCATTTCTTTCCAGCCATACTTGCCACCAGATAAAGCTTAAACCGAGCTCCCAGCCAATACGAAGAGCTTTAGATTTGAATCTACCTTTCTGCCATTTTTCCCAGATATTCATCCGGTTCAGGTCATCACTTACTTGAATTCTAAAGTATGCAAACCAACGCAGCCAAATCTATCGGGTGAAAGGGCAACCAAACAACAAATGGTCAGCAGTTTCCTCGCTCTTGTAGCATAGTACACATTGAGAAGGGTCGATGATACCTTTTGATCTGAGATTATCAAAAGTGAGGATTCCATTGTGCATGCACTGCCAGGAAAAAAAGTTAACTTTCGGCCAGCCTTTAGAGTGCCAGATTTTCCTCCAGTCCTCAACCTGAAAAGTATGAGGGGGGGCTCTAGGAGAATGTTGTCATATCCGTCCTTTATTGTATAGACGCCAAGACTCCCAAAGCCCCAGGCTAATTCATCCTCCACGTCTCCCCCTGAAAGAAATATTTCTGTCAGAATTTTAGTCATGATGGGAGTCAAATCCGGAGGGATTGAAATGGGCCACTCATCCAACTTCTTGAACTACTTAAACTTACACTCCCCCAGCTGAGTAGTTGTGAAATAACTTTCAATACGGATCCATCCCTTGGCTTCAATGGCTGCTTTTATTGGCTGTAATTCTAGAAATTCAGCAATGATGGGTGGGAACTGATCCCAAGAATCTATCCAAAAATGAGCCTTCTCCCCTCTTCCCACTTTCCAAAATAAGCGGTCTTTAACAACCTGAGACCCTAACTTGAGAGCCTGCCAAACTAGGGACCCAATACCATCCAAGGGGATGCGAGCTACATCATTTGGGTTGGCCTGTCCCAGGTATTTTCTAGTTAGGATTCTACTGAAAAGGGAGGTGGGTTGGGAGATCCATCTCCAGTACAACTTTCCAGCCAAAGCTTTATTATTCAGCTTAGATTTTCTCAAACCCAGACCTCCTTTAACCTTGGGCTAGGTAACTTTGTCCCAGCCCACTAAGGCCCACTTTCTCTCTCCCTTTGCTCCTTCCCATAAAAACTTTCTAGCCATCCTGTCCAACTCTTTCCATATTGTAATCGAGGCAGCCAGGATAGAGAATTTGTAAATTGGCATGGCTTGAATGACTGACTATAAGAACGTTAATCTGCCACCATAACTTAACCACTTGTGAGACCAGTGATTAATTCTGTCCTTGATACACTCCAGCAGATTCCTCCATGTGTCTAATTTTAGCTTCTTAAAGTGCAAGGGGACCCCCAAGTAAACCACTGGGAGAGAAGTCCTTGTGAATCCCAGGATTTCTAAAATTTTGTTCTGAAGCCTTTGCTCCAGATTAAAAAAAACCACTTTGGATTTCTTGTCATTAATGACCTATTGAGTAGCCCTGAGATAGACATTAAGAGTATCCCTAATCATTCTTGCTTCCCTGAAGCTGGCCACTCCCACCAAACCAGTGTCATCCACAAACTGCAGGTGCGTTAAAACTTCGTCACCCACCCTGATACCCAATAATCTACCTTGTTGTCTTCTCCTCAAGAAAATTCTGCCAAGACCTTCAGCCAAAATGAGAAAAATATAAGGAGAACATGGATCCCCCTAGCGCAGTCCCCGAGTAGCTCCAAAAGGTTGCGAAGGAAGGCCCTTGATTAGCACAGAGTAAGTCGGGGAAGAGACACAGCTCATGACCCACTCTATCCAGTCCTGAGAGAAACCAAAGGCTGCCATCATTTTAGCCAGGAAACTCCATTCAACCCTGTCATAAGCCTTTGACATGTCCAGTTTTATGAACATCCCTTTATTACCAGAAGTGTGCATTGAATGGATTGCTTCCTGGGCCACAACCACCCCATCCAGAATCTGTCGTCCCTCAACAAAACCCCCTTGCTCAGAGGAGACAATGTTGTGAAGAAGAGGTTTTAGGCGCTCAACCATTACCTTTGTGATTATTTTGTACAACACATTACATAAGGCAATAGGCCTATAATCTAAAATATGAACCCCCTCCTCCCCTTTTGGAATTAAGGTAATGAAAGTGTGGTTTATAGCTTTAAGCATTCTCTTATTTTCTCTGGACTCTTCTACAACAACCATTACATCTTCCTCTAAGTAGTCCCAGAAAGCCTAAAAAAACTCAATTGGGAAGCCGTCTGGACCTGGAGTTTTACCAGTGCTCATTCCAAAGACCACAGTTTTCAATTCATCTCTATCAATGGGTTTGAGGAGGGCCTGATTTTCATCCTCAAAAATAACAGCAGGTATGACAGAAATAACTTCATTTTGGGCCTCTACATCTTGTACCACACTTTCCTTAAAAAGCTTAGAAAAATAATCCATAGCATGGGAATGCATACCAGGAAGTGTATCAAAGGAATGACCGTTCTCATCTTGAAGGGCCTCCATCTTGTTCATCTGTCTTCGAGCACAAGCAATCCGATGAAAGAATTTTGTATTTCTGTCCCCTTCTAATAACCAGGTGGTTCTTGCTCTCTGCTTCCAATAGGTCTCCTCCTGGTTGTCAATGTCCTCAACCGCTGTACGCAGGGCATCATCCTCAACTTTGAGCTGGTCTATAATTACTCCTTCTCTAAACTATTTTTGGACCTCATCCCATCTGGCCACCAAAGGAGCTCTTTGGGCCTGGAAGTTGATTTTATTAGCACGCCTCCAATACTTCAACTGAGTTTTGACATATTGTAGTTGTTTGTGGATTCTGAACATTGCTCTCCCATAAGTCGGGCGGCCTTCTTCCCACCACTGTGGAATTTTCTCCCGAAGTTCTTCTTTCTAAAGCCAAAAATTCTCAAATCTGAAAGGTTTGTGATGCTGCCCCATCCTAGTCCCGCCTTCCAACAGAATGGGACAGTGATCTGAAACTGGGCCTTCTAAAATCTAAAAATTTATATTCCATTTTACAAACGCCTCCTCTGAAACCAGAAAATGATCTAGCTTAACCTTCCTGCTATGTGGCTCCCGCCTTTTATTAGTCCAAGTGTAGTTAATGCCAGGACATTTAATGTCCACTAAGTGCAAAGCCTGGACTTGGGCAATCATGAAACGGTCCCCTGAGTCCAAAAATGGTGTTCCCCCTTCCTGATCTCTAGAAGATAATTTAGCGTTAAAGTCCCCCGCTATAATCCAGTCTAGATCTTCCCTTGAGGTTCGCATGTTATGCACAGCCTTCCACTGCCGCCTCTGACCCTCTAGGTTTTGAGACCCATAAAAGTTTGTGATTAGAACGTGTTCCGTAGTGACATTATTCCTAAAAAGAGAAGTGAGAACACCCCTCCAGGCAAGATGTTCTATTGCAGACCATTCAAGAGAGTTCCACAGAGTAACAATCCCCCCTGAGGCACCTTGGGCAGCCACATCCATATGACCAACACCCCTCCAAATTTTGTTGACTATTTTGGACATAAGATCTAATGACATCTTAGTCTCCTGTAAAAGCAAAAAATTAGTATTACGATTCTCTAAAAGTCTTCGAACAACAGATTGATGGGTTCTGTTGTTTAAACCCCTCACATTCCATGATTGTATAATCATTGGTTACCCTGGGAGCAATAAGAGTCTATTGGCCTCACCGATCCTCCCGTGATCGGTTTGTCTCCTTGGGCCGCTAGCAACTCCTTATTGGATCTTCTACCTACTCCCCGAGAATTGCTATTTTTTGATCTTTTTTCTACCCGGGTTATCCCCAAAGTTGGCCTTTCCCTGTTCTTCTCTGCTATTCCCATGCCGACATCCCGAGATACTGTCTCGCTCCCGGTTATGCACTACTAAAGCCCCCGAACACACTGGTTGTGATACCTCACAGAGTTCAACTACCTGCTGTATGACGGGAGGAGATGAGAGGGGGAGTTGCACGGGAATATTAGAATTTTCCTTATTACCCTCCATGCCCTCCATAAATTGTTCCTCTTCGTCAACCAGTGACTTAAATATCTCATACCTATTGGTAGGTCTGAGATGGGATTGCTCCTTTCCCTCTTTTTTCTTTGTCCGTCTTTTTCTTCTGGGTTGTTCAAAACCCTCTCTCTGAGCTTCCTGGCCCTGAACGGTGCTATTAGAATCTTTATTAAGTGTTGCCTTATCCTCTTTAGGCAGGTTTGGCATTCCTAAAGGGGCCTCCATTTTAGCATTCATATTATTAGGGCAAAAATGGGCCAAATGTCCATGTTTGTGACAAACCCTACATCTAAAGGGTAGGGCCTCATAGTCCAGCTTGTTGAATCCAGGAGAGACCTGCCAATTCAATTTCCATCTCTATCGACAAAGGCTAGTTGAGATCCATCTCCACACATATTCTTGCATACACCGCCATGCTCCCTTCAATTGTGTCTCTGGCAACACCCAGATGTCTTCCAATAGAATTGCCAATCCTTGCCAACACCTGCTCACTCCAGAATTCCATTGGAAGAGCATATAGTCGGATCCATACTCGGGACAGCAGTAGGTTCAACTCGGGGATCGAATCCCACTCTCCATGGTTGAACAAATAGCCCCGCCGGGCCATGATTTTTCTTCTCTGACTCGAAAGCCCTATTTCTATCGACCAAAGATGAAAAGCTAACAATAAAATATCCATTGCTAATAAACCACAATGAATACTCACCGTGAGGCTCCCAGTTTTGGCGGATCCAAGAGTGCAAAAAATTTAGGGAAGGACGTATACCCATGAACTTGCAGATTAAATCGTGATTAGCTCTGTAAATGACTGATTCTTCAACCATACTTGGCTCGATGACAATTTTTGGCCTGGTTTCGGCCTGCGGCAAACATCCATTCACACGATGTGCTGTCGACCTATTCCCAGCAGCCGTGAAGAGCATTTTATATGCCATTTTTTGAGCTTCGTCGTTCTTTGGAGGAGATTTTTCTTTAAACAAATCTGCGTATGAGCTGCTACTCCCTGGAAAAGGAGCCGGAGAAGTCCCCATTGGACCCTCCTAGGGCACCAATCTAGCCTTCAGATCCACCGTACCCCGAAAGCACTTCTACAATCCAACTGATGCCCTAGATTTTTTGAAGTTCCAGAAACCCTAGTTCAGAGGAAAAAATTGCCAGAGCTCATTTCCCGCCAGAGCTCCAGTCTCCATGTTTGGACATATTAGTTATAACTACCTAAAGGAATTGAACGCCCATGAAATGGTAATAGTATTACCTCAAGTCTCTTCTATTGATGGAGTATGTCCTAGATGTTCTCTTGGAAAGAAACATAAAGATCCTTTCCACCCAAATGGTTCTCTAAAGACCTCATCCCCTATAGAGTTAATCCATAGTGACTTGATGGTCTTCCCAGAGCCTTCCTTCAAAGAAGCAAAATATGATTTAATATTCATTGATGATTTTTCCAGGAGAACTTGGGTCTACTTCCTAAAATACAAAATTGATGTTCTATCCCACTTCAAAATATTCAAAGCCTTACTTGAAAATCAGGCCCCTTGAAAAATCAAGCAAATTTGTACAGATAATGAGTGGGAATACTTCAGTAATGAGTTATAAATTTTTCTATTAGGTCATGGTATA
The DNA here is from genome assembly GCA_028583015.1 of Wollemia nobilis. Lineage (NCBI taxonomy): Eukaryota > Viridiplantae > Streptophyta > Pinopsida > Araucariales > Araucariaceae > Wollemia > Wollemia nobilis. The sequence continues at coordinate 2,967,260 of JAQPPZ010016829.1, read as the reverse complement.
ATTCATCAATAATCTGTCTCCCATAATCCACAACAAAATGGCATTACAGAGAGGAAAAACATAATTATAAATGAAATGGCAAACTATATGCTCCACTCAAGAGATCTTCCAAAAAAAAATTCGATAGAAGCAATTAACTATGTTAACTATATTCAAAACCACACACCTCATAAAGCTCTTGGCAATTTGACTCCTGAGGAAGCATGGATTGGCTCAAAACCTGATGTCTCTCTATTCAATATTTTTGGATGTATTGCTTGGGCACATATCCCAAAGAAGAAAAGGAAGGATCTAGATAAGAAAAGAAAAAATCTCATCTTTGTTGGTTATTATGAGGAAATGAAAGCATACAGGCTACTTGATCCCGCAACTCATGAGGTCTTTTTTCATAGGAATTTTCAATTTGATGAAACATTCCCTCATAAATATCCTCAACCATCCTCTTCCACCATTGATTCTCTTGAGCCATATCCAATGTTAGAGCCTCAATATAATGAAGAACCCACTTTAGAGATTAATGATAAAAATGACCAATATGAGGATCCTATACTCCAAACTCCAAATCGAAGTCCTGCCACTCCAATTACTCCTTCCACAATACCTAAATGGGCTCGCATCATTGTTGAAGAAGAAACTCCATACATCCAAAATCTTCCATCATCCATATTAAGCAACTCCATAGGCTCTGGTCTTGTCTATCATTCCATTTCCATAGATCCTCAATCCTTCAAAGAAGAAATTAGTATTAAATAATGGGATGATGCCATGGAAAATGAATTCTCTTCCTTAATAAAAAACAAAACTTGGGATTTAATTCATCTACCTAAAGGAAGGAAGTTAGTTCACTGTAAAGGGATTTACAGAATGAAATATGGACTTAATGGAGAAATTGAAAAACACAAAGCTTGCCTGGTAGCCCAAGGTTTCTCTCAAATTAAAAGGATTGATTATTCTAAAAATTTTGCACCAGTTGCCAAAATGGATTTTGTTAGACTGGTACTTGCTCTAGCTGCTTCCCAAATGTGGCCTATTTTTCAAATGGATGTAAAAAATGCTTTCTTACATGGGGAATTAAAAGAGGAGATATTCATGGAACAACCTGTTAAATTCATTCAAGAATCCTTCCTTGTTTGTAGACTACAAAAATATCTCTATGGCATCAAACAAGCTCCTACATATTGGTATGAGAAAATGGACTCCTTCCTTCTTTCCTCAGGTTTTTCTCATTGTGATTCTGATACCATAGTCTACATTTGGAGAGATGAAGAGAAGATCCCTTACTTGTTCTCTATGTTGATGATATACTACTCACTGGTAATGACAATTATCACATTAAGACTATCAAAGACTCTCTTTTTGAAAAATTTGAAATGGCTGGTCTAGGTTTAGCTCATTACTTCCTTGGAATTCAAATAAATCAAACACATGCAGGAATTTCATTGTGTCAACATAAATACACTCTAGACCTTCTTCAACGGTTTAAGATGACTGATTGTAAGCCCTCTTCTACAACTTTTCAATATGGAGTCACTCTAAATACTTCCTACACATCCCATTTATGTGATGCTACTCTGTACTGATAGCTAGTTGGGAGTCTATTATACCTAAACCATACTCACCAAGATATTTCATATGTTTTTGGATTGATATCTAGATTCTCACATCAACCTCATTTTAGCTATTGGCAAGCAACAAAAAGAATCCTATGCTAATTGAAAGGAACTACTCAATTTGGGCTCTTATATGAAGGAAAATCTATGGATATCATTGGTTACACAGATTTTGATTGGGCAGGTTTAGTAGAAGATAGATGTTCAACTTTTTGCTATGTCTTTTGTCTTGGTTCTTCACCAATTTCTTGGTCAAGAAAAAAATAACAAGTAGTAGCACTATCATCTACAGAGGCAGAATACAGGGTAGTAGTTTTAGCAAGTCAGGAATCTCTTTGGCTTCGTCAGAGACTAAGAGAATTTGATTATTTACATGAAAAAAATATTACTTTTTGGTGTGATAACCAGAGCACAATTCATATTATCTGTAATCCAGTTAAACATCAACGTACCAAGCACATTGAAATTCACATGCACTTTATTCGACAACATATTCAGAGAGGGAAAATACACTTGGACTATATTCCCATAGAAAATAAAATTGTAGACATATTCACCAAATCATTTTATTATCCGCGTTACATTCAGTTGTAAGAGAAACTTCGAGTAAGGTAGATGCATTAGAAGGTACAAAAGAGGTTTTCACCTCTAATTTCTTCTTATTTTTTCTTTTTCTTTGGAAGATGGTTTTTTCCCATGTGGTTTTTTTTACCATCTCTCCTATATGTAATAACATTGTACATGAGTACCTCATCAGACCCAGTTGTTGGGACTCATTTCTTTTTTTAATGAGTACAATATTCGCCATCTGAAGACATGCCTCTTCATTTTTCTTTTTATAGATGGTTTTTTTCCATGTGGTTTTTTTACCATCTCTCCTATATGTAAAAATATTGTACATGAGCACCTCATCAGGCCCAAATTCCGAGACTCATTTCTTTTTTCAATGAGGACAATCTTCACCATTCGAAGACATGCCTCTTCATTTTTATTTTTGATAGATGGTTTTTTTCAATGTGGTTTTTTTACCATCTCTTTAATAAGAATCATTGTAAATGAGTACCTCATTAGGCACTATTGCTGGGACTCATTTGTTACATTCACCCCTAGTATCACTTAAGGGGGGTGTTAGAATAAATAATTATTCTCTTAAGTTCTACTAAGATAAACTTACTTGAGTTACCACTCTTCTATGTGTCAGGTGAACTCTCAGACTAGTGAGTTGTTGTAATCCAAAGACTCTCAATGATCAACTTTTCTATTTATACAAAGTTGATCCATGGAATAAATCAATCGGTTTTGTTTGTCTCTTCAAATATTGTAATGCTTTGTAGTTCTACTCTTGGGAAATTCTATCAATACATACCTTAATTTAATAAAAAACTTTTACCTTGCCTCAAGCACTACTGCACTACCACCGTGACTCGATCCTGCATCTCCTCATTAGCCCCATGCGCCCTAGCGCTAGGGTAGACACCATGTGGGCTAGGCACCCACATGATCACCAAGGAGCACACGCTCCTTTTTATCTACTACGTTCGGTGCTTTTCTCATCCAAAAAAAAATCTCCATCGTGATTCGAACGTGTAACCTCTCGCCTTCCACGCTCTTCGCGAGCCCTACCTACCACTTGGGCTATCCATCCATGTAGGACAAAAAATGTGCGCTGCCTCCTTAATCTCTTCACTACCCTCAAAAAGTGCAAAATGACTTGTCTTATTCTCTACCTCCACAACGTGCTCGAATGGATGCGATTATTGCTTGGTCAAAAACATTAGTCCATGCAAATAATTAAACCTTTTTATACACTTTTGCTTGCCCTACTTGGACGTCGGCTCAACCTTTTTATTTGCCACCTTTTAAATTCGAATTCTTGGCGCCTTTTGATAATTCAAATTTATTTTATTTTTTAATATAATATTTAACCTTGGTGTTAAATAATATTTTTGCTTGTAGTCCTTTGTCAACTTAATTTCTTTTTGAGACCTTTTTCCAATGCACTTTCAATCCTCCTTTTAATAAGTCCTTTTGGCCTAAATATTATAATATTAAAATATTATAATATTATCTTTTTTAATCCTTAGTCACTTGCTTTCTTTTGAACCATGGTCTTAAACTTGGGCCTTCAACCTTTTAACCTTTTGACATCAATGACAACAATATACTCAAAATTTCCAACAATCTCCCCCTTTGTCATTGATGGCAACCCTTTCTAAAAATTCCTTTTCCAACCATTGGATTCCAAATATGCTCCCCCTAAGAAACTGCTCCCCTAACTGAATGCTCTCCCCCTTACTCAAATATCTCCCCCTTTGACATCAATGGCAAAGGGACTCCTTTGGGGCTAAATATAAGACTCTTAGCTCAGCCCCCTCCCCACCTCCTCTCCTTGAGGTGATTAATTTTGGGGTGGGAGTATCTCTACTCCCAGCATACAATGCTCTTTTTCTTTGTCAACCTTCTTTTTCAATATTTTTGTAGCCATACCCTTTTGATCCTTTTGAGTGTCCCTGTTCTTGCTTGTCTCTAGAAGTTTTGGAAACTCTGTTCTACACCACTTGGCCTTATGCCCAAGATTATTGCACTTGTAACACTTAATGTTGTAATTCTTGGAAGGTGTAAATATCTTGAAGTTCCTCTTGGTGAAGCCATAATCATTTTTATCATGAACCCTGCAGTGGATCGCTTTATGACCAAATCGATTACAAGAGTAGCAATACCCTTGAAAGAAATATCCATATTTGAATGAGTTGAAATTCCTTTTAGTGAGGCCATACTCTTTCTTTCCATGAACCCTACAATGCATAGCCTTGTGACCAAACCGATTACATGAAAAACAATGTCCTTTGAAGAAATCCTATTTTGAAACCTCTGGTCTCTTAGTCCTTTCTTTACCTTCTCTGTGATGATCCATGTTTCTTGTTTGTGCATTGTTTCCTTTCTTAGTGAAGCTTCTATTCTTCAACTTATCCTCATAGGCCTTAGTTTCTTCTTCACTCTCTTCCTCTGAAACTTCTTCTTCTTTTGATCTTGAGCTTGATCCTTCTTCTTATTTCCCTTGTCCTTCTTCAAAACCAAGTCCTATTTTGATAGATGAAGATCTTTGTGAATTGATGATTTTATCCAAAGTTTTTGAACTTTTCCCAAACCTGTGTAGCTTGTCCTTAGAATATTTCACTTCCATCCTTAGAGAAACTACCTCATGTTCTAATATTTCACATTCTAATTCTTTTACCTCTAACTTTTCAACCATGACCTCTTTAAATCTCCTTGCCTTAGCTTTTGAGTTTGTCAGGTCTTGTAGAAGCTTTTCTTTTTCTTCCTCATGTTCTTGAACTTGAGCCTTTAGTCTTGAATTATGTTTTCTAACTCTTTTCAACTCTTTGAGAGAAACAATAAGTTCTTCTTCTAGATTAATTGTGCCTTCCTCTTCATTTTTTGAATATTTCTCTACTTCTTGGTCTCCAAGAGCATCTTCATACTTTTTGACTTTATCTTCAATCGAGGAATTTTCTTCCTCTTCTATTGCCAAAAATAGAATCTCTTCTTCTTCACTATCTGAGAGTCTTTCATCACTGTCACTTGAAGCCTTGCTTGCCTTGTTAACATAGAAACTCTTCTTGTGCCTTTGAAAGAACTTCTTCTCATGCTTACCTTGACCATACCTATTTTTCTTTTCATGCCTGGATTTTCCTTCTTCCTTTTTCTTATGATCTTGTTTCTCTTCACTGCTACTACTTTCGGCTTGTGGAAAATTAGATGCATAGTGACCAAAATTACCACAATTAAAACATTTCACAGTATTCATACCTTTGTGCTTTCTTGAGTCCTTCTTGTTTCTTCTCACATAGTTAGCTTCTTCATCACTGCTTGACTCACCACTTGATTCTGGTTTCTTATATTTTGTCTTCTTTGAAGATTTGAAAGCTACCTCTTTCTTGGAGTTGGGATCCTTTACTATTCTCATCTCATAAGTTGTGAGAATTCCATGTAACTCATCCATAGTCAACTTATCAATATCTCTCATCTCTTCTATAGCTGAAACCTTTCCATCATACCTCATAGGGAGTGATCTTAATACTTTCTAAGCAACATTGGAGTCTTCAATTTTGAATCCAATTCCATGCATGGTATTAAAAACCTCATCCACATGAAGTAAGTATGTAGCAATATCTTCCTCATCTTCCATCTTCAAATCTTCAAACCTTTTCTTGTGGTTTTGCAGTTTTGCCATTTTGACCTTTTTATCTCCTTCATATGTTTGCTTCAATTTTTCCCATATCTCTTTTGCTGATTTGCAGTGCATAACTTTCATAAATTCTACTTCACGTAATCCACTTAAGATTCCATTCATAGCCTTGGCATTATTCACATGTAATAGCTTACCATATTTATCTATGGGAGGAGTAGTTGTAGGTGTGAACCCATCCTCAATCGATTGCCATGTCTCATATCCTTGTGCCATCAAGTAAGTCTTCATTCTTATACTCCAGAAGGTATAATTATTCCCATAGAACAATGGAGCCTTATTTGATGAAGATCCATTATGAGATGCCATCTGTGTTTCTTGTAATATCTTCCTTCAAGTTGTTAGACTTTTTTGAAGGAACCCGCTCTGATACCAATTGAAGAACACAAGCTTATATTGAGAGGGGGTGAATAGTATAAGATCAAATTTTACTTTTCTTTCCCAAACAATATTATCCAATGTTATCAATTGCAATATCAATAGCAGTAATCAAAGCAATGCACAAATCATCACACACATGAGAGACACAAATTTAATGTGGTTCACCTAATGTGGGTTACATCCACGAAGAAAATATTTCTTCTAAATTTTCTCAACAAATCTCTTGGGAATCAATTCCCTATTACAATATTTATGGACCTCTATCCAAAGGAGATCTCAATCCCCAATACTCTGGTTTGTGGATCTCTCTCCATAGGAGAACTCTATCCCCTTTGCTTTGGTTCGTGGATCTCTCTCCATAGGAGAACTCTTTCCCCTTTGCTCTGGTTCATGGATCTCTCTCCATAGGATAACTCTTTCCCCTTTGCTCTAGTTTATGGATCTCTCTCCATAGGATAACTCTTTCCCCTTTGCTCTAGTTATTGGATCTCTCTCCATATGAGAAATCTATCCCCTTTGCTCTGGTTCATGGATATCTCTCCATAGGATAACTCTTTCCCCTTTACTATAGTTCATGGATCTCTCTCCATAGGAGAACTCTATCCCCTCTGCTTTGGTCTACTCTAAATATTACTCTCAACTCTGTCTCAAATCTACACTAAACCTCATCATAATGGTTAGCACAAATTTACTCTAACTCTAATCACAAATCTGTCTTAATGCTACTTCAAGTCTTCACAAGAATTTCTCAAATATACCTCAAATCTTCTCCAAGTATTCTCACAAGACTTTCTCAAATCTACCTCAAAGTTGCTCCAAGTCTTCTCACAAGACTTGCCCAAATCTGCCTTCAAGCCTTCTCAAAAGACTTGCTCAAATCTACCTTCAAGCCTTCTCAAAATACTTGCTCAAATCTACCTTCAAGCCTTCTCAAAAGACTTGCTCAAATCTACCTTCAAGCCTTCTCAAAATACTTGCTCAAATATTTCTAAATCTTGCATACAAACAAAGCTTAAATCTCTTTCAAAAATGCTTTCTTCAAATAGACATATTCTACTTAGAATTTGTTTAACCTCTGGAACATATAGAGAATGATATGCTCTATCAAAAACCCAATATGTTCTTCACATTCACAAATATTGCATTCAATTAATCCAGTCTCTATCTCTTACAAAATCCCTTTCAAATCAAATCAAAATAGTGTATAACTTGCTTCACAAAATTGGTCTATTTTTCTTGCAAATTTGCTCTCAAAGATCAACCACACTAATGCACAAATTTCCCTCACAAGATTGATCTCAAACACTTTCACAATTGCTTTCAATATCTCTCAAACCAATGCTCAAAAGGTTTCACAATGATGCACTAACTTGTCTTCAAACCTAGTACAAGTAGTTCACAATTTCTAGCACAAATGCCTCAATCTCTTTCAACAATGGAAGCACAACTTGTTCTCAAACTCTATCCCAAATGTTTCCAAAACCATTCAAAAATGAAGCACAAACCCTAGCTCAAATATTTCCAACAATGCATATGAACTTAATCCTTATATCTCCTCCTTATGACATCACAAGATATGCCCAACCAAATGCCTCAAATAAGGAGTAATGTTACCATACCTCTTAGCTTACTTTTGATGGAGATGAGCTCTCAAAAACCTATCTCAAAAATTATTCTATCCTTTTATGCCACTTCAAAGGTTAGTTAGCACAATATTTTTCAACCATCCATATAAGAAACCTTTCCTCAAAAATAGTGCACAAAATATTGTTTTACCACTCCTTTTATTTTTCCAATGCAAGGTTTTTAATCACTAAACAACTCCTCTCAAATTCTCTTTCACAATGTTGGACTACACACAATACTTAACCATTGAACACCTTATTACTCCTAAGTGATTTTCAATATTAGAAACCAAAAACCCTAAGTGCATATCACAAATTAAATCCCACTTCAATATACCTTATACCTCCTAATATATCTCAATTTAATTAAACACAGAATCAAAAATGTCACACAATAATTATTATGCAAAGCTTACAACCTTATGTCTCCCTAGAAAATTGCACACCAAACAATAAAAATTTAACCCTTATATCTCCCTAAGTCGTGTGCTATGCATACCTTAATTTAATCAAAAAAATTTACCTTACCTCAAGCACTGATGCGCTACCACCATGACTCGATCCTGCATCTCCTCGCTGGCCCATGCCCTAGCGCTAGGGAGAACACCACGTGGGCTAGGCGCCCACATGATCACCAAGGAGCACACACTCCTTTTTACCTACTACATTCGATGCTTTTCTCAACCAAAATAAAAATCTCCATCGTGATTCGAACATGTAACCTCTCACCTGCCACGCTCTTCGCAAGCCCTACCTACCACTTGGGCTATCCGCCCACGTAGGACCAAAAACATGTGTTGCCTCCTTAATCTCTTCATTACCCTCGAAATGCACAAAATGACTTGTCTTATTCTCTACCTCCACAACGTGCTTGAACGGATGCGATTATTTCTTGCTTAAAAACATTAGTCCATGCAAATAATTAAACCCTTTTTATACACTTTTGCTTGCCCTACTTGGACGTCGACTCAACCTTTTTATTTGCCACCTTTTAAATTCGAATTCTTGGCACCTTTTGATAATTCAAATTTATTTTATTTTTTAATATAATATTTAACCTTGGTGTTAAATATTATTTATTATATTATTTAACCTTGGTGTTAAATAATATTTTTGCTTGTAGTCCTTTGTCAACTTAATTTCTTTTTGAGACCTTTGTCCAATGCACTTTCAATCCTCCTTTTAATAAGTCCTTTTGGCCTAAATATTATAATATTAAAATATTATAATATTGTCTCTTTTAATCCTTAGTCACTTGCTTTCTTTTGAACCATGGTCTTAAACTTGGGCCTTCAACCTTTTAACCTCAATGACTTTGACATCAATGACAACAATATACTCAAAATTTCAAATAGATTAAGGTGGATGAATGGCTGAGATTAAGTCATGGTGGATGGCTAGGATTTATTTACATAAATACATATATATATATATATATATTAAATATATATATATATATATATATATATATATATAAATATAAAATATTAATATTTATGTATATATTAAATAAATATATATATATATATATAATGGATGACTATGATTGGAGGATATGAATGGATGACAAGTGGCTAGATTTTGGTGTCTACAGATGCCCCTTTTTGTATCGCGTTGCGTGAAACACAATGCGGTGCAAAAATATGAGACACCTGGTTTGGTGTGGTGAAGCAACTTTCTTTCCTTGGAGCGCAAAGAGGATTTTGAAGATAAAGAATTTGTTAGTGTAGCTTACCCCCTCAATTGGCGAATGAGTGAAAAATGAGTCTCACGAGCCAATTGATAGAATTATGGGTAATGATGCAGGTGAATGATGTAAGTGCAAGTGTATGATGTAAATGTGGATGATATGAATGATGTAAATTGATGTCATTTTTCCCCAATGGAGAAAGGGGTTTTTGCAAGTGTAGATGTAAGTGAATTCTATTTTTGTCCCAATAGAAAAGGGATTTTTGCCAAATGTAGATGTATGATGAATGATGTAAATGATGTATCCCGATGTGGGAACTCAAAATCAAATTTAGTTACCCCAAGTTTGGGGTGATTCCATGTTGTTGGAAAAAATGCCAATTGGCGTCATTGAAATGCAAAGTGATGAAAATGCAAAAAGAAAAAGAGTCAACCCTTGGAGGGCCATCTAGTGACTGTAGGATAATTCCCTCAATTGGAACCAATCAACCTAGGCAAGGCCTATCTCTATGATGACTATCAATGTAAAAGAAATGTTGAAATGTGATTTGTCCATGTTTCAAGCCCCATGAACAAGGCCATCAATGATAACTTTTTGAGCAAGTTAACTTGGGCATAGTCTCACTCGAAAAATGAGTAACCCAAAATGATTTTGTGTTCGAACAAGAGGATGTTGAATGATGATGAGCAAGTGTCCTTATGGTGATTTAACCATCTTACCGAATTGCATGGATAACCAATCACTGCAATCACCAAGGAGATAGAATAAACCACTAGATACGAGGTTCACTTGAAATTGTAGGTGAATTTGGAAAAAATGCAAATGCAATATTTTATGGATGAAAATGGTGTTGGAATGAATATGTGATGATGAAAAATGCATTGATGATTGGATTGCATGATTTTGTGAAATTTTGCATTGTTTTGGAGCATTTTGAAAGCAATTTTGGACAATTTTACAACTTTTTGGTCGCAAATAAAAGTTAACCACCCAAATCAATCCATGTTATCACAAAGAGTGATGAAATGATGATATGGATGATTAGAATGATGAATGTGGTTGTTTTGTGAAAATTTGGACCATTTTGGGATGTTTTGAAGTTTGTAAGGTGATTTTGTGACTTTTGGTCGCAAGCAAAAATTAAGTGCCCAAATCGATTTTTGGTTTCACAAAACATGATATGATGATGGAATGAATGCATGGATGCAATGTGGAGTGATTTTGTGGAGGTAAGCTATATTTTGGAGCATTTTGGTCTTTCTACAAATTTTTGAAGCTAGATATCGACTAGCATCCACATCATGCATAGACATCGACAAGCGTTTGCCACTCTACAAATGTTGGTGAGCATTTCAATGCACCATGTGAATGCCCATGGGCATTTGAGTGCACCAAAAATAGCTATAAATAGTCTATAGAGGTAAAATCAGATTCATTCTTGCATTCACAAGTTCTAGAAGTATCATCTGAAGGAGAGTGAGTGAGTGAAGAAGTGAGGTGGAGTGAAGGCTATGGCGATGGAGGGTGGATGAGGAGTAGAGAGTGTAGGTGGCTGAGGTAAGTGCCCTTGGCACTCTTGTTTGGATTTGTGCAATTTTTTATTATGTAATGAATGTGACATTAATGTGTTTGCATTGTGTATGTGTTGTGCTGTAGTTGAGGATCTTGGAGGCTCGACATCGGTTCTCACCTCTCATACTAGGGGTGAGAAAGGTATTGTGGAAGGAGCATTGGGATTGGTTGGAGGCTGTGGGGCTAGGGTAGCTCAAATTGATGTGGTGAGGGAGATGAGGGGTATCTCTCTACCTTGGTAGAGATATGGGATCTAGATAGGGGACCTTTTAGCTCCCTACTGGTGAGGTGATAGTGACACTCGAGGATGTATACCGCATTCTTCGAGTGCTAGTGGAGGGGTTACATGTCGAGGTTGGACATGATAAGGAGTATGAGATGAGTTAGATATTTGGAGATCGATGGTAGAATGTGAGTGTGAAGGGTGGAGGGATCATGTACTTGGTGATGTATGCCAAGAAGGAGTTGGAGGTATTTCCCACCTTGGTCATGTTCCTATTGGCCAACATAGTGGTATCTAACAACACTAGCTATCGGTTCCCATGGAACATGATCAGGTTGGTATATGATATGATCGATGAGCCTCGAGTGTATGCATGGGTACCTACTCTACTAGCTTAGCTGTACTTAGAGTTGTATGAGGTGAGGAGGTAGGGGTGTAAGGGGCTAGGTTGTAGTGTATTACTATAGTGTTGGGGTTGGGAGCACTTTAGTGTGGCTTGACCTATGGGCTTGCCTAGTGAGGCATGGGATGGGGAGCAACCCTATGCTTTGATATGGTGGGTGTTTGAGGAGGTGAATTGAGTCATCCTAGTTATAGTAGCTAGGAGTATAAAGATCTATGGGTAGGGCTGACACCTGATTAGGTGCATTGGAGACCATGGTGAGGTGCTACTTGGACTAGTGATAGGGAGTAGTTATAGAGAGTTTGGTAGGCTATATGGGTGGTTGGGTGACATAGGAGTGAGGTGGAGCTGATCCAGTTCTCATGGGTGCTATGGTAGTTTGGGCTATGATAGGGGATTCCTAAGGCACCAATGTTGTATAAGCATCATCGGGATGAGATGGGTCTACCTTGCATGGAGGTATGGTGGGTGACCTATGAGGATGATGAGGAGATAGATCTCCTTGATGTGGATGATGTAGGGACTACTATTGAGTATGATGCATGGTTCACTGTACAACCACCATGGGTACCTAGTCAGGTAGTGGATGAGGATAATGAGGATGATGAGGAGGTTAAGGTGGAGGAGATAGATGAGGCTCCTAGATGTTGGAGACATCATGATCTAGCAGTCGAGGGAGGAGTGAGAGATGCAGTAGAGCAACCTCTAGATATTGGAGGTGATGGTGGTGGTATGGATGATATGGAGGAGGTTCTAGAGAGACCTCTAGGTTAGAGTGAGGAGGAGTGGATGAGGCTCGAGTATGGTGGATATGATGGTGGAGTGGAGATGCAGAGATAGCTTGATAGGAGCTAGAGGTAAGATGGCTATAGGTGGAGGTGAGGATAGGATCATGAGGCTCTAGGTAGAGCTAGCATAGAGGGACCATCATCAGAGGTATGATGTACTATACCTTCGATCTTGAGATGGATACATCTAAGATTTGGAGGATCTATTGATGCAACACCACATTGGGCTGCCAGATCGACCCTCTTCCTCCATATCTAGGTCTGTTAGGCATAGTGAGTCTAGGCATAGTGGCTCTAGGTCTAGGGCTCCATCAGGATCACAGGGGTCCTCCTATAGGTGTTAGCTAGTGCTTAGATGCACTTTTTGTATATGAGCCTTGGTGCTCCATTGTATATAGCCTTCGGGCATTCATTGTACATGTGATATTTATATATATAGACATGGATTTTACTTTTGTGTTATGCTTTTGTGTGAATGCATGTGTATATGTGTGATGGATGATAATGCAATGATAATGTGTATGAATGCAAATGAATTAATGCTCTAATGATCATTCATAGTTTAGATTTTACTTGACCATGTATAGCATTGTTGTTTAATCAAGGGCACCAAAATGGTGGTATGTGAAATGGAAGACTCATGTAATGATATGGATGTTGATATGGAAAATGATTGTTTTAGAGACTCAGACATACTAGTGATATCAAACAAACTCACTAAATTCTATCTAATTTCTCTAAGACCAAATGTGTGTGCAGTGAATTCATTTACCGAATCATGAGTATGGTAATGACTCAAGGTAATCAAGAACCAATGTGTGTGCAAGTGAGTTCATTAACCCATCTTGAGTAAATTGAGATGAAACCTATCATGGAGGAGACCAAGAAGCTAGCTTGTCTGTATGTGTGGTTAGAGGTCTCTTCAAGAGAGACATGTCACCATGCATGAGCATACTCCACTACTAGTCAAGCATCTATAGCCCTAGTGGAGATTAGCTCCATAGTCCAAGAATATGATCTCTAAGCTTTGGGGATTCAGACTACCTAACCGTCTGACTAGAAATGTAGTTCTATCCTTACAACTTGAGGATCTATGGTGTGTGATGTGTAAAATATTTAGAGCTTTGGGGAATTAGATTCTCAATCGAAGTGTGATGAGAATTTTACCCTATCCTTACTACTCTTTCTTTTGTTTGGAAATAATTGTGATAGTGGTGAAAACCACTATTTTTTATTTTTGGACTATGTGCATAATGGGACAAGCAAGGATTACCCTTTTCACTTCGAGGTTCAACCCAATCATGGTATTATCTCTCTTTGACACAAGATGTTTTTAAGATGTGTGATTGTGTTTGGTTCAAGAGTGTTAGAGTCAATTCCCAGAACTCAAGATTTTCTTAGTGAAAATGTGTCTTGGTCCTAAAGAAAACTTGACATGTATTGGAGGTTTCTAGAAACACTAGGAGTGGTTGAGTGATCAAAAACACCTAGGGATTATGGAAATGTGGTTTGCAAATGATAATTTGACTTTATGGAATGGTGCAATGAAATGGATGATGATTTGAAGGTGCCCCTGATTAAGGCAACAAGACTTTATTGGACCAATTATTATCTAAACTGAATAAATGACCCCTAATATGGTGAATGAAATGTGTGAAGATGGTTGTGAATGCAATGTATGAAATGCAATTTGTGAAATGAAATGTGTGCAATGCAATGTGTGAAATGTAATGTGTGAAATGCAATGTTGTTTTTGTGTATTAGCCATGTATATATACATATATAAATCACATTAAGCATAGAATGCTCTCAAGTGGATGATGTTAAGTGGTTCGGGCTCTTCGACTCCCTCTAGACTGGCAAGCCTATAAGTTCCTTTACCCACTTTTTGAGTGATAATGTATGGACCTAGCCAATTAGCCATGAATTTATCATGAAGATGCGGTAATGCATTGGTGTTTTGTTGATTCTCTTTAAGAACAAGATCTCCTACTTGGAATTCATGTAGATGAACTTTGGCATTGTAAGCATGCTTTAGGTGGTCTTGATAAACTCGTAAATGCTCTAAAGCATTGACCCACCTTTCATCAAGAAGCGTGAGTTGGTCAAAATGTGCTTGTCTAGCAGTATCATCATCTATGAATTCCTACAATGAAATTCGTAATGAGGGGATCTCAAGCTCAAGAGGTATAATTGCTTTGGCTCCATAGACCAATGAAAATGGTGTTGCCCTAGTAGGCATGTGGATGCTTGTTCGAATAAGCCCATAATGCCAAGGGGATTTGAGTATGCCAATCTCGATGATTTTCTTTGACTAGTTTCTTGAGAATAGCAATTAAGGTCTTGTTGGTAGCCTCAACTTATCCATTTGCTTATGGGTAGTAAGGAGTCAAGAAACTATGTTGGATATTATATTTCTTGTAAAGTGCTTGAACATCCTTGTTTTTGAAAGACTTGTCATTTTCAGAGATGATTTTTGAGGGAATACCAAAATGATAGATGATATGATGAAGTATAAACTCCATAATTCGAGGTCCTATCGTATTGGTTAGAGGAATTACCTCAACCCACTTTGTGAAGTATTCAGTGGCTGTGATGATGAATGTATGTTATCCCAAGGAAGGAGGTAATATTTTTCCAATCAAATCAAGACCCCATTGTGAAAAGGGCCAAAGGCTTTGAATAGGCTATAATGCTTGTGATGGCACATGAGTTAAATTAGCATGTTGTTGACATTTTTGACAATGCTTGACGTAAGTGCAATAGTCACGTTCCATGGTGGGCCAATAGTAACCCATGCATAGAATACACTTTGCAATGGCCATTCCACTAAAATGACCACCACAAGTACCATCATGAGCTTCATCTATGGCTCTTTGTGCCTCTATAGGCTCGAGATAATGAAGGAGGACTCCATCATAACCATGTTTATACAACACGTCCCCCAAGAGAGTAAAATGAGCTACCTTTTGCTTGAAAGTGCATTTAGCAGTCCATGACATGTCTGATGGGAGTGTTCCAAACTTGAGGAAGGCTATTATTTGGTTGGACCAAGGCTCATACGACTCTGAATGGATAAAGCAAATATCCTTCTCATCCTTAGATTCAACATGGACAATTGCAGATTTAGAGATCATTGTGACAATGAGTGGTTGTACCTCTCCTACGGAGTTCTTTGGAATCAATGATCCTAGAGAGGCCATCACATCTACAAATCTATTAGTCAAACATGGCAAACTATCGATTTCATACCAATCAAATTTAGCGAGCAATGTCATTGCTACTTCATGGTAAAGCTTTATTGTTGGTTCCTTGCATTGGTATTCTCTATTTATTTTATGAACAACAAGTTGGGAGTCACCAAATATCTTGATACACTTTATGCCCATAGCTATGGCTGCTTGAAGACCTAAGATTAAGGCTTCATACTCTGCATTGTTGTTTGTGCATTGGAAGTCAAGTTTGAAAGATAGGGGAATAGGTACCCCTTGTGGTGTATGAAACATGACTCCAACACCTTGACCTTTTTTGCACTTAGAACCATCAAAGAATAGTGTGATATCGACATCTTCCTCTGGAATGACATCTTCTTCTTGTTCAGTGATAGTGAATACCAAATCATCTAGGAGCTCAATAATCAAGGGTTGATCACTAGGAAGTGGAGCTTCCACAAGTTGATCGGCTATGACCTGACCTTTAATGGATTTTTGGTTGATGAACTCAAGATCAAATTCAGTGAGAAGCATTATCCATTTTGTGGTGTGGGTGTTATTGTAAGTGTGAGATATCATGTAATGTAGAGGATTTTCATGAGCTATGACATATGTGGTGTGACTAAGCATGTAATGTCTGAGTTTCTTAGTGGTAAAAACCATTGCTAAGCACAATTTTTCCATGTAAGCATATCTGGTTTCATAGCTTACCAATGTTTGACTAATGTAGTAGACAACTTGCTCTTGATTATTTTCATTCTTTTGTGCAAGCATTGTCCCTAATGCAAAGTCCATTGCTGAAACATAAATATGGAAGGGGACCCTTGAATGAGGAGGAGTTAAGACTGGTGGAGAAGCTAGGTATTTCTTGATGTCATCAAAATCTTTTTGGCACTCATCTATCCATGAAAATATCACCCCCTTTTGTAGTAGGTGATTGAATGGCCTACATTTGTCAGAAAGTTGCATAATGAAATGATGGATCGATTGGATATTTCCTTGTAAACTATGCAATTCCTTCAAGTTTGTTGGGGGAGGCATCTCCATGATGACCTTGAATTTGTTTGGGTCCACCTCAATGCCTCTTTTGGAGATAATGAATCCTAGTAGTTTTCCTGAGGTGACACCAAAGACACACTTTTTGGGGTTCAACCTTACATTATGCTCTAGAAGTCGATCAAAGACTTTTTCCAAGACACCAATGTGCTCTTGTCAAGTTTTAGATTTTTCCAAGAGATCATCCACATAATATTCGATGATCTTATGCATGTAATCATGGAAGATGTATGTCATGGCATGTTGATAAGTGGCACCTACATTTTTGAGGCCAAAGGGCATCACCTTGTAACAAAAAGTCCCCCAAGGTGTAGTGAATGTTGTTTTGTGTTGGTCATCAAGATTAATTCGAATCTGGTTGTATCCTAAAAAACCATCCATTAGAGAAAGCATTTCATGGCTAATGTAAGTGTCGACAAGAGTATCAATGTTTGGTAGAGGAAATTCATCCTTAGGACATACTTTGTTAAGGTCTCAAAAGTTAGTGCAAATGTGTATCACCCTGTTAGGCTTATGAATGGGTACCATGTTTGAAAGCCACTCAGGATAGTCAATGGGTATAATGAAACCCACATCTAAAAGCTTTTGAAGCTCTTCTTTGACCATGAGGGCAATGGTAGGATGCATCTTTCTCAATTTTTGTTTGATCAACTTAGCATCAGAGTGCAAGGTGAGATTGTGGACAACCAAGTTAGGGTCAAGACTAGGCATGTCTTTGTAGGACCATGCAAAAATACCCTTCTTCTTCTTGAGGAGAGCAATTAATTACTCTTGTTCATCTATGGATAAAATTTTACCAAGTTTGATAATTTGAGGATTGTCTACATCTGAACTAAGGTTCACATCGATGGTATCTTCAATGGACATATGAGAACCTTCCTCAAGCTATGATGGGGTATTGGGATCAGATGAATGTCATCTATGATATTATCAAACTCTTCTGACTCAACCTCTTCTATGTCTTCCTAGAAAACCTCAAGATCTAAAGGTGAAGGTGAAGGTGAAGGTGGAGGTGATGGAGGAATGTAGTTGGCTGAAGCCCTTAACAATTCCTTAAAAAGGATGAATTTAGAAAAGGATGGAGGTGAGGAAATTTAGTCCATATCAATAAGGCTCATGTCAATTGGAATTGGCTTTGCCAAATCGTATGGATTATGGAGTGGGGTGAATAATTCAATAGGATTCATGTTAACTTAAAGGGGAAACTGGTGGTTGGCAATGTGAAGGATGGATAGATCCTGTCTACTAGAACCGATGCTAGAACTCTGGGAACCTGAACAATAGTGAGCAACACAAATAAATGCAATAGGAAAAAGCCATGCACATGCAATGCAATGATGATTTTTTTTTGTGTTTTTTTTTTTATGTATATATATTACAAAATTTTCCAGTGAGGTGGATTAATGAAATGGAGGTGGTTCACCGGTTGGTTCAGCTCACTCCCTAGGGAGGAGCAAATGAAATATGGGTTGATGGATGGGGAACATTCTGAGGTAATACTCATCTTGTTGGTGAATGGAATGATGGGTGTCGATTCCTCATCAGATTCATCAGAAGCTATCGATATAATATCATATTCTTCATAGATTTCTTCTTCAAAGTCATCGGTGTGATGGGTTTCTTCTTCTGAATTCAAATGAATATTTTGAAAAGCTTGTTCAAAAGAAGAAGTGGAAGAATGAGGGTGATAGCCTAAACCTGAATGGTCATGCACTTCTCGATATGGAGTATCAATGAGCTCATGCATTCCCTATTCATGTCATCCTAGGCCATATCCTTACCAATTGACTCGATGAAAGTATCGGGATGGAAAACCTGACATGTGTTGTATGTTGGCAAGTGTTGGTTGTTTGGGTTCATCTAGGGAAGATGGATTGGATGATGAATCAATCCTCCCATACACAAAATTGATGTTGTTAGGCATTGAACCCATGTTGTACACCACTCCTATGGATAAGGGTGGGTCACATGGGTGACCGTAATCCCTAGAAGTTTGGATGTTAAGCGGTGTGATAGTAATGTCTTGGACCATGTATTCACCAATGCCAGGATTAGTGAGGTGGACCACAACTTGGGATGATGTGGAGGTGGATGTGGAAGTGGATGTGGAAGACTCATGATTGGCTTGTGGCTCTGATAATGGGAGATGTATGGACTGGAATGGCATCTCACAATCTATTAATTCGACTTGTGAGACATCAGCTGATGTGGATGAAGGTGGATTTGGCTGAGGTGTTTGATGAATGGGTGATGATGTGGAGGGAATAATGATGGGGGATGTTGATGTTGATGATGTGGTTGATGTGGATTGGGCTTGACCACATGTACATGTAGTCAATGGTGATGAATATGGGGGCATGGAGGTGGAAGCTTGATGTGGGGTAGTGATGGGGAGCTCCTCAGGAATAGGAACTTTGGATGAAGAGGTGGATGGTGTGGTGGATGATGTGGTTGATGGGGTCAAGAAAAGATGAGTGGATGGAAGAGTGGATTCATAGGGATTTGAAATGAAATTGCAATACTTAAATGGTTCGACGTCCATTGGTATGCAATGAATTTATCCCTCATGTACATATTTTAAACATTGATGGAGTATAGAGGGGACACATCTCATTTCCCTAATCCAAGGGTGTCCAAGGAGTACATTGTATGCCATGGACCCTTCCAATATGTGGAACATTGTGTGCAATATTTTTACCCCCACTTTGATGGGTAAAACTATAGTGCCAACTATGGAATAGAGAGCATCATTGAATGCTTTCAAGGTGAAGGTGGATTTGGTGATGTGAGATGGTGGAAGATTAAGATGTTGAAGAGTAGAGGTGGTGATGATATTGATGGAGGAGCCGATATCAATCAAAACTTATTTGAATGGCTTCCTATCAATTTGAGCCATGATGTGTAATGGAGGGTCCATCGATTCTGATGATATTGGTTTGATTTCAAAATCATAGAATGTAATGGTAGGCTCCACACATGTTTGGATACTTCCCACAAAATTGTTAAAGGTATTAGTATCTTGAGATTGGAGTTCAATGGATTTTAGAATCTCCATTAATGCCTCATGGTGTGGGGGAGATTGTTGAATTAGCTCATAAATGGATAGTTTTGTTGAAGCTATTTTAAGGCTAGTGGTTAGCTAGCTACTCATAGAGATGATTGGCCTTTGTGGATGATTGGAAGGATGAGTGGGTGGAGATGGATGACTTGGAATGTGAATTGGTTGGGAAGAATTGGTGGAGAACTGAATGGGTGATGATGAATTGGTAGGTTGAGGAGACACACTTGCCTGAGGTGCTATGGGAGATTGAACAGTCTATTGTTGTGCATTTTGTTGATTTGTGCGTTGTTGACCTTGGGTGACTACATGAATAACACCCATAAAACCTTGGTATTGTTGCACATGGTTGACTTGATTAGGAGGAGTCTTGGTGTTTGACCCTCCTATTGTTGGTTGCACTTCCTCATGATGAGGAAGTGGTGTTTGATAGATGCCAAGGTTATGATTTTGTTGAGCTAAGGGACTATCAACCTTGATGGCCCCTAAGTCAATTAGGTCTTGCACTATATCTTTGAATGTGTAGCAACCGTTAATATCATACCCATTTTATCGATGATAAGGGCAAAATAAATGTTCCCTATAGCTTCCTCGAATAACTTCCTTTGGATTGGCCCTTGTTCTACCATTATTTATTTTTAGGATTTAGCACACCTTCTTGGATTTTTATCTCCTCAATTATGCTAGCCTGGGCAAGAGCTTCTTTGAATGAGTTGTATTGTTGCAATTGTAATAACTAGGAGATGGGTTTTAAGCAAATCTTGGTGAACAATCGAGTTAACTCTTCCATTGGTAGGGAGAATGGTAGTTTTGTGATAATAACCCTCCAATGGTTTCTAAAATCATAGATTGACTCATCATAAAATTGCTTAAGATTGTATAAGTCAAATAATGTGATTTTTTATGAACATTGAGGGAAAATATCTCGAGGAATTGGTTCACCAACTATTCAAATGTATAAATACTATGATGAGGTAGATGGTTATACCACTCCATGACATCTCCCCCAATATTTGAGGAAATTTTCTGAGCATTAAAGCATCTTGATTTTGAATTCTGAAGCATGAGTGAATGAATGTGCTTACATGCTCTCTAGGGTCCTCAGTCCCTTTAAACTTATCAAATTTTGGTATTATAAAATCTATCGGATATGGCGATGATGGTACCAAAAAGTGAATGGGTTGATTGATTAGTTATCTTAAATTTGGCTTCTGGTTCATCATACCAGGAGTGTGTTGTATCAAGCTATCAATATATTATTGCAATGCTTGAATTCTAGGATCTTCCCTAGGTATGTGGAAGCCTTGAATTACTTGATGATTGTGTGGAGATGAAGTGGTGAAATATTGGGGTGTGATGAGATTTTGATGATTTGATGGATTGGATTGTATTTGATGATGTTGGGCTTGATGAGGGAATGATTGCAGATGATGGAATGGAGATGAGGTTTGAGGACTATGAATGTGCTGACTTGTTGGAATGGAATGGGTGTGGGTTAATGGAGGTGTGGGGATGGAAACCATAGAATATTGTGATACCCATGATGGATTTGGTAAGGTGGTGGTTGGAATGGTTGGGAGGGGTGGAACTTAATATCTACCACTTGTATTTGCTGTTGGGAGCAAGAATGAGCATTTTTTTGAGCCATAAGCAATTTTTTGAGGTGTTGCCATGCTTGTTGTATGGCAATATCTGAGGTAGATGGTGTAGGTGTGGTGGAAATGGATGAAGTGGGTGGAGGATAGGTTGCAACCAGGATTGCAACTGAATGGGGGATATTGGATGTAGTGGAAACTGGCATTTGTGAAGCAACATTGACATGTGCTTCATACAATGGATTGCCATAGGTGGTGGTATAGGAAGATGGAATGGAAGTGCTTTGGCTACATGATTGTTGTGGAAGAGACAAGTGATGGGAAGGTGCATATGATACCTCAAAAAGAGGGTTGGTATACACTTGGGTGAAACTGGAAGGCTACGAGTGGGCAAGTTCCTATTGAGAAGAAGGATCATGCCTAGGTGGGCTATTGATTTTCTCTAGAACATGGTTAGTGGATCTTAGAAAAGTTCCAACTTTAGCCATATCTATGTAGGTGATGTTAGGATTGGTGGGAGATGATGGCTTAGTTTTTGGAATGGGGGTGTTAATGGCTCTATGCAACACATCAACATTTGAGGTATACACAATGTGTGAGGGTCCCATAGATAAACTAGAATAGCTTATCTGTATCACACTTACAGGATTCACCATAGAAGTGGTAGGGAAAGATGTGGAACACTCCATGGATGAAGTGGTTTGGGTAATGGAGGCTTGACTCAAAATATTTGCTTGGCTTCGAGTTGAAACCATAAGCTAATGAGTCAGTTGGGGATGGTGAATGTATGAAATGTGCAAAAAATATGCAATGGAAATCACATAGAATCAAACAAGCAATTCAATCCTATGTTTTTGCAATATATTTTTTTATGTGGGGTTTGTGTGTTGTTGATGTGCTAACCTAAACTATTATGCAAGGTGGAATCTAAGGTTGGATGGAAAATGAGAATCTTTTTGGTGATGAAATATAGAAATATTACTCATGGGTACTATGGTTTCTATGGGGTGAGATGATGGATGGAGATGAAGCCCACCATCACCAATCTCGAATAATGGTTGGTGATGAAATCCAACTCACTGTTGTTAAATGTATGACGTGCAAAGTGTGTGATTCATTTTAAGATTTATGTTATCTATAGTGTTCATTCAATGTTAAAAACACCCTATTTCACTTGTCTAAGCTAGAAGCCAAGAACATTAACACCAAGTTCCTCAAAATAACTTAGGGTACACCACTTAAGACCCACCTTGAATCATCAAGTGATTCCAACAATGAGGAGTATACTTAGGTATTATGACCTTGTTCCAAATTAGAAAAGCAAAAATGGAAGCTTTTAACCCTAATATGCAACTACTTATGCTTTTGTCATTTCAAATGCAAACAACATACAAAAATAGTAAATGAAACACCATAAAGCAACATAAATCTAAATTAAATGTGATGATGCAACTACAGTGAATGCATGAATGCAACTCTACTCTATATATGCAAACTATATAAAAAAATGCAAATGCCTAAGATGAAAAATGTAATTGCTTTTTAAAATAGAAAATGAATGTTTTCTTGTTGATTTTACTATTAAAAAGCAGAAAAATGAAAACAAAATTGAGTTAGGGTTTGAACCAGGCTTACCAAGAAGCCTACGTATTTCTTCCCCACTCTTCTAAACACCACCTAGAGTCTCTTGAATGTTGTGAGGTATTTCCTAAACTCTGCAGGGCATCCCTCGAATGCTACAGGGCATCCGTGTGACCACTGTTCGAACTCTGCAACTCCAGAAACCCTCATTTTCATGATTTTTGCATGATCAAACTTCTGGAAACCTGCAAAATAGAAACAGAAACATAAATCAGTGAACAAGGTAAATCAAAATGAGGAACCCTTTGGGGGTCCCACCGTGATCGCCATTTTGTAAACAAAAAATGAACAACACCAATACAAAGATAAAGTACAAAAGCACAATAACACCACAAAATGCACAAAATGAATAATATTTATTGATATAGGTAGATCTCTGAGTTGTACAATGAATGTGCCCCAATATGGGGTTACAAATGCTTTTGATACAATGATTATAGATAATAGGGTTTCAAAACCCTAGTTCAATGAACAGCTGGTGTCTTCTGGCTCATCCTTGATCCAAACAAGTGTGTGGGTGGGCTTGTGTATCCCTATGGGACCACCCTAGCTGCAATAGCTTCCAAAAATATGGTTCCTGCACCTATAAATAACAAACAACATAAAAGGGGTTAAAAGCACCTACGAGGGCTCCACTATGTGAGGCCCTCTGAATGATAAAACCTATAAAACCTTAAATGTTGTAATATTTACTATAAACAAGAGTGCAAAAACATAAAATAAATGCAACAAATATTTTACCTTGTCAATGTTGATTGATTCTATGTTCGAGAGTCGCATGAATGCTCAGAAGCATCTGAGGGCTTACGGACTACAAATCTACTATAGGAAATACCTAGAGGCATTTGGTGATGGCTGTAAATGCTCAACAACATTCCAAAAATGCTCAGAAGTATTCTATGAACTCTGGGTGGTGTTCGAGGGTGGATGGGAGTGAGGCAAAACCAGATCTGGTTCATGAGGGTTTTGCGGTGGTAGAAATGGGGGATGCGATGGCGGTAGCAAAGTAAGAAGATGATAGCAAAGTGGCTAGGGTTGAGGGATGAAATTCTAGGGGTTGTAATCTCAAAAATTAGATTGAAAATTTGGACCTTGATTCATCAAAATGAATCATCTTTTATAATCTTCCCTTGATCATGTTAGGGTTTCGATGACACCAAATGGGTGGTCGAGATTAAAACATGAGGAAGGGTTGAGATTAAACTTGATTATGTGACATGGATTAAGGTGGATGGATGGCTGAGATTAAGTCATGGTGGATGGCTAGGATTTATTTACATAAATACATATATATTTATTAAATATATATAAATATAAATATAAAATATTAATATTTATGTATATATTAAATAAATACATATATATATATATATATATATATATATATATATGATATATGATGGATGATATAATGGATGACAAGTGGCTAGATTTTGGTGTCTACACTAATGTACCACCTTGGGTACATAAATATAGTAGGATTTTACCTTAGAGTAAGTTTTAAGTAGTTACTCCATGCAATATAATAAATACACAAGTGTTAGAATATGCAATGATGTAAATGTGTATGTAGTCCACATGTACATGAGTCATAGGGTAGATGAAATGCCAAAAGACTTATCTTCCTATATATATGCCTTTGCATGAGTGAAAGTGTGAGTGAGAGAGAAAGTATAGTGATTTTAGTAGGTACAATGTAGCTCATGCATTTTTATGGAGTGTTCAAGTCCTCCATTATATTACATTGTACTATTTTTGTGAGCTTTCATTAATGGCTATTTTTTGAGTTATTGTAGAAGTCTCTCATATAATTTTCTTATATATTATATTTCCATTATCATATAGTTAACATTGCTTGCTCATTTTAGATCTTGTGGTTGCATTTCCTTTAATATATATCATCAAAATCTAACAGTGGTATCATAGCACAAGGTAGATTGATAGAAAATAGAAATAGCCACAAGAGAGATTGAGAGGACATAGGGAGAGTTTAGTTTTAGAATTTTTAAAATTGTATTTGGCTAGAGTATTTCCATAGAGTTGTAGAAAAACTTATGAAGACTAGGACTCAACATTGATTCCATTAGATTGATAAATCAACTAGTGAAGATTCAAATTTAAAGATTCACCATTTCAAATTTCTAAAAATTTGTTGCAAGAAAAGGAGATTCAAAGAAATTTTGGAAGCTTTTTACAATAGAGCTAGGAATAATATCTTCTTTAGATTCTATACATCACTTGAAGCAACAAGTTGAAGACTGAATATTAGGAGGTCTTAAATAAAAGGTCCCATTGCAAGAGTTGTATACTTATATATTGTAAAAGAGAGAGAAAGGCTAGAGAAGTCTTATTGTAGATTAAAATAAGTAGAGAATCCAAAAAATAATCCTAGAGAATATTGTATATTGGAGATCTCCATTGAATATTGAGGAGAACCAAGAAGGAGATCCTCATAGAAATATAAAGACTTTAGAGTGAAGAAAGAAGAGACTCAAGGAAAATAGTCTTTAGAGATTGAATACTATAGATTACAGATTGAAGGAGGAGGAGAGAACAACTCAAGAAGCTGAAGAGACCCATAGAAGTTCCCATTGAAGAACTTCCAATTTTGGAATATTGGAGATAGAGAAGGACTAGTAAAGGTCCTATTCTAGAAGTAGTATATTTCAAAGATCAAGGAAGGTCTCATTAAAGTCTTGTTAAGAAGACTTAAGAAGCTACAAAATTCAAAGACCCTAGAGAAGATGTCTATAGGAAGGATTGGAAGACAAAATCAGGAGAAGGATAGGAGAGCCTCATTGAATAATACTTAAGGAGAAAGAAGGATTTGGGACAATTATCGCCATTTGACAACAAGCCCAAAATGAGAAGGATTTGGTAAGAATTTTGCCAAACTCTGGAAAGAATTGCCAAAGACCTCAAGGCATTTATATTCTTGAGAATAAGGTCACTAGTTAGGCCAAGGTTGAAGTCATAATTCGACAAGAAGGTTGAAGAAGAAAGGAGTTAGAAGAAGCCCCCAAATTTGAGAGATTTGGATATTACCATTGAAGGTGTTTTCAAAGAAAGGAGATTGTTGGTTTTACAGAAGAAAGTTGAAGGTTTCTAGAAGGAAATTTTCATCTGCAATTTGGAGGAAGTTTCCTACCAAATTTTGAGATTCAAGGACAACATTTCAAAGGAGAAATTAGCTGCGTTAGAATATAAAAATTTTAGAGTTACAAGCAGAAATTTAGGTAGCATTAATAGCTAATAATTTCTAGAGTTTGAAGGAGCATCCTAAAGGAGAGTTAATGCCACAAAAATACATATTCAGATAGCAAGTTAGAAGAGTTTCAAAGATACAAATTGGTGAGTTAAAAATCTATTTTGGACAACAAATAAATAGTTGTTATTTTATCTAATACATAGTAGCAATTAGGTTATTCAAATTACCAAGAAATCCATCATCAAACCAAGGTCATAAAGGTATGCAAATTTGGTGCAAAAGATTCATTATTTGAACACTTAGATTCATCTTATTATTAAGTTTCATTAAGCACCACATTAGAGTTTAAAGTTGCAAAGGAGAAAGTTTCAAGTTTAAAGTCTTCAAGGGAGTGTAGAAGATAGTTTCTACAAGGGTTAAAACCTACACATGAGAAAGAGGAGTTAGATATATTTTGAAAGAAATAAAAATATTAATATCCTACCTTCTATTGAAAGCAAAGAAGACATTATTCTAAAGTGAATATTGATTAGACTTAGTGTTTATTAATTTTCCAAGATTTATTAAAGCGCATTGAGTATTTAGCAAAGGAAGAAAGATTAGTGCACTAATAGGGTTTATTTTGAGTGTCAAAAGACACCATTGAGCATAGAGAAAACTATAGCAAATATTGGTGAAGAGAAACCACCAAAAGGATAATTATAACTGCAAAAGAATAGAGAATGAAGCCACCATACAAAGTCAAAATAAAGCTACAAAATAGACTAAGAAAGTCTTAAAAATTTAGGTGCAACTAAGGTATCTTATCTTAGTTTTTTTTTTTTTGAGAAATTTGAAAAAAATTGTATTAAAACAAAGAACATTTACAAGTTGGGATGAGATTTTACCCAGCCTTAGTCAGAGAGAACACAATATTACAACAATAAAAGAAGATTTGCAATGGAGCCAAATCTCTTAAACCATTACCTAGCTAACAGGGGAGTCGGCGAATCTGACATTCAAGAGTGGAGAGACTCCTTCCCCATTGGCCTAAGGCACGATCCTACAAGTTTCCATGTTTGCACAATGTGAGATGTTGCCAGGGGGATTGGTTTGGTCTATTGATGCAACTTGTCATGAAATCATGACATTTTTTCCTTCTTCTCCTTTGGTCGTGAAAATTCAACATGTCATGATATCGCGACACTTTTTTCTTTTGGCTACAAAAATGCAACATGTCACGATATCGCGACACTTTTTCCTCTTTTTGCCGTGACGTTGCAACATGTCGTGATATCACGACACTTTTTCCTCCTTTGGCCGTGACGATGCAACATGTCACAATATCATGACACTTTTTCTCTTTTGGCCGTGACGATGCAACATGTCGCAATATCGAGACATTTTTTCTCTTTGGCCGTGATATCGCAACATTTTTTCCTCCATTGGCCGCGATGATGTAACATGTCACGATATCGCGACACTTTTTCTCTTTGGCCACAATGAAGCAACATATCATGAAATCACGACACTTTTTCCTCCATTGGCCGTGGCAATGCAACATGTCGCGATATCGTGACACTTTTTCTCCTTTGGCCACGATGTTGCAACATGTCGTGGTATCGTGACACCTTTTCCTCCTTTGGTCATGATGATGCAACATGTCATGATATCTCTTTTGGTCGCGATGATGCAACATGTCACGATATCATGACACTTTTTCTCTTTTGTTCGTGACAATGCAACATGTCACGATATCGCGACACTTTTTCTCCTTTGGCCATGACGATGCAACATGTCGTGATATCGTGACATGTTTTCTCCTTTGGCCGTGACGATGCAACATGTCATGATATCGTGACACTTTTTCTCTCTTGGTCGCGACGATGCAACATGTCGCGATATCGCGACACTTTTTCTCTTTTGGCCGCGATGATGCAACATGTCATGATATCGTGACACTTTTCTCTTTTGGCCGTGACAATGCAACATGTCGCGATATCATGATACTTTTTATCCTTTGACCACGACGATGCAACATGTCACGATATCATGACACCTTTTCTCCTTTGGCCTCGACGATGCAACATGTCATGATATCATGACACTTTTTCTCCTTTGGCCGCAATGATGCAACATGTCGCAATATCGTGACACCTTTTCTCCTTTGGCCTTGACGATGCAGCATGTCGCGATATCACGACACATTTTCTCCTTTGGCTACAATGATGCAACATGTCACGATATCGTGACACCTTTCCTCCTTTGGCCGCGATGATGCAACATGTCGTGATATCATGACACTTCTTCTCTTTTGGCAGCAATGTTGCAACATGTCATGATATCGCGACACTTTCTCTCCTTCGGCTATGATGATACATCTTGTCGTGATATCACAACACCTTTTCCTCCTTTGGCCATGATGTTGCAACATGTCACGATATCACGACACTTTTTCCTCATTGCTTTCTCCCTTTGCTTTGGACCATAAAAATGCAACATGTCACGATATCGCGACACCTATCTCCTTATGGTGATTTGCTTTTTCTTTGATCTTTAGCTCATGGTCCTCTTCGGTCTTCTTGGATAACATGCAAAAAAGTTAGTTCTTCTAGTTGGTTCCTCTGGGTGCCTTTACCTTAGGTGGCCCCTACTATTTTCAGGCTGTCTCAGTCTACTACCGCCATTCTTCCCCTTTGCCTCCCTCTTCGGAGGCCCACAACTGCCTTGTACAAGGTTCTGGGACCTTTCAACACCCTGCCTAATCACCTTATCCTCAATAGCCATGTCACTGTGCCACTAAACCCCTACCTCCTTCTCAACACCCATATTAGCTAGGAAGTCTACCACTTTATTTAGATCTCTACTCACATAAACTGGAATCACATCATCTAATTCCCTCCATAATTTCTTAATTTTATTGACAAGAATCCTCAACCTCCATGTTTTCAAAGCAAAGTTCCTCATGCAATCTAGAGCTCCAACCATTATTTGAGAATCTAATTCTAGTATTATCCTCTTGTGGCCTTGTTTTACTGCCCAAATAGAAGTAGATTTGATAGCTAAGGCTTTTGCTTCATTGTTTGTGGCTTTTCCCAAGCCTTGCAGTTCCCAATAGAGCATTGTTCCAACATGATTCCGGAAAACCACTCTAATTCCAGCTCTACCCGGATTGCCTTTTGTAGCTCCATCAGTATTAATTTTAATTCAACCTTCTAGGGGTGGTTTCCAACTAGCTCTATCCTGTCCCTCTTGTACTTCAACTTCCTTTTCCATTGCCCCAATAACAACCTAAGTTTCCTCTTTAGCATAGACTTCCACAATTTCTGTGACTTTGCTCCAAATGACCTGCCAAACTCCATCTAAAGAGGAAAAAGTTTCTCTAAAAATTCTAGCATTTCTCTCCAACCACACTTGCCACAAAATAAAGTTTAATCCAAGCTCCCAAAAAATACAAAGAGCTTTAGATTTAAATCTACCCCTTCCATATTTCCCAAATATTAATCTAATTCAAATCACCATTAACTTGAATTTTATAATATAAAAACCATCTCTCCCAAATATGGTGCATGAATGGGCACTCAAACATCAAGTGATTAGATGTTTCCTCGCTCTTGTAGCATAAAACACATTGATATGGACCAATGATTCCTTTACATCTAAGATTATCAAAAGTAATAATTCCATTATGCATGAACTGCCAGGCAAAAAGTTTACTTTCGGCCAACCCTTGGACTGCCAAATATTTCTCCAATCCTCAACTTGATATGTATGAGGAGGAGGCTCTGGAAGGATCTTATCATATCCGTCATTAACTGTATAGACACCAAGGCTCCCATAGCCCCAAGCTAATTTATCCTCCTCGTCTCTACCTGTGAGAAATATTTCTACCAAGATTTTAGTCATGATGGGTGTCAAATTCGGAGGGATTGAAATTGGCCACTCATCCAACTTCTTAAACTGCTTAAACTTATAATCCCCAAGTGACTAGTGTTGAAATAAATTTCAATTTGGACCCATCCCTTGGTTTCTATGTCTATTTTTATTGGTTGCAATTCAAGAAATTCAACAATGATAGGCGGGTATTGATCCCATGAATTTGTCCAAAATCGTGCTTTCTCCCCTCTCCCCACTTTCCAAAATAATCTATCTTTTACTACCTGAGATCCTAACTTGAGAGCCTGCCACACTAAGGATCCATTACCATCCAAAGGGAAACGACCCACCTCATTTGGGTTTACATGTCCCAAATATTTACTAGTTAAGATTCTACTAAATAAAGAAGTTGGTTGGGAAATCCACCTCCAATAAAGCTTTCTAGCCAAAGCTTTATTATTTAACTTTGATCTTCTTAGTCCCAAACCTCCTTTTAACTTGGGCTGGCTTACTTTATCCCAACCTACTAAGGCCCATTTCCTCTCTCCTTTTACTCCTTCCGATAAATTTTTTCTAGCCATCTTGTCCAACTCTTTCCAAATAGTATGTGGGGCAGCAAGGATAGCAAATTTATAAATTGCCATGGCCTGAATGACAGACTATAAAAAAGTTAATCTACCCCCATAGCTTAACCATTTGTGAGACCAATGATTAATTCTATCCTTGATACAATCCAAAATATTCCTCTAGATATCTATTTTTAGTTTTTTAAAATGCAAAGGGACCCCCAAGTATACCACTAGGAGATAAGTCCTTGTGAATCCCAAGATCTCTAAAACTCTATCCTGAAGCCTTTGATCAAGATTGAAAAATACCACTTTGGATTTTTTATCATTGATGACTTGGTTTGTAGCCCTGAGGTAGACATTAAGTGTATCTCTAATCATTCTTGCTTCCCTAAAGCTGGCCACTCCCACCAATCCTATGTCATCCACAAACTATAGGTGAGTCAAAACTTCCTCACCCACCTTGATACCTATTAGCAAACCTTGTTGTATTCTCCTCAAGATAAGTCTACCCAATCCTTCAGCCAATATGAGAAAAATATAGGGAGAGCAAGGATATCCTTGATGAAGGCCTCAAGTAGCTCCAAATGGTTGCGAGGGAAGACCCTTGATTAACACTGAGTATGTTAGAGTAGAAACACAACTCATGACCCATTCTATCCAATCCTGAGAGAAACCAAAGGCTGCCATCATCTTAGACAAGAATCTCTACTTCACCCTATCATAAGCCTTTGACATATCTAATTTTATGAACATTCCTCTATTACTAGATGTTTGTATTGAATGGATTGCCTCCTGAGCTAGAAAAACACCATCCAAGATATGCATACCCTCTACAAAACCCCCTTGCTCTGAGGAGATAATGTTATGTAGAAGAGGTTTTAGCCGCTCAGCCATTACCTTTGTGATTATTTTATATATGACATTGCATAAGGCAATAGGTCTATAATCTAAAATATGTACCCCCTCCTCCCATTTTGGAATTAAGGTAATGAAAGTATGATTTAATGCTTTAAGCATTCTTTTACTACCTTTGGACTCCTCTATAACAGCCATTACATCCTCCTCCAAGTTATCCCAAAAGGCCTAAAAAACTCAATTGGAAAGCCATCTGGACCTGGAGTTTTTCCGGTGCTCATTCCAAAGACTACATTCTTCAGTTCCTCTCTATCAATGGGTTTAAGAAGGGTCTGCTTTTCTTCTTCAGAGATAACAGAGGGTATGACAATAATAACTTCTTTTTGAGCCTCTTCATCTTGCACCATAATTTCCTTAAATAGTTTAGAAAAATAATCCATTGAATGGAAATGCATACCTGGAAGTGTATCAAAGGAGTGTCCGTTCTCACCTTGAAGAGCTTCCATGTTGTTCATCTGTCTCCTAGCACAAGCAGTCCGATGGAAAAATTTGATATTTTTATCACCTTCTAATAACCAAGTGGTTCTTGCTCTCTGTTTCTAGTAGGTCTCCTCTTGGTTGTCAATGTCCTCAACCGCTTTACGCAATGCATCATCCTCTTATTTGAGCTGCTCTGTAATTGTTCCTTCCCTAAAGTGTTTTTGAAACTCATCCCATCTGGCCACCAATGGGGCTCTTTGGACCTGGAAGTCTATCTTGTTAGCTCGCCTCCATTGTTTCAGTTGAACTTTGACATAATGAAGTTGTTTGTGGAATCTAAACATTGATGTCCCATATGTTGGGCGACCTTATTCCCACCACTGTGGAATTTTCTTTTGAAGTTCCTCTTTTTGTAACCAAAAGTTTTCAAATTTAAATGGTTTGTGATGCTGCCCTGTCTTGATCCCTCCTTCCAAAAAAATGGGAAAGTGATCCGAAACTGGACCCTCCAAAATCTAAAATTTTATATTTCGTTTTATAAATGCCTCCTCTGAGACCAAAAAATGGTCTAACTTCTTCTTCCTGCTATGTGGCTCCCTCCTCTTATTAGTCCAAGTATAGTTGGTTCCAGGGCATTTAATATCCACCAAGTGTAATTCTTGGACTTGGGCAATCATAAGTCGATCCCCTGGGTCCAAAATTGGGGTTTCCCCTTCCTAATCTCTAGAGGATAATTTAGCATTAAAATCCCCAACAATAATCCAATCTAAATATTCCCTTGAGACTCTCATGTTATGCACAACTTTCCATTGATGCATCTGACCATCTAGGTTTTGAGCCCCATAAAAATTTGTGATTAAAACATGTTCAACTGTGAAATTATTTCTAAAAAGTGATGTGAGAACATCCCTCCAAGCTATATGTTCTATTGTAGTCCATTCAAGAGAGTTCCAAAGAGTGACTATCCCCCATGAGGCACCTTGGGCAACCACTTCCATATGACCAACACCCCTCCAAATTTTGTTAACTTTTTTACGCATAAGATCTAACGACATTTTTGTCTCCTGGATAAGCAAAAAATATGTTTTACATTTTTCTAAGAGTCTTCGAACAACATATTTATGGGTTCTACTGTTTAAACCCCTAACATTCCATGATTGTATAATCATTGGTTACCTTGAGAGCAGTAAAAATATATTGGCCTCACCGATCCTCCAGTGATCAGTTTGTCTCCTTGAACTGCTATCAATTCCTTATTTGATTTTCTACCCACTTCTTGAGAGTTGCTATTTTTTTATCTCTTTTCCACCTGAGTTATCCCTAAATTTGGCCTTTATTTGTTCTTTTATGCTATTCCCATGCTGACATCCTTAATTATTGGCTACTCTTGGTTATGCACTATCAATGCCCCTGCACTCTCTGACTGTGGTAAATCACTATACTCAACTACCTGCTCTATGACGGGGGGAGATGAAAGAGGATGTTGAACATGAATGTTATTATTTTCATTATTCCCATCCACTCCTTCCATGAGTTGTTCTTATTGGTCCATTAGTGTCTTAAATATCTCATACCTATTGGAGGGCTTGAGTTGGATTGGCTCTTTACCATATTTTTTCTTTTGCCTTCTCCTTCTTTTGGGTTTTTCAAAACCATCTCTCTGTTCTTCTTTACCCTGAGAAATATTGGTTGGTTCATTGTTTATTGTTGACTTACCCTCCTTAGGAAGATTTGACATTCCTATAGGAGCCTCCATTTTTATGTTCATATTATTTGGGCAAGATCGGGCCAAATGCCCATGTTTGTGGCAAACTCTGCATCTAAATGGCAATGCCTCATAATACAACTGTTGAATCCAGGAAGTCCTACAAGTTCAAGTTCCACCTCTATCGGTAGAGGCTGGCTAAGATCCATTTCCACACATAATTTTTCATAAACAGATGTGTTTCCTTCTATTGTGTCTTTGGAAACACCCAAATGTCTTCCAAGGGAATTATCGATAATTTCCAATACCTGCTCACTCCAAAAATCCATTGGAAGTGCATACAATCGGATCCAAACCGGGATAGCAGTGGGTTCAATTCAAGGATCAAATCCCACTCTCCAGGGTTGAACAAATAATCCTTCCGGACCATGATTCCTCTTTTTTGATTTGAAAGCCCTATTTCTATTGGCAAGTGAAGAAAAACTAACAATAAAATATCCATTGCTAATAAACCATAAAGAGTACTCACCAAGAGGCTCCTAGTTTTGCCGGACCCAAGAATGCAAAAAATTCAGGGTAGGGTGAATACCCATGAATTTATAGATCAAATCATGATTAGCTCTACATAAAACTATTTATTCAACCATCCTTTGCTCAATAACAATCTTTGGCCTTGATTCTGACTGTGGCAAGCATCCATTAACTTGTTGAGATGTTGATCTATTTCCAGCAGTCGTAAAGAGCATTTTTAATGTAGTTTTTTGTGCTTCTTCAGTCATTGATGGAGATTTATCCTTTAAAAAATATGCAAAAGAACTATGTATCTCTAGAAGAGGATCTGGAGGATTCCCCATTGGACCCTCTTGGGGCAGCAATATTGTCTTCAAATCCATAGTAACCAGAAATATATTCGGCTACCCAACAGATGCCCTAGTTTTTTTGCCTGAAAATCTTCAATCCATCTTATCTTAGTTTATTACAAAGTTATTCTTAGTTCAAATAGAACCATACTTGTCTTCTACATTATAGAAAAAGGAATCAATATGTTAAACAAAAGTATTAAATAGGTTAAAAATTCAAGCTACATAGCAAGGGAGATAGAGCTATCCAAGGGATCAATATCATTGTGGTCAAGGTGTTTAAAGACACCAAATTTTGGTGTCATAGTATCTTGAAGATAGTGCTAAAAGAACCTATAGTAAGAATGAGACTAAGTAAGAATGGTACAACACAATAGCAAGAATGACATCAACAAGGTAGTATAACGCTAGTGCAAGTTGCAAGGAGAACAACATAAAAGAATAATATAAAAAGAAAATATTAAATGCAAGTAGCAAGGCATATTATCCAAGTGGATAATATTAATAGCTTGGATGAACCACCACCTAGAAGATAATGTTGAAGCACCTTAGAGCCATCGTCATTGAAGTAGAACCACCTCCATTGGAGAGGAGCCACCTTCATTGGAGAGAAGCACCATCGTTCATTGGAGAAAGCACACTGCTATTGCAAGTGAACACAACTTAAAAATTTTGGCAAGAGCTTTAAGGAAATAAGGGAGTTAAAAGCATGATTACATGCAAGGGAGAGAGCTTCTACTTGCCACCCCAAGCAAAGGAATATCATACCACTTTTATATAAATATAATAAATGCTTCTAGATAAGGTATATTGTGCACATGGTGCACATGTCATTAAATTTTGTAAGGCATATCAATGAGATATACATAGATTGGTACATCCTCATTTAGTTGTTGATGTTACACTACAACAACATGGCTTATTCCTACCACCATATGTCAATATTTTTGTTGGACCTATAAAACCCTCTTTGTTTACTATCGACACTCAATTGGCCACACCATATCTGAATATTCCCTATGGCCCTCCTATTATTTGGCCTTAATGATCCTATTTGTCATTGTCCCCCACCCTGGCTGCCTCCAACACTGTCACTATTTGTTTTTCTACTACGTTGTGGGCCCTTTAACCCTTTCCATGGCCATTTTCCTACATCATATTTTTGGACTCATGTCTCCCTACAGGCCATCCAATGACCTCCCCTTTTCCTATGGCATGCACAACAAAAAAAAACTTACCATGGAATACATGAAAACTTCCCATGGACCTTTCCCATACCCCTCACCATGGCCATTGCCTGCTTCCCCAACTTGCAGATCTATTTTCTATAGATGTGTGGCCATTTTCTAGTCTTCCATGCATGGGCACTACTAGAGTTCCATGCATATTTTATTAAATAAAATAAATTGCACATATTTTATTAAATACAATAATTGCATGTATTTTATTAAATACAATAATTGCACAATAAATTAAATATCAATTATATAAATCAATTAAAAATAAAATTTTAATAAAAATAAAACATTTAATTTAATTTTTATTGGCATATTTTGCGGGTATATTTTGAGGTATCTTTTGTGGGACTATTACCAAGAATATTTTGTGGGAATATTCCTTATGCTAACCCACATTCTATGTTCTTCTCATACTAAATCATGGGCCCATCCAACCATTTGTAAGCATAGCAATGTTTACAATCGAAACTCTTTTTTGAGCCTGACTTAGTGCCAACATCCATTTTCTGTTTTATGAAGACCTCCTCCAGTTCGTTATTGGTATTACTCTTTTTGTATCAGAGTGAATTTTTATACGTACCTGACACTCTTGCATTCTAATTTTGCATTCCCATATTTCTCCTCCATGTTTGTATGCATTGGAGTCCAATGCTTCTTTAGTGGGGAGGAATGATAGGGATCAATATAATAAATGCTTCTAGATAAGGCATATTGTGCACATGGTGCACATGTCATTAAATATTGTAAGGTATATTAAATACCTTCTTATCATTGTATGCCAATGGTATTCATCATACCATGGTATTGTAAAGCCATCTCATGTCTATAAATATTGCATGTTTATCAATAAAAATAAAAAAATTGGATTCTTGGATCTTAGTTTCTGTATCAATGATTTAGAAAGCTAATTAAAGTGAGAAGTTTATATTAGTAAGTACTCATTCAAAGTACATAACATGAGATTCTAATATCATAATATTTGTGAATAATTAAACTTGGAGATATAAGGTTTTCTACCTTTGAAAATTGAAATATTATTTTGCAAATATTATCATTTTCTAAATTTTCAAATTAGAGAGATATAAGGAGTACTACATCAAACTTTAGACCATTGAAAATTAAGGATAAAAGAAGAAAAATCATTGATTGCTTTTAAGTTGGAATTTTTTTCTTATACTTGTCTCATATACATATTAAAGGGACAAAAGAAATCTGACCATGGAGTCTTGAAGATAAGAACTTCATCAAATCGAAAAGTGCATATTTCAATAGGGATAAATAAGGTGAAATAGGAGTTGATCATTATATTAAAATTGTCTTCAAAACATTAGAGAGTCAACTCAAAAGGAAATTTAAATCAAGCACTTAATCAAGACCATAATTTCAAACACTTGGGAGATATAAGGAATTCTACAAAACCTAAGATTTGATAAGGTTTTATCAAGTTAGTTCACATACTCTAAACTAGGGAGTCACAAGGTAGACTACTTAAAAGGTTCTATCAAAAGTATTCTCAAAATACTAAAGATCTAAAATAATTGTATTGATTGATCATATACTACAAGAGTTGAAGGTTAGAATCTAGAAGTTAAAAGGATTGGAAGACATAAGAAATACTACAATTTCTTAAGATAAAGGATAAATTATAAAGAGGGACATATCATCACAAGGCACACTAAAAAAGGATTCAATATCAAGATACATACAATATACTATATCAAATATGCATAATTACTTCCAATACAAACAATTCTACAAGTCAAATTGAAAAAACATTTGGTATATTGATTTTAGTGCTAGTCATCACATGACAAGTTGTCTTGAAGTCACTAATAATTATAGGTTGAAAATTGTGGATGAAAAAACCTATAGTATACATGGATATGGGTGTGTAACACCTAGTAAATCATTTCCAAATTTTTTGTTACATAATGTGATGTATGTTCTTGGATTAACATCTAATATTATTTTAGTAGCCAAGCTAATGGAGAGCAAAAGGATGGTTCACTCTAAATACTTAAATGGAGTCAATATGTGTCTCATCATAAATCAAAATGAGATAGAAGCTACTAGATCAATCCATAGATATATATATATACATATATATATATATATATATATATATATATATATATATATATATATATATATACATATATATATATATATATATATATATTCTAGATTTGATTAAGACTTCACAAGATATTGTTGTATTTCAAAATAATACTAATGCATTTTTTGAGGAATAGATTGCAGAAAATGAAGAACCTATATATCATAAAAGTAGATGAGGGAATAGAAGATTAAAAATTAAAAAAATAAGAGGACAACAAAGCTATGGACTACTTGTATATATAAAAACTAAATAAGAAGGAGGACTTGATCAAGCAAAAGAATATTCAAAAAATGAAGGCCCATATTGAAGAGTAAAGTCTTCAATACCCAAATAATGTAATACATGGGGTTTTGAAGTATATTACACTATTTAGTACATGCTAATGTACCACCTTGGGTGCATAACTAGAGTAGGAGTTTACCTTAGATTAAGGTGTGAGTAGTTACTCCATGCAATATAATAAATGAAAAAAGTTTTAGAATGTGCAATGATGTAAATGTGCATGTAGTCCACATGTACATGAGTCATAGGGTAGATGAAAAGCCAAGGGAATTATCGTCGTATATATATGCCTTTGAGTCAGTGAGTGAAAGTGTGAGTCAGAGAGAGAGGAAGTATAGTGAGTTTAGTAGGTACAATGTAGCTCATGCATTTTTTATGGAGTGTTCAAGTCCTCCATTATATTACATTGTACTATTTTCATGACATTTCATTAATGGCTATTTTTTGAGTTATTGCAAAAGTCTCTCATATAATTTTCTTGCATATTATATTGTTATTATCATATAGTTAACATTTATTTCTCATTTAAGATGTTGTGGTTGTATTTCCTTTAATATAAATAATCAAAATCTAACTGGTGTTTGAGGATGATAGGCATATAGTGGATTTTATCACTAACTCTAGTATATTTTAAGCTCATATCATAGATGAGAAATATAGAAACTATGCAGAGCTAGATGAAGAAGGTGAATTGAATTTGAAAAGAACCATTCCTAAAGGTATAGATTCTTTAGAAATACTATTTGATATGGCTTATCATACTCCCAAACAACAAAATACTCTATCTAAAAAGGGATCATACAAATCTTATAATTTTGGAAGAGTTGAGGATCCTCAAAATGTCTTATTGGGAAAAGCTTACACTAATGAAGAAAAAGGGAATAATTCAAACTTAAAAAATTACAAAGATGTTATAGCATGGATCTATGAATATTTAAAGACCTAGGATGCATCCATGATTACCCACACCATTACCTTGAAGCTAGGAAAAAAACCTTTTTGGTAAAAGCAAAGTCTAATGAATCTATTGTTGGAGACTCATTCTCAAAGAGATACAAAAACTTTTGTAGCCTTGATTATTTTCCTGGTAAGACATTCTACTTGGGTTGAAAATTTGGTACCTATTTGGAAGAAGAATGGGGAAATATGCTTATGTGTATATTTTAGAAATATTAATAAAGCATCTAAGAAGAATAACTATCCTCTTCCTTCTCTAAATAAAATACTAAAAATAGTGAATCTTAGATGTTTTCTTTCCTAGATGGTTACTTAGAGTAAAATCAAGTAATGGTAGATCACAAGGATAGGATTACAACTACATTTACTACCAAATAAGGAATGCTTGTATATAGGAGGATTTTATTTGGCCTGATCAATGCAAGAGCAACCTTACAAAGAGCTATGGACATTGATTTTAAGGACCTCATTGGAAAGTGCATCATGATCTATATGGATGACCTCCCTATCTTTTATAAAATGTGTATAGACCGCATGAACTTAAGAAAGGTACTACAAATATGTAAAGAGCAGACAAATTCACTGCATCCTAAAAAGTGCATTTT
The DNA here is from genome assembly GCA_028583015.1 of Wollemia nobilis. Classification (NCBI taxonomy): domain Eukaryota; kingdom Viridiplantae; phylum Streptophyta; class Pinopsida; order Araucariales; family Araucariaceae; genus Wollemia; species Wollemia nobilis. The sequence goes on along the minus strand of JAQPPZ010016829.1, from coordinate 2,927,424 downwards.
TGGAATTACAAAAGGAAAGATCTTGTTCCATGTTATTTTAGAAGTTGGTATTTCCATTGACCTAGACAAAATTGAAGCAATTCAAAAAATTATCCTCTTTGGAAGAAAAAAGGAATTAAATTTTTTCTTCAAAAAAATTGGATTTATATCTTTGCAAAAATATTCCAACCTTTGAATATGATGCTTAAAAAGGATGCTAAGATTGTATGGACTAGGGAAGCACAAACCACTTTTTAAGAAACTAAAAAGGTAATCAAGAATACTCCTATATTAATCAGTCTTGATTATACTCAACCTTTTTATATTTATTCATTTGCATTTGAGAATTTAACTATTGGTGTTTTAACACAAATAAATGGGGTTGGTGATGAGAGACCAGTAGATTTCATAAGCTCACCATTAAAGGATGTTCAACTCAAATACTCAATCATTGAAAAACAAGCCTTTGCTTTGATAAAATTCATGAAGAAATTTTTGTATTATATACTTTATAGAAAAGTTTATACAATAGCGCCTAATCCAAATGTGAAAAATGCTAATGTAGAATGACCTAGGAGAACACAGAGGCAAGTGGATGTTTATGTTATAGGATTATGACTTGGAAATTTGGCACATGAGAATTGTTAGAGGATAGGTATTGAGGAAAACATTGGTCGAAGTTGATCCTTGGATTTCATATCAATAGTATTCTACGAGAGAAATTATAAATGATGATTGGTATCAAGACATCATTTATTATTTGCTAAATAGAGTGTCTTACTTGCTTAAATTCCACCCAAATAAGATTATTGTGTATTAAAAGTGCAATCTTCATGTTAAAATTAGGCATTATGTATTAAAAGAATCATGAAGGAATTTACCTAAGATATTTAAACAAACAAGAAGTTACTGAAGTTCTCAATGATTTTCATGGAAAATATGGAATTAGACATGGATCAATAAATGTGATGCACACCAAGTATTGAGAGTTGGTTACTATTGACCCCATTATTTTAGATATGCACATGCACATGTTTGGTCATGTCATGTTTACCAAATTGTATCTTGTTAAGAAAGGAATTATCCCATGTCATTGTAGCTAGTGGTTAAATCTTACCCATTTGCACAATGGGTTCTAGACTTTATTGAAATTATTAATCCTAATTAATTAGTCAACCACACATTCATCTTGACTACTATTGGTTCCTTCACTCATTGGACAAAGGCTCACACATCCAAAATCTACACAATAGAGGTCATGATATAATTCTTTGAAGATAACATTGTGATTAGGTATGGGATGTCATATGCTCTAGTATGTGATAATGATTGTACTTTCTCTTCATTAAAATTTTCTAAATGGCACTTATGATAATGAGGTAATGTTAAAATTTTCTTCTAATTACTATCCTTAAGGTAATAGAGTAGAAAAATCAACCAACAAAAACATTTTGGAAATAATTAAGAAAATTTTGGATAAAAATCCTAGGGACTAGCATAATAAATTGAAGTATGCATTATGGTTAGACAAAATGAGGATTAATTATTCATTATGCACATATCCCTATAATTTTGTTTATAATCAAGATCTTATATTTATCACCAACCTCAAGATGTTTACCTTACAATTCATGAAATAATCTTCAAAATAGATGACAAGATGGAAGCCAAACCATTAAATTTTATGAGTTTGGATGAGAAAAGGGAAGATGCATTGTAGCATTTTCGTAAGCATCAAGAAATAGTAAAATGATATTTTTATAAAAGGGCCAAAATAAAATACTTTTGAATTACTGATCCAATGTTACTATAGGATAAAGTTTATGAAAATAAAGGAGATCATGAAAAATTTTACACCCTTTTATTAGGTCCTTTTTAGATATCAAATATCCTCGAAGATAATACCTTTAGACTAAAAAGCCTCATTGGATAGGATGTTCCATTACTAGTGAATGGGAAATTCCTCAAAAACTACTTTAGTACCTAAAAGTATTCTAGTACTACCTTGTAAATAAGCCTTGTACATAGTTTTATGTTTTGAATTTTTTGGTGTTTCATTCTATTTTTGTTCTTGCTTAGTTTATGTTTTAAAGTTTTTTGTCTTTTATTTTTCTTTTGTTTGGCTTAGATCATTCAAGTGCAACAAAATTCTGGTTGCTTTGATCTAGAAGTGTTTTCTGCATAGTTTAGGGATAAAAGGTCTTGTTGTGAACTCAATGAAGCTAATATTATCTTAATCAACCATTTGATTTATATCCATTGTTTTGGGGTAAAATAAGTTAACTTGGAAGTAATGCAAAAGGATATTATAGTTTCACAATGAAAATATTTTTAAAATATTTTAGATCAAGAGGAATGAAACCATTGTGGTTTGGTTATCAAGAAAAAGTTATACCAATGTTCACCCTCCTACTTGACATAATGACCCTGCACCCACAAGTGTACCCCAATATTTGTAAATTAAGAAAAATGAATATATGTTTAAAAAAAAAGGTTCAACCACTTGGGTGATTTAGACAACCTCTATCGCGGCTATGAATGGCTAGTTGGTGGTAGATCAAGGTCTAGAGTGTTATTAAAGATAACTTCGTCAGGGCTATAAATGTTTGGTTGGTAGTAGAGCAATGTCTAGTATTAGGTGACATATCTACTTGTAATTCCAAGCTCATTATTAGTAGACCATTGTTCGCTTAGGGGTGAACTAGCTTGATTTTTGAACTATATTAGAAAATTTTAACTCACATTGAAATAAGAATGAATTTACACACACATACCTTTATTGAAACACGAAGTATTGTTTTCAAGTAAATTTCTTAACCCCAACCTTGGATGGATGCCAAATATTTTGGTTTTGTTGGTTGAAGTTACATTGTTCTAGTAAGGGTTCTTCCTATTCCCAAATTTATCAAAAGCATTTTCTAGTAGAGTTTCCATTTTTTGTTGTGCTTATACAACATTCCCTAGCCTATATAGACTGGGGACCCACTTTCTAAAATTTTGGAAAATTTTCTCTTATTTTCTTAGGCTTGTGCATGACATCCAATCATCCAAAAAAATTATTTTTTTAGCTGAAAGATTTTGATTATAGGTACCCAATGTTTGTGCTTACCTTGAGATTGTTGTGATTTTTATTTCCATTATGTGTCTAGTAAAATTTTTAAGAATGGAAAATAACCTATCCCATTAGACCAGGATCAGAATAAGCTTACCAATAGGTACCTACTTGTCTATGTTCCCATAGTATTAGCACCCTAAAACTACTTAAGATCATCCATTACATTTTTTTTTTTTCCCTAGAAACATAGATGGTCTCACTTATGTCCCTATATCTCTTGTTATACTCAATAAAATTTTATTAAATTATTTCCATTAGATGCTCCTCAAAAAGAGTTTTTCAAAAACTACAAATCTATCTATGGAGATTTGAGGCCTAAAATTGCTTGTTCCTATAGGCTATCCAAGCTACTGAAGAACATGTGGTTATACTTGTTGAGAAGCAACACACCCCCACTAAAAAAAATGAAATTCCATCCTTTGAAAATATTTCATATTCATTTGTTCCGTAGGGACCCTCTTGAGTTTTCCGGGTTTTAATTCCAAATTTTGCTTGCATCCTTTTTCAAATTTAACCTACATCAAAGTGTCCAAGTAGGCTTGCATATGGCATTGATTTCAATTTAAATTTTTTGAAATTTTGCATGTTAAATGTATTAATTCATATTAATCATTTCAGAAATTTTAATTTTCAATAGTTTTTCTATTTCTGGCCAGCAAAATTATAAATGCATTTTATCTTAATCCGTGATGAATTTTAAAGTTCCGTTTGCAGATTTGGATACCCTTTGGGATTATTTAGATGCTTGTAAAGTTTCATCAAATTTTGGGTACTTTGAATTTTCATCATTTTTCTACACCATGTGAAGCTGACCATTCTCGAGCAATTTAAAATTCATTTTTTCAAATGTAAAATCATTTCTGAGTAAGGAAGATCCTTCATCAATATGTAAAAATGCAAAATACAGATGGAAAAAGTCATTGGAGTCAACCTACAATTTTTGGAGAATTTGCAAAGTGGAAGAAAAGCTTGAGGGAAATGTCGCGATATCGCGACATGTTCCATTTTCGGACTTGTATCATTTTCGCGAGGGCAAAATATCAAAAGAAATGAAGTGAAGGAAATGTCGCGATATCACGACATGTTCCATTTTTGGACTTGTCTCATTTTCGCGAGGGCAAAAGCCTGGAAGAAATGAATTGAGGGAAATGTCACGATATCGCGACATGTTCCATTTTCGCGAGGGCAAAATCTTGGAAGTTCCATTTTCGCGAGGGAAAAATCTTGGAAGAAATGAATTGAGGTAAATGTCGCGATATCACGACATGTTCCATTTTTGCGAGGGCACAAGCATGGGAGAAATGAAGTGAGGGAAATGTCGTGATTTCGCGACATGTTCCATTTTTGCAACATGTTCCATTTTCGCGAGGGCACAAGCATGGGAGAAATGAAGTGAGGGAAATGTTGTGATATCGCGACATGTTCCATTTTCGAACATGTCTCATTTTCGTGAAGGCACAAGCATGGGAGAAATGAATTGAGGGAAATGTCGCGATATCGCGACATGTTCCATTTTCGGACATGTCTCATTTTCACGAGGGCAAAAGCTTGGAAGAAATGAATTGAGGGAAATGTCGCGATATCGCGACATGTTCCATTTTCATGAGGGCACAAGCATGGGAGAAATGAAGTGAGGGAAATGTCGCGATATCGCAACATGTTCCATTTTTGGACTTGTCTCATTTTCACGAGGGCAAAATCTTGGAAGAAATGAATTGAGAGAAAATGTCACAATATCGCGACATGTTCCATTTTCGGACTTGTCTCATTTTTGCAAGGGCAAAAGCAAGGATAAAGTAGCTTGAGGGAAAATGTCCCGAAATCACGACTTGCTTTAGTTTCATGACATCACCCATCCAAAGGAAGTGGAAGATTTTCAACATAGTCCAAACCCTAGAAATATTTAAATGAAAAAATTAATTAATTAATTAATTAAAATGAAAAACATTAAAAAACCTTAGGAAAAATTTAAAAAATAATTAAATTAATAACATTAAAATTCTAACCTTTGCTTTTCTTTTGTAGAAGGTGATCTGAAAGTTGCATAATGGCAGAAGTAATGGCGAGAAAGACAGACAAACCTAAATTTTGACACAAATCAAGCAAGGACCATCAGATGGAAATAGGAGATGTCGGGAATTTTTTATCTGTCCAGATTTTGCAGATCTGGCTACAAATACAGACTTTAAGGAATTTACCGGTGGATGCATTTGCCAGGAAAATTTATGGCAAAAGTAATGGTGGGTAGAGAATTTCAACTCGAACCAAACAAAGGCGATTATGTGAGGATAGAAGGCTTGACAAGTCAGTGACTCATCCAGATTTTACAGATCTGGCCGTAAATACAGACTTTAAGGAATTTTCCAGTGGATGCATTTGTTGAGAAAAATTATGGCAAAAGTAATGGTGGGCAGAGAATTTCAACTTGAACCAAACAAAGGCGATTGTGCGAGGATAGAAGGCCCGACAAGTCAGTGACTCATCCAGATTTTGCAGATATGGCCGCAAATATAGACTTTAAGGAATTTTTCGATGGATGCATTTGTCGGGAAAATTTATGGCAAAAGTAATGGTGGGCAAAGAATTTCAACTCGAACCAAACAAAGGCGGTTGTGCGAGGATAGAAGGCCCGGGAAGTCAGTGACTCATCCAGATTTTGTAGAGGAATTAATGAGATGCTCTGAAGGCTTATCGAAAGATGAAGATACCTTTACACGCGATGTCCATTTGATGAGGATGAAACTAAGTCTTATCTTCTCCATTTATTGCAAGATCCACATGAAGATTTTCAAAGTAATTAGGGCTTATCAAAAACTCTATATAAAAGTGCCTTATATTGTAAAGCTTGGGCGGTGGGATTTTTATGATAAGATTTAGATATTTGGAAGAAGATATTTTGAAAAGATAAGGGTCTGTCCTGAGTCTATATATACTTCTTTTCAATGTAAATTCCGGATGCGAAAGCTTAGAATAAAATATATTTTAGCAATTTCCTGCAAATATTGTTTGAATGCTTTGTTCTGTACCTGGGGTTGGTGTGACATCGTTTTTCTATGATAGCATGGCCAGGAGCCTAATCTCTTTTGAATTGTGATAAGTGCATCTTCTTCTTTTTTTGTCTCGCTAAGGTTTATTTATTTTAGTTGTAAATTTGTGTTATCAAGATTGAATATGCTACTAGGCTTCATTTTGTTTGTTGTATTTAGGGAAAATTAAATATTTAAGGTTCGGGTCTATTCTAATTGCTCTATCCTCACTGCGCGAGCTAGGTTGCTGGTGAGAGATACCAGTTGACACCGAATTCCCTTCTATTTATGGTTTTATTTTATATCTGTGTCATATCTGTCTTATGCTCTTAGTAGAAGGAGATCCTAGAAAGCTAGACACCTTTCTCTTTGATTGTTTTTATTGTGAAGCTAAATAGTGTAATTGAAATTGGTAGTTTTGATTTGCAACTAAGTTGGATAAGCTTCTCTTTTTTGCCCTACCCTACTCTCTTTGTTCTACCATAAAATGATCCATTTTTATTTTCTTTCAAATTTATCTTTTATTTAATCTGCTAAAGCATAAAGAGCTATATCAAAGAACTCATTGTAAATCCGATTGTCAACAAAGATAACAACCGCTAAACATTATTGAACGAAGGCCAAACCCATTATAAGGTAACAAATAGTCTACTTGAAACTATTCCAGAAGCAGAAAAGAGTGAATAGCCATTCGACCCAACTTTGTAACTCACACCTTGGATAACCAGCAAGATCCTAAAGTGAGTGGGATTTATCCCGTAAAAGTGTTATTGGAAAATATGTCTTATCTGCAGGGAAAATATATCTTATCGCAAAATTAATACATCTGATTTATCTATGTTTTTTCCCTAGAAACATAGATGGTCTCACTTATGTCCCTATATCTCTTGCTATACTCAATAAAATTTTATTAAATTATTTCCATTAGATGCTCATCAAAAAGAGTTTTTCAAAAACTACAAATCTATCTATGGAGATTTGAGGCCTAAAATTGCTTGTTCCTATAGGCTATCCAAGCTACTGAAGAACATGTGCTTATACTGAGAGGGGGGGTGAACAGTATAACATAAAAAATTTTCCCAAATAGTACCATCAGCATTAATGAAACAATAATAATCACACAAAACATCACACACATGAGAGAAATAATTTTAATGTGGTTCACCCAATGTGGGCTACCTGCACAGATAAATATTTCTCCAATAATATCTTGGGACTCCTTCCAAAATTACAATGTTTATGGATCTCTGTCCAAAGGAGATGTTGATCCCCTAATATCAAGTTAATGGATCTCTTCCATAGGAGAACTCTTTACCCTTTTACTTTGGCTAGTGATCTTCTAGAAGACTCTTTCTCCATGTTGCACTAACTTGTGGATCTCTTTACACTTGAAAACTCCTCACTCAGATCTGTCTTAAATTGTCCTGGATGCTAGATCTCTATCCAATGAGACTCTGTCCTCTATACTATGTCACCTCCAAAGCTCTATCTCAATACTGTACCAAACACAGTTTAGTTGGTCTAGCAAAATTTTGCTCAATCTCTTGTACTAAACATAGTATAGTCGGTCTAGTAAAATTATGCTCAGTAGGTTCAATCAGAACCTACTCAAATCTTCTCAATAGGCCCACATAGAACCTGATCAAATTTTCTCAATAGGTCCACATAGAACCTGCTCAAATATGCTCAATAGGTCCACACAGAACCTACTCAAATCTGCTCAATAGGTCCACACAGAACCTGCTCAAATATGCTCAACAGGTCCACACATAACCTGCTCAATATGCTAAATAGGTCCACACAGAACCTACTCAAATATGCTCAATAGGTCCACATAGAACCTATTCAAATCTTCTCAACAGGTCCACACATAACCTGCTCAAATATGCTCAATAGGTCCACACAGAACCTGTCCAAATCTACTCAACAAGTCCTCTCTAGGACTTGCTCAAATTAGCTCAATAAGTCCTCTCTAGGACTTGCTCAAATATACATAGCAATATTTCATAAAAGCTTTACTCAAATCAGTCCACAAGTCTTCTCAAAGACTTGTCTCAAATCACATAGAATCATAAAAAGAATTGTTAGAGACTCAATATGTTCTAAGCTCAATGTTCACTCAATATCTCAATTCAATCTCATAGAAGCATAAAGAGAATTGTTAGAGACTCAATATGTTCTATAATAAAATCCCAATCTCAACTCAAATCAATCTCATAGAAGCATAAAGAGAATTTTTAGAGACTCTATATGTTCTATACTCAAATCCCAATCTCAACTCAATAGAAGTATAAAGAGAATTGTTAGAGACTCAATATGTTCTATACTCAAATCCCAATCTCAACTCAACTCAATTTCATCTCAAATTAGAATATGAAATAGTTTGTTTCTAGGAACTTGAACAACCACATGCATCCACTTGACTAGGCTTAAATCAACTCAACTCAACCAATCACCTCAAGGAACAATATTTTCTCACAAACCCTAGTCCAAGCATGTATTTAACCAACTCAAAATGTTTCCAACAATGCTCAATCACAAATATCACATAACAATTATACTCATTTTATTTTCTAACTCAAGTTCAAGTTCATTTCATAATCAATGGGCTTCCAAAACAATGCTTCTAAAACAAGGTTTAATTACAACTCACAAACTAGAAAACCTTGAAGCATTAAACTAACTAATCTCAAAAATTGAAACCACAATCAATCCTTTTCTCTCCAAAGATATTTTAGAAATCAACCACCATAAACAATCAATAGGAGAATGTGCCCATACCTTTTTGATGCCAAGGAGTTGTCCATAAAATCTGCCACACTTAAACACAACTTTCCTTTCCAATCTCAATAAGGGTTAGTGGACTTCAAATAATCACAATATAAAGCATAACTCAATTTACACCCTTTTTACTCCAACTAAATAAACACATCCACCAAAGTCCCTTTTTAATAAAAACCTTATCAAAATAACAATCAATAAGCCTTTCAAAAATACTTTAAAACAACTCCTTATTTCTCCTAAATTCAATTCTTAATAATAATCAAATAAATCATTAAACCCCTCAAGTTTTGCAATAATCAATACATCCCAAGTAACAAAGCTTAATTAAAACTTTAATTTCCACTAACCACCTTATAACTCCAACCGTAGGGCTAAATAAAATTAAATTAATGCAAAATGTAATTACCTCCTCAAAGGGATTCAAACCCCTAATTTGCGCACACCATGAGCATCTTAGCCGTGGCTAAGATTCCACATGAGCTCATCACTCATTGGAAATGGAAAGGCACAACGTGCCTTATGCCCTTATCCACCTTTTGCAAAACCAAAGGCGCCGAAGCACTTCTCTCACACTTTCCAAAAAACAAAGACAAGGGGATTCGATCCTCGAGGTTTTTGTCTGCCTTGTACCTTAGCCAAGGACCACTTGCCAATGCACCATGCTACCCATGACATTTGTTTCCCCGAATGTAGTCTGTGTTATTCACTGCCACACTTTTCAAGAATTTTGCACGAGCTCATAAACGATTCAATAGAAAACACTTTTATTACATGAGCAAGGATAAAATAATAATCAATTGAAGCCCCTTTATATAGTACTTTAATCATATCGAAGATGTCGATGGAAATATGACTTTTTATTTACTTGATGATGTCGGCAAAAATCTTGCATATTGAGTTTTAAAATTGAATTCAAATTTTAAATAATTAAAATTTAAACCAAATATTAAAACTTAAATATATCCATCACTGGGGAACCTTTTTCGATGAAATGAAAGCCCAACTTGGGTTTTAAGAAAAACCTAGATCAAATCTATTGTCCTTGGTTTTAAATAAAACCTTTTATTTTTCCTATATTGGTTTTCAAAAAAACCCTTCATTGATCCTTTTGACATTAAATGATATTTTGACATCAATGACAACATATTAGCTTAGGGACTCAAAATGTCCAACAATATCCCCCTTTACCATTGATGGCAACCTAAATCCTTTTATTGAAATCTAACCTTCTTTTTTGCTCCCCGTGGGACTTTTCTCTCCCTGGCTCAATGCTCTCTTAGATATCAAAACTCTCCTCATATAAAAAACTCTCCCCAAAATACATAAATATCTTCCCCTTTGACATCAATGGCAAAGGGTCACCTTTGGGGCTCAAGGCTAATAATTAAACCTCTTATCTTAGCCCCTCCCCCACATCCAAATGAGGTGGTTAATTCTAGGGTGGGAGTATTTCTACTCCCCAAAATCATTGTTCTCTGCCTTTGTCTTTTCCTCTTCCTTTTTGCTGAATCCTCTCACTGTTTCTTTCCAAGTCATCATCCCTGTTCCTGTTCCTATTCTTCTTCTCATCCATGTTCCTATTCTTGTTTTTATCCATGTTCCTATTCTTGTACCTGCTCTTGTCCTCATTATTTTTTGAGTCTCTTTTCTTTTCTGAGTCTGTGTTCCTGTTCATATTTTTTTTTTGTTCATGTTCTTGTTCCTACCCATGTTCTTGTTGCTATTGATATTTTTGTTCCTGTTCACATTCATGTTCCTATTCATGCTTTATTCTAGAATATTTTCTCTAAAACATCTTGCTATGTGACCATAATTATTGCACTTATAACACTTAATGTTATTATTCCTTGGATGTGCAATTATCTTAGAATTTATCCTAGTGAAGCCATATCCTCTTCTATCATGAATCATGCAATTCATTGCCTTATGACCAAACTCATTACACGAATAGCAATATCCTTGGAAAATTTGTTCTCTTCCATATACCTATCTTTCATGTGACCTGCACTGTGAAGCCATGTGCCCAAACCTATGACATGAGAAGAATCTTCCATTGAAGCTTCCTTGTCTAGACCTCATTGGTATCCTATTCTGATTGTTGTTCCATATGAATCTTCTTTGCCCATTGTCCCTGTTGGACTCACTACAATCTGATTCATCCTTAGAGGTTTCACTTTCACTTTCACTTTCATCTGATAATCCCTCTTCTAAAGTGTCTTCTTCTGAAGTTCCTTCTTCTTCAAGACTTGAAGTATACTTTTCTTTTTCCTGTTTCTTTCCAAAGCCAAGACCTGTTGAACATGATGTTCTTTGTTGTCCACAAATGAACTTATCCAAGTTCATAGAGCTATTTGTGAAACTCTTCATCTTGATATTGGAGTCCTTTAAATATTCCTTTATAGTAGCCACTTCTTAACTTCTCACATTCCAAAATATTTTCTTCTAACTTTTCTTTGAACTTACTTGCCTTAGCCTTGGATTTCTCTAAGTCCTCTATGAGCAATAATATTTCTTCATCACATTCTTGAAACTAACTTTCAATATTAGAGTGTTGCTTTCTTACCTTCTTTACTATGTCAAGAGCATAGATGAGTTATCCCTTGAGATCATAACCATTCTCTATTGAATAGTCCTCTATTTTTTTGCCTTTGTCCATGTCATTTCTTTCTTTCGACTTGTCTTATATAGGAGCACTCAATTCTTTATCTTCCAAAGCCATTAGAAGATTCTCATTTTGTCCCAATATTATATGTTGAGACCAGATCTCATTTTCTTTGGATAAGAGATATTTTCCTTTTTGATCTCATTGAGTACATAAAGATTTATTTCTCTTATAGCACTAGCTACTAGTTTCCTAGATTCATATTTTCTTACTTCACATCTATCCTGATGAAAATTTACCATATGACCTTGATCACAAAGTTGACTAATTCTCAAAAGATTATGTTTTAGACATTCCACATATAGAACATTTTTAGCTTTTACTTTTCCATTGCCTATACTTAGAGTTCCTTTTCCACAAATCTTTGCTGAGCCATTGTCCCCAAAATTTACTGACCCTCTATTTCCTTCTTTCAAAATTATAAACTTGTCCTTTTCTCCTGTCATGTGTCTAGAGCATCCGCTATCCAAAAACCATTTTTCTTCTTTATCCTGAGCATGCAAAGATATTTGAACTAGCAAGGATTTTAATTTTCCTTTTCCTTTTTCTTCTTTTCTAGTAGTTTGAGTTGTGGACTTTCTACTAGACTTAGAGATTTCTAGTTTGCACCTTCTAGCTGTATGCTCAAAATTATTGCATTTGTAACACTTAACATCATCATCCACATGTTGAGGTTCAATTCAAATATGGAGACTACACATTTATTTTAATAACTTGTATTATTATTCAAACCTTAGATTACACGCCATATATATAGTTTACTTAAACTATATTACAAAACTAACACAGGGAGTATAGGAGATAAAGACAATAGAAAGGGAATATAGGAGAGATAAGAGGAGGAATAAGAGGAGGAATAAGGAGAAGGAATAGAGGAGGAGGGGAGAAAATATCATGCTGACAAATCGTCGATATTTCAAAAAACTACAACATGTTCACACTAGAGCAAGCCTTTTTGAGGCAGCTTGTTATGATGACGCGTTCACACTTGCAATACTCTCCCCATTAAAGTTGAGAGGACTGACTAGACAATCTCTTAGATTTATAAATTGAGCTTTAGCCATCCCTTTGTTGAAGATGTCTGCAGTGTTCTCCAAAGTGCAATAAAATTTAAGCTCAACAATCTCTTGCTCCACCATATCTTGAATAAAGTGATACTTCATATCAAAGTATTTTGTTTTGCTATGGTGGATTGGATTATATGCCAACTAAATGGCACTTATGTTATCGTAGTAGATTCTTGTAGGACCACTTTGTTGTTATCCAATCTCTTCTAGTACTTTTCTCAACCATAGGGCTTGAGTACTAGCATATGTGACTGCTATATACTCAGCTTCTGTAGAGGACAATGCTACAACAATCTACATTTTGGAACTCCATGTTATTAGTTTTGATCCTAGACTAAAACAGTTCCCTGAAGTATATTTCCTATTTGTTAGTCTCACAATGCCACTGAGAGGGGGGTGAATCAGTGTAGCTCTTTAAACTTAAATACACAGTTCTTAGAACAGAAATAATGAAACCTTAAACCAGATAGAGCAAGTATCACAAGAGAACATCACACAACACAAGATTTAACGAGGTTCACCAATGTGGCTACTCCTCAAAAATGACTGCTTGGACTACCATCCAAATCCAGCCTTTGCAAAGCACCAACTTTACAATCAATTTACCAGCACCCACTGGAAGGAGCACCAACCCTTTATTTCTACACCAACAGAAGGAGCACCAACCCCTTGTTTTTCTGCACCAACAGAAAGGAGCACCAACCCCTGATGCCAAGCTGCAACTTGGACTTCAATTTTGAATCTAGAAGTTTACCAAAAAAATACCTTTGCTCTTACAAGACCCTGACTGGTCTAATGCTTACTCAATCTCTTTCACTATTCATAGAACAGACACTTCGCACACTTCTATGATCTACAGCCACACTGCACCTTCTGCTTTCTCTGCGCAATCACTTCGCACACTTCTATGATCTACAGTCAACCTTCACGATCATCTTCTCCCTTTCGTGCACTCTGCTCTATTAGCGAATTCTGCACTTAGCTCGATTCGACATGACTTGCTCTCTGCGCACTCCGACCGAACTTCACGCACTTCAACAACAACTCAAATCTCCAAACAGCCCTCCTTTTATAACAGAATGTTTGAGATGAAAACCCTAATCTTAGTCGGCTGTAAATCCTCATCTTAGTCAGTTTTCATGACATCTATAAACCCTAATTTTAGTCGGTTGTTCATCGGTCTTCGTCGGCTTCAACTTAACCGTGAGAATACAACATGTCACGATATCGTGACACTTTTTCTCCTTGCTCTTTCTCTTAGCTTTGGCCCATGAAAATACATGTCGCGATATCGCGCACTTTTTCTCCATGCTCTTTCTCTTTGCTTTGCCGCTCGGAAAATACATGTCGCGATATCGCGACACTATTTTCTCTCTCCTCTTTCTCTTTGCTTTGGCCCACGAAAATACATGTCGATGATCGTGACACTATTTTCTCTCTCCTCTTTCTCTTTGCTTTGGCCCGCGAAAATACATGTCGCGAAATCGTGACACTATTTTCTCTCTCCTCTTTCTCTTTGCTTTGGCCTGTGAAAATACATGTTATGGCCTCTCTTCTATCTCTTTGCTTTTACATGTCAAATCGTGACACTTTCACCTTCGTATACTTCGTCTTAGCTTTTGTCATGAAATCATGACACTTCTGCTTTCGTACTTAGCTTCTTTGCTTTTGTCAGAAATCATGACACTTCTCCTTCGAAGTCTTCTTCTCTACTTTTGTCATGAAATCATGACACTTCTGCCTTCGAAGTCTTCTTCTCTGCTTTTGTCATGAAATCATGACAGTTCTGCTTCCGTACGCTTCCTCTCTTTCTTTTGTCACGAAAATGCGACATGTCATGAAATCGTGACACTTTTTCTTTCTCTTCCTTCCTGGCCTTTTCGAGTCAAAATGCGACATGTCATGAAATCGTGACACTTTTTCTTTCTCTTCCTTCCTGCCTTTTCGAGTCATGAAAATGCGACATGTCACGAAATCGTGACACTTTTTCTTTCTCTTCCTTCCTGCCTTTTGAGTCACGAAAATGCGACATGTCAGAAATCGTGACACTTTTTCTTTCTCTTCCTTCCTACACTTTTGAGTCACAAAAATGCGACATGTCATGAAATCGTGACACTTTTCAAATTTACTTTCTCTCTCCTATTTTAGTCATGAAAATGCGACATGTCACGAAATCATGACACTTTTCAAACTTACTCTCTTTCTTCGAACTTGTCACAAAATCGTGACACTTCTTCCTGCTTTCTCTTTTTCTTCCAACATGTCATGAAATCATGACAGTTTTTCCACTTGTCTTTTTCTCTGCCAACATGTCATGAAATCATGATAGTTTTTCCACTTGCCTTTTTCTCTTCCAACATGTCATGAAATCGTGATAGTTTTTCCACTTGCCTTTTTCTCTGCCAACATGTCATGAAATCGTGACAGTTTTTCCACTTGCCTTTTTCTCTTCCAACATGTCGCGAAATCATGATAGTTTTTCCACTTGCCTTTTTCTCTCCAACATGTCATGAAATCATGACAGTTTTTCTCTTTCTCTTTCTCTTCCAACATGTCATGAAATCGTGATAGTTTTTCTCGCTTCTTCTCTCTCTTCCAACATGTCGGAAAGTGGGAGGTTTTCTAGCTTTTTCTCTCTTCCAACATGTCATGAAATCGTGACAGTTTTTCTTGCTCGTTGTATATGTCGCGATATCGTGACACTTTTCTTACTTGTCTTTTTCTTTGATCTTTTGCAAATGGGCCACTTCGGTCTTCTTGGAAACTCACTGTCCATACTCTGAATAACCTTTGAACTCCTGTCTTCTGCATCTGAATAGCTTTTGAACTTCTTGTCCACTGAAACACCAGATCTATCTGACTGTGTTGACAACAATGACAATACTGTTGTTGCACCTTGCTCAACAATCTCCCCCTTTGGAATTGTTGGCAACACATGTGCAATTTCCTGTAACTCTTCTCCCCCTTTGACAATAATACCAAAGGGCTACTGCAGACTCCCCTGAGTCCATGCACAACATTCTCGGGCAAAATTGATTATACTTAGCAAAAATCATGAACATGAGCAAAAAGATAATCAAATACTTAGATGCTCCCCACGAGAATGTGATCCCTGTAGCTAGTCAATCTTTGGGAAGTGTGACCACTCCCAATTTATTGTGAAGGTACTCAAAAACTTCCTTGGGCAATGGTTTTGTGAAGATATCTGCTACTTGCTCTGTAGTTGGAACAAAATCCAACTTAACCTCACCTTCTGCAACTTTCTCCTTCAAGAAGTGATACCTGATAGCGATGTGTTTTGTGCGTGAATGCATAACTGGATTCTTGGAGATGTTAATGGCACTGGTGTTATCACACTTAAGCGATATTGGCTCACTGAAGCAAATACCAAGATCTTTCAGGGTTTGTTTCATCCACAATACCTACGTACAACATGTTGTCGTTGCAATATATTCTGCCTCTACTGTCGATAAAGAAACTGACTCTTGTTTCTTACTGTGCCATGCGACCAATCTGTCTCCAAGATAGAATGCACCTCCACTGGTACTCTTTCTGTCATCTACACATCCTGCCCAATCTGCATCTGAATATGAAATAAGGGTGAAGTCTTTACCTTTTGGATACCATAACCCATACTCCATAGTACCCTTGAGGTACCGAAGAATCCTCTTTACTGCTGTCACATGAGTCTCCTTGGGATTGGCCTGAAATCGTGCTACCATGCATACTGCCTACAAAATATCTGGTCTGGTAGCTGTCAGGTACAGTAGGCTTCCAATCATAGATCTGTACATGGTTTGATCAACAGGTGGAGATTTGTCATCTTTGCTCAACTTGCAGCCTGTCGTCATGGGAGTGCTAACTGGCTTACAATCCTCCATTGTGAACTTTTTTAACATCTCTTTTACATATTTAACTTGAGAAATAAATATGCCCTTCTTACTTTGATTAACTTGCAAACCGAGGAAATATGACAGTTCACCAATCATTGACATTTCAAATTCTTTCTGCATCTTATTTGCTAAATCTTTACATGACTCATCTTTGCTGCTGCCAAATATGATATCATCTACGTATACAACAAGAACAATAAGATGCCCATTTTCTATTTTGACATACAAGTTACTATCCACCATACCTTTCTTAAACCTTTGTTGAGTGAGATAGTTGTCTAGCCTTGCATACCATGCTCGGGGTGCCTGTTTTAAGCCATATAATGCTTTCTTCAACTTGCAAACCAAGTTTGGATCATCACCAAGTTGGAAACCATCTGGTTGCTCAATATAAACCTCTTCTTCAAGTTTCCCATTCAAAAATGCTGATTTCACATCCATTTGATAAACTTTGAAATTCTTGTAGACTGCTAAAGCCAAAAACATTCTAATTGCCTCAAGTCTAGCTACTGGTGCAAAAGTTTCCTCAAAATCAATGCCTTCAACTTGAGCATACCCCTTACATACCAATCTTGCTTTATTTCTGACTACCTGTCCGTCTTCATTCAATTTGTTTCAAAAAATCCATTTAGTTTCGATTATATTTTTATTTGCAGGTCTAGGTACTAACTCCCAAGTTTCATTTTTCTCGATCTGATCTAATTCTTCGTTTATTGCCTTCATCCAACTTTCATCTTTGCTTGCGTCAGTAACATTTTTGGGCTCAATGTTGGATAATAGAGAGTAGTTACTTACTACTCTTCTTCTTGTCTGAACACCAACTTTGGGGTCTCCAATTATTTGCTCTCTAGGATGATTTTTCTGCCAGCTGCCTGTTTTGAATTTCTTATTTTCTTCCACTTCTGAATCACAACTTAAATCATCTGAGTCAATTTTTTGCATCTTTTCAATTTCGTTTTCCTCATCTCCTTCAATAACCTCTTCATAAATTGGGTAGTTTGTTTCATAGCTAATTACTCGTTCTCTACCTTCATCAAATTTAACATCGACATTGTCCACAATTTTCTTTAGCCTCTTGTTGTAGCATTTGTAAGCTTTGCTTTTTGATGAGTAACCAACAAAAATACCTTCATCTGCTCTATCATCAAACTTACCAAGATTATCTTCGAGTTCTTTTGATATAGCACTTGCTGCCAAAAACTTTGAGGTATTTTGTTGTTGCCCTTTTACCGAACCATAATTCATAAGGAGTTTTGCTTTCATGTGTTCTCAGCATGTACCTATTTTGGATATACACCGTAGTATGGACTGCTTCTTTCCAAAATATGTCTGCTACTCTGCTTTCAGCCAACATAGTCCGTGCCATTTCTTGCACTGTCCTGTTCTTTCTTTCCACCACTCCATTTTGTTGAGGTGTCCTGGCTGCTGAGAACTGTCTCCTAATACCGTATTTTTCACAGTATTCTGCAAACTCCTCTGAAATGAATTCTCCTCCTCTGTCTGATCTTAAACATTTGATCCTCTTTCCTGTTTCATTCTCAACCTGGTTTTTGAAAATCTTGAACATATCAAAAGCTTCTGATTTATGCTTCAAGAAAAATATCCATGTCATTCTGGAATAGTCATCAATGCACAACATAAAATATTTGTCACCATTTATGCTTTGTGTTCTCATGGGTCCACATAAATCGGTGTGTATTAGTTCCAAAGGTTTGCTTGTGTAGTATTCTTTTGTTTTGAAAGAGACTCTAGTTTGTTTCCCCTTTTGGCATGAAGCACAAATGTTGTTTGCAGGTTTGTTGATGGTGGGAATATCTCTCACTGCTCCTTTTGAGGTGATTTTTACTAGATTATCAAAACTGATATGACCGAGTCTCTTGTGCCACAACCAATTTTCTTCTTCCTGTCCAATAAAACAAGCTCCTTCTGAAGTCTCTGAGAGCGTGTACGGGTTTCCAGATGTTCTTGATCCAGTTGCTATCAATTTTCCACTTGTTTGTCTTTCTGACTTCACAACCCTGCTTCTTAAAAACTACCTCATGACCTTTATCACAAATCTGACTTACGCTCAACAGGTTATGTTTCAAACCATCCACAAACAAGACTTCTTCTGACTTAATTTTTTCGTTAATAATTTTAACTGAACCTTTGCCAACTATCTTAGCTCCATCATTATTTCCAAACTTTATTGAACCACCTTCATATTTCTGTAACTTCTCAAATTTTTGTTTGTTACCTGTCATATGACTGGAACATCCACTATCAAGTATCCATGGTACATATTTATTCTGTGCTTTAAATGTTGTTTGTACGATTAAGGATTCCTTTTCTTCCTTAAGTTGTTCCTTTTCTTTCCACTCCGTTTTGATAGTGGTTTTGGGCTCTTGTTTTGCCTTTCCCTTATCAACAACTTGTGCATGTTTTACGGGAAGTTTTCTATTTTGTCTCATCCTATTTGGTTGAACTTTTCTTCCCTGAAACTGATTTGATGCAAATGTGCTTCTACAGTTTCTTGCAATGTGCCCAAAATTATGACAGTTATAACATTCTACTTGTATAATTCATCAGAGGAGAAAAAGCATTTCTACTTGGTGAAATTCCTTGGTCTTACATTATATTTGCAGTCTGAGATTTTATGTCCATAGCCATTGCATTTAAAACAGAAACCAGAGAAGGGATAATTGAACCTGGGAGATGGTCTTTGCCATGTTGCCGTAGGAGCCATAGGTCTTCTTCTTCTTTGATGTGTGACATTGGTGAATCCATCATTGTCAGTTCTCCTTTCGTGCCTGGCATTATTGCTTTCTTTTGCATGAGACATTTTCCCTTGATCAACCTGTTTCTTATCTTCATTCTTTATGGATTCTACATTTTTGGTCTTTGATCCACTTGATGATTCTCCTTCGATGAAACCCAGACCAAACTTGATGCCTGCAGGCCTTTGGTCATTTATGATCTTATCCGACTTCATAGAACTTTCTTCACGTTTGTGATAACAACTAATTTTCTTATTCATCTCTTCTAGCTGCATTCTCAAACCAACAGTCTCTTCTTCTAGCTTGCTGCAATAATCTATTTTCATGGTTATTTGCACTTCGAGATCTTCGAAGATTTTCTTGGATTCTTCTATCTGTACTTTCAAACTGGTTATGATTTCATTTGCATCCTCAAGCTTTCTTGAAAGTTTCTTATTCTTTTTCTTTTCTATCTCCCACTCTTCAAGTGCAGAGATCAACTCACCTTCTAGATCTACTTCAGCCTCGGGGTTTTCACCACATACTTCAGAGATCACTCCTTCTTCCTTTTCTGATTTTGCTTCTTCAAATGCCATGAAAAGAGCTTCACCTTTTTCCTCTTCAGACTCTTCTCCGAGTCTGTCTTCTGATGAACTGACATTCTTGGAGATGAAACTTTTCTTCTTGAAGTTGCCTTTTCTAAAATTCATTTTCTTCCAGTCACTTCTTTCATGGTGCGATCCTTCATCATTTTTGTTCTGCTCTTTAAGTGGACATTTAGTCACAAAATGCCCGATGCCTCCACAGTTGAAACATTTAAATGGTAGCTTCCCTCTGTATTTTCCTTTTCCCTTTTTTAGTTTTCTAACAAAGTTTGCTTCCATTTCATCTGATGTCCCTTCTTCCTCGGACTCTTGTTTAGTGTTTTTATTTTTAAGGGCTTTAAAATCCGCTTCTCTGTCTGTGGGTTTAGATCTTCCTATCCTCATCTCATATGCAGTTAAAGAACCATACATCTCATCTATACTAAAATAATTTAGATTTTTAGCTTCTTCTATTGCTGAGACTTTGGAATCAAACCTTTGAGGAAGAGATCTTAGTACCTTTTTCACGATGGTAGAGTCTCCAATATCCTCGTCGAGTCCTCTGATCGCATTAATGATTCCATTGACTCTCAGCATATATGCCTCAATGTTTTCATCATCGTTCATTTTCAATGCTTCGAACTGAGCTCGATGTGTCTGTAACTTGGCCTCCTTGATCTTATCATCTCCTTCATGAATACTCCTCAGTTTGTCCCATATCTCTTTTGTCGTATTACAGTTCATGATCTTTACTAGTTCACTGTCTGCTAATCCGCACATGAGAGCATTTTTTGCTTTTGAGTTGTTTTCAAATAGTTTCTTTTCGTCGACCTCTTTTGGAGGAGTGATGGGTATTGTGTATCCACTAACTACTGAATCCCAGATGTCGTAACCCAAAGCACAGAGATATGTTCTGCATCCTGATTCTCTAGAATGCGTAATTAGATCCATCAAACAATGGTGCTTTGTTTGATGAGAAACCTTCACCACCTGCCATTGTGTTACTTCCAAGATCACCCTAGCCGGTTAAGCTTGTATAGGAACTTGGCTCTGATACCAATTGTTAGTCTCACAATGCCACTGAGAGGGGGGGTGAATCAGTGTAGCTCTTTAAACTTAAACACACAGCTCTTAAAATAGAAATAATGAAACCTTAAAACCAGATAGAGCAAGTATCACAAGAGAACATCACACAACACAAGATTTAACGAGGTTCACCAATGTGGCTACTCCTCAAAAATGACTGCTTGGACTACCATCCAAATCCAGCCTTTGCAAAGCACCAACTTTACAATCAATTTACCAGCACCCACTGGAAGGAGCACCAACCCCTTATTTATCTGCACCAACAGAAAGGAGCACCAACCCCTGATGCCAAGCTGCAACCTGGACTTCAATTTTGAATCTAGAAGTTTACCAAAAAAATACCTTTGCTCTTACAAGACCCTGACTGGTCTATTGCTTACTCAATCTCTTTCACTGTTCATAGAATAGACACTTCGCACACTTCTATGATCTACAGCCGCACGCCTTCTACTTTCTCTATGCAATCACTTCGCACACTTCTACGATCTACAGTCAACCTTCACGATCGTCTTCTCCCTTTCGTGCACTCTGCTCTATTAGCGAATTCTGCACTTAGCTCGATTCGACACGACTTGCTCTCTGCGCACTCCGACCGAACTTCACGCACTTCAACAACAACTAAAATCTCCAAACAGCCCTCCTTTTATAACAGAATGTTTGAGATGAAAACCCTAATCTTAGTCGACTGTAAATCCTCATCTTAGTCGGTTTTCATGACATCTGTAAACCCTAATTTTAGTCGGTTGTTCATCGGTCTTCGTCGGCTTCAACTTAACCAGAGGAGAATAATACATGTCATATCGAACAACATTTTCTCCTTGCTCTTTCTCTTAGCTTTGACCCGCAAAAATACAACATGTCGCCATATCATGACACTATTTTCTCTCCTCTTTCTCTTTGCTTTGGCCCAAAAAATACATGTGATATCGTGACACTATTTTCTCTCTCCTCTTTCTCTTTGCTTTGGCCCATGAAAATACATGTCATGAAATCATGACACTATTTTCTCTCTCCTCTTTCTCTTTGCTTTGGCCTGAAAATACATGTCAGAAATCGTGACACTATTATCTCTCCTCTCTTTCTTTAAAAAAAACATGTCACGAAATCGTGACACTTTCACCTTCGTATACTTCGTCTTAGCTTTTGTCATGAAATCATGACACTTTTTTCGTACTTAGCTTCTTTGCTTTTGTCATGAAATCGTGACACTTCTGCCTTCGAAGTCTTCTTCTCTGCTTTTGTCATGAAATCATGACACTTCTACCTTCGAAGTCTTCTTCTCTGCTTTTGTCATGAAATCATGACAGTTCTGCTTCGTACGCTTCCTCTCTTTCTTTTGTCGTGAAAATGCGACATGTCACAAAATCGTGACACTTTTTCTTTCTCTTCCTTCCTGGCCTTTCTGAGTCACGAAAATGCGACATGTCACGAAATCGTGACACTTTTTCTTTCTCTTCCTTCTTGGCCTTTTCGAGTCACGAAAATGCGACATGTCACGAAATCGTGACACTTTTCTTTCTCTTCCTTCCTCCTTTTGAGTCAGGAAAATGCGACATGTCGGAAAAATCGTGACACTTTTTCTTTCTCTTCCTTCCTCCTTTTCGAGTCATGAAAATGCGACATGTCATGAAATCGTGACACTTTTCAAATTTACTTTCTCTCTCCTATTTTAGTCACGAAAATGCGACATGTCATGAAATCGTGACACTTTTCAAACTTACTCTCTTTCTTCCAACTTGTCGTGAAATCGTGACACTTCTTCCTCTTTCTCTTTTTCTTCCAACATGTCATGAAATCAGATAGTTTTCCACTTGCCTTTTTCTCTTCCAACATGTCGGAAATCGTGATAGTTTTTCCACTTGCCTTTTTCTCTTCCAACATGTCGTGAAATCGTGATAGTTTTTCCACTTGCCTTTTTCTCTGCCAACATGTCATGAAATCATGATAGTTTTTCCACTTGCCTTTTTCTCTTCCAACATGTCACAAAATCACGATAGTTTTTCCACTTGCCTTTTTCTCTGCCAACATGTCACGAAATCGTGACAGTTTTCCACTTGCTCTTTCTCTTCCAACATGTCACGAAATCGTGACAGTTTTTCCTGCTTCTTCTCTCTCTTCCAACATGTCACGAAATCATGACAGTTTTTCCAGCTTTTTCTCTCTCTTCCAACATGTCACGAAATCATGACAGTTTTTCTTGCCTGCTGTATATGTCGCGATATCGCGACACTTTTCTTACTTGTCTTTTTCTTTGATCTTTTGCAAATGGGCCACTTCGGTCTTCTTGGAAACTCATTGTCCATACTCTGAATAACCTTTGAACTCCTGTCTTCTGCATCTGAATAGCTTTTGAACTTCCTGTCCACTGAAACACCAGATCTATCTGACTGTGTTGACAACAATGACAATACTGTTGTTGCACCTTGCTGAACACTATCATCAATGTTTCTAACCCAATCACTATCACTAAATCCTACAAGATTGATAGTTTTACATTTGTGGTAATGGTTTCCAAAATCCCATGTACCCTTTACATATATGAGAATTATTTTAGCTGCTTGCAAATGCATCTCATATGGACTAGCCATAAATCGAGAGACAAGATAAACATCATACTGAATGTCAGGCCTTGTATTGGTGAGAAAAATCAAACTCCCAACCATTCTCCTGAAAGTGGTCACGTCAACTATCGGTACTTCATAATTTTTACTCGATTGGATCCCATGTATAATTAGAGTTGCAACTACTTTACAATACTCCATGGAAAAATTCTTAATCATGTCATGAGCATACTTATATTGATAGATGAAGATCCCTGTATCTATCTGGTGAACTTCCCTGTATCATCCAAGGAAGTAGTGCATTAAACCTCCATGGAAAAATTCTTAATCATGTCATGAGCATACTTATATTGATAGATGAAGATCCCTGTATCTATCTGGTGAACTTCCCTGTATCATCCAAGGAAGTAGTGCATTAAACCTAGATCTTCATCTCAAACTGCTTCATCATGGAGTGTATGAACTCCATATTCATCTTTTCATTACTGCCCATAAATATAAGATCATCCACATATAAGCAAAAAATTAGGATGTCTTTCCCTTCATTCAGGTAGTAGATAGTGGGTTCATTTTTGCTTCTGGTGAATCCATATTCTTGGAAAATAGCCATCAATGCGAGAGTACCAAGCTCGTGGTGCTTGCTTGAGGCCATACAGTGCTTTTTTTAGTCTATAAACAAGGTGTTAATTACCTTGCTCTTTAAAACCTTGAGGTTGTTCAACATTAACCTCCTCTATCAAATACCCTTTTAGAAACGCACTTTTTACATCCATGTGTTGGATTTTCCATCCTCTATGGGTAGCTAAAGCAAGAACTATTTTTATTTTCTCATGTTTGGCTACAGGAGCAAATGTCTCCTCATATTCAATGCCATACTTTTGTGTGAAGCCTTTTGCTACTAATCTTACTTTGTGTCTTTCAATACTTCCATCAGCATTGAATTTCGTCTTGAAGACCCATTTACATCCAATGCACTTCTTCTCTTTAGGAAGCTCTACCAGCTCCCAAGTATCATTGTTTTTATAGGGGTCATCTCCTCTTTCATGGCATCCTACCATATCTTTTGAGTACAAGACTTCTCATAACTAGAAGGTTCAAGCTATGCACTAGTCATCAAAGCATAGTTAACTACATCTCCCCAAGGTTCTTGGGATTCATCATCTCCATACAAATGCATATTTTCAAGTCTTTGCAAAAATGAAATCATTTCACTAGATTGACTTCTGGTATATCTTATTTGAAATTTTTTATCCAAAATATGATAATATGGATGATGTTGGAGTGTTATCTTACCTATGGATGGAGAATCAATATCCATTGGTTAAGAACTGATTGATCTTTGTGGAGAAGGACTTGCTAAAGCTATTTATGAACTTGAAGTAGAATATCTGCTTGGGATTGAAGGGGGTGTGTCCTTGCCTTTCTTGGTTGAAACCTGCTGAATTTGTGAAGAACCTGCATCATGGGACTCATCATCAATAAAAAATCTTGGACGTCCCCATTATCCCCCTTCATCAAAAATCACATCCCTAGAAAGAAAAAACTTTTGGGTCTTTGGATTGTAGAGTCTATAGGCTTTGGTGGATTCACAATACCCTACAAAAATGCATGCTTGACTCTTGGGATCAAGCTTCTTCCTCTTCTCAACAGGAATGTGAGCATAAGCCAGTGAACCAAACACTCTAAAATGTTTGACATTTTGTTTCTTACCATACCATGCTTGGTAAGGAGTTTTTCCCTTTAGACTTGAAGTAGGGCTCCTATTAAAAATATAGATACTGGTTCTGACTGCATCAGACCAATACATGTTGCTTAAATGCTTCATTTGAAGCATAGATCTTGCTATTTCTATAGTGGTGCAGTTTTTTATCTCTTACACACAATTATGCTGTGGAGTATAGACAGTAGTGAACTGCTTTTTTATCCCATTTTCTTTACAAAATTTAAAAAATATTTTGAGTATTCTCCTCCTCTGTATGTTCTAAGACATTTTACATGATATCCAATTTCTTTTTCAACATTTGTTTTGAAATCAATGAAGCAATCAAATGCTTCATATTTATGCTTCATAAAATATACCCAACACATTTTGGAAAAATCATCTTTAAAAAGAAGAAATTAAGAGTTGTTACCAAGACTTTTGGTTTGCATTGGACCATAGATGTCTGAATGCACTAGCTGAAGTAGATAGTTGGCCCGCCATGCTTGCCCTCATGGAAATTTAGCCCTAGCATGTTTTCCCAAAGCACATCCTTCACAGACTTCCTTATGATCTTGAATTTTAGGGAGTCTGATCACCATTGCTTGAGAAGTCAACAATTTCAAACTGGCTAGATTCAGGTGACCATATCTCAAGTGCCATAACACACTTGGATTCACAATAGAAATATTTACCAATTGAACTCCCCCATGGCTGGCCAAACTTCAAGGGAAATAACATGTTCTTAGTCATTAGTACTTGTGTAATGATTCTATTACCATAATTCTTATCAAAGATTACACATTTACCCTCATCAAATACAAGTTTATAATTCTTTTCCAACATTTGACCAACACTAAGAATATTATTTTGGAGTTGAGGGGTGTAATAGATATCATTCACCTATTTGATGCCTTCTTGTGTTGGAACATCCATGGATCCAATGCCTTCGACTGCCAATGACTTGTCATATCCCAGCTTGATGTGATGTTTGTAGGAGGAATCAAGTGTAGCAAAGAGTTCTTATTTTCCACTCATATGATTTGAACACCCAGTGTCCAAGATCCAGGTGTCATTCAAATTTTAATATAATTGGCCATATGATAGAAATAGATTAGATGTCCCTTCTTATTCTCTAAAATTGCCATAGTGACTACTTTTAATATTGCTCCCTTATGAGGATTTGGACCAACAGTCATGAGCAAAGTGTCCTGGTTTGCCACAATTGAAACAAACTTTCTTCAACTTATCACTTACTCTTCCTTGGCCTAGATTCTTTCTACAGTTTTGCTGACCACCTCTATTTTGACCTCCACCTCTGCTGGAAGATCCTCCTCTGCTTGGGGTTCCACCTCTTGGACTATTCCTACCTCTTCCTCTTCGCTGATCTCTACTTTGGCCTATCCCTTGGCCTCTTACTTATTGATATGTGAAGGCCTTATCATCGCCTCCATAGTTGGTTGAAGGAGATTATTGCAATCTCTCTTCATGTGAAAGTAGAGAACCAATCAAAGTATCAAAGGATAGTGTAGACAAATCCTTCGATTCTTCAATGATAATTACAACATGGTTTCACTTTGGAAGAAGTGTTCTTAACACTTTCTTAACCACAATCTCTGGCTTGATTTTATCTCTGAGAGTGATCATTTTGTCTACTAATGCTTTGAATCACACGTAGTAGTCTCCAAATTTCTCATCCTCTTGCATCCTGATATTCTCAAAATATTTTTTCAAAGTTTGAAGCCTGACTTGCTTCACTTGATCACTCCCTTGGAAGCCTTCTTTCAAGGCCTTCCATAGCTCTTGAGCTGCTACACAGGAAGCTATTCTAGGAAATATGCTTTTATCTAGGGTTTCTTGCAAATGATACAGGGCAGAGGAATTATTTTTCTATGCTTCTTTCCTAGCTTTTCTATCAGCAACACTTAAAGCGGTCCAGTCAGTAGGAGAGGATTATGTGTAACCCTCTTCAACTACATGCCACAAACCTTTACCAATGAGTAAGTTTTTCATTTTTATGGACAAATATTCGTAATCACTACCATTGAATTTTGGAATTGGAAGACTAGTATTTGAGGCCATGGCTACTGATTGGAAACAAACTTTGATTTGACTAATACAAGAAATTACAATGAAAAGTAATCACAATTTCAAATCAAATCTTACTTTTTTAATTCTCTCACTGATTGTTTATTCTTCTTGTTGTGGATCTCCCCGTACTAGATGCCCAAAATTACCGGTAATAGAATCCTCATCGTCGTTGATGAGGATGATTTTAGGGGTAACTGGCTCAACTGGCTCTAGCTCTGGATTTGGATCCAAAGATCATTGGGAATAACTATCGTTGGTTTGTTCCCTCGATGTGATTTCTACTGAATCAGACTCTTCCACTTGTTGTCCAAATTTGTCTTCAGAGTCAGCCTCGTAACCAGAATCAGGGTTTCTTTGATGGGCTATAATAGCATTCTGCAACTGAATGAATACAACATGCAGTCCATCTCTCTGAACTTGTTCATCAAATGACTCAATAGTCTCTCTCCGTAGTAGAGAGCACAAGCATGGTAACATCCGATAGATCTGATCATCTACTCATCAAGGCAAAAAGAAAACTTCGTTAGAGCTTTTGAGGTTACAATGTTTGCTCTTTTATAGCCACTGAGGCTATTACATAAAAAATTTAGCCTTGAATGGGGTTCCAAGGGGCAGCGCTAAATGGGCGCTCCGAAAGGCTTCCCATCACTTTTTTTTCCCTTTTTACAATGCTTGCCTCTTAGGCTATTACACAATTTTGCAAGTTTTTTTAAACCCCTTGGGTGATTTTACAATTTGCCACAATAGGTTCATAATTTCTCTTACAAAAGTTTACAATTAAACCTTATAAATCTTTTTAAAATTTTTTAATTTAATAATAAAATATGCTTTTAAAAATTATATAATTTTTTTTAAATAATTAAAAGCATTTATTAAATTATTAAATTAATATTCAAAAAGCTTTAAAAATTTAATGAAACCTTTAAATAAATAAAGTAATAATAAAAAAAAACCTTATATATGTGTCACATAGAGGATCGAACTCGCGATCCCGAGCTTCCAGGTGGGAGGTTTTGGTCGCTACTCCCCGTAGTCCCTTTGAAAAAACAAATGGCACCACGTGCCTTTATTTTCCATAGATTCAACGACAAAAGAATAAAAAAGTGTTTTGATGAGTGTCGACGGGTTTTGAACCTGAGACCAATAGCCTAAAAAGCTGCCAATGTTGCCACACGCGCTACACGGTTCGACAGGTTAACAAAATAGGCAATGAATAAATTAAATATAACGCAACACCAAATTTAAAAAAAAAATGATAATACCACATGGGTTGGGATAAAGGTAGAAGAAGAATATTTAAATGTGAACAAGCATGTTTAAAGTTTATTACCTTTGGGTAATCATTCCCTCCAATTTTTTGCCACAACAACTAATCGAACAATGACACGTATTGCCCTACCAACTCGTATGCCACATCAGATGAACTGTGTACCCACGTCAACTTGCCTACTCATCACCACTCGCCATGTGTTGATCCTCATGCCACGTCACTACTAGTCGCCACCTCAGCCAGCCACCACAACACCTACCTCAATTTATGTACCACCAACTAGTGTCCACCATGTCACCACTCCAACTCAGTGCCACCTCAACTTTGTACCAACCTCGAACTATGTGTCAATAAATATGATAGACTATCTCTGTCAAGACCCTCCTCGATTGACGTCCTCCTTGGTGCCCTTGATTTCCACACACCTATATTTGATACCAAAATGAGGGTCAATTCAAATTCAAAGACTACACATTGATTTTAATAACTTGTATTATTATTCAAACCTTAGATTACATGCCATATATATATAGTTTAGTTAAACTATATTACACAACTGATGTAGGGAGTATAGGAGATAAGGAGGATAGAAATGGAATATAGGAGATATAAGAGGAGGAATAAGAGGAGAAAAAAAAGGAGGAATAAGGGGAAGAAATAGAGGAGGGGAGAAAAAATCATGTCGACAAATTGCTAACATTTCAAAAAACCACAACACGTTCACACTAGAGCAAGCTTTTTTGAGGTAGCTTGTTATGAGGACGTGTTCACACTTGCAACACATGCGGGGCAAGAGAATATGTACTACTACTATCATTATCTCTGCTAGTACATTGCATAGCTCTATGACCATATTTATTACAAGAAAAACAATGTCCATGGAAAGAATTTTGTAACCTATTTTGTTAAGGACTCGATCTGGTATTCTTCTTTTTGTGGTCTTCTTTCCTTGAGATATGGTAAGATACCTCTTTTTTTCTTGATGTTCTTGCCTCTTGTTGTAATCTCTTGTTTATTTTAGTTCTACATCTTAGCATAACAATTTATACTGCCACTTTCTCAAGTCTTGCTTCTTTGGCTTCCAACAAATCTCTCAACTGATGTTCAATCTCTCTTCTTTCTTTCACTTCTATTTTGAGTTCTATTAGCCTTTGTAGAAGCTCAAATATTACTGATTCATAGTTTCAAATTTATTTCTTTAGTTGTACATTCTCTTCTTGAATCCTTTCAATATCTTGGAGACAGTTTAAGAGAGCTTCTTCAAAGTCTATACTTTCTTCACCTCCTGAGCACATGTGTGTTACTTATTGATCCTTCTCCAAGTTGTTAAACTCTTTGTGGAGAGACCTACTTTGATACCAATTTAAGAACATGTTCTTTTACTGAGAGGGGGGGTGAACAATATAACATAATTTTTTTTTCCAAATAGTACCATAAGCATTAATGAAACAATAAACATCACACAAAACATCATACACATGAGAGACATAATTTTAATGTGGTTCACCCAATGTGGGCTACCTCCACAAAAAAATATTTCTTCTAAATATTTCTCAAATAATCTCTTGGGACTCCTTCCCAAATTACAATGTTTATGGATCTCTATTCAAAGGAGGTGTTGATCCCCTAATCTCATGTTTGTGGATCTCTTCCACAGGAGAAATATTTTCCCTTATGCTCTGGCTAGGGATCTTCTAGAAAACTCTGTCTCTATGCTACACTAACTGGTGGATATCTTTCCACTTGAAGACTCCTCACTCAGATCTATCTTCAATTGTCCTAGCTGCTAGATCTCTATCCATTGAGACTCTATCCTCTATACTCTATCACCTCCAAATCTCTATCTCAATACTGTATCAAACACAATTTAGTCGGTCTAGCAGAGTTCTACTCAATCTCTTGTACTAAACATAGTACAATTGGTCTAGTATAATTCTTCTCAATAGGTTCACTCAAAACCTGCTAAAATATGCTCAATAGGTCCAGACAGAACTTGCTTAAATTTTCTCAACAGGTCCACACAGAACCTACTCAAATCTGCTCAACAAGTCCACATAGAACCTACTCAAATATAATCAATAGTTCCACATAGAACCTACTCAAATTTACTCAATAGGTCTACATAGAACCTGCTCAATAGGTCCACATATAACCTGCTCAAATCTGCTCAATAGGTCCACACAGAACCTACTCAAATCTGCTCAATAGGTCCACATAGATCCTGTCCAAATTTTCTCAACAGGTCCACACATAACCTGCTCAAATTTGCTCAATAGGTCCACACAGAACTTGTCCACATTTTCTCAACAAGTCCTCTCTAGTACTTGCTCAAATAAGCTCAATAAGTCATCACTAGGTCTTGCTCAAATTTCCATAGCAAGCTTTCACAAAAGCTTACCCAAATCAGTCCACAAGACTTCTCAAAGACTTGTCTCAAATCACATAGAATCATAAAAAGAATTGTTAGAGACTCAATATGTTCTAAGCTCAATGTTCAATCAATATATCAATTCAGTATCATAGAATCATAAAAAGAATTGTTAGAGACTCAATATTTTCTATACTCAAATCCTAATCTCAACTCAAATCAATCTCATAGAAGCATAAAGAGAATTGTTAGACTTTATATGTTCTATACTCAAATCCCAATATCAAATCAATATAAGCATAAAGAGAATTGTTAGAGACTCAATATGTTCTATACTCAAATCCCAATCTCAACTCAACTCAATCTCATCTCAAATCAGAATATGAAGTAGTTCGTTTCTATGAACTTGAACAAACACATGCATCCACTTGACTAGGCTTAAATCAACTCAAATCAACCAATCACCTCAAGGAATAATATTTTCTCACAAAACCTAGTCCAAGCATGTATTTAACCAACTCAAAATGTTTCCAACAATGCTCAATCACAAATATCACATAACAATTATACTCATTTTATTTTCTAACTCAAGTTCAAGTTCATTTCACAATCAATGGGTTTCAACAACAATGCTTCTAAAACAAGGTTTAATTACAACTCACAAACTAGAAAACCTTGAAGAATTAAACCAAAAACTCTCAAAAATGGAAACCACAATCAATCATTTTCTCTCCAAAGATATTTTAGAAATCAACCACCATAAACAATCAATAGGAGAATGTGCCCATACCTTTTTGATGTCGAGGAGTTGTCTACAAAATTTGTCGTACTTAAACACAACTTTCCTTTCCAATCTCAATAAGTGTTAGTGGACTTCAAATAATCACAATATAAAGCATAACTCTTACACCCTTTTTACTCTAAATAAATAAACACATCCACAAAAGTCCCTTTTAAATAAAACCCTTATCAAAATAACAATCAATAAGCCTTTCAAAAATACTTTAAAACAACTCCTTATTTCTCCTAAATTCAATTCTTAATAATAATCAAATAAATCATTAAACCCCTCAAGTTTTGCAATAATCAATATAGCCCAAATAACAAAGCTTAATTAAATCTGTAATTTCCACTAACCACATTATAACTCTAACCTTAGGGCTAAATAAAATTAATTAAATGCAAAACGTAATTACCTCCTGAAAGGGATTCGAACCCCTGACTTGCCCACATCGCAAGCGTCTTAGCCGTGGCTAAGATTCCACATGAGCTAGTCGCTCGTTGGAAAGGGAAAGGTACAACGTGCCTTATGCCCTTATCCACCTTCCGTAAAACCAAAGGCATCAAAGTTATTCTCTCACGCTTTCCAAAAAACATAGTCAAGGGGATTCAATCCTCGAGATTTTCATCTGCCCTACGCCTTAGCCAAGGCCCACTTGCCAATGTGCCACGCTGCCCATGATGTTTATTTCTTCGAACGCAGTCTGTGTTATTCGTTGCCACTTTTTTCAAGAATTTTGCACGAGCTCATAAATGATTCGATAGCAAACACTCTTATTACATGAGCAAGGATTAAATAATAATCAATTAAAACCCCTTTATATAGTCCTTTAATCATATTGAAGACGTCAGTGAAAATATGAATTTTTATTTTCTTGATGACGTCGGTGGAAATCTTGCATATTGAGTTTTAAATTTGAATTCAAATTTTAATTCATTAAAATTTAAATCAAATATTAAAACTTAAATATCTCCATCATCGGGGCACCTTTTTCGATGAAAAGAAAGCCCAACTTGGATTTTAAGAAAAAACCAGATCAAATCTGTTGTCCATGGTTTTAAATAAAACCTTCTATTTTTTCTATCTTGTTTTTCACAAAAACCCTTCATTGATCCTTTTAACATTAAATGATCTTTTGACATCAATGACAACATATTAGCTTAGGGACTCAAAATGTCCAACAACTATCGTGACTAAGGTTACTCCTAGAGAAATATAAGGAAATGGTTATAAACTTGAAAATTAAGTGAGGAAATTGCCTTGGTTAGAAGTTTATCCACTTAAGGAGAATTTTAAAAATCATGCAAAGCTAAATCCACCGATAATTCAAAATATTATGCAATACCAAAACCTGGGCACTCAAAAGAAAATTAGCCCACTAGAAGCTTGGCACTTCTTATAAAAAAATGAGAGAAAAAATAAAATCAATCCCTTGCTAGTGGAAATGTATGAAAAAATTCTCAAGCCATTTGAAGTCAAAAGGCCCAAATTTGAAGTTTTTCCAAGATGATGTAGGCATAAGAGTTTTAAAATCTCAAAATTGTCAATGCTAGAAATCCAAAGGGAAATAAAGAAGCTAATGAAGCCAAAGTCTAGAAATGGGAAGCAAAAAACCCAAAGCTAGAGTTTTTCAAAGATGATTTAGGCATGATATTTTAAAAACCTTAGAATGCATAACCCTATTGGAAATCTAAACAAAAAATTGCAAAAATTCGCAAAACTGAAAATTTTCCAAGAAAATGACAATGCACAAACCTAAAATTAAATAATTTTGAACTTTACCAAGTAATGACATTATAAAAATGCTATGAAAGTCCAAAAATATGCCAGTATGCTAAAGTGGAATGAAGTCAAATATTCGGAGCACAAAGTAAGACTTTGTAAATTCTAGAAAGCCAAAGGAAAAATAAAGAAACTAGAATATATAATGTTGGAATGCATAATGTCAAAAGCCCAGTAAGTGAAAGCAAAGCACAACCTTAGGAAGCTAAAGCCAGACTTGGGGATATAAAATAATGCCAATGAAATCAAAAATCTTATAAGTATAATAAAAATACCCTAGTCATTGGAATTTTTTTTTTTTTAAATTTACATGGTAGAATCGGTAGCCACCACGAATCCGGGCAGGCTGTCCAACTTTTTATGGCCGCCACAGTATTCTACGATGTTCGCCCCAGAAGCCGCCACACAGATCTTCACGCAGTCCGCCCCTATAACCACCATGCCACAATCATTTTAAACCTTTTATGCCGCTGAAAGCACCAGGAAAGGGTCAAGCGTTCAGTCCGGCGAGGCCCGAGATTTGAACCTTGGACCTCCACCCCCTTATGGGGTTTGGATGAACCAATTGGTCAACACCTCGGACCTATCATTGGAAATTTTACCTAGCAATATTTTAGTTAAAATTTAAAGCTTGCCCATGGAAAATACCCAGCCTATTGCCCCAAAAATGGAAATTTAACATCCGGTCATTGGAAATTTAAAACTTGACAATGTGTTAGTTTGAAATCTAAAACTTGACATGGGGATATTGCCCCACCAATTGGATTTTTTTTCCTAACAATTAAAAACTACCTTGGCCAATGCTCTAAAAATGGATGATGTTATTATAAGGTATAAAATTCAAACCCAAAGAAATATGAATTCAATCCTAGAGAGATATAAAAATAAACCTAGGAATTATAAATGTATAATGTGGGAATCCCAGATGCTTCCAAACAAGAATTTCAACAATGATTGCAAAGGTAAAAAATGTAAAGAACTTTACCAGAAAGAGTAAAATGCAACTAGAACTATTTAAAAAGATCACCCAAAAAAATAAAATTTGAAAAAACACAAGTTAAAAAAATGCATGAAAAATAAAGAAATAAAGCAAGCATATAGCTATATCTATATATATAATAAAAAATATAAATAAATAAATAAATAAAAATTTAGTAATTATAATATTTTCTAACACTTCAATTTTTTGTTTTTTCTTTGTAGGATATAACTAGGGTTATTATAAATTTGAAAGGTGGCATACATGATATTTTAATGTTGACCAAACAAGTATAGGTGTGTTGGGTAGTGCACATGGTGAAGTTAATTGGTCAACCTTGACTTAGCATAGTATTGAAAATTTAATGAGCCATGATCATTCTGGAGATCCCAAGAATCATGCAAGTGGAAGGTTTAATGAGGCATGGACAAAGTGTTAAAAATTTAATGAGGCATGGCCCAATGTATAGTTGAATGTAATCCCATAGAGTACATCCTAGAAATAAATAATAATTTATTACAAAATGTAATGTTATTTGAAAGTAAAAAAGTGTATAAATAGTGGTTCACTAATCTATTGCAGAGGTCAAAATCAATCCAATAGCATTTCCTTAACTTTTTCCTTTCTTTAATTTTCCCTTTGTAGTTGAACACATCTTATGAACCAAGTGGCTATTGTTTTGAGCTCTATTTTTGTAATCCACTAAAGTGAGCAAGTCTAATATATCTGCATTTAATGAACACAATTTAAATACAAGGCTTCTAAATTTTCTATGTTCAATGTGTGCATGCTAATGGTGGTTGCACTTAGTATATTTTATAGTATTTTCTCCTTTGAATATTACATCATGTTGGATCTTAGATTGTGTGAATATTGGTCATGTTGGGGCTAGTTTTTATTCAGAATTATCACTTTATCATATTGGAGCTAAATTTCAAGGTAGTATTGACTTGTTTTATTTTATTTTCTCTTACCCCTAAACCTTTTGGTCTTTATTTGGAGCTTGTTTATATTATGTGTAAATTAAATTTAGTATAAAACATTGAAGTTGGTTTTTTGTTGTTCTAGTTTTGAATTCCATTTAAGTTGCAAGATAATCAATATTATTTCAATGAATAATAATTTCTAGTTTACAACCATTTAAATTTCACTCAAATCATATGCATTATAACATCAATGTAGTGGAATTATATTTTAGGAAGTGAAGTATTTTAATTTTAAATAATTGTGCCTAGGAAATCTATCTTTTTGAGTCATGACTAGAAAAGGCCCCTTGAAGGAACAATTAACAATGACCTCTAATATTATTAGCACTAGCCAAGACCTAGCATACCCAAACCTTGGGGGAAAAATAATTCCATTCCAAGAAGGAATAAATATTGCTCCAACTATGTTGGCTTACCTTTCACAATGTGTTATTTGAATGATAAACTATTCCCTTGATATATACAACTATATGTAAGGGAAAACCTTGAGGTACATTAATAAGGAATGATACAAGGATCAAATACACATAGATGTGTGACTTAGTGTTGATATATACACTAATAAAGGAACAAGTTCTTAATGTTGATTATTTTAACCTAATGTAATCAAATAATTTGATGTGGTCTTACTTAGGTTTAAATTAATTTTCACTTTTGTTAAGGCTATATTTGTGTTTCATGTCTGGTTCAACGAAAACATAGAAAATAAGCCACACGGATTGAGTCCCTAGGTCCCTTTCCATAGGGGACCTAAATTACATGGTAGGTCAACCTTAATATGTTTTATGAATAAGTACTAAACTATGTTATATGTGTAAGTTGTATAAAATACTTAAGGTTTATGATCTAACCCTATGCCTCTTAAGGACGGATTTAAAACCAAAAAATAAATGATACAAGAACACAAGTATACAAAAAACAAGTTCCTAAGATATGTGCTCTTTTTATTTTGATTATTACAAGAAAGTAAAGAGTGTTTTACTTTCAAGGGCATACAAGAGATTATGCAAGCACGCAATATTAGCCTAGATGCACCTATATGCTATTTATATTCCTTTCCTAAAGTAGATATATAAAGTAAATAAAATATGCTAATCCTACTATTCCTCCTTTACACTAAGTATTAAAATAAAAAAAAGGTAAATCAAAGAATAAAAATACCTAAATTAGATTGTAGCACTAGGATAACAAGACAAAAAAAGATGCTAAAAAAAGCATACCTAAATTTACCTCTCAAAAAAATATGGTGTTTTAGCTTTTGAGGATATATGTAGTGGGAGAGATCTATCATAGGTCCTAATAAAATGCAGAAAATATGAAATAAAGTAATTATACAATATGATTGAAATATACTATAAATAGAAAGTGGCAAAAATACAATGTAGTATGGAGGTAATGGTCACTCCATTACTATAAGCTAAAGAACTACATTGTACTCCATACAAGAGTTCTACTACTATCTGTTGAGAAGCAACACACCCCCACTAAAAAAAATGAAATTCCATCCTTTGAAAATATTTGGCTTTCATTTTGCCGTAGGGACCCTCTTGATGTTTTCCTGGTTTTAATTCCATATTTTGCTTGCCTCCTTTTCAAAGTTTTGCTTACATCAAAATATCCAAGTAGGCTTGCATCTGGCTTTGATTTATTTTAGAATTCATTTTTCAAATGTTAGAATCATTTATGAGTAAAGAAAATCTTTCACTAAATATGTAAAAATGCAGAATGCAGATAGATAAATTCATTAGAGTCAACCTACAATTTTTGAAAAATTTGCTAAGTGGAAGTAACTTGGGAAAACGTCGCGATTTCGCGACATTTTCCATTTTTGGAAACGTCGTGATATCGCGACATTTTCCATTTTTGGAAACGTCGCGATATCGCGACATGTTTTTGAAAGTGCGAGTTTCATGACATGTTTTGGTTAAAGGAGTAGAAAATGGATTGGACAGTGTTTTGCGAAAGGTGAAAAAATCAAGTAAAGAAAGTGGTCACGATTTCGTGACATGTCACGATATCGCGACATGTCACGGTTTCGCGACAAAAGGGCCAATGAAAGCAAAGTGTGGAGGACGTCGCGATTTCACGGCAAACGAGCCAACGGAAGCAAAGTGCGGAGGAAGCATTGCGATTTTGCAACATGTCACGAAATCGCGACATGTCGCGGTTTCACGGCAAAGGGGCCAATGGAAACAAAGTGCGGAGGAAGCGTCGCGATTTCGTGACAAGGGGGCCAACGGAAGCAAAGTGCAGAGGAAGCATCGTGATTTCACGTGAAAAAGGGCCAATGAAAGCAAAGTGCGGAGGACGTCACGATTTCATGACATGTCACGATTTCATGACATGTCACGGTTTCACGACAAAGGGCCAAGATGGAAGCAAAGTGCGGAGGACGTCGTGATTTCGTGACATGTCACGATTTTGTGACATGTCACGGTTTCGTGACAAAGAAGCCAAAATGAAAAGCAACTTGAGGAAAACATCGCGTTATCGTGACACGTGTCAAAAGAAATCAAGCCGACATATGATGAACATTAGGGTTTTAATTTAATAATATTAAAATGCTAATCCTTGTTTTGTCTTTTGCAGAAAGCCATCTGGCAGTTGCATACTAGCGGAAGTAATGGCGAAAAAGACAAAATAAGCACGGATCAAGCGAAGGCCGTCAGATGGAAATGTGAGATGCCAAGAATTTTTGGTCCATCCAGATTTTATAGATCTGGCCGCAAAGAGACTTTACGGTGACTAAGCAACTGCCTCATTTAATGGAATATGTCGACAATTGACCGAAAAATGAAAATATCTACACATAGTTACCGAAATTTGTCGATGGACGCATTTAATAGGAGAATTTATGGTGAAAGTAATGGCGTGCAGAGAATTTCAACTCAGAGGCGGCTCTACGAAGATAAAATGTCAGAGAAACCAGTGACTCATCCGAAATTTCTCCGAGGAATTAATGAGACGCTCTCGGCAAGTGCACCAGAAAGATGAAGATATTTACTTACGTAGTGCCCATTTATGGAATATATCGACGACCGACCAGAAAACGAAGATATTTACTTGCAGTTACAGATGGATGAGAATAATATCAGATCATGCCTTCTCCATTTATGGCAAGTAACTGCACTAAGATTTGCAGAATGGTTAGGTTTTATCAAAACTCTATTTTAAAAGACCTTATATTGTAAAACCTGGGTAGTAGGGTTTAGAGGATAAGATTTAGGGTTTGAGAAGAAGATATTTCTGAAAAGATCAGGGTTTGTCTTGAGTCTATATATACTTCTTCCGGATGTAAATTCCAGAGGCGAAAACTTAGAAATAAAAGCTATTGGAGCAATTTCTTGCAAATCTTGTTTGAATGCTTTGTTCTGGACCTGGAGTTGGTGTAGTTTCATTTTTCTGTGATAGCATGGCTAGGAGCCTAATCTCTTTCAGACTGTGATAAGTTCATCTTCTTTTGTTTTCGTTTCATTAAGGTTTATTTAATTTATGTTGTAGATCTGTGTTATCAAAGATTGGGTATGCTACTAGGCTTCATTCTTTTTATTGTATGCTAGGGAAAGTTATAGATTTAAGGTTCAGGCCTGTTCTAATTGCTCTGTCCTCATTGTGCGAGCTAAGCTGCTGGTGAGAGATACCAATTTCAACTGACTTTCCTTCTGTTTGTGATTTTCTTTCAGATCTATTGTTGTCTCTGTCTTATGCTCTTAGTGGAAGGTGATCTTAGAAAGTTGGACACTTTCCTCTTTGATTTGTTCTATTGTGAAGCTAACCGGTATAACTAAAATTGGTAGTTTTGGTTTTGCAGCTAAGTTAGGTAAACTTCTCTTTCTGCCCTACTCTACTCTCTCTGTTCCACCGATTGAATGATCCATTTTTATTTTCTTTAGAATTTGTCTTTTATTTAAATCTGCTAAAACATAAAGAGCTAGATCAAAGAACTGATTGTAAATCTGAGTGTCCACAAAGATAACCAATTCCAAAAACATTACTGAACCAAAGTCCAGAACCCGTTGTAAGGTAACAGACAGTCCACTTGAAACTATTCCAGAAGCGAAAAAGAGTGAATAGACATTTGACCCAACTCTGTAACTCACACCTTGGATATCCAGCAAGATCCTAAAGTGAGTGGGATTTATCCCTTATAAGTGTTACCGAGATTTCATGCTCATTCTTCACAGGGTGTGTATAAAAGTCGAACCAACATTTAAAATTGGCGCTAGAAGGAGGGCCTGAAGTTCAGTAGTTTGTTAAGGATTGTAAGGTTGTAAGTGCTGGTGAAAAATCTGGATTCTAATTATAGAGTAACAAGGTCCCACTCCAGAGCTGGAGAGCTCCTTGTGCCTGAGTTAGAAACCCCAAGAAGAAGCAGCCTCAGAAGGGCCAAGTCCTTGTCTGAAATAGTTTTGTCACCACTTGTAGTTACTCCAACTACAACTGAAAGTATCATCGTCAATCAAGTAGTAATGGCAAACTGGTTGGGTTCCACTGCCTTAAATATCTCGGGTGCAGCCCATGACCTGCCCAGAAATCCTGAGAGATATCTTCCCAGATACAAGCATGATGGAACTAGGACAGCAGAAGAACACCTAGTAGCATTCAAGAATGCTCTAAAATTGTTAAATGTACAACATGAAGATGTGGCTTGCAGATTGTTCCCGTTCACTCTCCAGGAGGGAGCATACGACTGGTTTTTGAATCTCACTAACGATTCTATTACCAGTTGGAATGACTTGGAAAAGGTTTTTGTATCGCAGTTTGGTGAAGTGATAGATCCCAGTGTATTATATCAACAATTTTCTGGTATTAAAAGAGAAATAAATGAATCTGTCAGATCTTACAATGTCAGATTTCAGAAGGCTTATGGTAGACTGACTGGTTATTATGTGCCAAATGCAGACTTGGCATTAGAAATTTTTAGGAATTCTCTAGATCCAATGACTTCTGTTTTCTTGAAAAGAGATGCCTCTATTACCAATCTAACAGAGGCTTATAAAGAAGCTCTAGTTCTGGAAAGACAATTGGGACCTCAACCTTTAAATGCTCATCAAATTCCTTTGGTCACACAAGGTACCCCTATTTTCAATCCCATACCACATCAGATGATGTTGCCAGTATGTCAAACTCCACCATCAGGAAATCCATTGGCTGTAACACCTGCTGAAAATGTATAGAATCCGGAGAAAGAATCTGATAACACAAGAGTTGAGGAAGTTTCAAGGGTGGTCCAAAAGTTGGCAAATGACTTTTTGACTTTCAAAAGGCAAGTGTCCACCGACAAAAACCCAAACAGATTTCCTTATCAACAAAATAGATTCACTCGGCCCCCATACGAACCCAATAAGGATTATAAAGGTAAAGGGCATGATGTAAATATTTGTGACTTGGCTTTGCCTAACTGGTGCAGGATACATGCCACTTCTCAGCACGAGGAATTGGATTGTTTGGAGTTCTGTAATGCCTTTGAAGCTCTATTATGGTGAGTTGGTTTCTCCTAAACATCAAAGAACTGTGGATGCTCCAAGTTCATCCAAACATAGTGCAGCTATGGTGTTAGATTCTTTCACTTTCCTAGAAGAATCGAGAGAATGTTGTGGAGCTACCCATGGATGAAGTGCAAGCCTTTCAACAATACAGGAGGGATAACTACAACCTCAGAAATAGAAATCCAGAGCCCAACACTACATCTACCCCTCCGGACAACTCCCACAATGTTCCTCCAGATCCATCTTCAAGCAATAACCCATCTCCACCCAAGGGAGGAAATCCGAGAGGACCAGATGCATTTGTCCCTCCACTCAATAAGGGATATAATATAGTGGAGGACATGAAGAAGATCAAAGCCAACATCACTCTTCATGAGTTGGCCCAAATTTTTGAACAAAGGGATAACTTGATCAAAACATACTCTGAACCTACTGCCAAAACTCTGAAAAAGGGAAGAAGATAGCTAATGCGAATATGGCTATGTACAAAGAAAAGACTAAAGTTCCGCCTTTCCTCTCGATCGTCCGTATATTTGGGAAAAATTTACACAACTGTCTGGTAGATTCAGGTGCTTCAGCCAATGTCATGCCTCTAGGCATCTGTCAGCAGTTGGGTTTGACCCCCATGAACTCCGAGATGAGAGTCGTCCAATTGGATAAGTCTGAGGTTAAAGTGGTAGGTGAACTTTAGAATATACACATCCAGCTAGCATCTGAGCCGAGAGCGCAACACAGAATTGACATTCAGGTGGTGGATATTCTTGTAGGATACGGAATGCTTCTGAGCAGGGATTGGTCAAAATCCTTGAATGGGTACTTGGCTACTGATTTTTCGCATATGTGGTTACCCTGGAATGGTTTTGCAAATCAATTAAGAATCGACAGAGAACCAAGATATAAACTCATGATCACAGAGTATAATGCCAAGAATGAGACTGTTAATCTTGCTGAGGGTTGTTATATCGGGGTTTATAATTTGACAACTACTCAAAAGGAGAAACCGGTTAAAGCTCACCAAGATCACGATAATGAAGTTGGAATGCTTCATATTGATGGAGCTAAATCTAAGCAAGGTTCTGGTACAGGGGCTGTTCTTAAAGGACCAAAAAATCAAACCGGTTTTATGTCATATCGCTTGCGGTTTCCCTGCACGAATAATTTGGCAGAATATGAAGCATTAGTACCAGGATTAAAATTTGCTTTACATTACTTTGATCATGCAGATACGAAAGCTCGTGTGTTGGACTTGGTTGATTTGCAGGGTGGACGACTTCAAGCCATGGAGCATTTTAGTCGACACCAAGAGACAGTCAAGCATTGGCTTGACGAAAAGGCCAGGGTGAGCGCCTTCAATCGTGCAGACCTGGTGCTTCTATGGGACAAAGCCCAAGAAAAGAAAGGTAAACACACAGAGCTGCAACCTCTATGGATAGGGCCATACCAGATTGCCGAGATCCTAGGTAATAATGCATTTCGTCTATAGGACCTCGAGGGTAATTTTTTGAACCTTCCTGTTAATGGTCAATACCTAAAGCATTATTTCTCAGTTGTTCCATCCAATACATCGTTTGAATAAATCACAAAGACGTTGTAACATGTGTATATATTGTAAATAAGCTTTGAAGTAGTTTGTTTTTATTTTATTTTGTTTGATTTTAAAGTTCCGTGTTTTATCCTTTGGGGTCTATACAAATTTCTTTGTTTTATTTATTTTTTGATTTTAAATTTAATTTCTTTTAGCTTTTAAATTTAATTTCTTTTAGCTTTTAAATTTTGTTTTTTTAAGTTTTGCCTGGGCAGCAAAGAAAGAATCAACCTTTAAAAATTGTTTTTATTCTGAGTTCAAAATCCAGTGTTCATTTTGTTTTATTCTAATTAAGAGATAGTCTGCTTAAATTGAACAGTGGAACTATTTTGTTATTCAGAACAACGGTAGAAAGATAATTGGATTTTGTGTCTTGCTTGCCACAATTATTTTAATTATAAAGAAACTACTATACTGTTTGGTTGGAGAAACTCCCAGGGAATCCAAGAAAAGTTGGTCGTAAGAGGGGACTCTGATTCGTGAAATTATTTAAGTGTCCAAAGAGGCTATCGGTACCCAGGCTTTCCGGATCGATGAAATATAAAAAAAAATTGTTTTTAGCAAGGCTTTCCAGATTTCGGTATATTTCAAAAGAGAGAGAGAAGGTGAAAGTTGAGCAAGGCAACATAAAACTGGCACTCTTTTATTTCCCACAAAAAAAAAGAAGAAGAAGAAGTTATGTAATGAAAGAGATAGCCAAGGCTCCGGAAGATGTTTTCTTTTACCAAGTTGTAGATACCACCTCATAGTTGTGGATCGGGGTCGTGAAAATCTAAAGAGTAACTCTGTCGGGGCTGTAAAAGGCTAAACTAGTAAACAGAGCCCTACTCGGTTTCCCCTTTCATAATCTAGAAGATCTGATCAATCCGAAGTAGAACATTCAAAGGCCCAGTCATTCTTGAAGAAAGTTTTATACGCTTATAATTGCACATCAGAAATCTTCCTTAAGTGATTCAACCTAGTATGTCCTTGGGAAATTTTAACAACTATCAGGTAGTAGTTAAATTATTTTGAAGAATATTTGTGGCAAGGCATGGTACATGGTCTATATTGTTTTGAAACTAGAGTCCTGGATTCTAAAATAGTGCTACTATTTTCCCCACAGATATCGCCATTTGTTGAGAAGCAACACACCCCCACTAAAAAAAATGAAATTCCATCCTTTGAAAATATTTAGCTTTCATTTTGTCGTAGGGACCCTCTTGATGTTTTCCTGGTTTTAATTCCAAATTTTGCTTGCCTCCTTTTCAAATTTTTGCTTACATCAAAATATCCAAGTAGGCTTGCATCTGGCTTTGATTTATTTTAGAATTCATTTTTCAAATGTTAGAATCATTTATGAGTAAAGAAAATCTTTCACTAAATATGTAAAAATGCAGAATGCAGATGAATAAATTCATTAGAGTCAACCTACAATTTCTGGAAAATTTGCTAAGTGGAAGTAACTTGGGAAAACGTCGCGATTTCGCGACATTTTCCATTTTTGGAAATGTCGCGATTTCGTGAAATTTTCCATTTTTGGAAACATCGTGATTTTGCGACATATTTTGGAAACGTTGCGATTTCGCGACATTTTCCATTTTTGGAAACAACGCGATATCGCGACATTTTTGGATAAAGGAGTGTGGAAAAGTCACGATTTCGTGAAATGTGATTTGGAAGAGAAAAAAGAAGTAAGAAAGTGCGATTTGACATGTCAAAATCATGACATGTCAGGTTTCGAAAGGCAATGGAAGCAAAGTGCGGAGGATGTCGCGATTTGTGACATGTCGTGAAATTGTGACAGTGCGTTTCACGAAAGGGCAAAGTGAAGCAAAGTGAGGACGATAATCGCGACAGTCACGTGTTTCATGGCAAAGGGGCCAA
Source organism: Wollemia nobilis (assembly GCA_028583015.1). Taxonomy (NCBI): domain Eukaryota; kingdom Viridiplantae; phylum Streptophyta; class Pinopsida; order Araucariales; family Araucariaceae; genus Wollemia; species Wollemia nobilis. The sequence goes on along the minus strand of JAQPPZ010016829.1, from coordinate 2,883,036 downwards.
TGAAAGCAAAGTGCGGAGGAAGCATCGTGATTTCGTGACATGTCGTGAATCGTGACATGTCGCGATTTCGCGGCAAAAGGGCCAATGGAAGCAAAGTGCGGAGGACGTCGCGATTTCGCGACATGTCGCGATCGTGACATGTCGTTTGAAAAAGGGAAGAAAGCAAAGTGCGGAGGAAGCGTCGCGATTTCATGACATGTCACGAAATTGTGACATGTCGTGATTTCACGGTAAAAGGGCCAAAATGGAAGCAAAGTGCGAAGGACGTCGTGATTTCGTGACATGTCGCGGTTTCGCGACAAAGAAGCCAAAATGAAAAGCAGCTTGAGGAAAACGTCGCGTTATCGTGACACGTGTCAAAATAAATCAAGCCGACATATAATAAACATTAGGGTTTTAATTTAATAATATTAAAATGCTAATCCTTGTTTTGTCTTTTGCAGAAAGCCATCTGGCAGTTGCATACTAGCGGAAGTAATGGCAAAAAAGACAAAATAAGCACGGATCAAGCGAAGGCCGTCAGATGGAAATGTGAGATGCCGAGAATTTTTGGTCCATCCAGATTTTACAGATCTGGCCGCAAAGAGACTTTACGGTGACTAAGCAGCTGCCTCATTTAATGGAATATGTCGACAATTGACCGAAAAATGAAAATATCTACACACAGTTACCGAAATTTGCCGATGGACGCATTTAACAGGAGAATTTATGGTGAAAGTAATGGCGTGCAGAGAATTTCAACTCAGAGGCGGCTCTGCGAAGATAAAATGTCAGAGAAACCAGTGACTCATCCAAATTTCTCTGAGGAATTAATGAGACGCTCCCGAAAGATGCACCAGAAAGATGAAGATACCTTCACACGCAGTGCCCATTTATGGAATATATCGACGACCGACCAAAAAACGAAGATATTTACTTGCAGTTACAGATGGATGAGAATAATATCAGATCATGCCTTCTCCATTTATGGCAAGTAACTGCACTAAGATTTGCAGAATGGTTAGGTTTTATCAAAACTCTATTTTAAAAGGGCCTTATATTGTAAAACCTGGGTAGTAGAGTTTAGAGTGATAAGATTTAGGGTTTGGGAAGAAGATATTTCTGAAAAGATCGGGGTTTGTCCTGAGTCTATATATACTTCTTCCGGATGTAAATTCTAGAGGCGAAAACTTAGAAATAAAAGCTATTGGAGCAATTTCCTGCAAATCTTGTTTGAATGCTTTGTTCTGGACCTGGAGTTGGTGTAGTTTCGTTTTTCTATGATAGCATGGCCAGGAGCCTAATCTCTTTCAGATTGCGATAAGTTCATCTTCTTTTGTTTTCGTTTCATTAAGGTTTATTTAATTTATGTTGTAGATCTGTGTTATCAAAGATTGGGTATGCTACTAGGCTTCATTCTTTTTATTGTATGCTAGGGAAAGTTACAGATTTAAGGTTCAGGCCTGTTCTAATTGCTCTGTCCTCACTGTGCGAGCTAAGCTGCTGGTGAGAGATACCAATTTCAACTGACTTTCCTTCTGTTTGTGATTTTCTTTCAGATCTGTTGTTGTCTCTGTCTTATGCTCTTAGTGGAAGGTGATCTTAGAAAGCTGGACACTTTCCTCTTTGATTTGTTCTATTGTGAAGCTAACCAGTATAACTAAAATTGGTAGTTTTGGTTTTGCAGCTAAGTTAGGTAAACTTCTCTTTCTGCCCTACCCTACTCTCTCTGTTCCACCGATTGAATGATCCATTTTTATTTTCTTTAGAATTTGTCTTTTATTTAAATCTGCTAAAACATAAAGAGCTAGATCAAAGAACTGATTGTAAATCTGAGTGTCCACAAAGATAACCAATTCCAAAAACATTACTGAACCAAAGTCCAGAACCCGTTGTAAGGTAACAGACAGTCCACTTGAAACTATTCCAGAAGCGAAAAAGAGTGAATAGACATTCGACCCAACTCTGTAACTCACACCTTGGATATCCAGCAAGATCCTAAAGTGAGTGGGATTTATCCCTTATAAGTGTTATCGGGATTTCATGCTCATTCTTCATAGGGTGTGTATAAAAGTCGAACCAACACTATCTACTACACTCTACTATAATGCACTTGATATGCTTGATATGAACTTGATATACTATCACTATGAGGCCCTTTATATAGGAAGATAGATTCCTTGGCCAACACTCTACCTAGTTGTACAAGGGGACACCTTGCACATTACAACTTGCACATTGACACTTGTGCATTTATTACATTGCTTGAAGTAACTAGCTAACTTCCCCCTAAAGTAATATCCTACTCTAACTATGTACCAAAGGTGGTACATTTACATGACCCAAATGATGTAATATACTCTAACTCTAACACCCCCTTGTATTACATTATTTGGGTATTGAAGATTTCAATCTTCAATATGGATCTTTATCTTCAAATGTTCTTCAGCTTGATCTGATCCTTTGTATTCTCTTTAATTCACATTGCATTGTATGCCTCCTTGAATTGGTTCCTCTTCTTCTTCTTTATTGGAGTCAGTACTTTCATAGGTGGATGTACTATCACCCAATTCTTGCAAGAGTATTTTCTCTTTGCTTTTGTCCTTGTCATAATTCTCTGTGTCCTGTATAGAAGCTTTTGAACATACACTTAGAGCATCATGATAAGACTTTGAGTTAGTAGAACTTGAAGTACTAATACTGCATGAGGATTGAAATATCTTTGCTAGAGATGATTCATCCATTTCTATTTTCAGTTTAAGTATTTCTATCAATCCTCTCTGTTCCACATTTTCATCCTTATAACATTTGAATGTAAGTAGTGCCATGTATAGTATGCTTCCATATTCTAAAGGAATTTGAATGTCATTCTTTCCATTATCAATTGCTTCAGTGAGTCGAGCATGTAGATAATGCTCCATTGTTTCAAACCTATATTTTAAAGCTTCACTATGTATCCTTTTTGAGGTAGGATCTAAGTTTCCTTCAGATTTTATAAGTGAATTCTTGATTCCACTTTTTATGACACTTGCTCTTTCCTTTCTAATAGTGTTTTTCATATCATTGTTCATTGTATTACTTGAGGTAGACATCCTTATAGCTCCCTGGATTAGAGTATAAAGTGCTTTGATAGAGTTTGTATCTTATGAGATAGGATCTTCTTAAGTGGTCTACCTTATGACTCCCTAGTTAAAGTATGTGAATTTGATTTAATAAAACATTTTTAGAGCTTAGGTTTTGTAGGCTTCCTTATGACTCCCAAATGGATTGAGTACTTGATAAATTTTGATGAATGCTATTATTATCAAGTTTTGTAGAATGCCTTATGTCTCCCTAGTGATTTTGGATATGCTAAATGATTGATAAAGTGCTTTTGAGAATAGTAGTTCAATTTTGGGTTGATTTTGTAAAGTTTTGTGAATAGAAAAAATCAACTTCTATTACACCTTATTACTCCTATTGAACTTAAGCACTTTCTATTTTGATGAGGTCCTAATGGTTGGATTTCTTTTATCCCTTTAATGTGATTTTGAGACAAGTATACCAATTAATTTCCAACCCTTGATAATCTTTAATGAACCTTCTTTTATAGCTTTTGATATTTGATATTTAATGTTTCTAAATTCCAATATCCTACTTTGGTGTAGTATTCCTTATAACTCCCTAATTTGGAATATTAGAAAACAATAATATTTGCAATAATAGAAATTTAATTTTTCTAGGTAGAAATCCTTATTTCTCCTATGTTTTAATTTGCAAATATTAAGCTATAATTCTCCTTTAATTTTGCTTTCAAATATGGTTGATTTCCCTATAGTTTCAACCTTATATTATACCCTTATATCTCCCTATTAATGAAAGCAAATAAATTAAGGTAAAGTCTTACCTTTATAATACTACAAATCTGCTATATGAGCATTGTATTTTCCTTGTATTCTCCAATGTATGCATACCAGTATTAATGCTTGCTTTGACCTCCTTTCAATGGTGGATGGTGGCAGATTCCTTTGACTGCAATATTGGGTGCTCCACTTTTGCTTGACCAAGAGCCTTTAATGCTCTTACTTCTTCCTCCATGCTGCACTCCCTTGGCTGCTATGAATGCGCTCCTCCTTGGTCTTTGGCACCTCAAATAGGGATAGAATATTGTAGTGGGTGACAAGTGTCATGGTAGTTTCACTTTAACGCCTGGGAGAGAGATAGAACCTTGTTGACCCTTGGAATTTTCTGTAGAATGGAAGGTGAGCGTTACAGTCTTGTATGAGCACTTATATTCCTTGGTGACAAGTGTCACTTCTCTTCTAAAACTCCCAACCTCCTCCTATGTAACACCTTCTTGGACTTTCCTTCAAGCATGCAAAGGGTGAGCGCTCATGTAGGAGACGTTAGGGTTTCCTTCAAGGTGACAAGTGTCACCTTCCCTTTTTGCATGGGCCTTTTCTTCTCAATGTCTCTCAATCCTTAACGTATTCTTTGCAAGGTTCTTTTATCAACATATTGTGGCCAACTTCTCCTTTGTTGTATGCTTTCGATGGTGCTTGGTGTGAGTTGGTTCTAGCTGGAGTAGTGAGCAATGCTTTGGTGGCTTTGAGCTAGGATTGTGAGCAACTTGTGGCAATGCTTTGGTGGAGTTTTGAGATACTCCAATGGTGCCCTTGAGTGCTCCTTGTGGATGTACATCTAGTTGGTATAGCCTCTTTTGTGCTTTGTTTTCCTCCTTCTTTCAACCTGCTATGTATTTTCCTTTGTAGATAATATTTCTCCTTGTGTTATGTTGTGTTTGCTTGCAGGTACCTTGATATGACTATCCAAGACCATGGATGATATGAGCTCTTTGAGAGGCTCTTTTACCTTGCTTGGAGAATGCTTTTACATGGCCACTTTGAGTTGATTTCTCCTTGTGAAGAATGTGCCTTTGTGGCACTTAAACCCTATCCTTTTTCCTACGTAGGATAGATTAGTATGGTGCAAGATGATGTAAATGAATTTGTGAATATAATACCTTTTTTGCACCTCCTTTTGCAACCTTATTTTTGCTGGTTTTAATGGCGACTTTCTTGTAGGCAATGGCAGATTTTGAGGTTGTCTCCTTTTCTAGACAACTCTCTCCTTTGCTTGGTTACTTTTGGTAATAAACCCAAGCTAATAACCATGTAGATAGAAGCTTTTGTAGAAGTATTTTTTGCACTAATTTTTCTATAAATAGCCCTTAGTGCACCTTGAATCTGAGACTCACCAAGTCTCGATTTGTAGCTTCTTTTACTGATTTTTATGGTGGCTTTCTTCTCCACTCCTTGGAGGAATCTGATCTGATTTTGGTGGCTTCTTTGGGCCATGAAATGTTGCAGGTTCTATGCACCAAATAGTGTCTCTAGACACTTTGATAATCTATTGGTTTTGTGCCCTTGATCTTTAACAATCAACAAACACAAACTAACCCTTTTGAGAGTAACTAGTTAAAGATCAACTAGTATAGTGCTAATGGATTAATAATGCACTTTAATGGTAACAATAATCTCACCTTATTGCTCCTGTAAATAAACTCTCAAAATAATTTCTAAATGCACTTAATAATCTTCTACAACTTTTAAGAGTAATCTATAATGAACCCTTAATGAATAATCTACAATTTTCACTACAATCAATATTGTAGGATGTAGTCTTCTTGCTTTCTGGATAGATAATAGGTAGGTGATAATTTTATTTCTTTCAAAAAATATCCAACTCCTATTTAATGTGCAAATATATCTTAAAATGAATTCTCCTTTTTGCACTTTATTGAAGACTATAATATGGGCCCTTTTCCTTTGCAACTCTAATCTAAATATGGTGCTTAATGGAATTTGATAATGAACCCTAATTTGAAGTTCAACTAATTGCACCCAAGTTGCTTACCTTTTAATGGCTTCTATAGTAGATGTAGATCTTGGTGTTTTGATTCACCAAGTTGCTACCTTGTAGTGGATGAATTCATAACTTCTTGTTGGTTGTCCAAAATAGCTTCTTGCTTCACCAAACTATGGTCTCGAACCTTCTATCTTGAGCCTAGGGTTTGGTGGCTTGATCCTTCCAGTGATCTTTGATTTTTTGTAGTAGGTTCAGAAAGTCCTTGCTTCTGAAATGTGCCTTCTTACTGTGAGAGGTAATCTCCAAATCTCTTGGATTTGGTAGGCTTCTTCTATCTGAATCTTCCTTCAATATTCTTGTTGAATTTTGACTTCAAATATGATCTTCTTCTTCTCAAGATTTTGAATATCTTGAGGTCTTCACTAGATTCTTCTTCTAGATTTGGCACTCTTTTCCAAATTCTTCTTCTCTTGGGCTTGTTGTCGGATGGCGATAATTATCCCAAGTCCTTCACTATCAGGAGCTTCTCCTTGGTAGTGGATTTCTCCAATGAGTTCTCCTAGGAACTCTTTTGATGATGCTTCTATGAGCTCTACAACAAGGCTCTCCAAGCCTTCTTATTTTCCTCCTTGAGACCTCTCCAAGGTCTTCTATCTTGTAACTTCTTTGGTCTTCCAACTGAGACCTTTTCTTCAACCTTCTACTTCTGGAAGTGTTGGTGATGAGATCTTCTTCTTGGATCTCTAAAATATGTTGCTTCTCTGATTAGGAATAGGACTCTATTAGTCCCTCTCTATCTCTTCCAAGATTGGAAGTTTTCCAATGAGATCTACTTTGGATCTCTTCAGCTTCTTCTGAAAGAAGTCTTTAATCAGTAAAGGAGATCACCAATATCCTAATTCACAGACTCTTCTCTAGAGTCTTCTCTAATAGGAATCTTCTTCTAAATTAGGAACTCTTCTTTGAAGTCTTCTTCATAATTAAGGCTTCTATGGCCTTTCTTTTGGATCAAGGCTTTTAGCCTTTTCTTTGTACAAGGTTTCTATGGCATTTTATTCTATAATATGTAGGTCTTCAATCTTGTAATGGAGATCACCAATCTCCTATCTCCTCCTTGACTCGTCTTCTAGAGTCTCTTCTTCCTTGAGTCTACTATAAGGCTATTGTGGCATTTTCTTCACTTCTATAATCTACAGGATTTGTAGCTCTTGTAATGAGACCTTTTTTAAGGTCTTTGAAATATTTAATCTTCTCCTTGTTATTGCAAGTGTTGGAATGATTCTAAGAAGATATTCTTCCTAGCTCTCTTTTAGGAAGCTTCCCAACCTTTTTTTGAATCTCCTTTTCCTGCAACAAGTTGTTAGAGACTAGAATGAAAGAATTTATAATTCTAGAGATAATAATCTTCACTAGTTGATTTTTCAATCTAGTGGTATGAATGTTGAGTCCTAGTCTTCACGAGTTTTTTGCAACTCTATGGAAAGACTCTAGCCAAATGTAATCTCAAAATTTTTGTAACTGAGATTTATTTCAGTCCTTTCAATATTTCTTGTGACTCTCCCTAATCCTATCTTGATTCACCGTGGCTCTGATACCACTGTTAGATTTTGAGGATATATGCAGTGGGAGAGATCTATCACAGGTCCTAATAAAATGTAGAAAATATGAAAGAAAGTAATTCTGCAATATGACTGAAATATACTATAAATAGAAAGTGGTAAAAATACAATGCAGTATGGAGGTAATGGTCACTCCATTACTATAAGCTAAAGAACTACATTGTACTCCATACATGAGTTCTACCACTATCTACTACACTCTACTATAATGCACTTGATATGCTTGATATGAACTTGATATGAGCTATCACTATGAGGCCCTTTATATAGGAAGATAGATTCCTTGGCCAACACTCTACCTAGTTGTACAAGGGGACACCTTGCACATTACAACTTGCACATTGACACTTGTGCATTTATTACATTGCTTGAAGTAACTAGCTAACTTCCCCCTAAAGTAATCTCCTACTCTAACTATGTACCAAAGGTGGTTTATAAAGGTAAAAACCATGCATCTACACAATTTCAAACATATAAAAATTTAGCAAAGGAAATCAAGTAATCATTTGCACAAATAAAAGATATTCAAGAAATGGAGGTGCTATTTTATTAAAAATGATGAAGCTCGATTACAATCTCTCCATATTAGGGAATAACTCAAATTAATACAATTGCTACAATAGTTGAAGCCCCTTAACGAGAAAATATGCACTTCAATGGTCTTCAATTTAACACCAATTTTCTTGAGGGCTTATTAGGATGCCTCCTTCTCGAATATAAAGAGGAAAAGTCTTGAAAGATGCTTTGTCTTTGAGAGATATTTTACCTACATGTAAGGAAACAAAAAAGCATATTAATAGTACATGAAGCCTCTCATGATGAGCCTGATTTTCGATAAAGTGCACGAAATTGAGAAAACATGTAAATAATGCATGAACATTTATAAAGATACATAAATTTTCTTAAAATATTGGCAAATAAGCATGAATAAAAGCTTGAAATATATAAAAAACCTAATGATGCATCTAATATTATAAATTAAGCATAAAGGGACCTAATATATGCAAGCATGTAAATGAAAGCACAAAGTGCACAAATGAAAGCAAATATTCCTATGAAATTATGAATAAACCGTAGAAATGCATGAAATGTGATTAATCTATGTTAAGTTAAGCTAAATGCATGCTAAGAAATTTAAATCTATGGCTAAATTGAAGGAGTTTGCATATCAAATCCTAGCCACCATAGCTCATAGTAGCTGGATCTGCTAGCCACTGTTGCATCCAGTAGCTAAGCCTGCGGGCCACTGTTGATAATAATGACCACAAGGAAAGTGTCCTGCTCTTGAAATCATGTTTATGGATGCTCAATTCCTTCATTGAATTGATGGTCAAGGTTTTCCTAGGTGTCTAAACATAGATTTTTGATTGAAATATCTTAAATTCATGATGGATTGATGTGAAATGGTAAGCTTTCTCCTTAAGATGTTGGAAACTCCATTGACACAATAAAAAGTGTCATTGTCCAATTTGACAACACTTCTCTACTCCTCTCGGGTTATAAAGTCAGTCTTCAAACTGGCAGAGCTTTGTTACAATGAATTTGAGATCATTATGCCTCTTTGGGAGGTCTATAAATATACTTACCAAATCCCAATATTGGCTTCTCAAGGAAGCCAAGATCAAGAACTAGTTGAATTGAACAGTGGGGAGGAATCCTCTGGAAGCTTCCCAGCCCAAAACCTCATTACAATTTGGGTTGTTGTAACTTACTTTGCTCTGCTCAAGAAGGTCGAGTTTATTATAGGGCTAGCCACTCTTGCTCAACACAACTAGGGGTAGGTTGTCGTTAGTCACTTTAATAATCAATGATTGAGATCTTAGTCACTAATGTTGTTAGTAGCTAAGGTTGTATAGGCCTAGACTACCTAAAATGAGTGGTTAGAACCACTTATTGGTCTTGGAAAGATCCAAGCTCATTCATATGGTCTACAAAGGTGCCCATATGAGTATTCTCCTAAACATGATGTGTTTTAGGTGTCTATAGATACCCCTTTTAGGATGCATTGTGGGAAAACATGATGCTGAGTAAAAATAGACCATCTAAAGCCATATTATAGGTTGATTGATGTTCATTGATCTAGTTAATGTTAGATGCCCCAATTATTAAAAGGGCATGCATCTCATATTCATTGCCTCCGACAAGTTAAGGAACTTGACTCAAGTACAACCTTTCACATCAGGCTTACTTGATCTTGGATATTATTTAGTTCATGAAGAGGCCAGTGCCTATGATCCTTCATGCTTCAAGAATGCCAAGTAGTTGATTAATTTACTTGTTTTATACCCCAAGTAGGGGCATGATTGTCTTTGGCAATGATTCATAAGATGAATACAACTTACATGATTGAGTGTTCAATTGTTGATTTTAATTATGAATGTTGATATTATGACTACCCCCTCAAGTGACGAGTCGATGAGGAAAGGAAAAGTGATGAAAGTAACAAGTCGCTTGACCATGATGAATAATTTGAACAAATCAAGGTTATTACATTTTTATATGGCAGGTCCTATTACAGCTGTGATTTCAACCGTTTATAGTAATTGTACATATCTATCCTATGGAGCAATCTGGCCATAATGGCCTTCTCATGGAATCAAGATCATAGGAATTATAATTAAGCCTATGTTGAATCACTATGTTCGGTGATTATCTAAAACTTCATAGGAGAAATGAAATGAATACCTTATTATCATGGGGCAGTTTGGTCGCCATGGCCTTCTCGAGTATTGAAGTGAAGACATTTCAATTCAATAATGAATAATTTGGTCAAAATGGCCTTATGGTAATTTAATAATCTTTCCAGATTGCATGGAGCACAAGTCACTACAACCATCAAGTGTATAGAATAAATAAATGGATATGAAGCAGATTGAATATTTTGATTTATTTGATTTTTTGTTATTTTTAAATTTTTTGATAATTCTGGACCGGTAGATATTTATTATTGTCCACTTTGAAGCTCCTCATGGTGAAAATTTTGGATAATTTATTGTTGGTTGCTAGTTGTTGTTGATAGTCGTAATTAGTTTTTGCAATTTTCTTAGCCGCTATTATTGTCAATGGTCAGGGTTGCCCTGATCCACGATCACTGTTACCATCAGTGGTTGGGGTCAAAATAAAATATATAAAAGAAATTTTAAGGTTTTTTATTTTCATTATTTCTAGTTGGAAGATAGAGAAAGTGAGAGCTCTGAGGAAAAAGAGAGAGTATCTGATATAAAAAATTACTGATATTTCATTTGACCATGATGGCGAATCAATTGGAGGCTTCTACGAGTGGTAGAGCCATAGCTCCTAAGGTAGATTCTTCATCTCTCACTTATGATTTTAGCCATCAAATGAACCTGACTAAATTATAGGTAATTAACCTCACCCTAGTTATATTTAGCATTAGGCTAGCTTAGTGAGAGGATTTAATTTCATTTTGGGCTTTTTGGGGCAAGAAATGACCTCATAAGGTGTCTTTCCCATAGTCACTATTGGCATCAGTGGCTCCCAATTTGCCAATTGAGGGCCACTTTCACTGTCAGTGGCTAAATTCAAATACCAACGATAAAAAAATTGACTGTTAGTGCTAGCCATTGTCAACATCAATTACGACCATGGTGGCTACTGTTGATGTGAGCGACTAGGGAACCTTAGCCAAATTTTTGAAAAAAATAAATTTGATTTTTTTTGGATTTTTGAGGTTGATTATGCACTTGGTTTTCTGCATTTTAGACCTTGACTGCATGGGTGTGAGAGCTTAATTTTTTGCTTGAGTTGTTGTCTAAGTTAGACCACACTGACTGGGAGGGATTTGGGGTCTTGGGCCTTGGTTATGTACTCTGAATTCCCATGATCTAGTTGAACCAAGATTATATCATAGTCTTAGCCCATTGATGGGATTCAAGGACTAACACCTTTCATATTTCAACTGGAGAGATGACGATGATACCTGAGGATGTCTACTGGATCTACAAGATTTCCATAGATGGATGTGTGATTATCTCTTCAGCTACTTTAGCAAATAATACCATCTTTCAAAGGGTTTTTAGAAGTAAGACTACTGAGGCACTGGGTAACATTGAGCATGGAGGTGTACCAATGACCTATTGGTATAGGTAACATGCTTTATCATGGTACCAAATCATTCTTATGCACATGATCTATATTGTGCTTCTATCGAATACGTCAGGTGTGAGGTTCTCTTGGAACCTCTTGGTGATGGTAAAGGACCTACTCAGAAGCATGATAGAGGAGCCACTCATAATGGCATGGGGAGTGCACTCCTAGCCCAACTATATTATGAGCTATACCGTATTACATAATGGGGTGAGTAGGCATGGGATGTAGCCTACTACTACAAATATGGGGGTGGGAGCATATATATAGGATTGCTCCTCAATATTACATTAGTAGTAGTAGCGACTTAGTGATATGATGCTCATTGGCCATGGGATTCAAATACTCACAAGATCATATCTCATACTAGGGATCTACAACACTACATGGACTCTTTGGCAAGACTCCAAGTGATTCATATTATATGGAGGCCTTACTTGGGTTGTCCAACCTAGAAGGAGGCTAATAGAATACTTAGCCTGTATGAGACATGACCGATGCGTTATTGGGCATTAGCCCGAGGTGAGGGATTTATTTCACTTCTCCTGAGTCACTAGGCAGTTTAAATTTTGTAGGATATCCCATAGGAGCCAATCCTCTATCATTTCTTGAAGTTGGAGATAGAGCTTTCATTGTCATAGGTGATAGATCTGACGGATGATGATGATGCCCTAGGAGACACAAGGGAAGTAGATACTGGGACTACTAGTGACTACGATACTTGGTGGACCACCAGTTTATGGCAGGTTGGTAGTCCTATAGGACACTCTAGGGATGGGAAGACTACTGAGGCTAAGGGAGGTGATGCTACTTAGGCGACACTTGATGACCCACATGGAAGATGATTGCATACCAAGATAGAGGGTGAGTGAGGTCAGGCTTCTACACAAGAAAAGGAGCCATAGGAGGAGGAGGATCCAAACGATGAGGTGTTCCAGATTTGGGGTCAATTACATAGCCTACAGTCATATTTGTATATAGCATAGAGATAGATCTTATAGTAATATATATCTCTAGCTATGGCTTAGAGTTAGTTGTAGGTAAGGCAGAGGTAGTGGCAAGACTATGCAGAGGAGAGGACTGCTCTATAAGCATAGGTGGATTCAGTTGGGACCACTATAGAGAATACCACTTCACAGAGGGATCTTCTACAAGCTCAAAAATATTCTAGGACTGTTGAGAGGGATACTCTCAAGATACATCTAGGGGCTCTTGCTACTTCTTAGGCTACACCATCTACTCTAGTCACTCAGAGGCTGATAGGCTTGGATGCAAACATAAAGATTATGTGACTAAGGGGACTCTTAGAGAAAAACACATCTCAGATGGCTATGGATTATGCATACATTATCACTCTATAATGCCAAGTCAAGAAACTAGGTGGCACTCCTCCAGAGTGGTCCACAGTAGGAGGCTCCCACAAAAGTAGGTAGAGTGAGTCTAGGTAATCATAAATACAACCTAATCATAGGTTAGGTACATGATCAGAGAGATTAGTGGGCACTAGTTCTATGTAGACTCATAGGGATAGAGTTGAGTATGGAGGTGAGTTATGGGCTACAGGCCCTCCATGATATGACATGATGTCTGTGTATCATTTTTGAGTGTAAGGTTTGAGGACCTACACTATTGTAGCCTACGAGTATTTTGTACCTCATGTACTTATTGAATAACACACACACACACACACACACACACACCCACACACATATATATATATATATATATGATACTCTATTTTATGGCTCATTGTGTGTGTTATTTTATTGCTTTATGTTTATGTTATGCATAAGTATGAAATGCTTATATGATGTTTTGATTATGCTATATGGATGTGATGTACTAACGACATGCACTAGCTAGATAATAGATGTATGATTAGCTGTTATGGTCTATATGTAAATATGTTCTACTATGTATTAGTATATAGATGCAATGATGTATGTTAAATGCATGTTTAAATTATATTAATTGTTAATGCATTTATGTGCTATGATATGATAAATGATGTCTAGTGTAATGTATTAACTATATGATGATGATCTAATGCAAATGAAACTGTATACTTTAATTACTTAAAACATAAGGAATGAATCTAATGTGTGTTTAACAAACTAATGTATGACACCACTGAATATATAAAAATCATGAATGTAAATGGTAACGCTTATCATAAGAATTAATTGTAACCCAAAAAATTCTCGCACTCCTTTCCTTATGGTTGATGGATCTGTACCTTAGAGGGAAATGGGAGAATGGATGGTATACACCTCAAAAGAGAGGTACTTAATCGTACCTTCTAAATGGTGATTTTTTAATGAATTGGTTTAGGGTTCACCAGGAAATATTTTGTGGTAGTTTCCATGCCTAGGTTTTAGGATTTATTTTTGTGTTCTTTTTATCAAATCATGCATACACCTAGTTTTGGCCAATATGCAACTACACTAACCTATATGTAAATTTGATTCAAATGCAGACAACAAGTAGCAAAAAATAGAATTCAGAGAGACAATGCAATGCTCAAAAGTGATTTCAAATCCTTACCTGTATCCGGAAGTCTGATGAAGTTTCTAATTTTTAGTGTAGTCTAGATCATATGCAATAGGTCGATATTGTACTACGATTATTAGGATCATATTATGATTTGCAAGATCATACTACGATCAGAGACCAACTATTCTGATTTCACCAAAAACCTACAGATTCATGGGTAGAAGGTAGAAAATAGAAAACAAAACATGCTATGGACTTTATTGAATAAATATTGACTCCTATATGATTTATTGAATGCAGTATTAGTGGAAATTAACATGTATATGATCTGAAACTATGCAAATTATGCAATTAGATATGAATTTGGTGAACTCCAAGGATGATGATGTGCAAATACTGATCTAAATGAAGTAACAAATGATAAATGTAAGGTAAAATGCAAATTGAGAGCTAGAAATATGTAAACCAGAGCTTGGGGTTACCCCTAAGCACACTGCAATCAATATCATAGCAATAATAACAATATCGTAGCCTACAGAGTAAGATTGTATGTCGAACATGCCCGATCGTATTATGATCTTGATATCGTATCCTTCCGATCTATGACAATATGCTTTGATCTTGTGTGCAACAATAAAATAACTAGATCTAAATGCACAATTATGCGAATGTATTCTAAGTTCCAGGAGGAAATTGAGGGAGGGGATTTTGGTTAAATAGGATAGGTAGAATAACCAGAATAGGGAGGTGAATAATTTTGTTGTAACCTCTTCCAAGCTGAGCATGATCAAGTGAATCTGATCGCATACCTTCCATGCGGTTGCTCAGATAGGGATAAAATATGTTTAAACTAAATTTATCACTTTTCTAAGTTTGATTTTATGTTTCTAAGCAATATCGTATTACGATCGTCAATATCGTACTACGATCATAAATATCGTATGCCGAAATTGTACTATGATTTTGTAGGTCGTACTATGATTTTGTTGATCGTAGTACGATCTCGTCGACTAAGCACAAATTTTGAGGTAATAGATGCAACGACTATTATTTTTTAATATTTTTATCTTTTTATGCAAATGGGTCAATTTTAAGGTGTTACATTTTGCCCCCTCTTTAGCGCAGTTTTGGAAGAAAGTGCGTTAAAGAAAAGTGCGACATGCTTTACGAGGAAGCAACAATTTATTGTAAGTTTTTTTGATGATTTTAAGTTTTAATGCCAGTTGTTTTAAGGTATAATATTTATGGTACCCCCTTCGAGTTTTTATGCCAAATTGGACATTTGGGTAAAAAACTCAAAAATTGAGAGTAAATAAGAAAAGGAAGAGTGAAAGTTTAATTCATTTTCTTTTTACTATTTTACTGTTCAGAGCTCTAGAGAAAAATATGGCAGGAGCCTCCCATCACACCGATTTGGTCCGGGCTAGATATGGAGCACTCCGGGTAAGTGTTTCTTACTTTTTTAACTTAAATTTTGCATGTTTTTTCTTCAATTTAAATTTAAATTTGGTATTTTAGGGCATGACTACTATCGTGTAGCCCTAGGTGTAAAATTGTAATGAATTTACAAAATTGTATCAATTCCATGATATCATATTGTACAATATCAAAGAAATCGATATGATTTTATCAATATTGTATCGATTTCAGTGATATTGGATGTTACGATATCATGAAATTGATATGATATTGCCTATTTTGGTATGATTTTGCACTGATTTATCTGATCAAATACTTTTAAATCTGATCACTAATTGTTTGTTATTTTTGTGTTTTATTTTAATAGATGGTAGAATTAAAGAACAAGGAATGGAGGTATGCTACTCTCCAAGCTGATTTGAGTGCTCTTACAGGTCGAGAGATGGCCTACCTAGAGGTAGTGGGTCTAAAACATGTGGTGGAAATGCCATAGATCCCAGTGGATATGAGGATACTGATAGCTTTGACAAAGAGGTGGTATCCAGAATCATTTTGTTTTCGATTACCTATAGGGGAGATGACTCCTACTTTGGAGGATGTTTAGAGGATTCTGAGGGTACCGCTGAGAGGTGCTCATATAATTGCATCTAGAAACCAAGTCTAGGCAATGAGGAGGCTAATAGGATATCCTATATTCCTACTAAAGAAGGGTGGGGTTCCTCTTGATAAGCTCATAGGGACTGATAGAGTCTCTCGATTGACTGTATTACTGAGTGGTGTTGTAGGAGGTTTGATATTATGCCATCTTAGTGGGTGTCACTTGCCATGGACTCTAGTAGAGGTGATATGTGATATGAGAGATCAGAGTATCCAATTTTCTTAGGGTCCCTTCCTTCTTTGTAGATTATACAATTTTTTGCACAGGATGGTCTACAAGAATGAGAAGGGCCTAGTTTTGATATATTGTCTATAGGTGTGGTGTTGGGAGTATGTAGCTATCCAGAACCCTACAAGAATTCCTCTAGTTTGAGTGGTAGATGGAAAGCCTCGAGTATAGAATGACAAACCTAAGGTATTCTATTGGCCTTTATAGTGAGGACACAGGAGACGGGTTAGCCTCGATATCATGAGGGGACTCATCGATGAGCTATTGGTAGATGATATCACATGGAGACCTTGGAGATTATTACTGATATTGGATGAGGATGTGTTTGAGCTGGCCCACATCGAGCAAACCATTTGGATACATATGCATGAGGTAGAGGTAGAGTTACACTATGCTAATTGGGTGCAATGATAGTTTGGGCTCTGACAGGATATTACTCAACATAGGAATATCACATTTTCTAGATCTACTTGGGATCCTACTGCTTTCAGTGGGGCTCCCAACTTGGATCAATTTTTGGACCTTAAGACTGATGATGGTCTAGTAGAGATAGTGGTCAGGGATTATACTGGGGTTATAGACAGGTATCGACATTGGTATGCTAGCATCAGACCTACTTGGTTTATACCACACATGAATGCAGTACGAAATGTGATTGATCAGGGTTTTAGGCAATGACATATAGCTAGTCAAAAATATTATTCAAAAACATAGACATCTTCACAAAGATAGGGTATTCACACTCAAGGTGGATATTTGTCTCATAGGTGACGAAGCCATCGAGATAGACTAGAGAGGAGAGCAACCCCAACAAGGGGGGGAGCATCCACTCATCGGGAGGAGAGACCAAACTTGCCCAAGAAGGGCAAGAGGATTTTTGAGGTGGGGGATAGTAGTAGGGTAGGTGACCTAGAGATGGAGGTCACTATATTGAGGGTAAATATTGTTGCCCAGAAGACTAGGATTGAGACCCTAGAGGCATAGGAGGTAGGGTTGTGATCTAGGATTCAAGATTTAGAGGTAGAGCTAGTGGAGGCTAGGGCACAATTGAGGCAGGGAGGTAGAGCTCAGGTATTTTTATCTCTCACTCCTACATCTACACATACTACTCACTCTAGGTGGAGTGGGTTAGGGGATGAGCTAGTGCGGTATATACGGTAGACCTCATTTTATCAAGATCTATACTTTACAGCCATACCAATAGAGCATATATAATATTTACCTCTTGATATTGCAAATCCTATTTAGATAGGATCATCATCCCGCTCTACTTTTAGGGTGACTTCTCCTAGGATGGTTAGAGATACAATGGGTGGAAAATTCCAACCACCACCACCACCTACTGGAAGATATGATTCTGTTGCGAGCTCTAGGGGTTCTAGAGGAGTCTAGGGATGACCTACTTGATTATTTTTATATTTTTATGACTGAGTATGCTGATGATATATTTTGTAGCATATCAGTCGACCTTATATTTTATATATACTTTTTTATGATATATATATATAAATATATATATATATATATATATATATATATATAAATAGGATCCTGATATTGTGGATCCTATTTAGATAGGATCATCATCCCACTCTACTTCTAGGGTGACTTCTGCTAGGATGGTTATAGATACAATGGGTGGAAACTTCCAACCTCCACCACCACCTACTAGAAGAGATGATGATGCTGCGAGATCTAGGGGTTCTAGAGGAGTCTAGGGATGACCTACTTGACTATTTTTGTATTTTTATGACTGAGTATGTTGATGATATATTTTGTAGCATATCAATCGACCTTATATTGTATATAAACTTTATGATATATATATATATGGATATTTTGTCTTATGTGACTTCCTGTATTTTAGTTGATTAATTTTGCATTTTAATTTTGTTTAGAATTTTTGGATGATCATGTTTTGAGTATTTATGAATGTTGTTAATCATGCTTAAATAAACTATTTTGATTTATTTGAAAATGTGTTTTTGAAAAATATGTTTTTGTGTAATGACAAATTTGATATATTTAGCAATAGACCTGTTGGAACAAAATCTACCTTTGGTTGTTATTTGCATCTTGATTTTATCAACATTTAATAGACGAGGATAATTATAAAATTTCTCATCTAATCTCTAGAAGAGGTTGGTTCCTTAATGGTTTCTTATAGGAAAAGGGAAAATAGAAAGAAGGGGGAAATATAGCCAATGCTAAAACTTGTATGTGGTACAGATTAAACAACAACTAAGATGAACACATATACTATACTTTTCAAAGCATTCAATATATCTTCCCATGATCTGCTTGTTGTGGTGTAGTGGTAAATACCCTGGGTGCTAGTAGAGGCTGACCCAGGTTCCATTCCTCTTGTCTCCATCCTACAGATATATGGTATAGTTAGGAATGTCCTATGTGTTGGTAGAGGCCGACAAGGCTTCATTCCTCCTATGCCCAACTTGTTGAAAGTGGCACCTCGAAAGGGGTGTTTTCCACTATAAATTAGTTTTAAAGAGATATAATTTTTTTGCATTAGCATTAAAGTGGATACAAGAGGGCAAAGGATTTTCCAACCTCCTCAAAGAACACCAAATCAAAATCCAAAGTTCTCTTGGTTCATCAAAACATAAAAGAGATATTATTTTGGAAGGGAGACGTTTTTCGCAGGACTTCCCAAACTACCGAACTCGTTTTGGTCATATCTCACTCATCCGGACTCGGATTGAGCTAAAATTTTGAGGGTAGATGCCTGAAAAACCCTAGAACGTCTCCACCAATTTTCATATCATTTGGAGCAACACAGATCCTAGCGCATCCCTATGTGTGAACGACATATTTGGCAAGCGGCTATGCGAGGGTTTCATCTGGGTTGAGTGCAAGCAGCTCCAGAGGTTGGTTTTTAGGGCCTTCGGGCCCTAGCGGCCAATATTTTTGTGGTTTATTCTCAATATTTTAGCAGGAAATGTTGCAGGGGATACAAGATGGGTTAGAAATTTGTCTTTCAACAGATCATACTGTGAACTTGAGTGACAACGGCTTCCAATTTGCTGCACAAAAGAAAAGTGAAAACCATACCTTTCCACGACGTCTAGGGCAAGGATTAAAGAGATCACGAAACAAGTTTCAAGCAGTTGATCAAAAAATGGCTCATATCTCAAGTGAATCTGGTGCTAAGGTGCACCCACAAAATAATTCTACTGTGAAAACCCCTATCAAGGGTAAGAATTTTGAAGACTCGGTCCCAAAAATGAATTTTAGGGATGCCCTTCATGGTGGACAGCCTCAGCCCAATGCTAATATCAATATTAGGGCTTCCCATAAACCTCTAAGAATGCCTAAGATTGATCCCAGGAAAATAGAGTCAGGATGTCTTAAAGCAGTTGATGGAACTCCTATTGTTAAGCTTGATATGGATAACATTCAGACTGGCATTGAAGATTTGGAAAAAAGAGGACTAATTTGTCGGTTCGTGGGTTTTCGTCCGAGTCTATCTGCTTTCAAAGTCTGGGCTGCAAAAAGTTGGAAAACTAAAGGTGAGTTACAAATCTCTATTTATCCAAATGGTTATTTTCTTGTTTTATTTGCTAATAATGAAGATAGAGAGAAAACTTTTCAAGGGGGTCCTTGGTTTTTTGGAAGGGCAGGGCTTTTCATGAAGCCCTGGCATACTAAATTTAAAGCCGAAGAAGAGATGCCTTCTATTGCTCCCGTGTGGGTTAGACTCTTTGGCCTCCCTATTGAATTTTGGAATCCTACTATTTTTTCTTCAATTGGAAACTCTTTAGGAACTTTTATGATGATTGCTGATTGTACTCAAAATTTTGAACATATTATTTATGCTCGGATTTGTGTTTTAATGGATTTTGACAAACCCCTACCTAAAAATATCACATTACAATTTGGGGAAGACACTTGGGAGCAAGTAGTGGACTATGAGAACATTCCTTTTCGTTGTAGAATTTGCCATGAATATGGTCATTTGGCTAGTGCTTGCCCAAATAAAATTCCTGATCAAAAGAAAGAAGATATAAACTTAGCAGGTTTCCAAATACCTAAGAAGAAGAACACTCAGAAAAAAACCAGTTATGAAGGATCAATCAAAGTCATCTGCTAATATGTTTGAAATCCTTTCCACAAATGATGTCCCAAGTGAGGAAGAGGAAATAATGGAAACTGAAATCTTAGAAACACAATTTAAATATGAAGGGAAGAACTCGAAGACAAACCAACAAATCAAAGGTTTTCAACAGAAAAAAAAAAGGAGAAAATTTACACAAGAAAAACAATATTTCAAATGTCAAAACTTCAAATAATGCAGGTCCCAATATAGACTCTATTGAACCATCTAGTAAAATTTTAATAAGCATTCTTCAAGGTTAGAAGCCATCTCAGATTCAATTGGAATAAGTCAAGAAACGAGGAAAAAAAATTGAAGATGGATTCTAATCAAAAAGTAGGTCGCAAGACCAATCAATATCATATGGTAAAAGAAGGTGAAAAGCTTGTAGAGGAAGGTAAGATTAATGCCCTTCCCAACTTTTTTAGCCCTGGTATTAATGAAGATCATCACTTGGAATATTAGAGGACTCAAAGGGAGTCTTTCAAAACAAAATGAAATTAGAAGAATGATTCAGGTAAATCATCCACATCTTGTTTTCCTTCAAGAAACTAAGATGTCAATGGAGGATATGGACTTAATTGCCGGTAAAATTTGGCCAGCTGGAAAAGTGGTTTCCCTCAGTTCCCAAGGGACTTCGGGTGGCATTGCTTGTCTTTGGGATCCAAAAGAGGTAGTTATTCACCATATGGTTGGCAGTTGGGGTTTGTTGGCTATAGCTATTCAAAGTAGACATTCCAACCAGATTATGCTCTACATTACTATTTATGCTCCGACTTCTTTGGAGGAAAAAAGAAGACAGTGGAAGGATATTACTCATATTATCTCTCATTTTCCTAAATCTTGGATCTTGATCGGAGGAGATTTCAATACCATCCTCTCTCTGGATGAGAAAATGGGGGAAATAGAAATTTGGACAAAAGCACTGACCTCATGAGCGAATATATTGCAAACCTCCATCTTGTGGATATCCAACCAGATAATGGCCTTATGACTTGGTCTAACGAAGGCAAGGCTTAGCTTGTATAATGGAGAGATTGGATAGGTTTTTGCTCTCTGAAAATTTCTTAATCCATGGTCACATTCCTAAAGTGAAGACTCTTAATAATGTTGGTTCGGATCATTGGCCAGTCATGGTGGAAATGTGGAAAACCAATGTGAGTTTCTCTCCTTTTCGTTTTCAATTAATGTGGCTTAGAGACATTTCCTTCAGACCTCATGTGCAACAATGGTGGAAGGAAGGTAAACCTAGGCATGGGACTAAGATGTTCTATTTTGTCAAAAGACTGCAATACATTAAATCCAAAATCAAGACTTGGAACTGGAAAGAGTTTGGGGATGTTCATAAAAAAAACATGAAGTTATTGCTCATCTTGAAAATTTGAATAAGAAAATCCGTTTAGATGGCCTCACAGAGAAGAGAAGTGCGAGATGAAATTAAACTCACAACTCAGTTAGAGGAATGGGAAAAAAGAGAAGAAATCTTATGGAAGCAAAAATCTAGAATTCAATGGCTCAAAGAAGGAGATCGAAACACAAATTTTTTTCCACAAATCTCTTCTAGCTCGAAGATCTCACAACTTTATTTCTTCCTTAAAATCAGATTCTGGAGATGTTGTTTATACTTGGGATGGCATGAACTCTATTGTTGTTGATTACTTTTCCAATATTTTTGTTGCTACTCCCCTTGACTCAGCTTCACAATATAATGTTCTTCAAGCAATCCCTTCTCTTATCACTTCTGAGGAGAACTCTATTTTAACTGCTCCTGTTACTATCAATGAGCTTCAACAAGTAGTTTTTAAAATGCAAAAAGGAAAACCCCAAGTCCTGATGGTTTTCCTATTGAGTTCTACCAAGAGTTATGGGATATCCTTCATGTTGATTTATTAGAGGTGGTGGAAGAAGCCAGGAAAGCCAAAGAAATTTTGAAGGTTATCAATAAAACTTATATTACTCTTGTTCCAAAAGCTCAAGAGGTTGATCATATCTCAGCTTTTAGACCTATTGCTTTATGTAATGTTCTTCTCAAAATCATTACTAAAATCATGGCGAGAAAGGTTGAAGCCTCTTTTGCATAAGATTATTTCCCCAGAGCAAGGGGGTTATGTGGAAGGACGTCAAATAGTAGATGAGATAGTTCTTGCTCAGGAAGCCATCCATTCCATGGATATGCAAAATTCTCCTTCCATGTTCATTCGGTTAGACTTATCCAAAGCTTATGACAGAGTGGATTGGCACTTCCTTATCAAAGTTTTGAGGCAATTTGGTTTCTCTAAGGATTGGATGGATTGGATTATGGGATGTATCTCTTTAGTTTCCTACTTAGTTCTTATCAATGGCAGGCCTTCTCAGTCTTTCCCAGCTTCTAGAGGTATTAGGCAAGGTGACCCGCTATCCCCTTATTTATTCATCATTCTTGTTGAATGCTTGGGTAGGACTATAACCAAAAAGAGGGAAAACAAAACCCTTGAGGGAGTTACCATTGCTCATGGAGCTAGACCTATCTCTCATCTTCAATTTGTGGATGACTCTACTATTTTAGGTAAAGCTACGGTTAAGGAAGCTTCTAATATTAAGCAAATCATTAGCTATTTTTCTAAGGCTATTGGGCAGTTGATCAATGAAGACAAATCTAAAGTTATTTTCTTTCACTGCTCTGCTAGACGGGAATCCATGGTCTTGGATAAGCTAAGATATAAGAAGACCTCTCTTCCAATCACTTATTTAGGTATTCCCATAAATATTCAAAGGCAAAAAAATAAATATTGGAATTGGTTGTTGGACAAAGTCAAGAAGAAAATTGGAAAGTGGACCAACAAGTGGCTTTCTTATGGGGGTAGAATCACCTTGGTAAAATCAGTCCTTCAAGCTATTCCTATTTATGTTTCTTCCGTTTTGAATATTCCAAAGGCTGTTCTTCGAGAATTGGATCAAATCAGTCATCGTTTCCTTTGGAGTGGTACTAAGGAGAAAAGAAAATGGGCCTTGGTGAAATGGGATACTTTATGTCTTCCTAAGAGTGAAGGGGGGTTAGGTTTACGGTCTTCAATTAATAACAACAAAGCTTTAGCTGCTAAATTATATTGGAGGATGTTGCATAACCCCAATGCTCTTTGGGCCAATAATCTCCGTGCTAAATATGCTGAGAACAAAAGTCCCGAAGACCTTGTTCGCTATCAACTTCCTACCAAAGGTTCTCCCATTTTAGCAGTTCTTAAGACTGGTGAGGATTTGATAAAGAAAAAATTATTTTGGATCATTCATAATGGTCAACATGCAAATTTTTGGACAGATTCTTGGGATGGTCACAAGCCTTTGATAACTCAATTTCCCGATTGGAGGCCTTGGATGGAGGAGCTTCACCGAGCTAATTGGATAAAGGTGGCTAATTATTGTTGGTACCATACTTGGTAATTCAAAGGTTGGTAGATATTGGATCCCTATTGAGGACTGGCCTATTCAAATCCCAGAAAGGCAAAGACAAGATATCCAAGGCATCCTTCATATGAGATCCCTCTCTTGGTCCCATGAAAAATATTGTTTTGGATGGAACAACACTACTAAGGGTGAGTATTCAGTTGCTCAAGGTTATTTGACCTTATGCCATAATAATCCCAACCATTCTTCTGACATATTTTCTCAATTGTGGGCTCAAAAGCTCTGGCCTAAGGTGAGGTTCTTTAATTGGCTTTTATTGCATCGTAGGGTGCTTCTTGGTGAGCAACTTATGAAGCGTGGTTTTCATGGCCCTTTTAGATGTGAAATGTGTGAAGAGAATGTAGAAAATATCAACCATATTTTTATTGAGTGTACTTTAGCCTCTGAGCTATGGAGGAGAATGGCCACTTTACTTGGCTTACAGTGGTCCAATTTTTTTTACTTTTGAACAACTTTGGAGGGATTGGCCTAATCAAGAGGGTGTTGATCATTTTATTAGGCAATTAGTTTGGATGGGTTCTACCATTCTTCTTTGGAATATTTGGAATGAAAGGAACAACCAAATTTTTAATCAAGATAGTAAGGATATTCACTATATTTGGCAAAAGACCATAGCCAACTTAGTTGAATCAGTCCATCATCTCCTTAATCACCCCCAAAACTCCCACCAAATATGGGATCAAGTGATGCAAAGATTGAATATTAAACCTTCTAAGGGCAACCATCTTAAAGGGAATGTGAGTATTAGTAAATTGGATAGGAATAGAAATTGGCAACCTCCTCCTAAGGATTTTGGAAAAGTCAATACTGATGGAGCCTCTAGAGGGAACCCTGGAAAAGCCAGTGTGGGAGGAATTGGTAGACTTTCAGATGGCTCCCTGGTTTTTACTTTTGCTGAGAATTTGGGTATTCTTTCTAATAACCTTGCTTAGGGGTATGGTATCCTCGAGAGGTCTTCAGGAGGCTACTAAGGTTGGATGGGAAAAGGTGATAGTTGAGTCTGACTCTCAACTTATGATTAATCTCTTGAAGAATCCTTCTAAGAATCATAAGGTGGATTGGAGAATAAAAAGAATTATTGAGAAGATCGAGTTAATCCAGATGGGATTTTTGAAAGTTGATTACAATCATGTGGTGAGAGATCAAAACAAGAGTGTTGATGCTTTAGCTAATTGGGCTTTGGACAAAGGTGATCTTACTTGTTATGGCCACCCTCCTATATGGTGGGCTTCTCAAATTAGGGAAGCTCTTCTTTCTATCATTTCTTTGGATGGCTCCGGTTACGAAGGTACCTAGTTTCTTCTTGTTTTTTTTTTTTGCTTCTCTTTGGTTCATTCAGTTTTTTTTAGTTCCCTAGCTCATTCTATTCTTTATTTTGTTTCCTCTGTTGATTCTTGCCTTAATAGTCTTCTGGTCTAGATAGGTCTTTGTTTTGTTCATTTTTTATTTCTTTTTTCCTTTTTGTTTTTTTTGTTTAGTTTTTTAAGGTGGGTGGGTTTTTTATTTTGTTTTGTTTTTGTGTTCTTTGTGTTGTTTTTTGTTGTTCTTGTGTTTTTTTGTTTTTTTTTTTTATGTTTTTTGTTATTGTTCTTGTGTTTTTTTCGTTCTTGTTCTTGGGTTTCTCTTTGTTTGTGTTATTTCGTGTTTTTATGGGTGAGTGTTTTCTATATTTTTTGTTTTTTTTTATTGTCTGTTGTTGGTTGTTTTTTATTTTTATTTTTGTTTATTTTTTAATTTTTTATTTTTAGGTTTTGGTTGTGTTTATTTTTCTTGTTTTTTTTTGGGTTATGTCTTTGTAGTGTTCTGTTGTTTTTGTCTTGTTTGTGTTTTGTTATGTGTTTCTTGTGTTTTTCTATGTGGTTTGTGTTGTGGTTTCTTTTATCTTATTGTGTGTGTTTGGTTGTGCTTTTGTTTTTGACACACTCAAGGAGCATGTTTTTTATTTTATTTTATTATTTTTGTTGTTATCTGCTTATTTTTAATTGGGTTTGTGTGTTTGTTTGCTCCTTGAGTGTGTCAAAGGTGGTAGGCCAGGTCCGAGTCTTGGGCATTTTTGGTGGAATGGATACCCCTGCCTCCTTGGGTCTTACCCGAAAGTGGCATCCCTTTTGGGATGTTTTCCACAAATAAAAAAATATATATATATATATATATATATATATATATATATATATATATATATATATATATATATAATATATATATATATATATATATATATATATATATATATATATATCTTCCCGTAGAAATCATGGATTTCTCAATGTGATTTAGAGGTATATCTAACACATGTATATATCATATTTCAACTCCAACAATACGATTTATATTTTGTATAAGTCCAGATCTTTTAGAACTAACACAATTTATATTTCAATAATGTGAAATAGAAGTGAGAAATATTAATACATACACTTGCACAATGTGAACCAGAAGCCAATAGAAGCATAATATTTATTGCTTATATTCAAAGTACATCCATTCAGTCTTGTAAACGTCCAAGAGCCGACCCTTTTTCAGAGTACGTTTACCCTTATATATACCCTATGTGGGAACCTCTATATTTAGTACATTTTGATATCAAATTAATTACAAGAAAATTAAGACATAATCATGTTTCTATCTTCTTTGCATGGCTTCCAACAAACAACCACTAATAGCAGGAATCTAGGAATTGATCTATTCCACTATCTACTTTCAGTTACTGACACGAGTTTTTTGAAGGCATCTTATTCCCTACTAAATATCTCTTTGTCGAAAAAAACCTAGTTATGTCGCGAAATCGTGACATCTTCTTCTTTCGGGCTCCTTTAAGCTGCTGCATGAGCGAAACCTCACCATGTCATGAAATCATGACATCTTCTTCCTTCGGGCTCCTTCGGGTTGTATGGCGGGTGAAAACTCACCATGTCACGAAATCGCGACATCCTCTTGTACATATTTTGTGAGCAAAAATGCTAGCAAAAATTTATCCAGTCGTGAAATCGTGACACTCCTTCTTTCTTTGCTCCTTCAGTCAGTTTCATGGGCGAAAACCCATCAAGTCATGAAATCGTGACACCTTCCCACTTTTTGACATCTTCGAGCCATATCTCAACAAAAAACTGACATGTCATGAAATCGTGACGTCCTTCATGCCTTAGCCGATTCTTTTCCTTCTGTCTCAAAAATGAAATGCTGGTCTCTTTACGCAAAAATCTGCCATCTACTGGAGGTAGTCTTTTTAGACTAACATTCTTGGCGCCTTCTAGGGAAATTTTGCTGGCAAAAAATATTAGAATCCAGGACCTTCATCCATTGGGAAACGGAGTTAAAAAAATAATACAGGAGAGGAGATTTTTATGGGAAAGAATATTCAAGAAGAAATGCAAAAATAATGCATTACCTTTACAAGATATTTTTTGTGACTTATGGATTTTTCACTAAAAATACATTAACAACTGAAGATAATTTGAAACAAGTTTCATGGTGGGCTGCTAGTTCCTCCTTCCGTTAGCTGCTGAAGATTATCATTTTTGGACTTCTTCATTTTTTCTATCTTATTAATCACTTCATTGTACGTGAGGCAAACCTACTTCCAGTCCTCATCTTCAAGATCGAAAGAATCCATAAATAGCTGATATATATACTGCAATTCTTCTACTTTATCATGAGACACTATTTTGTTTCTCAGAATCAATTCTTGCAAGCAAGACTTAATCTATGTAAGGTTCTGCACCATGGTAAATATCAACATTTCCTCTACAGGCTCTTCCCAATTTTCTATTTCTGACTCATCTTCTGTGAAAGCTTGAAGAGACAGTGTCAGGGCATCTTCACTCAATACTTCTGAATTATCATCCCATAAATAGGGAAGCCCACATTTATTAGCCAAATTCAAATGTTTCACTAACCCCTGGGCTTCAACTTCTAACTCTTGAAGGAGTTTATCACCCTGTGTTACTAGTTTCAGTCTCCTAAAGAAACTCTTAGCTATAATTTTGGCCTGAGACCAAGCTTCACTACGGATCTTAGCAACAACACTTTCGGGCATCTTTTCTGATAAAACCTAAATTTTTGTGGCCGCATCTGACCTTTCCTATAAAAATTTTACTGAAGCCCTTAACTCCTCGCTGACTACTTCAATTACCTCCTTTACTTTGGCCAGGTATAATAATAAGGGCCTTGCTTTAAGACTTAATGCCAATACATCTTCAAGCATTTCTTTTCTCACCGCCTTGGCCTTCTCTTTTGAAAAACCAGATGGAATGTTCTATTTTTCAACTAGTTGTTGTTGGAGTTGTTGAACTTGTAGACTTAGGGAGTGAATTTGTGCATCAGCTTCTTTCAATTTTTCTTTAAATGTGGCTACCTCATTGGCAACCTCACCAAACCTATCTTCCCACCTCTTTGCCTCTAGCTTCAAGGCCTTTTCTATCAATTTCTGTTCTTGTAGGATGGACTCTAATTCTTTCCTGGTTTCTTGTTCCTTGACAAACTTCTCTCTGAAAAATTCCCCATGTAAATAAATAGTTCCAAAATGAGCCTGAGCTTTACCCCATTCTTCTGACATGTGTAGTTGAGTAATGTCTTCAGTTGTATCTTCTGCTTGGTAATCTTCAATGGTCATGTCCTTCTTTGGTTTCCTAGAAACTGGTGTTAATTTTAACTTCTTTCTTTGCATTGTACTAGGATCTAAGGAAATAATCTCTTGAATGCGGGCGGGAGTTCTGGAATCTTCAGCAGCATGAGATGTCCACCAGTCTAAAGTGCTTTTATTCGCTTTTCTTAAATATTTTAACTTTGAAAGGGTGGGGTGACTCTCATCATTTAGAGTAGATATTGACTTAATAGTTGGGATACTGGCGCTAGAAAGAAATGGATTTGGGATCAACTCAGAATCAACTTCAGATTGAAACTGAGAAAATAGTGTTGATTCTAGGGAAGAAAACATGAACCAAAGGGGAACATTATATCTTCCTTTGAAGGAGAAATGGAAGGAAAATCACTGTAGGAATAAGTAGAGAGAAAATATTGAAAGAAAAGAGAAATCATACCTTTGTCCATTTGAGGCGCTTGTTGATGTTGATCTCCTTCTCCATGATCTTGGTCCCCTTCACTCACCATCTGATTCAGATTTTCACCTTGAATGGGGACTTTGGCACTTCTGCTATCATTAATTTTATCTTCATCATCGGTATTTCCTTCAAGATTTATAACTTCAACATTTGGAGGAATTCCTCCAGGCTATCTCTTCTTAAGTTCTACATATTCCTATTTCACAATAATTTCTTTAGAGATTTTTACATTTTGATCCTCCTCATTTGGATCATCCCTAGTTTCAATCTGAACATTTTCTTGTTCAGTAACCTCTGTATTAAGAACATTATCTTCATCATTTTGAATAATTTGCTCATTTCCTGGAGCAATATTAGCATCATCATTCTGAGCAATTTGCTCAAAAATTGGGTTTCCTTCAACAACTTCATCATTTTTTCCTTTAACTTCTGCTACAGACTTTAGCCTCTTCCTCTTCATACAAAGAGGTTCTTCATCAGATTCTGTAGCTGAACTCGATGGGGGAACAAACTTAATAGTTTTAGAAACTGGAACTTTACTTTTAGATGAATCAGCTCCCAAGGCCAAGCGTTTTCCTCTTCTTTCGGCTTGCAAGGGTTCAGTGATCCCTTGTCCTTCTTTTCCTAGACCTTTGCCTTCATATCCCATTTTTAACATCATCTGGGCAGCCTTCCCATATGTTTCTCCTTGTTCTTTTGTGAAAACCTCCGTAGTGGCCCTTTTCTTCGAGCTTCTTAGCCTGGTTTGTGCTTGAGCCAATGATTGTTCAACTGCAATTTCCTTGCCTTTTCCTTGTTCCACATTTTGTTTTTTAGCAGCTTTAGGACTTGTCCCTTTGCTACCACCAACACTACAAGGTATTTTCACAGGGAAAACTCCTGACCAAGATTTATGATAATGGTCATATTTTATTGAGAATTCAAGGTCATTTTTTATGGGATACCTTGAGTCAATCATGTCTGTTTGCACTCGCATAGTCCACCATTCATGAATCTTTCCTATTGTCCAATCTGCACCCTTTTTATGCATTCTAGCAATAGTACTTTCAGTTAATATATGCCCATTATTATTTCTCGGGTCAAAATGCAACACGTGTTCATAAAATTCATGCCATGGTGGCAATGGCTGCATTTGTTCCACATGCCATTCTAATGGAGCATCTTCATCATTATTTCTACAGGCTTCAATATCTGGTCTAACAGAAGCATGGTATACCTTCAATGGAATTCTATTCAGAATAGACTGTCTCTCTGCAAATCGGTCCAGAGGGTCATATTTCCATCTTTGAGGAATTTCTATTAACCCCAAATTTCTTAGGGCTTGAGAAATTTGCTCATTTTGACCCTTTTTTGACACCACGATACCTTCCAGTTGAAAAGGTATGGTATAGGTACCAGTTTTACCTATACCCATGCCATATTTCAAATTAATATATTCAGTCTGTCTTACATATTCCAATGCAAATAATCTATCTGTAACATAATGTGGGAGTAAGAAGGGTTTCCCTGTAAAACCATATAACCTAATCACAACCCCCTGAGTGAGTATAAACCAATCACCCTCTTCAGCATGTTTATTCTGTAAAAAAATTTCAGCTCTGGAGGTTAACCTTCTGACTTCCCCATGCATTATTTTCAGAGCAGGACCTAGGAATTCCCTATTGAAATCATAATATGACTTTGTTCTATATAATACATTGGTCCAGTCATATATTGGTAAAGTCCTTCCTTTATTATCTTTATCATTAACAGAGATGAATGCTAGCTCTTTAGCCATAAAGAAAAAGAACAACCATACTAAATAGGAAGAGAAACGAAAAGAGTGTTGAGAACCTCTCTTCATAGCAGACAACCCTTCATGTATTTCTTTGAATAAATACCCTGGCCAGTCAAAAAACATAGGTCGAATACTCTTATCCATAACTGTAGAATCATAATTCTTTGGGTTAGACATGCAATTGACTAACGTGATTTGCCATCCATGAACCTTTTCATCAGTTTTTAACCCTGCTATCATAGCTAATATGGAAAATAATTTGGGGTTTTTGAATTCAGCTATGGGAATAGGAGTTTCCAGCATCTTTCCTCCATTAGGTGGATTCTTCAACTGTGTATAAAGAAAATTCTTAATTTTTTTAGAAGGAACGAAATATTTTGCCTGATCTACGGGGTCAAAAGTTTTGGGTGCAAGAGCAAGTACATACCCAGCAACAAAAGCAAAAATGAAAGCATCTGGGTTTAGGGCAAAAAGCACTCTTCCACTCTTGTTTGTAACTACCCTCTTCTTTTCATCATAAAAATTCACAATTGCTTTAACTAGTTCAGGGCAAGGGTGCACAGGGATATACACATACCAGTATAGCAATGAATGAAAGGCAAAAGTAGCAGGCGAAGACGTAGAAATCCTAGTCACCATTCTATCTTCGATATCTTGTCGAATTCTTACTGGGTCCTTCCATGTCATTATTGTATCTCCAATCCTAGCATCTCGATCAATAAATCTTTCGTTTACTTCCTCTCCTTTTCTTGTTGTTGCAGGTGAAGCGGACGGACCCTCCATTTTTGTTTTCTGAGCTTTCTTTCTAGGAGCCATGAACTTTTTTCTGTATCGAACTTTCTTTTCTGTCACACTGAACTTCCTTTTCTGAACTGAACTTGAAACTCGAAAAGTAGGAATAGAAAGTAACACAACGGATTTTACTCAGGAGTAAAATTAGGGTTTTTCGTCAATCGAAAACATATGCATAATGTGCATTAATTATGGTTGGTGAATTGGATTTACCCGGATCTCCTCACGATTTGTTTTTGCCACCTTTCTAAACCTCAACCAATAATTATCCACCATGCCGTTTAAAATCACGCTTACCAAAACTCTTCTTATTTGCAAAGGTGGTTCTTTTAATGCAATCATTGAATAGCTACGTGGCAGATTTCAAATTCATGCCGACAATTGATCCTTCGTTGTATTCAATAACGGGAACGTATATCAAAGTTCTTTGAAAATAATTTTCTCCTGCCAACCATCGAAAAACCATGTGGCAATTTTGAATTTGAACCGCTGAATCTGACACTGTGGCACCTTCTAATTTCGTTCTTTACTGGTGATTTCTGATTGGTCATAGGATACTGACAAATATTTCTGAAATAGAAATAATTCAGAAATATTTACACACTTACTATAATATACATTATATACATAAATTTTTTCCCGCTCTCTTATTTAAAATAAAGCTTTAAGTGAAAAGCATTCACTGTAATAGGTAGGACAATACCCTGTTGATCCTGTAATTGGAAAGAATTAAATTGCTTCTCAGCAATTATCTCAA
The DNA here is from genome assembly GCA_028583015.1 of Wollemia nobilis. Classification (NCBI taxonomy): domain Eukaryota; kingdom Viridiplantae; phylum Streptophyta; class Pinopsida; order Araucariales; family Araucariaceae; genus Wollemia; species Wollemia nobilis. The sequence continues at coordinate 2,850,748 of JAQPPZ010016829.1, read as the reverse complement.
AAGGACCTTCCCAAAAAGCATCGAATTTGTCATGATTGCCTGGCTTTGCCTTCTTCACATTCCATTTTAAAACTAGATCTCCCACTTTAAATTTTTTGCAGGTTGTCTTTTTATTAAACCATCCTTCTATGTCTGCCATATGTTTTTGGTGATGATTATAAGCCTCTTCCCTCTGTTCTTCTAACTGTAGGAGCTGCATTAATCGGGCATCCATAGGTTGATCTCCTTCTTCATTTATCTGATTTAACAATTTTAGTGCTGGTATTTCCATATGTATAGGCAAAATAGCCTCTTTACCATAGACTAAAGAATAAGGTGATGTATTGATGGATTTTTTTATTGAGATCCTGTCAGCCCATAATGCTTGATTGATCAAGGAATTCCAGTTCCTCTTATTATCTTCTAGTGTTCTTTTCAAGATTCTGAGAAGATTTTTATTTGTAGACTCAGCTAAACCATTACCCTATGGGTAATAATTGGAAGAAGTTTTTAAATATATACCATACCTACTAGTAAACTCAATCATTTTTGCTCCAATAAAATCTGATCCATTATCTATAATTATAGAATCTAGTACACCGAACCTTGTAATCAAGCTTTCCACAAACTCAATCACCACCTCTTGATCAACTTTTTTAGTAGGGATAGCTTCAGCCCACTTAGTGAAATAATCTGTGGCAATAAGTATATACTTATGACCAGCTGATGAGTTGGGTTCTATTATCCCAACAAAGTCTAACCCCCACTGTTGGAAAGGCTCTTCAACTTGGACAGGTTTCAAGGGCATAGGAGCATTCCTATTCCTCCCTACATATCTCTGACATTGCTCATAGCTTCTGGTAACCTGGTAAGTATCTAAAAAAATGGAAGGCCAGTAACAACCTGCTCGAAGTATTTTCAAAGCAGTAGATCTTCCTGAATAATGTCCTCCAGAGAGACCTCCATGGAATTCTTTTAACACCTTTTGTTTCTCATCTTCTCTTATACATCTCAAAAGTACACCATCAATATTTTTCCTATACAACCCTTCTGATTGAAGGGTGTACTTCAAAGCTTGTGCTCTAAATCTTCTTCTTTGTGAAGCATTCAAATTTTTAGGACACATTCCAGTTTGAAAGTACTCCACAAGATCATCAATCCAATTAGTGTTTCTTGGATTTGGATCTGATTCTGTATTAACCATTACACCTTGGGGTTCTATCTGCTTATCTGTAGCTTGCTTGGCCAACTCTTGACACAGGGCTCTACCTCTTACTATCTTTGTTGGATGTATTTCTACATCATATTCCTGTATCTTAGTCACCCAACCAGCTCTCTTTTCGCCAAGTTCTCCTTGTATTATAAAATTTTTGACATCAGGATGGATCACATAAACAATGATTTTGCTCTGTGATAGAAAGTGCTTAAATTTCTTCAAGGATTTCATGACAACATAAACTTGCTTTTCAATAAAGTTATATTTTTCTTCATGTTCATGCATAGTGGAACTCAAAAAAGCTATGGGTCTTTCTTCATTGTCTGCCCCCTTCTATGTAAGGACTGAAGCGTAACTTTCTGATTCACCAACAACATATAAAATAAAATCTCGTGAGTAATCAGGATTAATCAGTATAGGTGCTTGGGCTATCTCCTCCAGGATCTTCTTGAAAGTATTTTTTCTTACATCAGTCCATTTGAAAATTGCATCCTTTTTCAATAATTCAGTCATTGGTTTGACAATCTGTGCAAAATCTGCAACAAACTTCCACACAAAATTTATTTTCCCAAAGAAGGATTGCAAACCTTTCTTATTAACCGGTAGAGATAGTTTCAAAAGTGCCTTTACTCTATCAGGATCAATAGCTAATCCAGCTTTAGATATAACATGACCAAGTAGAATACCTTCTTCTACAGCAAATATAGATTTCTTTGGATTCAAAGATATTCCGAATTCCCTACATTTTTCAAATACTTGTTCAAGGTGCGTAATATGATCTTTCTTATGATGAGAAAAGACAGTCATGTCATCCAAATAGATGACTATAATCTTGCTAGCAAGTTCACCAAAAGCTACATCCATTGCTCTTTGGAAAGTTGCTCCAGCATTAGATAAACCAAAAGGCATCCTCTGGTAGGCAAATGTTCCCCACTTTGTGGTAAAAGCGGTCTTGAATTGATCTTCATCTCTGACCCATACTTGATTATACCCTGAAAAGCCATCTAGTAAAGAGAATATTTCTGCTCCTACAACTGTGTGTAAAATTTGATCAATTTGGGGAAGAGGATAATGATCTTTGAGTGATGCTCTATTCAGATTCCTGAAGTCTACACACAATCTAATGTCTCCATTTTTCTTTCTGATTGGTACCAAGTTTGCCACCCAGGTAGAATGCTTAATAGGATACACTATTTTAGCTTGAAGAAGTTTTAGCAATTCCTGCTTCATCAAAGCTTCTATCTTTGGATTTACCATTCTTTGCTTTTGCCTAAAAGGCTTAGCTCCTTCTTCTAACTCAATGGTATGCTGGATAATCTCTTTTCTATATACTTTTAGATCACTATACACCCAAGCTATGATATCAAGAAATTTTTTGCATAATTCTCTGATTTGGTTCAATTCTTCCTCTGTACAACCAACCCCGACTTTAATCATTTTTCCTGGTTCTAACTCTACCTCTTTATACCAACACTTATCAACTTTTATTTTATGACCCATAGCTCTATCATTGTTATCAAATAGACTTTCAAGGGTGATAAGTCCCTTAGGGATATGATTATTTTTCAACTGAATCATATCTTCTTCCTGTTGGTCTTGTAAATCTTTGTTACTTGAACAGTTCATTTCATGGATTAAAAAATCCAGTATTTGCTCATCATTTTCAAAAACTTGCCAGAAGATGTCCTTGTCTAGCACTGAAGGCCTATATATGAGTCTAACCATTTTTTATTTCTGAATAACATTACTGACATGACAGAAATTAGCTCCCACTGATGCCAATAAATTTGCATGGGTATTCTGTTCTCTCGAAATAGACTTCATGTTTAGAGCTTCAAAGGCTTCCAAAAGATCCCATACTTTATTTCTATAAGCCTTTAAGTAGTGTTGTTTACTGATACATTTTCCTGTGACTTGATTGACAATAAGTTCTGAATCTCCAAAAATGAGTAGTTGTTTCACTCCCAATTTTTTAGCTTTCCTCAATCCTAGACAAAGTGCTTCATATTCTGCTGCATTATTAGTGCAACTCCATGTCAATCTGTAAGAGAAAACTCTTTCCTTTCCTATAGGGGAAATCAGAACTATCCCTGCACCAACTCCATTCTTGCATCTAGCTCCATCAAAGAAAAGCTTCCACAGTTGATTAGAAGAGTTATTTTTTTCAAGAGCAGGTGTCAATTGCTTTTTTGGTTTTTCAATAGAATAACTTCCTATTTCTGTTTCTATCATGGCATTGAAATCCTGCATAGAAAACTGATCTTCTGCTTGAAGATCTTCTAAGGTCTCCTCCATTAGATCTACTTTTCCAATTTCTTCAGTCATCATATTCACGGTTTCAGCTTCCCCTATATTTTCCACATGAAAAGTAGATGGTTTCTCATTAAAAATTTTAATCCTTCTACCTTTGAAAGGTATTTCTAAATGAGAGTAATCCAAGGATAAATATCCTCCTATTTTTGTAGTAAATTCTCTTGATAAGCACATACCAAAATATGGTGCCAAATCTACCACTATTACTTCTTGTATAACCACCACGTGAGGCATCCTGTGGAGTTGTATGGGAATGTCTTTAATCACTCCTACAGTTTTTACAGGAGTACCATCCAACTGCAGGACGCCTGGATTACTCCTAGTATATTCCATCCCCATAATATCACATACTACTTTGGGTATCACTGTAGTAGCAGCACCTGAATCTATCATACAATTATGGACAACCCACCCTTCCATCTGAAGAGATAAATAAAAGGGTGGAGGTCTATTTTTTCCAGTGGTTGATGTTAGATTTGTCTGGACTATATTTGAAGCTGATACAGTTTTACCTTTATCTTTCATTGTCTTTAAAGATTCCTGCAATAGGTCAATTTGACCTGGAAACTGAAGAGCATCATACATACTTGCCTTTGAGGGAGTCTTTTTCATCTCCTCAACTATATTGAAAGTAGATGATTCAACAATTTTTTCCCTTTCCTTGGTGAAAGTATCGTATCTATTTCTGTATCCTTGGGTAGCTTCAGTCCTTTGTCTTTTAGTAAGTGAAGGAAATCTCAATCTCTCTTTAGCTTGATCTTGGGTTTCAGTTTCCTTTCATGGAGTGAACTCTTTACGTATCTCTTGCCTTGGGCTTTGTGCTGGAACTTGAGATTTTTTTCATAGGGTAGATTTCCTTTAGGAGCTGCTTGCGGAGCTGGAGGAAAACTTAAAGGTTGAAGCTCTTTAGGGTCTACCTGCAGAGGCTTTTTACCAGATCTAGTTAGGACTGTAACCTGTTCTACAGTCGGCATCATTAAATTGTGATCTGTTTCCCTAATCATATTTACATGCCCTTTCATATTCTTTTCTATTTTCTCAATGGCTATACTCTGTACATAATTTTGATGGATCATACATGAACTCTCTCCATGTGGATCATTACACGTAGTGCACCAGTAATCAGAATCTATAGAAGGCTCTACAGAATCTTCTGTTTCATTTGCATAAACAACATTCGATCGTTCTTGTCCTCTGTTACTTGACTGTGTTGCATCTCTTGTTATCTGAGGGAACCTTCTTGGTTGAAAATTTCTCTCAGCTTCCCTTTTCTTCATTGAGGTCATATCATTTGCCAGATTTTTTACAGTATCCAGTATAATAGTGAGCTGACTTTCAGGAACTGGCTGAGAAGGTGGTGCAGGTAGTGCAGGCATGGTAGGAGTAGGAGGTAATGCTAGAGGATTTTGAGGCATCTGTATAGTAGGGATGGAAGGTGGTCCATTCCATATTGGTAACCCTATGTTTGGAACTTGAGAAGAACTAGGAGAAATAGCATTGGGAGCTTGGGGAATATCAAGAAAAATCGGCATTATTGCTTTAGGTGGATATCTCCCCGTGGCAATGAGATCTCTTTCTACTATGGAAGCTTCTTGATAAATGGTAGGAAAAGTAAGTATCCATGATTGTCGTATTATCATACTGATATCTGTATCAAAAGCTCTTAAATAATAATATACTACTTGCTCAGTTGTTGGTTTCAATCCAGCGGGTACTCTCTCCCAAGTGCGACTAAATCAAATATTAAAATCAATAATTTCCTCTTGAGGATGTTTCTTTATAATAGTGAACTGACTAAGTAGTAAAAATAGATCTGCATGTTGATTGAATTCATCCACAAGTTTGCCAGTGAGTTCTTCCCATGTTGTGATTGACTGTGGAGGAAGTACTCTGTACCAATATAACATTTTTCCTTTCAAGGAAATAACTAGCAATCTGATCATCACGTCCTCTTGAGTGATGTTATAGGTTGTAACCAAAGCTGCAACATCTAGGTAATGTTCATATGTTGTCTTACCTATCTCATCATATGAAGGTAACACTTTCAATGCTGCTACAGGGATCAGGTTCTGAGCTACTAGATTTAGTGGACCTGTGTGGTTCCATGTAAGATAAGTCGGTGGTGGTGGAGAAGCCATCATAACAATTGTATGTGCTTGTACTATAGAACTGTTGGTAATCACTGAATATGGATTAATACTAGAAATAGGCAAAACAGATGGTACAAGGGTGGTAATATTGGTAGCAGGTGGGTTTGATCTGGCAGATAAAATGGGATGTACTCTTAGGCTACCAAGATGTAACTCGAAGAACTCAATGGGTTCTTCTGAGTTTCTTGCTTTAGATCTGGTTATCATATAAGAAAACAATCATAAGTTTTTAACCAGATAAATAGATAAGGTATTTCTTAGGTATATACCTTCAGACAGAGTCGCCAAGTGGTTTGATTTAGATTTTTAAAAGATTGAAGACAAACACCAAACCTTATATAATATTGTGGGATTTAGGGTCCCACCAGGTGTGCCAAAAACTGTTGGAACAAAATCTTCCTTTGGTTGTTATTTGCGCCTTGATTTTGTCAACATTGAATAGACGAGGATAATTATCATATTTCTCGTCTAATATCCAGAAGAGGTTGGTTCCTTAATGGTTTCTTATAGGAAAAGGGAAAATAGAAAGAGGGGGAAATATAGCCGAAGCTAAAACTTGTATGTGGTACAGATTAAACAACAACTAAGATGAACACATATACTATACTTGTCAAAGCATTCAATATATCTTCCCATAGAAATCATGGATTTCTCAATGTGATTTAGAGGTATATCTAACACATGTATATATCAGATTTCAACTCTAGCAATACGATTTATATTTTGTATAAGTCCAGATATTTTAGAACTAACACAATTTATATTTCAATAATGTGAAATAGAAGTGAGAAATGTTAATACATACACTTGCACAATGTGAACCAAAAGCCAATAGAAGCATAATCTTTATTGCTTATATTCAAAGTACATCCATTCAGTCTTGTAAACATCCAAGAGCCGACCCTTTTTAGAGTATGTTTACCCTTATATATACCCTATGTGGGAACCTCTATATTTAGTACATTTTGATATCAAATTAATTACAAGTAAATTAATACATAATCATGTTTCTATCTGAAAGGAATGATAATTAGATCATTCTAAGCTACAAGGATCTCAAGTGTTAACAAAACACCACATTCAACCAAAACAAGAATATGAAAGCAAATTGCTAGCATAAGCTCACAAATAGATATGCAAAAAAAAGAGAAAAAATATCATATATTATACATGAATAATTAACTTCCTCCTCAATGAGTACAATGAATGTGCCTTGCTTATATAGGTAAGGATGATCAACCATAGCGATAGGATCAAGCTAAGGACAAATATCCACTGTATAAAAGGAATAAGTGATATAGTCCATAGGTCTGTAACCACTATGGAGATAAATAATATCAACCCTCCAAATATACCTAAATATATCCCATAACTCCTAATAATAGTCAAACCTAAAAATATCCCCTTAATATCTAAGAAATAAATATGTAACATCTCATAATATCTAAATAAGATAAATCAAAAATCCACATAAGTGGGTGGGGAAAATACATGGAATAACTAAATAAAAGGAAAATAAATTACCTAGGTGAACATGAGCTAAGGTAAACAACCTACTCTAACAGCCCCCCTCAAGTGAAGCTAGGTGCCAAAAAGTAAAGTGGCATATCCATAATATGAGTCCTGACAAAAATGCCTTATTGGGTACTCATGTACAATATGTATCTACAAGCTCCTGAACCAGAAGGTGGAAAACCATGTGGAAAAAAACCATCCAACCAAAAAGAGAGAAGAAAAAGTAGAAATGGAGCCAAGGAGTGCTCCAAAAACCCCCTAGTATGGCAAGATCCATGAAGAAGTGGATTCCTCTACGATGAACAATGTGTCTCCCACAAGGAAGAAAGTAGCCATGAAGTATCTGTTGAATGTCTTCCCACTCCAAGTGAGTGTGAGAAGATGGGAATAAAATGTATAATGATGATGTAGAATCCTTCAAACTGATCTGAAGTGAAGAAGATGTCACCAATGAATTATGAAATGAATATCCAAGAATGTAAAAGCCCAAACCAATACCAAAATAGGGTAGAATATAGTCCCAATCAACATCTAAAATATCAATATACATAAAACCATGAGTGTGTAAAAGTGGAAGATATGTTTGAAGAGCATCCATAAAGGAAGAATCACCAATGTCTTGCTACATAAGTGATGATGAGCCCATGGAAGCATCAAGAGAAATAAGTGGAGGCTTAGAAGCCTCAAAATAATCAACATGGTCTTTAGGATCTCCAAGTGAGAGTCCAACCGAAGACAAAATATTTGTATCCAACTCCTGTAGAAGTACATCATCCAATGTGAAAGAAATAGGAGAAGAAAATTGTGGACAAGGTTGCTCACTCAAATAAGTAGGTCACACCAAAAAAGGGTCCACAAAGGAAGAAGTACATGGAGGAGATACAATGTATACATCATCATCAAATAAATGAGTGAACTCCTCATACATGTCAAGAAAATCACATGTGTGGGTCTCAATGAAGAGAGAGGTAATGCACTCCAAGAATTCATCTATATGTAAGGATGTAATATGCCATGAAATCTCTATTGTATATGTTGCAACATCAACATGATCATCCACATAAGACAAGTGTGGAGATGTATCTTGTAAAATATTTGAAGCAGGTACTATAGCATCAACATCATCATCCAAAACATCATGAGATAGTGACTCCAAAAACAAATATGCAATGTCACAAATGATGTTCTCCATGCAATTAATTGTAAGAGAAGGTTCCTTGGGTAAAAAAATTATTTTCAACATATGATAAGCAAGGTGAGGTGTGTTCTTGTGAATTCCAATAAAATTTTGAAGCTCCTCACAAACTGAATAATAAAGCATGCTAGAGATCCTTAAATTGTTCATGAACCATGTCCTATACTCCTTATCCTTCACCATTGGTTTAGGTTTTGGAGTTATGAAGAAAGGATCCAAACCTTCACTTTGACATAATAAACAAAGTACCTTAAACCATACTTCAAAAATTTCAGCATTTGCCTCCATGCTTAGTTTAAAAAGGGATGTTTCCAACATATCCTCAAAAGTAGAAGAGCCCCCCCAAAATCAAATACCATTATAATGTGAAAAGTCTAGTGTGATGTCACAAGGTGGTGAAAAATACCATAAAATAACATCAATACATAAATGAAGCCTCTGAACTCTGAAAAGTCTCCAAAGGAATTACCAAAATAATCCCCTCCTTCAAACTAAGTGCCTCAATGAGGAAGATTGGCACAAGAGGATGCACCACAACAAAGCAAGGGAATTCAAAGACAAAAGACTCCTCAAGCACAACAATGTGTAGGCTCCACCAATACTGAACATCAATTAAGCTGATCATAAAGTTTCAAACTAAGTGGACAAACATAAAATGAGGGAAGATGGGACTTTATAACAATAGTCCATATACCGGTCAAGTGCAAAAACCCTTTTTCACAATGCAATATTGAGAGTGCAGTCATAAAATAATTGTAAATATCTAAATACAAATCCCAAATATCTAAAATTTTATAGGCATATTATAAAAATGCTATTACAGGCCTGGTATAAATTTCGTTGAGCAACTCCCAATATTTCTTTTGCAAGGATGATTTTACTAAAAATAGTAAAATTATTGTAACTGTCAAAATAAAGCTCCAAAGTCTCTGAAATTTTATGGGATGGTTTATAATATGATTTTACATATTCTTTAAGAAACTCAGAAAAAAATTAGAAATTGTGATGAAGATATATGCATATTACTAAAACATTGTAGGTTTTCGTAAAATCAAGATATCTTGAAGAATAATGATCCAAATGAGCTGAAATTTTGGTAAAAACTCAAATGAATGCATCTAAAGACCTCAAAAAATTTTTGTAGAAAAATGGAATTTATATAAGGAGATACATGCAAAATATAAAAACAGGCTGGGTTGGTGACCCTGCCAAAAAGGGAAATGCTCAAGAAAAAAATGCTTAGGATAGATCCAAGGGAATGAGGCTATTGAAGTATGGGAAGAAGATATTTTAGGATTCTGGTAATGATATTAAAATGGAAGGAGTGACACAAACTAGCCAAAAGACTCCACCAAGGACCCGATCACAAAAACTGAAGCTTCCACACCATTCTTCGAACCTGCAAGAGAAACAACTGTACAAAACTCACAAATGGATGACTGCAACATCTATCACTCTGATGCCATGAAAGGAATTATAATAAGATAATTCCAAGATGCAAGGATATCAAGTGTTAACATAACACCACATTCAACCAAAACAAGAATCTGAAAGCAAATTGATAGCATAAGCTTACAAATAGATATGTAAAACAAAGAGCAACAATATCATATATTATACATGAATAATGAACTTCCTCCTCAATGAGTACAATGAAGGTGCCTTACTTATATTTACAAAGATGATCAACCATAGCGGTAGGATCAAGCTAAGGACAAATATCCACCGTACAAAAGGAATAAGTGATATGGTCCATAGATCTGTAACCGCTATGGGGATAAAGAATATCAACCCTTCAAATATACCTAAAGATATCCCCATAACTCCTAGGAATAGTCAAACCTAAAAATATTCCCATAATATCTAAGAAATAAATATGTAACATCTCATAATATCTAAATAAGATAAATCAAATATTCACACATAAGTGGATGGGGAAAATACATGGAATAACAAAATAAAAGGAAAATAAATTACCTAGGTGAACATGAGTTAAGGTAAACAACCTACTCTAACACTATCTTCTTTGCATGGCTCCCAACAAAAAAACGTTAATAGTAGGAATACAATAATTGATCTATTCCACTATCTACTTTTAGTTACTGACACGAGTTTTTTGAAGGCATCTTATTCCCTACTAAATATCTCTTTATCGACAAAAACCTAGTTATGTCATGAAATCATGACATCTTATTTCAGGCTCTTTTAAGTTGGTGCATGAGTGAAACCTCACCATGTCATGAAATCGTGACATCTTCTTCCTTCGGGATGTATGGCGGGTGAAAACTCACCATGTCATGAAATCATGACATCCTCTAGTACATCTTTTGTGAGCAAAAATGCTAGCAAAAATTTGTCCAGTCGTAAAATTGTGACACTCTTTCTTTCTTTGCTCCTTTATTCAGTTTCATCGGTGAAACCCCATAAAGTCATGAAATCACAACACCTTCCCACTTTTTGACATCTTCGAGCCATATCTAAACAAAAAACTGACATTTCATTAAATCGCGACATCCTTTATGCCTTAGCCGATTCTTTTCCTTCTGTCTCAAAAATGAAATGCTGGTCTCTTCACGCAAAAATCTGCCATCTGCTGGAGGTAGTATTTTTAGACTAACAAGACCTCGAAGGATGTTGTGTTGTTATATGACTATTGGTGGAGATCAAAGCTCGCTAAGTCATGAAGCTAATCCTATTGTGAGGAAGATTTTAATATTGCTAAAATAAAATGGTCATGTGCTTAAGAATAATCTTAAGGCTTTTATGATGAGAAAGAAATGTTTGATGTTGTTTTGGAATAATGTGTTTTTAAAAAAAATGTTTGGTGAAAATATATTGGTTTAAGCATGAGAAATTCAAAGGATGATTTGCGCTAGGCATAGAATGTCTAAATAATTACTTAGGAATTATACCATCATCACGAAAATCAAGATGAAATGCAGGATGATATGAATTTTGTTTGTTCTTTTAAAATGTAAAATTAATGTCAGATAAATCATTATGTCACATGTTCAAAATATTTTATAATTAAAAAAAATATATGGAATAATTGATGGGCATGAAAAATTATAAGGATGACTTGTGCTAGGCATACAATTCCTAAGTGTGAAATTTTGAAGAAAAATAATTACTTAGGAACTATACCATCATCGTGATTATCAAGATGAAATGCAAGATGAAATGAATTTTGTTTTTTCTTTTAAAATGTAAAATTAATGTCGGATAAATCATTATGTCACATGTTCAAAATATTTTATAATATTTTAAAAATATATGGAATAATTGTTGGGCATGAAAAATTAGAAGGATGACTTGCGCTAGGCATAAAATTCCTAAGTGTGAAATTTTGAAGAAAAGTAATTACTTAGGAACTATACCATCATCGTGAAAATCAAGATGAAATGCAGGATGATAAATGTTTAATTTTTGCAATATTATTTAAGATAAATTATTGTGTCATGATGATAAAATAATTTGTAGGGAATATTAATTATCTAACAAAATTTCAAAGAAATATTTTACCTTATTTCAAAGACAAAATTCAAATTTATCTAGAACTAGTGTGTGAAAAGTGAATTCATTATCTATTTTGATTGTCATGATGATACAAAATATCTCTAGTAACAAATGTGTGTGCTTTGTAAGGTTAATTTACCATTTTTGAGTAAGGTAATGATAAAGCAAGCTTGAATGAACCAATGTGTGTGTATGTGAAATGTTCATTAACCATGATTTTGTGCAGGCATTGGTACTGAACTACTATGTAAATCAAAATACCAAAAGCTAGTTGATCCATAAGCGGACATTGGTATGTAAAAAATAAGGTCACTAATGTGATAGACATATTGCCATGTGAAAGGAATTACCCAAGGTCAAGCAAGTTGGGCACAAATCACCTGTTATGGGGCTTACCTCATGGTTTTCAAATAACTGAGAAATTTTAGGGATTCAAGTTCAATACCCCCTTATTTTCTTCAAATTTTTGGAATAGGGATTTCTTGTCCATTTCTGAACAAGGGGATTTTATTGCTTTGTAATGAAACATTTTTCATGATTTTTCTCTTTTTCTTTTTCTTTCTTCTCTTTCTTTTTCTCTTTTTCTTTATTTCTTTTTCTCATTTTCTTTATTTTTCTCTTTTTCTCTTTCCTCTTTCTTTTGGGATACTTGCTCAAATTAGACGTAGACCAAGGGATTTTATTCGGGTAGGGAGGAGCTTGTCCTTTTGCTAATTTCTAAGTACTCTAGACCATGCACATGATAGGATAGCAATGAAAACCTTTCACTTAAAGTATTAAGACTTACTATGTAGTATCACTTTCAAATTTTGCAACAAATCATTTTAAGATGTAAAAGTGTGTTCTTGGTTCAAGAAGTAGCAAGATCATTCGGAGAACTCAAAATTATTTAATGAAGTAATAGTGTTTTTTTTTGCTGTAAGAGAGATCTATAATCAAAGTAACAAAATCAAAATCATTTTAAAGTTGTGAAATTTAGTGCATGGTTCAAGATAACTTTTGAATTTGTCTGAAGTAAAATAAAATATAACTTGCAATCTTGGCAAATAATAAATGTAGAAATAAACTAATTTAATAATATCTTGGAATTTTTTTAATAGATTTTCAGATTTTTAGATTTTGTAATTTTGTGGTTGTTTTTGATAATATATTGAAATGCATGAGAAAATTTATTTACAGATATGTATAGTAAGGAGAATTTTTGGATTTATGCATAGATGCATAATATTCATGGGTTCCTTGAGATCTTTTCCATCCAAGGTAGCCAATCGGTATGCACCTGATCCAAACTTAGCAGTGATGATAAATGGTCCAAGCCAATTAGGTTGAAATTTTCCTTTAAGATCTTTTCTTGCATTAGTATTCTTTTAATTTTATTTTAAGACTAGATCTCCAACTTCAAAGGATCTTTTGTGAGCTTTATTTGCATATGATATTTTAAGTTTGTCTTGGTAGGCATAAATATGCTCTAGAGCATGGATGCACTTTTCATATAGGAGTTCCAACTGACTTAACCTGCCAGAATGATATTCATATCCTACATCAACATCTTGAAGTAGAAGATCTAAAGAAGGAACTTCTAGCTCAAATGGTAAGACCACTTCGGTACCATAAACCAAGACAAAAGGTGAAGCACCTGTAGGAGTATGAACACTAGTTTGATAAGCCCACAAGGCAAGATATAATTGTATATGTCAGTCACAACCTATTTTATTAACCAATATTTTTAGGATTTTGATTAATATTTTATTAAATGCTTCAGCTTGGCCATTTCCTTTAGGATAATAAGTAGTATACCATCTATATTGAATTTTATATTTTTGACATAATTTCTTAACATCTTTGTTCTTAAAACATGTACGTACCATTATCAAAAATGAGATTAGATGGAATTCCAAATATACAAATTATTTTATTGAAAATAAATTTAGACACTTTAATTCTGATGCAAAAAGCTAAAGGCATAGCTTCAACCCAATTTGTAAAATATTCTATTGCTATTATTATAAATTTATGACCATCAGAAGAAACATGATTGATTTTATCAATAATATCTAAACCCCATTTAGAAAATGTCCAAGGAGAGGCTATGGCTTGGAGTTCCTAAGTAGGAGCATGGACAAGGTCAACATGTATTTGACACTTATCACAATGACGTACATAATCATTAGCATATTTTTCCATGGAAGGCCAAAAATATTCCATTCTAAGGAGATTTTTAGCAATGGCACTTCCACTAAAGTGTCCTCCACAGGATCCATCATGGGCTTCACTTAAGGCTTTCTTAGACTCTTCTATGTTGATACATCTTAATATTATACCTTCAAGAGATATTCTATATAAGGTATTACCAAAAATTATTAAGCGAACAACTCGCTTACGTAATAACCTACATTGGTTTCTATCTAGTCCTTCAGGGAAGGTCCCATTCTACAAAAAATTAAAGATATCTATATACCAAGGCTCTAGGGTAATTTCATTAATAAAAAATATATCTAATGGCTCTAAGAAAGACTTAGAGGAAGCAAGTTCTTGGATTTTTTAAATAATTATAGTAGCATACTCATCGTCTAACTCTAAAAGCAATAGAGAAGAAGTTGCAGCCATAGCATCGACAACATGGTTGCTATTTCTAGGAATAGCTTCTAAAGTTACTTTCTCAAACAATGGTATAAGTTTAAGCACATATTATTTATAAGGGTAAATTTTCTCATATTGTGTCTGATAAAATTAATTGATTTGATTTATCATGAGCTGAGAATATCCAAAAACTGACAAGACTTTAATTTTTAAAGCTAAAGCAGCTCGTAATCCAAGGATTAGATCCTCATACTCTACAATATTTTTTTTTAATAAAGGGGTAAAAATTTATTGATAAAAATTCTAGATTATAGAGTATAACTGAGCTTCCAACCAGGACTCAAATAAACAACCAAACAGGCTAAAACCACTAGAATAGAATGACACCCAGAAAAGACAACAAGAAAAAACCACATTAAGTCTGTACATCCTTGTGGATCAACTCCCATAGGCATTGAGAGTCCCCAGATGGGATACTCTCCAAATTATCGATACTCCAAGTATCCAACAACTTAGAAGCCCTTTTGGACAAGTAATCAACAACCACATTCCATTCACTTGGAATGTGCACAAAGGATATAAATTTGAAATCTTCACTCATTCTGAGAATATGAACGGCTACAGAGGACAACTGCCAATTAACTTCCTCCACCCCTTTACTGTTTAAAATATTAACCATAATTTGAGATTCATACTCGCAGATAATCCTACGCCAGCCAAGATAAAACCCCCTCCATAAGGCCTCAAGAATTGCAAGAGCTTCCATAAAATTGTTGGAGTGAACACATTTATAAATGGAAAAGAAAAAAATGACACCACCAGTAGAATCTCTCCCAATAATGCCAATGCCATCATGTCCAGGGTTACCCCTGGATGATCCATTAGTATTAATTTTTAAAACTCCTCTATGGGGTGGCCTCCACCTACCATCTCTCCTAACCTTCTTGCTGAGCTGAGGAACCCTACTAGGGCTAGAAGAGTTCACACCATCCCCAAAGAGACCAAGGGCTTGTTGTACATTCTCCTCCTTAGAATACAAAAGAGGGTCCACATCACATTTGCTATGGATGGTTTCTTGAAAGATATATAGGATCATTTGCCATATATTTTGAACAGCCAAATAACTGCCCTGAAAGATGCACTAATTCCATTCAAGCCAATTTTTTTAGATGATGCAAGAAGGGCCCAAATTCTAAGCCACCCGAAGGAAGGGGGCCTTGGTCGGAGGTCTGCCTAGAATACTCCAAAACTCCACCAAGGACAACACATGAAAACATGGATGATTCCAGGAACTCCACCAATGGTGCCAAATGTCTCTGGAAAAGGAGCATTGAAAAAATAAATGAGAATAATCATCCTCATTCTTACTACAAAGGACACAAAAAGAGGGACCTTGAAATCCCCTCTTCCTCGCGTTATCCCAAGTGAGGCATTTATTATGAGCTACCAACCAGAGAAAGAAGTTACATTTTGGCCAGGAAAATTTGTTCCACACATTTTTCCACCAAGTGACAGGAAGACTCTCATACTTTTTCTTATCAAGAACTTGATAGCCATAGGCTATCGAGTAGGTTACCTTAGGATCAACGTTCCAAGCCAGAATATCTTTACCCCTCAATGAATAATAGGGCCTCCTCATAATAATAAGAGCAAGCACCTCTCTATCCTTTGAAAATCCCCATGGGGCCATTCTTATGGATCTTTCCACCTGTACATCTCCATATTTCCAAAAGACTAGATTTTTTTAAAGTCCACACAAGACCAACCTGCTTCCAAGAAAAATAATGCTTAGGGAACGTAACCTAGGATATTGATTCAAGATAGGAGGGTGGCCATCCCAAGAATCCTCCCATAAAAGAGCATATGATCCCTAATTGCAAATCCATAACAAACCTTGATTGATTAAATTAGCTCCTCTTTTTAGAGTGTCCCAGATAACTGAAACTTTCCCAACCAAGCTGACTCTAGGGATATCAACATCAAAAATACCTCTCAAGTATTTACAAGATAATATTTTAGCCCAAATCTAATCTTGAGAGGTACACCATCTCCAATAAAGTTTTGCAGCCAAAGCCTACCCAAAAAGAGTTGTATGTCGCAACCCAAGGCCTCCCTCTTGCATCGTCCTACATATAGAATCCCACCTAACCAAACTCCATTTAGATTGATCAATTTTTCTAGACCATAAAAATTGTCTTAACAAAGCATTCATGTCCTTGATGAAGTGAGAGGGAGCTATTTGTATAAAACATCTATAAATGGGTAAAGCTTGAACAATTTTTTTTTAAAAGAAACACTCTACCTATAGTGGATAGCCATATGAAAGTCCAATGATTCACCTTCCTTCTAAACTTATCAAGCATAGACTACCAAGATGATCTAGGTAGAGGATGAGATGAAATTGGAATACCAAGATAAAATAAGGGGGGAGTCCCAATCTGGAATCTTAGAATGCGAGCAATCCTGGCTTGAATAAGAGGAGGGGTATTGAAGAAGAAAATATAAGAATTATCCTCATTAATAAACTGTCCAGAAGCACCAAGATATATTTCAAGAGACTGTCTAATATTTTTAGCTTCCCTAATAGTGGCAACTCCCAACAAAGTAGTATCATCAACAAATTGAAGGTGGGAAAAAGGTGGCAAAATATTATCCCACTTCCACCCCTGAATGAGACCCTACATGACTTGAGACTTGAGCAATCTTCCCAACCCTTTCGCCATAATGATAAAAAAATAAGGAGATAAATGATCTCCTTGCCTCAATCTCCTTGAGGCCTCAAACAGCTCTGATGGCTCATTATTTACAAGAACAGAGAATGAGGAAGAAGAAACATAGCTCATCATCCATCTAATCCATTCCTCCTCAAATACAAAAGCAACAAGAACTTTCTAAAGAAAGGACCATCTGACCCGATCATAGGCTTTGGCCATGTCCAACTTAATGAACATAATTTTCTCCTTAGAAGTTTCCATCGATTTAATAGCTTCTATAGAAATAACAACCCCATACAATATTTTTCGGCTAGCAACAAACCCTCCTTGCTCCTCAAATATGATTTTTCTCAACCATATCTTCAGCCTCTTAGCAATAATTTTTGTGATGATCTTATACACAACATTGCAGAGAGCAATAGGCCTGAACATATCCAAGGAATTTTCTCCCTCTTTTTTGGGTATAAGCACCAAAAAGGTAGAATTTAGGTCCCTTAGCATATGTTTGTTCTTTTGGGACTCATGGACCACCTCTAAAAGATCAAATTTGATTAAATCCCAAAACTCCTGATAAAACTCAATCGAGAATCCATCTGGGCTTGGGGATTTTTATTTTTTCATCTTGAATACAATATTTTCAAACTCCTCAAGGGAAATTGGACCCATCAAGTGCTTATTTATCTCTCTAGAAACAATCGCTAGAATATAGTTTAGAATAAGCTTTTCATTCTCATCATCTAATAGAGAGTCCTTGAAGAGAGAGGAAAAATACCTCTTAGTCTCTTTTGAAATATCCTTGAAATAAGAGAGCAGGGAACCCTGAGAATTCACAAGAGAGGTAATCAGGTTACCATTATAGAGAGCCTTAACTGAGTTATAAAACAAAGTTGTGTTCCTATCCCCTTCCTAAAGCCAATCTACTCAAGCTTTTTGTTTCCAAAATATTTCTTCCCTAAGTTCCCATTCAGCAAGGTCTTTTGTAGCCTCAGATTCCTCAACAAGAAGTTCCTTTGTGAATACCTGATCTCTAATCTTCCTTGAAGCGTCTTCCATACTCCTAAGAGCTACCAGCTTATACAAGGAAAGGTTCCCAAAATTTAGTCTATTCCATCTCTTCAATTTATGTTTTACAAATTGTAGTCACTTCATAAAGGAATACATAGCGATGCCATGAGGAGGTTTGCCAGTGGTCCACCAGCCTTCAATGAAATCATAAATCTTAGGATCACGAAGTCACATAAGTTGAAACTTAAAGGAGGGATTATTTTTTTAGCCCTAACTCCAAAGAAGAGAGTTTGATAGGCCAATTATCAAATCCCCTACCCTCCAGAATCATATAACTAACACTTCTATTATTACCCATCCAATAACTGGATATCAAAAACTTATCCAGTCTCTCTGATATGGAATCTTCCCCACACCTTCTATTGTGCCAAGTAAAGATCCCATTATCTGGATTGATGTCAACCAAGTTTAGGGCCTAGATATGAGCATTGAATACAGAATAAAAAGGCTCAAGATGGTCCACCCCACCATGTTTCTCCTCAATACAAGTGATTGTTATAATCACAATGACAATGAGAGGGGGGGTGAATCAGTGTGTTCTTTAAAAACTTAAAAGCAATTTAGACTTTTAAATAAACAGCAATGATTAAAACAGAAATAATAAAAGTACTAAGAGCATCACACATAACACGGCATTTTAACGAGGTTCACCGATGTGGCTACTCCTCAAAAAGGACTTCTTGGACTACCATCCAAATCCGAGTCAAATGCAAAGCTCCAACTTTACATAATCATTCACCGGCACCAAGCTGGTAAGAGGCACCAACCCCTAAGTTTTATACTGCTACAACGAGAATGGAGCACCAACTCCAATTTTTCCAGCACCAAGCTGGAAAGAGGCACCAACCCCTTTTTCAAGCTACAACTTGAAGATAATAATAAAAATTGCGAGAATGTAAACTTTCACCTCAATTATCACGATCTGCTATTTTTTTGCGATCTGCTGCTTGTCGGCATTCGACTGCTGCTGTGAAAAATGATTCGCACTTTTTCAACCACTCCTCTATATCTCTCCGCGTTCTCTGCTGCAACTTCACAGAAATATCACTTCTACAGCCAGCACACTGTCATTTCACACTCGGAACACGACTTCTGCATACCGCGTTCTTATCTTCTCTTCGCACCACTCACCTTCTTTGCAACCGAACTTCATTCACATATATCACATCACGCTCCACCTTTTAAACTCGAAGAACCCTTGCTTTTATAGAAGAAATTTTAGAGGCAAACCCTAGAAGAACGTTGACTGAGAAACCCTAGAATTTGTCCATTGCCAAACCCTAAAATCCGTCGGCCCAGATTTAACTTTGTCGGCCTCAAACTCTTCTCCACCTTCGTTACCTTCCTGTAGCTTATTGCCGCGAAATAGTAACACGTCGGCCCTTTTTAATTTAATTTAATATTCTAATTTAAATTTTTAATAAAATAAAAATTTAAACTAAATATTTAAAATTAAATATCTTCAACATCGGGGCATCTTTTTCAACAAAACGAAGAGCCAACTTGGGTTTTAAGAAAAACCCATTTCAAGTCTGTTATCCCTTGCATCCTTGGATCACTGCCTGTGTTGACAACAATGACAATCCTTCTTGCTCAACAATCTCCCCCTTTGGAATTGTTGGCAACACTGTATACATTTTTGTAACTCTTCTCCCCCTTTGTCAATAATACCAAAGGGCTGCTGTGAGACTCTCCCTGTGTCCATCCTCAATCTTCTCGGGCACGGTTTGACTCCCCCTGAGTCCATCCTCACACTTCTCAAGCACAATTTGACTCCCCACGAGTCCATCCTCAAACACTCAAGTGCTCCCCATGAGAAGGTGATCCATGTAGCTAGTCACTTCTTAGGAAGTGTGACTACTCCTAATTTGCTTCGAAGATACTCAAATACTTCCTTGGGCAAAGGTTTTGTAAAAATGTCAGCTACATGTTACGTAGTTGGGACATAGTCCAATCGACTTCTCCTTACGCAACTTTGTCTTTCAAGAAATGATACCTTATAGCAATATGCTTTGTCCGTGAGTGCATTCTTGGATTCTTAGAAATGTTGATTGCCTTGGTGTTGTCACACTTTCCTGATATTGGTTCACTAAAATTAATACCAAGATCTTTCAAGGTCTGTTTCATCCACAAAACTTGTGTGCAACATGTTGCTTCTTGCAATATACTCTGCCTCAGTTGTAGATAAAGACAACGACTCTTGCTTCTTCTTGTGCCATGCAACCAATCTGTCCCCCAAATAGAATGCTCCTCCATTGGTACTCTTCCTGTCATCAACACATCCAGCCCAATCTGCATCTGAATATGATATAAGAGTGAAATCTTTGCCTCTTGGATACCACAATCCATACTCCATGGTGCCTTTGAGATACCGAAAAATCCTTTTAACTTCTATTACATGAGTCTCTTTGGGGTGGCACGAAATACGGCTACCATGCACCTTGCCTGCAAAATATCGAGTGCAGGTTGCGGTTAAATATAGTAAGCTTCCTATCATTGATCTATACATGGTTTGATCTACCGGTGGAGATTTGTCTTCTTTACTTAACTTACGACTGTTGTCATGGGAGTCTTGGTGGCTTACTATCCTCCATAGTGAACTTCTTTAACATCTCTTTCACATATTTGATTTGGGAAATGAATATACCTTTCTCATTACGATTAACTTTGTAGTCCCAAAAAATAAGACAGTTCACCAATCATTGACATTTCAAATTCATTATGCATCTTGTTTGCTAGGTCTTTACAAGATTCATCTTTGTTGCTACCAAATATGATGTCATCCACATAGACAACAAGAACAATGAGATGCCCATCTTCTGTTTTCACATCTGATTGTTGTCCACTAAACCTTTCTTGAATCCCTGTTGAGAGAGATAATTATCTAGCCTAGCATACCATGCCCGTGGTGCTTGTTTTAATCCATACGATTGCCTTCTTTAATCTGCAGACAAGGTTAGGATCTTCTTCGATTTGAAAGCCATCCGGTTGTTCAATATAGACTTCTTCTTCAAGTTTCCCATTTAAAAATGCAGATTTAACATCCATCTGATAAACTCTGAAGTTCTTGTAAACTGCTAGTGCCAAAAACATCCTAATAGCTTCTAATCTAGCTACTGGTGCGAAAGTCTCTTCAAAGTCAATCCCTTCGACCTGTGCATAGCCTTTGCAAACCAGTCTTGCTTTATTTCTAATGACCTGACCGTTTTCATTTAACTTGTTGCGAAATATCCATTTAGTGCCGATTACATTCTTGTTTGCAGGTCTAGGTACTAACTCCCAAGTTCTGTTCTTTTCAATCTGATCTAACTCTTCATTTATTGCCTTCATCCAGCTGTCATCTTTGCTTGCTTCATCTATGTTTTTGGGCTCAATGCTGGATAAAAGAGAGTAATTACTTATTACTTTCTTTCTTGTCTGAATGCCAGCTGTGGGATCTCCAATTATTTGGTTTCTAGGATGATTTTTCTGCCAATTGCCCATTCTGAATTTTCTGTTTTCTTGTACCTCTGAGCCATCCGATAAGTTATCTGCATCAGTCGTATCTGTATTTTTTGTGTCATGTACTTCATCTCCTTCAATGACTTCTTCGTAGATTGGATAGTTTTCTTGAAAATTAACTATTTGTTTCCTCCCTTCATCGAATTTAACGTCTGCACTGTCCACAATTTTCTTGAGTCTCTTGTTGTAGCATTTGTAAGCTTTTTTGTGTGGAGAATAACCAACAAACACACCTTCATCTGCTCTATCTTCAAACTTTCCAAGATTGTCATCTATTTTTCGATGTAGCACTTGCGGCCAAATACTTTGAGATGTTTTGTTGTTGCTTTCCTACCAAACCACGGCTCATACGGAGTTTTGCATTCATGAGTTCTTAACATATACATTACCGAATGTATCTTTTGTGTGACTGCTTCTTTCCAGAATCTATCTGCTATTTTGCTTTCTGCCGGCATGGTGCGTGCCATTTCTGAATTGTTCTATTTTCCTCTCTGCTACACCATTCTTGAGGAGTTAAGTGCTGAATATTGTCTCCTGATGCCATATTTTTCACAGTATTCTAAAAATTCATTCGAAATAAATTCTCCTCCTCTGTCTGACCGCAAGCATTTAATCCTTTTCCCTGTTTCATTCTCTACCAGCTGTCTGAAAGTTCTGAACATTTCAAAGGCTTCTGATTTATCTTTTAAGAAGAATATCCAAGTCATTATGGAAAAATCATCAATGCACAGCATAAAGTACTTGTCGCCGTTTATGCTTTGAGTCCTCATGGGTCCGCATAAGTCTGTGTGAATAAGTTCCAAAGGCCTGCTAGTGTGATGTTCTTTTGTTTTAAATGAAACTCTGGTCTGTTTACCCTTCTGACATGAAGCACACATACTATTTGCAGGTTTTTTAATGATTGGAATATCTCTCACTTTGCTTGTTTAGCGCTAACTCTTAACCAGATTATCAAAACTTATGTGTCCAAGCCTCTTATGCCACAACCAGTTCTCTTCTTCTTGTCCCATGAAACACATACCTTCTAAAAATTTTGATAGTGTGTACAGATTGCCAGACGTCCTTGAGCCGGTTGCTATTAATTTCCCGTTCTTTGTTTTTCTGACTTCACAACCCTGCTTCTTGAACACCACTTCATGTCCTTTGTCACAGATCTGACTCACACTTAACAGGTTATGTTTCAGACCATCCACATATAGAACTTCTTCGACTTGATTTTCCCTTCACTTATTTTGACCGATCCTTTACCTATTATTTTGGCTCCATCATTATTGCCGAACTTCACAGAACCACCCTCATATTTCTGAAGATTTTCAAATTTTGTCTATCACCTATCATATGACTTGAGCAGCCACTATCAAGAATCCACGGTACATATTTATTACGAGCTCTAAAAGCGATCTGCACTATTAAGGATTCTGTTCTTTCTGATTGTTTCTTTTGTTTCCATTCTGTCTTAACTATGTTGTTGGGTTCTAGTGAGATTTTCCCTTTTCAAATTTTGCATATATCCTTCAGGAAGAACTACTATTGTGTTTTGCCTTATATGGTTGAGTTCTTCTTTTACGAGGTTGAAATGAAACAGGACATACTACGGCAATTTACTGGCAATATGCCCAAAGTTGTGACACTTAAAGCACTCTCTTGCATAATTCATTAAAGGAGCAAACGCATTTCTACTAGTGAAACTTCTTGGACCTATATTGTATTTGCAGTCGGCAATTTTATGCCCATAATTATTACATTTAAAACAAAAACCATAGAAATAATGAGTAAACCTGAAAGATGGTCTTGGCCAGGTTGTTGCTGGAGCCTTGGATCTTCTATTCTTTTGATGTGTGACCTTAGTAAAGCCATCATTGTCAGCTGTCATTTCAGGTCTGGCATTATATCTTTCTTTTGCCTGATTCGTTTTACTTTCCACAGCCTGTTTCTTGTCTTTGTTCTTTTCACTTTCAACATTGCTTGTTTTTGGTTCAGTTGATGATTCTCCTTTAGTAAAGCCGAGACCAAATTTGATGCCTGTGGATCTTTGATCGCTCAGAATTTTGTCCAGTTTCATCGAGCTTTCTTCACGTTTTAGATGACAGTTGATTTTTCGATCCGGCTCTTGTATTTGTATTCGGAGACTCACATTTTCTTCTTCCAATTTGCAGCGGTGGTCTATCTTCATAGAAACACTGTATTTCCGGATCTTCGGGACATTTTCTTGTATTCTTCGGTCTGTGTTTTTAAGCGGCAATAATGTCGTTTGCATCCTTAAGTTTCCTTGACGGTTTTTCATTCTTCTTTTTCTCCGATTCCCATTCCGTAAGAGCGAGACACTAGCTCACCCTCTAAATCAACTTCAGCCTCAACTTCTTCAACTTGCGAGTTCATCCCCTCTATGTTCTCTGATTCGTCTATTTCAAACGCCATAAAAAGAGCCTCACCTGTTCCTTCTTCAGAGTCTTCATTGGAACTGTCCTCTGAAGATTCTACATTTTGGGAGATAAAGCTTTTCTTATTAAACTTACCTTTTCTGAAATTTGATTTCTTCCTCCATTCTCCTCTTTCTTGATGTCTGAGTTTCTTCACCTTTGTTTTTGTCATTGAAAGGACATTTGGTAGCAAAGTGTCCAATGCCTCCACATCTGAAACATTTAAGAGGTAGCATTCCTTTGTATTTTCCTTTTCCTTTCTTACAAAATTTGCTTCCATTATATCTGAATCATTTTCTTCTTGATTCATGTTTTGTGCTTTTGCCTTTTTGAGCTTTGAAGGCTGCTTCTCTATCCGTGGGATTAGACTTTCCTATTCTCATTTCAAAAGCGAGTCAAGGACCCATGCATCTCATCCATACTAAAATGATTTAAGTCTTTGGCTTCTTCTATGGCGAGAGACTTTAGAATCAAATCTAGGAGGAAGTGATCTCAATACCTTTTTCACAATAGCAGCATCGGTTAATTCTTCGCCAAGACCTCTGATTGAATTTGTGATCCCATTGACTCTTTGCATGAAAGTCTCTATGTTCTCATCATTGTCCATCTTTAAAGATTCGTATTGAGCTCGGTGTGCTTGAAGTTTAGCCTCCTTGATCCTGTCATCTCCTTCATGAATTTTCTCTAGTTTATCCCAGATCTCTTTTGTTTGGATTCACAACTTATGACTTTGACTAGCTCATTGTCAATTAGTCCACACATAATAGCATTTCTTGCTTTTGAATCATATTCAAATGCCTTTTTACCTGCAGTGTCTGTTGGAGCGGTGGCAGGAGCTTTGTAACCATTGACTACCGCACCCCAGATGTCAAAGCCCAACGCACTGAGATAAGTCTGCATTCTAATTTTCTAGAACGCATAGTTTGTCCCATCAAACATTGGCGCTTTGTTCGAAGAGAATCCTTCACCACTTGCCATTGTGTAAATTCCAAGATCACCTTAGCTGTTTAAGCCTCTTCAGGTACTTGGCTCTGATACCAATTGTTATAATCACAATGACACTTGAGAGGGGGGTGAATCAGTGTGTTCTTTAAAAACTTAAAAGCAATTTAGACTTTTAAATAAACAAGAGATTAAAACAGAAATAATAAAAGTACTAAGAGCATCACACATAACACGGACATTTTAACGAGGTTCACCGATGTGGCTACTCCTCAAAAGGACTGCTTGGACTACCATCCAAATCCAGTCAAATGCAAAGCTCCAACTTTACATAATCATTCACCGGCACCAACTGGTAAGAGGCACCAACCCCTAAGTTTTATCTGCTACAAGAGAATGGAGCACCAACTCCAATTTTTCCAGCACCAACTGGAAAGAGGCACCAACCCCTTTTTCAAGCTACAACTTGAAGATAATAATAAAAATTGCAGAATGTAAACTTTCACCTCAATTATCACGATCTGCTATTTTTTTGCGATCTTGCTTGTCGGCATTCGACTGCTCTTGTGAAAAATGATTCGCACTTTTTCAACCACTCCTCTATATCTCTCCGCGTTCTCTCTTGCAACTTCACAGAAATATCACTTCTACAACCGCACTGTCATTTCACACTCGGAACACGACTTATGCATACCGCGTTCTTATCTTCTCTTCGCACCACTCAGCTGTCTTGCACCCGAACTTCATACACATATATCACATCACGCTGCACCTTTTAAACTCGAAGAACCCTTGCTTTTATAGAAGAAATTTTAGAGGCAAACCCTAGAAGAACGTTGACTGAGAAACCCTAGAATTTGTCAGCTGCCAAACCCTAAAATCCGTCGGCCCAGATTTAACTTTGTCGGCCTCAAACTCTTCTCCACCTTCGTTACCTTCCTGTAGCTTATTGCCGCGAAATAGTAACACGTCGGCCCTTTTTAATTTAATTTAATATTCTAATTTAAATTTTTAATAAAATAAAAATTTAAACTAAATATTTAAAATTAAATATCTTCAACACCAGGGCATCTTTTTCAACAAAACGAAGAGCCAACTTGGGTTTTAAGAAAAACCCATTTCAAGTCTGTTATCCACTGCATCCTTGGATCTGACTGCCTGTGTTGACAACAATGACAATCCTTCTTGCTCAACAGTGATAGAGTTGAAGTCTCTAGCCAAAATCCATGGGTACAGGGGAGCCAAAATTCTCACAAAGAAAATATGCTCCCACAAATTCACTTTACCATTGTAATCAATAGGAGCATACATGTTGGAAATTACCATCAGTAAAAGTTAAAAATATTTGATTTTACTTGGTGTAAAGGTAACTTACCTTTACCTTACCTGGACGGCAGCATTTGGGCGGCAAGAGAACTCAAGTTAACTTTCTTTTCCCCCAATTTCTCCTTTCCCCCCTTTCTTTCTCGAATAGGTTATTTACCTTGTATTTAAGCTTTGTAACCTTTGATTCAACGTTAATTCAATTAATCCTATTTGCAAATCACTCACCTTTCACATTTGGTATCAGAGCGGCGCGATTCCCGAGGCGGTGGGGCCCGCAGTTCGAGGCAACGACATGGATCTCGAGGCGGCCCGTAGGAGCCGAGGCGGCACGGATCTCGAGACGGCCCGTAGGAGCTGACTGGCATGTTTTTTGAGGCGTTGGTGGAACTGGACGACGCGGCCCGTAGGAGCGGCAGATCCGCATGATTCTCGAGGCGCTGTTGACGTGGCGCCGGCGTGATTCCCGAGGCGAAGCTGAGGTGGCGATCTGCTGCACGTGGCCCGAGGTGCGAGATCGACGTGGCGCGACGCGTGGTGACGTGAGACTAGCACGCGGCCCGAGGAGGCTGACGAGGCAAGGTGACGTGGCGCTGGTGCGCGACCCGAGAAGGTGACGTGGCGATCTGCAAATTGTGCTGACGTGGCACTGGTGCGCGGCCCGAGAAGGTGACGTGTCAATCTACGCGTGCATCATCGGTGGCAAAAGGCTGCGGCATTGGTGACTGCCCGCAGGCAGTCAAAGCACATTGCGTGCTTTGTTGTTTTTAAACAACAAAAACATCGCTCTGTGAGCGATGTGGGACTAATAGTCCCAAAGAATATAAAAGCTTCGCGCCGAAGCGCGAAGCCAAAACTTGCTTCGCGCTCGACGCGAAAGTCAAGAGGCGGGGAGCGCGCGTTGCTCCCGGATCGGCCCGGGTAGCGCGGCGGCTACCCTCAGCCCTGAGACCCGCGAGGTCGCAGGATCGACTCTCGGCGGGGTCGATAGAAAATCAAATTTTTTTTAATTAATTTTTTTTAATCAAAAGAAAAACTAAGGAATAAGTTTAAAATTAAAAAAATATATATTTTTTTTAGTTTTTTTAAAGCTGTTCATTAGCTTTTATAAAAAAAAAATTTAGTTGAGTGAAATTTCCTAAGAGGAAATAAATGTGAAGTTTTTATTGATTGAAATTTCCTAAGAGGAAATATATGTAAAGTTTAAAAAAAAAAAACTTGGAAAGTTAAATTTTTTTTACTATTTCCTAAGAGGAAATCCTTGTAAAAGAAAATTTACGGGAAATTTTCTTAAATGATAAGATCGGAAGGTTGTTATCATGCCCTCTGCAAGTTGTTATTGAGAACAACTCCTGAAAACTTTGATAGGAGCGTGAAAACACTAAGTCTTAATACGGTTTTTCACGGTTGCAAAACGCGGTTATTGCACACCGGAGAAATCTGATCAAGGATACGAAGCCGATTCGAGAAGATAACTCCTTCGGCGGCAAGTTTGAACAATCGACACGGTTGCAATTGCTGCACAAGGATCCGAATATACTCATTATAGTAATTCAGTTGAAATCCTTCAACCTCCTTCTCCTGAAATAATATTGATCAGTGACGATGATGAACAAGTCGCTGACAATTTTGTAATTGTTGAACAAGTTTGAGTTGTTCATGATTGTAAATCAAGCAGGGCTTGATAGTTTGTAAAGTCTTTTTGCAATAAGACTATAAAAGAGAGGTTTCTTGTTTTAGTAGATTAAAAAATGGGATCACATAATAATCTACCAATTCCCGAATTCGAGAGGGGATAATTATGAGTTCTGGTCCATCAAGATGAGGACATTACTCATCGGAAAAGGACTATGGGATATTATTGAAGACGGTTACATTGCTCCAACAGATTGGACTACTTTAAGTGCAAATGATAAAAAGATCTACAAAGATGCACGAGAAAAATAATTCATTTGCCTTATACCATCTTCAAGCGGCATTAGATCCTAGTATCTTTCCAAGAATTGCATCTTACTTAAGCACTACGAGATGCATGGAATGCCTTGAAAGAAGGATTCCAAGGAAGTGATAAAGTAAAGCAAGTCGGGCTTCGGACTTTGAAAAGAGATTTTGAAAATCTCTAGAATGAAGGACAATGAAAGAGTTGGAGACTATTGTGTTCGTGTTAAAGCAGTAGTTGATATGATGCAAACTTTAGGTGAAGACACAAAAAATGAAACAATTGTGAAGAAAGTGTTGCGAACACTTCTTCCTAAGTGGAATCACATTGCAATCATAATTGAAGAATCCAAAGATCTTTCTACTCTTACATTTGATAGTTTGATTGGATCATTAACATCACATGAAGAGCGACTTCAAGGTGCACCTTCAACAAGCTATGGAGGTGATGACAAAGCCTTCACTTCGAATGAAAGTGTAAGACGAGGACAAGGAAGAGGACGAGGCGAGAGGACAACAACAAAGAGGCAAGGGCCAAAGCAACTCCTACGAGAGGAGGTAATCCAAACGAGAGGTGGAAATCAAAACAGAGGAGCCAATCAGAACCAAAGCGGCAATGCAAGCCGTGGAAATCAAGGACGAGGAAGTAATAAGCCTAAAACAACATGTTTCAATTGTGGGAAACAAGGCCACTTCGCTCGTGACTGCTGGTCAAAGTCTTCAAAAGATCAAAGCAGTCAATATGGCTCATTCTACGGAGAAGAAGAAGGTCCACCAAATCTTTTTCTCTCTTATGGACAGCCAGATCAAAATCTAAATGATACATGGATTACGGATACTTGGTTGCTCCAACCACATGAGTGGCAAAGAAAATCTCTTTGCTACATTAGATTCAAATTACAAATCTCAAGTTAAGTTAGGGGATAATAAATCCTTGCAAATTGAAGGCATAGGAGCTATGGAAGTTCCCACAAAAGAAGGTATTAAAAATGTGAATGACATATACTATACTCCACAACTACAACACAATTTGTTAAGTGTTGGCCAAATGATGGAGAAGCATTACAAATTAGTTTTTGATGAAAGAAAATGTACAATCTTTGATAAAAACAATTGTAACCGGGTCATCACAGAAGTCCCTATGACAAAGAATAGGTTGTTCCCTCTAAAGTTTGGTGAGCCGGGGGGAGCTCAACTTGCAAACATTGCTATTACAAATCCAAGTGAATTGTGGCACTTGAGATATGGTCACCTCAATTCCGCTAGCTTGAAAATGTTAACATCACAAGCTATGGTGACGGGACTACCAAAAATACCAGAACATAAAAAGGTATGCGAAGCATGTGCTTTGGGAAAGCACTCCGAAGCAGAAGTTTCCAAGAGGCAGAGCGTGGAGAGCAAGCTATCCTCTTCAGCTAGTACATTCGGACATCTGTGGTCCAATGCAAACAAAGAGTCTTGGAAACAATTCTTATTTTCTAACATTCATAGATGATTATTCTAGAATGTGTTGGTTGTATTTTCTGAAACACAAAGATGAAGCATTTGATTGCTTCATAGACTTCAGAAATAATGTAGAAAAGCAAAGTGACTACTATGTCAAATGTCTTCGCATATAAAGGAGGAGAGTACTCCTCAAATGAATTTCTTCATTATTGTAAGCAAAATGGGATAAAAGGCGGTTCACCATGCCTACACCCCATGACGAACGGTGTGGGTGAGAGAAAGAACCGCACCCTTGTTGAAATGGCACGAACAATGCTTCGGGCAAAACATCTCACAAACGGCTATTGGGCGGATGCGGTGAGAACAAGTGCATATATTCTAAATAGAAGTCCGACTTCTAGTTTAGATGGTATCACTCCTTATGAAGGATGGTACGGTAAGAAACCAAATGTCAAAAAATTTCGAGTATTTGGTTCTTTAGCTTATGCACACATTCCTGAGGAGAAGCGAAAGAAGCTTGATCCAAAGAGTCAAGCATGTGTTTTTGTAGGGTATTGTGATTCAACCAAAGGGTATAGATTGTACAATCCCATGACACATAAAATCATTATCTCCAGGGATGTAATTTTTGATGAAGGGGGAGAATGGGGTCATAAAAAATTTGTTGATTTTGACTCTAATTCGGACAGTACCACACCAGTACCTCCCATAATGGTACAACCCAAGAAAAGTAGTCCTCCTCCATAGATTCCACATCAGGAAACTTCATCAAGTACATCAAGTGGTACACCAAGTCCAAGAAGGAATTTGTTGGCACCCCCAAATTCTCCAAAATGATTCCAAAGATCTGTAAGCGCTCCAAGTCCGATGGATATTGATTCAGTTTCTCAAAGGAAAGAGACAAATAGAGGAAAGCGCATACTACCGAGTCATCCATCTTCTCAAATGTTGGATAGGAATTTCCAACAAAGATACACTAGGAGTCAAGCTAGTGAGATGGATGACATTTTGTCAAGACTTGAAAATCTTCAAATGTCAGGGGATGATGAGTCTCATGAACCAAGGGGTGATGTAGTCAATTATGCTTTGTTGGGCTGCTGCACAACTAGAACCTTCTAGCTATGAAAAAGCATGCACTGAAAATATATGGCAGGATGCCATGGAAGAGGAAATATCCTCTATTGAAAAGAATGATACTTGGGAGCTTGTGAAGCTTCCCAAGGGAAAAAAATGTGTTGGATGTAAATGGGTCTATAAGACCAAATTCAATGCTGATGGAAGCATTGAAAGGCACAAGGCGAGATTAGTAGCTAAAGGTTTTACTCAGAAATATGGAATAGATTATGAGGAAACTTTTGCTCCAATTGCTCGACAAGAAACAATTAGAACTGTTCTTTCCTTGGCAGCCCATAAAGGATGGAAGATTCAACACATGGATGTGAAAAGTGCATTTTTAAATGGATACCTGACGGAAGAGGTGTATGTTCAACAACCTCAAGGTTTCCAAGAACCAGGGAAAAGAGAACCTTGTTTATAAATTGAAAAAAGCACTATATGGCCTCAAGCAAGCACCAAGAGCATGGTACTCAAGAATTGATGGCTATTTCAGCAAATATGGTTTCACAAAAAGCAAGAGTGAACCAACATTATACTACCTGAAAAATGGAGTAGATATCCTCATAGTTTGTTTATATGTGGATGATCTAATATTCATGGGTAGTAATGATAAAATGAATATGGAGTTCAAAAACTCCATGATGAATCAATTTGAGATGAAGGATCTCGGATTAATGAGATACTTTCTAGGAATGGAAGTACATCAATCAAAGAATGGGATCTTCATATGTCAACAGAAATATGCTCATGACATGATCAAGAAATTTGCTATGCGGCAGTGCAAATCAGCTGCAACACCAAGCTGGACATGGAATCCAGCTAAGCAAAGAAGATGGAGCACCTAATGTTGACTTGACCAATTACGAAGCATGGTTGGGAGTTTAATGTTTCTCACCAACACTAGGCCAGATATACAGTATGTTGTTTCTCTTGTATCACGATTTATGGCATGCCCATCAGAGCTGCATCTTCAAGCAACCAAACGAATTTTACGATATGTAAAAGGTACATTGGATTTTGGAATCCATTACCACAAGTCTAACTCTGTGAAGTTATTTGGTTATAGTGACAGCGATTGGGGCGATAATATAGATGACAAGAAAATCTACATCGAGGAAGCTGTTTTAGTCTAGGATCGGGACTAATAACTTGGAGTTCCAAGAAGCAATCTGTTGTAGCATTATCATCTACGGAAGGTGAGTACATAGCCATTACTCATGCAAGTACTCGAGATCCTCCGGTTGAGGAAAATCCTTGAAGAGATTGGCGAAAAACAAATTGGTCCAACCAAAGCTGAATTGTGATAATATAAGTGCCATACGGTTGGCATATAATCCGATCCACCACAAAAGGTCAAAACACTTTGATATGAAGTATCACTTCATAAGAGATATGGTGGACCAACGAGACAGTTGAGCTTCAATATTGTAGCACTTTGGATAATCTAGCAGACA
Organism: Wollemia nobilis; assembly: GCA_028583015.1. Classification (NCBI taxonomy): domain Eukaryota; kingdom Viridiplantae; phylum Streptophyta; class Pinopsida; order Araucariales; family Araucariaceae; genus Wollemia; species Wollemia nobilis. The sequence goes on along the minus strand of JAQPPZ010016829.1, from coordinate 2,818,365 downwards.
TATTCACCAAAGGCATGGCTAAAGCTCAATTTATAAAGCTGAGAGACTATATAGTTAGTCCTCTCAAATTTAAGGGGAGAATGTTGGAAATTACCATCAGTAAAAGTTAAAATTTTGATTTTACTAGGGGTAAAGGTAACTTACCTTTACCTTACAGACTGACGATGGACGGCAGCATTTGGGCGGCAAGAGAACTCAAGTTAACTTTCTTTTCCCCCAATTTCTCCTTTCCCCCCTTTCTTTCTCGAATAGGTTATTTACCTTGTATTTAAGCTTTGTAACCTTTGATTCAACGTTAATTCAATTAATCCTATTTGCAAATCACTCACCTTTCACAATACACATTTGTAAGTAGGATGGTTTCACCAGATTCATTATCATACCCAACCATCAAAATAGACCATCTTTTGGAAATCCAAGTAAGAGGGGATATCTTAACCGAATCCCATAAACAAGCGATGCCACCAGCATATCCACATGCACCAATACACTGGAATTTCCCCCTTCTCCACAACTTGGGAGCAATATTGAACATACTATCAATAGCCAATTTAGTCTCCTAAATAAACACCACATCCGGAGAATGCACATGAACCAAATCATGAACAAATTTTTATCTGGGGATGTTGTTCAACCCCCTTACATTCCATGAGAGGATAATCATTTTTGGGGATTATAAAAATGGGAGTCCAATGTTCTCACCAAGCCGGACTCCACCAAAGTCTCCCCCATTAACTTAATTTATTTTGGTCCTTCTTCTGACCCACCTTCATATTCTTACCCAAAAAATATTTTTTAATTATTTTTTGCTGTAATCCCAACACCGTAGGAGTTTTACAGTCCAAGGATAACTACATTAGTGCCTGAGTAGGAGAGGGCATAACTAAATCTATAACACTTTCCAAAATAGTTTCCCTTATAGGGCTAGACCCAACCATGTCCCCTATACTTACATCCCAAGCCCTTTGTTCTTCATTTAAACCCTCTAAATCTGATTCCTTAAGTTCCACCTCAAGAAGAGACATCTGATTTGGCCCTATTATATTTGCATTAGTAGCAACATTTCAGGCATCTCCATGCACTGATCAAGATCATCTAATATTTCAAAATGATTGAGTAGAGCATCTAGATGGATATCCTTAAGGTATTTGTTTGCCCTTCATCCTCTGTTTTGAGATTTTACCAAAACAAAACCTTCCTTATCCCGTTCCCCTTCCTTTATCGAGGCTTTTCCTTTATCCAAACTTTGTCCAGATCGAGAGGGACTAGGATTTGAAGCCATAGGTGGGATAAACTTAGGGCATTTTCTTTGCAGGTGGCCATATTCACGGTAAATTTGACAACGAAATGGAAGAGCTTCATAGTCAATTTTTTGAACCCATGTAGTTTATCCAAATTGTATTTCAATAGAATCTGGAGTAGGATTATTTAAGTCAATTTAAACACAAATACAAGTAATAGAGATTACATTTTTATCCATTGTCTATTGTGACAGTCCAACCGACTTCCCAAGCAGAAGGACAATCTTATGTAAGATATCAGTTCTCCAGAATTCCAACGAGAGCCATGGAAGTTGCACCCATACTAGAACCCGTGATGGTCGCTCCTCTGATAGGTTGAAACCCACATGCAAAGGTTTAAGAAAGAGTCCTACTTGGTTATATAAATAAGGACCCCATTCAAATTCTTTGCTATGATCTACAATACAAGATAAAACTACCATAAAATAGTTGTTCACACTCAGCATCACCTCCACATCACCTTCAGGATTCCAAGTCTTCCTGACCCAAGCCTCAACAAAGGGGAGGGAAATTCAGATGCCCAAAAATTTTCCAATAAGGGCATGTTTGGTTAGATACTCCACATCTTCCACCACCAAGTTTGGTTGAACCACTAGAACTGGTCTGGCTTCACACCCAAACATCCATTGTTCTTTAACAAGCGGTTCTTGACATGCACTAGGAAATCATGTTCCTTCTAGTCATTTTCAAATGAAAAAACATCACGAGCATGCACTCTTTGTGTCGGACCCAATGCCATCACGACATTCCTCCAATTTTTCATACCTCCTCCGGAAGCTATTGCCATCCCCGCAGAGTAGTTTTTCTTCATCAAACCCTAGCAGAGTATTTTTTCCTCCTTGAAACCGCCAACAAAACCACATCTAATACTTTGCAGTATTATTAGTATAGGTAAACTATAATTTAAAATATAATGGTATAAGGTGCTTTTGAGGAGATATTAATATAATACTTGCACCTGCACCACTCATAGATCTAGCTCCATAAAAAAAAATAATGTCCAAGTTTTAGAATGATCTTCTTCTAATTTAAGACACTCATCAGGAAATTCAATGTGCATAGGGTGAATAGACTCTAAAGGTGCAACAGCTAACTGATCAGCTATAACTTGGCCTTTTATGGATTTTTGGCCAATAAATGTGAGTTCAAACTCACTGAGAGCAAGAACCCACTTAGCTATGCATCCTAATAAATAAGGTCTACTCATCAAATATATTAATGGATTAGCTTTAGCAATGACATATGTATTCTGACTAAGCATATAATGATGCAACTTTTACGTAGAAAATACAACTGCAAGACAAATATTTTTTAAAGAAGTATATCAGGTTTCATAACTTATTAGAGTTCTACTTATATAATATATGGCTCGTTCTTGCTTTTCATCATTAATTTGAGCCTACATAGCTCTAAGTGCTAATTCCAAAGTAGAAATATATAGAATAAAAGGCCAATCCTTAAAATTTCATCAAGAGATATATCATGATAGATATCACCCTCTAAACATTCATCTAGAGAAGCAATCATTTCTGGGTAAACCATAGTCAACATGTTACAAGTATGTATCTTTTTAAGAAGCTCTTGTTGTTCTATATATTCTTGATATGTTATAAGGTGATCATCATCTTCATATGGGAATGATTCTATTTTTGTAGGAATATAACCAAGACCACAGTACAGGCCATTCTTCTACTTCCAAAGGTTCTTTTATACCATGTTTATGAGGTCCTAATCCTTTACCTCTATATCCCATATTACACATCATTAGTTTTGATTTTATATATCCATTAGAAAAATAACACTTAACAAATCCATCTTGATCAATTGTAAATTTTACAATTGAAATTTCACCCCAATCATATCCCACATACACAAAGGCACAACTCCAAATATGATAAATGCTTCACTTCTTTGGCAAGCCTAATCTTCGAGGAGATGGTGGTAAATTAGATAGAACCAAGTAATACTGGGTAGCAAAATTAACTTCTTCTATATTTGCAAGCACTAAAGATAAATCTAGTAGTACTTCATCCGAAATGGCATATGAATTAGATGGACTATCCTCCTTAACTGGTTCTTTAGATGTTGTAAATTTAAATGTTGTAGAATCAAGAGATGAATCTGCTATTATAGATTTGGCAAATGGATTAGATATAGGCTCAAAAGGTGATGATTATAATGATTGAGAATTTATTGATGTTGATGTTTTAGAATGTGTTTTTAATGATATTGATTTAGAAGGTGATGATGATTTAAATTTAGAATATTTTTATGATGAGGGTGTACTAGAATGAACATTATATATAGCAGGACAAAATGAGACTCCTATAGGTTCCACCGTAGCACATATGTCAAATGGCCTAGGGTCACCATGAATGGTGACTAACTGATTTTTAAACTTAAATTTAACACATTGATGTAATGTGGAAGAAACTGCTCTCATTGCATTGATCCAAGGTCGACCTAGAAGAATATTTTATGATGCAAAATAAGGTACAACAAACACAATTGTATCCAAAATCCCTAGGCCAACTTGCAATGGGATTTTCATTACTCCACATGTTTCTTGAGTTTGATCATTAAATGCTTTAATAATCATTTCAGTATTTTTCATATCTTATTTTTTAAATCCAAATATTTAAAAGAAATCATATGTGCATATATTTAATGATGATCCAATATCAATTAGGTCTCTTTTAACTCTTACATCTCCAATAAATGTTGTAATGTATAAAGGATTATCTCCATACAAACTTTGAGGAGGAATATCTTTATCACAAAAATCTATGAAATTTGTTTCATCCAAAGTTACAACATTTACTACAACATTGGGTTCAATATCTTCAAGTACCATCATCTTACTTAAAGTTATCATCAGTTCTTCTCTATGTATAGAAGAAGTTCTTTAGAGATATAAAAGATAAATTCTAGCTGTGATGGTAGCTAATTGTTCATTAATATTATATGGAGATATTTGTTGTGAACTTAGTACATTATTTCCCTTAGTGGGATCTTTTAATACAAAAGGAGCTCATTTCTCATTTTTATTGATCTTGTGAGTTTTGATTTTGTGCTTGTTAACTTGTAATAACTCTGATGGTACCCACAATGTTTCTATGTCGAGGATCACCAAAATGAGGTCTAATATTTTATGCTTGCTTATTTGAAATAAATTGTTAAGATGATGGTCTGGTAGTTACTCTTCTTGGAAATGGTTCTTCTGAAACTGATAAATCTATAATAGGGGTGACTTGATCTGATTCATATTCAGAACTATTTGAAGCAATCTCTAATTCACTCCCTATTTCATTTTTTGTGTCACTTTCTAAAGATGTACTTTGGCAATTCTTTAGAGGTGTAATAGTGACTAGAGATTCAGTAGTTACACATGTTTTTTGTAAATCTTGATGTGGTATAAAATTTCTAATAGTTCCTACATATCGAGTTGGATGAGGAACATTGTGATGTTCTACTTGATTTACAACTTCTTTACCATGCTTTGATAAAGGGTGTTGAAAAATATCCAAATTTTGATTCGCATTTTGCTTTTGAGGTTTTTGTGTATTATTTTGAGCATTTATTAGAGGTAAATTCTTCACTTCCGTTTTTTATTATCAATTAAATCTTGTATCATGTGCTTCAATATTTTACATGAGTTTGTTGCATGACCATCAGCTCTATGGAAGTTACAATGTAAATCAGCCCTAAATCCAGCTACAGTTGTATCAAGTTGTCTTATTTTAGGCAACCGTATCAAGCCTTGTTCCAATAGTTGAGGTAAAATCATAGTTAATGGCTGATTTAATCTTGTAAATTCTCTTGGTGGTTTATCAAGAACCTTTAATACAAATTTCTTCACAACTTCAGCAAGATTAACATTTGAGTTATTTCTACTAGTCAGTAACTCCATCACCCACTACTTGTTTGTTCTTATATTTATTCTTAGACATTTTGACTTCATCCTTTTTTTTTAATTGACCTATTCTAATAAGGGCATCTTCTACCCTCCTTGCTAAATAACTAGCTTGATCAAAGGATGCTATCGTAGTATTATAAATTTCATAAGATAGTTTTTCTTGCAAATTACCTATGAATATGTCCAACATTTCATGATGAGGTAATGCAAAGTGTAATTTTCCTAGAAGTTGTCTCCACTTAGTCAAAAATTCAGCAAAAATTTCATATTTTCCTTGTTTCAAGTTGTATAAATATTTAATGGTCACATGCCTCTCCATGTAGGCACTAAATTGATGGACAAACATTTTTTTTGTCCCCTCAAAATTTCTTAAATATTTAGTGGGTAACTGATAATACCACTCTAGAGCCATGCCTCCAAGACTTTTAGGAAACATCTTTAGTAACAAAAATTCATCATGACACACTATTCTAAACATGTGAAGATGCTCAATAGGATATTCAGTTCCTTTATATATCGGGAGGACAGGCATAGGAAATGTTTAGGGTAAGGTTGAGCTACCACAATAGGATCTAAAGGTTGACTACACATCTCTCTATAACTATATGAGGGACGGTAGGGATCCATCTGGTCTAGAAAATAATCTAACTATTTAACCATGGCTTCAAGTCCCTATTGTTGTCCACCAAATTAATTTTGTTGCACCATATTATTGTGCCTTTCGTAATTGGTGTTGTTATGTGAATATTTCCTACTAAAATAGTGTTGTGTAAAGGGTTTGTAAGAATTATTTTTGTTGGATTTTCTATTGATAATTTATATTTTGCACTTGTTTAGCCTTTTTTTGTTGATTAAGATCTTGAGAAAATATGGAAGAAAATGGTTGTTTCTATTGTTTAGAATTTACTTTGGTGTTATTAGCAACCATCTTAGATGATTGTGCCATTGGTTTTTGAACATTTTGATTTAAAGGTATCATGTTTTGACTAGATGGTCCTGCTTGATCATTATCTTGGTCTGTTGAGTTCATGTATGATAATGGATTTGTATGGATTTGAAAAGTAGATGCTAAGGTTGATTCCATATCACCTCCTAAATTATCAATTTGTACTCCTTGATTAAACTCTTCTATGTGGTTTTTTATAAATTGGGTAAATTTTCTAAGAGATTCAAATTTAACATTTCCTTTTTCATCTAATGTAGATTCATCAGGATCTTCTATTTTGTCTTCTCCATTATCACCTTCATCTTATAAAGGTACATAATCTTCAATGAGTTCTTGTTCTCCCATATTATCATTGTCTACTTGTTTACCACTTCTTAATATAGGCATTTTGTTTTAGAATATTTTCTCTTGCAGATATATATTATATATATGTGCTAAATATTTTGGGGTATATATGCTATATATATACCTAACTAAATAAAATAAACTAATTTGATTATTGTTTTGGATTTTTGAGTTTTTAGATTGCAAACAACAAAGTAAACACAACTATAATATTATAGATAGTATACCTTATTTTTTTTGGAAAAGCCTATAGATATCATTAACAGGTTCAATTTGGCCTGGTGATATGTAGTGTTCTTCTTCAAACTAGAAGTTGGATTTTAAGAATTTATAAAATGTGCTATAGTGTTGTAATCAACTTCACAATTGTACATAGAAAATTTTAATTCATGATAGTACTCTCGATAAAGCACAGATCTAGGAACTTTGTTAAATATTCTTTTATCGTCTAAGACAATCTCTTGATTTTCCACTCATGATAGAAATTGATGTACTACTATTGCATTCTCAAGATAATATTCAAAGGAATAAAGACTTGGAGAAATTACAACTCTCTTATCATCTAGCCACCTATCATAGGCTCTTTGAAGGTCAAACTAAAAAGGTGCACTATCTGGATCCAAGATTCTAGACAAGTCAAATCTTATGATTTTCTTAAGTTTAGGTTATTTAGCTCTTATAATATCTAACCTTCTCCAAATATCAGGGTATGGCACACTACCTAATGAAGAAAATTCTTGGTTTTCTAGTACTGTACTAACATTAATTCGAATGGCTCTCCTTATGTTATAATCTACCATCTATGAAATGCAAGATTATGTGATTTAAACTAGTGTGTTTTTTTTTATGACTATTAAAAATCATAAGAAAGCCTATGTTTCATGTTGGGTTCACCAAATAATGTAGCCCAAAAACTTGTTGCACTCCTTTCATCAAGGTTTATGGATTTGTGCCTCAGAGGGGAATGGGATAATGGATGGTCTACACCTCAAAATAGAGGTACTTAATCATACCTTCTAAATGGTGATTTTTTGATGAATTGGTTTAGGGTTCACCAGGAAACATTTTGTGGCAGTTTCCATGCCTAGGTTTTGGGATTTGTTTTGATGTGTTCTTTTTATCAAATCATGCATACACCTAGTTTTGGCCAATATGCAACTACACTAACCTATATGCAAATTTGATTCAAATGCAGATAGCAAGTAGTAGAAAATAGAATTCAAAGAGATAATGCAATGCTTAAAAAGTGATTTCAAATCCTTACCTATATTTGGAAGTCTGATGAAGTTTTTGATTTTTGAGTGCAGTCCAGATCGTACGCAACAAGTCGATATCGTACTATGATTCTTAGGATCGTATTACAATCTACAAGATCATACTATTATTAGAGACCAACTATTTTGATTTGACTAGAAACCTATAGATTTATGGGTAGAAGGCATAAAATAGAAAACAAGACATGCTATGGACTTTATTGAACATATATTGACTCCTATATGATTTATTGAATGCAATATTAGTGGGAATTAACATGTATATGATCTGAAACTATGCAGATTATGCAATTATATATGAATTTGGTGAACTCCAAGGATGATGATGTGCAAATACTGATCTAAATGAAGTAACAAATGATAAATGTAAGGTAAAATGCAAATTGAGAGCTAGAAATATGCAAACCAGAGCTTGGGGTTGCCCCCAAGCACACTGTAGTCAATATCATAGTAATAGTAGCAATATCATAGCCTACAAAGCAAGATCATACATTGAACGTGCCCAATCATATTATTATCTCAATATCGTATCCTTCTAATCTATGATAATATACTCTGATCCTATGTCCGACAGTAAAATAACTAGATCTAAATATGAAATTATGTGAATGTATTCTAAGTGCCAAGAGGAAATCGAGGGAGGGGAGTCTGGTTAAATAGGTTGGGTAGAATAACCAGAATAGGGAGGTGAATAATTTTGTTGTAACCTCTTCCAAGCTGAGCATGATCGAGTGAATCCGATCCCGTACCTTCCGTGTGGTTGCTCAGATAGGGATAAAAGATGTTTAAACTAAATTTGTTGCTTTTCTAAGTTTGATTTTTTTCTAAGCAAGATCATATTACGATCATCAATATTGTACTACGATCATAAATATTGTATGTCGATCGTATGCCAAAGTCGTACTATGATTTCATAGGTTGTACTAGATTTTTTTGATCATAGTACGATCTTGTCGGCTAAGCACAAATTTTGAGGTAATAGATGCAACAACTATTATTTTTTTAATATTTTTATCTTTTATGTAAATGAGTCAATTTTAAGGTGTTAAATTAATCATTTTAGCATCGATATGTGAGATGAGATGATGTGATATGTATAGTTTTCCTTATAAGCTTCTGTAAATTAAAATATATACATAAAATAGGAAGTTGTTGTCTAAATATCATTGTTGATATCCATCTGGTATATAACCTATTTCATGGATATCCTTTAATAAACAAAACCGCATAAGGAAAATGGTTATTATTTTATGAGATTATTTGTTGCTATAGTGGATTTTTTAGGTTTTTTGTGAGACTCAAACAACCTAGTTGACTAATCAAAAGTTGTATAATGACTATACACGACTCCTCAAAGATAATTTTTTTTGTTATGAAGACCAAGATATTCATTATCCCTATGTGCAAATGAATATATTAGATGAGACATAATACTACCTCATTTCCAATAAAGATTCATTCAACCCATTTTTATAATGAGGTTCACCAAATTTTCACCATGATCCTAATTATGGATGCAGATGGACTAGACTACTAGGTAATACAAACCACCTAAAGCTAGCTTATTTATAAATAACTTAGAACTACCCAATTTCTAGTTGAGATTCATTTAGCCCATTACTATAATAGGAATCACTCAATGGATTTGAATACTGACCATTCCAAGGATGAAGAACACAAGCTTATACTGAGAGGGGGGTGAACAGTATAGCACCCACTTTTTACTTTCTTTCCAAACCAATATCAATTAGTGTCCTTAATTGCAATATCCAAATATAGCAATGTGCATTAATGACATAGATAGCAATAGTAAGCAAGAGCACAAATCACCACACACAATTGAGACACAAGATTTAACGTGGTTCCCCCAATGTGGGGTACTCCACAAGATAATCTCCTTATAATATTTCATAAATAAATAGGGATCCTTATCCCAATACAAATGATTACTTTGATCTTCTCAAAGCTAGGCTATCCACTGATCTGCTTAGCAAGGCAATCCACTGATCTGCTCAGCTAGGCAATCCATTGATCTACTCAGGTAGGCAATCCATTGATCTTCTCAGTAAGGCAATTCATTGATCTGCTCAGCTAGGCAATCCACTGATCTGCTCAGGTAGGCAATCTTGATCTGCTTAGGTAGGCAATCCACTGATCTACTTAGGTAGGCAATATTGATCTCTTAGGGAGGCAATCTACTAATTTTCTCTAGCAAGCTCACCAAGAACTTGCTCAAAATATGCTCTAGCAAGCTCACCAAGAACTTGCTCAAATCTGCTCTAGCAAGCTCACCAAGAACTTGCTCAAAATTTATCCACAAATTTGTCCATAAATCTATCCAAAAGCCTTCTCAAAGGCTCAATCAATCATGCACAAAAGTTGCCACAAATCTGTCCAAAAATCTATCCCAAAGGCCTTCTCAAAGGCTCAATCAATCATGCTCAAGTAGCACTCAAATATCATCCACAAATCTATGAAGGCAAGGCTCAATGATGAACTCAACAATGAATGGCAATGCACTCTACAATGGATGACAACAATGATCCACAATGATCTCAACTCAAATCAGAATATAGAATAGTTTGTTTCATGGAACTTGAACAACCACTTCACTCATTCACTTGACTAGGCTCAAACAACTCTACTCAACCAATCACCACAAGGAACAACTCTTTCTCACAAACCCTAGTCCAAGCATGTATCAACCAACTCAAAATGTTTCCAACAATGCTCAACCACAAATCTCACATAACAATGATACTCATGTTCTTCTCTAACTCAAGTTCAAGTTCTTTGTACAATCAATGGGCTTCAACAACAATGCTTATAAAACATTCTTCACATAACAATGATACTCATGTTCTTCTCAAACCCTATCTCAGGTTTTTCACACAACTAATGGCTTCAACAACAATGCTTATAAAACAAGGTTTAAACACAACTCTCAAACCAGAAAACCTTGAAGCATTCAACCAACCACTTTCAAAAAGGAAACCACAATCAATCCTTTTCTCTCCAATGATATTTCAGAAATCAACCACCATAAACAAAGTCAATGGAGAATATTGCTCATACCTTTTTGATGCCTTATTAGTTGTCCACTAAATCTGCCACACTCAACAAACTTTCTTTTTCAACTTTCAATAAGGGTTAGGGATCATGATTAATAACACAACAATAATATCCAAATAACACCTTATTACTCCTACTCAATAAAATACATCATGTCCCCTCATGAAAGAATTAATCCTCTTTGAAAAAGAACAAAGCAACCTTCACTTTTGAACCTCTTTACAAAATCAGAAATATCTCTTTACACACACCTTATTTCTCCCTCTAAGCAAGTTAATCAAATAGCCCTCGAAATAAGCTTTCCAATGATATATAATATGATATACTTCTAAAAATAAAATCACCATAAATCTCTCTTTTTCTTAAGGTGCATCATAACCCTTATTTCTCCTAGGGCAACTTTAGAAAAATAAAATATTAAAAAAAATATTAACTTGCCTCTGTCCTTGATGGGATTCGATCCCTTGATGCCTCCTCACTCAGTGCCTTAACCATGGCTAAGCCACCATTGGGCCACACGCCCTCACGTGTTCAAAGGGGCATGAACCAAAACAAATACCTCAATATTCTGCGCCCTTCGAAAACTCAAAAATGCTTCGAGCGTTTCAACACAACAAGCATCCCCGACGAGACTCGATCGCAGGACCTCCTACTTCTTACACAGTGCATGAACCACTAGGCCAAAGGTGCCTATGCATTTGGTTATCCTCCATGAATGATTCTTCAATGGACCCAAATTTCGTAAACCCTTCACACGCCTCTTTACACACGCTTCAACACATAGGCTCTTCTCGCATTACGTTATCAATTCGAATGCATTCAAAAATCGAGGACAAGAATTTATCAAAAATTTTGGTGGCATATATATATATATATGCCTTTCCTCCTTTATTTAGATGTTGATACTATTATTTTTAATATATGCCTTTCCTCCTTTCTTTAGACGTCGACGCTATAATTTTATTTTTAATTTTAAAATTAAAATTTAAATTTTAAATAATTTAAAATTTAAACTAAATATTTAAAATTAAATATCTCCATCACCGGGGCACCTTTTTCGATGAAACGAAAAGCCAACCTAGGTTTTAAGAAAAACCCATTTCAAATCTGCCATCCATGGTTTTAAATAAAACCTTTTATTTTGCCTACCTTGGTTTTCACAAAAACCATGTATATATCCATGCTCTCCAAAATATCATAAATGATATTTTATGAAGTGCTTTTGCCACCAAAACTCAAATGTGATCCATGTGACATCAATGACAACATAAAATAACTCAAATTGCCAACAATCTCCCCCTTTGTCATTGATGGCAACACCTCTAATCCAAATCACCACAATCATTGCAAAAACCATCTCTGAGAATCAAAGCTGCTCCCCCTGACTCAATACTCTCTATGGAGGCTGCTCCCCCTAACTCAATACTCTCTTTGGAGGCTGCTCCCCCTAACTCAAAGCTCTCCCCCTAACTCAAATCTCTCCCCCTTTGACATCAATGGCAAAAGGGACACCTATGGGGCTAAAAGATATGACTCTTAAGCTTAGCCCCCTCACCACCTTCTCTCTTGAGGTGATTAATTTTGGGGTGGGAGTACTTTTACTCCCAGCTGTTCTCTCAAATGCTCAAACGTTTCTCTCGGTAATGGTTTTGTAAATATGTCTGCAATCTGATCTTTTGTAGGAACATATTCCAATCTTACTTGTTGCTCTGTAACTTGTTCTCTTAAAAAGTGATACTTGATTGGAATGTGCTTTGTTCTGGCATGCATTACTGGATTCTTCGAGATACTTATAGCACTAGTATTATCACACATAATAGGAATGGGATGATCATGTTCTATACTAAAATATTTGAGAGTCTGTTTCATCCATAATACCTATGAACAACATGTTGCCATTGCAATATATTCTACCTCTGTTGTGGAAAGTGACACTGATGGTTGTTTCTTACTTAGCCAAGAAACTAGGCAATCACCAAGAAAGAATGCTCCTCCGCTTGTGCTTTTTCTATCATCAATATTTCCTACCCAATCTGCATCTGTGTATGTTGTGAGAGTAAACTTACTACTTCTAGGATACCATAGACCATACTCCATTGTTCCTTTGAGATATCTGAGTATTCTTTTCACTGCTATCACATGTGATTCTTTTGGAGCTGCTTGAAATCTTCCCACTAAACCAACTACCTGTATTATATCTGGTCTGGTGGTTGTAACATATAACAGGCTACCAATCATAGATCTGTATAGAGTTTGATTTGCATCAGGAGATTCATCATCTTTGCTTAATTTGCACCCTGTAACCATTGGAGTACTAACTGGCTTACTATCTTCCATTTTGAATTTCTTCAACATCTCCTTTATATACTTTGTTTGTGAAAGAAATGTCCCTTTTTCTAATTGTGAGATCTGTAATCCGAGGAAAAAGGTTAATTCACCAAGCATAGACATTTCAAACTCATTAGTCATGTTTCTTGCAAATTCTTGACACATTCTATCATTGCTACCCCCAAAAATAATATCATCCACATAAACTTCCACAATCATCAAATCATTTCCCTTATTTTTAATATACATATTGCTATCAATTGTTCCCTTTCTGAAACCTTGCTCTCGAAGATATTTATCCAGTCTTGAATACCATGCTCTAGGAGCTTGCTTTAAGCCATAAAGAGCCTTTTTCAATCTGCATACATAATCTGGCTTATCTGCTTGATTAAACCCATCTGGTTGTTCAATGTAAACTTCTTCTTCTAAGTGACCATTCAAAAATGCTGATTTGACATCCATCTGATATACTTTGAAATTCCTGTAGCTTGAAAGTGCCAAAAACATCCATATAGCTTCCAATATTGCAATTGGTGCAAAGGTCTCATCAAAATCAATTCCTTCTACTTGTGCATATCCTTTACACACCAATCTTGCCTTGTTTCTGATGACTTGACCATCTTCATTCAGTTTGTTCTTGTAGACCCATTTAGTACCAATTACATTTTTTCCCTTTGGTCTTGGAACTAATTCCCAAGTCTTACTTTTTTCAATCTGATCTAGTTCTTCCTTCATTGCTTTAATCCAACATTCATCATTTTTTGCCTCTCTGAAATCCTTTGGTTCTATCTTGGATAGTAGTGAAACATTTGCTTGTTCTGTTGAGCCTATGATTCCTCTTCTTGTCCGTCTTACATCAGGGCTGCCAATGATCAAGTCCTCTGGATGATTTTTCTGAATATATCTTGATGAAGTTTTGGAAGGTATATTCTGCAAATCTTCTTCATCTGAATCTTCACCCATTTCTTCCTGACAACTTTCTTCTTCTTCAAGAATATCTTCCTGAGATGGCTCATTTATTCTTGTTCTTTCATCAACTCTAACATTTATACTTTCCACCATGGTATGTGTTCTTTTATTGTAGCATCTGTAGGCCTTACTCTTTGTAGAGTATCCAAGAAAAATACCTTCATCGCATCTAGGATCAAACTTGCCCAAGTCCTTATCCTCTCTTTTGATATAACACTTACTTCCAAAAATTTTGAAGTAGTTTACCGTGGGAGGTCTTCCTTTCCAAAACTCATATGGAGTCTTATGTTGCTTTGTTCTAACTTGAGCTCTATTCATAACATAGATTGTTGTACTGATTGCTTCCTTCCAAAACCCATCTGAGATTCTTGATTCATTTAGCATTGCTCTGGCCATATTTTCAAGAGTTCTATTCTTTCTTTCTACTACTCCATTTTGTTGAGGAGTCCTGGCTGCTGAGTATTCTTTTATGATTCCATGTTCTGCACAAAACTCAATGAATTCTGTAGAGATGAATTCCCCTCCTCTATCTGATCGCAAACACTTGATCTTCTTTCCTGTTTCATTTTCTACCATTTCTTTGAATACTTTGAAATGCTCAAATGCCTCTGATTTCTCTTTCAGAAAAACAACCCAAGTCATTCTAGAATAATCATCTATGAACAACATGAAGTAGCTTTCACCTTGCAGACTTTTGGTTCTCATAGGACCACATAAATCAGTATGAATCAATTCTAAAACCTTGGAAGAGGAATATTCTTTTGCCTTGAAACTTGATCTTGTCTGCTTTCCATACTGACACTGTGCACAAATTGTATTTGAAGGTCTTTTTATCTTTGGTAGATCTCTGACAATTTGTTTGTTGCTTATCCTTACTATGTTGTCGAAGTTCAAATGACACAACCTTTTATGCCATAACCAACTTTCTTCTTCTTGAGATAGAAGACATTTTTCCCTTTTTATTTCGTTGAGCATGTAGAGATTGTTATTGGTTCTTTCTGCATTTGCAACAAGCTTCCCTATTTTTGTTTCCCTGATTTTGCATCCTGTAGAGGAAAAATAACTATGTACCCTCGATCACAAAGCTGACTTACACTTAGTAGATTGTGTTTTAGACCCTCAACATAGAGTACACCCTGTGTAGTAGTCTTTCCATCATCCAAACTTAAAGTTCCTCTCCCTTTGATTTTAGTTGAAGCATTATCACCAAATCTCACAGATCCATTGTTGTTCCCTTTTAGAGAAATGAACTTATCCTTATACCTAGTCATATGACTAGAGCACCCACTATCAATATACCATTTTTCCATCCTATAACCCAGTAGAATCTACCCTCAAGTTGTTAGCCTTTTCGAAGGAACCCGCTCTGATACCAATTGAAGAACACAAGCTTATACTGAGAGGGGGGTGAACAGTATAGCACCCACTTTTTACTTTCTTTCCAAACCAATATCAATTAGTGTCCTTAATTACAATATCCAAATATAGCAATGTGCATTAATGACATAGATAGCAATAGTAAGCAAGAGCACAAATCACCACACACAATTGAGACACAAGATTTAACATGGTTCCCCCAATGTGGGGTACTCCACAAGATAATCTCCTTATAATATTTCATAAAGAAATAGGGATCCTTATCCCAATACAAATGATTACTTTGATCTGCTCAAAGCTAGGCTATCCACTGATCTACTCAGTAAGGTAATCCATTGATCTGCTCAGCTAGGCAATCCACTGATCTGCTCAGGTAGGCAATCCACTGATCTACTCAAGGCAATCATGATTTGCTTAGGTAGGCAATCCACTGATCTGCTCAGTAGGCAATCACTGATCTACTCAGGTAGGCAATCCATGATCTGCTATAGGCAATCTTAAGATCTTCTCAAGGAATCCATGATCTACTCAGAAGCTCATCAAGAACTTGCTCAAATTATGCTCTCAGCAAGCTCACCAAGAACTTGCTCAAATTTGCTCTAGCAAGCTCACCAAGAACTTGCTCAAATTTGCTCTAGCAAGCTCACCAAGAACTTGCTCAAATCTGCTCTAGCAAGCTCACCAAGAACTTGCTCAAAATATGTCCATAAATCTATCCAAAAGCCTTCTCAAAGGCTCAATCAATCATGCACAAAAGCTACCACAAATCTATCCAGAAATCTATCCCAAAGGCCTTCTCAAAGGCTCAATCAATCATGCTCAAGTAGCACTCAAATATCATCCACAAATCTATGAAGGCAAGGCTCAATGATGAACTCAACAATGAATGGCAATGCACTCTACAATGGATGACAACAATGATCCACAATGATCTCAACTCAAATCAGAATATAGAATAGTTTGTTTCATGGAACTTGAACAACCACTTCACTCATTCACTTGACTAGGCTCAAACAACTCTACTCAACCAATCACCACAAGGAACAACTCTTTCTCACAAACCCTAGTCCAAGCATGTATCAACCAACTCAAAATGTTTCCAACAATGCTCAACCACAAATCTCACATAACAATGATACTCATGTTCTTCTCTAACTCAAGTTCAAGTTCTTTGTACAATCAATGGGCTTCAACAACAATGCTTATAAAACATTCTTCACATAACAATGATACTCATGTTCTTCTCAAACCCTATCTCAGGTTTTTCACACAACTAATGGCTTCAACAACAATGCTTATAAAACAAGGTTTAAACACAACTCTCAAACCAGAAAACCTTGAAGCATTCAACCAACCACTTTCGAAAAGGAAACCACAATCAATCCTTTTCTCTCCAATGATATTTCAGAAATCAACCACCATAAACAAAGTCAATGGAGAATATTGCTCATACCTTTTTGATGCCTTATTAGTTGTCCACTAAATCTGCCACACTCAACAAACTTTCTTTTTCAACTTTCAATAAGGGTTAGGGATCATGATTAATAACACAACAATAATATCCAAATAACACCTTATTACTCCTACTCAATAAAATACATCATGTCCCCTCATGAAAGAATTAATCCTCTTTGAAAAAGAACAAAGCAACCTTCACTTTTGAACCTCTTTACAAAATCAGAAATATCTCTTTACACACACCTTATTTCTCCCTCTAAGCAAGTTAATCAAATATCCCTCGAAATAAGCTTTCCAACGATATATAATATGATATACTTCCAAAAAGAAAATCACCAGAAATCTCTCTTTTTCTTAAAGTGCATCATAACCCTTATTTCTCCTAGGGCAACTTTAGAAAAATAAAATATTAAAAAATATTAACTTGCCTCTGTCCCTGATGGGATTCGATCCCTTGATGCCTCCTCTCTCAACGCCTTAACCATGGCCAAGCCATCATTGGGCCACACGCCCTCACGTGTTCAAAGGGGCATGAACCAAAACAAATACCTCAATATTCTGCGCCCTTCGAAAACTCAAAAATGCTTCGAGCATTTCAACACAACAAGCATCCCCGACGAGACTCGATCGCAGGACCTCCTGCTTCTTACACAGCGCACGAACCACTAGGCCAAAGGTGCCTATGCATTTGGTTATCCTCCATGAATGATTCTTCAATGGACCCAAATTTTGTAAACCCTTCACACGCCTCTTTACACACGCTTCAACACACAGGCTCTTCTCGCATTACGTTATCAATTCGAATGCATTCGAAAATCGAGGACAAGAATTTATCGAAACTTTTGGTGGCATATATATATATATATATATGTCTTTCCTCCTTTATTTAGATGTCGGCACTATAAATTAATATATGCCTTTCCTCCTTTCTTTAGACGTCGGCGCTATAATTTTATTTTTAATTTTAAAATTAAAATTTAAATTTTAAATAATTTAAAATTTAAACTAAATATTTAAAATTAAATATCTCCATCACCGGGGCACCTTTTTCGATGAAACGAAAAGCCAACCTGGGTTTTAAGAAAAACCCATTTCAAATCTGCCATCCATGGTTTTAAATAAAACCTTTTATTTTGCCTGCCTTGGTTTTCACAAATCTGCCACAGGAAAGGATTTTGTACGTGTATGCGCCCTAGACTTGGCCAACATTGAAATGCCGAGAGAAAGAGAAGTCTCCCGGGCCAATCTCCAGAGAGGTCTGGCTCCCAAACTAATCTAAAATAGTTTCGAGATAAGGATGCAGGAAAGAAATGGGAAAATGTGGAAAGAAATGGGAAATAACAGAAATAGATGTAAATATGGCTGAAGCCGATAGTTAATGAGGAACAACCTCAAATAGCAAATAATATCAACAAAATACTGAAGCTAAGTAGCAACTGACTCTTAGAATGCATATACAGAAATTGGATCAAGCATTAGCCGTAAGTTCGCTTCCAATTGTACTCCAAACGTTCAAATGCAAATACAACCAAATCCAAAATAGCAGAATTTAACTTATATTAACATTGGACTAATAGAAGTGACTCAGATAGAAAGCAAAACATGGACAACAGTTTGGATCACCAAATCCAGAAGACACTAAGAATAGAGCAAAATGCATCTAGGATCTCTGCTTCAATTTTTGCAAAAAGGTCTTCCTCCTTTGCTTGAGATTTTACATTGGTATTTATAGAGGTGCTTCCTCTTCCTTTCGAATTACAAAATTTAATACATAAAATAGATTTTGAAGAGGCTATCCGTAAAATGTGCACTTGAAAAGAGAAACAATCCCCCTTAATCTGCCTCGGAGAAATCACACATTAAATTCGGAGCAATCCAGAAGTTGTTAGGATATCACGAACAAGAGCTTTTAATATTGGAGGCGTCTTTAATTTTTGTGGCATTGAAAACTACCTCAAGTTCTTCCATCTAGCGCACATCGGTAATCAGCAACATTTAATCTTGGCGCCTCTTTGACCACGATCTCAAAATCTATTGGAGAGCTTTTAAAACATTACTGTGTTTGATCTTATCTTCTCCTCACGTTCTCCTATGCAGTTTTGAAGAAAAATGCAGACAGAACTGTATTGGGCCTTTTTTTTGCTTCTGTCGCAAAAATGAGACAGGTCACAAAAATGCGACATGTCACGAAATCATGACACTTTTACCTTACTGCTTCCTATTTCTGCCACCAGTCGTAAAAATGTGACATGTTGCGATATCACGACGTCTTCTCTTTGTTTAGCTTTGTCTTCATGACATGTCATGAAATCATGACATTCTCCTTTGTCTAGCTTTGTTCGCTGCTCCAAATCACAAAAACTCACCATGTCATGAAATCACGACATCTTCTTCCTTCTGTGTCCTTTTCTTCTGTATACCCACAAAACTGCAACATGTCACGAAATCATGACATCTTTCTCTTCCTTGGTCTTCATCTTCCTGCAAGTCACGAAAATGCGACATGTAGCAAAATCGTGACAATTTTCACTTGAGTTCTCCCGCATCGCAACAAGTCGCGAAACTCCAACATGTCGCGATATTGTGACAATGAAACTTCGTTGCTGCCTTTGGCTATTTTGAGCCGCAAAAATGCGACAGGTCACGAAAATGCGACATGTCGCGATATCACGACATTTTCTTTACTTAGCTCTTTTCTGGTATGAACATCATGAAAACACGATAGGTTGCGAAAATGCGAAATGTCACGATATCACGACAGTTTCACTTTTGCACAAACTTGGTTATTTTGCATGAACAACAACAACAAAAATAATGTGGCAAAAATGCCAACACTTGGTTTTCACAAAAACCATGTATATATCCATGCTCTCCAAAATATCATAAATGATATTTTATAAAGTGCTTTTGCCTCCAAAACTCAAATGTGGTCCATGTGACATCAATGATGTTAGAATATGTAATGCAACATTGTGTAAATTATTCTTAGACTAAAATATAAAGTCTAAATAATAATATTTGAATTAGAATATAATTCTATCTAATG
This sequence comes from Wollemia nobilis, assembly GCA_028583015.1. Classification (NCBI taxonomy): domain Eukaryota; kingdom Viridiplantae; phylum Streptophyta; class Pinopsida; order Araucariales; family Araucariaceae; genus Wollemia; species Wollemia nobilis. Next base: position 2,798,333 of record JAQPPZ010016829.1, on the reverse strand, counting down.
TAAAATATTCCCACCCAATTAATAAATAAATTAAGGGTGTTAGGAATATTTAATTTCTTAGGAAAAATTTATTTCTCTTTTCTAGAAAATATTAGAAAGTAACTAATCACTTTCTAATATTTGATAGATTGTGATAAGATTAGATTGTGATAATATTTATGGTTGTAGTAGAAAATTTGTTAGTGTATGCTATGTTGTTAGTACATTATTAGACTTATTGTTAGATTAGTTAGTATTTGGTTAATTAGTTCCATTGCCTACAGACTAATTTGGGCCTACGCTATTGTATTTAACCACTTCCTGAATAATACATTGAATCACTTAATCTGACATGGTATCAGAGCCTATGTGGCTAGTGACTCATTTGAAGTCGGAGAGCAGTTAGTACCGATTCGAATCCTGAAGTAATCCATCAAATTGCAGGTTGTTGCAATCGCACCTAACATTGTACATGGCTCATATTGTTGGTGGACAGCGATCCACAACAACAATATTAATTTGTAAAATCCGACCAAGATCACAGCAATCGACAGCGCCATTGAGAGAAGGCTTGGAGATCACATACCACCATTGTAGTTGTGGGAAATAAACTTTGCATTCTAGTTTGCAGACATGTCGAAGCATTGATGGATGTCAATAACCGGTCAAAGCTTTCCCACAAATGATCAAGACACAATGAAGAAATTACAAATAGCACTGGGAGGTGACATTTAGCAGATCCAAAGTTGTAAAAAAAAAACCATTGCTTTCAGTGAGATCGTGTAGTCCAGAAGATGAGATGGTACAGACAAAAATTTGTAGACCTTCATAGCAGACATCTAGATCATTGTGTTGAATCTGCACACAATCTGCAAGTGAGAGAGACTTCGGTTACAACAGTTCACAGAGCGTCATCAAAACCAAAAAGTGGGGGGTGGCCATTCAATTTGCGAGCCCAAAGACCTGTGATTGCATTGGTGGTTTGATTATCTTGATCAGGTGCATTTTGCACAACGTGAGAACACGGAGCTCGACACCGCTTCACACAGGGAACAACCCAATCTCACAGGCGAAAGAGAAGCATATTAAAATATATATATATATATATATATATATATATATATATATATTTTTTTTTTTTTTTTGTCGCCGCTGTAGGAGACACCATCGAAGAGGAGTGAGGGAGAACGCACCACTCAGAAAGAGGTAGTGCTGCCTACAGGGAAGGACTTGTCGCTCACGTGGCATTGCAAGGCATATTTTTTGCTTTTATTGTGGTGCCCTTCGAATAAAGATCATTTCTTGTTCTTTTATCACCATCGGTAGTGTTAGCTAGGGTGGTAGCCCGCTTTGTGCTAAGGCACCCCTGTACTGGCAAGTTGGGGGTTCAAACCCCATCGGTAGCTAAAGTGCATTTTTTTATGCATCAAAGGTTTCACAAGGGGGGATAAAAAAATTTCTCTCCACCATATCCTATCTTGCAAACAAGGGAGATATAATTTTGCAAAATCAAGGGGGGAAGACTTATAAGGGTGCATTTTTGGTAGTGACCGACACCTTAGTCAGATTATTTTTGCAAAATTCATTGTAAAAGGTGCATTTTCGATAGAGACCGACACCTTAAGAATGGTCAGATCAAAGAAAAAGCAAGCCCCTAAATAAACTAATGTTATTGAATCAGTTAAAGGTCCTTACTTTCCACCAGAGATGGAAGGGATGGATTTTTATGAGGATGAAAAATTGCCTACACTACGTAGTGGTGTAAAATCCATTCTCATATATTTTGAAGATTTTGAAGACCTTCAGAAAAATGGTGTTCAAATACCTATAGGAGTCATAAGGGTAGTCTACATATCATTGATTACTCTTGATATGGCCCAACGTAAAATCTACAGGGACTTTGGTGAGGAAACAAAGGTAAAAATGGTCGATGCTTGTTGTGACATGAGTGACCTTTAGCCCATTGTGGCACATGCTTGTTGTGATACAGGTGACCTCATATCTTCTATGGTAGATATCAGTTGTAGCACAGGTGATCTCATTTCAGTAGCAGATTTTGCTGGTGACACTAGTGACTTAAAAACTGAACCTTCTCAAAAAGAGCTCCATAATCTCATCAATAGTGACAAATGCAATATTGTTAAAAGCATTGATGAAGATGATAAAATTGGGTGTTTTTAAAAACACACCAAAGGATTTGGTTCCAAAATGATGAAGAAAATGGGATTCAATGATGAGGGATTAGGTAAACAGGAACAAGGCATTAAATCTCTAATAATGCTAAGTGTCAGGGCAAAGCATGAAGGCCTTGGCTATAATGAACATGAAAGTACCAGTAATTCTATGTTTGTAAAACCTAAATCTCCTACAACTCCTAAAAAGCATTGTTATAATCACTATGGAAAGATAGGACATGTTGTAGCTAAGTGTTGGAGATTACATCCTTGTGATTCTTGTGGATGTATGAATCACTCTTCTTCAAGATGTTGGTACAAAGTGAAAATGACCAACAAGGTTCATATTGATTGTGGATGGACAGATCTCACACAATGGACCATGATGAAAGCAATATTGTATGGCTTCTACCAAAAAGGTAAAACCTATGGTAGACCCAGAGGTAAATCCAGTGACATATCGAGTGGCAGTCTCAGAGATAATGACCTAGAGACAGACCTAAAGACAGACCCAGAGATAAAGTTCCAGAGGCAGATCTACAGGCAGATCCAGAGGCAATGATCCAGAGGTAGATTCATCGACAAATCTAGAGATAGACCCAGAGGTACAAATCTAGAGGTATGCTTAGAGCCAGAGCCAGATCCATGAGCCAGAGCTAGAGCCAAAGACAAAGCACGAGCCACCATTCTTTCATTTCTCTTCTTCTTCTTCACTGTATTGGGGCAGTTATATACTTTACCCAAATATTGTTGTATGGGGGATGTTAGCATAGCTAGTAGTTATTCAATTACTAAAATAATGTACTAAGGGGGGATGTTAGCGTATGCTATGTTGTTAGTACATTATTAGACTTATTGTTAGATTAGTTAGTATTTGGTTAATTAGTTCCATTTCCTATAGACTAATTTGGGCCTACGCTATTGTATTTAACCACTTCCTGAATAATACATTGAATCACTTAATCTAAAAAAATCTTCTCTTTAGGTCCGAGGTATAGACCAATTGGTTCATCCAAACCTCATAAGGGGGGCAAAGGTCCAAGGTTCAAATCTCGGGCCTCGTCGGACTGAACGCTTGTCCCTTTCTTGGTGCTTTCAATGGCGTAAAAGGTTTAAAATGATTGTGGCATGGTGGTTATAGGGGCAGACTACGTGAAGATCTGTGTGGCGGCTTCTAGGGTGGACAACACAGAATACTGTGGTGGCCATAAAAGCTGGACAGCCTGCCTGGATTCGTGGCGGTTATCAATTCCACCATGTAAATTCAAAAAATAAATAAATAAAAGCTTCTCTTTAAATAGGGGTGTTTTCTACTACATATAATCATATCTTGTCATATTGACTTGTGTTGGAGTTTATGTTTATGCATATTGTTGCATAACATTGAAGCATTCTTGTACTGTTGAATCATTGAGTAATATAGTGAGTTTCATAGTGGATGTTTCCCTTCTTCATTTGAAATAGGGTTTTACCACTCAATATTTATGTTGTGGGTTTACCTCTTTTATGTGTGATTGATCTTGTGGAGCATTTTTCAATCTTGGGGAGACTTTGCTTGTCTCACATTTGGTATCAGAGTGGTTGGGATCTCCATCAAGTGTCTTCAATCCTTTGAGATGAAAAACCCATTAAGAATGGCTGATCATGGAATCTCCTTCACACCTAAGCACATCCTTGATGGATCAAATTTTGGAATATGGGAACCAAGGATGAGGGCTGAATTTCAAGCAAGAAAGTTATGGCCCATTGTAAATGGAGATGAAGCAATCCCAACCCAGGAAAGGGCACTTGAGACATACAACAATAGGAGTCACCTTGCACTTTCCATTATTATCAATAGTGTGAGTGATGAGATATTACTCACTATAATCCATTGTGAGCATGCTAAATCTGCATGTGATTTGATAAAACAAGTCCATATAGGATCCAACACATCAAGGAAATTCACTTTATTGTCCAAAATTCTTAGCACTATGCAAGGTGAAGAAGAAAGTGCCTTGATATTCCTCTCAAATATGAAAGACATGAGAACTCAACTATTGGCTTGTAATTATGATTGGATAAGTGAGAAGATCTTAAGCTTTATCATGTTGAGGAACTTGTAAAGCAAGTTCAAGAATTTTTTCACCATTATTGAGACTAGGCTAGAGCAAGAAGAGGATGGCATTCCTCTCAACACTCCTTCATAATTATTGATTCACCATGAAGAGTCTCTTAATCGAGACAAAGTGAATGGTCAAGTTGTCAAGGAGAAGAATGTTGCTTTGAGTGCCACTAAAGCTTCCTTCAAGAAGAAATACAAGGGAAGGAAAAATCAAAATTTCCAACCCAACAAGCCTAGAGTTGATTTCACTTGCAATTCGTACCCTCATGAAGGAAATTGGCTTTGAGAAATTTGGTCCTTCACGTTTGCTCTCTGATAATAAATCAGCTATTTGCATTGGCTAAAAATCTTGTAATGCATAAAAGGACAAAGCATGTTGAAATCCAAGCCCATTTTATTAGAGATAAGGTATTGAATGGGACTATTCAATTGGAATATTGCCCATCATCTTCTAATTCTGCTGATTTGTTCACCAAACCTCTTCCCAAGGAGCAATTTTGTAAGCTGAGGGACTCACTTGGTTTGGTGAAGTTATCCTTAAGGGGAATGAAGTGTAGTTACACTTGTGTGATGAAAAATTCATTCTTATGAGGTGTTTTGTGCTATATATATGAGTTGATCTTTGGTGGTATAATTGCTTTTTACATCTCTTTTGAACATGGTACTTTCTTGTTTGCCTTGTGCAACTTTTGTACATGTTACTTTGTGGATGGTATTGCGCAATTATGGTATATGATGCAATTGCTTTATGCGACTCTTTTACATGGTACTTTCTTGTTGCCTTGTGCAACTTTGTACATTTTTTTTTATGTAGTTGGTATTATTCAATTGGTTTATCATGGTACTTTCTGGTTAGCATTTATGCTACTTTTGTACATGATATTTTATGGTTGGATTTATGCAACTGGTGTGCATACTTTATTATTTTCATATACCTTATGAAACACTTATACATGGTAATTTTTTGTTAGCCTTGTGCTACTTTTGTACATGGTACTTTAGAGTTTGCATTATCATGGTACTCATTGTTTGCTTTATGCAACTTTGTACATGATATTTTTTGATCAACTATATAGCACATGACTACAAGTATGGCTTGGCATATTTTTGTGATGACTTATATTTCACTATTTGTTAGATCAATTTTGTTATCATCTTTCGATATGCATATATGTTGTGGTGAATATATTTACGATGATGTATCTAACTGATCTTATGTTGAGTTGCTTGTAGCTTGCAGGTACTTTCGTTTGGGATTTTGTAGGCTTACTAAAGACACCCTTGTGATGTTTTCTTCTTGTCATTTGCAACCACTTGTGGTTGATGGATGGCTTTGTAAGATGCTTGTATCTAAAGCTACTCTGTTGGGGGCTTACAGTCTCATTTTGGCCCATTTTGTATTGGTGGCTTATTGTAGACCATTCTTGGTCATAGAAGCTCATTATAACTATATTACTCATTTTATTCTCATCCCCGTTTGTATCTTTAGGGGGAGAATGTTTCTTTGTTTCATAATTCCTTTCCCAAATATTGCATTAAGGAGGAGTGTTGGAATATGTAATGCAACATTGTGTAAATTATTCTTAGACTAAAATATAAAGTCTAAAGAATAATATTTGAATTAGAATATAATTCTAAATTATGTAAAATATTCCCACCCAGTTAATAAATAAATTAAGGGTGCTAGGAATATTTAATTTCTTGGGAAAAATTTATTTCCCTTTTCTAGAAAACTATCCATGTGACATAAATGACAACATAAAATACCTCAAATTTCCAACAAGGGATTCAAGCTCTTCACTCCCTTATTTTATTTTGACTTATTGGGATACTTTCTCATGCTTAGTGATGAAAATCACTATTTATTTTACATTTTTGTTTTCTTTTGGAGAAAGGGATTTGCTTTGATCTTGGGATTTTTCTTATTTTATATGAAATTAAGGGATTTATTTGGGTAGGGGGGAGCTTGTCCTTTTTCCAATGATCAGCATCCTATACCATGTGCATCACAATATGAGCAAGTAAAAACCTTTCGCTTAAGGTGACTAGGACCACTTTGTAGTGTTCATATTTCCTTGTTCAAACTAGGATTGTTAATGTTTAAATTGTGATGGGATTTTGAAATATGCAAGGTACTATCAAAACTAGACCTCATATTATGAAATTGAAGATAGCTTTCTATAAAATCTGAGAAGATCACTAGGTATGGCTAAATGACTCAAAAAAACCTAGTATATACCTTATAGCAATAGGAAGGGTTGTGTTAAAAACACAATTACTCATAGGGATGATGAATGATGATGATGAAATGATGTATGATTAGTATAAAAACATGGTGTCATTTGTAAGATTGTAAAAAAAACCTATCCTAATGTAAATGCAGTGGATGGAAATACCTAATGCAAATGCAATGGATGGAAATGCCTAATGCAATGCAATTACATGAATGCATATGTAAACTTAAAATGTAATACAAAATGTAAATGTTTTTGTGTATTTTATGTTTTATAATGTTTTTGAATTTTTAATTTTCTGTATGAAATACCTTTATATGAATAATATTGAGATTTTTGGGCTATTCAACACGTTCTAGAAATTTTAGGTGATAAGTACTAGGTCTTATCTTCTCTGAGATAATAAATGGACCTAACCAGTTGGCCATAAATTTATCTCGTAGATACGACGATAGATTTAGGTTCTATTGGTTCTCTTTTAGCATAATATCCCCAAATTTATAGTCTCTTAGGTGGAATTTATTATTTTAATCTTGTTCTATCCCATCTTGGTAAACATAAATATGCTCAAGAGCATTCACATGATGTTCATCAAGAAGTGTCAATTGATCTAGGTGAGCTTGCCATGTAGTGTTGTCATCGATGAACTCTTTCAATGCAATGCGTAGTATTGGAATATCCAATTCTAAGGGTATGATGGCCTCAGCTCCATAAACAAGTAAAAATAGTGTTACCCCTATGGGCATCTGTATACTAGTCCTGTAAGCCCATAATGCAATATGTAGCTGAATGTGCCAATCTTTATGATTTTATTGAACAATTTTATTTAAGATTACTACCATTGTTTTGTTTGAGCCTCTGCTTACCCGTTTTCTTGTGGATAATATGGAGTTGTAAAACTGTGTTGAATATTATACTTGGATGTTAAATCCCTTATAGTTTTATTTTTGAATGAAGTTTCATTATCCAATATTATTTTGGATGGTATCCCAAGATGACATATTATACTATGGAGTATACACTCCACAATAGGTATTCCTATTATTGTATTTAAAGGGATTGCCTCTAGCTATTTGGTGAAATACTCAATGGTCATTATGATTGTGTGTTGGCATGAATATGGAGGAGAGATCTTACCAATTAGATCCAAAACCCAATGAGCAAATGGCCAATCTGCTTGGATGGGTTGTAAGACCTGTGATGGCAGGTATGTAAGATTAGCATGGTATTGATATTTAATGCACTTCCTAATGTACATTGTGCAATCCTTCTCCATACTAGGCCAATATTAACCTACTCAAAGGATGCACTTGATAATAGCCATGTTGCTAAAATGGCCATCACATGTACCATCATGAGCTTGTGAAATTTCCCAAGCTAATTCTTGGAGCTTAAGGTAATGAAGGAGAATTCCATCATAGCTACAACAATACATGATGTCTCCTAACAAGATATATCTAGTCACTTTTATTTAAATTCTCTTTTTACAACATGCAATAATCCCTGTGGGATTACTCCAAACTTAAGGAAATCATGTAATTGTGATAATAAATCTTGATAAGAAATGACTTTGATTGACTGGATGACATGTTCCCACTGCAATTTGACTTGCATAAATGCATATCGGGAAACAACCTTATGGAGAAGAGTGGTACCATTATTATTAGGCCCTTGTGAGAGTAAATACCCCTAGGGTGCCTTCTTAAAAAAGTCTCTAGCTCTATAGAACCACTCATGGTTTGGTTCTATGTGAATCATATGGAATGATTCATGATTTTCTTGAGCCTCATATCGTATCCTAGATTGTGATAGCATTTTTACCTGGATGGTAGTGAAGTCAGTAGACGGATTATGAGGGATTAATGATACCAAAGATGCCATATTATTTTCAAATATTTTGGATTTTTGAGGGATTGCCACAATGCCATGCCAATCCAATTGGTCTAGGTAAGTACCCACAAGTTCCTTTTATGCTTTCAATATGGGACACCTACACTAATAAATCTCCTTAACTTGATTTACTATGAGAAGGGAGTCACCAAATATATTCAACTATCTTTTCTTCATGGTGAGCATTGTTTGGGGACCCAAGATCAAGGCCTTGTATTCAACATTTTTATTGGTGTAAGGGAAGTTGAGTTTAAATGGCAATGATATTAGAGCACCTTATGGCATAAAAAATACAATCCCTATACCACTCCCTTGCTTTCATTTAGAACCATTGAAGAACAAAGACATATAAACTTTATTATATAGTTCTTTGGGTTTGGATAACTTTGAAAATGCAAAGACTGCATCATTAGGAATATCTATGATGAGAGGCCTATGATCATGAAGAGAAGCCTCTACTAGTTGATCAACTATTACTTGAACTTTGATTAAATTTTGATTGATGAATTCTTGGTCGAATTTTATCAATAGCATGATCCACTTTGTATTACATGTATTATGATATGTCTTGCTCATCATATACTACAAAGTATTTTGTTTCAATATTACATACATCATATGACTCAGCATGTAGTGGTGCAACTTCTTAGTTGCAAATACCATTGCTAAGCAAAAAATTTCTACGTATGCATATCATAACTCATAACTAACCAGGGTTCGACTAATGTAGTATATCACCTACTCTTTGTCTTGCATATTCTTCTAGGCTAGCATGGTTCCTAGTGCAAATTCTATGGTAGATATATTCAACAAAAATGACACATCTAGTCTAGGTGGAGCTAAAACTTGCGATGATGCTAGGTATTGTTTAATTTTAGAAAATACTTTTTGATAGTCTTCATACTAGTTAAATGGGACCCCCTTGTGTAGTAGTCAATTCATGGGTTAATATTTATATGATAACTGCAATATGAAGCACTTTATGGATGCTACCTTGCCCTATAGGCTTCTTAATTCCTTGATGTTTGTGGGAGGACACATTTATAATATAACCTTGACCTTCATTGGATCAACTTTGATCCCTCGTTTAGAAATTATGAATTCCAAGAGTTTATCTGAAGTTACAACAAAGACACATTTCTTGGGGTTCAACCTAACATTATGCTCTATCAGGCAATCGAAGACTTTTTTTATGACCTTAGCATGCTCTTCATGTATCAATGACTTAGCCAGTAATTCATCAATATAATATTATAATATTTTATTCATATAGTCATGAAAAATATATGTCATAGCCCGGTGATATGTGGTACCAATATTTTTAAGGCAAAATGGCATAAATTTATAGCAAAATATTCCCCATGAAGTGGTAAAAGTTGTTTTGTGTTGATCTTCAGGTTTAATCTAAATTTGGTTGTAACCAGAAAAACCATCAATGAGAGAAAGCATTTTGTGACATGTAGTTGCGTCTACAAGAGCATTGATATTAGGCAACAAAAATTAATCCTTGGATGTTACCTTATTAAGGTCTCTAAAATCTGTGCATATGCAGATTCTTCCATCAGGTTTTTTGATGGGTACCATGTTTGATAACCATTTTGGATAGTCGATGGGAATTATGAATTCTACATCCAACAAATTTTACATTTCATATTTAACCATCAAGGTGATGGTTGGACGTATCTTCCTGAGTTTTTTCTTAACCGATTTCTTGGTAGGGTCAAATGAAAGGTTATGAGTAACCAATTTCAGATCCAGACCTGACATGTCCTTATAGGTTCAAGCAAATGAAGAACACAAGCTTATATTGAGAGGGGGAGGTGAACAGTATAAGACCACTTTTTACTTTTCTTATCACAATCAATATTATACAATATATCAATGGAAATATCAACAACATAAACCAAAGTAGTGCAAAAAACATCACACACACATGAGACACCAATTTTATGTGGTTCACCCAATGTGGGCTACTCCACGAAGAAAATATTTCACTAAAATTTTATAAATCAATCTCTTGGGAATCCTTTCCCTATTACAATGTTTATGGAACTCTGTCCAAAGGAGACACCAATCCCCTAAATCAAGTTCATGGATATCTATCCATAGGAGAACTCCTTCTCCTATGCTCTGGTTGGTGATATTCTAGAATACTACTACCTCCACTACACTGATTTGTGGATCTCTCTCCACTAAAGACTCTTATCCCTACTTAGAAGACCTATTCTCACTACCCTGGTTGATGGATATATATCTACTAGAAACTACTACCCTCTCTACTTTGTCACATCCAAAGCTCTATCTCAAATATATAATAAACACATTCCAGTTGGTCTAGCATAATTTTGCTCAACAAGTCCACTCAGAACTTTCTTGAGTCTGCTCAACAAGTCCACATAGAACTTGCTTGAATCTTATCAACAGGTCCACTCAAAACCTAATTAATTATACTCAATAGGTTAACTCAAAATATTCTCAAATATGCTCAACAAGTCCACACAGAACTTGATTGAATTTTCTCAATAGGTCCACTCATAACTTGGTCAAATCTACTCAATAGGTCCACTCAGAACCTGGTCAAATCTGCTCAACAATATCACACAAAACTTGTCTAATATACTCAATAGGTCCACTCAGAACCTGGTCAAATATGCTCAACAGTTCCACCTAGAACCTGTCCAAATCTGCTTAAAATGCTCACATAGAATTTGCTCAATCTGTATTGTAAGCTTCCACAAAATCTCACACAAAATTAGTCCACAAGTCTTCTCAAAGACTTGCCTAAAATCTGCTTAACAAGTCCACACAGAACTTGTCCAATCTCAAAGAATCATAAAGAGAATTGTTAGAGACTCAATATGTTCTATACTCAATGCTCAATTACTTTCACAACTCAATTCAGAATATAGAATAGTTTGTTTTATGGAACTTGAACAATCACTTCACAAACCCTCTTGACTAGGCTCAACCAAATCTATTCAACCAATTACTTAGGAAAAAAATTTGCTTGCTAACCCTAGTCCAAGAATGTATCAACCAACTCAAAATTTTTCCAACAATGCTTAACAACAAATCTTACATAACAATGATACTCATGTTCTTTTCAAGTTCACAACAAATCACTTCAATAACAATACTTAACAAACTATCTTCACATAACAATGATACTCATGTTCTTTTCAAATCCTAACTCAAGTTCTTCACACAACCAATGACTTCAATAATAATGCTTATAAAACAAGTTTTTAATCACAACACTTAATTCTATAAAACCTTGAAGCATTAATTCTAACACTCTCAAAAAGGAAACCCTAATCAAGTCCTTTTCACTCCAAACTTATTTTCATAAAATCAACCACTCAACTCAATTAAGAAATAGATTGCCCATACCTTTTGCTTGTCAAGGAGTTGTTCTAACAAATCTGCCACACTCAAAAATTCCTCTTTACCAATCTCAATAAGGGTTAGAAGACTTCAATAAAACACAATACAAAAAGATGACTAAAATACACCTTATCACTCCAACTTAAAAATAATATTCACCATAATATTCTTTAATAGAAAAACCTTTATTAAAATAAAATCAATGCTCAATAGTCTTAATTCTCCAATATATCAATATATTAATTAAGACTTTAATAAACAATTAAAATAAAAACCTCCTTATTACTCCTAATAACAATACTCAAATACCACCACTTATCCAATAATTAATCCTTCTAAATTTTCACTAAACAATCCTTCTAACTCCAACATAGGCAAATAATCATAAAACCTTAAGCACCCTTATACCTCCAACTTTAGGCAGATAATAAAAGTTTTAATCAAAAATATTTACCTTGCATTCGAGGGGAATTGAACCCTCAACTATGCCCATGACGTGCACCTTAATTGTGGCCTCAAATTCTGCACAAGCTACGTGCTCGTTTGAAACCAACGAAGCACCATGTGCTTCAAGTAGTGCTCCCTTTGCCCTTGGCAAAAACAATGTGTGCCTTGGGCGTCTTTCAAACAACATGACCTCCAACATAGCTGCCATATTTTGAATGTAGGCTCTCTTGAAAATAAATATTTTTGTACTTTCCCACTCGCCACTAGGCCGCACTGTCCGGTTGGTCTTCAAACAATTCATGCTTCCTTTTTTTAAACTATCTGTTGTACATGAAAATCCAAATCTCATGATCTTTTCTTCCTTTTTGCATGCCAATTAACAATTCGAGCAAGGATGATGTTTATGCCCTTTGGGAAAGGTATTTATATTTTCTTTCTCCACTCCTTGGATAACGTTGTGTTAGAATATATTTCAATATTTCTTTCATTAGTTAATTCAATCCTAACGATCTTATATTGTTAGAATTGATTAATTTAGGCTAGTTGTTATTTTGTTACAACTGCGCCTATATTGGTCTCGGGTGGTTCCACAACCTCCGGACTAATCCTGGCCCTAATGTATTATTTATACTTCATCAAATAATTGAATTGTTGTTCCGCTTCTCACATGGTATCAGAGCCTGACCTCCGCCACTCTCATTTCTCTCGAAGTGATCTCGTAGTAGCGGAGCTCTAGATGAGCGAAGATTTTTAAATCTCGATTGGAAATTATGATTTTTTTTAATCGAGTTAGAGAATTTTTTTTTTAATCAAGTTTGATTGGATTTCTCGAAAAATTGGTTTTTAGATCGAAAGAAGTGATCGACGAACAACTAAAGGAGCGATCGACCATACGGTCGACATAGCAAAGGAGCGTCGACCATACGGTCGAAAGAACAAAGGAGCAATCGACCATACGGTCGAAAGGGGCTAAGCGTGGCGACCAACACGTCGTGGGAGCCAACACCGAGGCTTACCCATGACCCTCTCGGGAGAGAGCCTCTCCCCAAGAGGCTATACTCCTTTGTGGAGTAAAGGTTCTTTTAAAACCTTATACGCCTCACTATCCCATCAATGTGGGATAAACCTTTTATCTGCCTCGATATTGAAGAAATCAACCGTGCCTGTCACCTGTAACTCTTCGCGTCATCGGCGTCAAAACTATGACACAGTTGGTATTTTTCCTTATCATTGTGTTCAGTGCTTTTCAATTCTGGGATTTTTGGAATAAGGAAGCCAATCGGAGTAGATTGGTTGGATTAAAAATTGATTTTATCCTTTAAAAATCTTCTAGAGCTGATTTTTTCATCACGTAGGGCGTCAATGGTTGATCAGTTTTTAGGTGTTTCTGCTTCGTTCTTGAAGTTTTAAGGCAAAAATTTGGTTGTATTTAATTGTAGAGGAGAAAACGATCCGAAAGGATCCTTGCAGAGCGATTTTGGTGGCAGTTTTGGTTGTCTATGAGCCAGCCACCCCGTCGCCACCCATGCACCGCCCGTGCTCCGCCCGAGCGGTGGCTGAGGAGGGAGCGCCATCGCGAGGGCCTTTTGGCTCGTGGAGGCTCTTGAAATAAGAGCGGAGCCTGATCTATTACAGATCAGCCCACTGGCTCACCTGGCGGTGAGCCGAGTGGTTAAGGCTCCGGGAGCCTGAGGTCGCGGGTTCGAATCCCGCCGACCCCCCAAAGCAAAGGTAAAACATTTTTTTTAAGTTATTTTTTAATATTTTTTTTCTAAAGTTAAAAATTAATATTTTATATTATTTCTTTTATAGTTTAAAATTATTTTTTTTAATAAGATAATTTTTACTATATGGGATAATAATTTTTTTTTTAACTTTAGATATAAAAAAAAATGTTTAAAAATGCTTTATAAGAAGAAGTTTTAAAAGGGGGGTATTTTTTTTCGAAAAATCAAGGGGGGAAAGAGAGTAATTTTTTGAGAAAAAGCAAATTTTGGCATTATTGTAAAGGTGCATTTTCGGCTGCGCCTGACACCTAGTGGTTTATTTCTGTGGGCACTTTTATGTTGTATGTTGCATTTTTACTTGCTTTGCACTACATCATTAAAAGTTAAAATCAAATTCACTCCCTAAGTCCCCAAAATAATTAAAACCCATCCATGCAATTTATTGCACTATAGCATTCGGTATTTGTGATACCTCTGGCCAGCACTTACAGGTAAAGCTGTCATGATTGCGCTACTGTATCCACCACCTAATATAGCTGCCAAAAATGACGTCTGAGCTTGTTCTCTATTAATCGTCGGGGAGAGATAAGTTTGCCATTTTGCTATTTTTTTACTCCATCCACTACCCCAATCACTCTCGTGTTTAGGCTTAAATCCAGATGAAAGTTCGGATATCCAAAGTGTATAGGGGAAGTTACGCCCCACGCATGCGGATTGAAGGCTTTCTAAGGTCGGTGCCATCAATGAGGTGATTCCCTTTCAGTACCGCCTAAGTACCACGTATCGTATAATCATTAAAATTACCTACAGTCTCCCTCACGTAAGGGCGGGTAATTTTTCTGGTTTTTCAAAATACCTATAGTCTCCCTCACGTAAGGGCGGGTATTTTGTATGGTATAACGGCCTGGCATTAAGGTATATCGAAGGGGGGACCATTTGGTGTTATAAGGAACCTTCACAATGTCTGCAAAACTAATGACTGATGCTCATCAGTTGTTGAAAGGTCCAAACTATACACCATGGAAAAACAAAATGAAGGCTATCCTAGAGATGGATGATCTTTGGGATGTTGTGTCTGGAACAACAAAAAGACCTTCATCTACATCTGGAGCCACAACTCTCACTGTTGGTCAGAAAGACTTTGATAAGATAGATAGCAAAGCAAAAGTGCTCATTTTGCTTGTTGTTTCTGATGAAGTTCAACCTCATATTGTTGACTGTCAAAATAGTAAAGCGGCATGGGATGCCCTTAAAACTATATATGAAGGAAAGAATGATTCCACCATTCTATTTCTTCAGTCTCAATTACACAGTCTAAGCATGAAACAGGGAGAGACAGTTGAAAACTTTCTTTGCAGAGTGTCTGAGTTGAAAGGAAAATTGAATTCCTTGGCAGCACTAGTTGATGATAAGCTCCTTACCTCAGTGGTAATGAGAGCTCTACCAGATTATTTTAGAGTGTTGATCACCTCACTTCATGTATCACAGAGACAAGTTACCTTTGTTGAGTTGGTAAATTTGCTTCAAGAAGAGGAGGCACGCCAACTACAATGAGATGATTCTTCTAACACTGCCCTATACACCAATAGGAAGGGGCAGAACAAGAAGAAGGGTAATTTTTAGAAGGGAGGAAGTTCTCAAAAGGATTCAAAAGGGAAACAAACTCAACAACCTCAACAGAAAAAGAGATATTGCAAGATCTGTGACAAAGAAGGTCATGATACAAATAGATGTTGGCATAAGAATAAACAATCAAAATAGAAAGGCCAGAACAAACCACAAAAGAACAAACAACAAGTGAATGTTGTTGTTGAGGAATCTGACACGGATTCTGAGAGAGCACACAAAGTGCTCATGACTACCACAGTATCCAAGCAGATGGATCCTATTTGGTATGTCGATTCTGGAGCCAGTAAGCACATGATTGGCGATAAATCATGGTTTGAGTCTTTTGAGGCCAAAGAGGGCAAACCTGTCACTATTATCGATGATAAAACCTACAAGGTTCAGGGAGAAGGTACAGTTTTTGTTACTCTTCCTGATGGCAAGTGCCAGATTGAGAAGGTTCTCTATGTTCCAGGATTGGCGAACAACTTGTTGTCAGTCACACAAATTTTGGACAAGGATATGGTTGTAAACTTTAGGGTTGAGGGGGCAAGAAGTGTTGTTCTATTACCAGGAGAGGTAGGAACATTGCAACCGCTTCATATAAGCATGGCTTATTTGCCCTAGATGCTATCTCTACTCCGGATGTGGCCATGACTGTCTCTACAAAGGAGGCAACTTCCCTATGGCACAAGAGATATGGACATATGAGTTCTGGTTACTTACTTGAGTTAAGTAAGTATGAGATGGTAAAGGGTCTTCCTTCCCTTTCTACCACATTGCCAGTTTGCTCTGACTGCTTGGCAGGAAAGCAGCATAGAGTACCATTCGAAAGGAGCTCTACAAGAGCAAAGAAACCTCTAGAGTTGGTTCACACCGATCTGTGCGGTCCTTTGACACCCAACAGTTGTGGGGGTAAAAGGTATTTTCAGTTATTCATGGATGATTACTCATGAAAGATGTGGGTATTCTTTCTTCAACTGAAATCTGAAGCATTTGGCTTCTTTCAGCAATTCAAGAAATCTGTTGAAAAGGAGTCAGGGACTTCTATAAAGACCCTCCACTCAGATCGAGGGGGGGAGTTCACCTCTAAATAATTTTTTGCATTCTTGACTGAAAATGGGATCACACGACAGTTGACTACTGCTTATACTCCTCAACAAAATGGAGTTGCTGAAAGGAGGAACCGTTCCATCATGGAAATGGTTCGTTGCATGCTCACAGGAGCTAGAATTGGGCAACAATATTGGGCAGAAGCTGTCACCACAATAGTATATCTATTGAATAGGGCACCCACTAAGGCCCTACAAGGAATGACTCCACAGGAAGCATGGAGTGGCAGAAAACCCTCCATCTCTCATCTACGCATTTTTGGTTGTAAAGCATTCATGCACATACCGAAAGAAAAGAGAAAGAAGCTAGATGAGAAAACATTGAAGTGCATTCTTCTTGGGTATGATGAGCACTCTAAGGGTTATCGATTGATTGATCCCTTAAACAAGAAGATTCACATCAGTAGAGATGTAGTTTTTGATGAGGCTTTCACATCAGAAAACACATCAGATGTATACCTAGACCTTGTGGAAACTAAGGTTGAGAAGTCTCCTTCATCCAAGGTTGGAGGTCCTTCTTCATCTTCTTCATCACCACAGAAGAAGAATCCAAAGTGGTATACAAGTACAATTAGAGACTCTAAGCTATCCACTCCACCGGATTTGACATTGGATAGGCCTCGTACTCGCAACATGGCTCGACAGGAGAAAGCTGCAGCAGAGATTACTGGGGTTGATGATTTGTGTCAATATTTTGAGGAACTTTCTATAGATCCAGTGAGAGATACAAAAGATATGGATATTGATGATGACAGGGTGTTTATGTCCTCAATAGATGAACTTGAACCTGCGTCAGTGCAAGATGCCCTTGGTGAGCCTCAGTGGAAGGCCGCTATGGATGCAGAGTACAAGTCTCTGATGAAAAATAAAACTTGGAAGCTTGTGGATCTGCCATACGAAAAGAAGCCCATAGGCTGCAAATGGGTGTACAAAATCAAGTACAAGGTAGATGGAACAATAGATAAGCATAAGGCCCGACTTGTTGCAAAGGGCTATGCTCAAAGAGAAGGTATTGACTATGAGGAAAATTTTGCACCTACTGCTCGGATGACAACCATTCGAGTTCTTTGTGCTATGGCAGCACAGTATGGGTGGAAAGTGCACCAAATGGATGTCAAGAGTGCCTTTCTAAATGGTGATCTCCAAGAGGAAGTTTATATGACTCAACCAGAAGGATTTGAAGTGGAAGGCCAACAACAGAAAGTTTGCAAATTGGTAAAATCCTTATATGGTTTGAAACAGGCCCCTCGGGCTTGGTATATAAAAATGGATAATCACCTACTGCAGCATGGATTCAAGAGATGTCCGTCTGATGCAAACCTCTATTTCAAGAAGCAAGGCTCTAAAATAGTGTTGCTTGTACTCTATGTTGATGATCTGCTCATAACAGGGAGTTCAAAAACAATGATCTCTACTATCAAACAGGATTTGAGCAAATATTTTGAAATGATAGATCTCGGACTTCTCCATTACTGTCTTGGTCTAGAAGTGAACCAGAAGGAGCACTACATCAAAGTGTCCCAGAAAAAATATGCCAAGACACTACTAGAAAAATATCGCATGACTGACTACAAGCCGATGGCAACACCAATGGAAATAGGACTTCAGTTATCGTGATATGACAAATCACCTTAGGTAGATGCTACTCTCTATCGTCAGCTGATTGGGAGTCTCATATATCTGACCAACACTAGGCCAGATATCGTATTTGTTATCAACTATCTTTCGAGGTTCATGCAGGAACCTAAGACTACACACTGGAAAGCAGCAAAGCGAGTTCTTCACTATGTCCGTGGCACAATGGAATATGGCCTAGAATACAAGAAGAACAACAAATTCTTCTTACAGGGATACACGGACTCCGACTATGCCGGATCATATGATGATCGTAAATCAACTTCAGGATATTTGTTTCATCTTGGATCTGGTCCTGTCTCTTGGCACAACAAGAAGCAATAGGTGGTTGCTATCTCATCAACAGAGGTAGAATATCGCGTTGCACGTGAAGCTGTGTGCGAAGTGATATGGTTGCGTCGCATCCTGACAAGTATGGGTCTTCCATAAAAATCTCCAATACACTTGTTCTACGACAACATGGGTGTTTTGAATCTTGTTAAGAATCCAGTGCATCATGAGAAAATGAAGCACATTGATACACAATGCCACTTCATTCGAGACGAAGTACCAAAGCACCGAATCCAACTTCAGTACATCTCCACCAATGCTCAAGTTGCAGACATATTCACTAAGGCACTTGCACGTGTCAAATTTGAATTGTTTCGCAGCTCTCTATGTATTTCAAAATAATGGGGGGATGATAGTATAGCTAGTAGTTATATGTTTCCTGAAATATTGTAATATGGGGGGATGTTAGAATATATTTCAATATTTCTTTCATTAGTTAATTCAATCCTAACGATCTTATATTGTTAGAATTGATTAATTTAGGCTAGTTGTTATTTTGTTACAACTGCGCCTATATTGGTCTCGGGTGGTTCCACAACCTCCGGACTAATCCTGGCCCTAATGTATTATTTATACTTCATCAAATAATTGAATTGTTGTTTCGCTTCTCACACGTCGGTGCTTCCAAAGATTCTCCTTCCACCACATCGGTGAAGGTTTAATAATTTTATAAAGTGCTTCGAATGCCTTTGCCTCCAAACCCAAATTTGGGTTTATGAAATATAATTAAACTTTATAAAACCCACTTTGATTTATAATATATTATAATGAAAATTATAAATATTTTATTTGGGGTTTTCACCATATCAATTTAATATTATAATAACAATTATTATAATATTATATCCTTTTTATGTCTTGGATAAATTTCTTCCTTGGAAGAATTAATCCATATTTTAACCCATTATCTTGGGTGTAAAATATAGATATTTTAACCCATCATGAATTTCATTAAGATCCCACTTGCACTTGAGCTGAGCTATCACCTGGCACCTTAAAATCAATGACAACTAAATTTGGACATCAATCACAACTGCTAAAAATATCCAACAATCTCCCCCTTTGTCATTTATGGCAACCCAAATTATTTTTATTGAAAGCTTAACTCACTTTTGCTCTGCTCCCCCTGGGACATTGCTCCCCCTGGCTCAATGCTCTTATTAAATACCAAATCTCTCCTCTTTTTCTACTTATCAAATTGCTACCCTTACTCAAATATCTC
Organism: Wollemia nobilis; assembly: GCA_028583015.1. Taxonomy (NCBI): domain Eukaryota; kingdom Viridiplantae; phylum Streptophyta; class Pinopsida; order Araucariales; family Araucariaceae; genus Wollemia; species Wollemia nobilis. The sequence goes on along the minus strand of JAQPPZ010016829.1, from coordinate 2,778,490 downwards.
CCCCTTTGAAATCAATGGCAAAGGGTCACCTTTGGGGCTCGGGGCTAAGAATGAACCTCTTAGCTTAGCCCCTACCCCACCTTCTATTGAGGTGGTTAATTTTGGGGTGGGAGTATTTCTACTCCCATAAGGCATTATTATTTACCTTTATCATCTCTTATTTTATGAGTTTTTTTATTCCTCTGACTATTTCTATCTATTTTCATGTTCCTATCCATGTCAGCATTCCTGTTCTTATTCCTATTCCTGTTCACATTCATATTTCTATTCCTATTCCTGTTCCTTTTCATATCCATGTTTCTGTTCATGTTCTTGTTCCTATTCACATTCATGTTTCTATTCCTATTCATACCTATTTCTAGAATATCTGCTCTACACCACTTTGTTGTGTGACCATCATTATTGCACTTATAACACTTAATGTTATTATTCCTTGGAGGTGCAACTATCTTAGGATTTATTCTAGCAAAGCCATATACTCTTCTATCATGAACCCTGCAATTCATTGCCTTGTGACCAAACTAATTACATGAGTAGCAATACCCATGAAAAAATTATATGTTTCCAATATCATGTCTTACATGTGTCCTGCATTATGAATCCATGTGCCCAAACCTATGACATGAAAAGCATCTTCCATTGAAGCTTCCTTGTCTTGATCTCATTGGTCTCCTATTCTAATTTATGTTCCATTTGTATATTATTTGTTCATTGTTCATATTTTTGTTGAACTCTCTATTGTCAAACTCATCCTATGATGTCTCACTTTATTTCACACTATCTTCTTTTGAAGTTTCTTCTCCTCCAAAACTTGAAGTTGACTATGCTTCCCATTTCTTTTGAACCTATTCAAATCCAAGATTTTTTTTGTTTTTTGACCTTCTTTGTACCTTGACTATCTTATCCAAAATATTTGAGCTATTCTTGAATCCTTTCATTTTGATTTTGGATTCCTCTAAATATTCTTTTAGTAGTTCCACTTCTTCTGCTAACTTATCACATTCTAAGATTTTTGCTTCTAACTTATCTTTGAACCTTTTTGCCTTAGCCTTTTATTTTTATAAATCCTCTATGAGCAATCTTCTCTCTTCATCACATTTTTAAAACTGAATTTCAAGTTTATATTGTTGCTTCCTTACCTTCTTTACTATGTCAAGGGCATATATAAGTTCTCCCTTTATATTATAACCATCCTTTTCTGAATATTCCTCTATTTGTTTACCTTTGTCCATATATTTGTTTTATTTTTTCTTGTCTTATATGGGATAACCTACTTATTATTCTAAATCCATTAGAAGATTTTCATCTGGTCCTTCATGTGCATTATCATATTCATCATCACTAAAACTATAACCATCCCTTGTACAATCATTTTCAATATATCCAAAGTTACCACATCTAAAACACTTGAGAATAACTGGAGTCTTTTTCTTAATTGTTTTTTCTTCAATCATAAATAAGACTTCATCTCTATCATTTTCTGAAAAACTAGCATCACTATCACTTGAATACTTACTTGCATTATCCGGATAGTAGCTTCTCTTTTTCCTTGGAAATAACTTCTTTCCTTGTCTACTTTTTCCATCCTTTCTTTTCTTTTGATGCTTGTATCTTTCTGATCCTTTGTTCCTATGATAGTGTATTTCTTCTTTAGAACTAAGCCCTCTTATGGTGATTGATGACCTTTGTGCATTGATAATCTTGTCTAAAGTCTTTGAATTTTCCTAAAACTTGTGTAGCTTGTCCTTAGAACCTTTTGATGAGGCCCAAAAATGCCTCATTATTGCACAATGTTTGACTCATTATTGCACAATGTTTGACTACCATATGATAAGTTAATTGCCAAATAGTTGACTAGAATATACTATTTGTTAAGTGTTTGCATGATTTTATGTTAGGAATACTATATCTCTGTTTTTGACTATTTTCAGCATTTTATGACTGATTTTGCGTGATTAAGTAGCAAGTAATAACATGCATTTCAATTAACCAAATGTGGTATGCTGATATCCATTAACTTCTCAATGGTTTTTGAATGTTTTCCTGCCCTTCAACTTGTTTCAAATCCACATTGAAGACAAAAGTTTAGGATTGTCATAAATCTGAAAATCTGGAAAAAACAGCCATATAAAAATCAGCAAGCTGTCACTTTATAGGAACACCTTGAAGTTGTCAAGCAAAGCATGAGGATATGGATGGAATGAGTTCAGAAGGACTACAGAAGACATCTGACCTATTTAGAAGCATTCCCACATGGTCTAAATAGGCAGACAATGAGGTATAACAGAGCAAGGGCAATTGTGCAGCATTGTTGCACTATTTCAGCATGGTTACTTGGTGAATGAAGTGTATAAATTTAGTAGCAGCTTGATGTACTCCTTCATGTTGATATTTTAATAAGTTTTCCATGTTCTAATTTGATTGAATTTGCAAGAAATGCCAATATTCTACAACTGTGCAGTAGAACTGGAAAATGCAGTAATTTACCATGTAAATTCCAGCAAGCTACCAATGAATGGCAAGGCATGAAATTCACATCCAAGGAAGAATGAAGACTATTGCAATCTGATCCTGAAGGCTAATCCACCTTAGAAATGCAGCCAAAACCATTTGGAGTCAACATAGTTGGTCATTCTAAAGATCTTCGAAATGAACACAATGTCTTCGGAATGAGAATTGCAGTATCTTCAGAATGAGCCACTTATCTTCGAAATGAAAACAAAATGTACTTTTTGACTTGTTGACTGACTTTTGGCGGTGGAAAATGGGATAAGAAGGTTGATAAAGTTAAAGGAAAATATCTTCCATCTAATTTTGTTGTCCTTGCCGTCCAAAGCCACCATGCATGGAAAAGATCAATTTGATCCTCTTCTAGGATAAACCCAGAAAAAACTGCAGCATAATAGAAAGTTGTTTGCAAGATAGGAATGGCATATTCTGAAGTGGAGAATTATGTGTGAGATATTTCTAGACTCCTCCCACGTACTCCCACCACTGAAGATGCTTTCTAAGGGCCAATGACTACTGCTGCAACACAAACTGTCCAGATTTGCATTTATTTCAGATCCAGAATTATTGGCAAATGGCTGTAAAATAGCACATAGGCTGATTTGAGCATGGGATATATTGTAAATATTTATATAAATAACACAGCTCCCTCCTTGGTTGAGCGAGTTAGGAATTAGAATAGAGGAGAGTTTTCAGATAGCGACAATTAGGACTATACGGTGATTTTCTGTAACGATTTTCAGCATGTTTTGTCATCAATAAAAGTGCGAGTATTTTATCATTTTATGTTCCAAGTGTTAATTAGTTAAGGAGTGCTTTTCACCTCCTTCTAGATCAGGAAGTATGGGCCCACTTTCAGATCTAGAAGGAGGGATTTTATGGCAGGTTTTAATCCGTAATTTTGCTGCAGCAGAATTAATAGATTGCTTGCCAGATTTCATTTTATTGTTTTTATTTTGTATTATGTGATTTATGTTTTCTATTATGTTTGTGTATAGCATTTGTGTGTATGTCAGCTGACAAATTATATTAAGCATTTTTCCTTTATGTTTTCCCTGCTTTCTATTTTTAGCAACTTTCCATTTTTAGCATATTTCATTTTGCTGTCAATTCCTATAGCAGAAGCTTGACGACCTTCTGTGGCAGGGCATTGACAGGTGTTTTTAGAATAAGTTTTATTTACAAGCATCATTTCAATTTTGCAAGAGTAATTAGATTTCAATTCTGCAAAAGTAGATTAGATTTCAATTTAGCAATTTCAATTATGCAAGAGTAACTAGATTTCAATTCTACAAAAGTAACTTAGGATTTCAATTTAGCAATTTCAATTCATGCAATTGTAGTTAGATTTCAATTCTTGCAACTTAAATTTAGTTTTCAATTCTTGTACTTTATTTTAGTTTCCATTCTTCGAGACTAGGTTTAGTGTGACACCAAAAGGCTAAACCAAAATCTGCTTCACCAATAATTGCTTGAAATATGAATGCCTGAATTGTACTCTGCCCTAACCTTCTATCGTAGACAACCTTGGACACCACCCCGGATTGATAAATCATTGAGATTAAATGATGAGATTCAACGACACTCATCATTTTGGCATCGTTGTCGGGGAACATGGTGTTGTTAGAGGGTAAAAGTAGTCAAATAATTATTATTGTGCTAAGTTATGAAGTTCAGAGTTAAATCTGAATGTAATAGCTGGTATAAATAATAATTATTGATAGTTGCATTTCAGTCCATTTAGAAAACAAGCAACCACCACCTTCAGCCCAACCTGGACAGCAACCCCTGTCTATGTAAGCTGAATCTATTAAAAAAAAAAAATCACAAAAACTTTTGCACAATCAAAATAGGAGTTTACAACTTAATGATGATCCTAGAGTTTTTCATTATTACTTAAATATTGTTTGGATTTTACCGCGCTAAACCGCAACCTGGCAATTCTTAGCCTACACAGACAATAGTTGATCTCATTAGAGGTGATCCTACCTGACAAGTAGTTGATCTGCTAAAGTTGTACACTTCTTGTCTTATTGTGCAAACCAAAAATATTTTTTTTAGCCCAACTTGTGATCATTCTGAATAATACAGGATAGGCAACCCCTGTCTATGTAGCTGAATCTGGTATAAAAAGAAAAAAACCTGCAGGAAATGTTATTGACTGCAGCAACATCCAACTGTGCTAAAATAAGAACTTACCTGAGCTTGAAGAGACAAAAATCAATGGAGATACACAGAAAACCTTTAGTCCAAACACACAGAAATTAGCCTTGGATAAAGGAGAAAAACTAGAAAAAGCTGCACATAGAAAATTTACTTCCATTTTACAAAGGGGTAAATTCTGTCCTCCTAGGAATGAAACAAATTGAAGTGCAGCCAAGAAAATTCTTGAACATTATTAGTTGGCTGACTTATAAACAAAAAGCAAAATTGTTGCTATTTTGAAACAATATTTCAATCTCTTTACATGGAATTACAAGGGTATATCAAGATTTTATCTTGATGTAAGCACTTAACATATTTTGGGAATTGGTATTTAATTGTTTCAAGAACAGATTGACAAGATTTTGCAGACTAGGAGCCATGGACAACACTTGATTGAAGAAGTTTTCAGATATGGAGCAGTGCTTCTTTCTCCCATTGGTAATTCATGGAGGATGCTAGTGGTGAATGGACATTGCCTTCGGGTATACCATGCACCATTAACTAAGGAGGAGTTCTTGAAGGAGATTCCATTGGATGTACACATAAGGGAAGAGAATTTCTCTTCAATATCAGATTCGAGTGATGATAAAAAGTCCAAAAAAAAAAAAAAATACAAGAAAAGAAAAAAAGAAGAATAGTCTTGTTTGTGAACTTCCTTTTTGGGTACAAGCAAGACAAGAAAATTTGAAAAAAAAAAATGAAAAAAGAAAAAATTTGCAGCAAAGGCATGTCCCACAAAATGGGGATACATGAGGACAAGCATCAATTTCAGCAAGAAAGAGGAACAATGGAGCCAATACTTCATTTCCAGCAATAAGGAGGCAATGATGATGTAAGAAGATTCTTACCTGGTCATCTAGTAAGGAAGGTTGCATCAATGTTGGAGGTTTCAACAGAAAGAGATGGTGTTTTCATACAACAATTGACATGTTTTTGCAGAATAAGGATTGGTCTTATCCAAATAAGAGTGAGATATGTTCTCTCATTGAAGCACTTGAAAAAAAAAAAAAAGAGGACAGAAGTTGGTTGAAAACCAGAAATGGCAGCCTCTTCTGATGAAAAAAAAATGAAAAAAAAAGAGATGAAAAAAAAATGAAAAAAATTATATATAAAAAATGAATAATTCAGTAGTGAAAACCTTCTTGGAGGCGCTACTGAGTTGGCTTGCATGAAAACCGATTTTTCGGCATGCATTGCCTTGTTGATCTACCCATCATTGTTCCACCATTGTACAAATCTCACACTGCACATGTGTTATGTTTGTTTATGATTTCAGATAGTCTGCTAACAATCATCAAAAGCAGCTTGTAAGGTGCATGACCAATTTTCAGGACAGTAAGGTATGTGTTTCTTGCATTTAATTCATAGTAAACATTTAGCATTTAGTGTATGATAGTCGGTATTTGGCATAAACTATTCATACAATAGTGACAAGTTGAAAAAGGAACATGTTCAAGATGTCAAGAAACACCCCCTTATGCCCTTAATTGCATAGAAATTCCAAAACTATGCAAAAACCTGATTTTGGGACAGACATGGCAGCAATTCTATTTCAATTTGTAGGGCAAATTTTAGAAGGAAAACTGCAAGTTTATATCTCATAATTGTCTGATAAATTGAAGGAGGATAATCAACAAAATGCACCCGAAGGTTCTATTTTAGTACTTATTGGAATAAAACAACAACATACAAAACAAAGAATAGCATCTAAACAAAAGGATGAAGAAGGGATTTTTTTGATGTTATGGAAGGCTTATACACTCTAGATATGGACCCACAATAGAATCTGTAGCTAACTTTTGCATAGGAGGTCATTTCTGCATTTTTTGAAGATCTTCGAAATGAGAAATGCAGTCTCTTCGAAATGAACAGACATCTTCGAAATGAGAAATGCAGTCTCTTCGGAATGAACAAACATCTTCGGAATGAGAATTGCAGTATCTTCGGAATGAGCGGATCTTCGAAATGAGAATTGCAGTATCTTCGGAATGAGCGGATCTTCGGAATGAGAATTGCAGTATCTTCGAAATGAGCGGATCTTCGGAATGAGAATTGCAGTATCTTCGGAATGAGCAGGATATCTTCGGAATGAGCAGAAACTGTACCAGAATTGCTGAAAATGCTACAGAATAGCAAAAAGAGTAGGGTACATCAAATATTGAGGTTTATAAGGCTCTACCACAAGTAAGTACATCCCTCAAGCATTTCAAATAAAAAAAAAAAAAATTCAATTTTGTTCAAAAGGTGCAAACAACAAAAATAAGCATTCAGGCTGAAATGTTGTTAAGAACGAGAAAATTCCATCAGTAGTAGTGCATCTGCCAAATACGGTTCCACAATAAGACTATTGCAAGATGAATCATATGATATCAAGCCTTTAAGAGGTACCTTGCAGCACTAAAACTTGTAGAAAAATAGAAAAAAGTCATACATGTGCTTAATTGCAAAATACTTGATATAGTGCAGCAAGGAGGAATTTCTCAGTTAGCAGGTAGCAAAAGATGTTGTTCATAAGAATAAAACACTGCATATTACTATGGCCTACTAAGATGCATGAGGGCATGCATCGGTTCAAGTTGGGGGGATGATGAGGCCCAAAAATGCCTCATTATTGCACAATGTTTGACTCATTATTGCACAATGTTTGACTACCATATGATAAGTTAATTGCCAAATAGTTGACTAGAATATACTATTTGTTAAGTGTTTGCATGATTTTATGTTAGGAATACTATATCTCTGTTTTTGACTATTTTCAGCATTTTATGACTGATTTTGCGTGATTAAGTAGCAAGTAATAACATGCATTTCAATTAACCAAATGTGGTATGCTGATATCCATTAACTTCTCAATGGTTTTTGAATGTTTTCCTGCCCTTCAACTTGTTTCAAATCCACATTGAAGACAAAAGTTTAGGACTGTCATAAATCTGAAAATCTGGAAAAAAACAGCCATATAAAAATCAGCAAGCTGTCACTTTATAGGAACACCTTGAAGTTGTCAAGCAAAGCATGAGGATATGGATGGAATGAGTTCAGAAGGACTACAGAAGACATCTGACCTATTTAGAAGCATTCCCACATGGTCTAAATAGGCAACAACGAGGTATAACAGAGCAAGGGCAATTGTGCAGCACTGTTGCACTATTTCAGCATGGTTACTTGGTGAATGAAGTGTATAAATTTAGTAGCAGCTTGATGTACTCCTTCATGTTGATATTTTAATAAGTTTTCCATGTTCTAATTTGATTGAATTTGCAAGAAATGCCAATATTCTACAAGCTGTGCAGCGAGAACTAGAAAATGCTAGTAATTTACCATGTAAATTCCAGCAAGCTACCAATGAATGGCAAGGCATGAAATTCACATCCAAGGAAGAATGAAGACTATTGCAATCTGATCCTGAAGGCTAATCCACCTTAGAAATGCAGCCAAAACCATTTGGAGTCAACACAGTTGGTCATTCTAAAGATCTTCGAAATGAACACAATGTCTTCGAAATGAGAATTGCAGTATCTTCGAAATGAGCCACTTATCTTCGAAATGAAAACAAAATGTACTTTTTGACTTGTTGACTGACTTTTGGCGGTGGAAAATGGGATAAGAAGGTTGATAAAGTTAAGGGAAAATATCTTCCATCTAATTTTGTTGTCCTTGCCGTCCAAAGCCACCATGCATGGAAAAGATCAATTTGATCCTCTTCTAGGATAAACCCAGAAAAACTGCAGCATAATAGAAAGTTGTTTGCAAGATAGGAATGGCATATTCTGAAGTGGAGAATTATGTGTGAGATATTTCTAGACTCCTCCCACGTACTCCCACCACTGAAGATGCTTTCTAAGGGCCAATGACTACTGCTTGCAACACAAGCTGTCCGGATTTGCATTTATTTCGGATCCAGAATTATTGGCAAATGACTGTAAAATAGCACATAGGCTGATTTGAGCATGGGATATATTGTAAATATTTATATAAATAACATAGCTCCCTCCTTGGTTGAGCCAGTTAGGAATTAGAATAGAGGAGAGTTTTCAGTAGCAGCAATTAGGACTGTACAGTGATTTTTTGTAACAATTTTCAGCATGTTTTGTCATCAATAAAAGTGCAGTATTTTATCATTTTATGTTCTGAGTGTTAATTAGTTAAGGAGTGCTTTTCACCTCCTTCTAGATCAGGAAGTATGGGCCCACTTTCAGATCTAGAAGGAGGGATTTTATGGCAGGTTTTAATCTGTAATTTTGCTACAGCAGAATTAATAGATTGCTTGCCAGATTTCATTTTATTGTTTTTATTTTGTATTATGTGATTTATGTTTCCTATTATGTTTGTGTATAGAATTTGTGTGTATGTCAGCTGACAAATTATATTATGCATTTTTCCTTTATGTTTTCCCTGCTTTCTATTTTTAGCAACTTTCCATTTTCAGCATATTTCATTTTGCTGTCAATTCCTGTAGCAGAAGCTTGACGACCTTCTGTGGCAGGGCATTGACAGGTGTTTTTAGAATAAGTTTTATTTACAAGCATCATTTCAATTCTGCAAGAGTAATTAGATTTCAATTCTGCAAAAGTAGATTAGATTTCAATTTAGCAATTTCAATTATGCAAGAGTAACTAGATTTCAATTCTGCAAAAGTAACTTAGGATTTCAATTTAGCAATTTCAATTCATGCAATTGTAGTTAGATTTCAATTCTTGCAACTTAGATTTAGTTTTCAATTCCTGTACTTTATTTTAGTTTCCATTCTTCGGACTAGGTTTAGTGTGACACCAAAAGGCTAAACCAAAATCTGCTTCACCAATAATTGCTTGAAATCTGAATGCCTGAATTGTACTTTGCCCTAACCTTCTATCGTAGACAGCCTTGGACACCACCCCGGATTGATAAATCATTGAGATTAAATGATGAGATTCAACGACACTCATCACCTTTTATTTCCATCCTGAGTGAAACTATCTCATGTTCTAATCTTTCACACTCTAGATATTTTACCTTTAATTTTAATCCATACCTTATTCAATCCTTTTTGCCTCTTCAAACTTGATTTTGAAGTTGGTGAGGTCTTGTAGAAACTTTGTTTTTACTTTCTCATCTTCTTGAGCTTGAACTTTTAATCTTGAGTTATCCCTTTTTAATTCTTCAAGAGTAACCATAAGTATTTCACATTCTATCCTTTTTACCTTTGAATTTTCAATCATACCTTTTTCAACTCTTTTTTCCTTTTCAACCTTATCTCTCAATTCAAAGAGATATTATAGAAGCTTTGTCTTACATTTCTCATCTTCTTGTATTTGAGCCTTCAATTCTAAATTCTCTCTTTTCAATTCAAAAAGTTCCTTAAGAGTGGCTTCCTCCTTTTCTTTTTCTGAATCTTCCTCTTCTTTCTTTTTTTGATCTTCTATAGGAATATTTTATTCTAATACTCAAAGTAGAGTTTTTTATTCATACCTATTTTGATTTTCCCTATTATCCTTTCTTGAACCAACCTCTAGGATTTCATTTTTGAAAATATCATCTTCATCTTCACCACTACTAAACCCATTGCAATAACTTGCATCATGACCGAGTTGACCACAAATAAAATATTCTTCACCCTCTTGTGGACAATAAGCTACATGGTGACCTGTATTCCTACATATTGTACAAAACTTTATCAACCTAGTTGTTTCTCCATTGCTTGATTCATCTCTTGAATCTATTTCCATTCTTCCTCCCAAAACAACAATATTGAATTCATCTTCCTTTTCTTTCATGACCATGTGTGTTATTTTTTTCTTGTATCTCATGGTTCTAATTTTGCCTTTCTTTGCCATTTGTGTTCTTGTAAGATCTTCCTTCAAGTTGTTAAACCTTTTACGAAGGAACCAGGTCTGATACCAATTAAAGAACACAAGCTTATACTAAGAGGGGGGTGAATAGTATAAGACCACTTCTTACTTTTATTATCACAATTAATAGTATGCAATATATCAATGGTAACATTAATAGTAGAAACTAAATTAGTTCACAAATTATCACACACACATGAGACACCAATTTTATGTGGTTCACCCAATTTGGGCTACTCCACGAAGAAAATATTTCTCTAAAATTTTCTCAATCAATCTCTTTGGAATCCTTTCCCTATTATAATATTTATGGACCTCTATCCAAAGGATATACCAATCCCCTAAATCAAGTTCGTGGATCTTTATCCATAAGATAACTCCTTCTCCTATGCTCTGGTTGGTGATCTTCTAGAAGACTACTACCTCCACTTCACTGGCTTGTGGATCTCTCTCCACTGAAGACTCTTGTCCCCACTCAGAAGACCTATCCTCACTACCCTATCTAATGTATCTCTATCCACTAGAGACTACTGTCCTCTCTTATCTATCACCTCCAAAGCTCTATTTCAAATCTGAACTAAACATAGTCCAGTCGGTCTAGTACAAATATGCTCAACAAGTCCACTCAGAACTTGCTTTATTCTACTCAATAAGTCCACATAGAACTTGCTTGAATATGCTCAACAAGTCCACTCAGAAATTTCTTAATTATGCTCAACAGGTTCACTTAGAACCTACTAAAATATGCTCAACAAGTCCATAAAAAACTTGCTTGAATATGATCAATAGGTCCACTCAGAACATGGTCAAATCTACTCAACAGGTCCACTCAGAACCTGGTCAAATATGCTCAAAAGTCTCACATAGAAATTTTCTAATATGCTCAATAGGTCCACTCAAAACCTGGTCAAATATTATCAATAGGTCCACTTAGAATCTATCTAAATCTACTCAAAAAGATCACACAAAACTTGCTCAAACTGTATTGTAAGCTTCCACAAAAGCTCACACAAAATCAATCCACAAGTCTTCTCAAAGACCTACCTCAAATTTGCTTAACAAGACCACATAGAACTTGTCCAATATCAAAGAAGCATAAATGAAATTGTTAGAGACTCAATATGTTTTATACTCAATGCTCAGTTAATTTCACAACTCAATTCAGAATATAGAATAGTTTTTTTTTATGGAACTTGAACAATCACTTCACAAACCCACTTGACTAGGCTCAACCAAATCTATTCAACCAATTACTCAAGAACAACTTTTGCTCACTAACCCTAGTCCAAGTATGTATCAACCAACTCAAAATATTTTCAACAATGCTCAACAACAAATCTCACATAACAATGATACTCATGTTCTTTTCAAGTTCACAACAACTCACTTCAACAACAATGCTTATCAAACTATCTTCACATAACAATGATACTCATATTATTTTCAAACCCTAACTCAAGTTCTTCACACAACCAATGGCTTCAACAACAATGCTTATAAAACAAGGTTTTAATCACAACACTTAATTCCAAAAAATCTTGAAGCATTAACTCTAAAACTCTCAAAAAGGAAACCTTGATCAAGTCATTTTCACTCTAAACTTATTTTAATAAAAACAACCACTCAACTCAATTAAGAAAGAGATTTCCCATACCTTTTTCTTGTCAAGGAGTTGTTCTAGCAAATATGCCACACTCATAAATTCCTCTTTGCAAATCTCAATAAGAGTTAGAAGACTTCAATAAAACACAATACAAAAATATGACTAAAATACACCTTATCACTCCAACTTAAAAATAATATTCACCATAATCTTCATTAATAGAAAAACCCTTATTAAAATAAAATCAATGCTCAATAGTCTTAATTCTCCAATATATCAATATATTAATTAAGACTTTAATAAACAATTAAAATAAAAACCTCCTTATTACTCCTACTAACAATACTCAAATACCACCACTTATCCAATAATTAATCCTTCTAAATTTTTACTTAACGAACCTTATAACTCCAACATAGAAAAATAATCATAAAACCTTAAACACCCTTATACCTCCAACTTTAGGCAGATAATAAAAGTTTTAATAAAAAATATTTACCTTGCATTCGAGGGGAATCGAACCCTCAACTATGTCCATGACATACGCCTTAACTGCAGCCTCAAATTTCGCACGAGCTACGTGCTCTTTTGAAACCAACGAAGCACCACATGCTTAAGGTAGTGCTCCATTTTCCCTTGGAAAAAACAATGCGCGCCTTGGGCACCTTTCAACCAACATGACCTCCAATGTAGCTATCACATTTTGAATGCAGGCTCTCTTGCAAATAAACATTTTTGCACTTGCCCACTCGCCACTAGGCCACGCTTCCTAGTTGGCCTTAGAACAATTCACACTTCTTTTTTTAAACTATCCGTTGTACACAAAAATCCAAATCTCACGAGCTCTTATTCCTTTTCACATGCCAATTAATAATTCAATCAAGGATGATGTTTATGCCCTTTGGGCAAGGTATTTATATTTGCTTTCTCCACTCCTTGTAGAATGTCGTGCTTCCAAATATTCTCCTTCCACGATGTTGGTGAAGGTTTAATAATTTTATAAGGTGCTTCAAATGCCTTTGCCTCCAAACCCAACTTTGGGTTTATGAAATATAATTAAACTTTATAAAAACCACTTTGATTTATAAAATATTATAATGAAAATTATAAATATTTTATTTGGGGTTTTCACCATATCACTTTAATATTATAAAAACAATTATTATAATATTATATCCTTTTGATGTCTTGGATAAATTGCTTCCTTGGGAGAATTAAACCATATTTTGATTTATTCTCTTGGGTGCAAAATATAGATATTTTAACCCATCATGGATTTCATTAAGCCCCCACTTTCACTTGAGTTGAGCTATCACCTGACACCTTGACATCAATGACAACTAACTTAGGACATCAATCACAACTGCTAAAAATGTCCAACAATCTCACCCTTTGTCATTGATGGCAACCCAAATTATTTTTACTAAAATATTAACTCACTTTTTCTCTGCTCTCCCTAGGACATTGCTCCCCCTGGGTCAATGTTCTCATTAAATACCAAATGTCTCTCCTTTTTCTTAATGTATCAAATTTCTCCCCCTTACTCAAATCTCTCCCCCTTTGACATCAATGGCAAAGAGTCACCTTTTGGGCTCGCGGCTAAGAATGAGCCTCTTATATTAGCCCCTCCCCCACCTTCTATTGAGGTGGTTAATTCTAGGGTGTAAGTATTTCTACTCCTAGAAGGCATTGTTCTTTGCATTTATCCTCTTCTCTTCTTTTCTGAGTTTTTTGATTCCTCTAACTGTTTCTCTCCATGTCCATGTTCCTGTCCATGTTAGCATTCTTGTTCCTATTCAAATTCATGTTCATGTTACTATTCCTATTCCTATTTATATCCATGTTCTTGTTCCTATTCTTGTTCTTGTTCATATTCATGTTCCTATTCCTATTCATACCTATTTTTGGAATAATTATTGCACTTATAACACTTAATGTTATTATTCCTTGGAGGTGTAAATGTCTTAGGATTTGTTCTAGAGAAGCCATATCCTCTTCTGTCATGAACCCTATAATTCATTGCCTTGTGACCAAACTGATTACATCAGTAGCAATATCCATGAAAAAGTTATATGTTCCCAATATCCTATCTTACATGTGTCCTACATTGTGAATCCATATTCCCAATGAATAATACAAGATTATACTGAGAGGGGGGTGAACAATATAGTGCCCACTTTTTACTTTCTTTCTAAACCAATATCAATTAGTGTACTTAATTGCAATATCCAAATATAGTAATGTACATTAATGACATAAATAGCAATAGTAAGCAAGAGCACAAATCACCACACACAATTGAGACACAAGATTTAACGTGGTTCCCCCAATGTGGGGTACTCCAAAAGATAATCTCCTTATAATATTTCACAAATAAATAGATATCCTTATCCTAATACAAATGATTACTTTGATTTGCTCAAATCTAGGCTATCCATTGATCTACTCAGCAAGGCAATCCACTAATCTTCTCAACTATGCAATCCATTGATCTTCTCAAGTAGGCAATCCACTCATCTGATCAGGTAGGTAATCCTGATATGCTCAGGTGGGAAATCCACTGATCTACTCAGGTAGGCAATCTTGATCTGCTCAGGTAGGTAATCCACTAATCTGCTCAGCTAGGCAATCCACTGATCTACTCAATAATGCAATCCTGATTAGCTCAGGTAGGCAATCCATTGATCTGCTCATAAAGGCAATCTTGATCTACTCATGTAAGCAATCCATTGATCTACTTTAGCAAGCTCACCAATAACTTACTCAAAATATGCTCTAGCAAGCTTCACCAAGAACTTGCTCAAAATCTACTTCAGCAAACTCACTAAGAACTTACTCAAAATCTGCTCTAGAAAGCTCACCAAGAACTTTCTCAAATCTACTTCAGCAAGCTCACCAAGAACTTACTCAAAATCTGCTCTAGCAAGCTCACCAATAACTTACTCAAAATCTACTCTAGAAAGCTCACCAAGAACTTGCTCAAATATTCTCTAGCAATCTCACCAAGAACTTGCTCAAATCTACTCTAGCAAGCTCACCAAGAACTTTCTCAAAATATTCTCTAGCAAGCTCACCAAGAACCTACTCAAATATGCTCAGCAAGCTCACCAAGAACTTGCTCAAAATATGCTCTAGAAAGCTCACCAAGAACCTGCTCAAATATACTTAGCAAGCTCACCAAGAACTTGCTTGAAATCTATCTAGCAAGCTCACCAAGAACTTTCTCAAAATTTTCTCTAGCAAGCTCACCAAGAACGTACTCAAATCTACTCAACAAGCTCACCAAGAACTTGCTCAAATCTAATTAGAAAGCTCACCAAGAACTTGCTCAAAATATTTCTAGTAAGCTCACCAAGAACTTGCTCAAAATATGTCTAGTAAGCTCACCAAGAACTTGCTCAAAATCTGCTCTAGCAGGCTCACCAATAACCTACTTAAATCTGTTCAGCAAGCTCACCAAGAACTTGCTCAAAATCTATCCATAATTTTTTCTACAAATATATCCAAAAGCTGCCACAAATATGTCTAGAAATCTATCCAAAAGCCTTCTCAAAGGCTCAATCAATCATACACAAAATATGCCACAAATATATCCAAAAGCCTTCTCAAAGGCTCAATAAATCATGCATAAAATCTACCACAAATCTATCCAAAAATATATCCCAAAGGCCTTCTCAAAGGCTCAATTGATCATGCTCAAGTAGTACTCAAATCTCATCCATAAATCTATGAATGCAAGGCTCAATGATGAACTCAATAATGAATGGCAATGCACTCTACAATGGATGACAACAATGATCCACAATTATCTCAACTCAAATCAGAATATAGAATAGTTTTTTCATGGAACTTGAACAACCACTTTACTCATTCACTTGACTAGGCTCAAACAACTCTACTCAACCAATAACAACAAGGAATAACTCTTTCTCATAAACCCTAGTCCAAGCAAGTATCAACCAAATCAAATGTTTTCAACAATGCTCAACCAAAAATATCACATAACAATGATACTCATGTTGTTATCTAACTCAAGTTCAAGTTCTTTTTACAATCAATGGGCTTCAAAAACAATGCTTATAAAACATTCTTCACATAACAATGATACTCATGTTCTTCTCAAACCCTATCTTAGGTTTTTCACACAACTAATGGCTTCAACAACAATGCTTATAAAACAAGGTTTAAACACAAATCTCAAAATAGAAAACCTTGAAGCATTCAACCAACCATTTTTGAAAAGGAAACCACAATCAGTCTTTTTCTCTCCAATGATATTTTAGAAATCAACCACCATAAACAAAGTCAATGGAGAATATTACTCATACCTTTTGATGCCTTATTAGTTGTCCACTAAATCTTCTACTCTCAACAAAATTTCTTTTTCAACTTTCAATAAGGGTTAGGGATCATGATTAATAACACAACAATAATATCTAAATAACACCTTATTACTCCTACTCAATAAAATACATCATGTCCCCTCATGAAAGAATTAATCTTCTTTGAAAAAAACAAAGAAACCTTCACTTTTGAACCTCTTTACAAAATCTGAAATATCTCTTTACACACACGTTATTTCTCCCTCTAAGTAAGTTAATTAAATAGCCTTCGAAATAAGCTTTCCAATGATATATAATATGATATACTTCTAAAATTAAAATCACCAAAAATATCTCTTTTTCTTAAAGTGCATCACAACCCTTATTTCTCCTAGGGCAACTTTAGAAAAATAAAATATTAAAAAAATATTAACTTGCCTCTATCCTTGATGGGATTCGATCTCTTAACACCTCCTTGCTCAGTGCCTTAACTGCAGCCAAGCCACTATTGGGCCACACACCCTCACGTGTTCAAAGGGGCATGAACCAAAAAAAATACCTCAATATTTTGCGCCCTTCGAAAACTCAAATACGCTTTGAGCATTTCAACATAGTAAGCATCCCCGACAAAACTTGATCGCAAGACCTCCTGCTTCTTACACAACACATGAAACACTAGGCCAAATGTGCCTATGAATTTGGTTATCCTTCGTGAATGATTTTCAACAAACTCGAATTTCGTAAACCCTTCACACGCCTCTTTACACACGCTTCAACACAAAGGCTCTTTTCACATTACATTATCAATTCAAATGCATTCCAAAATAGAGGACCAAGATTTATCGAATCTTTTGGTGGTATATATATATATATGCCTTGCCTCCTTTCTTTAGACGTCAGTGCTATTATTTTTAATATATGTCTTTCCTCCTTTCTTTAGACGTCGGCACTATAATTTTATTTTTAATTTTAAAATTAAAATTTAAATTTTAAATAATTTAAAATTTAAATGAAATATTTAAAATTAAACATCTCCATAACTGTGGCACCTTTTTCGATGAAATGAAAATCCAACTTGGGTTTTAAGAAAAACCTATTTCAAATCTGCCATCCATGGTTTTAAATAAAACCTTTTATTTTGCGTGCCTTGGTTTTCACAAAAAATCTGCATATATCCATGCTCTCCAAAATATCATAAATGATTATTTATGAAGTGATGTTACCACCAAAACTCAAATGTGATCCATATGACATCAATGATCCATGTGATATATGACAACATAAAATAACTCAAATAGCCAACAATCTCCCCCTTTGTCATTAATGGCAACACCTCTAATGCAAATCATCACAATCACTGCAAAAACCATATCTGAGAATCAAAGCTGCTTCCCCTAAATCAATACTCTCTATGGAGGATGCTCCCCCTAACTCAATACTCTCTTTGGAGGCTACTCCCCCTAACTCAATGCTCTCTTTGGAGGCTACTTCCCCTAACTCGAATCTCTCCCCTTTTGACATCAATGGCAAAAGGGAAACCTATGGGACTAAAAGATACGACTCTTAAGCATATCCCCCTCACCACATTCTCTCCTGAGGTGATTAATTTTGGGGTGGGAGTACTTTTACTCCCATATTACATTGTTTCTTTCCTCTGTCAACTTACTTCCATATTTTTCTAATATCCTTATCTTGATGAATTACTTGATCTTATTTTCTTGAACCTGTTTGACCTTCTTGCCTTGAAAATTCTTGACCTTCTTGTCTTAAACTTGTTTGGAATTTATTCCTACATATTTTGCAATATGTCCAACATTATTGCAATTAAAACACTTGATGTTGTAGCCTTTGGATGGTGTCCATATCTTGAATTCTTTCTTGAAAGTAATTTCCATATCAATTTCTTTCTTGAACCCTGTATTGTGAAGTTCTATTTTCATAATCATTGTGACTATGACTTCTAAATTGTGTAGCTCTAAATCCAAAACCATGTTGCTCATTTTATTTGCACTGAGATGCTTTATGACCAATCCTGTTGCATTAGAAGCAATGTCCCTGAAAACCATACCTTCTTCCTTTGAAGTTCCTTCTAGCAAAATCAAATTTCTTTTATCCATAAACCCTGTAGTGTATAGCCTTGTTTCCAAATCCATTACAAGAAAAACAATGTCCTTGAAAAGCCCTTTGTTCATGCCTTGGTTCCTCATACCTTTCTTGACCATTATCCTTGTGATCATTTTTTACTTGTGCATTGTATCCTTGAACCTTCTTTGTAGTGTCTAAATACTCTTCCTTAATTTCTTCCTTGCTTTCCTTTTCAATAATTTATTTTCCTTTTGAACTTGATTCACCTATCTCAAAACAAGATCCAAAATGAATTTTTGGAGTCATAGGAACTTTGGAAATTTCTTCATAAAACTTAGGTGCTTCCTTGCTTTCATCTTTTAGAACTTCCTTTCCTTTTGAGTGTGATTTTTCTTGGACATAAGATATAGCCTTAAAATATATTTCCACTCCTTTTTTAACCTTTTCATCTAATGTTTCATGTCTTGTCGTTATTACCTTTAGTTCTTCATTCATCCTATCCTCTATCCTTTTTGCATTTTGAAGCTCATCTCTTAGATTACTGATTGTCTAAAGTAGTTATCTGATTTTGACATCTGTTCAAATCTTGTTTTCAAGATTATTGTATTCTTCTTTTAGCCTTTTGACTTATAATTTTTGTTTTCTTGGCTCATCCTCTTCTTTTTCTATTACCAAAAGTGAGACTTCTTCATCTTCACTGTCATTGACATTATTATAATCTTCTATAGCAAATAAAATTTCATGATTTATTTGACCATGCCTGTTTCCTTGATGTGTCATCTCATCTTCACTTTCACTAAATCCATTTCAATATTCTGATCTGTGATCTATTTGACCACACACAAAGCACTGTTCTCTTTCACCTTCTATTCCTAGGAATAAATGTTCTTCCTTTTCATCATCTGACTTATCTATATCACAATGATCTGAGCTATCAATTGCTTCTAAAATGTAGAAATTTTTCTTTGCCCTATGAAAACTTTTCTTCTTATTATACCTACTTTTCTTGTATCTATCATCTTTGTCATGCTTATGCTTTCCATCTTCTTTTCTTCTATGACCTTGTTTTTCATTATCACTATTTTCTTCATGTGGACACTTTTTTTCATAGTGACCAAAATAACCACACTTGTAACACTTGAATTTCTTCATATCTTTGTAATTCCTTGAGTCCTTTTTTCCTTTTGATGAAGTTAGATTCCTCATCATTATCTGAATCTCTATCTGTCTCTGGAATTTTCCCTTTATTTTTCTCTAAAGCCTTGAATGCAATTTCTTTTATTGGATCCTAATGCTTACTTATCCTCATATCATAAGTTGTGAGAGTTCCTTGTAGTTCTTCCATTGTTATCTTGTTGATATCCATTGTTTCTTATATTTCTAAAACCTTTGCATAATACTTCATGGAAAGTGATATCAAAACATTTTGATTAAATTTTTATTCTTTCATCTCAAATCCTATACCTCTCATGGTGTTAGTAATCTCATCAACTCAAAGTAAAAACTTTTCTATATCTTCATAATCTTCCATTTTCAATTCCTCAAATATTTTTCTATGAGTTTGTAGTTTTTGTATGAGTTTTTACCTGCTCAAATATGCTCAGCAAGATCACCAAGAACTTGCTCAAAATATGCTCTAGCAAGCTCACCAAGAACCTGCTCAAATATGCTCGGTAATCTCACTAAGAACTTGCTCAAAATCTATCCAGCAAGGTCACCAAGAACTTGCTCAAAATATGCTCTAGCAATCTCACCAAGAACCTGCTAAAATATGCTCAATAAGATCACCAAGAACTTGCTCAAATCTTCTTAGCAAGCTCACCAAGAACTTGCTCAAAATCTATCCAGCAATATCACCAAGAACATGCCCAAAATTTGCTCTAGCAAACTCACCAAGAACCTGCTAAAATATTCTCAGCAAGCTCACCAAGAATTTCCTCAAAATATGTCCAAAAATCTATCCAAAATCCTTCTTAAAGGCTCAATCAATAATGCACAAAATCTACCACAAACCTATCCAAAATCTATCCAAAATCCTTCACAAAGGATCAATCAATCATGCACAAAATCTACCACAAATCTATCCAAAAATCTAACCAAAAGCCTTCTCAAAGGCTCAATAAATCATGCACAAAATCTACTATAAATCTATCCATAAATATATCCCAAAGGCCTTCTCAAAGGCTCAATCAATCATGCTCAAGTAGCACTCAAATCTCATCCACAAATATATGAAGGCAAGGCTCAATGATGAACTCAACAATGAATGGCAATGCACTCTACAATGAATGACAACAATGATCCACAATGATCTCAACTCAAATCAGAATATAGAATAGTTTATTTCATGGAACTTGAAAAACCACTTCACTCATTCACTTTACTAGGCTCAAACAACTCTACTCAACCAATCACAACAAGGAACAACTCTTTCTCACAAACCCTAGTCCAAGAAAGTATCAACCAACTCAAATGTTTCCAACAATGCTCAACCACAAATCTCACATAACAATGATACTCATGTTGTTCTCTAACTCAAGTTCAAGTTCTTTGTACAATCAATGGGCTTCAACAACAATTCTTATAAAACATTCTTTACATGACAATGATACTCATGTTCTTCTCAAACCCTATCTCAGGTTTTTCACACAACTAATGGCTTCAAAAACGATTAAACACAACTCTCAAACCAAAAAATATTGAAGCATTCAACCAGCCACTTTCAAAAAGGAAACCATAATCAATCCTTTTCTCTCCAATGATATTTCAAAAATCAACCACCATAAACAAAGTCAATGGAGAACATTGCTCATACCTTTTGATGCCTTATTAGTTGTCCACTAAATCTACCACACCCAAGAAAAATTATTTTTCAACTTTAAATAAGGGTTAGGGATCATGATTAATAACACAAAAATAATATCTAAATAACACCTTATTACTCCTACTCAATAAAATACATCATGTTCCCTCATGAAAGAATTAATATTCTTTGAAAAAGAACAAAGCAACCTTCACTTTTGAACCTCTTTAAAAAATCAGAAATATATCTTTACACACATCTTATTTCTCCCTCTAAGCAATTTAATCAAATAGCCCTCAAAATAATTTTTCCAATGATATATAATATGATATACTTCTAAAAGGAAAATCACCAGAAATCTCTCTTTTTCTTAAAGTGCATCACAACCTTTATTTCTCCTAGGGCAACTTTAGAAAAATAAAATATTAAAAAAATATTAACTTGACTATGTCCTTGACAGGATTCGATCTCTTGATACCTCCTTGATCAATATCTTAACCACATCCAAGCTGCCATTGGGCCACGCGCCCTCATGTGTTCAAAGGGGCACGAACCAAAACAAATACCTCAATATGCTATGCCATTCAAAAACTCAAAAACATTTCGAGTGTTTCAACATAGCAAGCATCCCTGACAAGACTCGATCATAGGACCTTTTGCTTCTTACACAGTGCATGAACCACTAGGCCAAATGTGCCTATGCATTTGGTTATCCTCCATGAATGATTCTTCAATGGACCCGAATTTCATAAACCCTTCACACGCCTCTTTACACACACTTCAACACACAAGCTCTTTTCACATTACATTATCAATTCGAATGCATTCCAAAATCTATGATTTAGTATTTATCGAAGATTTTGGTGGCATATATATATATATATATATATATATATATATATATACTTTTACTCCTTTATTTAAACATCGGTGCTATTATTTTTAATATATGCCTTTCCTCCTTTATTTAGACGTTGGCACTATAATTTTAAATAATTTAATAGTTAAACTAAATATTTAAAATTAAATATATCCGTCACTGAGGCACCGTTTTCGATGAAACAAAAATCCAACCTGGGTTTTAAGAAAAACCCATTTCAAATCTACCATCCATGGTTTTAAATAAAACCTTTTATTTTGCCTACCTTTGTTTTCACAAAAAACCTGTATATATCAATGCTCTCCAAAATACCATAAATGATTATTTATGAAGTGTTGTTACCACCAAAAATCAAATGTGATCCATATGACATCAATGATCCATGTGACATCAATGACAACATAAAATAACTGAAATTGCAAACACCCAAACCTGTGACATGAAAAGCATCTTCCATTGAAGCTTCCTTGTCTTGACCTCATTGGTCTTCTATTTTGATTGTTGTTCCATATGTATTGTCTTTGTGCATTGTTCCTGTTTTTGTTGAACTCTCTATTGTCCAAATCATCCTCTGATGTCTCACTTTCTTTCACATTGTCTTATTCTGAGGTATCTTCATCTGAAGTTTCTTCTCCTTCAAAACTTGAAGTTGACTCTCCTTCTCATTTCTTTTGAACCTGTTCAAATCCAAGACTTGTTTTGTTTATTGACCTTCTTTGTACCTTGACTATCTTATCCATAATATTTGAGATATTCTTGAATCCTTTCATATTGATCTTGGAGTCCTCTAAATATTCTTTTACTAGTGCCACTTCTTGTGCTAACTTCTCACATTCCAAGATTTTTGCTTCTAACTTATCTTTGAACCTTTTTGCCTTAGCCTTTGATTTTTCTAAATCCTCTATGAGCAATCTTCTCTCTTCATCACATTTTTGAAACTAAATTTCAAGTTTAGAGTGTTGCTTCCTTACCTTCTTTATTGTGTCAAGGGCATAGATAAGTTCTCCCTTTAGATCATAATCATCCTTTTTTGAATATTCCTTTATTATTTGCCTTTGTCCATATCTATGTTTTCTTTTGGCTTGTCTTCTATGGGATCACTTGCTTCTTCTTCTAAATCCATTCAAATATTTTCATCCGGTCCTTCAAGTGCATTCTCATATTCATAATCACTAAAACTATAACCATCCCTTGTACAATCATCTTCAAGATGTCCAAAGTTACCACATCTAAAACACTTGAGAATAACTAGAGTCTTTTTCTTAATTGGTTTTTCTTCAATCATAAATAGGACTTAATCTCTATCATTATATGAAAAACTAGCATCACTATCACTTGAATACTTACTTGCATTATCCGCATAGTAGCTTCTCTTTTTTATTTGAAAGAACTTCTTTCCTTGTTTGCTTTTTCCATCCTTACTTTTCTTTTGATGCTTGTATCTTTCTGATTCCCTGTTCCTATGATCTTGTCTTTCTTATTTAGAACTAAGTCCTGTTATGGTGACTGATGACATTTGTGCATTGATAATCTTGTCTAAAGTCTTTGAATTTTCCTCAAACTTGTGTAGCTTTTCCTTAGAACCTTTTACTTCCATCCTTAGTGAAACTATCTCATGTTCTAATCTTTCACACTCTAGATCTTTTACCTTTAATTTTTTAGCCATACCTTCTTCAATCCTTTTTGCCTCTTCAACCTTGATTTTGAAGTTGGTGAGGTCCTATTGAAACTTTAATTTTGTTTTCTCATCTTCTTGAGATTGAAATTTTAATCTTCAAGAGTAACAATAAGTCTTTCATATTCTATCCTTTTTACCGTTTACTTTTCAATCATACCTTCTTCAACTCTTCTTGCATTTTTAACCTTATCTCTCAAGTCAGAGAGATCTTGTATAAGCTTTATCTTACATTTCTCATCTTCTTGTATTTGAAACTTCAATTCTAAATTCTCTCTTTTCAATTCAACAATTTCCTTAAGAGTGGCTTCCTCCTTTTATTTTTCTAAATCTTCCTCTTATTTCTTTCTTTTATCTTCTATAGGATAATTTTCTTCTAGTAATGAAAGTAGATTTTTTTATTCATACCTATTTTTATTGTCCCTGTTATCCTTTCTTGAAACAACCTCTAGGATTTCATTTCCTAAAATATCATCTTCATCTTCACCGCTACTAAATCTATTGCAATAACCTGCATCATGACTGAGTTGACCACAAATAAAACATTATTCACCCTCTTGTGGATAATAAGTTGCATGGTGACCTGTATTCCTACATCTAGTACAAAACTTTATCAACCTAGTTGTTTCTGAAGAACACAAGCTTATACTGAGAGGGGGGGTGAACAGTATAAGACCTTTTTCAATTTTATCTATCAATACAGCTTTCAAACCATTAACATGCAGAATAAAATAGCAGTAACAACAGCAGTAAAATAGTGCACAAAAAGCAATCCACAAAGAGACACAACACTTTACGTGGTTCACCCAAGGTGGGCTACTCCACGGATAAAACTTTCCTCTAAAAGTTATATCAAAACCTCTGGGAATCCTTCCCGATTACAAAGTTTATGAGCCTTAGCTCAAAGGAGACACCTTCCCCTAATTCTTCTTTGCTAGTGATCCTCTAGAAGACCTCTACCTCCTCTGCCCTTAGCAAGTGGAATTCTGTCCACAGAAGACACCTGTCTTCCCTGCTCTAGCTGGAGATCTCTGTCCTCAACTCTGTTACAGCAAAGTTGGTCCTCTTTTCTATACCAAACACAGTCCTTCGGTCTAGCACAATTGTCCTCTTCCTTTGTTCCTTTCTGCACTTGGTTGAAAACAACTTTTCACTGCCTGCGCAACTACAACAGCACAGTCTTCTCAAATTACAGCGGCACTATCTTCTCAAATTACAACAGCACTTGATCACCGTTTGTCCTTCACAACTGTTCGCAATTACAACAGTATCTACTTCGTGCACTTTGCTTTCTTTTACATAGACTGCGTGAACACAGTCGCAATCATAGCTGTCCTTAGATCAAATTCCACCCTTTTCATGATCTTCGCAAACACTGCAGCATTCGAATGCACAGCAACTTATGCGCCTATGTACAACCACAACATCATACTTTTTGCACAGTCTTCTTATGAACAGCAACACAGTCTTTGATACTTAGAAGATTCAACGAAGTCCACTCTAATGTTGTAGTCGAACTTCGCTCTCTGCTTTTTCGATGATCGAACCTCACTAGTCACACTAACTTTGCGAACGCCTCACTACGAAATGCACACTTCGATCGATACACAAAATTGCTCAAACAGTCTTCCTTTAATACTCACAATCTTAAGATGAAATCTTGTTCTTTAGTCGGCTGTTCAATCTCCAAACACGTCGGCTGTAAAACCTTACACTTCGTCGACAAAGGTTAACTTCGTCGGCTTTAACCGCCTCTACTGTTCTGTAGCTGTTCTCGTGCGAAACTCAAACATGTCACGATATCGCTACGCCTTTGACTGTCGTACACCTTCTTTGGTTTGTTGTCGCGAAATCGTGACACTACAGCCTTTGCTGACGTCATCGTAAATCTTGTCACGAAATCGTGACGCTCTAGACTTCAAAGCCTTCTTCTCCGTTGTTGTCGCGAAATCATGACACCTTTGCCTCTTGCTGACGTCATCATGATTCTTGTCATGAAATCATGATGCTCTGGACTTCAAAGTCTTCTTCTCCGCTACTATCGTGAAATCGTGACACCTTTGCCTTTTGCTGATGTCATCAGCAACTCTGTCGCGAAATCGCGACACCTCTTGCTTCTTCATCCTTTTCTTGGTTTGCACTAGCAAAAATGAAACATGTCACGAAATCATGATGCTTTTGCTGCCTTAAGCTCTCTCTTGCCAACTGCTCGTGAAACTGGAACATGTCACGAAATCGCGACGCTTTTGCCAACTGCAAGCTGCCAACTCAACCTGTCGTGAAATCGTGACACTTTCTGCATCCGTACAACTTCTTCGAAACTTGTCGCGAAATCGTGACACTTCCTGCAACTCAACACTGCCAACTCAACTTGTCGCGAAATCGTGACACTTTTTGCATCCGTACAACTTCTTCGAAACTTGTCACGAAATCGCGACACTTCCTACAACTCAACACTCCAACACAATTTGCATCCGTACAACTTCTTCGAAACTTGTCGCGAAATCGTGACAGTTTTGCCCGTTCTGCCTCTGCCTTCCTGCATGTCGCGAAATCACGACACTTTTGCCCGCTTTGCCTCTGCCTTCCTGCATGTCACGAAATCGTGACAGTTTTGGCCAAACTTTCTCTCTCCTCAAACATGTCGCGAAATCGCGACAGTTTTTCCAGCAGCCTGCAAACTTTTTCTAACTTATCTTTTTTTGGATTTTTGGCAACTGGGCTACTCTGATTTTCTTGGAGACTTACTGACCAGCTGAAACCTTCATCAAAACACATCCTTAGACTTAAAAACAAATTGCTCCAAGAACTCCTTGACATCAAAAACAACAACTACCAATAGCTCCTTGACATCAATGACAACAATTAACCTTAGGCAAAGGCAATGTACTCAAGATACCCAAAATTGCCAACAATCTCCCCCTTTGTCATTGATGGCAACCCTTAATTAAAAACACATCTTTCAAGAGCCAAAACTGAAATCAATCTCTTCAAGTTTTGCTCCCCCTGACTTGAAGCTTTCCTCTTCACTTGAAAACACTCCCCCTTACTTAAATCTCTCCCCCTTTGTCATCAATGGCAAAGGGTCACCTTTGGGGCTTGGGACTAAGAATGAGCCTCTTAGCTTAGTCCCTCCCCCACCTCCTGATGAGGTGATTTAAAACAGGGTTGGGAGTGATACTCCCATTAGACACTCATCATCATTAGTGTCTAAGATTTCTTTGTCGGGCCTTCTCTTGAATTCTTTTTCTGTATTCCTGTTCTTGTCATTGTTTTGATCCTCGGACCTGTTAATACTACTATTCCTGTTTCTTTTATCTTTTTTGTTCTTATCCATACCTTGATCCTTGGACCTGTTCATATCACTTTTCCTATTTTTGTTATCATTCCTATTCTTATCCATGCCTTGATCCTTGGATTTGTTCATGTTGTTGTTTCTATTCCTGTATCTCAGAAGATCAGCTCTACACTGTCTAGCTAGGTGACCTTCATTGTTGCATTTATAGCAAGTAACAATATTTGGCATGACTGTTCTTTGAATCCACCTGTTCTGACTAACCCAGTTCCTGTTATTTGCCTTGCAAAAAATTGCCTTGTGCCCGAATTGTTGACAAGAGTAACAATACCCTTGAAAGAAATTACGTATCCTGAAACTGTCATTTACTCTCTTCATTTGAGTCATGCAATGTACAGCCATGTGACCAAATCTGTGACACGCAAAACATCTGCCGTGAAATTTTCTTTTATTCGACTTCATGGGTCCCGAAGACTTCTTCTTCTCAGTCTGAATATCATTTTCTGTTTCTGCGTATTCATCACTTACTGACTCATGATCTGAAGTACTTTCTTCAACAGGACTCTCTTCCTTTTGAAATCTCTTGCTAGATTCCCCAACCTGTTCCTTGTGCGGCTCAACGAAATCGAGACCTGTTTTATCTGTTGGTTTTCTTTGTCCTTTGATGAGAAATTTAACCTTCTTGGAGCTATCCTAAAATCTGTAGAGCTTATCCTTGTACTCTTTATTTTCTTCTTTCAAAGAAGCCATTTCCTGTTCTAACTCTCTATACTCCAGAATTTTAGAATCTAACTCATTCTTGAGTTCTTGTGACTTAGCCATAGATGCTTCAAGATTTTCTACAAGTTCATCTATCTCCATACAACATTCATCTAATTTAAACTTGAGTCTATCATTCTTCTTTCTTTCCTTTTTCAAAACACCAAGAGCATTATTGAGTTCACATTCAAGATCCTCTATTTGATGGCACTTTGAATTGTCACAGCCTTTTTCAGATTTCTTATCACTAGAGGTGCTACCTTTTTCAAAAACCATACATGCATCTTCATTGTAGTTTTCTGAAGCATCCTCATACATACTAGCAACCAAATCATTATTTCTGCAATCATCCTCAAGGTGCCCAAAATTTCCACATCTAAAACATTTCATGATAATGAATTTATGTTTCGGTTCTTCCTCTTTTTTTGAAATGAACAACATCTCATTTTCATCATCACTAGAAGAAGCTGTCACTATCACTTCTAGAACACTTACTTGCTTTGTCTAAGTAGAAGCTCTTCTTATTCTTGTGAGAATGCCTCTTTCCATGATTGTTGTACTCATCTTTGCTTTTCTGGTGATTGTTGTACTCATTTTTGCTCTTTCTGTAATACCTGTGCTTTTTAGAGTCCTTGCTTTTAACATCCTGTACATCTTCATCACTTTCATTTTTAGAAACAGTACAGTCAGTAGCATAATGACCAAATTTCCCACAGTTAAAACATCTTATATTTTTCTTGCTTTTGTGCTTTCTGGAAAACTTGCCTTTCCTACTGTAATATGCCTCTTCCTCACTAGAAGACTCATCACTTTCTTGAATCTGTTTGCCCTTCGATTTCTTGATAGCTTTGAAAGCTGCCTCTTTCTTTACATCAACTTTTACTTGAGTTCTCAGCTCAAATGCTGCAAGAATACTATGGAGCTCATCCTTTTTCAATTTATCTAAATCTTTGGCTTCCTCAATAGCAGAAATATTTTCACTAAATCTATTAGGAAGAGATCTTAAAATCTTATCACACACATCATTTTCAGCAAGTTCAAGACCTAAGTCTTTCATGGAGTTCACAATCTCATCCATCCGAAGCATGTAGTCACTAATATTTTCATCATCATTCATCTTGAGTTGTTCAAACATACCTTTAAAATGTCTCAATTTGGCCTTTCGGACATTTGCATCACCTGTATGAACAACCTGCAATTGTTTCCACATCTCACTAGTTGTCTTGCGGTGAATAACTTTGGTAAGATCAGCCTTCTATAAACCTTTTAAGATTGCATTCATGGCTTTTGAGTTGTTGTGATGTAGAAGCCTGTCCTCTTTAGTGTAAGGACCATTTGTAGGAATGGTGTACCCATCTTCAATAACTTCCCATACCTCATTACCAAGAGCCATAAGATAGACCTTCATTCTTGCACTCCATAGACCAAAATCTGATCCATCCGGAATAGGTGCTTGCATTCCCACTTGAGTAGTCCATTGTGTTCTTTGCAACCTTTTCCTTCAAGTCTGTTAAACTTTTCGAAGGCACCGGCTCCGATACCAATTGAAGAACACAAGCTTATACTTGAGAGGGGGGCTGAACAGTATAAGACCTTTTTCAATTTTATCTATCAATACAACTTTCAAACCATTAACATGCAGAATAAAATAGCAATAACAACAACAGTAAAATAGTGCACAAAAAGCAATCCACAAAGAGACACAGCACTTTACGTGGTTCACCCAAGGTGGGCTACTCCACGGATAAAACTTTCCTCTAAAAGTTATATCAAAACCTCTAGGAATCCTTCCCGATTACAAAGTTTATGAGCCTTAGCTCAAAGGAGACACCTTCCCCTAATTCTGCTTTGCTAGTGATCCTCTAGAAGACCTCTACCTCCTCTGCCCTTAGCAAGTGGAATTCTGTCCATAGAAGACACCTGTCTTCCCTGCTCTGGCTGGAGATCTCTGTCCTCAACTCTATTACAACAAAGCTGGTCCTCTTTTCTGTACCAAACACAGTCCTTCGGTCTAGCACAATTGTCCTCTTCCTTTGTTCCTTTTTGCACTTGGTTGAAAACAACTTTTCACTGCCTGCGCAACTACAACAACACAGTCTTCTCAAATTACAGCGGCACTATCTTCTCAAATTACAGTAGCACTTGATCACCGTTTGTCCTTCACAACTGTTCGCAATTACAGCAGTATCTACTTCGCGCACTTTGCTTTCTTTTACACAGACTGCGTGAACACAGTCGCAATCACAGTTGTCCTTAGATCAAATTCCACCCTTTTCATGATCTTCGCAAACACTACAGCATTCGAACGCACAACAACTTATGCGCCTATGTACAACCACAACATCATACTTTTTGCACAGTCTTCTTATGAATAGCAGCATAGTCTTTGATACTTAGAAGATTCAACGAAGTCCACTCTAATGTTGTAGTCGAACTTCGCTCTCTGCTTTTTCGATGATCGAACCTCACTAGTCACACTAACTTTGCGAACGCCTCACTACGAAATGCACACTTCGATCGATACACAAAATTGCTCAAACAGTCTTCCTTTAATACTCACAATCTTAAGATGAAATCTTGTTCTTTAGTCGACTGTTCAATCTCCAAACACGTCGGTTGTAAAACCTTACACTTCGTCGACAAAGGTTAACTTCGTCGGCTTTAACCGCCTCTGTTGTTCTGTAGCTGTTCTCATGCGAAACTCAAACATGTCATGATATCGCTATGCCTTTGACTGTCGTACACCTTCTTTGGTTTGTTGTCACGAAATCGTGACACTACAGCCTTTGCTGACGTCATCGTAAATCTTGTCGTGAAATCATGACGCTCTAGACTTCAAAGCCTTCTTCTTCGCTGTTGTCATGAAATCATGACACCTTTGCCTCTTGCTGACATCATCATGATTCTTGTCATGAAATCGTGACGCTCTGGACTTCAAAGTCTTCTTCTCCGCTACTGTCATGAAATCGTGACACCTTTGCCTTTTGCTGACGTCATCAGCAACTCTGTTGCGAAATCGTGACACCTCTTGCTTCTTCATCCTTTTCTTGGTTTGCACTAGCAAAAATGAAACATGTCACGAAATCACGACGCTTTTGCTGCCTTAAGCTCTCTCTTGCCAACTGCTCGTGAAACTGGAACATGTCACGAAATCATGACGCTTTTGCCAACTGCAAGCTGCCAACTCAACCTGTCACGAAATCGCGACACTTTCTGCATCCGTACAACTTCTTCGAAACTTGTCGCGAAATCGTGACACTTCCTACAACTCAACACTGCCAACTCAACTTGTCACGAAATCGTGACACTTTTTGCATCCGTACAACTTCTTCGAAACTTGTCATGAAATCGTGACACTTCTTGCACTCAACTGCTCAGTTTTTGCATCCGTACAACTTCTTCGAAACTTGTCACGAAATCGTGACAGTTTTGCCCGTTCTGCCTCTACCTTCCTGCATGTCACGAAATCGTGACACTTTTTCCCGCTTTGCCTCTGCCTTCCTGCATGTCACGAAATCACGACAGTTTTGGCCAAACTTTCTCTCTCCTCAAACATGTCACGAAATCGCGACAGTTTTTCCAACAGCCTGCAAACTTTTTCTAACTTATCTTTTTCTGGATTTTTGGCAATTGGGCTACTCTAATTTTCTTGGAGACTTACTGACCAGCTGAAACCTTCATCAAAACACATCCTTAGACTTAAAAACAAATTGCTCCAAGAACTCCTTGACATCAAAAACAACAACTACCAATAGCTCCTTGACATCAATGACAACAATTAACCTTAGGCAAAGGCAATGTACTCAAGATACCCAAAATTGCCAACAGTTTCTCCATTTCTTGATTCATCTCTTGAATCTATTTCCATTCTTCCTCCCAAAATAACAATATTGAATTCATATTCCTTTTTTTCATGACCATGTGTGTTCTTTTCTTCTTGTATCTCATGGTTCTACTTTTGTCTTTCTTTGTAATTTGTGTTCTTTTAAGATATTCCTTCAAGCTGTTAAACCTTTTCCAAAGGAACCAGCTCTGATACCAATTTAAGAACACAAGCATATACAAAGAGGGGGGGTTAACAATATAAGACCACTTTTTACTTTTCTTATCACAATAAATATTATGCAATATATCAATGGCAATATCAATAGCAGAAACTAAAATAGTGCACAAAAAATCACACACACATGAGACACCAATTTTACGTGGTTCACCCAATGTGGGCTACTCCACGAAGAAAATATTTCACTAAAATTTTCTCAATAAATATCTTGGGAATCCTTTCTCTATTATAATGTTTATGGACCTTTGTCCAAAGGATATACCAATCCCCTAAATCAATCTCATGGATATTTATCCATAAGAGAAATCCTTCTCCTATTCTCTGGTTGGTGATCTTCTAGAAGAATCCTGCCTCCACTACACTGGCTTGTGGATCTCTCTCCACTGAAGACTCTTGTCCCCATTTAGAAGACCTATCCTCACTGCCCTGTCTAATGGATCTCTATCCACTGGAGACTACTGTCCTCTCTACTCTGTCACTTCCAAAGCTCTATCTCAAATCTATACTAAACACATTCCAATTAGTATAGCACAAATATGTTCAACAAGTCCACTCAGAACTTGCTTGAGTCTGCTCAACAAGTCCACATAAAACTTACTTGAATCTGCTCAATAGGTCCACTCAAAACCTGCTTAATTCTACTCAATAGGTTCACTCAAAACCTACTCAAATCTGCTCAACAAGTCCATATAGAACTTTCTTGAATCTGCTTAACAGGCCCACTCAAAACCTGGTCAAATCTGCTCAATAGGTCCACTCAGAACCTAGTCAAATTTACTCAACAATCTCACACATTACTTTTCTAATTTGCTTAATAGGTCCACTCAGAACCTGGTCAAATATGCTCAACAGGTCCACTTACAACCTATCCAAATCTGCTCAACAAGCTCACACAAAACTTGCTCAATCTATATTGTAAGCTTCCATAAAAGCTCACACAAAATCAATCCACAAGTCTTCTCAAAGACCTACCTCAAATTTGCTTAACAAGACCACATAGAACTTGTCCAATATCAAAGAAGCATAAAGAGAATTGTTAGAGACTCAATATGTTCTATACTCAATTCTCAATTACTTTCACAACTCAATTCAAAATATAGAATAGTTTGTTTTATGGAACTTGAACAATCACTTCACAAACCCACTTGACTAGGCTTAACCAACTCTATTCAACCAATTACTCAGGAAAAAAATTTTCTTACTAACCTTAGTCCAAGCATGTATCAACCAACTCAAAATGTTTCCAACAATGCTCAACAACAAATCTCACATAACAATGATACTCATGTTCTTTTCAAGTTCACAACAACTCACTTCAACAACAATGCTTATCAAACTATCTTCACATAACAATGATACTCATGTTCTTTTCAAACACAAATTCAAGTTCCCCACACAAACAATGGCTTCAACAACAATGCTTATAAAACAAGGTTTTAATCACAACACTTAATTCCAAAAAACCTTGAAGCATTAACTCTAACACTCTCAAAAAGGAAACCCTGATCAAGTCCTTTTCACTCTAAACTTATTTTCATAAAACTAACCACTCAACTCAATTAATAAAGAGATTACCCATACCTTTTTCTTGTCAAGGAGTTGTTTTAACAAATCTGCCACACTCACAAATTCCTCTTTGCCAATCTCAATAAGGGTTATAATACTTCAATAAAACACAATACAAAAAGATGACTAAAATACACCTTATCACTCCAACTAAAAAATAATATTCACCATAATATTATTTAATAGAAAAACCCTTATTAAAATAAAATTAATGCTCAATAGTCTTAATTCTCCAATATATCGATATATTAATTAAGACTTTAATAAACAATTAAAATAAAAATCTCATTATTACTCCTAATAACAATACTCAAATACCACCACTTATCCAATAATTAATCCTTCTAAATTTTCACTTAACAACCCTTTTAACTCCAACATAGACAAATAATCATAAAACCTTAAACACCCTTATACCTCCAACTTTAGGCAGATAATAAAAGTTTTAATAAAAAATATTTACCTTGCATTCGGGGGGAATCGAACCCTCAACTATGCCCATGATGTGTGCCTTAACCATAGCCTCAAATTCTACATGAGCTACATGCTCATTTGAAACCAATGAAGCACCGCGTGCTTCAAGTAGTGCTCCATTTGCCCTTGGCAAAAATAGCATGCACCTTGGGCACCTTTCAAACAACACAACCTCCAACACATCCACCGTGTTTCGAACATAGGCTCTCTTGCAAATAAACATTTTCACACTTGCCTACTTGCCACTAGGCCACGCTTCCCGGTTGGCCTTCGAACAATTCACGCTTCCTTTTTTTAAACTATTTGCTATACACAAAAATCCAAATCTCACAAGCTCTTCTTCCTTTTTGTATGTCAATTAATAATTCAAGCAAGGATGATGTTTATGCCCTTTGGGCAAGGTATTTATATTTGCTTTCTCCACTTCTTGGAGAATGTCAGTGCTTCCAAAGATTCTCCTTCCATGACGTTGGTGAAGGTTTAATAATTTTATAAGGTGTTTCGAATGCCTTTGCCTCCAAACCCAAATTTGGGTTTATGAAATATAATTAAACTTTATAAAACCCACTTTGATTTATAAAATATTATAATGAAAATTATAAATATTTTATTTGGGTTTTTCACCATATCACTTTAATATTATAATAACAATTATTATAATATTATATCCTTTTGATGTCTTGGATAAATTGTTTCCTTGGGAGAATTAAACCATATTTTGACCCATTCTCTTGGGTGTAAAATATAGATATTTTAACCCATCATGAATTTAATTAAGCTCCCACTTGCACTTGAGTTGAGCTATCACCTAGAACCTTGACATCAATAACAACTGACTTTGGACATCAATCACAACTGCTCAAAATGTACAATAGCAAAGAGATTAGGTCTCTTTTTCAATAGAGGAATGAGGCTGGTGCACTCCTCAAGAGATAAGCTCTCTCTAAATTTAACCTTATTTGGATTGGTGGGATCATCATTAATATCCACTTTGAAGGTTTTCTCTATTAACATATGTGGTCCCTCCTAAAGTTGGTGAGGCATAGGGATAAAATAGATATAATCTATTGGGTTTAAAGGTAACACCAAATTAGGATAGACCTGAGCATGATAGACATCATATGCACAATCTGGTACAAAATGGAATGGTTGTAACACTTCTTCATTGGGAAAGAAATATTTAGGCTCTAGGTGTAAATTGATGTAGTAAAAATCAATGGCCTTATGATTGAGGTGCAAAGGTTTTGAAGGGCTTATGAAGTGGAGTGGTCAGATCTATGGAGACCATGTTTATAGAATGAAAGAAATCTCCAAGACCACATGGATGAAACTGACTATATTTGGGTTGATCCCCCTACTCTATATGTGGCTCAGGTGGTATGGGGATCACTGGGTCTACTCTGGGAACATAAATAACAATTGGATCCTCAAGGGAAAGCAATTGACTTAAGTTCAAAGGACCAAGAAAAGCTATATGATATATCTCTTTTAAATCCACTAGTCTTATTTGGATGGGAGGACCTATGAAAACTATATGATATTTTTCCTCCAAGTCTACATGGGGTAAAATATGATGTAAATGCTAAGGAATTAGGTAAGCCAACTTAGTATTGTCTTCATACTCATTGTCATAACTGAAATACTCACTCTCGGCATCTTCATAATTGTATTCTAGATTTTTACCCTCAAAAATGAATTCTAATTTTGAGCTTTCTAAAGAGAGCCCTGAATGGTAAACCAAATATGGTTCTTCTATAACCATAGTCACAGGCCAATTACCCCTTCACGTGTGCGAAGGGTTTGGATGATAGGGATTCCAATCAACATCATCCCCAAGGCTAAGGTTCAAGTGATCTAGAGATATAGCTAATAACTTATCTTGACCTTTAATGTGATAACCTAGACCAAACCTATGAGTCAAAAATTGGTATTGCAACTGATGCAGATTTTGACACCCTTGCTTAAATAAATCTAGTTCGTAACCATGCCAATGTTAATGATAAAAATAATTAAGGATGTACTCTATATTTTATAGATAATGAACATTTATGGCAAAAGATTCATCATCATATTCTTCCATGGGTGAGCGATTTGCAAGTTGATCCAGGCCTTCATAGATCAAATTTTTCTGATTGGGTGGCACCCCCAGTGGTACCACCATCCCAACAGGAAAGTAATGAGCTTGAGGCCTACCCATATCCTATGTAGATTCTATGATTGGTGTAAAAGTTACATTCTACACTAGGTATTCAACTAACCCAGGGTTGACTAGGTGAATCATCACCTACGATGTAGATGATGTGGTTGATGACATAGGCAAGGTAGGCTAAGGTACCTCCTCGACTATATTTTGTGATTTTCCTCCTCCAAGGATTTGGAATCTTGATATTTGCTATTTTGGGGATTACCCTAGGTTAATTTTCACCCAAAAATACTTTTATATTTTGATCATTATTTATTTTTATCGATGTTTTAGGCTTTTCAGAAGCAGTTGTTGTACTACGAATTGGTTGTGATGTTGACATAGAAGGATCGATGCCTACTGAATTTGACTTAACCACTAAATGTTTGATAGGAGATGTAGGTATAATATCCAAGTTAGTAGATAGAAGGATGAAGTCTCCTAGAAAGTCAACTTGATTGACATATTTAAACGACTCTTCATCTGAAGGGACTACATTTACTTGTCCCTCATGCACATACTTGATGCGTTGTCTAAAATAGAGGGGATGCAATGCATGTCCCTTATTCATAGATGACCTAGGATAATTTTGTATTGAATTTAACCCTCTATAACATGGCACACCACCAGGATGGTTTTTAGCCCAACCTAAATAGGAAGGACTATTGTTCCTACTATCGAGCACAATGCATCATTGAAATCTCATAGCATAAAAGTTGAAGGTACAATATGTGACTTAGGTAGGTTCAGGTGTTCTAAGGCCTTTGTGGTTATTGTATTGATTGATTATCCTATGTCAATCAAAACCCACTCAAAAGTAGTGTGGTCCACACACACACTAATGGTGGGTCCGCTATAGCAGTGGAAACCATTTTGATTTCATGATCATAAAATTATATCACAAGTTCCTAGTACTGTTGCACATACCCCACAAAGTTAGTGAAAGCTTTAGGATCCTAGGGTTGAAATTTTATGGCTCTTAATATTTCCATAAGCATCTCCCTATGCCTAGGATATTGATGTACGATCTCATATATCAATAATTTTTTTGAGGTTATCTGTAGAATATGGATGACTCTATTCCTAATTTTTACCACCGATCTTTTTGGTGGGCCTGGATGTGGTTCTATGCTGGCCTCTGATGAGGTGCAAATTGAATTTGAATGGGCACTGTAGGAGGATTTGGTTGGTTGTACCTCCTATTTCTAGTGACCACATTCACCATACCAAAAAATCCTTGAGTAGGTGGATCAATCTACACTTGGTTGACTTGTCCAGCATTGTTCCTTGGTGGCTCATGGTTCAACAAGGGATATTTGAATATTCCTATATTTTGGTTGTCTGGTGCCAAGGGGTTGCCTATCTGTAGCTGGTCCTTATCAATCATATTTTGCACCACATGTTTAAAATCATGGTACACTTCGATGTCATACCCATTTTATAGATGGTACATGCAATAATGATCTTCTCTAAACCCTTTGGGTTTAGGATGGTTGAGATCTAGTAGCTGCACTTTGAGCAATCGAAGCACCTTAGCCTCACATAATTGGTTGAATATTGATGCCAAAGTCTCATAAAATGGCATAAATTGGTGATTTGAGCAATGTTCCTTATATTTGCCCTGCTTCTTATTGTTTGGATTGTATTGTGCAGGGGGTGGTTGTGCCTGATAATTTTGTGGTTGCTATATTTTATCCCCCTTTGGAAGGTTCAACACAACTTGGTTAACATGTGCAGGCTAGGCCTGATGATTTTGGTTCCTCATGTTCTTATTGTTCCATTATTTCTTTATCCAGAGTTTCAAGTCTTCTTCTTGCAACTTGATATCCTTAATGACTTTGGCTTATGCTAAGGCCTATTAAAATGTTTGATACTATTGTAGTTGTAGCAATAGAAAAATGTGCTTCATGTAGCTCTTAGTAAATATTCATGTTAATTCTATAGTTGGGATGGAGAATGGAAGTTTAGCCATTAATTTCCTCTATATATTGCCATAATTTGTGATTGACTTGTCATCGTATTTCTTTAGAGCAACCAAATCAGATAGATT
The DNA here is from genome assembly GCA_028583015.1 of Wollemia nobilis. Lineage (NCBI taxonomy): Eukaryota > Viridiplantae > Streptophyta > Pinopsida > Araucariales > Araucariaceae > Wollemia > Wollemia nobilis. The sequence continues at coordinate 2,740,192 of JAQPPZ010016829.1, read as the reverse complement.
GGTCTTCTTCTTGATGCCAAATGAGAAGTGTTCAAGAAAGACTTTCACCAACTATTCAAAGCTAGTTATGTTATACCTCTTTAGTTTATTATACCATTCTAGGGCTAGGCTTGAAAGGGTTATCATGAAATTCCTTTGCAATAAGGCAATGGTGTTCTGAATATGAAAACATAGATTCGTGAAAATGGTCACATGTTCCTGTGTATCATTGTTGCTCCAAAACTTGTCTAGCTTAGGCATCTCAAAATGTTGATGATACATCAGGCTAGGGACCAAGGGACACAAAAGTTGATTATGAATCTTTTTTAGGGTAGGATTTTGATAATCCATCCTATATTTCTCAATAGCTTTTATTTTATTATCAAGGACCTTGTACGCTTGAGAGAATATGATTTCCTCTTCTCTAAGTGACCTTTGTGGTGCAAGTGGAGGTAATTTTCTCTAAGATCAAGATGGATGATTGTGATCATCATCCACATCTACAAAAGAGGACTCAAGGTATTGTTGTTCTTGTTCACCCCTATCTAATTCCTCATATTGACTATGTCCAGGATCGTCTAGCATTTGATGTTGTTGTTGCCTTGGAGTGTGTTAGAAAGTATGACGAGTGCAATGCTCGACTTGCCTAGGGTATAGCTTTGGTTGTGATGTATCACATCTAGTGTTACACTACTTCCTATATTTACTATTAAGAAGAAGATTAGTCCAAGCTAACCTCTCCTCTCTCTCTTCATGCTCCTTTTGGTCAAGGATGCATTTCTCCTACAAGAACTACTCATATAAATATTTTTGAAGCAAAATTTGTTATTGTGTGTCCTCTTGTTCAATCCTCTCATGCTCTGCACACATCTCTTCTAACTAATATTGTAATATTCATTGTATCTATCCTGAACCAATCCTATGTGTTCGATATACAAGATAAATTGTGTAGGGTCTTTGGCTTCCTAGCTCTATGTATGAATCTATAGTGCTACGAGTCTTAATAGATTGATTCACTATACTCTTGCCTCTATCAACATAAGTTGCATTGATATCTTGTTGAGGCCTTTGTTCTGTGCCCACATGCATAGATGATGCACTACCGTAATTTTACACTATTGCATAATATTCCCAAAATCTGCATCAAATTCATACAGATATTTAATCCCCTCAAATCCTACCACTTCATTCTCCATAGTGGTCAACAACACAACTCTCCTACTCAATGCATCAATAACCTTATTTTGTTTACCCGACTTGTGCTTCAGGATAAATGTATACTGTTGAAAAAATGAAACCCATTTGGCATGCCTACTATTTAACTTTTTTTGAGAGTTGACATACCTCAATGCTTCATGATCAGTAAACAACACAAACTCCTTTGATAGTAAGTAGTACCTCCAATGTTGCAATGCTTGCAATTGCATAAAATTCCACATCATATGTAGAATAATTATTTCTTGCATCATTCATATTCTCACTAAAAAATGCTATAGTTTGGCCCTCTTGACTTAAGACACCACCAATTCCAATAAATAATGCATCACAATCAACCTCAAACACCTTACTAAAATCTAGTAACACTAGAACAGGGTCTTCCGACACCTTCTTCTTCAAGAGTTCAAAACTCTTTGTTGCTGCCATAGTCCATACAAACTCTTTGCCCTTCGTGCACTTAGTTATAGGGGTAGCTATACTACTGAAGTTCCTGATGAGCTTTCTATAAAAGGTATCTATGCCATGAAATCTCCTTACTTCCATTATAGTTCATGGAAGAGGCCATTCTAGAATTGCCTTCACTTTCTTGTCATCCATCCTCATGCCATCTCTTGAGATTACAAATCCTAAAAATACTAAACTATCCTGAAGAAATCTACATTTCTTTAGGTTGACATACAATTTCTCCTTCCTAAGCACGTCTAACACTAATTTCAGGTGTAACAAATGCTCCTCTTCACTTTTACTATAAATCAAAATATCATCAAAATACACAACCATAAACTTACCATTATATTCTTGTAGTACTCTGTTCATCAACCGCATAAATGTACTCGGTGCATTAGACAACCCAAATGGCATCACCATCCACTCATACAACCCATATTTTGTCTTAAAAGTTGTCTTCCATTCATCCCCTTCTCTAATTCTGATCTGGTAGTAGCCACTCCGTAGATCAATTTTACTAAAGTATTTAGCTCCAGCTAATCCATCCATCATGTCATCCACTCTCGGTATAGGATACCGATATTTTATTGTGATCTTGTTTATGGCTCTACTATCCACACACATCCGCCAGTCACCATATTTCTTTGGGGTCAGCAATTCTAGAGTTGCACATGAAATCATACTCTCCCTAACTAATCCCTTCTTTATCAACTCTATTACTTGCCTACTCAACTTTGCATTCTATGTTGGATTCAACTGATAAGCTGTCTGATTTGGGAGCGTTGATCCTGGAATGAAATCCATGTGATTCTGGATATCCCTCTTTGGTGGTAGTCCATCCAGTAACTCCTTTGGTGTGACATCTTTATATTCACTTAGCAACTTAGCTTCTACTGTAGACATAACCACTTCCTCTATTTCTAGATTTCTAGCTGTTAAGGCATAATCGAAGCTAGCATCCTTGATCTTTGTAAGAAAAACCTTCATCATCAACAAGATCTCACTCGACCCATCCTCCTTTAGAGGTACAAGAACTACCTTTACACCATCCTTCAAGAATGTGTAAGTGTTCTTTCTCCCATTATGGTTAGTATCCCTGTCGTACTGCCAAGGTCTTCCAAAAATAATATGACATGCATCCATCGGGATCACATCACACCACACTTCATCCTTGTAAGTGCTCCCAATTGAAAATTTAATTAAAAACCTTTGATATACTATTACCTCATTCCCCTTATTAACCCATGAGATACGATATGGATAAGGATGCTTTTTGCATTCTAGGTTCATTTTATCAACCATGACATTTGACACCATATTCTCATAGCTACCACCATCAATGACAATGTTACATACCTTCCCTCCTGATGTACACCTTGTTCGAAAGATATTCATTCGTAGCCCAAAATCATCACCATTTATGGTCTACCCCTTTGCTTTACTTTGTACCTTCTCTTTTTTAGGAACAATCAGGGTCCTCCTTATCATAAGTGCTTCCCCCATGTCAACTAAAACTTCATCCTCATCTTGCTCTTCCATCTCATCCAAATTGACCCTTCCTTGTCCTCCTTGACCCCTTTCTTGGACATCACATTGGGGATACTCAAATGCTCTGTGCCCCTCCTCACCACATACATAACATGTATAAGAGCTTTTTGGATCATTCCCATTTTGTCCACCACCATAACCTCTACCTCGTTGGTATCCTCTTCCTCTCATATTTTTCCCACCTTCTTCTTGTTTAGTAGATATTAAGGATTCTCTCTTGAGAAAATAAGATCCACTTCGACCCTGACCTGAAGAGGGTGTGAATCCCTTCTTTCCTCTTCTATTAACCCTTTTCAATTTCTCCTCTGCCTTGAGGGCCATTTGATATGCGTCCTCCACTGTAAAGTGTGATGCATGCTCATCTCATCTTGGATAGAAAAACTTAGGCCATTTATGTACTTGTCAGCCTTTTGGTCCTTCATCTCATTGTGCTCCACTCAAATTGATAGCTTGTAGAACTTATTAGTATAGTCCTCAATGCTTTGATCCTTCTGTCAGATATTTTGAAATCTAAGAAATAGGGTTTAGGAGTAGTCTACAGGGTATAAGTTTTTTCTGCAACTTCTTCATATTTATCCAATCCATAATATTTTCCTTTCCATTCCTCTATCATGTAGTATGTAAATGATCCCAACAAATCAATGCATGTCCCTTCAACTTTGTGCATGCGAGCTTAACCTTCTCTTTAGCAAGGTTACTCCATTCAAAATATTTTTCTAGGCTATTGATCCAATCGATGAACTCCTCTGGTTTCAACCAACCAGCATACTCAGGAACCTCGATCTTGATCCCATCTCGATTCCCCTTAAGCCCCTCTAGATCTTGTATCAGCCAATTTTCAAAATCGTGCCCTTCTTCCTATGGGACATCTGGTTCTGCTTCTGCGTGGACCTCAGATCCACGTTTCTCAGGTATATTTTCATCATCATATCCTTGATATGCACGTGCCCTGGGATGTCTCTCTCCCATGTGATCAATCACACTAGTTAGTTGTGCTATTTCTGCATCCAGATCCTCGATCTGTCTATTCATCTAGGCATATCTTCTAGGCGGCATATTCCCTTCACTAGCGAGATCACAAAATTAACAAATAAAATCTAAAACACCCCTGATCCTTAAATTTGTAATGATTGTAATACACATCCTTGACAAGGATGGGTAGTCATCTCCAAGGCCTAAAAGATCAATCCCATTGGACTATGGAGTGAATCTCCATCGGGGCTATAGATGCTTGACTGGAAATGGATTAAGCTCATGCGAGACGATATGTCTCTCTCGTAAAATAGAGACCTCTGACCACACATAAGGACATGACAGCCTCAAGTCATCCCCATAATAGGTCACACCTAATTTACTCATAATGGGTTAATGAACCTCACATGCACACACACTAGTTCTTGATTGGATAGGGTCATTGTCACGCTCAATATTTGGTACATGAACCTCACTTGCACACACATTGGTCCTAAAGAAAGTTAGACAACCTTAGTGAGTTTGGTTGAAGACACTAGTATGTTTGAGTCTTTGAAAATCCTACAATATTCATTCCATATCAACATCCATATCTTCTTCCATATCAACATCCATATCTTCTTCCATATCAACATCCATATCTTATTTCATGTCAACATCCATGTCTTCATAGTAAGTCAAGTTGCATAACACAGCCAAATTTGGTACCCCCGATTGCCAAACAATGGACAAAAAAAATGGCCAATAATATTTTTGAACTATAAAAGATCATTCGAACACCATGCATTCCTCTCATATAGTTTAGATTCATTATACATTTACTTGCATTAATCATCCATAACACATGTCATTTAGCTTGCATTAATCATCCATATAAACACCATTCATATACATGTCATTTCGCCTGCATTAGTCATTTATGCATACACATCATGATTAGCATGCATTAATCATAAATAATACATGCATAAAAAAAAAAATTTAAACATGCATTCCATAAATACATTCACTTAACAACACAAAAATAAAAATCCATGTATGTATATATATATAACTCGCATATGAAGAGATCGCTAGAAAGTGCAAACATCATCACAAAATTGGGGGTGTTCAAGGTTTCATACCTTTCCCCAAACCAAGCAAATAACATCAAAAATTGGGGGTGCTTAAGATATCACACCTTCCCCCCAATTCAATATGCAATTCAATCATTCAATCACATCACATCATCAACAATTTAATGGCCAGGTTCAAAAGGTTGCATCATTTTGTCAAAGGTTGTGCCCTTTGCCTTGCATTCACATCATCCACATCAATTGAATAGGTTCAAAAGGTTGCATCCTTTTGTAATAGTTTATGCCCTTTACCTTGAATTCACACCATCTTTCATCATCAAAAACCCCTTTATCTTTTAAGGGCAACGAACAGACACAAATCATTTCATTTCAAAAACCCCTTTATCTGTTAAGGGCAATGAACATACACTTTTTCATTTTTTACATCATCAAAAACCCCTTTATCTGTTAATGTCAATGAACAGACATAAATAATTTCATTTCAAAAACACATTCATCTATTAGGGCAAGAACAGATACATTTCATCACATTTCCAAATTGCAAAAATCCCTTCATCTATTGGGGCAAAAACATAATCAATCATTGAATCCACATACATTGCATCCATCAACACATTTTTTATCACCATATCTTAATATTTCAATCCATCAATCATTTCATCCACCATTTTTCTAGTTCATTCAAGTGAACCTCGTATCTAGTGGGTTATTCTACAAACTCAGTGATTGCAACGATGGGAATCCATGCAATTCGATAAGATGGATAGCCTACCATAAGGACACTTAACCATGATCATCATCAATTATCTCATTGTCCAAGATCACAATCACATTGGGCACTTCACATTTTGGAGTGAAAACTTGCCAAGAACAATTTGCACAACTATTGTCATTGATGGCCTAGTTCGTGAGGATTAACACATGAACAAAAACTCAAATTTCACCATTTTTTTTCAAAAACTTAATGATCGGCACTAGCTAGGATGATTAGTTCCAATTGTGAGAATAGTCACCAACAGGCTATCCATGGTTTATTTTTTTTCTTTTTATCTGCATCATCATACTTGCATATCAATGGCATCAAAGAGCACACTATTCAACAACATCGAATCACCCCCAAATTTGGGGCAACCACAATTTGATTATGATTTTCCTATGACGAGATACATCTTACATGATCATGACATCTACACTTGACAAATACCCCTTTTCCACTATTGGGGCAAAAACCGTATCACATCATTCATCATCCATGTCATCCACAAGCATCATGGTACTTCACACCAACTCATTTTTCATTGTTGGGGCAAACGGTCTCACATTTTACATCATTCATTCTACATCATTCATATCATCTACAATCACATCGTGTGTTACATAATTCATATCATCCACAATCACATTTAATAACTTGCACAAGTTCATTTTCAATTGGCTCGTGAGAATACTATCATTCACCAATTAAAGGGGTAAGATACAAAAATTCCAAAACTTATTTATTCTTTGGTCTTCAACATAAGTGCTCAAATCTAACAACAGTAAGAAGCTGCTTCTGCACCCATATCCCAAGCAAATGTCTCATATTTTTATACCATATTATGTTTCACGTAATATTGTACATAAAGGGGCATCTGTAGACACCAAATTACAACCATTAATACTCCATCCTAACCATCCCACCACCCACTTGTCCATCATACACCTTTCTCACCTTCAAAAGTCCCACTTTAGCCCTTTTCCATCATTTCCTAACCCAATTGGACTTATTTTAATATTATTTTATATTATTTTATATTATATTATAATATAGTTATTATAAAATATATATTTATAAATCCAATTAACCACAACCCTCTGATCCATTATAATATCTACTCGTCCATCTTCATTAATCCATGCCACACTTAAAGTACAATCTCAGCCCTAGGATGTGATTTAATCTTAGCCACACAATCTAAAGTGTTGAGCTAAAACCCTAAGAAACCCTAAGGCTGGATTATAAATAAAGGCATGTGCAAATGCCCAAAACTTGGTAAACCCCTAGAACCCTAGAATACCTTGGAAGATATTCGCACATAGAGAGATTAGTGAAAGAAGCCCCTATGAAGCATAAGGTTATAGAGTCCTAAAGATCCAAAACCCTAGCTTGCCATAGGACTTAAATCATTCCAACTGCCCCCGTATCCATCCCCCAACCATTTTTCATCATCGCCATCATCCCCCATCCGTCGAATCTTCCACATCCCTCGCGATCTGCTTCTGTAGATTTAGCCCTTACTCATAGGTGCACTCCAGAGCCTACAAAGCTCACTGCAGAGCTTGCCAGGTTCTCACCAGATTCTACCTGTAGCACCCTAAAATTGGCGTAGTTAAACCATCAGTAAAAAGGTAGAAATTTGAATTTTAACCTTGAAATCGCTCGTTAACCGCTCACCTCATTTTTTGTGCCATTTTTAGAAGTTGTTTTGATCGTTGGACGATATCGTCGTCGATCTGACGATATCATCCCAAATCGGACGAATTCATTTGGAACAAAACGTCTAGACGATTTTGTCCCAAAACCAAATTTTCATAATTAGCTTATGTTCCAACGACCTCTCCAACTTGGGCAAAAGCGCATCTGCACTGTTGAAGATTCCCATGTTGAGGATCTCCCAGATTAGGATGATCCCCAACCTCTTAACCTCCCCCTAATCCTATATAAACTAGGATTTTTTGATGAGCAAGGTGCAACCAAAGTATTGTCATTGTTGTCAACACAGTCAGGTTGATCAGTTGATGCAATGGATAGGAGTTGATTGATGAGCAAGGTAATGGATAGGAGTTGATTGATGAGCAAGGTGCAGCCAAAGTATTGTCATTGTTGTCAACACAGACAGAGGATCGGTTGATGCAATGGACAAGAGTGCAGAAATCATTAGATAGATCGGTTGATGAAGTGAACAAGAGTTCAGAGATCATACAGAGCATGTACAGTGAATTTCCAAGAAGTCAGAAGTGGCCCAGAAAAAGAAAAAGACAAGTAAGAAAACTGTCCGATATCGCGACATGTTTTCTATCGCGATTTCGCGACATATCAGAGGAGAGAGAAAAATCTGGAAAAGCTGTCATGATTTCACGACATATCGAAGGAGAGAGAAAGTTGGAAAAATTGTCATGATTTCGTGACATGTTGGAAATACGATTTCGTGACATGTTCGAAGAGAGAAAGCGCAAGGAAAACTGTCACGATTTCATGACATGTTTGGAAAGAAGGCGCAAGCAAAGAAAACTGTCGCGATTTCGTGACATGTTTGGAAAGAAGGCGCGCAAAGAAAACTGTCATGATTTCGTGACATGTTTGGAAAGAAGGCGCAAGCAAAGAAAACTGTCACGATTTCATGACATGTTTGAGAGAAAGAGCTTGCAAGGAAAAGTGTCACGATTTCGCGACAATTTGCAAGAAGGATGGTACGGATGAAAATGTGTCACGATTTCGCGACATGTTCGAGAGAAAGAGCTCGCAAAGAAAAGTGTCATGATTTCGTGACAATTTGCAAGAGGAAGCGCTAAGGAGAAAAAGTGTCACGATATCGCGACATGTCGGGTTTTCGCGATCCGATGTCAAGAGAAAGCGCTAAGGAGAAAAAGTGTCACGATTTCGTGACATATTGCAGGAGAGAGAAGGCAAGATAAAAAGTGTCACGATTTCATGACATATTGCATAAGGAAGAGCTCGAGAGAAAAAGTGTCACGATATCGTGACATGTCACGTTTTCATGACCTGAAGAGAAGAGAAGAGCTAAGGAGAAAAGATGTCACGATTTCGTGACATGTCGCATTTTTGCGACAACAGCAGAGAGGAAGGCTCCGAAGGATGAAGTGTCACGATTTCATGACAGAAGCAAAACGAAAGAGCATGGAAGCAGAAGCATCATGATTTCACGACAAAGTCAAGGAGGAAGTGCTCAAAGGCAAAAGTGTCATGATTTCGTGACATGTTCCGATTTTGCTGAGGCATGCGAAGAAGAATGTACGGCAGCGAGAAGTGTCACGATTTCGCGACATGTCATGTTTTCGTTGGTGCATGCAAAGAGAAGTGTACGACAGCGAAAGGTGTCACGATTTCATGACATGTCATGTTTTCGCTGGTGCTTGCGGAGAAGAGTGTACGGAAGAGAAAGATGTCACGATTTCGTGACATGTCATGGTTTCGCTAGTGCAAGCAGAGAAGAGTGCAAGGAAGCGAAAGTGTCACGATTTCGTGACATGTTCCGTTTTCACGGGCAAGCGACAGAGAAGAGTTCAAGGCAGCGAAAGTGTCACGATTTCACGACAGGTTGTGTTTTCATGGGTGCAAGCTGAATAATGAAGCAAGAAGGTGAAAGTGTCATGATATCGTGACATGTCTTGTTTTCATGGTCAAACGCCAAGAAAAGTCAAAGGGGCAAAAATGTCACGATTTTACGATAGGTCGCATTGGCGTGATGGAAGAAGAAGAACCCAACTGAAGTAAAGTTAACTGGAGTCAGAACTATAGTTGCAGGGGGTGTTGCAAAGAAAGTCATGCAAGAAATATAAAGAAGAGTTAACTGGAGTCAGAACTACAGTTACAGGGGGCAGTTACAGAATAAATTTATACAGCTAAAATTAGAACAGTGCTTTAAAGACAGAACGGCTGTTACAGGGCCGTGACGTAGTGAAACTGTCAGAGTGATGGCCATACTGAGAATCCCAAATAAAGAGACAAACCTATTAATAGGTTGCATGTAAGAACAGTGTGTCAGAAAGGAGTTATTTACAGGAATGGCTATTAAGAGGCTACATGCGGGATTATGGCAGTTACAGAAGACTTAGGGTTTCAAGATGAAATATATTGTTTTAAAATGGTAGTTGCGTGTAGAAGAAAGAGAGTCGCTCAGAATTGAAAAATGTGTAGCCATAAAGAGGAAAGGTGTCATTGATAAGAATGTAAGAGCGTCAAAATACGTAGATAAGGTTGTCAGAGCACAGAGAAGGCTATCAGAGTCGTAAGCACGCAGAGAAGGCTGTCAGAGCGTAGTAAGCCATAAAGTGGTAAGAGTGATCCGTTAGGTTAAGCACTGTGTGGGTAGAGATAAAGAAGAAAATTCGAGATGAGATAGAGCACTATAGAGATAAGAGAAGTGAGGAAAGAGTGTTGCTATATAGAAGGATAGTGTTGTGGGCTGTTACAAAGCAGGAAGTATGTTGTAAGAAGTACAGAGCTGTGAGAGCTACAAGAGTAAGCCATAAGAAAGGGCTGTAAGTGTGCAGTAGGTAGAGCTATAAAAGAGTGTATGCTTTGTGGATAGGGAGTTGAGATTGAGAGTAAGAAATAGAATATATTGAGTCTCTAACAATTCTCCTTATGCTTCCATGAGATTGATTTGAGTTAAGATAGACCAGTGAGGGTCTTGTAACACAGAAGGCATTTTTATGTCAATCAAGATTTAAAATAGAAATCCAAGTTGGTGCTTGGAATCAGGGGTTGGTGCTCCTTCCAGTTGGTGCTGGTAAATTAGGGGTTGGTGCTCCTTCCAGTTGGTGCTGGTAAATTGATTGTAAAGTTGGTGCTTTGCAATGGCTGGATTTGGATGGGAGTCCAAGCAGTCTAGTTTGAGGAGTAGCCAAAACTGGTGAACCTCGTTACATCTTGTGTTATGTGATGCTCTCTTGTGGTACTTGTTGTTTCTGGTTTTAAGCTTTCATTGTTTTGGCTTTAAGAGTTAAAGTTTTAAGTTTTAAATAGTTGCACTGATTCACCCCCCCTCTCAGTGCCATTGTAAGTCTAACAATTGGTATCAGAGCCAAGTTCCCAGTTTTGGCTAAATCAGTCAGGGTTGATCTTGGATTAGTACACAATGGCTAAGAAGAATAGATCCTCCTCCAAAAAGGCATCTCAGCCAGTTTCAGTTCTTGTGGAAGAGAAAATTGAACTAGAGAAGGTAGAAGAAGTGGATTCTGAAGTATGCAATGAAAACCTGGAGATTGAAGTAGATCTAGAAGGTGAGTTGATAGCTGCACTTGAAGAGTTGAGTATAGAAAGGAAAAAGAACAAAAGAATGTCCAAGAAGTTAGAAGAATATGGGGATGAGATTGAAGATCTCTTCCTACAAGTTCAAAAGGCCAAGAAATCAGAAGAAGCCTTGAAGACACACCTGGATGATGAGGATGATGTATGCAGCACAAGTGAAGAGGAATCTAACAAAGTTATTGTTGATCTAAAGCTGCAAGTAGAACAGTACAAAAGGATTGAAGATATTCTTAGGTCTCAAATCAATGAGAAAGAGACTGTATGCTGCCAACAAGAAGAAGAGATTGTTTCATTGAAGAAACAACTAGAAGAGGCCAATATAAATCTCAAATTTGAGAAGAGCACAGAGTTGCTAGATACAATGATAAAGCAACAAAGAAGCTCCACGGCTAAGTTTGGTCTTGGATATGAAGTTGAACAACCTTCATCTTCCAAATATGCAGAGAAGAAGAAGTCCACGGTTGAAGGATCGAAGCAAGAAAAGTCTGAAGCTGAATCCTCAAAAGGAAGAAAATATCAAAGAAGATCTACAGCAAAGCAACCACAACAAAAGAGGTTCTCTCACTCTCACTCTTTTAATAATAATGCTTTTAATGGCTATTGTTCTAAATGCAACCACTTTGGTCACAAGGCAATTTATTGTGGATTGAACAATAGATCAAAGAGTTATGCTGATAAAAATACATCTGCTTTCCTGAGTGAACACCCTGTGCAATGTTTTAAATGTAATGGCCATGGGCACATAGCAAGGTTTTGTCCAAGCACTTCTGTATCTAATCTAAGGCAAGACCATAGATTTCATCATACACAAAGTATGCAACACAGACAAGGAACATATCATGTGCATAAAAGAAAAGAAAATAATCATCCATCAAGAATGCACAAGAGACAACCCCGCAAGAGAAATGTTCAAGTTCACGAACAGGGGCAAAATAGGGATGTAGTTGAAAAACTCAAGCCCAAGTTCAGGAAAGTCTGGAGAAAGACAGAAGAAAGGAATTCGTGTCTCCTTGGACAGAAGGAGATTACTCCTCTATTGCATTAAGCAACTCCAGGTGGCACATCCTCAGGGGGAGCAATCTTAAAATTTTATTTTAATGCTCCTATGTATTTGTCCGGTTATCTGAGGATGAAAGGCAAGTAGTCGGGATATTGTCGTATAGTTGTTAAAGTGTGTTTTTCAGTTTATGTAGTGGTTTGTGGAAGTGTCGTGAAGTGTGGTGATTAATTTGAGAGCTGTCACCATTGGTAGTTTTGAGATATGTCATTGTTGTACTGTTGATGATTCTTCTGCCACTGTTCATAGTTATGGATTATAACAGTTCAGATAATTTGCTTGAGTGAAAGAATGCTTGCCCTAGCTGCGTATTTGTGTTTCGATAAAAGCAGCGTGTATTTGTTCTACACTTTGATGTAAATATTGTTAGATCTTTCATGACGCCTTGGTGAATATTATTTAATTCACAGACAGTTCATTTTAACTGTTGATAAAATATCAATCCAAGGTTAAGAAGTATGAGGTTGAGTAAGGGGCACTATGGTTGGCCATAAAGTGTTTGACAAAATGTCTTCTCCTGATTTGCACAGTTGAAAGTAAGGTGTGATCTGCAGTAACTGTAGAAAACTCAGATCAGGTTTTAAATATAAAAAGGAATTTGGTTGTGCTGCAGTACAGGTTTTGATGCTTGCACAGAGTTGGCAGTAAAATTGCAGAGTTGGTACAAGTGTGAGTCACTTGTCAATTTTGTTGAAAGATGTGAAACCAACATGTTGAATGGGAAGACTGAAGAAGAGGTTTATAATGAGCAGCCAGATGATTTCCAGCCTGGTGATGAATAGTTGAGTTGCTTTCATAGAGGTTGTTTTGATCAAGTTAATGCTTTACTTGATACATGATTTGGGCTTACTCCATTGAGATTGATTTGAGCAAGTTATTCTTTGCATTGGTGATTTATGTTGGTGGCTGTCTTGTTCAAATACCTTTGGAAGGAAAAGGATGTCTACTAGTTTCCTTTTCATGGAGTGATTGGTTGAATGCTTCAAGGTTAATCTTGAGTTGAATGATGTTGGTTAAACCTTGTCTATAAGCATTGTTGTTAGAGCCCTAATTGGTTGAGAAGAAGAAAATTGGTTGTGGCTGGGTGGATTGAGGTAGTCTCTGGATTCTCACTGCAGAGAGAGACAAACAGCTGTCATTGAGTTCAAGCTTGTTGAGAATATCCAAGATGCATGGTGGAGATGTATGCAGATGTTGTTGGCATTGCAGAACAAAAATTTGGCTATATAAGATTATTGTATGCCTTCACTAACAGTGGACAAGTTTGAGTTTGCAAAGCAACAGAGGGTAGTTGCACAGAAGACAGTGGTCCAATCATGTTCTTACACATGTTATATTGGTGAAGTTGACGGTGATGGTGTCATTCACTGGTTATTGCTGCTATTCACATTATTGATTATTGTTGATGCCTATTATGCTTATCATGATGTTGTCAATCAGTGAAATGAAGTGGTCTTGGACTCAGGGGGAGCATTTATGCATTTGTTTATCATATTGCTCATGTTTATGCTTTTTGCTAACTATAATAATTTTTGCCTGAGAATGTTGTGCATGGACTCAGGGGGAGTTTTGCAGCCACCCTTTGGTATTATTGTCAAAGGGGGAGAAGAATTACAGGTAATTGCACGCAATTACGTGTGTTGCCAACAATTCCAAAGGGGGAGATTGATGAGCAAGGTGCAACCAAAGTATTGTCATTGTTGTCAACACAGTCAGGTTGATCAGTTGATGCAATGGATTGGAGTTGATTGATGAGCAAGGTGATGGACAGGAGTTGATTGATGAGCAAGGTGCAGCCAAAGTATTGTCATTGTTGTCAACACAGATAGAGGATCGGTTGATGCAATGGACAGGAGTGCAGAAGTCATTAGATAGATCGGTTGATGAAGTGAACAAGAGTTTAGAGATCATACAGAGCATGTACAATGAATTTCCAAGAAGACAAAAGTGGCCCAAAAAAAGAAAAAGACAAGTAAGAAAATTGTCGTGATATCGCGACATGTTTTCTGTCACGATTTCGCGACATATCTAAGGAGAGAGAAAGTAGCAAAAACTGTCATGATTTCGTGACATATCGAAGGAGAGAGAAAATGTTGGAAAAACTGTCACGATTTCATGACATGTTTGAGAGAGAAAAAATGTGATTTCGCGACATGTTGGAAGAAAGAGGCAAGAGGAAAAGCTGTCACGATTTCGCGACATGTTGAAGAGAGAGAAAGCAAGTGGAAAAACTGTCATGATTTCGTGACATGTTTGGAAAGAGGCGCAAGCAAAGAAAACTATCACGATTTCATGACATGTTTGGAGAGAAGGCGCAAGCAAAGAAAATTGTCATGATTTCGTGACATGTTTGAGAGAAAGAGCTTGCAAGGAAAAGTGTCACGATTTCATGACAATTTGCAAGAAGGATGGTACGGACGAAAATGTGTCACGATTTCGCGACATGTTTGAGAGAAAGAGCTCGCAAGGAAAAGTGTCACGATTTCACGACAATTTGCAAGAGGAAGCGCTAAGGAGAAAAAGTGTCACGATATCGCGACATGTCGGGTTTTCGCGATCCGATGTCAAGAGAAAGCGCTAAGGAGAAAAAGTGTCACGATTTCGTGACATATTGCAGGAGAGAGAAGGCAAGATAAAAAGTGTCACGATTTCGTGACATATTGCATAAGGAAGAGCTCGAGAGAAAAAGTGTCACGATATCGCGACATGTCGCGTTTTCGTGACCTGAAGAGAAGAGAAGAGCTAAGGAGAAAAGATGTCACGATTTCGCGACATGTCGCATTTTCATGACAGCAGCAGAGAGGAAGGCTCCGAAGGATGAAGTGTCATGATTTCATGATAGAAGCAAAATGAAAGAGCATGGAAGCAGAAGCGTCATGATTTCATGACAAAGTCAAGGAGGAAGTGCTCAAAAGCGAAAGTGTCACGATTTTGTGACATGTTCTAATTTCGCTGAGGCATGCAGAGAAGAATGTACGGTAGCGAGAAGATGTCACGATTTCATGACATGTCATGTTTTCGCTGGTGCATGCAAAGAGAAGTGTACGACAGCGAAAGGTGTCACGATTTCGTGACATGTCATGTTTTTGTTGGTGCTTGCAGAGAAGAGTGTACGAAAGAGAAAGATGTCACGATTTTGTGACATGTCATGGTTTCGCTAGTGCAAGCAGAGAAGAGTGCAAAGAAGCGAAAGTGTCACGATTTTGTGACATGTTTCGTTTTCGCGGGCAAGGCAGAGAAGAGTTCAAGGTAGCGAAAGTGTCACGATTTCGTGACATGTTGTGTTTTCGTGGGTGCAAGCTGAATAATGAAGCAGGAAGGTGAAAGTGTCACGATATCGTGACATGTCTTGTTTTCATGGTCAAACGCCAAGAAAATTCAAAGGGGCAGAAATGTCACGATTTCGTGATAGGTCGCATTGGCGTGATGGAAGAAGAAGAACCCAGTCGAAGTAAAGTTAACTAGAGTCAGAACTGCAGTTGCAGGGTGTGTTGCAAAGAAAGTCATGCAAGAAATATAAAGAAGAGTTAACTGGAGTCGAACTATGATTATAGGGGCGATTATAGAATAAATTTATACAACTAAAATTAGAACAGTGCTTTAAAGACAGAATGGATGTTACAAGATCGTGATGTAGTGAAACTGTCAGAGTGATGGCCATACTGAGAATCCCAAATAAAGAGACAAACCTATTAATAGGTTGCATGTAAGAACAGTGTGTCAGAAAGGAGTTATTTATAGGAATGGCTATTAAGAGGCTGCATGCGGGATTATGGCAGTTACAGAAGACTTAGGGTTTCAAAATGAAATATATTATTTTAAAATGGCAGTTGTGTGGTGAAGAAAGAGAGCCGCTCAGAATTGAAAAATGTGTAGCCATAAAGAGGGAAGGTGCCACTGATAAGAATGTAAGAGCGTCGAAATACGTAGATAAGGCTATCAGAGCACAGAGAAGGCTGTCAGAGCCGTAAGCACGCAGAGAAGGCTGTCAGAGCGTAGTAAGCCATAAAGTGGTAAGAGTGATCCGTTAGGTTAAGCACTGTGTGGGTAGAGACAGATAAGAGAAGCTGAGGTGAGATAGAGCACTAGAGAGATAAGAGAAGTGAGGAAAGAGTGTTGCTAAATAGAAGGACAGTGTTGTGGGCTGTTACAAAGTAGGAAGTATGCTGTAAGAAGTACAGAGCTGTGAGAGCTGCAAGTGTAAGCCATAAGAAAGGGCTGTAAGTGTGCAGTAGGTAGAGCTGTAAAAGAGTGTATGCTTTGTGGACAGGAAGTTGAGATTGAGAGTAAGAAATAGAATATATTGAGTCTCTAACAATTCTCCTTATGCTTCCATGAGATTGATTTGAGTTAAGATAGACCAGTTGAGGGTCTTGTAACACAAAAGGCATTTTTATGTCAATCAAGATTTAAAATAGAAATCCAAGTTGGTGCTTGGAATCAGGGGTTGGTGCTCCTTCCAGTTGATGCTGGTAAATTAGGGGTTGGTGCTCCTTCCAGTGGATGCTGGTAAATTGATTGTAAAGTTGGTGCTTTGCAATGGCTGGATTTGGATGGGAGTCCAAGCAGTCTAGTTTGAGGAGTAGCCAAAACTGGTGAACCTCGTTACATCTTGTGTTATGTGATGCTCTCTTGTGGTACTTGTTGTTTCTGGTTTTAAGCTTTCATTGTTTTGGCTTTAAGAGTTAAAGTTTTAAGTTTTAAATAGCTGCACTGATTCACCCCCCCTCTCAGTGCCATTGTAAGTCTAACATGTTTCTAGTTTATCCCCCTGATTCCTTGACTGCCTTCTTCCCCTGCCTCCCTGACTCCCTACAGGATTTTATATTCATGTTTTCAAGTTTTTGTTGTAGGATTTCACTGTGTTTCAGTCGGAGATAGCTCGGATCGTCGTAGGCGATTCAACCACAATTTTGGGCGATCCTGTCAAGATCGATGATGATCTCGTACGATTGCAGATGATCTTGACTGCAATTCAGCTTGGGGGCAATCAGAGTCCCGAGTTTGCATTTTCTACCTCGTTTCTTTATTTATTGGTGCATTAGATTAATTTACTTCTATTTTGCATCTTGGAGTTCACCTCATTTAGCATAATTGCATGATAAAATTCAAAATAAGTTACCAAAACATTGCATCTCATTTAATTTGATATCTGGATTTGTTATTTAAGCATCTACACTCTCATTTCTATCACTTTGCATCATTCTTGCAATAGTATTTTTGGTTTTTGGTGTCTGTTTTCTTGATTGCAGGTTTCTAACGAATTCGTCAGGTCATTGACGATCTTGGGTGATCTCAGATGATCGACTATGATTTGGGATGATTCTGTACAATTACAGATGATCTTGTCATATCCGGGATGATCTGGACTCCTACAAGCTTCAGAATCTTCATCAGACATCAAAAATCAGGTGTACTCTTCTCCATTTAACATATTCTCTATATTTAATCGCATTAGGATTCATTTATGTTTGTTGTCTTCATATAAATCAGAATTTTCATATAGAATAGCTTAGCTTCATTTTGGCCAACCTAGGAATCCGAATGATTGAACATAAAATGAACAAATCAAACCCATTCTCAACCTAGGCATGGAAAGCGCCACTCAAAGTTTCCTGGTGAACCCCACCATCCGTCAAAAATTCACCTTTATACCCCTCCCCGAGAGGCGCGACCTTCAAAGGGCCTCTCCGTCCGAGGTATTGTTCCATCCTTTTCGCATCCCCCTTCCGGGCACGGATCCTTTAGCCTGAAGGTAAGGGTGCAAAAAATTTGGGCGATACATTTTGGTGAACCCGACGTGAAACTAAAACACCTTTTGAAAACAATCCAAAAAAAAAACACACATTATTAAGAACATCTAGAATCATTAGAAAACTGTTAAATTTGCATATCATACTTAGATGGTAGATTATAATAGAAGACGAGCAGTCTCCATAAATGTTGAAAATCAATTAACGGCCATAGAGATTACTTATGTGCTTAGAGTACCTCAAACATATAGAGCCCAACCTTTGTGGGATGAACTTGATAGGAGATTGGGTATTATTAAATCTAGATCTGCAGAACTTAGGCAAATTAAGAGGTTTGTCCTAGATAGAATCCTGGATCTTGATCAGGTGACTTTGTACCATGAACTTTAGAGAGCTTGCCATAGGTGGTTAGCCGATAAAAGAGCACTTGTGTCTTCTGAATTATACACCTTTGAGGAATACCTTGAGAACGCAGTTGTAGTACATAAATTTCTATCTCGTATAGAGGATCAAGAAGTCGTTCTTACGGATAGAAAGAGATGGAATAGAGTTCCTAGAGTTGTGTTGTATCGAGAGTATTGCCATGAACTTTATTTTTACATGTCAGAGTCTAAAATAGATCATATTACCATAGCACACTTTGTCAAGTTCTTGAAAAACAACTTCCAATTTGAAGAGGAGCATTTCATGACTCCTGATGAACTTGACCCTATCAATGATATCCATAAACTATTCATAGAAAACTAAGTGATTCTTTCTACTATTGTTTCTTATAACTAGCATGTTGTTTGTTATTTTTATTCTCGTAAAATAATAATATAATAAAATCACACAAAAAAAAAAATAAACAAAATATTTCCTTTTTAAGTATTATAGTAGGTATATAGTTAAAATATATACCTCTCAACCCTATCACATATATATATATATATATATATATATATATATATATATATATATATATATATATATATATATATTTGCTAAAACCTAAGTTTAGCACAATGCCTAGACTTAGGAATGGAAAACAAACCGAAGAAGATGAAGATTGGTTAGGAAGACCATTAATTGACCAAAATGTCCCTCCTGAGGACCAAGTTTAGGAAGAAGAAATCCTAGACCAGCAAGAAGAAGAGCTTGTTGTAGGAAATGAACAAGAAGAAACTATTAAAGAGGAAGGATCCTCATCCCCTAAAATGTCTCCGGGAGGAGCCATCACTTTTGAGAACATGGAACAATTCTGGAAGTTCATTAATACTAATATTGGTGTTTTTAATAGAGCAGCCCATATGGACAAGGATCGAATTAGTGACACTCAAGCAACTCTAGAAGAAGTATTTCAAACACGCACTAATCCCTTGTCCTTTATTGATCAAGAGAGTGATCAAGCTGGACCATCCAATTTGGATATGGCAGTTGTGATCCAGAACATGCAACAACAGCAGGTTACCCAACCATCTAAAGTGCCTGTTAACAAGCCTAGGGTCATTCCCACACAAAAGAAACCATCATTTACTGCTCTATTTCGCCAAGCTCTTGACCAACATACCTCAAATCAACAAAAACCCAAAACAAAACCGAACACCAATTACCAACAATCTAAGGTACAACATAATACTATTACAAATCCCCTTCATAATACTCTTCCTACCAACACTTTGCATAATAGCAATATAACATCTAATCCTTATGTCACACCATCATACACTCATAGGTCCCATACCTATGTGCCACCGAACCAATATGGTGGACAAACTAGCAATCTTGAAGCCGTGGTGAAACAGTTAGTTTCTCGCATGGACTAGATAGATCCCTACCATCCCTCGTACAATTATCGAGAGATGTGTAGTCAGCCTTTAGATCCTATAGTCGTAGCACAGCCGTATCCTAAACATTTTCCTATGCCTGTTCTTCCCATATATAAAGGAACCGAAGATCCCATAGAGCACCTTCGTATGTTTAGGATAGCATGTCATGATATATCACATGATGACTTGTTATTACTAAAAATGTTCCCAAAAATCTTGGGAGGAATGGCATTAGAGTGGTATTATCAATTACCCACTAATTCTTTGAGGAATTTCAAAGAAACTACCGAGTCTTTTGTTCATCAATTTAGTGCCTACATCGAAAGATATGTGACCATTAAAGATTTGTATAACTTAAAACAGGGCAAAGATGAATGCTTTGCTGATTTCCTAGCTAGGTGGAGATAGTTGATAGGAAAATTGCACTTTGTGTTACCTTATAGGGAGATGTTGGACATCTTTATTAATAATTTGCAAGAGCAACTATCTTACGAATTATCAACTGCTACCTTGACCACCTTCGATCAGGCTATAGACTTAGCCCGAAGAGTGGAAGATGCTCTCATTAGGAGAGGCCAGCTTAAAAAGAGAGACGATGAGAAAACATCCAAAAATCAATATAAGAATAAACAAGTTGTGGGTGATGGAGTCATTGATAGCAAAAATATTGCTAATGTTAATGCTACGAAGACAACGGAGAAGTTTGTACTGAAACCTCTTGATAGACCTCCTCAAGAATTTACTAGGTTAAATCAACCTTTATCAACTATTCTACCACAATTATTAGAATGAGGTTTGATTCAATTACCAAATATTCGGGAACTTGATCCAACTATACCCGGATACAGAGCATATTTACACTGTGACTTCCATAGAGGACCTGGACACACTACCAACTCTTGTAAAAGATTAAAACATAAAATACAGGACTTGATTGATAACAATGAGATGGAGGTGCAAGCCTTTCAACCTAAGCAAAATCCTCCTAATAATGTTCAAAATAATACCCCACAAAACCAGAATCAGAATGCCAATCAGTCATTGGACATCTTTCAACATCCCTTACCAAAACATGGTAAGGAGGTGGCTAATCAAGTTGAACATCATAATGTCCCTCCTCCTGCCCGATATGTAGGAACTATTAGTGGGCATTTACCTATTCATGATCTAGAAATCTTTGACACAACTTTATCCATGGTTACAACTAGGCCTCTATATAATATTCAGATACCTGATCTTAGTGATACAGAATATGAGATTGAGAGTGATATGGAAATCACATCAAATCAATCGAATAGTTCTAATGATGAATCGGATCCTATTCACCCTATCACAAGTTATATGGTTCCAGAAGAGCCATTTCCAAGAAGAGTCACTACTAGACCCTCATCTCACCGATTACTTTCTAATGAGCTAGCTATAAATGCTAGACCAAGACCCATTCATCATCCATAGAATAATATTGTGGGTACCATCGGAGCTGTTACTAGACAACAGGCTCAAAATTCTCAACAAGATCAAATTCAGAATGGTGGATCAGCTCCATTTGTTTTGAAGGTTCCTAATAAAGGGAATCATTCACCTAATGTTCAACCTAAACCTCCTTATAATATTAATGAACAATTATCAAATATTATAGCTAGAATTTCTCTTTTGGACCTTTTAAGATCTTCTCCTACACATAGAGATGAATTAATGCTCACATTAAGTCAGATGATGGTACCACAAGACATTCAACCTGAAGCCATGGCCAATACTATAATAACTCGTGAAGTTGATTGTATTGACTTCGGGATAGAGACATACCGCAACATAGTTTACATAAAGATAACCCCCTGTATATTACTGCCTTAATTGGAGATGTAGCAGTCAAACGAGTCTTGATTGATAATGGTTCATCTTTAAATATCTGCACTTTTGACTTCTACCAAATATTTGGGTTTAGAAGTGATGAAATGAAAAGAACTGATATGATCATAAAAGCTTTTAATGACGAAACACAAGAAACGTGTGGAGTTATTACCATTCCATTGCAGGTTGGTCCGAGAACCTTGGATACGACTGTGTTTATTGTACATTGTCCTGCATCGTACAATATACTCTTGGGTCATCCTTGGATCAACGCGATGCGAGCTGTTCCCTCAACTTTACATCAATGTGTTAAGTTCGAATTTAAGAATCAGTTGGTTACCATTCATGGTGATCCAAGACCCTTTGATATGTGTGCTTTGGCAGAACCTATTGGAGTTCAATTTTGCCCTACTCTATCATCCACACATCCTAATTCTCATTATCCATCTAAACATGTGAAACTCACACCCACAACGTCATCTACTTCTTCTCCATCAATTGCACCTTCACATATAGCTCAACCATCTTCTGAACAAACCACATTAGGACCTAAGAAAGATCCTAATCCCACAACCAATGTCTCTTGTTCTACTCCTATAACTTCCATACCTTTAATAGACCCATCTATCGACACCTCTACACCATCTACATCCACCAAATTCATATTTTCCACATCGAAAGACGTAGGGAATGTTCCTTCTACCTCTTATGCTCTTACTGACGAGCTCTTACCCGATCTATCTAAAATTCTTATATCAGAAGAAACGAATGCTTCTATGCAAGATTCCCTTATTTTAAATAATTTGCCACCATCTCCTCGTACCTTAGGCCTCCCACAGCCTATGGGAAGTATTTACCAAGTCGGGAGCTGTGCCTTTATTTATAAGGGATATGACTAGGGTAGAATACCCAGAAACATCAGAACTCATTATGATGGATATGCTCGATGTTATTTTACTAATGAGTATATTAAAGCCAAACCTATAATGCTTAAATTGGGATATAAAGGGAAAGGTTTGGGACCTTTCTAGAATGGTATGAAAGAACCTTTTGAGGTAGAAGCATGGCCCTCCCGATGTGGTGTGGGCCTATTTTCTAGTAAGGGTCAGCCATTCCCATTTGAGGATGATGACCATCTTATATGTTACCAAGATTATTTAGATGAACGTGATGCTTTGTGTTTAATGAATAAGACATTCACATGTAATATGCTATCTATAGCTTATCTTGAGATGATCGTTGAATCCGATGATGAGTTGGAGGGAGATATCTTCCATGATGTCTCCGTTAAGGATTTATTACATAATGGATTTTATTTTGATGGCTCTATACCTAGTATAGCCCAGCTTGAGGCCACGACTCCTCAAGATGAATTATCCAAGCTAACCTTGGAAGAATTACAAGAATTGGGTGTTTCACCCGCCCCACCTAATTTTGAGAGAGATCTACACATGGAAGTAGAAAATGTCATAAAAATTAACATTGGAACCGAGGATAACCCTCACATAATCAACATTGGATCAGAATTGAGTCAAGAAAAATAGGATAAATACATTGCATTTCTTAAAGAATATGAAGATGTCTTTGCTTGGACATATGAAGATATGCCGAGGTTTAGACCCTTCCGTAGTTATGCATCACCTAGTAGTGCATCCGGATGCTAAACCTGTTAAGCGAAGCTTAGAAAAATGCATCCTAAAGTGGCCTTACTAGTCAAAGGGGAGTTAGAAAAACTCTTGAATGTTATTTTTATACAAGCCATTGATTATGTTGAATGGATCTCGAATGTAGTTCCAGTAACTAAGAAAGAAGCTACTAAGATTAGGGTTTGTACAGACTTTAGAGATATTAATGTCGCATGTCCTAAAGATGATTTTCCCCTTCCCAATATGGATCAGATCATTGATTTTACTGCTGGGAGTGGAATGATATCCTTAATGGATGGATTTTCTAGTTATAATCAGATCAGGATAGCTCCTGAAGATCAGGCTAAAACAACCTTTATTACCCCTTGGGGGACTTTCTGTTGGAAAGTGATGCCATTTGGTTTGAAGAATGCAAGTGCAACATATCAATGAGCCATGACTTATATCTTTCATGATATGATGCATGATATACTACATGATTATGTAGATGACATTATAGCACGTTCTATTGAAGAAGATGACCATTTAGATGACTTGAGAAAAGTATTTGATCGGTTAAGGGAATATCTTATCCGATTGAATCCAGCCAAATGTATATTCGAAGTTAAGTCAGGTAAATTATTGGGGGTTATAGTTTCTTTACGTGGCATCAAAATTGACCCTCTCAAGATTACGACTATCACTGATATGCCCGCACCTACAAATATATCTGAATTACGGAGTCTACAAGGTAAGCTTCAAGCTATCCGTCGCTTCATCGATAAGCTGGCGGATAAAACTGGACCCTTTCTTAAGCTTCTTAAGAAGGATGTCTCTTTCCATTGGGATGATGAATGTAAGGAAGCATTTGAACTCCTCAAACAATATCTTCTTAACCCACCTATACTTTCACCACCTAAACCTGATCGCCCATTTATCTTGTATATTTTTGCTTCAGATTTTGCTTTAGGAGCTATGTTAGCTCAACTTGATGATGAGAAAAGAGAGCATGCTAATTATTACATTAGCAGAACATTAATTAGTTATGAAACCCGCTACACAAAATTAGAGAAGTTATGTCTAGCAGTCATATTTTCTACACAAAAACTATGCCATTATATGCTCAGTTAGAAAACATACGTTATTGCTAAATCCGATCCCTTGCGCTATCTCATGAGTCGACCTTATTTATCGGGTCACACAACGAAGTGGGTTCTTGCTCTAAGCGAGTTTGAACTCACGTTTATAGGATATAAGTTTGTTAAGGGTCAAATCATAGCAGATCAATTAGCTGCTGCACCCTTAGAGTCCACCCATCCCCTCGTCATTGAGTTTCCTGATGAATGCCTTAAACTAGAGGCAGATCATTCAGAGCCATGGTCCTTATACTTTGACGGAGCCCGATGTATGAGTGGGGCTGGTGCAGGTATTATTTTGATATCTCCATAGAAACATCTCATACCTCTATCCTTTAAATTAATGTTTGCCTGTACTAATAACACTGCTGAATATGAGGCTCTAATCCTTGGATTACGAGCTGCCCTAACACTGAAAATTAAAAATCTATTAGTTTTCGATGATTCTCAACTTGTTATAAATCAAATTAATGATGTTTATCAGACTAGAGATGATAAATTGTGCCCATATAAAGCATATGTATTACAATTAATATCTTTATTTGATCAAGTTACCTTGGAAGCTATTCCTAGAACTAGCAATCGTGCGGCTGACGCTATGGCCATAGTTGCATCTCTTTTACCCTTGGAGTTAGATGACGAATATGCTACCATCATTATTCGTCGACTCTAGGAACCCACTTCAACTAAATCATGCTTGGAACCTTTGGACGTGTTTCTAATCAATGAAACTATTCCTGAACTTTGGTACACTGACATCCTCAATTTTCTTCAAAATGGGACCTTCCCTGAAGGTTTTAATAGAAACCAGTGTTGATTATTACGTAGATGAGCAAGTCACTTCGTAATAATTGGCAATACATTGTATAGGAGATCTTTTGAAGGTATCCTATTAAGATGTTTGAATCTAGAAGAGTCTAGATCAGCTTTGAGTGAAGCCCATGATGGATCTTGTGGGGGACACTTTAGTGGTAGCGCCATTGCTAAGAAGCTCCTTAGGATAGGATATTTTTGGCCTACCATGGAGAATGATGCACATGATTACGTGCGCCATTGCGACAAGTGTCAGAAACACGCTGACCTTGTCCATGCGCTTGCACAAGAACTGTAGGCTATTTCATCTCCTTGGCCCTTTTCAAAATGGGGCTTAGACATCATCGAAAAAATCAATCTTGTGTCATCTGATGGACATAAATTCATCATAACCACCATCGAGTATTTTACGAAGTGGGTCGAAGCTATGCCCTTAGCTTCTTGCACTGGAACACAAGTTTCCAAGTTTATTCTTAATCAAATTATTTGTAGGTTCGAAATTCTTGCAAATCTCATCTCGGATAATGGAACTTGTTTCAAAAACAAAGATGTAAAGAAACTATGTCAAAAATATAAAATTCAACATCGTTGGTCCACTCCCTATTATCCTCAGGGTAATGGCCAAGCGAAGCATCTAATAAAACATTAATTAAAATCCTCAAGAGATTGGTCAATAAATCTGGCCGTGATTGGCACATTCAATTATATCCTGCTTTGTGGGCTTATCGAACTAGCATTCGTACTCCCACGGGCACTTCACCTTTTGTTTTGGTTTATGGCGCTGAAGCTATTTTTCCCTTTGAATTAGAAGTTCCTTCTTTGGCTCTGCTACTTCAAGATACTGAAGTAGGAGATGAATATCATGCTGGCAGATTTAGTCATCTGGAACTCCTAGATGAGAAGCGCATTAATGCTTTGGAGCATCTTCGTGCCTACTAGAACAAGCTCAAACGAGCATATCTCAAGAAAGTTCATAATCGATCCTTTGAGATCGGCGACCTCGTCTTAAAAGAAAATAAAAAAAATACTAATGCAACTAAAGACCTTAAAGGCAAATTCGAGCCTAACTGGCTTGGGCCATATATTATCACTACTAAATTTGGATCAGGAGCATACAGATTAGCTACCTTAGATGGCAAAGATCTTAAAGAACCTATGAACATTATGCATCTTAAGCGCTATTATGCATAAATATGGTAATTTCATCACTGTATATATTATACATATTATCTCATATTAGTAATTCATATAAAAATTTCAAAAAATAGTAATATTATGTATTCTCTCAAATCATAAATTAAAATCAAAATATAAAAAAATCAAAATCATCAAAATCCTCAAAAACATCTTCTATTTTGCACCTGTCAATTCTTGAAGTATTGCATTTATATTTTCAGTTATTTTGGATAAATTAGCATTTATCTGGAATCCCTCACTTTCACACTCACATGAATAAATATCTTGATCTTATTTGGTATGATTATTAATCTCTCTTATATCGAAGTCCACAGTTGAATTAAATAAAGTTTTGAGCATAGAGAACTGATCTTGTTATTTACTTGAACCAAGTACACCTTTTCACATTAAAATGATTTCATTGCAAATTCAAAATGATGCTACATAGTAGAAGTGGTCTCTTGAGCGAAAAGTTTCCCCTGCTATCCTATCATGCACATGGTCTAGAATCTTTGAGAATTGACAAAAGGACAAGCTCACCCCTGCCCAGAATAAAAATCCCTTGCTCTACAGCCAATCCGAGCAAGTATCCCTAGTCTAGGAAGAAAAAGAAAAAGAAAATCAAGAAAAATCATGAGAAAAAGAGAAAATTATTCAGAAGCATTATCATTTTGTACCATCTCAGCAATATTTCAGCATTATCTCAGTGTCAAGCAAAATACAAAAAAAAAAATAGAAAAAGAAAAGAAAAGAAAAAGCAAAAAGCAATAAATCCCTTCCCCCCCCCTTTGAAAGAAAAGAAGGGTGAATGAGCTTGAATCCCTGGAATTCTCAATTATTCGAAAATCATGAGGTAAGCCCCATAACAGGTGGTTTGTGCCCAACCCGCTTGGCCTTGGGTAACTCCTAGCGTGGTGATATGTCTGTCACATTAGCGACCTTATTTTGTATAGACCTATGTCCGCTCATGGATCAGCTAGCTCTTGATGACCCGACTTACATAGTAGTCTAGTATGGTTACATGCATATAAATCATGGTCAACGAACACTCATTTGGTTAATTCAAATTACTTGTATCAAATTATCTTGCTCAAAATCGGTAAATGAACAATACAATTGCACACACATTTGTGTTTGAGAGATTTTGTATCATTATGATAGATCAAGATCGACAATGAACTCACATATGCACACGGGGTTCCTTATAAATGTCAAATTTTTCTTTGAGATAATTTAAAATATTTATGCAAATCTTCTGGAATAATTTGATTTTTTTTACTTGAGAATATCTGTTTAGCGTAAAATCAATTAAATACATTTTTTTCAAAAATCCAAAATTTTCTTGCAAAACATGTTCAAAAGCTAGCAATAAAGTCACATTTATATTTTCGACTTTCGCGACGATGGTATAGTTCCTAAACCTAAATTGGAATTTTATGCCTAATGCAAGTCCTCATTTTTATATTTTTTGTTTATCTCAAAATCAAAAATCAACTATGCAATAAAACTATTATATCAATTTCTTCTTTGGATTTCACGATGATGGTATAAGTCTATATCTAAAATTCTATGCCTAGCGCAAACCATCATTTTAATTTTATTTCCCATTTATTTAATCCATAAAAGCATATGGCTTAAATCATTATGTTACACAATTGTGCTTTAAAAAGAACGAAAACTTTCCTATTTCATTTCATTATGTCAACATTCATTTTTTTGCGACGATGGTATAATTCCTAGGGAATTGTTCAAATTTCTATCATACTTAGGAATTTTATGCCTAGAAAAAATCATATATTTAATATTTCATGCATAATACTTTCATGGAAATCTGAAAACAAATCATCACTATCATCATTTTTCATCATCACAACACAAAGTCTTAAGAAAGTCTCTTAAGCACCCTTTTACTTTTAGCAATATTTCTCTCATACCAAGATTAGCTTAATGACCTAGCGAGCGGCGACTCCATGAAATGGTCATGTAACAACGACAATGTCCTTTGAAATTATTGTTAGAAGTCACTTTATTTTCATCAAAACACACCACAACAACCAGTTTGTTTACATCAGATTATTTCATTTAATTTTATAGCATGACATAAAATTATAATATTTTCAATGACATAATTACATGAATAGTCAATCAACAATTGAAATATTAAAGCATCATAAAACATATGCACAAGTCATATCACAAAAGGAACATCATATATATATCAAGAAGTATATACATCATATCAAAATGGATTGGTATGCCACAATCTATACCCTGGCATACTCAATCATCTCAAAATAAATAGTCTATGTACAATGTGCATCTAGTCTCGAGAAGCCCTCGAGCTCTCAGCCTCATCTCCTCTCCCACCCTGAGGTGGAGGAGGTGGTCCCATCGAAGCCCATCCTATGTCGTGGGTCCTCGATGTCGATCGTGATGATGTCCTCGATGACCCCATCCTGATCGGCTTCGTAATGCTGACTGGCAAACTGTATCCTCTGGCCCTCTGGAACCAGCTGGTAGTACACTCCCTGATAGAATACGGTCTGAGCAATCGATCGTGCCAGCTCTAGAATGCTCGCCCCTCCACTCCGAGCCCTGAGCCATGTAGCCTCATCCTATAGAGTCTGCACCTAAGCTCATAGGCGGGCATTCTCCACCCGGAGAGCTACCATCTCACTGCTCTCCCCCACCTCGACACCCTTGCCCCTATCGAGTGATGGTGGCCTATCCCTCTACTGAGAAGGGAGTCTCTCTCTCCTCTCCTCCCTCCTCTCTAGTTGTTGTTGTCTCTCTGGAGCCTATGGTATTCTTTGACGTCTCTCCTGAGGAGGCCATCATTGATCCCTCCCTCCATGACTCCTCATTGCATCGATGGCAGCCTGGCACCGCCTCTCCATCCATTGCACTATAGCGTGCATCGAACCCTGTGCCCTCATCATTTGAGGAGGGCGGATGCCTGCATACCAGGCATCATACCCATCTGCTACCCCCACATCATCCCCATCCACTGGCTGAATGGGGGCATCATCAACATCCTGACTCCAGAACCACTGCATGTCTAGAGCCCCGCTCAGTGTGGTGTTATCCCGCATAGTCCGGGAGTACTCATAATCCCTAAGAGAAGGGATCCCCTGTTGTAGACCGAACTACCTCAAAACTTGGTCATAGCGATGGAGCTCTACCTCTCCCTGCTCTGTCCTCAACCATATGACTCACCTGATGCGAGCCAACTCCTGTCCATCCTCTGCCCACCCTGGATGCTCTCTCCATGGTCTCCAGGTGATCCGATCTAGGGTGAGGTCATCCAGAAACCTTCAGGATGTCGATAGATCTATCCACCGCTGTGACCCTCTCTAGAGCCACCAATAGAAAACTCGAGGTCTCTCCCGGTCAACTCCTATCAGTGGAAGCCCTACCGGCCTCCGCACCGCAATGTGCTCCCAGCACCAAATCTGTAGTAGCGATGTCAGCACCAGACATCGACCTCCCTTGTATACGACCCCGTAAAGGATCCTATACAACCGACACAATACAAAGCTGCCCCAAGCAAACTTGTATCCGTGGTCTCTCATGTCACAGACCACATCTGAGAGTAGCCATGGTAATCTACATCCACTCTGGTGGCATAGAAGAAGGCCACCCACCACCCCTACCAAAACTTGGGTCAACCGAGATGCCCTAGGCATC
This sequence comes from Wollemia nobilis, assembly GCA_028583015.1. Classification (NCBI taxonomy): domain Eukaryota; kingdom Viridiplantae; phylum Streptophyta; class Pinopsida; order Araucariales; family Araucariaceae; genus Wollemia; species Wollemia nobilis. The sequence goes on along the minus strand of JAQPPZ010016829.1, from coordinate 2,710,012 downwards.
TGCCTCAAAGCCTCGATGTTCACTCCACCCTTCTCCAGGGTGAAGCTTGGGTCACTGCACAATCTCATCATAGCATGGCCCTGATTGGCCGAAGGGGTCATGAATCGACCATGTATGGGGATCCTCAAGATCCTCCATACATCCTCTAGAGTGGGAGTCATCTCCCCTATCGATAGTCGAAAGCAGGATGACTCCGGATACCATCTCTCTGCTAGGGCTGTCAGTAGCCCCATATCTATAGGAAGTTGTGGCATCTCTGCCACATGCTCGCGATCCTACCTCTGCCAGTCTGTCTCGCTCGACTCGATCGAGCATGGCTAAGTCATCCCTTAGACCTCCGTATTTCCACTCCCGACTCTTTAGTAATCCCCTCTACAAAATAAACAATAAAACAACAAAAATCATTAGTACATAATCATTAAAAAATCAATTAAAATTAAAATCATCCCATAAAAATTTATATCGCCCATTATTGGACGATATCGTACCAAATTTAGACAAAATCATCCTTAATAGGACGAAATCATCTCCGTTCTTCAATTTGGGGATCGCCCCTTATTGGACGGGATCGCCCCTATTTCTTCGATTTCATCGGTGATATAGGGACGATTTCGATGAAATTGGGACGATTTCGTCCCGATGTCGTCGACGGCCTAAAAACGGCCACGACGCCCAAAAACAATTAAAATTCAAATAAAAAAATCAAGTAAATCAAGTTAAAAACATAGTACACTAGGTTTAGATCCTTACCCGCAACCCGCACCGGACCTCTGTCGATCTGTGCGCCATTTCCACCATTTCGCCTGTAGAGCTCTGAAACAGTGAAAGTGAACAGTAAAAATGAATTAGGGTTTTACCCTATTTTTCTTATTTTTATTTTAAAACGACATTTTTCAATTTTTGCTTTTCTGCGCTTTTACCTCAAACGTTCGATTTGGGTAAAAACTCGGAGGGGGCACCATAGCAAACAGTCGTACGATTCGACCTAGAATCGTCGTCTAAAAAATGGAATAAATTTTTGCTTTCTCGTAAAGCGTAAAGAACTCGTCTTTAACGCATTTTCTTCGAAAAATTCGCTAAAGATGGGGCAAAATGTAGCACCCTAAAATTGGTGCAGTTAAACCATCAGTAAAAAGATAGAAATTTGAATTTGTATCGTATCCCACAAGTGAACACCCAAGCCTTCAAAGCTCACGCTAGAGCTTGCCAAGTGTGCGCCTGAGTCTGCAAAGTGCGTGATCAATCCTGTTGTAATCATCAAAGCACGAACCAAAGTCTATTGCATAAAGTCATCTACCATTAGATCTGCAACAACGAAGCAACGAATCATCACAAGCAAGGTAAATCTAAATTTTTGTTATCATTTATTGTTATTGCATCTTACATATCCAGCTTACATAGATCTAGGGTTTTAGTTTTCATTTTTTAGGGTTCACACTGTGGAACCCTCCTTTTGTTTACTAATAAATTTATTGTTTGCTGTGTGTAGGATTGGATAGCATCAACCAAGAGAGAGCATTTGAAGACTACTGCAGTCAGAGTGGCCCGAATACATGGATACCTGAAGCCCACTCAACCTGTTGGGAGCGAAGCACGTTGAAGACACTACTTCATTGTAGCTAGGGTTTTGGAGAACCCTAGAAATTTGTATTCATTGTATCACAATATTTTTGTCAAGGCAGAATTAATTGTACAAAGAAGTTTTTCAGCTCCCCCCGTTATTTAATAATAATATTTCTTGTGCAATTACATTTGTCTTATTGGATCTGTTCATTTTCTGTTGTTATTTAGTGTTGTGATTTTAGCTCTACATTAATATTATAATTAATTTGAATTAATTAATTTTCCTAAGGTGTAAACCTTTGATTTTTCATCTTCTATAGTTTGAACATTTGATTTTAAATTATTAATTAACTTGAATTAATTAATTAATTCTTTCAATTTTAAAACATCCCTAAGGTTTGAGATTTTAATTTTAGGGCAAAATATTATATTCAATATTTAATTCCAATGCCCTTTATTTCATCAAATCTGCACTCATGCAAAGGAAATCCAAAATGCGCTCTCTTAATAAAAATGCAATGAAAATTCAAATCCACGCTCTCAAATGAAGGAAATTTGAAATGCGCTCTCTTGATGAAAATGCAATGAAATTCAAATCTACGCTCTCAAATGAAGGAAATACAAAATGCGCTCTCTTAATGAAATTACAATGAAATCTTAAATCCGTGCTCTCATTTTTTAGCGCATTCTTGTTTGCACTCCATTTACAAAGGAGCAAGAGAAACTTAAGAACTTCTCCATTTTACCTAATTCTAATGCATTCTTGTTTGTGCTCACTTTTTAGTTCATTCTTGTTTGGGCTCATTTTATAGAGCAAGAGAAGCTTAAGAATTTTCTCCTGAAAGCTCATTTTCTAGCAAAACCTTATTTCTCAGCGCATTTTTGTTTCTCACAAAATCTCTTTTTTTAAGCGTATTATTGTTTGCGCTCATTTTTTAGCGCATTCTTGTTTGCACTCCATTTACAAAGGAGCAATAGAAGCTTAATAATTTTCTCCCGAAAGCTTATTTTTGGTGAAACCTTATTTCTTAGCGCATTTTTGTTTTCTCATGAAATCTTTTTTTTAGTGCATTCTTGTTTGTGCTCATTTTATAAAGGAGCAAGAGAAGATTAAGAATTTTTTCCTGAAAGCTCATTTTCTAGCGAAATCTTATTTCTTAGCGCATCTTTGTTTTCTCACGAAATATATTTTTTAAGTGTATTCTTATTTGCACTCATTTTTTAGCGTATTCTTGTTTGTGCTCAATTTACAAAGGAGAAAGATAATCTTAAGAATTTTCTCCTAAAAGCTCATTTTCTGGCGAAACCTTATTTCTCAGCGCATTTTTGTTTTCTCACGAAATATCTTTTTTTTTAGCGCAGTCTTGTTTGCGCTCATTTTTAGTGCATTCTTGTTTGCACTCCATTTAAAAAGGAGCAAGAGAAGCTTAAGAATTTATCTCGAATTTAATAATTTTAGCACATCTAAGAATCTCAGCACAAATCAGAAATTTCAATCTTTTCTTTGAATTTTGTAATGAGAAAATTAGGTAAAAATCCAAAGTGCTCAGAATATTGTAAAAATTTTCATGCTTCTAAAAAAACCAAATGTTACCCAAAATAGTTGAGAAATATTGAAAATTCTCTACAAATCATATTTAAAAGCTTGTTGGTTGCAATTGGATATTGCTATTTCTGGAAAGAAAATGATGTCTTAAAATTTGCACATTAGGTACCATTGAAAAGAGGAGCTTGAGATATTTCACCCAGAATTTGAATCACATGAAAAATATTCTTCTATGAAGAGCTATGATGATTTGAAATTTGGAGTAGTTTACCGACAAGATGGATTTTAAAAGAACCCTAAAAATTAATTTTAATATTTCAGACCTTAGGAAAACCATTGGAAATTAAAATTTTCTAAAACACTTAATCTGAAATAATATCATTGTTATGCAAATATTTAGAAAAAATTAATTAAGATCAATGTTCCATTCAAGCAATTTTAACAAATGATGATGGCAAAGAAAAATTCGAATTAAAACCAAAAATATTTCATTAAGAAATTTGCCAAAGCCTTTTTTGGGTGGGGGACATTTAAAGATTTGCAAACAAAATATGATCCGCAAAAATTTGACAAACCAAACTACTTAATAATATGCAATAAATAAACTTAGCAAAAGCTTAATGATTTCAAACTTCAAAAGGATTCCCTCGAAAAATAAAATCAATTATCAAAAGCTCAATTTTTTTTAGTGGGGTGTGTTGCTTCTCAACAAATGGCAACATCTGTAGGGAAATAATAGAACTATTTGGAATCCAAAACTCTAGTTTTAAAATAGTTTATATCATGTACCACACTTTACTGCAAGGATTTTCAAAATATTTTAATTATTATCTGGTATTCTATCAAAAATTCCCAGGGACATACTAGGTTGGGAGAGCAAGTGGGTAGTTAAAACTCTCCAGTTATCGAGAGGCCCAGGTTCAAATATCTCCCCTCACATGTTGCGGATATGTTGTATATAAAAGGTTCCTCTTAAAAAAAAAAAAAAAGTGTGTAAATTCTTCCTTTTAAGATGACCATAGCTTAGAATTCTTACTATGGATTTGTTGGACATTTTGAGCTCATTTAGTTGTCATTGATGTCAAGGTGAGAAGTTGTCATTGATGCCAAAGTGAACACATGAAGTTATCATTAATACCATGGAGTACACCATAATTGACACCAGGAGCAATGCGAAGAGTTGAAGAAAAGTTGTCAAAATATTATTCTATAAGGATTTTTATTAAAACCATGATGGCAAATTAAAAGGTTTTTATTAAAACCATTATGATAATATAAATGCTTCCTTAAACATTGGAAAGTGCAAATTAAGGAGATAGATAGATAGGTATTAACGTGGCCTGGAATATGACTTTAGACTTGCATCATCACATTAACTCCTTAGAAAGAAAAAGGACCATTTATTTGGGATAATATATTTTTACATAAGATACTTATGTAAAATAAAACTTTTAAATATCAATTAATCAACTTCTACGATGAACTACAATAAAAACTATGTAGTAAATAATCTTGTAGTAAACATTTATTTCTTTTATTTTAAAAATATTTAAATTACATAATAATAATTTTTTTTAATTTTTGTGTGAAAGAATTGTTAACTAGAAGCACCTATATTTATTATTAAAAGCTTTTACTATTTAAAATTTCTACAATAAATAACATTAATCAACTTCTACGATGGCAATACAACAAAAAGTTCAAAGTTCATGTTCCCTCATACTCGGTGGGGTTTGAACTTTGAACCTCTCAAAGAGAGGACAAAGCCCTTACCACTATAAAACCTTGAGCCTCTCTGAGAGAGACCAAAGCCCTTATCAGTGTTACCACTGCACTAAGCTTGCAACTTATAATATTATAATATATATTTTTAATGGGTTATATGGGATTGAAATGGGCCCCAAGATATTATCTATGTATCATTTGGCAAGATTTTAACCTAGTCTCCTTCGTGAAATGTGAGGAATCTAATACCACTTGATAGAATATTATAATATTAAGCTGTATCCTTTATAAGATTATTTTTCATGTATGTAAATATAAAATATGCATTCAATTGAAAACATTAAATAATATAAGCTTAATCACTTAAATTATGAACTTTCAAAGAGGAAACCCATATTCAAATCAAAACAAAAGTTAATCATGAATACAAGAAGAAGCATATAAAGCTCTAAAATTTATATGATTTGATGAAATGAACTCCTAAAATAAAGATCATACAAATTTACGTTCTTGTTTATTAAATAAATTATTATTTAATTTAAATTAAACATAAATAAATTTAATAAAATTTATATTTAAAAAATATTTATAATAACTAATGATATATTAAAACTAAATATAAATATAATTATTGAATAAATTTGTAATTGATTAAAATTAAACATAAATAAATATAATAAAGTTAAGCTTAAAAACTTATTTACAATAATCAAAATATATTAAAATTAAATAAAAATATAATGAATTATTAAAAGTAAAATAAATATTTTTAAGAATTGTTTTATAATCTTATCTCAAAAATTAAGTTAACTTAAATTTTTATAAAAATATAATGAATTATATAAATAAAAATGTAAACTTATAATTTTAAAATTTAATTATTATGATTGTATCATTTTAATATTATAATTTTTATTTTTAAAATATAAGATTAATAAATACTATTATTTAAATAAAAACATAATTTAATTTATTTATATATAATATCTTAAAATAAAAATAACTTTAATTAAATATATTTTTAAATTAAAAAATTTATATTTTTTAATGTTTTAAAAGTGAATGGGGTGTAAAGTCCTTATGTCGACACACAAGGTCAATAACAACCCAAACGAAAATTAAAAAAAAAAATTATGTGACTCTGAAGCCCTTGTGTTATTGTTTTCATACATATACAAGGCCTTCTTTTAAAAGAACACTAATTTTCTGCAACAATAACATGTTTAAAGTTTTTGTTTTTAAAGTTTATCCATATATATATATATTCAAAATTTTATTTATGTAAAGATAGTAGTTTAATTTGCATCTTCCATATCACAATTGTGGTATCAATCCTGACTTCCTGCTCCTCTTCATGTCCCAATAAATAATAATGAGGTGGAATATATATTGTTATAGGCAGTCTAAGATTTGAACCCTGTTTGATAATAGAAAATGATTGCAGATGTAACCAATTCTCTTATAAATTAATAAAAAAATATGTTATAAAGTTTTTGAAACTACCGAGGTGTTGTAGGTGAGTTGGAGAGGAGAGGACAATCCTCCAAGGGAGGTCTCAGGTTCGAATCTCCACCCTACCAAAAAGTTGAATTGAATATTAATAATGTTGATGCGGCAGGACCGGATGCGACTCTTGGATGACTTTAACGGTGTAGAACCCCCTAATCTGCCCCCCAAGGGGTTTTGTTGCTTTAAAAAAAATTGAAACTTAAAAAAGAAGTCCCTCTTGTATAAAAGTTTTACTATATTTAATACAAATAATGTTTAATTTATTATAACATTGCAAGGTATTATACTTATTTATTTTTTATTATGTTAAATTTAAAAAAAATGTTTTGGTGGAGATAACTTAGTGGTAAGTGTTTTGTCTTTTTTTTTTGAAAGGTCCAAGGTTTAAAGTACGCTGTATATGTATGTAATTCCATATAATTCGAGCTTTGACTCTCGTAGTCTATGTTATTTGTTAAAAAAATTAAAATATATTAAAATCATGAAAAATGATATAAAATATTCAATAAAATTAATAAGAAAAATAAAAATATTTATTTATTATTTATTATTATTAATTAAAATATTTTTAAGTTAAAAGAAATATTTTTAAAAAATCGTTAAAAACAAATGTATATAGTATAAAGTTCTTATGTAACTTTTTATATGTGTAGAAAGGGTCCAAATCAACTAAACATAATTTGAAAATAAATTAATATAAGTTATAATTTTTTTTAAAGGAAGGTCACAATATTTTAACATTAAAGTTTTAAAAATGCATATGTAAAGTTTATATTAAAATAATTAATTAAGATGTATTGTTATTGTGGACCAAATAATTCCACTTTGGACACTCCTTTAGCCAGTGGCAAGAAGCTTGTGCGTGAGGCAATTTCTCGGTCTCCTCATTCCTTTGGTTTGTTCTCGGTCTCCTCATTCCTTTGGTTTGTTCTCGGTCTCCTCATTCCTTTGGTTTGTTGGACTTCTTTCAAACTTTTTCCTTTGAAAAATCTGAACTGTTGGTAAACTTGGATGATTTGGTTAGTTTGGCCAATTCCCTACTTACCCAAGCTTCTAAGGTCATCTCCAGAATTACCAATTTGAAGGCGGGTGCCCTTTCCATTAAAGCAAACTAGCAAACGGTGTCCATCTAACAACGTTGGGTCATCCGAGTGGTCCGTCCTCCTCCGGGATGACCCTTTTCCCGTTTGCCTTGATCATGGGGAGGCTAGCTAGAATACTGAACATGAAATCCAGGATCATCCCACCACCCTGGGATAACCTCCTGGTAGGTCTTCATCTTGGCTACGCCATTTCCTCCTTTCCCTGGTTTGTTTTGTCTTTCTAAGGTTAATTTGTTCCAACCTCTTTTCTCTTAGGGCTTGTCTCTTTTTGGCTTTTCCATGGGTTTCCCTGTGAACCCCCTTTTTAATCTCGTTTATGATGTAAAAGGTTTGGGATCCCTTTCAAAACCTCTTTTTACCGATCAAAAAAATTAATTAAAAATATATTATTTATTTTTATTTGTAAATTATTAATTAAAATATATATTTTAAATTATTTTAATTCATTAAAAATAAATCTTAAAAAATAGATAATCCCTTTACAAAAGAATATAAACAATATCAAGCTCTTATATCATTATAGATTACAATAATTAATTAAAATTTATTTATAAATTATAAATTAATTTAAAATTATTTTAATTCATTAAAATAATTTTAAATCTGAAAAAATAAATATAAATAATGATTAATTTACGGAATTGAATATAAACGATATCAATAATTATATATTAAAATAATTAATAAAAATTAATTAAAAATATATTTATTTATTTTTATAAATTATTAATTAAAATATATATATTTAAAATTATTTTAATTCATTAAAAATAAATAAAAAATAATCAACTTACAAAAGTAAATATAAACAATGTTAAACTTTTGTATCATTATTTATCTACATATATAAAAGAATAATATCTCAAAAGAAAATTCTAAAAATATATATAAACTATCAAACCCTTATACCAAGTTTTTTTTTTATATACAAGGTTAATTCTAATTCAAGAGCTTAACAATGCTTATTTTAAATACTCACTAATTTTTAACAATAATAACATATTTTAAAAATCTCACTAAAAGAAAGTCACCTTTATTATGTAAATAATAATAACATATTTTAAAAATCTGATTAAAAGTAAGTCAATCTTTATTATATAAAAGTAATAATTTTAGTATGATACTTGTTTTAACTTTTCTTTTAAAGGTTTAAGGTTCAAACTTAATGTGTGAGGAGGTGGTTGTAGGTCTCAACTATTATGGTAGGATAGAGATGCCCAATCCTAAGTATAGTGCGTAAAGATTTCTCACACTAACCAAATCTAATAATAATAATTTTAACATATTTTTTAATTTTAATTTTAATTTTTAAAAAATAATATACACAAATACTAAACTATTCTAACATCATATAATCTATTAAAAAAAATAACTTTAATATCATATAATTTATTAAAAAAATAATAACTTTTATATATCTCCATTACTATATGATGTTCTTCACCATCTCATATATAAATAAATATAAACTTTATTCATAGTGAGAATGCAAGTAATAATATCTATTTTATCTGCGTTGAATATGCCCGAACAAATAAAACTATGTATATATATTTTCAAGGAAGATTAGAGGTTAAAAGTGGATATGCTTCTTTAGTGTTAAAAGCAAAGTGGGGCCTACAATCTCATATAGTATTATTATAATCATATATTCCAAATTGTGTTAGCATGCTTTTCCGTTTATGTAATGGAAGCGTGCTCTTATGCCAAAAGGGACGCTTGGACTTATTAGTACTAATCAATATTTGTTTACCGAGTCCTCACAACCAATCATTTAGTGCATCCACGTGGCGTATATATACGGTGAGGGGGCCGGAATGGCTTCTACGATTGGACCAACAAGTTCTAGAATATTATATAAAATTTATTCATACCACGGAAAGCCAAAGGCTCAAAAGAGGAAATTAACCCTACGCCTCTCATAGTCTAAGGTTCTCTCCTCCACTTAATATATAAATAATAAATTAACTTTAAAAATATTAATACGATAAATGATATTATCTTTTATCGTCTGGAATAAATGTCATCAACCCTTTATTCGCTCCCTGACCAATAACATTAAATGATTCATAGTTTTTTATTTTTTAAATTTTTAAATAAGATTAAATGATTCATAGTTTTTTATTTTTTAAAATTTTAAATAAGATTAAATGATTCATAGTTTTTTATTTTTTTATTTCCAATCACCTAAATGTTTGTACATATTCTTAGTGTCAAAGTGTAAATTATAAATAAAAATAATATTTGTTTTTGGTTTTTATTGTAATTAAAAAATAATATTAAAATGATAGTTATCATCGGGAGGAAGGGTATTGAATCCTAATGCAAAGGGAGCGAAAGCAATAATTATTGATTAGCTTTAAGGCAGCATTGTTAGGGGATAGGGTTGGAGATCCCATACGTTTTGCACGGAAAACATTAATATAATTTAATGAAAGGGAGAGAAGAGGAGAGAGGAATAAGCCAATGCGGTACGACTCTCGCTCTCTGATGGATGGAGACCTGGTGCCATGATGATTAGGAAAAGCGAAAGCCCCGAGGGAAGGGGGGATTAAAAGGCGAGTACGTTTAGCCCAAAGCCAGGGGGAAAGTAGGCAAAAGGAAGAATGTACGAGGGAGGATATGCTCGGGAAGTACGCAAGGATTAAGCCCACTTTAGACGGGGCGCAGCAAGAGGAAGAATCTTTGGCATTTTTTTTTTTAATTTCATGTGATGAGGAGGCATGCCCGACAACTGTCAGGCCATAAATGATGATGTTACCATGATCGGATGGGATGAGGATGGATGAAGGAATGGAGGGATGGAGGGATAAATGTGTGAATGGCATGGAGATGATGTGGGGGGTGTGAGGAGCATTTTTGAGGGGAAGGGTGATGGTTGGCGTTGGTGTTTTCGGTTCTCTCTCTCCATCTCTAAATGTGATGGCGATGGAATATATTTGAGGAGAGTGTGTGTGTTTTGAATGATAGGAAAGCCCAAACGTGTCGAGCATTACATGGGAAGGGAAGAGGTGAAAGCCTGTTCGGAATTCGCATGTGGGTGCTTCAGATTCCTATTGGGTTCTGGAGCGTTTGCTGAATTGAATTCGATAGCTGCTGTGGGTGTTTTAGTTTTTCGGTGTTTAGGGTGCGATACATATTGAGTATAAAAGGCTTAGAGAGAGTGTTTTGTTGTAGTAGTAGTCGGAGTAGGGAGGATTAACTGTGCAGATCAACAGAGAGAAGAGAAGAGAATAATTTTGTGATGTTTGGTTGTCATGGTGATGCAATCGCAAGCAAAGGGAGAATGAGTTCTGGGATGAGTGAGAGTGTGGGAGGGAAGGATCAGAAGCAGCAGCAGACGTTTGAGGGGGGCAGCGGGGGAGGAGAGGGGGGGAATGGAGGTGGGAATCTGAAGAAAGGGCCATGGACGTCTGCAGAGGATGCAATTCTGGTGGAATATGTGAAAAAGCACGGAGAGGGCAATTGGAATGCAGTGCAGAAGCATTCGGGGCTTTTTCGGTGTGGGAAGAGTTGTCGCCTCAGGTGGGCTAACCACCTGAGGCCTAATCTCAAGAAGGGCGCTTTCACTGCGGAGGAGGAGCAGATCATAATTGAACTCCATGCCAAGCTCGGTAACAAATGGGCTCGTATGGCTGCCCAGGTACTTTTACCCTCTGCCTTTTCATTCTTTTCTTTTTTGAAATCATGAAGCCCAGCCCATTTGCTGGTGTTTGGTTTTGAGTGTGATTTGGTTCAAGATTCAAGGGATAATAAACATATCAAATCACTTGTGTTGAAACCCACATGATAACTTGGGGCATGGATATGTTTGATTTGTTGGGTTCAGCTTCCAGGGCGTACTGACAATGAGATTAAGAACTATTGGAACACACGGATCAAGAGGAGGCAGAGGCAGGGACTGCCCCTGTACCCGCCGGATCTACATCTGCAGCAATCCAACGAGAATCAGCAGAACCAACAACAGCCTGTAAATGGTGGGGATTTATCCCATCACCATCATCACCATCATGAATTTTTATCTACCTCCACCAAGCTGGACATTCCAAATGTCACCTTTGACAGTCTGAAGCCTGGCCAGCATCCGTTGGCATACCCTTCATTTCCTGCATTGACAGAAACTTCCATGAGTTCCATACTCAATCAAGCCCTGGGACCCTCTCAGGGTTACAGTATGATGAACCAAATTCAGCGCGCAAAGAGAATAAGGGATGCTGAAAATTTGATGTCCTTCGGTGCAGGTGTGGGAGGAGTAGGAGTAGGAGGTGGGGGAGGTATCTTTTCTTTTGGTCAATTGGTTGATGAGAGCAGCAAGAGCATGGCGGACCCCTGTTTCAAGCCTGCAAAGAGGACATATTCCCAGCCTGCCAGAATGGATGGGTTTGTGGCACATAATTTTTCTTACGATCCAGATCCAGGCAATAAGAACACCCCCAATCATGGTCCTTTACCATTTGGGGGTTTGTTAATGGGCAGCCACAGCCTTTTGAATGACAATCTCTCTACCTCCACACCCTTAACAGGTGTGAAGTTGGAGCTCCCTTCAAGCCAATTTGCGGAGTCTGTACCTACCACAGGCACGCCCCTGGAGACCGTGAAAAGTAACAGTAATAACTCGTTCACGCTGTCTCATCCTGTTCCATATGTGGACTGCTTCTCCCCACACAATAATGGGTTGTTAGAAGCTTTGCTTCATGAGTCACAAGCAATGGGTGGTGGCGGGGTTAAGCAGTCTGTAGAAACAACTACACAGTTGCCTCCACTCTCCTCTAGCAGTAACATATCAAATTGCATTGTGACAACTCAGTCTGACACTGAATGTTGTGAGTACAGTGATCCCATCACTCCCCTTGGTGGTCCTGCTGCTGAAGTATTTAGTGAAAGCACACCCCCTATGAGCACTGGTCCCTGGGAGGAGTCTTCATCTGCTCAGTCAGCAATTGGTAAGAATTTTATTTGTAGACGTTTGTATTCATAAATTATGGAAAGAACAGGGTAAATACTTTTCTGTGGTTTTATGTGGCGTTAAAATTTCTATTCTTTTCAGAAGCTATGTAGACCTGCAATCGAAACCATAAGCTCTGACTCTATTATAGTCATTGCATAAATTTGAGGAGGTTGATTGATTTTCATTGGGTACTGTAACAGGGATTAACGCAAAGACTGAAGAGCCCAATGAATTTATGTCCACTGGGAATTGTGGAGATGATGAATTTTCTACATTATTGAATCTTGCAAAGGCAGATGTTTCTCCTGTCTCAGATTGGTACAATTCTCGTTCTGAGGTTGGGAAGGAACAACCTGCAGTGAGTGATGCGCTTGCTACACTATTCAATGATGATTTTTCTGCAGATATTCAACATCTGGCCTCAGCACCTTGTACATCAAATCAAGCTTGGGGTCTTGGATCCTGCCACTGGAACAATATGCCTGGTGTGATGCAGATGGCAGATCTGCCTTGAGACCGCAAATCTCAACATAAACTGCAGAACAGCATTTTGAAATATTTTCTGTGGAGCAAGATGGATAAAAAACACCAGCTAAATTCTGTATCTTTGGACCCTTGTTCTTTGTTAGCAAGTTGCTGTGGTTGCAAATTAATTGGACTGCAAATATCTTTAGACCGAAAAGCTTATTGGGGATTAAGAGAATGATTTCAACATTATGGGTATTTATAATGTCTTCAAATGATATCCATCTCTTATGTGTGGGCTAAGGCAGATTTAAGAAGAAGAGATGATGCTTAAAGTTGAAGTAGATTAGTGAGTGTGTGTGGATAGTATATAGCAGCATTCAGGTCAACCTGTTGAAAAATGCATAGTTAGTAGTTGCTACAAAAGGTCTATGCTATGCAGGCCTAGTCCACCATAACTTCGCATGATCTATTGGTCCTTACATAAAGCCCTTCTGTGGCTTTCAGATAGATCCTTTGGATTTTAGCATGCAATCTGCAGTCTGATCATCGTTCCTGGAAATGTAGAATTTTAATGTGAAGTTTGTATTAGCACCCTTCATTTTCTTTGGATCCATTTGCTTCAAATGATGTTCCCAGGAATTGTTTTGGGATGTTTTACGATCCTATGTAAAATGGCACAATGTTTTTGTTTATTTTAATAGACTGAGATACCAAATGGGCTTTATCTCTTAGATTATGGAATTTTGAATTTTATAGCATTATTTATGAGACTGGATTATGGTACCCTCTTCTTAAAATAATAACAATAATAATAACAGACTGAGATATCAAATGGTTTTCTGGGTTAGATAAAGGAATTTTGAATTTTATGACTTATTATATAGTATTCTGAAATTGCAATTGTTATAAACACAATTGAATGCTTTGAAGAAATACTAAACAAAGATGGAGTATGTCGAGCATTTTTTTTTTTTTCTTTCTGAGCTGATGTTTGTAGTGACATTTGTCAATGTCATTTGAAAGCCAGGGACAACATTTCATGCATGAAAGGGCATGCCCTTTCAGGCCAGTATTTATATGTAGACGAATTATAGAAATCAGGTTCAAACATATGTTAAGACTCTTGGGTTTCTGTCAATAAAGCTCTCTTCTGCTGACTCAAATGGGCTTTAAGTCGAAGGTTTGTGTTATTGCAGAAGAAAATGATATCGAGGCCTGGAGATTTTTGATGTGGAGGTAGTTGAGTGTTTCATGGTAGGTGGTAAAGAGCCCTATATGCTTCATTTGCAGAATGCATAATTGTTATTATTAATATAGTACATTGGATTTGCAATGAAAGTAAATAAATAAAAAGGCGCCTTCAAGCAAGGGAAAACTTCTAAATAATTCCTTGAATACATAGCTTCTGTGCCCTGGTTATCTGAATCCAGAAACGCCCTGGTTATTTGAATCCTAAAACGTATAATTGTTGGTTTTGAATTGTTTGATCTTCATGTTTCATATAAAACCCATTCTTTACATCTAGATAATAGGTACAAGTTACAACTACTGACAATGCCAGTGTCAGACTTATAGTCTTCCACAGGTCTACAGATGTTTTGACCTAAGTTGAAAACTAGTACAATGTTGAGCAGAGAATAAAGATGCTGTACCCTTTAAAACTGATAACAAACAACCGCCCCTGAAGTCTTGTTGGTCCAGACTGAATTGTCTGGACCGAGATTGCTTTGATTTTTTATTCTTTAGATATTTTCCATGATCTGATCTGATCTGGGAATTTTGCTCAATTTAAAAAATTCAAGTATCTTTAAAAATAACTCCTATTTAGTTGTTATTATTATTATTTTAATTTTTAATATTTTTAAAAAGAATTTCTCATTTTGAATCTAAATATATATTTCCAATATACCCGGTATAGCTAAAGAAACAACCATCATGTCTAAGGTTGTGAAGGCAAAATTAATGGTTTTCGTAGGATATTTGAATAAATCCTCCAATGTGATAGCATGAAAACACCTGAAATACTAAGGCAAAATTAACGGTTTTGGTAGGATATTTGAATAAATCCTCCAACTGCAGGAGAACCAAATTTAGCTGTAAGGGGATATAAGACACATTTTCTATGAACTTTAGTGAAAACGAACTCATGCATATTTTATGTTTCATTGGGCATGTCTTTGGCACTCAATTGTCATGGTAATACATCTTCTCCTCCTCAAGGAAATGATCTCATGTTTTAAACATTTAAATAATGTTTTCTTTAGCTCTATGAAACTTCCTGGCAAATCATAGACTTATATAATTTATGGTTCATATTTTTTTTTGGAAAGATTATTTAATTAAATGAAAATTAAAAGGCTTTTACAATCAAAAAGTGGGTAGTGAAAATTATATTTTTGAGGAGTTTTCACTAACCCTAATTATGGGTTAGGAAAGCAAAAACAATGCTTAAATGCTACCTTGCGACTATTATCGTAAAAAAGAATAATTAGATAGCAGATGTGCATTAAGGTGCCTCATGGGAGGAGCCCTTGGTTGGCGACTCACTATCCATCATATGATGCCATTGATTGTCCGAGAGTGGGCTAGGCAACACATTTCATCCATCATTGCCCGACAATCCTCTTGTAAATCCTCTCCTTAGCCAGGGTACGACGAGTGGGAATTGGGGGACGAGACCATTCGGAGTGATTCCTATTAATACTTGGGGCATCCCATCCCAACAATGGCAGTGAGAGGTGATCATGTTGCTGTGAAGAGCTAGTACCTGCATCATTAATTCTTGTCTAAACAGGCGGAGGTTGGGACCAAATGTGGTTGGACGGCTGAAATCGGACTCACAACAGGGGGTGTCGGCAAGAATGAGACTGGTGTTCCGGGGCTGGACGATCGGGAGCAACACGATTGACAACACACGACGCATTGCCCCAGTAACTCAACAAAGCCTGCAAGTGATCCACCTCCATAGCCACCTTTTTTGCCTGGTCGCAGATTTGAAACCACACATCGTGGAATACTTACAATTTGTCAGCAAGAGAAAAGTACATGGAAGGATCAACATGTTTAAATATAATTTTGTTTCTAGACTTCCAAATGTGAAACAAAATGCTGACTCTGAAAATTTGCCACACTTCACGTAATGGCAGAGCAAAAGTAAATGAATCTCCTAATAGTGCATGCTGCCAGGAAAAGGGGATGGACATGTAAGGAGCAAAAAAAGAAGCAACCCATGCCCAAGCCAAATTGGGATGTTTCATGACCAGAAAATATGGAGACATGATTCAGGTTCCCGATAAAAAGGGCATCTAGGGTCAGGAATACCCAGATAAGTTAGTTGAGCGCCAAGGGGTAAACTCTGACACAACAAGATCCAAGCAAAAAAGGTTTTATTTGGCTCCAGGTAGGATGCCAATGCTGAGCGAAATCTAAACTTCCATCTAACCTGAGTAGAAATTAGAACCCATTTGTCATTGAGCTTAGGAATTATGGGAAAAACTGGTGTCAGCCAATCATATCCTTGTCTGGCCTTGTAATTGCGTAAAGGAACGTTTCCATGCCATGTCCAATCTTTCCACCAAGGTTTATGAATTCTAACCTCCATCTTGTGCCACATGGAAAAAGGGGTATTCTCAATCACTGTAACATAATACACCCTGTCCGCACTAGTCAAACGAAAAGTGTGTTTGAAAGTATCCCAGGGGATCCAATCCCTGGTTTGGTTGGAAAAGAAATCTGCAATAGTGATAATGCCTCGCTTGAAAAATTTCTAGGCATGGACCCAGGGAATTTGCGCCAGGGGAGTTCCTTGCATCTTGAAAACATGAGACCACCACACATTAAGGCAATTGATGGAAAGACCCTTATTCAAACTGGCTCCTTTCCATGTAATCCATGGGCTAATTTGTTGCCAAGCCTTCCAGATACTTTTGATTACAAAGGAGCCAGGGATTTTGACATATACTGGTGCAAGCACCAGGGATGGAAAATCTATACCTGCCCATGCTCTGCGGTTAAGGGGAAGCCCAGAAGAAATAAAATGATGGAAAAGCACTTTCTAGGCTTCAGGGCCTTTAAGAGCCCGAATAATCCATTTAGCACACAAAGCTATTCCTTGTATCTTATAGTCCACCATACCCATGCCGCCAGCATCCCTTAGGAGGCAGCAAATGTCCCAAGCCACTTCGTGAAAATCCTTCTGATCAGAACCACTGGACCAAAGGAAGTCTCGTAAGAGCTTTTCAAGCTATTTTTAACATTCCTGGGATGGGACCTAACAGGAGGAGTATTAAACATGTGTGGAAGCCAAGACTTTCGAACAAATTTGGAATTTGTCGGCCAGAGAAATTTTTTTAGCAGTCCAATACTCAAGCTTTTTTTCTACTTTGTTAATGGCATGACCATAATTAGGACGGAGATCCCTGAAAAGCAAAGGGTATACCAAGGAATTTGAAAATATTCCTAGGCTGAATCCAAATCCATTGTACATTCTTGAGCCACTGAGGGAGCGACAGAGGAGACTGTCTGTAACAAGAGGTTTCCTCCATTGTATGCTAGAACCGGAAGCTTTGCAAAAGGTGTCAAGGCATATAAGGGCTTCAAAAAGGGATTGCTCATCCTCCCATAGGGTGAGGAATGAATCATCAACAAAGTGACCATTAATAAGGTGTCCTGCATTCCCAAGAAGAGTAATACCCCGAAGCAATCCATTAGAGGCATATTTGACCAATAAATAGCCAAATGCCTCTGCAGCTAAAATATAGAGTGAAGAAGTCAAACGACAACCCTACCTAACATACCTATGCAGATCAATAGCTTCGGTTTGAAAATTATTGAGGAAAAGCATTGCTGAAACATCTTGGAAAAGCATACTGATAGTAAAGATAAAGTGAGGACCAAAGCCAGGAGTTTCCAACATGGAGAGAATAAACACCCATTCAATCCTATCATAAACTTTTTCAAAATCAAGTTTAAAGAAGAGGTATCAAAATAGAAATGAATTATACACTCTATCAAACTTTTTTTTTTGTGCTTATATAATTTTGATTCATATTTTTAGTATATCATCTTTTATATATATTTTTTTAATATTTAGTTTTTATAATTTAGGTTGGTCTACAATGGATAAGGAGGGATCATATATATATATATATATATATATTTCATTTTTAAAATATATAAATATTTATTTATGAATGTGTCTCCATCTAAAGTAGATGGTGATCTAAAATAGATGATAGAAAACAAATGATAGAATCAGAATAAATGTAAAAGTTCACCATTGGGTGGTTGACACATGTATAGTTGGCAATGAAAAATTAACCATTGAAAAATAATAAAATGAATTTGAATAGAGTATAGACAAATATTTGAGGTAGGTATGACCAATAATGTTAACGAATAATCTGGGAGATCTAGATTCAAACTACGAAGTGTGTGTTTGTCTAAGGAAAAAACAAACAAACATCTAATTACTAATTAGACTCAATTTTAAACCTTGGTACGAGAGGACCGAAACCCCTCATAAAAACTCGTGTAAACTTAAGTTTTTAGGGTAGAGGTAGTAGACCGATCTGACTAGTTTCGTCGAGTGTTTGCTAGCTTGAGGTTAGTGGTTCCAATCTCAAGCACCTCTGAAAAAGAAAAAGGATTGGAGAGCCTTGTTGCAGAGCTCAAAGAAGCATCATCAAAAGAGTTCCTAGGAGAACTCATTGGAGAAATCCACTACCAAGGAGAAGTTCCTGATAGTGAAGAACTTGGGACAATTATCGCTATCTAACAAGCCCGAGAGAAGAAGAATTTGGCAAGGAGTGTCAAATCCCAAAAGAAGAATCCAATGAAGACCTCAAGACATTCAAAATATTGAGAAGAAGAAGATCCTGTTTGAAATCAAAATTCGACAAGAAGCTTGAAGGAAGATTTAGATAGAAGAAGCCTACCAAATCTAAGAGATTTGGATATTGCCTCTCATAGCAAGAAGGCGCAGTTCAAAGAAATGAGTTCTTTGAATCTATAGCAAAAAAGCAAAGATCACTAGAAGGATCAAGCCACCAAATACAAGGCTCAAGATAGAAATTTTAAGGCTATAGTTTGGTGAAGCAGGAAGCTATTCTAGACAACCAACAAGAAGCTACGAATTCAACCATTGCAAGACAACAACTTGGTGAATCAAAAATACCAAGATCTACATCTACTTCAGAAGCCATCAAAGAGGTAAGCAACTTAGATGAAATTAGGTTCATTAATTAAACCTCAAATTGGATTATTATCAAACTTCGTTAAGGCAACATATTTAGATTAAAAGTTGTAGAAAGATAGATTGCATTATAGTCTTTAAGTGCAAAAAGAGAAAATTCATTTTAAGGATTATTTGCACATTAAATAGGAGTTGGATATTTTTGAAAGAAAGAAAATTATCATCTACCTATTTGCTATCTAGAAAGTATGAAGACTATATCCTACAATATTGATTGTAGTGAAAAATTGTAAAATATTTAAGGGTGAATTATAAATTATGCTTAAAAGTTGCAAAGATTATTAAGTGCATCTAAAATTATTTTGAGAGTTCATTTACTGGAGCAATAAGGTGAGATTGTTGTTACCATTAAAAGTGCATTGACACTATACTAGTTGATCTCTAACTAGTTACTCTCAAAAGGGTTAGTTTGTGTTTGTTGATTGTTAAAGATCAAGGACACAAAAACTAGTAATTATCAAAGTGTTTAGAGACACTATTTGGTTCACGGAACCTACAACATTTTTTTGCCCAAAGAAGCCACAAAAATGAGATCAGATTCCTCCAAGGAGTGTAGAAGAAATCCACCATAAAAATCAGCAATAGAGGCTTCAAATCGAGACTTGGTGATCTTAGATTCAAAGTGCACTAAAGGTTATTTACTAAAGAAAAAAAATAGTGCAAAAAATACTTCAACAAAAGAGATTCTATCTACGTGGTTACAAGCTTGGGTTCATTAACAAGCAAAGAAGAGAGTTGTCTGATCAAGAGGACAACTCCAAAATATTCCATTGCCTACTTCAAAAGCTTCCATAAAACCAGAGATTGTAAAAGAGGTGCAAAAAAAGGTATTATATTCTCAAATTGTTTTACAAAATATTGCACTACTCTAATCTGCCCTACGTAGAAAGAAGGATAGGTCTTCGGTGCCAAAAGGACACACTCTTTGGTGAGCAGAAATTATGTCTCGAAAAACAATCATTTCTCTTCCATAAATTATCAATCCGGTAAGTCCGTAAACTTACGAGTGTCACGCATAGTATATGCCTGCAGTGTTGGGGAATGAATCTGGTTGTACCTTATTTAGTTTGGTGGGGGAAGTTTGTGCATGTTGATTTCATCCAAACTAAATAAAACTAAGTGCGAAAAATTAAATAAATAAATTACAACTAAATTAAAGTGTTGAAAGTAAATGTACAAAAAATTAAATATGCTAAAAAATAAACACACAACTAAATTAATTAAAGTAGTGAATAAAGCAATAAATCTAAGCTATGGAAAATAAAGAACATAAATGAAACAAGGGAGGACTACTATAGGGAGTGGGCCCAAGCTCCCGTAGATAGTCTGCCCGACTAGCTACGTAGAGCTTGCTCGAATAAGAGGAATTGCACTCTTAATAATTTTAGACAAATAATGAATTGAAATAATCTCTGTGTAAAATTAATCATTGATCTTCTTGTTCATCTGGCCTGCGTCTTTATATAAAGCGCAGCCAGATATTGTTACAATAACAAATTAATCTAATTTAATCACATGACGTGATTAGTTACAATTGGTTCTACACATATTTTATTTCCCTATTTTAAAGCATGTCCGTTCACCAGAAGGATAAATATATAAAATCCTTAGGTGTACGTAACAAACAAATCCTAAACTAATGCATCCTAAAAATACTTTAAGAGCTTTACAAGGTCAACCGGCCAATTGGTTGATAATAATAACAAATACTTTATTCTATTTAATAAATGCATGATTAAAATAGTTCTCCTTTGTATTCACGTGCAACCTCCTCCTTAGCCCCTTGGTCAACCTGGTCAATGTTGACTTGGTCATATGGCATCTCCAATGCGGGTGTTTCCAACATATGGGAGTAAGGCACCAATAAGGTGCCTCCCATACATGGGAGTAAGGTACCAGAGTAAGGCGCCTCCCCATGTATGGGAGTAAGGCGCCAGTAAGGCACCTTCCCATGTATGGAGTAAGGCGTCGGAGTAAGGCGCCTACTCCATATACCTTAGAATCAATGAAGCAGAGGTATGCCAGGTTCAACCGGGATGTAGACTAGAAAAACATCGAATTAGTACCAAAACCTGCATTCATACACAGTTTCCACTAAAAACACCTGTTAAGCATAATACCATATTTTCTATCAATTATATGCATAATTTAAATAAAAATATATCTCTAATGCTAATTAAACCAGTGATGATGCCCCTTAACAGTGTATATAAAATGAGCATTTATGGTGCTCATCATCCCCCCATGCCTAAAGATTGTCACGTCTTTGTGACAACAACCCCCACAAAACAACCCTCGTAATAATAATAATATTTTTTTTCATTGAGCACTGCTTTGTTATTTTTCTCTTCCTTTGAGCGTGGCTATATTGTTTTTTCTATTGAGCAATGCTATTTTTTTTTTTCATTTGAGCACTATTGCACCAGCAGAAACACTACAACAATAGAAGTCAAAGACACATCATGATTAATCACTGCGGGTAAATGAATAAATAATGACTTGTTGGCATTTTTGCCACATTATGTTGATTATTGATTTTTCATGCATAAGCTATCGAAATTCTAACTCTACAGGTTTGGATGCAAAAAACAAGCTAAATCTGAAGACTGTCATGAAATCGTGACAAAAAACAGCATGGAGAGCCAAAGTTGAAAACCGTCGCGATATCGCGACATGTCGCGTTATCGCGGGTTGGTTGAGGAGAGAGAAAACAAATGCAAAGTCGTCGCGATTTCACAACGTGTTGGAAAATCGTGATCAGAATGGTCAACGAGGGAAGCGCAGCAAAAGGTAGCGAAATTGTGACATGTCGCGTTTTTGCGACTTACAATGGGCATGGAGCAGAGCAGAGAAAAAGGTAGCGAAATCGTGACATAACTGAGCGATAGGCGATGAGACTCAACTTGGTAGCGAAATCGCGACAAAATATGGCACACAGTGCGAAAGGCGAAAGATGTAGCGAAATCGCTACGTGTTGCATGGTCGCGGTTCAGGTGGATGAAAAAGTTGAAGGCACGAACGACATCGCGATTTCGTGACACATAAGACCAAGGCACGAAGCAGACGTCACAAAATCGTGATAGGAAGTGGTAGCAGTGGAGAACGCAGAAAAACATCGTGATTTCGTGACACATCATTGAAGAAGGACCAAGTGCTAAAAATGGTAGCGATTTCACGACATGATGAAAATCGCAGTCGAAGAAGCAGCAAAGTCCAAAGAGACAAAACTTGTCGTGATTTCGCGACGTGCTGAAGAAGAATGTCATGTTTTCACGGGTTAGAAGCAGGACCGTACAGAATGCATGAAAAGTGTAGCGAAATCGCTATATGTCGGATTTTCGTGACATAAAAGCAAAGACTGAGCAACGGGAAGATAGTGTAGCGATTTCGCGACTTGTCACGTTTTCGTGACCTGGAGACAAAGATGAAGGTGCCAACGAAAAGATGTAGCGAAATCACGCATTGTCACATTTTCGTGACAACAGGGCAGAGAAAGAGCATAATTGTATGGACGTCGCGAAATCGCGCAGCGTCGCCTTTTTGCGGTTCAAGGTTGTAAAGGAGATAAAGAAGCCGAACCTGTAGCGATTTCGCAACATGGTTGGTTTTCGCGGTCCGAAAGCGACAGAAGCGTACAGAGCAGAAATATATCGCGATTTCGTGACATGTCGCATTTTCGTGACCTGTTACAGTTTCACGCTAGAAAGCATTTCAAACGGTCTGATAAGGTTTTACGATTTTCGATGATTAAAAGCACTCCAGAATTAAATGTGTTGCTGCTTTCCGATGCAAGCAAGGTAGAATAACGTGTTCAAACCACCAGAATTAAATATTTCCATTTTTTGAAGCTGTTGTTCGTGGTTTCTAACGGTTCAAGCATATTTTCAAGAACGACAATTTAATGAAGACGACCGACTCCTTATTGCATTTAATGTCTGGTTTCTTCGAGGCTGGTCTAAGGGGATGATTTCCTTGTTTTTGTTGCATATTTTTGTAGATCTCGAGGAGGTCCGTTTCATATTTTTAATGCTGCAAAGAGGCAAGACCTCTATATAAATCAATGTAAATCTCAAGAACAAGTATCGGGAGTTTGAGAGATAGATTGCATGAAAGCTTTCAAGTTCTTGCATGAATGAAAGAGATTTGGCCTCTAATTTTGCAAACGTCTTTTTGTGTAATTTCCTTCTATTTCATGCATTTCTCGATTATGCTTGTCTTTCTGATCTGCTGTTAGATTTAAATTCTGCATTTGAATTTGAATACTGCTAGTAAGGAAGTAAGTTCTGGAATGCAATCCTGGAGGTAGTTTGTGCAAGGTCGTAAATGAATTATGTTGTTTTCTGTTATTATATGTTGTTTATACACTTGAAGTTCCATCTTGCTGAGTTTCTTTTCCCCGATCTAACAAATTCGGCCTACGGCTATATTTCCCATCTCTTTTCGTAATTTCTTGTTTCTTTCTGCGTATTTCTCATCTCTTTCCTGCAACTTTAATCTGAAATCAAGTTTAGAAATAGTAAGGGAACCAGCCCTCTCTGGAGATTGGTCTGGGAGACATCTCTTTCTCCCAGCCTTTCAATGTTGGCCGGGTCTAGGGTGCATACTTTTAGAAAATTCTTTCCTGTGTCAGATTCGTGACCAACAGTTTTTGGCATGCTCGGTGGGACAAACTTCTTCTGTCTCAGAAATATCCCATAGTATTGAAGGTTTAATGTTCACCTTCATGCTGTAAATTTAAAACATTTGGTGACTCTGCAGTACCTAGAAATCTCTGAACGTGGATGCAGTGAAAGTTGTAATTCATGATCACGAGATCAAAGTCTAAAAAAATTGAAGATCTTATTGAGTTTTTTGAACTTGACAGCACAAAAGGAGGTGAACACTCTAGGTTGGTTTCCCCATCCCTTGCATCATCTGCCATACCCACACAAGCCTCTGGTATTGTTACTAGTGTTCCACCTTTTCAATCACATCCACTAGTCCCAATGGCCCAGTATCCTCCACCCAGGAAGTTCTTAGCATGGAACAGTTCAGGAGACTTGAATCTGCAGGCTCAAAATCCAGTTCCTCAGGCCGATTTGAAGGTTTTGCTGACCTATGATGGTACGGGTAAGACTGCATATGAACATATTAATGATGTAGCTTCTCTGGCGGCCATACACAATATAACAGACGAAGATGTGATGGTGAAATTATTAGTGTTATCTTTGAGAGGAAAATTGTTGTACTGGTATCGATCTCTTCAACCAGGCACTATTGTGTCCTGGGATCAACTAGGAGAACTACTAGTGAAGAATTTTCATGAATAGGATGACCCATTTTCATTGTTGCATCAGTTTAATGCAATCCAAAGGCATCCGCAGGAAGAGAGCTGATTTTAATGTTCGTTTTACCAGAACCTGGCAGAGAATTCTTGATGGTCTTTGGCCTACTGATGAGCTAGCTGCATTTTATTACCTCAGAGCATTCAACACGGACATCGGTTGGGCTGTTCGGCAGTCCAATGTGACGACATTTCCAGAGTTGTTCGAACAAGCGTTAAAGGCGAAAGCTGATCTGATTGCTATAGGTAGACTTCCTCCCAAGGTAACTATGCCTATCATCCCTGATATGCCTAAGTATTTATATTCTGGTTCACTTCCATAGCCCATGCCATCTATGTACCCTACCCCATCATGGAGCTCAAATGCGTCTCAGATCGCACCAATCCCAGTTCCTCAGCTTCCTGCTCCAACTATTCCCTAGTTGCCTGCATCGAGCATTCCACGGTTAGTCCCTCCATTTCCAACTCCTGCATTACCTTCCCCACAGGTTCCATTACCTTTACCAGCACCGCCTATGTCCTCAAGCCCAGATCCTCAATTGGTTATGTTACAAGAAATTCAGTCGGCTATGAGATCTCTCACTGACAAGGTGACATCTATGGAACAGAGAGAGGCGGAAAGGAGCTACCAACCATGAAGATTTATGCCGACAGTAACTAGAGAACAACCTGCTCCAAGCAAGGCTATGGAGAAAGCACCTGAAAGGAACTCAGCAGTTCTGGTAAGTGAAGAGGCTGGCCCTTCTGAAGTTTCACATGAGCCATCTTACTGGTGTTCTTCCTGCAATGACCCACATGATGAGTCCACTTGCATGGTCCACCAAAATTATTTGCAAATTTTTACAAGGAGTCGCGTAAACATGATTCGAGAGGTGGATCTTACTTTCGTGGAGTCTCTAGAGGAACATATAGCAATACTGACACACAGTGGCAAGAAACCAATGTTGGTAGATCCGGCTAAGATGGAGCCATTGAAAGTACCTCCTATACAAGCAACGAAGCAGCAAATGCCACCAAAGGCTCATGATTCCCCAGCGCAACGACAATCACCTATTTTGTCAAAGGATCCACTTCCACCACCAGTAAAAGATAAGGAACAAGCTTCTACTTCCCAACCGCAAGCAGAAACAAAGGAGCAAGCCAAAGAAATGTTGCGGTATCCATCATTGACCAAACGACAACGAGTGGAGGCTACCCAACAATATAAGAGCAAATTTGAAGCTGCTAGTGGTGGTAAGGAACAGACCTCCATGGAGTACAACATTGTTGAAGAACTCAAACATATACCAGCTAAGGTAAGTCTGTATGACACCTTACAGTTGCCTAGACAGGTAAATCTCTTACTAGAATCCTTGAATACCATACAAAGTAAGGGGAAAGCTCCAGATCAGGTAGTTATGGCTCAAATGTTAACTTCTGTAGCCACTGAAAGGAACAGACCACCCCTGTTTTATCTGTCACTCAGGATGGAGGGTTGGATCGTACATAATTGCCTGATCGATTCTGGTGTCGCTACAACTGTCATGCCAAAGGCAATTTGTGAAGCGATGGGAATGAAATTCACATGAAGTAGCCCTGACGTTTTGCAGTTAGATGGTACTCCAATGAAAATAGTGGGTGTAATGAAGGATGTCCCAATTGTTTTACATACTATGTCGTAGATTATAGTCATTCAGGAGATTGTTGTGGTTGATCTAGAACCGTATTTCAGTATGTGCTTATCCAGAGAGTTTACTGCAAAGTTGGGCGGTTACCTAGCACTGGATTATTCTCACTTGGAGATTTCATTCAAAGGAAGATGAGTTCAGATCTATAATCAGAAGCCTTATACTTTTCATATTGAGAAAATAGAAGAAGAAGGAAAGTCCAAAGATGCTATTCATATGATAACTGCAAAGTTGGAGTATCCTGATTTGGAGGATGATTTTTCAATGTTCAATTTCAATGCCATGATCTAGACCGAAATTGGCTGTTATTCCATTATGAAGCCTAAAGAGGTTGAAGTCAAGTTGCCACCTGATCAAGTTGGACAAGATTCTCTGCCTGATCAACTTTATTTTGATGGAGCACAATACAAAAATGGCGCTAACACTGGGACTGAGCGATCATGCCTATGTCTCAAAATGGTTGGGACACTTGGAGTGCAGTAGTTACATATCTTTGGTGATTCTAAGCTGATCATCAACCAGGATTCTACTGAGTGTATATCAAGGGTATGGGATTCAGGAGACAGAACCGTGTTTGGGTTCGTATATTTCCGATAAGTTCATAACTAATTCGGGATTTACCTTGTACATACATAAAAAAAAAAGAGAAAAAAAAAAGGGTATTGTTTTCCTCTGTCCACTTCGGATATTTTTGTATGCGAGCCCGCAGGTACGTGTTTCTTTCTTTTTTCTTCTTTCGTTCCCAGCAGTTAGTGGCTTCCTCTCTATTTCTTCCCTTCCCCTCTTCATTCCCTCTTTCTACTCCTTTTTCTTCTGCAGTAATCAAGCCACTACTGTTGTTTCTTTTCCCCTTTTCTAATATTCCCGGTTCTTCTTTTCCTTTTCTTCTAATTTCATTGTTGTTTTAGCATTTATCGGTTCCATTCCACCACTTCACTCCTTTCATTCCCACCTTCCATTCCATTCACTTCCATTTCCCTTTCATAGCAGCTGGTAGCACAGAAGCACTCTGTTACTGTATCTACCGCATCACTCCTTCCATTCCCATATTCCATCATTTTTCATTTCCATTTCATGGTCAGTTCAGCCGAATCCAGTCATTCAACAAGAGTTGTTGCAGCAGTCTGCTGAGATGTGCCCCATCAGCCAGCTTTTTGTTCTTAGTTTTCTTGACTTTGTTGCCCAATGGATTCAGGCTTGGGATTCGTGCATACAGCAGAACTGTATACCCCACGAGCCACCAAGAATGTTGGCATTTTTGCCACATTATGTTGATTATTGATTTTTCATGCATAAGCTATTGAAATTCTAACTCCTCTATAGGTTTTGATGCAAAAAACAAGCTAAATCTGAAGACTATCATGAAATCACGACAAAAAACAGCATGGAGAGCCAAAGTTGAAAACCGTCATGATATCGCGACATGTCGCATTATCGCGGGTCGGTTGAGGAGAGAGAAAAAAAATGCAAAGTCGTCGCGATTTCGCGACATGTCAAAAAATTGCGGTCAGCACAGTCAATGGCAGCAGGGGGTAAAACCGTCACGATTTTATGACATGTCAAAGAATCACGATCAAAATGGTCAATGAGGGAAGCGCAACAAAAGGTAACGAAATCGTGACATGTCGCGTTTTCATGACTTACAATGGGCATGGAGCAGAGCAGAGAAAAAGGTAGCGAAATCGTGACATAACTGAGCGATAGGCGATGAGACTCAACTTGGTAGCGAAATCGTGACAAAATATGGCACACAACGCGAAAGGCAGAAGATGTAGCGAAATCGCTATGTGTTGCATGGTCGTGGTTTAGGTGGATGAAAAAGTTGAAGGCACGAACGACGTCGTGATTTCGTGACACATGAGACCAAGGCACAAAGCAGACATCGCAAAATCGTGACAGGAAGTGGTAGCAGTGGAGAACGTAGAAAAACATCGTGATTTCACGACACATTGTTGAAGAAGGACCAAGTGCAGAAAATGGTAGCGATTTCGCGACATGATGAAAATCACGATCGAAGAAGCAGCAAAGTCCAAAGAGACAGAACCTGTCACGATTTTGCGACGTGCTAATTTTTGCGGGTTAGAAGCAGGACCGTACAGAACGCATGAAAAGTGTAGCGAAATCGCTATATGTCAGATTTTCGTGACATAAAAGCAAAGACTGAGCAATGGGAAGATAGTGTAGCGATTTCATGACTTGTCACGTTTTCGCGACCTAGAGACAACGATGAAGGTGTCGACGGAAAGATGTAGTGAAATCGTGCATTGTCACATTTTCGCGGCAACAGGGCAGAGAAAGAGCATAATTGTACGGACGTCACGAAATCGCGCAACGTCGCCTTTTCACGGTTCAAGGTTGCGAAGGAGATAAAGAAGCCGAATACATAGCGATTTCATGACATGGTTGGTTTTTGCGGTTCAAAGCAACATAAGCGTACGGAGCAAAAAGACGTCACGATTTCGTGACATGTCGTGTTTTCGCGACCTGTTATAGTTTCACGCCAGAAAGCATTTCAAACGGTCCGATAAGGTTTTGCGATTTTCGATGATTAAAAGCGCTCCAGAATTAAATGTGTTGCTGCTTTTCGATGCAAGCAAGGTAGAAGAACGTGTTCAAACCACCAAAATTAAAGATTTCCATTTTTTGAAGCTGCTGTTCGTGGTTTCTAACGGTTCAAGCATATTTTCAAGAATGACAATTTAATGAAGACGACCGACTCCTTATTGCATTTAATGTCTGGTTTCTTCGAGGCTGGTCTAAGGGGATGATTTCCTTGTTTTCATTGCATATTTTTGTAGATCTCGAGGAGGTCCGTTTCATATTTTAAATGACTGTAAAGAGGCAAGACCTCTATATAAATCAATGTAAATCTCAAGAACAAGTGTCGGGAGTTTGAGAGACAGATTGCATGAAAAATTTCAAGTTCTTGCATGAATGAAAGAGATTTGGCCTCTGATTTTGCAAACGTCTTTCTGTGTAATTTCCTTCTATTTCATGCATTTCTCGATTATGCTTGTCTTTCTGATCTGCTGTTAGATTTAAATTCTGCATTTGAATTTGAATACTGCTAGTAAGGAAGTAAGTTCTGGAATGCAATCCTGGAGGTAGTTTGCGCAAGGTCGTAAATGAATTATGTTGTTTTCTGTTATTATATGTTGTTTATACACTTGAAGTTCCATCTTGCTGAGTTTCTTTTCCCCGATCTAACAAATTCGGCCTACGACTATATTTCCCATCTCTTTCCATAATTTCCTGTTTCTTTCTGCGTATTTCTCATCTCTTTCCTGCAACTTTAATCTGAAATCAAGTTTAGAAATAGTAAGGGAACCAGCCCTCTCTAGATATTGGTCTGGGAGACATCTCTTTCTCCCAGCCTTTCAATGTTGGCCGGGTCTAGGGTGCATACTTTTAGAAAATCCTTTCCTGTGGCAGATTTGTGACCAACATGACTATACTTTTCAGAACGAATTACCACTGCACTGTTATTTCTTATTAAACACTACAACACCAAGGAAAGCACACTACACTGATTTTTCTAAATGCTACTGTGTAATTGCCCATCCGAGCTTTCATGTGCAATTTTGCATATTGGTCAAATTTGGTGAGACCAAATTTAAAAATAAATGTGGTTGCCTGCCACTACGTTTTCCCATGTCTGGAATGCATTTGATTTATATCTAAAACTTTATGTCTTTGTACAAGTTGGCCGCCCTTGTCATGATGCAGCAATGCCAATTTATTCATGTGAATGTCGTAGTTTTTTTCTTTTTTCTCTTTTTTTTTTTCAATTATCCTCAGGTAATAAAATTTTTCTCATCCAAGGCATTTCATACGCTGGAATTTTGATGGGAGATTTTGATAAAGAGAATTTAAGGGGCATCTATTGAGTTTAGCATAGAAATTATTTTTAAAATAACTTTGCACATAATTAACGAGAAAAAGTAATACATACCTTAGTGAATTTCGTAGATTCTGATCTGTACCATGCTGGTGGTGTAAAAACGTTTCCATGCTACCCGTAACCAAGGTGTTCTAGAAAAGTGACGTTGGTGCTCTTGGAGAATTTATTATTATTATTTTTCTCTAGCTGCCTTCATCATCCACACTGCTAAATATCTCCATTCTTCCTCTGAGCGTTGATTGAAAACTACGATGGTAGTGTTGTGCAATGGTGTTTGTGATCCATTTGAATTCGTGTTGCAACCATGGGGTCTCCACCACCACTACCAATTTGCTCTTCGTCACTTATCTGCTCAAAAAAAATTATATATATTGAGCTAATTTCCATTCATCGACCTTCAACGATCAATGAAGATGTCATTTCCTGTGTTTGTAAAAATATGGAAAATGTTGCTGTATTTGAATTTCCAACGGTGGGTCTTTTCTACGCGACTTCCAAAGGGTAAATATGAAATTTTGTGCTCGTATGGATTGTGAGATGAGAAAAATGAATAGACCATGGAATTATTTCTCTTAAGCAAACAATGACGAGCTCTAGTTATTTTGCGTGGGTCATGCACCGCCTTTTCTAAAAAAACAAGGAATTTTTTTCACTTCATTTATAGGAGATTCAAGTTCATCCAAATTATCCCCCACTTAAATTGGTGACGCCCTCGTCACCAGTAACAAGTTCACCCAAATCCTCCCCCACTTAAATTGGTGATGCCCTCGTCACCAATAACAGGTCCCTCTGTGCAATAGGTCTACAACCTTCTGAACATCAGGTCCTACACTGAGCAACAGGAACCCCCAATATAGAGAGAAGAAGTTGAACAATACTGGGATAAAGTGGATTTGCAGTTCTCTTCTCTAGGAAGATTTGCAAATATTTTTTTAGTACTTTTCTCTTTCCCAGCCATCCGATTCTTTTTTTTTAACTTTCCTACAGCCAGTGCACTAGAAAATACATGAGACAGAAATCAAGGCGCCCATGTGGTGTTGAAAAGTGAGCAGTTACTAACGCGTTTGCTATGGTAGAGTTGATCAAGCCCTCCAATTTTATTTCATACTACATCAGCATCTACGTTGCCCAAACATAGAGGTGGGTACCTCTTCCCTTTGCAAGAAATTAACACCCATGTCCATGCCCAGATGGTGACTATCTCCTTTGGATGGAAACAGTCAAGTTTCTACCTCCTAAAAAATGTGCAGGTTCATGAATGTTGAGCCGGTATAGGCCTTGTCTCCCAAGATGCCTATTTTTTGTACAATCAGGTCATTTTCCCTGCAAAAGAAAAACTAAGAAAACTAAAATGCAGGCCCTGGCTCTCAGGAAACATGCAGCTTGCATGTGGGCAATTTCTCTGCAATACACAAAAGCAACAAAAGAAATTTTATGCTGAGCAGGATAGATGATGTGCAGAATTTTTTTTTTCTTTTTCCTTTTTTTTTAATAATAATCAAGGCACCCTTGATGCATGACATCAAGGTGCTTGTCCTCTTTTTTTTTCATGATCAAGTGCCTCCGCTTATGGACATTGAGGCGTTGTTTGAGGAGCTTGGCGCCTGAATGAGTAAGGCGCCTACCTCAATAAGGTGCCTACTTCAGTAAGGTGCTTACCTGAGTAAGGCGCCTACTTGAGTAAGGTGCCTACTTTAGTAAGGTTCCTGCTTCAGTAAGGCGCCTGATTCAGTAAGATGCCTACCTCAGTAAACGCTTGTTTGAGTAAGGCACTCCTAAAAACTGTTGGTATGACACTCTGCACTTCATGCTATCCTGCAAAACATAAAAAACTAAACTAAAGGCATTAATAAAATTCTAATTATTATTTTTTTTGTCTATTCTACCATGACCAGAACAGATCTTGGATTATCATTTTTTTCATCGTCTGCGTCAAAGAACAGAATGTCAATTGCACAAATGTGAGCTGGGAATTTTAAGATTTGGTGGCCAAGCTGGAGAACTGTCACCAATCTACCCTAGGAATTTGATTGAATGTGTTGTGTACTGGAACGTCTTCTCCACCAATCTATTTGTGAGAAATAATGAACTTTATGCACTGTGACAACAAATTTATCCATGATTTTATATCCTCACCATCTCTTTGCAAAGTTGGCATTCTCTTCCACCATAGTGAGACTCTATCTCCTCTCTGTATTTTTTTCCCACATTTTTTTAACAGAATACAATGTTGTTGTAAAAAAACTACAGTATTGGCACTGTGCATTAGGAAGTGGAGGTTGTGCAAAAAACTTTGTGTCCCATCTACACATATTAGAGGATTGATAGCAACCAATAGCCAACAACTCCAAACTTTGAAATACCCAACTCATCATAAACGACACATAAAAATATTTTAATCTTGTTTTGACGTTTCTCTCTGAATGCATTGCAAGGATTAATATTTGTGCATTTATAATTTTCTCACTGTATGCTCTTGAGTATGTCACCCCATTTTTTCCATTGATTAAAATTTATACATCCCCAACACACATGCATCTGAATTAGAATGATCTCCCTCTCTAAATTTTCTTTTCCCCCCTGCAGGCAGAATTAGAGAAGCACAACGATTATCTATTTTCAATAGTGGGGGATAAATCCATTTACCATCATCTATGACATGTGTCAGGTGTTCATATGTGACGTTTTCAAGATATGTAACGTTGAGATTTTATGTGCTATTATTTTTTCAGGCCACTATGAGCTCCATTCATATTTTTTTCTTATCGTGCTCAGGCACCATGTGGACCTCGTGCAGACATCTAATTTCTTCTAGGCTCCTCCCCTATTTTTTTAGCTATTAGTTGGAGATTTCTCATTTCCCTTCTAGACCAAGCTGGTCCTCGAGAAAGAGGATACTCTCTTCCAATGGGTAGCAAAAAAACTTTGTTTCAGCTTTGCATTTTAATTTGGAGCCTTTTCAGTAGAAGATTTTTTTTTCATGAACACTGCAACCAACGTTCATTGTGTTGTTGGTGGTATTGATGAAGGTGGGGTCCCCCCCATGCCTATATCTGAACTAGTCTTCTCAAAATCATCTCCTTCTTGATCAACTAGTTTGATATGTTGTAGCATGAGGAGAGTATTTTCCTTCATGGCCTCACAACCAAACTCTTTCAAATTTACGATAAAATGTGCAGGTCAAAAAATGACTACCTACGGCTAGCACCTTAAAGAAAACAAGGCGTAACAATATTTACCAATATGTTGCAAAGTGTTAAGTCTGTAAAAATTTTCAATCATTTAAAACTAAGCTTTTGGAGGTTTAATTTCCCAATAGTTTTTGTATAAAAACACATCCCTAAATTTTTTTATCAGACCTAGGTTGTGCTATTTCTTTGATTTCTTGAAACCATTTAGAACATGATGGAAATCCTTCATTGCTAGATTTTTCTAAATTTTTTAACAACACATTTTATTCCTACTTCTATACTTAATATGGTACATCAGGTTCATTCCCGTATTTACCTAAGAAGCTGATAAATTTAACTTTTGCCTATGGGATTTGGTTGTGACTATTTCAACAATTGTTTTGGCCTTGTGAAAAGGCCCTTGGTGGACTCACACTTCTCAAGTAAAATATTTATAGGTAATTTTAAATGGGATTTTTATCTGACCTGTAAATCATAACACTATATTTTTGACACTCCCCGACAACGACACCAAAATGGTGAGCATAAATTATGTCTCGAAAAATAATCATTTCTCTTACATAAATTATCAATCCTGTAAGTCCATAAACTTACTAATGTCACACATAGTATATGCCTGCAGTGTTGGGGAATGAATCTGGCTATACCTTATATAGTTTGGTGGGGGAAAATTGTGCATGTTGATTTCATCCAAACTAAATAAAACTAAGTGCGGAAAATTAAATAAATAAATTACAACTAAATTAAAGTGCTGAAAGTAAATGTACGAGAAATTAAATATGCTGGAAAATAAACACACACAACTAAATTAATTAAAGCAGTGAATAAAACAATAAATCTAAGCTATGGAAAATAAATACAGAAATGAAACAGGGGAGGACTACTGCAGGGAGTGGGCCCAAGCTCCTGCAGATAGTCCGCCTGGCTAGCTACATAGAGCTTGCTCGAATAAGAGGAATTGCACTCTTAATAATTTTAGATAAATAATAAATTGAAATAATATTTGCATAAAATTAATCATTGATCTCCTTGTTCATCTGGACTGCGTATTTATATAAAGCACAACCAGATATTGTTACAATAACAAATTAATCTAATTTAATCATATGACGTGATTAGTTACAATTAGTTCTACACAGATTTTATTTCCCTAGTTTAAAGCATGTCCGTTCACCAGAAGGATAAATATATAAAATCCTTAGGTGTACGTAACAAATAAATCCTAAACTAATGCATCCTAATAATTCTTTAAGAGATTTACAAGGTCAACTGACCAATCGATTGATAATAATAACAAATACTTTATTCTATTTAATAAATGCATGATTAAAATAGTTCTCCTGATTAAAATAATTCTCCTTTGTCTTCATGTGCAACCTCCTCCTTAGCCCCTTGGTCAACCTGGTCAATGTTGACTTGGTCATATGGCATCTCCAATACGGGTGTTTCCAACATATGGGAGTAAGGCACCAATAAGGTGCCTCCCATACATGGGAGTAAGGCGTCAGAGTAAGGCGCCTCCCCATGTATGGGAGTAAGGCGCCTCCCCATGTATGGGAGTAAGGCACCTTCCCATGTATGGAGTAAGGTGCCTACTCCATATACATTATAATCAATGAAGCGAAGGTATGTCAGGTTCAACCGGGATGTAGACTGGAAAAACATCGAATTAGTACCAAAACTTGCATTCATACACAGTTTCCACTAAAACACCCGTTAAGTATAATACCGGATTTTATATCAAGTATACGCATAAGTTAAATAAAAATATATCTCTAATGCTAATTAAACTAGTGATGATGCCCATTAATAGTGTATATAAAATGAGCCTTTTTGGTGCTCATCACTCTTCACAAGGAGAAAAATAGTCCAAGGCAATCTTGTAAAAGTATTCTCCAAGCAAGGTAAAAGGGTCTTCCAAAAGGCTCATATCATCTACGATCTGGATAGCCAAACCTGCAAGAAAATGAAGCACAATACAAGGAAGGAGAAGCATTATATTCAAAGGTAAAAGAGTACATAACAAAAAAGAAGAAAAACACAAAGAAGTGGATGTACATATGAGGAGCACCATTAGAGTATCTCAAACTCCACAAGGGCATTTCTAGAAGTCTACAAAATCACTGCTCCAAGTTTCCAAGGTGTTTCTCACCATTCTAGTTGGAAACAACTCATTCCAAATGCCATCGAATACATACAACAAAGGAGGAGTTGGTCATGTTGTATTGATAATAAACATATTGCAAAGACATTGAAGAGGCTTATGTAGAAATCTCATGCGCAAAGAGAGGGTGAAACTTGTCACATAGAAAGAAGCCCTAACGTTTTCGCGTGAGTGCCCATCTATTGCAAGCTTGACCAAGAAGGTGTAACTGGGAAGAAGGTTGGTGTGTTAGAATAAAATAAAAACTTATCACCAAGAAGCAAGAGTGTTCATTCAAGACTATAATGCTCATTGCTAGGCGTTAAAAGAAATGGACGTGACACTTGTCACTCACCTCAAAATTCAACTACTATTTGAGGCATCAAAGACTAATGAATAGTAGCATTAAAGGCCAAATTCATAGTAGCATTAGAAGCCAAGTTTGTGATAGAATTATGTGAAGCACATGAAAACCTCATATGATTGTCTCCTCATGTTCCTTGATGTAGATGGGCTTCTTGCTCGTGAGCCATCAATTTTGAGGTGTAGATATTGTAAACCTACACAACCTACAAAATTTGTTAGAAATATTTGGGGGCTTGCCTTGGTCAAGCCCCATATTTAAATAGACAAAAGACTCAAATAACTAAATTAATGCATAATTGAAGTGCTAATTGAAATGGATGGTATTTACAATGATACTTACCTGTACAAAGGAGTTGATGTAGCCTTTTGCTTGCTTTGGAGCTCCTTTCCACGTTGATGTTGGATGTTGCGTATTCTAGACCAATTCCAGCAGAGTCTGGGTATGTAAGTGGAGGATTCTTAGAAATGGAGAAGAAGGCACTCTATTTATAGAGTTTTCCAAGGTTAGGGGAGGGGCTGAGGTGTCCCATGAGGTGTCCCCTATGAGGTGTGCAATGTGAGGTATCCACTGAGGTGTCCCTTGAGGTGTCCTTGTGAGGTGTCCCTATGAGGTGGTCATTATGAGGTATCCTATGAGGTGTCCCTTGAGGTGTCATGCCTCATAAATGTGTTTGGGTGAGAGAATATCTCACCCATCCACATGTGTGATGAAGACAAATATCAGGAAATATCAGGATGAGAGGTGGCAAGGCTAGTCTAGTCAAGGGTAGGCTAGTCAAAGTAGACTAGGTGAGGTGGTAGGCTTAGCTTAAATCAGGATTAGATCTAATTAAGCATGTGTTTAGCCATAAAGCAAGTTTTGACCAAAAATGTTGACTTTTGACCATAAAGTGCTTTTTGACCATGGTGGAGAATTCAACCTTGGTTGAGTTATGATGGAGGTCACATGAGGACCCATGATTAAGCGTAGGAAGGAGCTTAACTAGCCCAAGGGGGCTAAGGATGATGAATAGTGCTTTGAAGCCAATTTATGTAATTTTTGATGGTTTTGCAAATTGATTGGCTACAAATATGAGGAAAGGGACAATGTGCGACTTTTGGGTGTCTACATTTTCCCCCTCTTTATACTGGGTTGTGTGAAAACATGATTTAGTACAAAAAATGATGATATGGATTGATGGAATGATTTGGAAGGTAAAGAATTTGTGATTGATGACTTGTGGATGATTGCGAGAGAGACGCATTGATAAAAATATGATTTGTGATTGAGTACAACACTTTGTAGCATCGTAATGATTGCTTTTGAGGGAAGGCGTAAGATTGCCTTATTTTGTGATCAATGTGAGATGTTCCAATTGTGGAAGGAACAAATACCTTTGCCAATTTTTGCTTTTGATTGATTGATGAGTTCTTTTGATAATATTTGACAAATCGTTGGAGTCATAGGGTAGATCTTAGTTAGGTGCTTCATTCACAAGTGGTCTTACGACTACCACTTTGAAGAAGGAAATCCGTGAGCTATCTACAGTCATAGGTGTTTGAGGTTTATCAAATATTTGTTTGTTTTGAATTGGAGTTTTGATTGAGAAGAGAAATTTTGCTTTTGTTTGTCCTAGCAAATGAGGACTTGAGATAATATTTAGCAAAAAATTTCTTAGGTATTTGTTGTATCCATGATTGGATGTTTGGTTGTTTGATCATGTGCAAGGTAGATTTTGATGTGTTGGATGACTACCCCCTCAAGCGATGAATTGGTGATGGAGGAGACAAAAAGTGATAATGAGTCGATTGAAAATGATGAAAATGATTGTAAGAGTGATGAAAATTGCAAATGGAGGGTATACAAGGCCATAGCCAAGCATATTGTGAGAATTTGAATGTAAAATGGTAGGTTCGCACATGGGTGTGTGAATCAAAATATTCACACATGGTTGTGCGAATGAAAAAATTTGCATGTGCCTATGCGAACCCATCAAAAATGGTGTATGTAAGCATGAAAGTGTCATTGTGGGGTCATTTTGCATGATGTGGAGTGTGGAGAGAGTGGTGAAGAAGATTTGGAGGAGGGTTGAGAAGCCTCTTGGAAGATATGAGGGGAGTGGGGAGACTCCCAATGGACAACAAAGCTGAGATGGCCTCCATTTGTTTGTTTGTTTTTTTTTTGGTGTGGTGAATGTGCCACCATTTTTGTATATGATGATGGATGTTGATGAGGTGACGTATAGCATGATGTATATACAATATAGCCGATGGATGATTTTGATGATGTACAGAGCATTGTATGAAATGATATTCATGATGAGCTCTTTTGATGATGTACAATGGTGTGATGTGTATGGATGCAAGAAGTGTGTTGTATGTACACTTGATATGTATGTATGTGATCATAGGTTTGGAAACCTGTATTTGATTTTGATTATCTCAAATGGTTGAAATACTCAAAGACAATGGAATAGTCATGCTGATTGTGCACCCTATTATGAAATAAGCAAACATGCAATATGTATGATGAATGCAAGTGGAAATGTACCTATGGAGGTAATGTAATGGACTCTTTGAATGTGCAATGAATGACAATGTATGGACATGATGAAGAGAACACTCATTATTGGTAGAGTGAGCAGTGATGCTATCTATTCCTTTTTCCCAAGATTATTGGATGTTTAGAAGAATTTCTAGAAATTCAAACACCATAGTTTGAACAATCAAACTCATCTAGTAGACAATCAATATCTTGCAGAAGTCTTGACTATCATGATTGAGATTAAGCCTATCATGGACCTGTGTGTGCAAATGATGTGCATTTATCCATTTTGAGTGAGGTTGGACTAACCTATTGTAAACCTAGCTGATTAAGCTAGCTCATCCACAAGCACGTAGTGGTTTGTACAAAAGAAGGTCACTAATGTGATAGACATGTCACCACTTGTAAGGCATACTCCATTGCCAAGCAAGTGTCTATAGCCTATTGCTAGCAATGGAGATCGCCTCATGATGTTATGATGGACCTGAGGACCTCAGGGATTCAAGATTTTTGATGGTGCTCTTTTTCTTTGCTTTTCTTTTCTATTTTGATTTTTTTTTGTAGTGCTCTTTTTGGGCATTTGCTTTTGTTTTTTGCCTATTTTTCTTTTTTCTTTTGAGCTTGTCCTTTTGTTGATCCTCAGGTTTATGTTTGATCACACAAATGATAGGATGAGCAGGGGAAACCGTTCACTTTATGGCAAGGCTTACACAAGGTGTTGTCCTCCCTACACTCAAAATTTTCTTAATATGTGAGACATGTGATTGGTCCATGAAAGAACTCAATTCAACAAGGGGAAGCCTTGAAATGCTTTAGAATTTTGATGGCTTTCGATGTTGGTTGATTGGACTGACTATGAATGGTTGAGCAACATAAGAACTTCCTATTGCTAGACAACTTGAGAAGAGGATCGGACACCACTACAAGCATGCTAAAAAATGTATGTTTAACCCTTCAATGGTTTGTTGTATGCAAAATTATGTATGCATATGTACAAGGAGAGTTATGTGACAACATGATGGTGAACAATGCAAGAGCATGAAAAGCATGGGTGAATGACATGATGGAATGCTTATGTACAAGCAGAATGAATGATATGATACAATGCCTATGAATGCAAACTAAAGCATGACCAACTTATTCTTGAGTAAGAAAACCAAGGGAGATAGTTTAATGTAAATTTATGACTCCAAATGAGTGACCCAATTGATACGGATGAAGCGTGATGGCATGTATGGATGCATTTGGTGAGTGAATTGAGTGTTAATGTTTGGAAGCATCAACATGATTGATGAGTGTGGATGATGATGGAAGAGGTTGAGAAGTGAGCCTGTGAAATGGAGGAAGGGGAAGAGAAGAAAAAAATAAGAAAGAGAAGAAGAGAGGGAAATAAGGAAGAAGAAAATATAACCAATCAAAGGTATGTAGTCACTCAAAGCGTGACCATACAACATTGATTGAGAATAAAAAGAAGAGAGAAGAAGAACAAGAATAAAAATAGGATCCAATCAAAGGTATGTAGCCACTCAAAGCGTGACCATACAACATTGATCAAAGAGGAAGGAGATGAAGGATAGAAGAAGGAGAAAGAAGCAGAACAAAGTGATGCAATTGGTTTTGCATTTTTTGTATTTTCATAATAGTCATGATGGTATGTACAAAGAATGGTGAGCCGTACTTGAAAATTCTTAGGCATAAAATACTGGGAGATGAATGATGTTGATGGGTTCAAGGTCAACAAGACCTTCAAGATTGGCAAGACGATATGCCCCAAAACCAAATTTATGTGTAACAATGTAAGGACCTAACCAATTAGGCGTAAATTTATCATGAAGGTGGCATGGTTGGCTAGTGATCTATTGGTTCTCTTTGAGGACTAGATCTCTAACTTGAAATTCTCATGGATGTACCTTGTTGTGATAGGCACATCAAAGAAAATCTTGGTAAACATGTATGTGTTTAATGACGTAAATGCAACGTTCATCCAAGAGTGTTAACTAGTCTAATTTTGTTGGATGAGCAGTATCATCATTGATAAATTTTGATATTGATATGTGCAATTGATGAGAAGCTCAAGCTCTAGGGGTAGTAGATTTCAAAAATTTTATTGCCCTAGTTGTAGTTTAAATGTGATGGCTCTGCAATGATTTTGTATGAAGAATGGTGCATATGGTTTGATGGGTAAGTTTGGTTGAATTTCTCACATAGTGCACAAACATTCTTGGTCTAGAAAAGCATACCGTTATTAGAGATGACCATGGAAGAGATGTCAAAGTGATAGGTGATGTGTGAAGTAATGAATTTGATGATTTTAAGACCTATCATTTGAACGAGAAGAATGTCTTGAACCCAATTTGTAAAATACTTTGCAGTATTGTTGGATGGGGTAGGGAGGATTTTGTCAATAAAATGCAAACCCCATTGAGAAAAAGACCACATAGATTGACCCGACTATAGTGCTTGAGATGAGAAAAAGTGTAATATTAGCATGGTGTTGCCATGTGATGTATGGCTAAA
Organism: Wollemia nobilis; assembly: GCA_028583015.1. NCBI lineage: Eukaryota > Viridiplantae > Streptophyta > Pinopsida > Araucariales > Araucariaceae > Wollemia > Wollemia nobilis. The sequence goes on along the minus strand of JAQPPZ010016829.1, from coordinate 2,669,265 downwards.
TGTATTCGCAACAACCATGCTCCAGTGTAGGCCAATACTAACCCATGTGTAAGATGATTCTTAATGAAGTATTAGGTTTCGTGTGTGGTTCGAGATAACGCCAAAGGATGCCATCATGGTTGCATTGAGAAAGAATATCTCCCAACAATGAATAATGGATTTCCCTTTGTTTGGATGCTCATTGACAAGTGTGGGGAAAATCCAAAAGAAAATGCCTAATTTTATAGAATCTTTGACATGGGAAAAAGAAAATATTGTGAGGCTCAACCATATATGCGATCGGTATGAGAATGTGGTGAAGTGTGGTATGGAAGAAGGATGAGCTCCCTTAGTCATTGAAATGGATTGAAGAGGGAACATAATCCCCTAATGATGAAAGTGAGTATATGAGGGGAGGAAAACCCCCTAGTGATGAAGAATTGGTGGAAGTGGATGAGCCATGATGATGGCATTGAAGAAGTAGATGCCATATGGTCTTGCGATCATGATCAATGTAAGATGCCCCAACTTTGAAAGGGATAAATATCTTTGGAACTTTTCCTTGGATAAGCTTTGAATCTTGGTTTGATTTGGTTAGCTAGTCAACCATAGATGGGTCCTACTCATGATAGTGCACACACATGAGTTCCCCAACATCCAATGGCGTGTAACATACCAAATATGGATTAGATTAGAGTTTTGTGGAGAAGAGACCTTCTACTGCATGTCTACCCTAGCAAATGAGGGCTAAAGATAGTCTTAGGCAAAGTTCTTAGACACACGTCAGTTCCAATATTGAATGTGTGATGATTGATCATGTGCAATATAGTGTATGTGTAAAATATCTATCCCTTCAAGCAAATAATAGGTGATAGGGAAGGTGAGAAATGAGGATGAGGTGATTTGAAAAGAGGAAAAATACCTCTAATTATAGGAGATGGATTGCAAGGAGAAGTCACCCAATGTTAGAAGAAGGTGTTAGAAATATTGAGTTGTCATTGATATCAAAGGTAAAAATATCTTCAAGGATGAAATGTTGAGTTGTCATTAATAATAAAGGCAGAGATATCTTTAGAGGTGTCAAAGGTAGAAATATCTTCAAAGGATGAAATTGTAAAGTTGTCATAAAGGCAGAGATATGCTTTAATATTTAAATGAAATATTTAAATATTAAAGTGGAGGGTTATATTTAAATCAAGATGATTTAAATATATAAAAGTTTGAAAAGTGGAAGGTCATATTTATATCAACGGATTTAAATATAATTCAGAAGTTTAATATTTAAAGGTTAAAAGGTTGGACGGCCTCCTTGAGAACACCAATGCAAAGTTTGAAAATTCAAATATTTAAAATACTAAGGCCGACCTTCTTGGCCACTAAATAAAATGCATAGCCAACCTCCTTGGTGCTAAATAAAATGCATATTTATAAGGCTGTCAAATTCATTTTGGCTATGGTGGCTATTTTGAATCTCCTTCGTGCAAAAATCGAGCGACAGGTAGAAGAGGAGGAGAAGAGCACGTTTGGCGGCAGTGAGTGAAAAAGAGAATTTATAATATTTATGCTACAACTTTAATCTCATCTAGGTGGCTAGCCCAATCGGTTGTCAAGCTTGCACTAAGGCACTATGTAGCAGGAGGTTGTAGGGTCAAATACGTGCAGTGCCATTTTTGTTTTGGTTGATAGAACAAAAAAAGGTTTAAATAATTTGGGTAGTGACTTTTTATTCCATCCATCGAGGTATCTTGTTTGGTCACCTAGCCTATGCTAGGGTGTTGTGTTGGTAGAAGTTAGGAGATCGAATCTCCTTCGTGCATATTTGGTGGTTTTGTTATGCGAGGTATGGGAAAAAATTTTGTTTGATTTAACTGAGTGGGATATGTAAGGTCTGTTGTGATTATATTTTGCATACTTTGAGTGGGAGATATAAGGTGTGTAATAATTATTTTAAAATAAATTGAGTGGGGTTATTTTAAGTGCTTTTGCTCTGGGACATCCCTAGGATCTGCTCCATCCTACTATTTAGGGTGGTTTTTGTTTTGCAGGTCTAATTTTCCAGTATTTCTTTGCTAGTTTTTGGTTTTTCCCTGCATGGGACTGTAACTTTTTGTTTTTCCCCTTCTTTGGAGGGTTTTTCTTTTTCCTGCTTTTGGGTGGTTCAATTTTGTGTTTAGGAGGAGGTGTTCAAGTTTCAAGTTTTTTCGCTTCTTCCTTTTCTTGCTTAGCGGGTGGTTCAATTTTATGGCTGAGCGGATCATACTTTCCTACTTTGGGCACATTTTCTTTCAAAATTTTCTTGACGTCCTTCCTATTGTTTTTCCTTAAGCCTTTCCTTAGGATTTTCCTTGAGCGTTTCCTCTAGCCTTTTCGGTGGCCTTTCCTATGGCCTTTCCTGTGGCCTTGCTTGTGGTCTACTGACTTGTTGTAATAAGGTTTTGGGGCCCTTTCAAAACCCCCTTTTAATGAAATTTTAACTTATAAAAAAAATCAATTCTTGCATGCTCTAAAAGGAAGTTATAAGGTATGAGGTTGTTATTTTTAAAAGTTGTATTTTGCATGTTATAAAAGAGGATATAAAGGGTTTTTTTATTAATAAAGCTTTATATTGTGATTTTCAAAATGGAGATATAATGAGTGATTTTTAAGCTTTATTGTGTATATTTTTTATAACGATTTTTAATAGTGTTTGATTTGATATTTAATCAAGAAAAGAAAAAGATAATTGCTAACCAGATTTTAAAGGGACAAACAAAAGGAAAATTATCATTTTGTTAAGACTAGTTTGGAAAGCTCATGTAAAAATCTCATCATCATCATTGAGGTAGATTTAGATACATGGTGATTTAATTCCTTTCTCAAAGTGGTTTTGCTTGAGGAAAATCTATTTGTTTTCATATAGTGGGAGGTATAAGGAATTATTGGATGTGCATTGTTTTGCTTGAAATTGTGAGTAAATGTGCAAGGGTTATAGATCAAATTTGAGAAAAAAATTGTACATTGTTCATGATTTATTTTGGGAGTAGATAAAAAGGAAATGTTTGTACACTGTGATTGGTTTTGAAGGAAAGGTGCAAATTAGCAATTACCAGGTCAGTTAGCAAGTGCTAGACTAAAGCTACCTTTTGATGTAATAAGTTTGAGACATGTGAAAGCGAAAGACTTAATGAATGTGAAGAACATATTGGGCATTTGTTAGTGCATATCATTCTCTATATGTTCATGAAGATAAAATAATTATGGGTAGAATATGTCTGAATTACTTTAGTTGAGGAAATCACATTGAAAAATAGGTGAAGAACTTGATAACATCATTATGCAATATTTGGTAATAGATGAGCATTGTTTTGTATGCAAGATTTGGAAATAGATGAGCATTGTTTTGTATGCAAGATTTGGAAATAGATGAGCATTTTTATGCATTCAAGATTTGGGAGTAGATGAGCAATGTTTGTAAGCAGGGTTTTGTATTAGATTGTTGAGCACATTTATGAGCAAGTTTTGGAGCAGTTTTGCATACTTTTATGAGCATATTTGAGCAAATATTGTGAGAAGATTTGAGAAAATATTTGATCAGGTTGTGTGAGAATATTTGAGAAGGTTTTGTGAGTAGATTTGAGCAGGTTGTGTGAGAATATATGAGCAAGTTTTTGGAATAACTATGAGCAGGATTTATGAGCAGGTTATGGAGCAAATTTGAGTAGATTTGTGAGTAGGATTTTTAAGCAGATTATGAAGCCGATTCGAGCAGAGTTGTGAGTAATATTTATGAGAAGGTTATGGAACTGACTTGAGTAGAGTTATGAGCAGTATTATGAGCAGATTTTGGAGTTGAGTTGAGAAAGAGTTGTGAGCAGTATTATGATCAGGTTTGGGAGAAGATCTGAGAAGTATTTAGAAAAAAGGGGATTGATGTCTCCTGTGGATTTGTGTCCATAAACCAGAGCAAAGGGGATTGGTGTCTCTTGTGTATTAGTGTCCATGAATTATAGTAGAGGGGATTGGTGTCTCTTATGGATTGGTGTCCATGAACCAGTAGAGGGGATTGGTGTCTCCTATGGATTGGTATACATGAACCAGAGTAGAGGGGATTGGTTTCTATTGTGGATTGGTGTCCATGAAATAGTAGAGGGAATTGGTGTCTCCTATGTATTGGTGTCCATGAACTAGAGTAGAGGGGATTGGTGTCCATGAACTAGTAGAGGGTATTGGTGTCTCATGTGGATTGGTATCCATGAAATTGAGAGAGGATTGGTTTCTCCTGTGGATTGGTGTCCATGAAATTGAGAGGGTATTAGTGTCTCCTGTGGATTGGTGTCCATGAACTTGAGAGGAGATTGGTGTCTCCTATGGATTGGTGTCCATGAACATTGTAATAGGGGATTTGTGTCTCTTATGGGTTGGAGCCCATGATTTTTTTTGAGAAATTTATACGCAATATTTCTCTGTAGATGTAGCCCATATTGGATGAACCACATTAAATATATGTCTCTTATGTGTGTGGTGATTTGTGCATTATTTCATTATTACAATTGATGATATTTGAAGTTATTTCTTTGGAAATAAAAGTAAAAGTTGTATCTTATAATGTTCACCCCCCTCTCAGTATTGTAGGAAGTAAATCCACCTCCCAAAAGAAGAAGAAGTGACAAAGAGGATTTGCCTAGTTTTGATAATTTTGATAGTTTTGGTAAAACATACAAAGAGGAAGTAAAACATACAAAGTAGGAGCAAAACATACAAACTGGAAGCTAAAATGTACAAGGTATAATGTAATGCAATGAAATATAGATGAAATATAATTTGAGTTGTATTTGTGAATGAATTTGATAATAAATGTAATTAGACTTAGTAAAGGGTGTAATTAAGAATTTTGTTATACGTGGGTAGTTGTAAATAATGAATTGCCTTAGGAACCACTTGGAATAGCCTAGGAAGATATTATATAAGGCCCCCCTTTCAATTTCGTAGATCTAGTTATTGAATGCATATATCTGATCATTGTGTGGAATTATTGGTTTATTGTGTATCCTTGTGGAAGCTGTTAGTGATTGTAATGTACCATTGAAGAGTAATGAATGAAGAACCATATTGCATAGCATTCTCTCATGTCATTGTATGATTATGGAATGATGGATTAGTGTTTTGTAGTACCTGATTGTTGCATGTTACTTTTCTATGTCTATGGATGATGTTAATGCACTAGTATGAATAATGGAATTGAATCACCACTGGTGTGAGCCTTGGAAGTGATCTGTGAGGAATATTGCATCAAGAAAGACATGTCTTGGGAGCTGTTGTATGATTTCTGGAGATTGCCATTATGAAGAACTTTCTCAAATCCTAAAGATAGAACTTGCATGTTGGTAAATATGGAGTGAGTGACATTCCAGAACTTCCCAAAACTTGTATGAGAGATATTGGTAAATAAAAGTATCCAATTTGGCACCTTTCTAAACTTTTGGTTCATACAAATTGTACACTAGATGTGTTACAAATAGTACAAGAGAACTTTACCCGATTTTGTAGTTAGGTGATTGAAGAAGACTTACCCGATTTGGCAAGTTTGGTAAATTGAACAAATTAGTTACAACACTGTGTACATTAGCTTACAAAACCAAACCTAAAGGATTTATTGAGTGTCAAATTGTACAAGCACTAATATTGTATGATTTGGGATCGTAAAGTTGTACGATTTGAGTTCGTACAAGCTATTTTGTAGTTGCATATCAATTGTTGGGAAGATTGTACGATTGTATGATTTGGGTATTTGAACAAGAATAGTAAATTGATCATTCCAAGCCTTTGAGAATCACCTTCCCACTAGGAATACTGCACCCTTATGCTACATTTGGCATCGTTGCCTTATCAAACTTGGCATTTTTGTTAAAATGGGTCAAACTAATAGAGTAAGAATATTACAAAATTGGAGGTGAATGATAGACACCAGTGTGCAAAGATGTAGGAGACGAGAAGTACGAGAGGACATTCTAGTGAGAAGGAGCATGAGAATTTCTCAAAGAGGGAATGCAAGTAATTATGACCATAGTACACATGAACCAAAAATAGAGCAAGTTTGGACATCTGACAAAGGATATTTTGAGGTGCTATTGATAGAGATAGAAGAGGAGGTACCAAAACCACCTAACATAGAGGAACAAGTTGACATAGAAATGGTGCACGAGGAAGGAGAGTGGATGGTGACACCTGAGAAAGTGATAGAAGGGTTGCAAGGGAGTGCAAAGGATGGGAGTCAGGCACCAGGGCAACAGAGTGTGGGGTCTCAGGAAGAAATACCAAGACCATCTCCCTCACATCAGTGAAGGAAGTCATGGAGTGAAGATGCATGTGAGTTTGGTCAACGACTAGTGGGAGAGTACAAGATACCTCGGATAGAAACTTTTGATGATGAGCGTAGTGAAACACCCCCAAGGAGGAATCAGATAGAGATTCCATAGGACACCTCAAGTGATGAGGATGATTCACCAAATATGGCTAATAAGGCAGCCAAGAAAAGATGTCCACCCTTTACAGGTGAGGGTAAGGAAGACCCCACAAGGCATATCAGAACCTGCATAACCATTTGGAGGGAAAATGGCGTAGATCATCCAGATGATTGGTTGAATTTATTTCCTGCTACCTTGAGAGGATTGGTGATGGATTGGTATCTGAAAAGGGAAAATGCATTAGATTTCTAGACTTGGAATCAAGTGAAGGAGAAATTCATTGAAGAATTTCATCCCTTGAAGGATGATGGAGACATTGTCACTAAAATTTGTATGACTAAGCAAAATCCTGATGAAGATGTAAAATCATATAACCATAGATTAAAGTAGTTAGTAGACAAGATGCAGATGCCTTTGGCAGATGTATTGGTAAAGTGGTGGTTCATAGATGGATTGCTACCAAAATATAAGAAAAATATGAAGGCAATACCATAGAAAATGTATGATGAAGCTTTAAAGCATGCAAAGAATTTTGAAAGTGACTCGAAGCAGATGTATACAGGAATATTATCTCATCCCAAGTCCAATGATTTAGATAGTGGAGAAGACAACACTATACAAAGGACAATAGCATCATTCCATCAAGAATTTGACAAGATCATAAAATAACAAAGAAGCAAGCCTGATAGGAATGACATTTGGTGCACAAAATGTAAAATCGAGGGCCATACAAATGTAAAGTGTCCATGAAATGATTACTATCATATATGTAATATGTTGGGACATGAGGTGATGCTATGTCTATATAATGCAAGAGTGCGTCCATAGGTCCTGACAATCCAGGAGCAGGAAGAGAAACCAAAGACCCTAGGAAGTGGGCAGCAAGCAACAAGTGGTGGTTATAGAAATAGTTAGTGAGGTGGAAGGTAGAACTAGGGCAATAGGTAAGGAGGACAGAGTCATTTGTAGTATGAATTGGAAGGGAGGCCGATCATACAATGTCACAATTTCTAAGAGTGGGGGTATTTTGCAAAAAATTATCCTTCACCTCAGAGACAAGAAATGCAACAAGCAAACACTACACACATGTGTAGGTGGTGTGGTCTGGGTAACCACAAGGAAGTAAATTGCCCCAAGTAGGTGAGTTCAAGTAACCCATAAAATGTAAATTATTTGGATATTGAGGTTCCTCAAGTTAAAGAGGAAACTCAAGAAGTTTTAGCCATGATAAGAAATTAGGCTAAAAAGGATAAGTATCCTGAGCCAGCAAAATAAAAGCAACGTTGGCAAGTAGCAAAGAAAGTACTAGAAGATGAAGCACAAAAATCTAAGCAAGTAAGGTTAGCAAAAGAGAAGGAACTAAAGAAACCATCAGAAGAGAAGGTAGTTGTGCAGAATCTGGAAGCACAGGTTTTGAACACCACAGTAGAAATCAAAATGGCTAACTTGTTGGAAGCTATCCCATCATTACAAAAAGTGATGGTGGAGGAGATACAACCCCACAAGGTGATGGAAGTTCAGAGTCAACTGATTTAGGAGAAGAAACAAAAAGACCAATTTATGGACCCCACCATATTAATGATTGATGTGGGAAAGAAACTTGCATTAGTTCATATGGATATTTTAGGGCACAAATTGATGCAAGTTATCATAGATGGAGGATCCAGTATCAATGTGCTACCTAAAAGGACTTGGCTAGAACTTGGTGCTCCATCTCTATGGGCATCGAGCTTCTAACTATATGGTGCTGACTAGTATGGTATCGAGACAAAGGGAGTCTTGACAGCACAATGGGTGGTGATAGCTGACCAAGAGTTCATCTTGGATTTCATTGTGATTACTATGCAGAAGCCTACATATGATGCTCTATTGGGAAGAGGATGGCTACGTGTAGCCAAAGTTAATCACAACTAGGGAAAGAATCAGATCACTTTTAAAAAGGGACAACATAAGTATATGATTAATTTGAATAATCAAAGGGTTAGTGAGGATGTAGCCATGACCGATGAATCAGAAAACTCTTCAAGAGATGAAGGATATGAACTTGATGAAGAAGAAATGTTGTACCTTGATGAATGTAGTGAAGATGAAGCTAGATCTAATAGCAAAATTCTTCATTGGAAAATGGAGGAGTACAAAATTTTTTAGCCCAACTACCTCTGTATTAACTTAGAGGAGATCAAGGAAAAATAAGACAAAATCAAAGTCAGCCAGGAACCTAAAAAGGAAGCAAAAGAGAAATGGACATTTCCAAAAAGTTTTATAGAATATATAGTAGGATATGCAAAAATTGATGCAAGATCGACACACCCAGAGAATGTGGAGAAAGTAGTGAGTGAGCCAAAAAATATCAAATACGAAGGACCCCGGATAGTGGACATCAATCTAGGGATGGAGGAGGAACCTAGGATGATTCACTGTGGTGATGATTGGAACCCTATATTGAAAGCGATAGCCTTTAAGATATTCTTAGAATATAAGGATGTCTTTGCATGGACATACAAGGACTTGAAGGGAGTACCACCTAAGTTATGTGTCCATAAGATCACGCTGATTCCTGGAGCACAACCAATAAGGAGAAGACCATATAGGATGAATCCAAAATATGTTGCATTAGTGAATGCAGAGATAGAGAAGATGTTGGATGCAGGAATCATCTTTAGGGTTACAACCAGTGAATGGGTATCACCTATAGTGGTCACTTTGAAGAAGGAAGTGGAAAAAATTAGAATATGTGTGGACTTTAGAAGTCTAAATGTAGTAACCATTAAGGATCCCTTCCCTATTCCCTTCATAGATTCCATTCTGGAGGAAGTTGTAGGACATGAGATCTATTCATTTCTAGATGGATTTTTGGGTTACAATCAAATAAGCATAGTCGAGGAAGATAATCTAAAGACCACATTTATTGTGGAGAATAGAATCTATGCATATAATAGAATGCCATTCAAGATCTATAACATCCCAGCTACATTTCAACGTATTATACTGTATATATTTGATCAGTTGGCGATAGGGAAGTTCAAAGCATTTTTGGATGACTGGTCCATTTATGGGGAGATCAAGGAGCATCTTCCTACCCTCAATGAATGTATGAGTAGGTGCAAAAATATACATATCTCATTAAACCCTAGAAAGTGTTACATGATGGTACCATATGGAAATTTGTTAGGGCACATAGTGTGCAGTGAGGGATTAAAAATAGATCTTGATAAGATCCATGTGATATTGCACATGGAAGAACCATATGATGTGAGTTCACTTAAAACCTTCCTTGGATCGATGGGGTATTATCAAAGGTTTATCAAGAATTATGCACATGTGTCTTATCCATTGGATTCATTGACAAAGAAAAATGTTCCTTTCATATGGACAGAGGAGCACCAAGGAGCCTTTGAGGAGTTGAAGGCCAAGCTTGTCAGTAGCCCAATTTTGGTGTTTCCAAATTGGGATAAGGAATTCCATGTCCACATTGATGCTTCAAATTTTGTAATTGGATGTGCTTTAGCATAAGAAGGACAGTTTAGGCTGGATCAACCTATTTTATTTGCTAGTCATCTATTGTCAAGGGTGAAAAGAAACTATAGTACAATAAAAAGAGAAGCCTTGGGAATGGTATATGCAGTTCAAAATTTTAGGCATTACTTACTGGTGAATCCCTTTACTTTTTATGTAGATCACCAAGCTCTATTGTACTTGATAAAAAAACTAGTGATACAAGGATGGGTCAAAATATGGCTCGTCACCCTACAGGAGTTTGTATTTTGAGTGGTAGTGAGACCTAGTAAGAAGCATGTAATTATAGACTAGCTATCTCGGATATGATCAGGAGAGCCTACAGGAATAGGGATTCTAGATGAATTCCCTGATGCATAGTTATTCACCATCAATGTTGTTCCATCATGGTACAAGTTGATTGGCCAATATCTATCCACAGGAGAGTTTCCACAAGAGATGATGACAACCAAGAAGAAGAAAGTAATTATGAAGTCAACACCCTTCCAGTTGATAGCGGGATTGCTGTATAATATGGGAAGTGATGGTATCTTACGAAGATGCATGATGGAGGAAGAAGTTAAAGTGGCATTGAAAGAAGCTCATGAAGGCTTAGCAGGAGGGCACATGGGACTAGATGCCACTGCTAGGAAAATATTACTAGAAGGATTATGGTGGCCCACACTGTATAACGATGCAAAAGAATACATAAAAGCATGCGATACTTGTCAAAGGACAGGGAAGCCAGTAAAGAGAGACTTTATGCCATTACATCCATCACAACCCTAGGAACTATTTGAAATATGGGGATTGGACTTCGTCAAACCATTGAAAACCTCTCAAAGAAGGAAGTGTAGGTACATTGTGGTAGCAACAGAGTACTTGAAAAAGTGGGTCGAAGTGAGAGTGCTACCTAATAACTCAACTAAAAGTACAACAAGATTCTTGTATGAGCAGGTAATTACAAGATTTGCCATTCCATTATAAATAATAAGTGACTAGGGAGGACACTTTGTAAATGATATCATTAAGACGCTGACAATCAAATTCAATATTTTGCATTCATTGTCTAGTTTGTATTACCCCAAATCCAATGGGCAGGCAGAAGCAACAAATAAAGTCTTGGTATCTAATTTATAAAAAACCTATGGAATAGAAGGAGCGGATTGGGAGGAAATGTTACCATCTATTTTGTGGGTATACAAAACAAATTTTAAACCAACAATAGAGCATACACCTTTCTAGTTGATGTATGGACAAGAGGTAGTGGTGCTAGTCAAATTATTGATACCAAGTCTAAGAGTTGCAGTGGAGCATCACTTGGGTGATCAAGAAAGTTTGGAGGAGTGACTGACAACACTAATTAATTTGGATGAAAGAAGAGTCATGGCACAATGGGCAATTGAGGTAGCCCAAAAAGAAGGAAATTATGGCATGATAAACACCTGAGGAAGCTAGAACTTAGTTTGGGTGACTTAGTTCTAAATTTTAATGGGAAGTGAGAAATCAAGCCTGGTAAGTTGAAGAATTTATGGCTTGGTACCTAAAAAGTGGTGGAAGTAATGAACAATAGAGTCGTAAAGTTGCAAAAATTGAATGGGAATGAGGTACTCGACACTATAAATGGCTCAAAGTTGAAGCCCTATAAAGTACAGTGCTTATTCATTGCTTTGGAATAGGTTTAATGGAGAATACGAGTAGGAGCTCAATGGAGAACTCAATATGAACAAGGTTCATCACAAGAAGATCATGATATGGGACTCACATTATTATTTGCAGAATGGGAGGAGACACGATAAAATATAGAACAACATGAGTTGGTACCTCAACCCAGAGAAAGAAGAAGAATGTGGATGCATGTCAGATTTGCAGATGGGATCGAACGAGTAACAGAGGAAGACAAAGAGTGGATTCCTCCAAATTAAAGAGGATATCAAGAGATAATACTATTACCCAAGAATAGGGGAAGGCAAGAAGAAGTACCCCAAGTAAATTAAAAAATGATGAACATAGAGAATTACCCCAATAAGCAAAAGGACGAAGAAGGATACAATTAATAGTATGATATGAAGATAGAATGGATAATTTTTAAATGGAAGTTCTAGAGGAGAATGGGAATGATACCATTGGCAAAAATTGGTCACATACTCCATTAGCTCAGATAGCGCTATTACAATAAATAATGCAACTACAAACCCAAAAACTATAGGAGGAATATTAGATGTTGCAAGGTCATAATGCAAGGTTGAGGGAGCAAATAATCCAAGAATTGGATGGTACAATATGAAGGCTGGATGAGCAAAGAGTAGCTAGGCTATAGGAATTAGAAGGAAAAGTTGAGGATAATGAGGGGATAACTCAAAAAAGTAGTATAAGAAATGATGGTGCAAGCACAAGTGAAGGAATAAGATCACAAGTAGCACCAATTGATCCACCAATGACAAATGAATATGCATAAATACTTTGGCAAGACACTAAGGAAGCAACCACATCACCTAAATGACACGACAACACAAAAGTAGATTCGAGTGAATCTAGCAATGAAGGAATGCCTTGGTTGGTAAGGAAACCTAGCACAGAGAGTAGTGGTGGTGATGAATGCCTAAGAAGACCCTATGAGCCTCAAGATAACCTTGATCCTCCAACTTATACAATGGCCTATCGACAACTAAGAAGATAAAGGAGAGAAACAGGATTATGCATAGTGGTGAATATTCACAAATTGGGTAAATTTTAGGATTTTCAAAATTGGAAATTGGCAAAAATGAGGACCCTCTACTTCGGCCCATTCGCCTAAAATTTGTAGGACCAATTTTTTATTAGGGTCAATTCACCACAATATATATCCAAACATAGGCATATTTGTACTTGTTGGAAAGATATTTTCAATCTGGATCTAATGGTGGTGTTTTTATGAAGTTATAGGATGATTTAATAGGTCAAAAATGGCCCCAAATATGACTATATTTTAGGGCTTCAAATACCTAAAATTTTGGTATGAAGATGCTCGATTTGATTTTTTAGGATTCTCCATGATTCACCCTGATTTTGATTAGGATTCACCATTTTTTACAAGTATAGTTTGAGTCCAACCTCTTATGCATAGTCCTAGAGAGAAGTAAGAATATTGGAGAGATTGATAAACTTACCAACATATTGGTTGGAGCAAAGAGAGGATAATCAAAATGACTCAAGTTATGATATAAACTTTTTGGTGCATACAGGGAGATCCTAGTAACCTCATCTCCACAGAGATGCTTTGAGGAAATAATATGGAGATGTCACTTAATACGTGCAAATAGTAGAATCAGAGTACTACAAAAATTATCACCAAGTGTAATTTGAAGTAGAATTCCACTAGTCAATATTGAATTGGTAGATATAACTCTTGATAATCAAGCAATGGGAGGGAGGAATCAACAAGGACCCCTAAGGCTTTAGACAGGAAGAGAAGGAGGAATTCAACCATAGAATGAAATAATCAAGGTGATATTACACCAAGAGGAGGAAGATAATGAGGAAGGTTCTAACCCCCTAATTCTAGATGGTCGAGAGACACACCTTTAGCATGTTTGAACTGGATAAGGAATCTACAAGGTATACTGGGTATAAGAGGAATCTTACCAAACCCTATAGGGCGGTATCCATTGGGATGACCACTAATAATCTAATGAGGACATCTAAGAGTGGAAGGAGGTAGAGGATTACTCCAAGGAAGGGAGGAACCACCAATTTTTTAGAGAGGTTAGATATCGAGAGGAGTAGGATGTGGAAGGCACTTGCGAGGTAGAGGTATTGCTGGTAGAGGAAGAGTGCATTTTGTAGATGAAAGAAACCATGGACAACAAAGGATTCAATCACAAAGTTTGGATATAGAATTAATCCAAGGAGATAGGTGGAGAAGTCACTCAAATGATAGCAAAATAGTGATAGCACTACCACCAAGGGATCCATCACGTGTACGATAAGAGGAAGAAATGTTGGGAGAAGATACTCTAGCTTGCAATTGTACAATTCCAAATTGCACACATGGTAGTGGAAATATAGGGAATTTAGTAACATCACAAGTCAAGATGAATCACCCTAGAGAACAAGTGGTGCCAGGTGATACAATCACTCGTAATGTCATGGTCAAACCTCCAAGAGAAGAATTAGATGGGACCATGCAAGTGAATTTTATTGTGCGATTCCCATGATTGAAAATAGTATTAAAAAAATCCTTAGTTTTAAAAATCCCTCGGGACACAATCAAGAAGGATGTTGGTTGAAAACTAGAAACAAAAACCTCTTCAAGAGAAAAATGGAAAATTTCTCTAAGTGACAAATCGTACAAACTAGTTGAAGGTGAAAAGTGTAAGTATAAATTGTACAAGTCAAGTTTGAAATCAAACAAGCAAAAATAGAAAAGGCATAGGTAGAAATCATACAAAGGGAGCTTGTTGTATGATATAGATCATACAGTGTACAATTTGATCATACATATGTATGATTTGAAACCATTGTAATTAATATTCGCACACACATAACGATGAGTTGTTGAGAAATGCAAGTTAAAGATAAAATCACATGCGGAAAGTAGTGAGTTATCGATCATCCATACAAATGAAGATAAAAATACATGCAAAGAAGGTGAAGTGGCACAATTTAAGAATCAAATGATTAGGGTTTTGCAACAATTTAAATAGAGGATGTTTGAAGTATTTTTGCAAACCGTATAAGGGTAAATTCAAAATTTTTGAGGAGAACGAAGGTGAAAAGCATGAAACCAAATAAAATATTCTACTTGGACATTGAAATTTACTAGTAGAACTATATATTGCATGACCCATATTAATTTTACATTAGGGATATTTTTTGCATTCAAATAAAATCAAATTGGAAGAGAAATAGTGAGGGTTTTGACTCCATTCAAAGAAAATTTTGAATTATAGCTGAAGGGAAGTGATGGTTTGTAGTAGGAGGTATCAAATAAAAAACATATTATTGAAAACATCCACCTAGGGTTCAAGGAAATTGCAGATTGGAGTTGGAGTGAAGAAATTGCAAGAAAAAGGAGAACTCACAAACCCTAATTAGAGAAAAAGTAGCAAAGATAAGAAAATGAATTCTAGGAGTTGTAAAAGGCAGAAGAAAAAGGGGGGATGATCATACAACCTTGCAAGACAGGCAAGAAAGTTTGTTTTTGGGTAAAATTGTGCCAAGCAAAGGAAAAAATTATAGATTTGCTCCATAATTGCACTACAAAGATAGATCGAGATATTTTGGCAACTAGTTCAGTGATAAATCATGGAAAGAGAGTGAAAAATATAAAATTTTAGGCTATTAAGGGTTTTAGAAGACATGTTGTACAATTTTGAGGATATACTGTATGATTTCAGGGAAAAATGGTACAATTTCAAGCATTTTGACAGTCGAGTTAAACCTTTTCAAGAAAATCGTACGAAATCATACAAATCCATAAAAGAAGAACAAGTGGAAAGGGACTTTTTATAGATTGGTATGATCCATATACATTTTGGTGTATTTGGTGTATGATTTGTAGTTTGTTGAATGATGTTGAAGTAGTTTGACGGATTGCACAATTTGGAGGTTGTTGTATGAACAAAAAAAAAGAGAGTAAATGAATGGTTTGGAGGGTATACTATACGATTTATAGTAGCATTGTCCAATTTTTATAGGACTTCTAATTGCATGATGGTTGATGTACAGAAAGCAAATATATCTGGAGGAATGGCAGGAAAATAATTTCGATCAAAGAGTTTAGATACCAGTTAAGAAGAATTGCAACCAAGAGAGTTGAACAGTCACTAGGACCTCTACATAAGAAGGAGTCACATCCACAACAACACCAAGGATGATAGTTTCAGTCTTGTGGTTGGTGTGGTAATTGTACTTAGAGGAGAAGAGGATACAAGCCGTGGAGAGAGCAGAGGTATTGGAGGGCTGATCGAAGGACACTGTCAAGGTTTTGAGAGGAGGAAATGGCACAAGAAATAGCCTCAAGGAGGTAACTATGTAGTGAAGTCCATTACATAGAAAATATAGATCCACAGGAGGATTTGAGAAGTGAATCCAAGTAGGACCAATTTGATATAACAAGGATATCATTTATACAACATGGGGGATATTCATGTCAGAAGTGGTGGAACAAAGAAGAAATTAAGAACCACCCATGGAGAAAATAATTTGAGAAGTCTAGTGTAGATGTGATAGCACAAGTGCCATCGCACTAGAAGACCTTCTTTTATAACTATCTATTGCATATTGTTCAGGCATACGATCCTAAAAGTAGAATTGCCTATGTCAATGTGGGTAAAATGTCGATGAAGGTAGAGTTAAAAAAAAAGGCATTCAAAAGAATATTTGGAATACCACAAAATGGCATTGAGATAGTCAAGAAGTTGCTTGATTCAATTGAGATACATCGCATCATCACTTCACTCACCAATGTGAAATCATCGATTGAAGCAAAGATCTTGGGTGCAGGAACTCGAGGGATTAAATAGAACCAGTTGATAGGAAATAATTGGCCATACACCATGAATATTGTAATGGCTTGACTGTCATGAGAAATACGACCCATAGAGATGCCAATCTGGATGGCTCAATATGTGAAAGGTATTATGAAAGTAATTCAGTATGATTGGGGTACCTATCTAGAGAGAAAAATGCATGATGTACTGACAAAAATGCCAAAGAATTTTGGGATGAATTTCCATGCCATTGGATTATTATTGGATGTTGTTACATGGATGAGAGTTCATTTTTTGGACTTGACAAAGCCTGGGAATATTGATGTAGGTAAGCCAACCATTATGTAGTGGGTAAAGTCAGTGGCAATTCAAAAGGTAACTCTAGATAAGTCTCGAGCAAATAAAGCACCTAAGCTTACTATCCTAAACTCTATATTTTTTCAACTTCTAATGTAGTCAAATTCCCCTTCATTTTTTTGTCCTAAAATCTCTCAAATATTCTTGGAAACTCCAATTTCTATTGTAAAAATCAGCAATATCCTTCTTGCAAATCAGCCTTAAAATCCTTTCTGGTTGCTCTTAAAACTCTCATATCTGGTGGTATCTTCTAGCTTATTTATCCTTCAATATCCTTGTCAAATTTTGACTTCAAATTTGGCCTCCTTCTCAAGAATCTGAATGTTTTGAGATCTTCAATTTTTTTTTCAAAATTTGGCAAACTTCTTGCCAAATCCTTCTTCCTTTTGGGTTTGTTATCGAATGACAATAATTATCCCAAATTCTTCTTTTCAAATTTTTTTCCTTGCTTGCAATCTTATCCCTAGGGATTTCTTCAAATATTCCTTAATGACCACTTATTCAATTTCTTCAATGGGGATTTTATGGCCTCTTCCTTATTTTCCTTTCAAGTTTGCTTGAAGTCTTCTTCTCTTGGACCTTCAAATTCTAAAATTCCTCAAGTATTCTTCTCAAAAATTCAATGATATATTTCATTGACCTCTCCAATATTCCAACTATGGAAGTTCTACAATGAGATCTTTCTCTTGGATCTCCAAATTCTGCAACTTCTAAAATTTATAATATGACATTTTCTTGCCCTTATCTATCTTCAATTTTCAATAGGAATATTCAATATTCAATGAGGACTTCCTTATTGGTTCTACTCAATATTTAATCTTATATGGGGATCTCTTTCTCGAGTCTCCTCAATCGTCTATCTTCAATCTTCAATGGGGAATTATTTCTTGGACCTCCTTAATATTTAATATTCAACTTGTTGCTTCAAGTACTAGATTGATTCCAAAGAAGATATTCTTCCTAGATATTTTAGGAAGCTTCTTAACTTTATTTGAATCAAATATTCTCTACAAAAAATTATTATAAAATGATAATAGAAATTTATTTAAATCTAAATATAATGAACTTCACTAGTTGATTTGTCAACCTAGTGAGATAAATGTTGAGTTCTAGTCTTCATGAGTTTTTCTACAAATCTATGGACAAACTCTTAGCCACAAAGAAATTTTATAAATTCTAAAAATGAGATTTCCTATCACCTATCAATCTCTCTTGTGGATCTCTCTATCTCCTATCAATCTACCTTGTGCTTTGATACCACTGTTAGCTTTTGATGCTATATATTAAAGGAAATGCAACCACAAGGACTAAAATAAGCATGTAATATTATATCTATGATAATGGCAATATAATAAGCAAGTAAATAGTATTATAAAATTCTGAAATAACTCATAAAATAGGCACTAATGAAAACTCAAAAAAATAGGAACTTCATACAAAATGTGAAGATCTCAAATGCTCCATGCTTCATACAAGTTCTACATTGTATCTACTCTAGTCTATTTTATGCTTCTCTCTTTCTTTCCTCTCTAACTTATCAAAGGTCTATATATAATGAGACATGACTCTTGACATTCCTTATTTCTATGACTCTTCATATCCCTATCCTATGGACTCATGTACATGTGGATAACATGCACATTTACATCATTACACATTCTAATAATACTTGTGCATTCATTACATTTCATAAAGTAAATACTTAAGTCCTAATATAGGACACTCTCTTAATCTAAATATGTACCCAAGATGGTACACTAGCATGTACCAAATAATATAATATATCCCAACATTAGCTATTTCATATGCTACATCATTTGAGTAATCACAAAGGCCTTTGTACATATGTATATATTGTATATAAAATAAATAAATAAATAAATAAAAGCATAGTGTGTTTAACCAATTTGATCAACATTAAGTTAGTTTTGGTTTTCTTTGACTTATTTTTATTTCCTCTTTTGGATTTTTTTCTCAGTTTTACGAATTAAAACAAGGTGATTTTGATAAAATATCTTCTAAGTAGAGAGATAATGGTGATGCTTGTTATCTAGAATGATAACAGAGAGGCAGTTTAGATTCTATACCTTACCTATTGCAACTATTTTAATTATAAAAGGAACTATTATAATATTTAATTGAAGGACTCCCAAGGAAACCAAGAAAAGTTAATCATGAGGGAAAAATTTGATTCAAAAATACCTTTTAATTACTCTAAAGAGGCTATTGGTGCTTGAGGTAAAATGGTTAGTTAATTGGTTGTTTGGTTAATAAAACATTGGTGCAAATGTAGCTTTTGAACATTCAGTAAAACTTCCCAGCTATATATCTGTCCTACAAAAAAAAAAGGAAGGGCAGTTCCATGATAAAAGGATATAGATAAGGTACTTTAGAAATGTTCATCGGGGCTATAAATGCTCCATGACTGTGACCTAAGGTCTTAAAAGCTAAGAGTAACTTTGTGAGGGCTATAGACACTTGACTAGAAACATAGCTCTACTCGAATAACCCTGTGTAGTCCAAACAGTCTAATTAATCCTCAATAAAAATTTTAAGTCATGGTCATCTTAAGAGGAAGGATTTATGCACTTGCAATCACACACCAGAGTTTTTTTTAGTGGTTTAACCTAGTATGTCCTTGGGAAATTTTGATAGGCTAGAGGATGATAGTTATTTTTTTTTTTAAATCCTTGCGGTAAGGTGTTATACATAGTTTAAATTATTTTAAAACTAAAGTTTTGGGTTCCAAATAGTGCTACTCTTTCCCCGCATATATCATCATTTTTTGGGAAGCAACACACCCTATTGGTAATAAAAATTTTATCTTTTAAAAACCAATTTTATTTCTTGAGGGGACCCTTTTGAAATCTAAAATCATTGAATCTCTTGCTAGGTTTTTTAGAAATTTTGAGTAATTATTTTGTCATTGATGTCAAGTGTTTGATGCAAGGCAAAGTTCATTTTGATACAAGAAAATTGGTAGAAATAAATGGTTATAATATTTTATATTATAAGCCAAAGTGGTTGATTAAAAGGTTGAAGTCACAGTTTATGTTAGGAATCTACTATTGAAATAAAGCTCACACACACAAAATACTAAAAGATAACTGAAATACATGCAATAACAGAATAATAATATGTAGAAAGTAATTATGGAATTGAAACAATCTCACAAATAACTCAGAATCGTAGGCCTCTTCGAGGGGGCAACCTCCTTCAATATTTCATTAACTTGCAAAAATATGATTCGTACATGGCTTCATAGCTTTTTAAAGAAAGACTTCATGCAAACCCTAACCCTAGGCTCAAGAGTTGGCTTACATGCAAAATACCACTCGAGCTAGAATCTTCTACCAAATGTCGGTTACAATCTTGATAACGATTACATCAAATGGCCCCACTTGGCTAGGAGCATAACATGCCACGTACATTACAAAATAACATTATATATGGGATCCCCCACGTTGGAAGTGGGTCATTACATAATAATGAGAATTACAAAATAACGTTAGGATGGGATCCTAACATGTCCTTCCCCTTCAAAAAGATTTGTCCTCAAAGTTGAAGGTGAGGAAACTGGTGTTGGAGCTGATGGAGAGATTCCCATGTAGCATCTTCTGGTTGGAGTCCACGCCATTGAACAAGGACTTCAGTAATGGTGCGATTGCGAAGAGTGCAAGTCCAATGATCCAATAGTTGTTTAGGTTCAAGCAAGATAGAACCTTCTTCATCTAACTTTGGGAGTGTAGATTGAACCTGTACCTGATTTCCCACCACATTTTTGAGAGCAAAAACATGAAAAATAGGATGGAGCTTGGATGTAGGTGGAAGGGCCAATTTGTAGGCTATGGCACCAATCTATTGTAACACTTGATAGGGCCCATAGTACTTTGCATCAAGCTTCTGGCATCTATGAAGTTGGAGGGATAAATATTTGTACGGTTGTAAGTGAAGGAAAACCATATCACCCACATCAAAACTACGCTCAGAACGGTGTTGATCAGCCTATTGGTGCATCCAATTTTGGGCTACCTCCAAATTTAGCTTCAGTTGATGGAGGATATCAACATGCTGACTGAGAGTAGTGTCGACTGCATGGACCTTGGAGCTACCTGGAATGTAGGAGGAAGACGTCGGTGGAGGGCACCCATAAACTGCCTCAAAAGGGGTAACCTTGGTGGCTGTGTGATAGGAAGTGTTGTACCACCACTCGACCAAAGGAAGCCATCTCACCCAGTGCGTAGGATGATATGAGGAAAAGCAATGAAGGTAGGTTTCCAAATATTTATTGACAATATCCATCTAGCCATCCATTTGTGGATGATATGCTGAACTCATCTTGAGTTGAGTCCCCTACAACTTAAAAAATTCTTGCCAAAAGTGACTAGTGAAGGTTGGGTCATGATCGGACACGATGGAGGAGGGTAGACCATGAAGGCGAAAGATAGAATCAAGAAAAATTTGGGCAACAATGGAGGCTGTGTAAGGATGGGAGAGGGGACATAAGTGAGCATACTTCGAAAGATGATCCACTACCACAAAGATAACATATTTGCCTCTCGACTTAGGTAAGACTTCAATAAAATCCATAGAAATATCTATCCAGACCTGGTCATAAATGGGCAAGGGTTGAAGAGTGCCTGGAGAACGTATTGTTTCACCTTTCATCTGCTAATAGGTATCACAAGCTGCCTAAAAATTCATGAATATCCTTTTTCATACCCTTCCAAAAAAAGTGTGCTTGAGTCGTTCATATGTTTTGAGAAATCCTAAATGGCCAGCAGATGGGGTAGCATGCAGTTCTGTCATGAGAAGTTCCCATAGTGAGGACTTATGGGGAACAACAAGGCATTGGTGGTAATGCAGATCCTGGCCATCCCAAGTGTATCCTGGACATGAAGTAGGCTCAGTGGATAGGGAAGCAACCAAAGTCTACAATTTGAAATCCTGAAGTACCTCCTGGCATAAATAATTGATCCATTGGAGGATCGGCAATGAAATGGTACACAACATATTGAGAGCTTCAAATTGGTGAGAGAGCATCGACCACAACATTCTCCTTACCCTTATTATAGGTGATATCATAATCATAGCCCATGAGTTTAGAGACCCATTTTTGTTGTTCAGGGGTGGCAACCCGTTGCTCCAAAAAGTATTTGAGACTCTGATGATCTGTTTTAATGGAGAAATGACACCCAATGAGATACGGTCACCAATGGGTTACAGCATGCAGAATTTCCATAATCTCCTTGGCATAAGTGGATTTTCCCAAATTACGACTGGAGAGATATTTACTAGTGAAGGCCAAGGGTCTCCCTTCTTGCATCAACACTACCCCAATACCATGACCTGAAGCATCGCTTTCAATAACAAATGGTTTGGAGAAATTTGGCATGGCTAAGATAGGTGTAGTGGTCATGGCATGCTTCAATTATTGGAAAGCCTATTCAACGGGTCTTGTCCAAGTAAAAGAGTCCTTCTTTAGCATGGAAGTGAGGGGAGCTGCAATTTTACCATAGTTACGAAAAAATTTATGGTAATAACCTATAAGCCCTAAAAATCCTCGAAGACCTTTGAGAGTGTGAGGTTTTGGCCATTCCTGAACAACTTGGATCTTCTTGGGATCAACTTTAATGCCCTCCTTAGTGACAATGTGTCCCAAATATTCTACTTTTATCAACCCAAAAGAACACTTGGAACGCTTAGCATAGATTTGATGTTGTGCCAATAGCTAGAGAGTCTTATTCACATGAATAAGATGCTCTTCCCATGAGCGACTATACACTAGAATGTCATCAAAGAAGACTAGAATGAAATTTTAAAGGAATGGATGAAAAATGTTGTTCATGAGGCTTTGGAAGGTGGAAGGGGCATTAGTCAAGCCAAATGGCATTACCAAAAACTCATAGTGACCTTCATGAGTACGAAAGGTAGTCTTGGGGATATCCTCCTCTTTGAGCCAGATTTGATGGTACCCCGAGTGAAGGTCAAAATTTGGAAAAATACATAGTCCCATGAAGTTCATCCAGTAATTCATCCACCACCAGAATAGGAAACTTATCCTTGATGGTGAGTTTATTGAGCTCTTGATAATCGATACACAATCACCAGGACCCATATTTCTTGCATACCAATAAAACCGAAGAAGAGTAAGGATTGTTGCTTGGCTGAATGACATCGGCTTTTAACAATTCTTGTACTAACTTCTCAATTTCTAACTTAAGAGCATGAGGATACTTGTATGGTCTAATTTTGGGTGGTGCATTACCAGGTAACAAGGGGATAACATGGTCATGAGGGCGACAAGGTGGTAATTATATTGGCTCAGAAAAAATAGAGTTGTGCTTGGTCAAAATAAGTTGCAAATATTTAGGAATAGAATCCTCCTCTAAAGGATGCGATTGGATCACAAAAATCTGAGCTATGACACCTCGAGATGATTTTTTTAACAACTTCTCCATTCGGTTGGAACTAATAATATGTGAGGACCCTGATTTTAAGCCATGGAGAGTGTAGGACTGTCCATTCTATGAAAATTGCATCCAAAGCTCACCAAAGTGCCAAGAGATGACTCCCAATGTGCCCAACCATTGAGATCCCAACACAATATCACATCCCCCTAATTGAAGTGCAAACATATCTTGTTTGAGCTCATAGTCCCCAATCTTGACCTTAACATTACGACATTTTCCCTTGCAAGGTAAAGTCCCACCATTTTCTACCATAACCTCAAAGGAATTACATGTGTGTACATAACAATTTTCCTGCTTGGCTATGCGAGGATCAATAAAATTATGTGTAGTTCCAGAATCAATCAATATGGTAAGTCACAGGCCTTTGAAATAACCCACAACTTTCATGGTTTGGGGTGTAGTAATGCCAGCAAGAGCATGAACAAAAATTTTAGCCTGTGATTCATCTAGGTTTTCTTCCTCTGGTTTAGGTGGTTCCTCTGCTGATTTAGTGTCATCATCACTATGGTCGCTGGTGTCAGGCTCATCAACATCGATGAGGAATAACTTCTTTTGGGTGCACCTATGCCCACGAGAAAAATTTTCATCACAATTGTAGCACAACCCTTGGGTGCGTCGCGCATCCATTTCAGTAGTGGTTAAACATTTGGGTGCAGCAGTGGGTGCAATAGGTTTTTGTTCATGTTGATTGTGGAATCTAGGAGGAAAAGAGGGTTTAGCTTGTGGAAATTTAGATATCCACCTCTAAGCTAAAAATTTGGACTCGGCCAAATGAGCCAATTGGATAGCTTGCATCATGGATTGTGGTTTAAACATTGTGACCTCGGCTTGGAGATCTTCCCACAACCCACTAACAAAACAACTCATAAAGAACCCTTCATTCAATCCTGTAGTTTTATTGGCCAATATCTCAAATTGTATTTGGTAATATCGAATTGTCGAAGTTTGTTTCAGCTTTGTCAATTGTCTTGTAAAATCATCATACTCACTAGAGCCAAAGTGAGTGAGTAATTGGGACTCAAATTCTGCCCAAGAAGGATCAAGGATAGTTTTATGCAACCATTGGTACCACTGTAAGGCTTCAGATTCCAAATTGAAAGAAGCCATTTGAACTCGGTGATAAATGGGGACATCATGGAGTCTAAAGAATTGAGCAACACGACATAACCATCCATCAACATCCTTCCCATTGAACTTAGGAAAGTCTAGTTTTGGCATCTTGAAGGGAGTATCATGATCAAAGTGAAGGTGAGAGTCATTTGTTCCCATTCCATGATGATACTCAGACTTGCTTGGAACACCTTGTATTTTAGACTCAACATCTGCTAGGTGTTCTTCTAGGTGAATTCTGGAGGTATCTTGGTCAACTCTAAAAGTTTAAAATTCTATCATCAAGTGTTCAGTTGTTTTTTGCAAGCCAATAACAACACTTAGTAGGGTATCCAACGTTGAAGTAGTATTTTTTTCTACCTCTTTTTGATGTCCACGAGTACCACTTGCCATTTGAGATAGCCTTGAACTTTTTTACTAAATTACTAAAAATAGAAGTGTGATTTCTAGGAGTTACTATTTTTAGTAAGGGTCCAAAATTTAATTTGGGAAATGGGTTGCAACACTGATTTTAGGATAGGGTCCACTTCGGTGGTTGTTTGATCTAAGCACTCAATGAGGAGATATACTAAATTTATTGACTTTTTGTGATCTCCTCGTTGGTTGCAAGTCGATGTCAAGGTAATTTCTTCCACTTGGACTTAAAATTTCACCAGTGAGTCCTTGAGGGTATTTGGTGCAGAATAACAAGTAGCTTCTATTCCCAAAAATTTGGATCAATTTGATTGACCATTGAAAAGTTATGGCCTTAGCAAGAAAAATCAAAAATTGCCATTTTTGGAAAATCGGTGCAAAATTTGACCAAGGGCTGCCAAGGACAATTTTGTCTGGAATAGAGTGTAGAATTATTTGCTAAATTTTTGAGTCAATATGAGCTCTATGTGAAGAGATATCCCTATTTTAATAAAAATTCAATATTTTTTTGGGCTCTAGGTCACAAGTGGGGAAACTGGATCAACTGTCTCGGATCTATCAACTGATCACCCTATCACTATCCTGTCACTTGTACTATAGTTACATACACTGACGATTTTGTTTCTAACCTTGACCACCTATATTTTTTGACTATTATAGTTGATTGTTATTGTTTCTTGATCATGTATTGTCACTAACTGGACTATTACTATCGCCTATTGACTGTTACTATTGATGGTACTAGAATATTGCAGACTATTAGAGACACTTGCGAACTCTATCCTAACTACTGGTGCATGCAAGGTGTATTCTTCTGTGATAGGGAAGTCCTTCTCCATATGCTCACTTTTTGGGATTGTGAATGCAGGTTTAGCAGAATAGGAAGATGTGTGTTTTTGTAGGAGGAAGTGTTTAACAGAACCAAGGTATGCTAGGTAAAGGAGTATGTAACACCCATAGGCCCTATGTTATACCGTAGTAACGAAAAATAGTGCTCGGACCAATATTTTAGGCCACTACCCAAGGAGTATTCCACACATACCCTTGAGCACACTATCTGCCTCTCTGATAGTATGATGAGGGTAATCGTCCGGGATGTTGTGTCCCATGGACTATGGATGATACAAGGCCAAAAATCTTCCTATTGGATAAAATTTTGTTAACCCTAGAATGGTCTCCCGATACACCCGAAGATGCGTGGGAGCTCGATTTCGTGTGCAAGTGTTGTCTAAGGCTTTGGTATTGGAGCATGATCGCTCCTCACTTCACTAGATGCTTTATGGGCTATCTAGCTTAGCCAATAATAACATCTCCTTCATGATATTTTAAAACCCCCGACACAGGGTTTCTAACCTACACAACTACTAAAATAAAAACTATATTTTTTTTGTATTTTTTGGATTTGCTGGTAAAAAAATGAATTATATTTTTTTGAATTTTTTAATAAAGGAAAAATAGAAACGAAAAACACACAAAAAATTATACCTAATAGGTGGAATGGATGGCAAGAATCATCTCAGTTGCAGTAGAACTCAACCCTGGAAAGCACTCTGATACCACTTGTTAGGAACCTACTATTGAAATAAAGCTCACACACACAAAATACTAAAAGATAATTGAAATACATGCAATAACAAAATAATACTATGCATAAAGTAATTATAAAATTGAAACAATCTCACAAATAACTCAGAATCGCAGGCCTCTTCGAGGGGGCAACCTCATTCAATATTTCATTAACTTGCAAAAGGATGATTCGTACATGGCTTCATAGATTTTTAAATAAATACTTCATGCAAACCCTAACCCTAGGCTCAAGAGTTGGCTTACATGCAAAATGCCACTCGAGCTAGAATCTTCTACCAAATTTCAGTTACAATCTTGATAATGATTACATCAAATGGCCTCACTTGCCTAGGAGCATAATATGCCACATACATTACAAAATAACATTATATATGGGATCCCCCACATTGGAAGTGGGTCATTACATAATAATGAGAATTACAAAATAATGTTAGGATGAGATCCTAAAAATTTATGCCAAAGAAAAGATAAAATATTATAATACTTAAGCCAAAATGGCTTATTAAAAGGAAGAATAAAAATGTTGACGAAGGCCCCCATGCAAAAGTATTATTTTTTATTTTTTTTTATTTGTGGAAAACATCCCAAAAGGGATGCCACTTTCGGGTAAGACCCAAGGAGGCAGGGGTATCCATTCCACCAAAATCGCCCAGGGTACGATCCTGGCCTACCACCTTTGACATACTCAAGGAGCAAACAAACACACAATAAGATTAAAAATAAATAAATAAATAAAAAATAAAAATAATAAAATAAAATAAAAACATGCTCCTTGAGTGTGTCAAAAAGAAAAAGCACAACCAAGCACACACACAATAAGATAAAAAACCACAACATGAACCACATAGAAAAACACAAGAACAACATAACAAAACACAAACATGACAAAAACAACAGAACACTACAAAGACATAACCAACAAAAACATGAAAAACACAAACAACCAAAACCTAAAAAATTAACAAATAAAAATAAAAAAACAACCAACAATAGACAGTAAAAAAATAAAAAACATAGAAAACACTCACACACAAAAACACGAATTAACACAAACATACATAAACACAAGAACAAGAACAACAAAAACACAA
This sequence comes from Wollemia nobilis, assembly GCA_028583015.1. Taxonomy (NCBI): domain Eukaryota; kingdom Viridiplantae; phylum Streptophyta; class Pinopsida; order Araucariales; family Araucariaceae; genus Wollemia; species Wollemia nobilis. The sequence goes on along the minus strand of JAQPPZ010016829.1, from coordinate 2,641,843 downwards.
GAACAATAACAAAAAACACAAAACAACAAAAACATAAGAACAACAAAAAACAACACAAAGAACACAAAAACAAAACAAAACAAAAAAACATACACACCACAAAAAATTAAACAAAAAAAAAAAAAATTGAACATAACAATGACCTTTCTAGACCAAAAGACTTTTAAGGCAAGAATCAACAGAGGAAACAAAAGAAAGAATAGTTTGAGCTAGGGAACTAAAATACCCTGACCGAACCAAAGAGAAGCAAAAATAAAGCAAGAAGAAACTAGGAACCTTCAGAACTGGAGCCATCCAAAGAAATGATAGAAAGAAGAGCTTCCCTTATTTGTGAAGCCCACCATCTAGGAGGGTGGCCATAACAAGTAAGATCACCTTTGTCCAAAGCCCAATTAGCTAAAGCATCAACACTCTTGTTTTGATTTCTGACCACATGATTGTAATCAACTTTCAAAAATCCCATCTGGATTAATTGAATCTTCTCAATAATTCTTTTTATTCTCCAATCAACCTTATGATTCTTAGAAGGATTCTTCAAAATATTAATCATGAGTTGAGATTCAGACTCAACTAACACCTTTTCCCATCCAACCTTAGTAGCCTCTTGAAGGCCTCTGAGGATACCATACCCCTCAGCAAGGTTATTGGAAAGAATACCCAAATTCTCAGCAAAAGTAAAAACCAGGGAGCCATCTGAAAGTCTACCAATTCCTCCCGCACTAGCTTTTCCAGGGTTCCCTCTAGAGGCTCCATCAGTATTGACTTTACCAAAATCCTTAGGAGGAGGTTGCCAATTTCTAGTCCTATCCATATTACAAATACTTACATTCCCTTTAAGTTGGTTGCCCTTAGAAGATTTAATCTTCAATATTTGCATCACTTGATCCCATCTTTGGTGGAAGTTTTGGGGGTGATTAAGGAGATGATGGACTGATTCAACTAAGTTGGCTATGGTATTTTGCCAAATATAGTGAATATCCTTCCTATCTTGATTAAAAATTTGATTGTTCCTTTCATTCCAGATATTCCAAAGAAGAATGGTAGAACCCATCCAAACTAACTGCCTAATAAAATGATCAACACCCTCTTGTTTAGGCCAATCCCTCCAAAGTTGTTCAAACATTAAAAAATTGGACCACTGTAAGCCAAGTAAAGTGGCCATTCTCCTCCATAGCTCAGAGGCTAAAGTACACTCAATAAAAATATGGCTGAGAGTTTCTACATTCTCTCCACACATTTCACATCTAAAAGGGCCATGAAAACCATGCTTCATAAGTTGCTCACCAGTAAGCACCCTACGATGCAATAAAAGCCAAATAAAGAACCTCACCTTAGGCCAAAGCTTTTGAGCCCACAACTGAGAAAATATGTCAGAAGATTGGTTGGGATTATTATGGCATAAGGTCAAATAACCTTGAGCAACTGAATACTCACCCTTAGTAGTGTTGTTCCATCCAAAACAATATTTTTCATGGGACCAAGAGAGAGACCTCATATGAAGGATGCCTTGGATATCTTGTCTTTGCCTTTCTGGGATTTGAATAGGCCAGTCCTCAATAGGGATCCAATATCTACCAACCTTTGAATTACCAGTATGGTACCGATAGTAATTAGCCACCTTTATCCAGTTAGCTCGGTGAAGCTCCTCCATCCAAGGCCTCCAATCGAGAAACCGAGTTATCAAAGGCTTGTGACCATCCCAAGAATCTATCCAAAAATTTGCCTGTTGACCATTATGAATGATCCAAAATAAATTTTTCTTTATCAAATCCTCACCAGTCTTAAGAACTGCTAAAATGGAAGAACCTTTGGTAGGAAGATGATAGCGAACAAGGTCTTCAGGACTTTTGTTCTCAACATATTTAGCACGAAGATTATTGGCCCAAAGAGCATTGGGGTTATGCAACATCCTCCAATATAATTTAGCAGCTAAAGCTTTGTTGTTATTAATAGAAGACCAGAATCCTAACCCCCTTCATTCTTAGGAAGACATAAAGTGTCCCATTTCACCAAGGCCCATTTTCTTTTCTCCTTAGTACCACTCCAGAGGAATCGATGACTGATTTGATCTAGTTCTCGAAGAACAACCTTTGGGATATTCAACATGGAAGAAACATAAATAGGAATAGCTTGAAGGACTGATTTTACCAAGGTGATTCTACCCCTAGAAGAAAGCCACCTGTTGGTCCACTTTCCAATTTTCTTCTTGACTTTGTCCAACAACCAATTCCAATATTTTTTTCTGCCTTTGAATATTGATGGGAATACCTAAATAAGTGATCGAAAGGGAGGACTTCTTATATCTTAATTTATCCAAGATCATGGATTCCTTTCTGGCAGAGCAGTGAAAGAAAATAACTTTAGATTTGTCTTCATTGATCAACTGCCCAGTAGCCTTAGAAAAATAGCTAATGATTTGCTTAATATTAGAAGCTTCCTTAACTGTAGCTTTACCTAAAAGAGTAGAGTCATCAAAAAATTGAATATGAGAGATAGGTCTAGCTCCATGAGCAATGGTAACTCCCTCAAGGGTTTTGTTTTCCCTCTTTTTGGTTATAGTCCTACCCAAGCATTCAACAAGAATGATGAATAAATAAGGGGAAAGCGGGTCACCTTGCCTAATACCTCTGGAAGTTGGGAATGATTGAGAAGGTCTACCATTGATAAGAACTAAGTAGGAAACTGAAGAGATACATCCCATAATCCAATCCATCCAATCCTTAGAGAAACCAAATTGCCTCAAAACTTTGATAAGGAAGTGCCAATCCACTCTGTCATAAGCTTTGGATAAGTCTAACCGAATGAACATGGAAGGAGATTTTTGCATATCCATGGAATGGATGGCTTCCTGAGCAAGAACTATCTCATCTACTATTTGACGCCCTTCCACATAACCCCCTTGCTCAGGGGAAATAATCTTATGCAAAAGAGGCTTCAACCTTTCTACCATGATCTTAGTAATGATTTTGAGGAGAACATTACATAAAGCAATAGGTCTAAAAGTTGAGATGTGATCAACCTCTTGAGATTTTGGAACAAGAGTAATATAAGTTTTATTGATAACCTTCAAAATTTCTTTGGCTTTCCTGGCTTCTTCCACCACCTCTAATAAATCAGCATGAAGGATATCCCAGAACTCTTGGTAGAACTCAATGGGAAAACCATCAGGACCTAGGGTTTTCCTTTTTGCATTTTAAAAACTACATGTTGAAGCTCATTGATAGTAACAGGAGCAGTCAAAATAGAGTTCTCCTCAGAAGTGATAAGAGAAGGGATTGCTTGAAGAACATTTTGTTGAGAAGTTGAGTCAAGAGGAGTAGCAACAAAAATATTGGAAAAGTAATCGACAACAATAGAGCTCATGCCATCCCAAGTATAGACAACATCTCCAGAATCTGATTTCAAGGAAGAAATAAAGTTGTGAGATCTATGAGCAAGAAGAGATTTGTGGAAGAAATTTGTGTTTCGATCTCCTTCTTTGAGCCATTGAATTCTAGATTTTTGCTTCCATAAGAGTTCTCTTTTTTCCCATTCCTCTAACTGAGTTGTGAGTTTAATTTCATCTGCACTTCTATTCTCTGTGAGGCCATCTAAACGGATTTTATTATTCAAATTTTCAAGTTGAGCAATAACTTCATGTTTTTTTATGAACATCCCCAAACTCCTTCCAGTTCCAAGTCTTGATTTTGGATTTAATGTATTGCAGTATTTTGGCAAAAATGAACATCTTAGTCCCATACCTAGGCTTACCTTCCTTCCACCATTGTTGCACATGAGGTCTAAAGGAACTGTCTCTAAGCCACATTAATTGAAAATGAAAAGGAGAGAAACTCACATTGGTTTTCCACATTTCCACCATGATTGGCCAGTGATCCGAACCAACATTGTTAAGAGTCTTCACTTTAGGAATGTGACCATGGATTAAGAAATTTTTAGAGAGCAAAAACCTATCCAATCTCTCCATTATACACGCTAAGCCTTACCTTCTATTAGACCAAGTCATAAGGCCATTATCTGGTTGGATGTCCACAAGATGGAGGTTTGAAATATATTCACTCATGAGGTCAGTGCTTTTGTCCAAATTTCTATTTCCTCCCATTTTCTCATCTAGAGAGAGGATGGTATTGAAATCTCCTCCAATCAAGATCCAAGATTCAAGAAAATGAGAGATAATATGAGTTATATTCTTCCACTATCTTCTTTTTCCTCCAAAGCAGTTGGAGCATAAATAGTAATGCAGAGCATAATTTGGTTGGAATGTCTACTTTGAATAGCTATAGCCAAAATACCCCAACTACCAATCATATGGTGAATAACTACCTCTTTTGGGTCCCAAAGACAAGCAATGCCACCAGAAGTCCCTTGGGAACTGAGGGAAACCACTTTTCTAGCTGGCCAAATTTTACTAGCAATTGAGTCCATATCCTCCATTGACATCTTCGTTTCTTGAAGGAAAACAAGATGTGGATGATTTATCTGAATCATTCTTCTAATTTCATTTTGTTTTGAAAGACTCCCTTTGAGTCCTCTAATATTCCAAGTGATGATCTTCATTAATACCAGTGCTAAAAAATTTGGGAAGGGCATTAATCTTACCTTCCTCTACAAGCTTTTCACCTTCTTTTACCATATGATATTGATTGGTCTTGCGACCTGCCTTTTGATTAGAATCCATCTTCAATTTTTTTCCCTATTTCTTGACTTACTCCAATTGAATCTGAGATGGCTTCTAACCTTGAAGAATGCTCGTACACAACCAAAATTTTACTAGAGGGTTCAACAGTGTCTATATTGGGACCTGTATTATTTGAAGTTTTGACATTTAAAAGATTGTTTTTCTTGTGTAAATTTTCTCCCTTTTTTTTCTTGAAAACCTTTGATTTGTTGGTTTATCTTTGAGTTCTTCCCTTCATATTTATATTGTGTTTCTAAGATTTATGTTTCCACTATTTCCCCTTCCTCACTTGGGACATCATTTGTGGAAAGGATTTCAAACATATTAGCACATGACTTTGATTGATCCTTCATAACTAGTTTTTTTTAGTGTTCTTCTTCTTAGGCAGTTGGAAACCTATTGAGTTTATATCTTCTTTCTTTTGATCAAGAATTTTATTTGGGCAAGCACTAGCCAAATGACCATATTCATGGCAAATTCTACAATGAAAAGGAATGTTCTCATAGTCCACTACTTGCTCCCAAGTGTCTTCCCCAAATTGTAATGTGATATTTTTAGGTAGGGGTTTGTCAAAATCCATTAAAACACAAATCCGAGCATAAATAATATGTTCAAAATTTTGAGTACAATCAGCAATCATCATAAAAGTTCCTAAAGAGTTTCCAATTGAAGAAAAAATAGTAGGATTCCAAAATTCAATAGGGAGGCCAAAGAGTCTAACCCACACGAGAGCTATAGAAGGCATCTCTTCTTCGGATTTAAATTTAGTATGCCAGGGCTTCATGAAAAGCCCTGCCCTTCCAAAAAACCAGGGACCCCCTTGAAAATTTTTCTCTCTATCTTCATTATTTGCAAATAAAACAAGAAAATAACCATTTGGATAAATAGAGATTTGTAACTCACCTTTAGTTTTCCAGCTTTTTGTAGCCCAGACTTTGAAAGTAGGTAGGCTCAGACGAAAACCCACGAACCGACAAATTAGTCCTCTTTTTTCCAGATCTTCAATGCCAGTCTGAATGTTACCCATATCAAGCTTAACAATAGGAGTTCCATCAACTGCTTTAAGACATCCTGACTCCATTTTCCTGGGATCAATCTTGGGCATTCTTAGAGGTTTATGGGAAGCCCTAAGATTAATATTAGCATTGGGCTTGAGGCTGTCCACCATGGAGGGCATCCCTAAAATTCATTTTTGGGGCTGAGTCTTCAAAATTCTTACCCTTGACAAGGGTTTGCACAGTAGATTTATTTTGTGGGTGCACCTTAGCACCAGATTCACTTGAGATCTGAGCCATTTTTTGATCAGCTTCTTGAAACTTGTTTCGTGATCTCTTTAATCCTTGCCCTAGACGTCGTGGAAAGGTATGGTTTTCACTTTTATTTTGTGCAACAAATTGGAAGTCGTTGTCACTCAAGTTCACAACATGATCTATTGAAAGATAGATTTCTAACCCATATTGGATCCCTTGCAACATATCCTGCTAAAATATTGAGTATAAACCACAAAAATATTGGTCGCTAGGGCCCGAAGGCCCTAAAAACCAACCTCTGGATCTGCTTGCACTCAACCCAGATGAAACCCTCGCACAATCGCTTGCCAAAAATCTCGTTCACACATAGGGATGCACTAGGATCTGTGTTGCTCCAAATGATCTAAAAATTGGTGGAGACGTTCTAGGGTTTTTCAGGCATCTACCCTCAAAATTTCAGCTCAATCCGAGTCCGGATGAGTGAAATATGGCCGAAACAAGTTCGATAGTTTGGGCAGTCCTGCGAAAAACGTCCCTCCAAAAAATCTCCCAAATAAAGGATTTTATTTATCTCAGCATATAAATATTTTTAAAGGTTTTAAATATTATGCTAAATGAAATAGCCTGTTTCCCTAGAACCATCAAAGTATTATTTAAATACTAAAGTTAATAATATAATACTTAAACAAATTTAAATATTATATTAAATATAAAATAAAATTCGAAATTGGCAAAGGGCGCCAAATTTTAAATTTAATAAAGGTTTTTGTTGATGTCATAAAATGCTTCAAAGGCATATAAAAAGGGAGAAGCCAAATTATTTTCCAAGACACTAATGTTTAAGTGCACAAATTAATTTATTGAGTCCAGAGAAAAGCGCTCAAAATCCATTCATTGAGCAAGAGGGAGAAAATAAGGATAAGGTGGTGGACGTGTTATTTCAAAGAGGGCTGGTAGCCCAAGTGGCAAGCAGGTCCTACGTAAGGTTCTAGAAGAGGAAATGTGTGTGGTTTGATTCCCCCTAGCACCGTATTGAAGTCTTTTAATTCATTTTCATCAAAGGCATCAAGGATAAAAGGTGGAGGCCAAGGGTTAGGTCTCAATCGCTTGGCTAGCGCAAGCGATCGAGCGTTGCACTTGGAAGGTAGAGGTCGAAGGGTCGATTCCTATCCACGATAGCAAGGAATAATTTTTTTTATAAGGTATGCTCTGAAATTTAATTAAATGTTGGATTTAGTGTATATTTGGTGGATGTGATTTGGTGTATAGTTTGGCATATAGGAGGTATAAGGAGAAACAAACTTTTGCATAATATTTAAATATTATTGTTGCTAGTTATCTTAAATGCAAATATTGGAGTGATAAGTTTGTAAATGGTTTATTTAAAATTGTAATTCTTGGTTCTTGGACATTAAAATAAATTGGAAATTATTTTATGTTAGAGGGAGATAAAAGGTGTAAAGGGTGATGCTATTGTTTGTAATTCTTGCTTTATAAAAGGGAAATTATTGAGAGAATTTTGTTGAGGTTTAATGCATTGTCCTTGAGAACAAAAGAAGAGTCCTAGAATATTATTTTCAGAATTCATTGAGCACCTTATTGAGGGAAAATTCATGTGGATATTTTAGAGATAGAATATTGCTATCTAACCTTGAAGTGTCACAAAAGAAATTGGTTATTGGTGAGGCAGGTTTCGAAGACATATCTCCATGAAAGCAAAGAGGTATGGGCACATCAATATTTGTTTAAAGTGTTTTGTTGAGTGAATATTTTTGAACATAAGGTGGAGTGAAAAGGATTTTTTGATAAGCATTGTTGAAAATATTTGAGTTAGGGTTTGAGACCTACATTGTGCTCTTTGTTGGAAGAAGCTTTGAAAACACTTGTTTAGGGTTTATGAGCAAGTTGTGCTTCATTGGTTGAATGATTGTGTGAAACTTTTGAGAATTGGTTTTAAGTTATATTTAAAGTGAATGTGCAAACATTAGAAATTATATTTGTGAAATCCAGTGTGTGCATCAAGAAGATAGGTGTCATATGTTAGACTAGATCTATCTTTAAAAATAAATAAATGTGAGATGTGTGAAAGTGATAAAATTAATTATTGAGTAGAACATATTGAGATATTTGATAGAGCATATCATTCTCTATATGTTCTAGAGGTTAAATTTTTTTTGAGTAGAATATATTTTGTTTGAAGAAAGTATTTTTGAAAAAGATATAAGCTTTTCTTGTGTGCAAGGTTTGTAAATATTTGGTACATTTTTATGAGCAAGATTGAAGGTAGATTTGAGCAAGTCTTTTGATTAGGCTTGAAGGCATATTTGAGCAAGTATTTTAAGAAGGTTTGAAGGTAGATTTGAGCAAGTATTTTAAGAATACTTGAAGGTAGATTTGAGGAAGTCTTGTGAAGACTTGAGATAGATTTGAGAGCAGGTTTGGTTGCTTATTTGATCAAGCTTTGTGTTAAGGCTTGAGGATAGTTTTGAGATAGATTTGAGAGTAGGTTTGGTTGCTGATTTGATCAAGCTTTATGTTAAGGCTTGAGGATATTTTTGAGACATATTTGAGAGTAGGTTTTGTTGTTTATTTGATCAAGCTTTGTGTTAAGGCTTGGGGATAGATTTGAGATAGATTTTGATGCAAAATCATGAGAAAAGTTGGAGCATATTTGTGCTAGACTTGGGACAGAGTTTGGTGCAGATTTGAGATAGATTTTGGTGCATATTTGAGACAAAATTAGAGCATATTTATTCTATACATGGGATAGAGTTTTGTGAATATTGAGATAGAGTTCAGAGAAATATTTGTAGGTGACAGAGTAAAGAGGACAATAGTCTCCAATGGATAGAGATCCATTAGCCAATGCAGTGGGGATAGAGATATCCTATGGAGAGAGATCCACAAGCTAGAGAAAAAGGGGTAGAAGTCTTCTAGAATATCACTAGCAAGAGTAAAGGGGAAAGAGTTCAACTATGGAGAGATATCCACAAACTAGATTAAGAGGAAAGAGTTATTCTATGGAGTTTGATCTGTGAACCAGCTGGGAAGATAGATTTCTTCTATGGAAAGAGATCCACAAACCAGTTGAGGAGATAGAGTTCTCCTGGATCAAGTTCCATGAACCAGAGAAAAGGGGAAAGAGTTCCCCTATGGAGAGAGATCCACAAATCAGAGCATAGGGGATTGGTGTCTCCTTTGGAAAAATGTCCATAAAAATTGTAATAGGGAATTGATTCCCAAGAGATTTATTGAGAAAAATTAAAGGAAATATTTTCTCCATGGAGTAGCCCACATTGGGTGAACCACATTAAATTTGTGTCTCTATTGTGTGTGATGATTTGTGTATTGCTTTGATTATTGCTATTGATATTGCTATTGATAATATTGGATAATATTGTTTGGGAAAGAAAAATAAAGGTTGATCTTATATTGTTCACCCCCCTCGCGGTATAAGTCTATGTTATTGAAGGTTTACTTATATATTATTAAATAAATTTAAATGTCAAATTTATGCAGATCATATTTTGATTGTAAGCTTTTAATATCCTCCATACTTTGATAGATTTCTTAACGAAATGTTTCAAACATATTTGCAGGATGATAAGGTGCCTACACCTAGGCTGGCACCAACACCTAGGCTGGTGCCTAAATTTAGACTAGCGATGACAGAGAAATTTTTATAAGAAAAAATATCATGTGATTTTTATTTAAAAAAATTTAAATCTCCTCCTTTTGTAAGTTGTCCACATTCTTTAATATGTAAAATATTAGAAAAAAATAGAAATTCGGTAGGAAAAATATTTATGAACAATCATCGTTGACAAAGATAATATCAGATTGTATCTTCGTAGTTTACAACAGGGTACCTAAAAAGATATTTTTCAGTAGTTTGAACTAATTAGAACTCTATTTAAAAAGTGTTTTTTGTGGGTCCTGATGATGGGATTTTTTTGTTTGACTTCTTAGGAGCTTGATATTTTATAAAAGATCAAGGTATGTCATAAATCTATATATATACTCCCATTGAATATAAAACAAAGGATGTGAAAACTTGGAATAAAAGCTTCTTACAAAATTAGAAATTTTTTTTGAATCCTTTGTTTTGTACCTAATGCTAGTGTGCTATCATCTTTCAAAAAAACATGGCTAGGAGCCTAGTTTTTTCTAGGTTATGATAAGTGCACTATCTTTTATTTTTGTCTTGCTTAGAATTTATTTAATTTGATTTTAAATATGGAATTATTGAAATTGTGATATGTTGTTGAGCTCCTTCTATTTATTGTGTACTTAAAAAAAAAATAGAAATATAAGGTTCACGTTTGTGTTTCACTTGCTCTATTCTTACTACGCAAGCTTGATTACTAGTAAGAAACACCAATTGAGGTTGACTCCTTGTGTTTGTAATTTTCTTTATATCATGTGTTGTCTATGTCTCATGCTCAAAGTGGAAGGTGATCTTAGAAATTTGGACACCTTCCTCATTTGATTTATATTATTATAAATCTAAGCAATATAATAAATTTCAATAGTTTTAATTTATAACTAGATTATATATCCTACTCCTTTTCTACTCCACCTTACTCTCTCTATTTTTATTACAGGATATTTCACTTTTATATTTCTTTGAATTCTTTATTCTACTCAATTTGGAGCCAGATAAAACAATAGTATAAATCTGATCATGAACATCACAAACCACCACTAGATGATTGCGATTGGAGGTTCAATCCATTGCAAGTAAAATAGGTTATATAGGCTTTCCAAAAGTGGAAAAGAGCAAATATGTTTGAATCAAATTTGTAACTCACACCTTGGATATCTAGCAAGATCCTAAAGTGAGAGGGAATTTATTTCCACTAAGGTGTTATACCAATTTTATCCACACTTTCATAGAGTGTGCACAAAACCCTTATCAAAACTGCATTGGTTAATCCAAATGGCATAACCAAGAATTCATAATTGATGGATAGGATGAAACCAAAAGGACACTATGCTACCAATAAATTTAGAACTCCCTTTTCTCAAAATGTCACAAAAAATAAAATTGAAAGACATAAATATCGAACCTATGCAAATTAGGCAAAATGTATTGCTATCCCTAGAGAAGGAAAAAGAAAAGGCTTTCAAGAGGGCAATGTAACATTAGGAAGTAGTTTAAGTTGATTCAACTAAAGAACCATGAAAGTAGAGTATAAAGAAGAAGATCTTGTATTCAAATGGGTTGAGGATTAATCACAACTAGAAAAACACCAAAAAATGAATTTCTTATGAAAGGGACCTACCAAATTGTTAATATTACGGGTCCAAAATCCTATAAATTTACCTTCATAGGAGTATTATTACCTATTTCTATGAAAGGGCAGCATATTTTATTAAATTTAGTGATAAGAATCCTAACAAAAAGAGTATGAATGTACATATAGTAGTGGATCCTATTTTGGAAAATATCCCTTATTCTTACTTCTCTAAACCTTGCTTTTATCATTCTCTCTCATCTAAATATTTCCTATCATTTTCTTATTTTTATTTCTCTCCCTTGTTGTCATGCAAAGAAGGCAATTTAATATTAAAAAAATTTGAGCAAAAATATCTCTAAAATTGAGTGACCCATCCCATGGTGGATGAACCATATGATAGGGTAAATCATCCCCATTTGGTCTAGACACCCTATCCTAGTGGGTATATGGAGGGTGCAAATAGTGTAAAAGGTATTCTACATTATTTGAGGAGCTATAAAAGCCACCTAGAACCATGCAAACCCTCATTTTTTTATAGATGCCCTTACACTGAAGTGATTCATACACCTTATAGGTTTCAAGCTAATCACTCCACTTCATCTACTAAAGACCATAGGAGTCAAAATCCACTATAAATCCTCCTTAAGCAACCTTTATCCTAAGCAAAATATTTTTAAAAACCATACCAAGAATATTGTTTGCTAAAACCTTGTCAACACAATCCTACTATGATACTTCCAATTAAAGTAAGCACATCCACATAGATATAGAAATAATTAACAAAAAAATATCTAAAATAATAATATTGCTATATAAAATAGAAATGTAGTAACTTTATTACTCCATAAAAGTATTCACAATACAAATTCATTGGCATCTTCGAGGAGAAAACCTCCTTGGAAGCAGAGATCCATTACAATATTAGAAAATGACTTGATACATTTTAATATAGACTATTATAACCCTAATCCTCATGCTCAAGGGTTGGTTCACAGACAAGTGGGGGGGCAAAGCTAGTAACTCCTAATAAAGAAATAATTACATATTTTATTAAATCCTTGCAATAAGTAAAGTTTACATCACATGGGCCCATATTCCTATCCTACAAATATACCACATACACATTTACCAAATAATGTTAGGATAGGGTACTAACAAACCCTTCCCATTCAAAAGCATTTTTCTTCAAAGCTTATCTTATTTGAGGATTTTTCTAGACCATTTCCTTGCATGCAGTAGTTGGAAGAAGCTTTCATGTTAATATTGTACTGGAGATCAAAATGACTTACTTTAGTCTCAATAAATGTCAGGGTGTTATCTATTATGATGGTGTTGTGTACCACAAAATGGGTGATATTCTCCTCCAGGAAGTTTGTGATGACCCTCCTAGAGGCCTCTTTTAGCAGAATTACCTATGTCCACCTTATGAAGTAGTCCATGGTTATCAAAATCCAATGATGGCCCTCACTTGAAGGTAGGTTGATTAATCCAATAAATTCAAGCCTCCACTATTAGAAGGGTTCATTGACTACAATAGGATTTATAGGCAAGGGGAAACTATGGTTTCTCCTAGTGAAGAACTTACATTTGTTGCATTCTCTTACCCATTGATGTGCATTGTAAAATTTAGTTGGTAAGTAGTATTTGGCCCATGTAGCACAAGGGTGTATTATTCCTAGTGGGGAGGTGTTTCTCAAGGTTTAGAATGATCAACATTCTATTCACAATCAATGGCCCAAATCATACAACCGTACAATCTTTACAACTAGCAATGTGCGATAACTAAACAACTTGTACGGACACCAAAAAATACCACTATACAATCCCAAATCATATAGGGTTAGATATTGTATAATTTCATACTTAGCTAATACTTAGATTGGTTTTGCAAGTTCTCGTACACATTTTTGTAACTAAAAAAGTTGACCTCCAAAAACTACCAAATCGATAAATTCCCTTCAATCGCATAAACTACCAAATCGGGTAATTGTCTTTTGTACAAACTCTAATGTATGATTTGTACAAAAAAAAGGTACAAAAAAGTGCTAAATTGGATATTCTACTGGACCAATCTCTCTTAGATAGGTTTTGTAAGGGTTTTATATGGCAATTAATACTTTTCTAGTAACATGCAAAACATATCAACGGGGCTTGAGAGAGTTCTATATCCAATGGTGACATCCATAAATAATACAACAGTGTTCAAAATGTCTTCCTTGATATTACCATCATCACAAATCATTCCACAAATTCACACCAGTTCTGGTTCAATCCAATTCTTCCATAGTAGTACATAAAATAGACAATCACAAAGAAGTACATGCAACATAACTAAACTATAAAATGCTATTCAACCATTCCAGGATCATAAATTGCATAAGAGAAACCATAATTTTTCTTAAACTATATTATTAATCAGTAATCAAAGCTATACAATAACACTTCACAACCAAAACTCATAGTATCCTCAGACTAACCAGAATATATCAACATATCATAACTAGAATGTAACTAGACTATCAAAATTGAAAATGGAGCCTTATATAATGTTGCCCAAGTCGTTCCAAAGTGGTTCCTGAGGTAATTAGTTACTACCCATGCATAATAGAATGTATTAATTACAACTTTTATTAAGTTTAACACCTTAATAATCAAATACATGCACAATTATAAATTAAATTTACATTTCCCATGCATTTCATTTCATTTCATTATGCCTTGTATGATTTAACTTTACCTTGTACAGTTTGCCCTATTGACTGTACAATTTGGTCCTACCTATATGGTTTACAAAACTTGCCAAAATTGTCAAACTTGGGCAAATCCATTTATCACTTCTTCTTCTTTTGGGAGGTGGATTTTCTGCCTACATCTGCCCTCCCCTTTACTTTGGTCGGTGTCCTCATCAACTCATTCTTTTTTTTTTAGTTGCACCTCATAATTCATGATCACATATTTCAAGTCGTCCACTTGGGATTGAATAATTGCACATTCGTTCTTCAACCTGGACGCGTAGTTATCCATTTCCACTACTTTCACCCAATGAAAATTAGCTTTCTATTTTCAACAGTCTTAAGGAGTTCCCTCATTTTATTTTCACGATCAGTGGCACTTTTTTTTAGCTTCTCCTATAAGTGTACTTTTATATGAACTGCTACTTACAATTCTTCATTCTTATCTATGATGGTCTATAGATGATGATGAATATCTACCTCTAAAGTATAAATAGTTTCTTGCTTAGCACTCAATAGGCCTATGTTACCATTTGCTTATATTTCTTGACCCATTGCATTTTTATTAGTTCATCCCTTACTCTGAGTTGGACCTCCAACTCCTTAATCCTATCTTCTACCATCTATGAGACCTGTTGCTTCTCCTCTTCAAGCGAACTAAGTTTGGCCTCAAAATCAGCCCTGGTGCTTAGCAGTTCTTCTTCCAATTTCTTTATTTTCTCCTCTGATGCAGCCTTACTCTTTTGTAATTATTCCTCCATTGCAATAATTTAATTTTTAGTGGCTTGCATATCCTCCTTCTAAGCTTCCTTGAGCTGATAGATCTGCTCCAATCCTATGCTCAACCACTCTATCTAATGTGTTAGGAAGTTCAAATTCCTTAGAATGATAGCCAATCCTGCAGTAACCCTCTTATGCTCCAAATCTGATGTATTCATGGGATAAGTCAGATAATTGGCTCTATCCAGGTATAACCTCAGATGCTACCTTTAATTTGTTATCACTCCCTCTAGCAAGTCATTTCTTTCCAATATCATGGTTTCCTCTTCCTTGGGTAACTTCCATGGGTGTTGTACATGAATATCTACAATTCTCCTTGAATGATCCTCGTTGCTCACCCATTATATTATATTCTCCAACTCGAGAGGCACTTGCTCCTCCCACATCTTCAATTCTCCCACCCGTCTAATACAAAACTATAATTTGGTGCTAGCTATGGCATTACCTATATGAGAGAAGAAATGTTCCACATTATCTTCTACTCCTTGCGCCTCCTCCTTAGTTTCAATCTTGTTGAACTATGGTACCTCTAGAAGATAGCTTGTTTGTATTCTCTGCAGTTCCTCATCTATAGGAGTTCATTCTTCCTCCTCTTCCATGTGGTGGCTAGAGCTTCCCCCAATCTCTAGTAGTGCTCTCTTCGTATTTATATTTTTCCTTGGTGGAGTCTATTCTACTATCTTCTCTACCTCCACATAGTTTTCTATATTCATAATATCCTATTGATATTGATGCTACTCTATCAATTCTTGGGCTTCTTTCTATTTAGTGAAGCCCACATGTTGCTCTTATATCACCTACTCTTCTTCCTAATTCTACTATGTCTCCATTGTTGTGACTTTTGCAAAAATAGGTTCTTCTTGTTCCTCTGATGCCTTCATCTCTTCCTATGAATCACTTTTATTTGAACTTCCCCCCATTACAAATTTGAAATGGGGCTTCTTCTTTTCTCTAAATTCTTCCTCTGAGGATTCCACTATTACTTTGATTTTCTCTATTTCCTCTTGAGTAGTGGCTGCTACTTCTTGTGCTATCTGCCTCACATCTGTATCCTCCAATATTTTTGAATAATATAAAATTTCAAATTTGTCATGCTAGAAAATCTGTGGAGATTCCAGCATCTTCTATGCTCCTGTCCAATTCCATTCATGCAATTCTAGCTTATCTAAGTCTGACTGTCCCTCTTCCTCTTACTTATCCTTTTGTACAGTCTCAACTTGTTTTTTAGGAGCAATATTATTCACTATTCTTTCTCGTTGTCTTCTTGTTCTTATTTGTATTGGGCTGGATTTCCTTTCCACAATTTTCTCCCTTTCCTAAAATGGTAGTTTCTCCTGTTGCCATTGCTGAAATTTTTGTTGCTCTAGTTTCGGTTCCAAATTCCTAGGCCTTTTTATTTGAGGGTGTACATCCTCATCATTTGAGGAAGTATCCTCCTGTACTTCAATGGCCTATTGCTCCTTCTTTGTTCGAGACTTCTCTGGAGTCTCCTTTTGAACTGGTACTAACTTTGCCCACCTCAAAATGGTTGGCTGTCCTACCTTAACATTCCTAGGTTCTATCAAACCTGGAAAGTGGATTCCCTTCTCCATAATAGCATTTAAAAACAATCCAATGGTATGGAATGTCATCCCAAAATTCTTTGATCTCTTTATCAGTACTTCATGCATATTTTTCTCTAAATAGGTACCCCAATCATACTTGATTCCTTTGGTGATACCCTCTACATACTGAGCCATCCAAATTGGCATCTTTGTAGCTCATGTATCTCTTAATAGTTGAGCCATCACAGTATTCATAGCACATGGCCAATCATTCCCTTTCAACTGGCTCTGCTTAATTCCTCAAGTCCTTGCACCCAATATCTTCACATCAATCACTGATTTCACATTGGTAAACAAAGTGATGATTCAATGTGTATTAATCAGATCAACCAATTTCTTAAATATATTTGTCTTATGTTGGCATATCAAATATTTTTTGAATGCCTCTATTGTAATTTCTATTTTCACTAACCGCTTGCCCACATTAACATAGGTAATTCTGGTTGTAGGATTATAAGCCTGAACCATATACAACATATAGTTGTAGAAGGTCTTCTAGTGTGGTGGAACTTGAACTATTATAGCTACACCAACCTCCTCAAACTATTTTATCCAGGGGTGGTTCTTGTTATGTTCATTACTCCACCACCTCCTGCATGTTTCTCCTCCATGTTGTATGAATGATATATCTATTATCCCAACCTAACCTTCCTTAGGTCCACTACTTATATCCTCATTCGGATATGGGAAATGTACTTCACTCCTCAACTCCCTCGTCAGGATCCTCTCTTGTGATATTTCCTCCTCTCGATATCTTGGTGGTATCCTTCTCTGATCAACTCTCCAATACCTCTATCCTTTCCAAGACCTGTATTCTCCTCTCCTACAAGGATGCATACAATGCCAACCATGGGACTGAAACTATCACCCTTGGTATTGCCATGGCTGTGACTCTCTCTCATGTAGGGGTCCTGATGACTGTTGCATCCTATTGGCTGTAATTCTTCTTAAATGGTATTTGAACTCTTTAACTGAAATCATTTTCTTTCCATAACTCTAGTTATATTGCTACTTGAACATCACCAATTCTACAACTAGAAGTGTTTTGGAAATCATACAATCTAATGTAATTTGTACAATATGCTTTCTCACTTACTCCTATACAGTTTTATTATCAGTAGCCACCTCTAGATCGTACACTTTAATCTTCAACTATTTGATCTTTAAATTTTTTGATATCCTACAAATTGTACAACTACAACATCAAATTGTACAAGGTTGTACCACTCCATACAGTATCTCTCTCTAGATACTTCCCATTATTGAATCTGTATGTTTCCATCCGATTTACTTGAAATGGCTTAAAATAGCCCAAAAATTACCCAAAATCACACAATATTTTTTTTGAGACCATAAAATCTACCTCTAAATTGTATAGTACATCTCTTGAAACCCTTGTTCACCTAAAAATCATATTTTTCACTTCTCCTCTATGATTTCTCTCCGACCTAGTTGCAAAAATATCCCGATCTATCTTTTCAATGCATTTCGCGAGAAATTTTCCAATTTTTCCATACTTGGTGTAATTTATCCCCCAAAACAAAAAAAATTATCCTTTCAACAAGGTTGTACGACATTCTCCTTCCTTTCCTCTATCTTCTCTAGTTCTTTTTTGGCCACTTTCATCCGATTAGGGTTTGTAGCTTTCTTTTCCCTGTAATTTCTCTACTTCGACTCCAATCCACAACTTTCTCGAACCCTAATATACATTTTTCAACATCCTAGTTCATATTTGGATGCCTTCTACTACAAACCCTCATTTCTCTTTGTCTAAAATTAAATCTAGTTTTAATGGAGTCAAACCCTTAATTTTTCTCCTCTGATTCAATTTATTCAAGTGTGAAAATTCTTTGTGGTGCGAATTAAAATATGGGTCATGCAAATTTGTAGCTCACTAATATATTTCAATGCCCATGTAGTTGTATCCATTCAATTGCATACTTTTCACCTTTGTCCTCTTGAAAATTTCAAATTCCTCCTTGTATGATTTTAAAAATTGCTAGGGTGAGCCTTGTATTTAAACTATATTCAAAACCTAACCATTCAAAATTTGAAATTGTGCCACTTTGCATGTATTTACATCTTCCTTACTCGTAATATCAATAAATCATTGCTTTTTCATACAATTTTAACTTTTTCCATTGCTTTTTTGACAACACATTGTTCCACACATGCAAACATTAAATGCGATAGTTAAAAACCATACAAATGCACCAAGAATCGTACATCGTACGATACAAATCATACAACATGCCTCCTTATATGATTTTGCATGTAATTTTTCCAAATTTTCTTGTACAATCTCTCACTTATGCTTTTTCAGCCTTAATTTGACTTTGCACGATCTATCACTTAGATTATTTCTATTTTTATCTCTTTAAAGAAGTCATCATTTTTGGTTTTCAACCCACTTCCTTCTTAATTGCGTCCCAAGGGATTTTCACAATCAATGCATTTTTATTTTTCTTTTTTTTCATTCCCTAACCTATTTACACTTACCATCATGGAAATTGCACAGTGACATTCACTTGTACGATCCCATCGAATTCCTCTCTTGGATGTTCCACTATGACATTCAAAGTGTTTGTATTTCCTGGCACCACTTGCTCTCTAGGCCTATGCATCTCTACTTATGGTGTTATTGAATTCCCTGGCCTTCCCATACCATGTGTACAATTTGGAATTATACAATTACAATCTTGAGTATCTTCATCGGGTGTCCCTTCCTCTTATTATGTAGGTGATTTATCCCTTGGTAGTGGTGCCCTTACTACTCTACTATCATTCGAGCAACTCCTACATATATCTTCCTAGATCAATTCTTGCTCTAGACTTGGTGATTGAATCCTTTTTTGTCCTTGGTTTCTTTCATCTATAAAATATACTCTTCCTCTCCCATGAATACCTCTACCACATGAGTGTCTTCCCTATCCTATTCCTCTTGACATTAGGATTCTCTATGCTAGTGGTGATTCCTCCCTTTCTTGGAATACTCCTCGGCCACCTACCACTCTTCAAGGTCCTCATTGGATTAGGGATGGTAGTCCCAATGGATAATTCCTTGTGGGATTTGGTGGAATCCCTCTCATTCATGGTAAACCCTATATATTCCTTATCCAGTTCCAACAAGCTAAGGGTGTATCTCCTAATCATCTAGGGATAGAGGGTCAGAACCTTTCTTGTTCTCTTCCTCATATATTTGTAACATCATCTTGTCCTTTCTAAATTTGTAGTTGAATACCTCCTCCCCTTATTGGATGAAGCCTTAGGGATCCTTCTCTATTCCTTCCTCCCATTGCTCGATTATGAATAGTTATCTCTACCAACTTAATGTTGGCTAGTGGAATTTTACTTCTTCTTGTACTTGGTGACAATTGTTACAATGCTCTAATTCTATGATCTGCATGTGCTAAGTGATATATCCATCTTATTTCCTCAAAGTATCTTTGCGAAGATGAAGTTACCAAGACCTCTCTATATGCATCAAAAAAATATATCTTAGGACTTGAGTCATTTCGATTCTCTTCTCTCTGTTCCACCCAATATGTTGGTAAATTCATCAATCTCTCCAATATTTGTACTTATATCCTTTGTCTTCTCAACTATCGATGGGCTATTATATATGCTTGTGGATCAAGGTTGGTTTGATGCTCTCGTGATCTCCCTAGTTGCCGTTGTGTTGTTGTATATGCTGGGGATCACAATTATCTCATGGATTTTAGGGATTCCTTGGGTGATCCTCCTCATTACTTATTTTTGTGCTAGGTTCCCTTACTAGCCAAGGCATTCCTTCATCACCGAAGTCACTCAAATCCAACCATGAATTACCTTGTGATTCAGGTGATACGATTGCTTCCTCAATGTCTCACCATAGTATTTATGCATCTTCATTCGTCATTGGCGTATCACTTGGAGGTATTTGTGAATTTGTGCTCGCATCATAATTTCTTACACCACTTCTTGGAGTTATCCCATCATCATCCTTAGGTTCCTCTTCTAGCTCATGTAGCCTAGTTGTTCTTTGTTCATCCAGCCTTCATATTATACTATCCAATTCCTAGATGGTTTATTCTCTCAACCTTGTGTTATAACCTCGCAACATCTGATATTATTCCTATAGTTGTTGAGTCTACACTCACATTATCTATTATAATAGCCCTATCTGATCTAATGGAGTAATTCTAGCCAATTCTTCATCGATGGTCTCATTCCTATCCTCTTATGGAACTTCCATTTCAAATGTGTCCAATATGTCCTCGTATTAGATTGTTAATCGTATCCTTATTTGTCCTTCAAATTTTTGGGGTAGTTATCTATGCTCCATACAAGGATACATCCTATTTATGTTCACTTGGGGTGCTTCTTCTTGACTTCTCCTATTCTTGGGTAATAGTTTATCTCCTGATATCATATTTTATTTGGAGGAATCCATTCTTCATCTTCCTCTTCTACTTGTTCGATCCCATCCACAAATCTGACATGCACTCACAATATTCTTCTTTCTCCAGGTCGAGGTGCCAACTATTGCTATTATATGGTTGGTATTTTCTCCTCCATTTCTAAAAATAAATATGTGAATCCCATGTTAGGCTCTTCCTATGATGGACCTTGCTCACCTTGAGTCCTTTGTTGAGCTTCTACTTGTCTTCTTTGTTCAATCTCTTCTAAAGAAATGCATAAGTACTATACTTTATAAGGCTTCAAATTTGATCCACTTATAATATTGGGTACCTTTGTCCCATTCAATTTTTACAACTTGACTGCTCTATTATTTATTACTTCTACCACTTTATAGGGTCCAAGCCATAAAGTCTTCAACTTACCAGGCTTGATTTCCTACTTTCCATTAAAATTTAGAACCAAGTCTCCCAAATTAAGTTCTAACTTCCTCAAGTGTTTGTCATGCCATGAATTCCTTCTTTTCTAAGGTACCTCAATCGCCCATTGTGCCATGAATATTCTTTTGTCTAACTTGATCAGTTTTTTCAATCACTCTTCCAAACTTGATCACCCAAGCGATGCTCTATCGCAACTCTCAAACTTGGTATCAAGAATTCAACTGGCACCATTGTCTCTTGTCCATACATCAACTAGAAAGGTGTATGCTCTGTTGTTAGTTTAAAAGTTGTTCTATATACCCATAAAATATATGGTAGTATTTCCTCCCAATAAAATCCTTCTATTCCATAGGTTTTATACAAAGTAAATATCAGGAATTTATTTGTTGCTTTCGCATACCCATTTGCTTTGGGATAGTATAGACTAGACAATGAGTACAAAATCCTGAATTCTATCATAAACATCTTTATTATTTCATTGATAAAGTTTCCTCCTCGATCACTCGTTATCTACAGCAAAATACCAAATCTTGTGATTACCTACACATACAAGAATCTCATTGTAATTTTTGCTGAGTTGTCAGGTAATGCTCTCGCTTCAACCCATTTTGTCAAGTATTCTATTACTACTACAATGTATCTATACTTCCTTCTACAAGATGTCTTAAATGGTCTGACGAAGTCCAATACCCATCTTTCAAATATTTCTTGGGATTGTGATGGATGCAATGGCATAAAGTCCCTCTTTACTAGATTTCTTGCCCTTTGACAAGTATCGTATGTTTTCACATACTCTTTTACATCATTATATATTGTGGGCCACCATAGTCCTGCTAGTAATATTTTCCTAGCTATCACATCTGGTCCCATGTGCCCTCCTACTAAGCCTTCATGATTTTCTTTCAATACCACTTTGATTTTTTCTTCCATCACACATCTTCGTAGGATACCATCACTTACCATATTATATAGTAATCCTGCTATCAACTGGAAGGGTGTTGACTTCATGATCACTTTATTTTTCTTGGTTTATATCATTTCCTATGGCAAATATCATGTGGAAAGGTACTAGCCAATCAACTTGTATGATGACAAAAAAACATTGATGGTGAATAATTATGCATCGAGGAATTCATCCATAACTCCTGTTCTTACAGGCTTTCTTTATTGTATTCGAGACAATTGGTCTACAATGACATACTTCTTACCAAGTCTCACTACTACTAAGAATACAAACTCCTATAGGGTGATGAGCCACCTACTGACCCATATTTGTATCACTGGTTTATTTATCAAGTACAATAGGGCTTGGTGATCTATGTAGAAAGCAAAGAGATTCACCAATAGGTAATGCCTAAAATTTTGGACTGCATATACCATTTCCAAGGCTTCTCTTTCTATTGTACTATAATTTCTCTCTTCCCTTGACAATAGGAGACTAGTAAAGAAAATAGACCGATCCATCTTGAAATGTCCTTCTTGTGCCAATGCACATCTGATTGTAAAATTTTAAGCATCAATATGGACATGGAATTCCTTATCCCAATTTGGGAACACCAAAATCGAGCTACTCACCATCTTAGCCTTTAGATCCTCAAAGGCTCCTTGGTGCTCCTATGTCCATCTGAAAGGAACATTCTTCTTTGTCAATAAATCTAATAGATAGGATACATGTGCATAGTTCCTGATAAACATTCAATAATATACCATCAATCCTAATAATATTTTAAGTGAACTCACATCGTATGGTTCTTCCATGTGTAATATCACACAAATATTAGTAGGATCTATTTTTAATCCTTCACTACACACTATGTGTCCTAACAATTTTCCATATGGTACCATCAAGTAGCATTTCCCAGGATTTAATGATATTTGTGCATTTTTGCACCTACTCATGCATTCACCGAGGGTAGGAAGATGCTCCTTTATCTTCCCATAAATGGACCAATCATCAAAAAATGCTTTGAAGTTCCCTATTGACAATCGATCAAATATATACAGTATGATGCGCTAAAATGTAGTTAAGGCATTACAAAGCTCTAATAGCATTCGATTATATGCATAGATGCCATTATCCACAATAAATGTGGTCTTCAGCTTATCCTCCTCAGCTATACTTATTTTATTGTAACCCAAAAATCCTTCCAAAAATGTAGATCTCGTGTCCTGCGACTTCTTCCAGGATAGAATTTGTGAAGGGACTATGGAATGGGTCCTTAATAGTTATTGTATTTAGACTCCTAAATTCCACACATATTTTAATATTTTCCACTTCCTTCTTCAAGATGATCACTATAGGTGATACCCTTTCACTGGTTTTCACCCTGAAGATGATTCCTACCTCCAGCATATTCTCTATCTCTACAGTCACTAATGCAACATACTTTGGGTTCATTCTATATGGTCTCCTCCTTATAGATTGTGTTCCAAGAATTACTATAATCTTATGGACACATAACTCTGGTGGTACTTCCTTCAAGTCCTTATATGTCCATGCAAAGACATATTTATATTCCAATAATATCTTAAAAGCTATCGCTTTCAGTATAGGGTTCCAATCTGAAGAACACAAGCTTATACCGAGAGGGGGGGTGAATAGTATAAGACCATTTTTTACTTTTTCCTTCAATTAAACTTTCAATTCAATATTATGTAGTGTATAGATAACGATATCAATAGTAGTATTCAAATAAATGCACAAAACACCATACACAATAGAGACACCACAATTACGTGGTTCACCCAATGTGGGATACTCTACGGAGAAAATATTTTACTAAAAATTTCTCAATCAATATCTTTGGGAATCCTTCCCAATTACAACATTTATAGACCTCTGTCCAAAGGAGATACTGATACCATAATCTCAAGTTTGTATATCTATTCCACATGAGAAATATTTCCCCTTATGCTCTAGCTAGCGATCTTTTAGAAGACTCTATCTCTCTACTGCTCTGACTTATGGATCTCTCTCCACTTGAAGACTCCTCACTCAGATCTATATTCAATTGTACTGGCTACTAGATCTCTATCCACTAATACTTTGTCCTCTATACTCTGTCACCTCCAAAGCTTTGTCAATAGGTTCACTTAGAACCTGCTCAAATATGCTCAATAGGCTCACTCAAAACATCCTCAAATCTACTTAATAGGTTCACTCAAAACCTGCTCAACTATGCTCAATAGTCTGACTCAGAACATTCTCAAATATGCTCAATAGGTTCACTCAGAACCTACTCAACTCTGCTCAATAAGTTCTCTATAGGACTTGCTCAAATCTGCATAGCAAGGTTTCACAAAATCTTACTCAAAATCAGTCCACAAGCCTTCTCAAAGACTTACCTCAAATCAACTCAACAAAATATCAACTCAATCTCATAGAAGCATAAAGAGAATTGTTAGAGACTCAATATGTTCTATACTCAAATCCCAATCTCAACTCAGAAATCCCATAGAAGCATAAAGAGAATTGTTAGAGACTTAATATGTTCTATACTCAAATCCCAATCTCAACTCAAATCAATTCTCAACTCAACAATCCCATAGAAGCATAAAGAGAATTTTTAGAGAATCAATATGTTCTATACTCAAATACCAATCTCAACTCAACTCAAATAAGAATATAGAATAGTTTATTTTATGGAACTTGAACAACCACTTCATATAATCACTTGAATAGGCTCAAACAGGAGAACTCTTTTCCACTTCACACAATCACTTGACAGGAAAACTCTTTCCCCTTATTTTCCTTTATCTTTCTCTCTTTATTTTTGAGTTTTCTGAATTCTCTCACTGTTTCTTTCTATGTAATAATAACTTATGTTCCTATTATTATTCTTGTTCTCATCCATATTCTTATTTCTATTTTTGTTCTCATCCAAGTTCCTATTCCTGTTCTTGTTTTTGTTCCTATTCTCATCCATGTTCCTATTCCTGTTCATGTTCCTGTTCTCATCTATGTTCCTATTTTTGTTGATACCTATTTCTAGAATATTGGATCTACACCATATTTTTGTGTGGCCATCATTATTGCACTTATAACGCTTAATGTTATTATTTCTTGGAGGTGCAAATATCTTAGGATATCTCATAGTGAAGCCATATCATCTTTTGCCATGAACTCTGCAATACATTACCTTGTGACAAAAACCATTGTATGAGTAGCAATATCCTTGAAAAAACTATCCTTTTTCATATTCTTGTATTTCATATGACTTGCACTGTGAAGCCATGTGTCCAAACCTATGACATGAGAAGCATCTCCCACTGAAGCTTCCTTGCCTAGACCTCATCGGTATTCTATTCTGATTGTCGTTCCATCCGTATCTTCTTTGTGCATTGTTCCTATCTTTGTTGAACTCTCTGTTGTCCAACTCATCCTCTGATGTCTCATTCCTACTTACACTATCATCTTTTGAAGTACATTCTTCTGAAGTTTCTTCTTCATCAAGACTTGAAGTAGATTATTTTTCCTGTTTCTTTTTAAAGCCAAGACCTATTGAACATGATGTTATTTTTTGTCCACAAATGAACTTATCCAAGTTATTAGAGCTATTTGTTAAACTCTTCATCTTGATATTTGAGTTCTTTAAATATTTCTTTAGAGTAGCCACTTCTTGTGCTAACTTCTCACATTCAAAAATCTTTGCTTCTAAATTTTCTTTGAACTTACTTACCTTAGCCTTTAACTTCTCTAAGTCTTCTATGAGCAATAATCTTTCTTCATCACATTTTTGAAACTGATTTTCAAGCTTAGAGTGTTGTTTTCTTACCTTATTTATTGTGTCAAGGGCATAGATAAGTTCTCCCTTGAGATCATAACCATTCTCTATTGAGTAATCCTCTATTTGTTTGCCTTTTTTCTTATCATTACTTCCTTTTGGGTTATCTTCTATAGGATCACTTACTTCATCTTCTAAAGCCAATAGAAGAATCTCATATGGTCTTTCAAGTGCATCTTCAAAACCATCATCACTGAAACTATAGCCATCCCTAGTGCAATCATATTCAAGATGTCCAAATTTACCACATAAAATATTTGAGAATAACTGGAGTCCTTTTCTCTTTAACCATAAATAGGACTTCATCTCTATCATTGTCTAAAAAACTAGCATCACTATCAAATGAGTACTTACTTGCATTATCTGCATAGTAGTTTTTTTTTGCCTTTGGAAGAAATTCTTTCCTTGTTTGTTCTTTCCATCCTTGCCTTTCTTCTGGTACCTATGTATTTTTGATTCCTTGTACTTATGATCCTATTTTTCTTCATCACTGTTGTACTTTAGATTTTTGCACTCTATTGCATAATGTCCATATTTTCCATAATTGAAGCACTTAATGGATCTAACATCTATGAAAATTTTGGAACCTTTATCTCTCCTACCATAGTTAGCTTCTTCATCACTAGATGACTCACTGCCCAATTCTATCTGCTTTCCCTTTTTCTTTTTATCCACTTTGAAAGCAGCTTCTTTCAGAGGGATAGGATCTTTTGTTCTTATCTAAAAATTAGTAAGCATGCCAAGCAAATAATTCTTTGTCAAAGAATCACTATCAATTGATGTTTCTATAGTAGAAACTAAAATGTGTAGAAAAAGACATTTGATAATTTAACACATAAACATATATGATGCATTAAATAGATAAATTATATTCCATTGATATTAATGAGCATGTGTTACAAGAGGGTCTTGATGCCCTTTATCCATCTCTATTCCTAAGAAGGTTACAATAAATCTGATGCTTTCTTCTAGCATCCCTCAGTGTAGATGGGCTTCGATGTATGTAGGCCACCGTAGGGTTGTTGTTTGTATGTTGTTCCTCTTCCTTAGATTTGTCAGATAACCTATGAAAGACCTACAAAAAGGGGGTTAGTGTGATGGGGGGATTTCCTTAGTCAGGACCCATGTTTAAAAAGATAAGAATGATTGTAAAACTATAACAAAAACTAAAATGAAATATGCAAAATATAATAACATACTGAAACATAGCTTACCTCCCAAATCTAGAGTGATTTGGGGCCTGCAGATGCAATTCGTGACTCAGGTCGCTAATTGGGGCCGGATTCGTAGGGCAGGATATGAATTGAGCTATGATGATCTTCTGGTGAAATCTCTTCGATGAATCAATCCTAAGGCAACTAGGGTGTCTTTGTATGCTGTCAAAATCTATTTTTATGCTTCGAGAATGGACTGTGTGCTATTGGCTTTCCATTTCTGTAGAGTAATAGTACTTTTTTGAATTTAGGAACAAACCTAATTAGGGGTTTAGGACCCATTATTTATAAGCAAATGCAAGGTGTAGGGGGGGTTAGATAGAGTAAACCTAGGTTTGATTCTGACTAGGGTTAGGTTAATAGATGCTATGTGGCAACATCTCAATCTAAGTAGGAAATATCCTATCCTCACATGTGTGAGGAAGGATTAGTGCTAATCCTAATTAGGTCTTAAGCATGTTTAGGGGAGGATTAAAAGAAAACCCTAGGAAACCATAAATTGGCACATGTGGGAGGATTTGATTAACACTAATTATGAATTAAGAGTTAATTAATCCAAATTTGCCCTAAAAATGGGCTTAAGTGAAGTCAACATTAAATAAGAATTTTATAATTGACTTTTAATTGATTTTGCCAATTAATACCCTGTGGGGTGTCAATTGAGTGTAGAAAATGATGTTTGATAATTTAACACATAAACATAAATGATGCATTAAACAGAGAAATGGTATTCCATTGATATTAATGAGCATGTGTTACATGAGGGTCTTGATGCTCTTTATCCATCTCTATTCCTAACAAGGTTACAATCAATCTGATGCTTTCTTCTAGCATCCCTTAGTGTAGGTGGGCTTCGATGTATGTAGGCCACTGCAGGGTTGTTGTTTGTATGTTGTTCCTCTTTCTTAGATATGTTAGATAACCTATGAAAGACCTGCAAAAGGGGGTTAGTGTGATGGGGTCTTGCCTTAGTCAGACCCCATGTTTAGAAAGACAAAAATAATTGTAAAACTGTAATAGAAACTAAAATGAAATATGCAAAAGATAATAACATACTGAAACATAGCTTACCTCCCAAATCTGGAGTGATTTGGGGCCTACATATGCAATTAGTGACCCGGGTCACTAATTAGGGCCGAATTTGTAGGGCAAGCTGCAAATTGAGCTGTGATGATCTTCTGGTGAAATATCTTCAGTTAATCAATCCTAAGGTAGCTAGGGTGCCTCTGTATGCTATAAAAATCTATCTATATGCTTCGATAATAGACTGTGTGCTATTGGCTTTCCATTTTTGTAGAATAACAATACTTTTTTGAATTTAGGAATAAGACCTAATTAGGGTTTTAGGACCAATTATTTATAGGCAAATGCAAGGTGCAGGGGGGGTTAGATAGACTAAACCTAGGTTTGATTATGACTAGGGTTAGGTTAATAGATGCTATGTGGCAACATATCATTCTAAGTAGAAAATATCCTATCCTCACACATGTGTGAGGAAGGATTAGTGCTAATCCTAATTAGGCCTTAAGCATGTTTAGGGGAGGATTAAAATAAAACCCTAGGAAACCCTAAATTGGTACATGTGGGAGGATTTGATTAACACTAATTATGAATTAAGAGTTAATTAATCCAAATTTTCCCTAAAAATGGGCTTAAGTGAAGTCAACATTAAATTAGAATTTGATAGTTGACTTAATACATTTTAATACAAAAATATGAACACAATTTAATACAAAAATATGAAGGGTTTGTGTAGAAGGAAAAGGGATAGAAGGGGAATGGAATCTAATCAAAGGGTATGTAGCCAATCGAAGCATGACCATACAAATCAATCGGGTATCCAGGTAAAAGAAGAGAAATAATGGAATCTAATCGAAGGTATGTAGCCGCTCAAAGCATGACCATACAACATCAATTGGATGTCCACAAGGAAATAAGAGAGGAAAGAAAGAAGGAAAAGAGGAAAGAGATAAAAATAATGCTAGTAAGGAAAAATGAATGATTATGAATGCAATGATGTGATTTTGTTGAGTCCGTATGACATTTACAATGCCATACTAGTTTCTTGAGAACAACAACTTTTGACTGCTTTACTTTTGTGACCAGATCAGCATGGTCTAAAAGTATGATTAGGAAAAAGGCCTAACTAAATCTTTGTTGTTGATTAATTGATGAGAACATGGTGACAAGTTTCAAACAATTTGAGCTAGTTTAACATTTGGACCGTCAACTCGTGACCATATCAGCGTGGTTGCGAAGTCCATTTCCAAATTTTATGCTAGGTTTGATCAAATGTATCATCCATTGTGTACTTGACGTACATGAATGCTATATTGACTTTTCCATAGTAATGCGTAACTCTCCTGATGTAACCCATGTATATTTGGGATTTATATTATAATCCTATGATAATATTTAGCAAAAATATTTGTAGATAAATGTTCTAACCACGCTTTTGGATTTTTGAAGTTGTGGTTGCATGCAAATATGACTTTGGATATGAATACCCCCTCAAACGAGGAATCAACAATGAGGCAAATGGAATGTGGTGATTTGATGATGCAACAATTGATAAAGATACCAATGCATGATGAATATGATTACTTAGTATAAAAAGAAAAGAATGGGATCTAATCAAAGGTATGTAGTTGCTCAAAGCGTGACTATACAACATTGATTGGATAGCCAAGAAGTAGTAGGGAAAATAATGAGATCTAATCAAAGGTATGTATCCGCTTGAAGCATGACCATACAACATTGATTGGATAGCCAAGAAGGATAAGGGAAAAGAATGGGATCTAATCAAAGGTATGTAGCCGCTCGAAGAGTGACCATACAACATTGACTAGATAGCCAAGAAGGAGAAGGAAAAATAATGGGATCTAATCAAAGGTATGTAGCCGCTCGAAGTGTGGCCATACAACATTGACTAGGTAGCCAATAAGGAGAAGAAAAAAGAAGGGAATGAGAAGAGGAAAGAAAATAAAAAGTAATGCTAATAAAATGAAATGGATGATTACGAATGCAATGTTGTGTTTTTGTTGTGTCTGTATGACATTTACGATGCCATACTAGTTGCTTAAGAACAACAACAGTTGTCTGCTATGCTTTTGTGACCAGATCAACGTGGTCCAAAAGTATGAATGTGAGAAGTTTATTGGTAAAATGCAACGTGTGTTTGCAAGTAGTGTTAAAAGGTAAGTTTTTGAGGCTCCTAGGATTTTAGAGGGTATTTCCCTACTTTCCTAGGGTTTTAGGGATTCTTTGGTGTGTTCTGATTAAATTTATGACCCGAGTCACGGTTTTGACCTCATTCGCAACCTAGATTGCAATTCTGACCTAACTTGTGACTTGGGTCATGAAACGAAAACTAAATAGTATTTTATCCCAAATATGCATGGTGGGGGCTCATTTGGATGATGCATGTGTATGGAAAGCAACTTGGGAGAGCAGTTGACGACACACAAGGAGCGCGATTAGCGATTGTGAGAGCCAAGATGACGAAGGGACGTAGACCAATTGGCATCAAGCGCGGGGATCCATCGATAAGTGATATTTGTCTTTGTTTTGTTTGTATTTTATTTTTTTTGGGAAAATATGAATGAAGGGGGGTAGGTTTTCATCCCGATTTAAAAAAAATTGTAACTTTTAATTAAAATTGATAACGTAGTGATAAACGGGACAAATGGGTACCCAAAAGTGTAGTTGGTTTTTCAATTGGATTTGTTTTATCACCAATTTGACCGGGTAATGGGTAGAGTCGGTGTAGAGTTTGATTGTCAATTTGTGAGGTAATGGTGTACTGACATCGATATGTTTTTGCACTATATCCGTTAAAGTAAGAAATGGGTATTCCATTATGTCACTGTTTTATTTTTATGACTTCGTTTGATGTGATTTCGGTATTCGATGGTTTGAGGTGTAATGTGTGAACTCTAGGGCGTTAGATTTGCCATATTAGAGGTATAGTCTTTAAAAATTGATAACACTTTCACTCCAAAAAGGCAAAATGGGTGTTTGCTTTAACATATCATTCATTGGTTTAACTATCTCTGCAAATCCTGAGATAAACTTTCTGACAAAGTTAATCTTTCCAAAGAATGATCTCAACTCTTTCTTGGAGTTGGGAAATGGTATGCCAGATATGGCCTCAAATCTGCCTGGATCCATGGAAATGCCATCCTTTGTGACCAAATGCCCAAGCAATTTGCCTTCTGTTACACCAAATATGCATTTCTTTGGATTCAAAGAGATGCCAAACTCTCTGCACTTGTTAAATACAGACTCTAAATGCTTGACATGGTCAAATCTGGATTTGGAAAAGACTGTTAGATCATCCATGTAAACTACAATACATTTGCCCATAAGCCCCTTGAAGGCATGGTCCATTGCTCTCCGAAATGTTGCTCCTGCATTTATTAAACCAAATGGCATCCTCTTGTAAGCAAAAGTACCCCACTTAGTTGTAAAAGCGAGTCTTCATTCTATCCTCCTTCTCAACTAGAATCCGATTATAGCTCGAGAAACCATCCGGAAAAGACATCATCTCCGAGCCATTAACAATCCGTAGTACTTCATCCATAGAAGGCGGGGGATAGTTGTCCTTTTCGGATGCTTTGTTCAGATTCCTAAAATCCACACAAAGGCGGATCTCCCCATTTTTCTTCCTTACTGGCACCAGATTTGCCACCCAAGTAGAATGCCTGATAGGAAAAATAATTGCTGCACTCAAGAGCTTCTCCACTTCTTTCTGAATAAGGGGTTCTAACAGAGCATTAACATGCCTCTGTTTTTGTCTGAAAGGCTTGCAAGATTCTTTCAAAGGTATGATGTGGGTGTAAAATTTTGGATCAAATACCTTTAAATCCTTGTATGACCAGGCCATTACATCCTTAGACTCAGTGCGGAAATCAATCATATTTCTCTTTATCTCTGGATCACAGTCCTTTGCCAACTTGATGTTCCTTGGATCCTCTTCAGTTCCTACATTCAAATTTTTAGTATCATTGTCTGTGGTGCCCACATAATCCTCAGAATTCACCCTTTGCCTGATCTTGTCAACATCGAATAGCCTCTCCAGCTCTACCATTCCCTTTGGGATTTCTGTTGTCCTTCAATCTCATGATTCCCCTATCATCATCTAGCTGTTCCATCAGGGTGTCCCTTTGGACCTCATCAATTATAGCATTCTCAAAGGTATTGGTACTCTGCAGAAAGTTCACAATCTGTTGATCATCTGAGAAAACTTGAAAGCTGTCAATATTGTTTGGAACTGAAGGACAGGGGACTAGCTCAATTGAAAACTTATCCCACTTAAAATCTTCCAATGGCCTTAAACTTGCAGCTGAAGATGCCAAGACATCTGCATGTGAATTTTGTTCCCTGGGTATATGTGTTAAGTTAAATGCATCAAAGCCTTCCACAAGATCCCAAGCTCTGTGCTTGTATCCCTTCAGATAAGAGGCTTTACACTGAAACTTACCCACGACTCGGCTTGCCACTAATTCCGAATCGGTGAAAACTTGAATGTTCTTCACATTTTTATCCAATGCAAATTTTAAACCTAAAATCGAGCTTCATACTCTGCTAAATTATTAGTACATGGGAACTACGAGCGGTAAGACATAAAAAATGTCCGACTTTGAGGCCCTTTGAGGACCGCCCTGTTCCGAGAACCACCGTTACATCCGGCTCCATCCACATGAAGTGTCCAAACTTCATTAGTATGTACAGGATGAGCTTTGTTAAATTTATCATTGTGCCCAGTTGTTAAATTGTAGACACCAATGTCTACCTCTGCAATATTGACAGTCTCATTTGTAGCATTGTACTCTGTAATGGTGTGTTTGTACCTGGGTTCTCTGTCAACCCGCAATTGATTAGCCACACCCTTCCATGGCAACCACATGTGTGAAAAGTCTGTTTCCAGATATCCATTCAGAGACTTAGACCAATCCCTACTTAACAACATTCCATACCCCACTGGGATATCCACAACTTGGATTTCGATCTTATGTTGAGCCCTTGGCTCAGATGCCAATTGAATGTGAATGTTTTGCAGCTCTCCCACAACCTTAACTTCTGACTTGTCCAATTGGACAACTCTCCTCTCAGACTTCATTGGGGTCAGCCCCAACTGCTGACAAATTGCCAATGGCATGACATTAGCAGATGCACCTGAATCCACCAAACAATTATGTAAGTTCTTCCCAAAAATTCTGACAGTCAGTAAAAATGGGGGAACTTCAGTCTTTTCCTTGTACATGGCCAGATTGGCATTGGCTATTTTCTTCCCTTTATCCACAGGTTTAGCAACGAGGCCGGAGTATGTCTTTATCGGATTGTCTCTCTGCTCTGAAATCTGTGCCAGCTCATGCAGAGTAATGTTAGCCTTAATATTTTTCATATCCTCCACTATGTTATATCCTTTGTTAAGTGGAGGAATAGCAACATCTGGTACTCTTTGAGCTCCTCCCTTTGGTGGGGGTGGATTATTGCTTGGAGAGGGGTCAGGAGGAATATTGTGAGAATTATCAGGAGGAGTTGATGTGGTATTTGGCTCAGGATTCCTGTTCCTCAGGTTGTAGCTATCTCTTCGTACTCTTCGGAAAGCTCGTACTTCATCCATGGGCATTTCAACTACATTCTCGGATTCATCCGGGAAAGAAAAAGAATCCAAGACCATAGCCGCACCGTGTCCGGATGAACTTGGGCCCTCGGCGGTTCTTTGATTTTCGGGGAGATCAAATCTCCGACAAAGCTTCAAATGCATTGCAAAATTCCACACAATCTAATTCCCCATGTTGAGAAGTGGCATGAATTCTCGCACCGGTTAGCGCGAGCCAAATCACGGATGTTCACATCATGAGCTTTACCTTTGTAATCTTTATTAGGCTCATATGGGGGCCTATTAAATCTGTTTGGTTGGTATGAATATCTGTTGGGATTGTCTCCGGTAGAAGTTTGCCTTTTAAAACTCAAAAAATCATTGGCCGGCTTCTGAACAATCTTTGAAACTTCTTCAATCCTAGCATTTTCAGCCTCTTTTACGGGGTTCTGTACATTCTCAACAGGTGCTGCAGCTAATGGTGCCGCTGATGGTAAAGTCTGACAAACTGGCAGCATCATCTGATGTGGGATAGGATTGAGTATAGGAGCAGGTTGAGTGATCAGAGGAGTTTTTTGAATATTTAAAGGTCGGGGTCCCAAGCTGTCTTTCCAGGATTAAAGCTTCTTTATAAGCTTCTGTCAAGTTGGTAACAGTGGCATCCCTCTTCAAGAAGACGAGAGGTCATTGGGTCCGGAGAGTTCCTAAAAATCTCTAATGCCAAGTCAGCATTCGGTACATAATAGCCAGTGAGTCTACCATAAGCTTTATGGAATCTGACATTATAGGATCTAATAGACTCATTCAGTTCTCTTTTGATGCTAGAAAACTGCTGATATAAAATACTGGGGTCTATCACTTCCCCGAATTGTGACACAAAGACTTTTTCTAAGTCACTCCAACTGGTGATGGAATCATTGGTAAGATTTAGAAACCAATCATAGGCTCCCTCCTAGAGAGTGAACGGGAAGAGTCTGCAGGCAACATCCTCATGTCTGTACATTTAATAACTCGAGTGCATTCTTGAATGCAATTAAGTGTTCCTCTGCAGATTCTTGTCCCATCATGTTTATACCTAGGGAGGTATCTTTCGGATTTACGGGCAAGTCATGGGCTATACCCGAAATGTTCAAAGTCGTGGAGCCCAACCAATTTGCCATAGCTAATGGATTAACAGGGATATTCCGAGCTCCGGTTGGAGTGACTATCAATGGTGATAAAGCGTCCGTGATAGAGATGTGGCTCTTCCGTGGCTACTTCTTCTTGGAGTTTCTAATTCAGGGACAAGGAGCTCTCCAGCTCTGGGGTGGGACCTTGTTACCTTGTATGTAGAATCCAGTTTTCACAGGTACTGACAAACTCTGCAGTTCTGAACAGGTTCTGTATTTTAGCAAGTTGAAATACTGTACTGACAACTGCACTGACAACACTGCACTGACAATTTAAAAACTGCACTGACAATTTAAAAACTGCATTAACAATTTACAAAATTGTACTGACAATTTAAAAACTGTCCGGAGTTCACTGTGGGTCCTTCAAATGTTGCTGTTATGCCCTTACAACACTTGAACTGAGTTCGGCCCTCCTTCTAGCGCCAATTAGGTGTTGGTCCGACTTTCATGCACACCCCGAGAAAAAGGATGAAGGCAAGGAAAGCTCCGGAGACACCCACGGGACTGATCCCACTCATCTTTAGGATCTAGCTGGTTATCCAAGGTGCGAGTTACAGAGTTGGGTCGAATGGCAATTCACTCTTTTCCACTTCGGAATAGATTTCGATATGGACTGCTCTGTTACCTTACAGGGGGTTCTTGAACTTGTTCAGTAGTTGCAAAAGTTGTTGACAATCAGATTTGACTTGAATTCTTTGATCTAGCTCTCATGGGTCAGCAGATTTAAATAAAAGGCAAACAAAGAAAATAAAAATGGATCATTCACGGAAAGCAAAGAGAGGGTAGGGTAAGGCAAAAAAGAGAAGTTTATCAAACATCAATTGTAAACCCAAACTGTCAATCTTATCTATGCTATCAGCTTCACAACAGAACAAATCCCAGAAGAAAGTGTCCAGTCAGTCTAAGATCACTTTCAACTAAGAGCACAAGGCAGAGTGAAACAGATCTAGCAGAAAATCATAAATCCAAGGGCAGCTGGTTAAAACTGGTATCTTTCACCGGCAGCCTAGCTCGCACAGTGAAGACAGAGCAATTAGAACAAACTTAACCTCAAATCTGTAATTTCCCCTAGCAGACAATAGAACAACTGAAGCCTAACAGCATATTTAATCTTGACAATGGCAGATTTACAGCATATATCTAACAAACTTTAAATGGAACGAATAACAAAAGAAAATACACTTATCACACTCTGCAAAAGATTAGGCTCCTGGCCATGCTATCATAGAAAAGCTAAAGCACATCAACTCCAAGTCCAGAAACAAAGGATTTCACAAAATTTGCAAGAAATTGCTTATAAGCCTTTATTTCTAAGTCTCCGCCTCCTGCGATTACATTTAGAATTTGTATTTATAGACTCAGGACAGACCTTGATCTTTTCCAAAATATTTTGCTCAAACCCTAAATCTTATCGCACTTAAACCCTAGGACCCGGGTTTTACAATAAAAATCCATTTAAAAATCAAAGTCCGGATAGAACTTAACCCTTCGGCAAATCTGTGCAGTCAGCTGCCATAAATGGAGAAGATAAAATAAAATGCAACTTGCATTCATTCGCATCTGCAAATAAATGCTTCCGTTAATTCTGCTGGTGAGCCGGATGAGTCACCACTTCTCCATCAATTCGATCTCCGCAAATCCATCCCGAAGTTGAAATGGTCTCCATGCTATCAATTCTGCAATAAATCTCCATTAAATGCATTTACCGGCAGCCTCTCTTCTAGCATGGCGGTCCTTGACTAAATCCACACTTTATCTTTGCCTTTATGGTCTTTCCCGGTTGTCCCGTAAGTGCCAGGTGGAATCCTGCATGAAAGACAAAAAGATGCATTAGATTAGCATTTTAATTAAATCATAAGCTTAAAACATTAAAAACAGATTAAATCCGCAAAATAAGCTTGCATGTCGACTTCTGTTTGTCCCATTCACGCTTTGACACGTGTCGCTACCCCAGGAAGCCTTCTGTTTCCCGTCGGAATGCACTTTCAGGTCAACTATGACTTTCTCTCTCCTTCCGCGATTCTGCGACATGTCGCGAAATCGTGACCCTGCCAGCGCATCGGCAAATTCCTCCCTCGTCGGCAGCGAAAACGCGACATGTCGCGATTTCGCGACCCTTCCTGGCCTCCGTACGCTTCTTGATTTTCAGCCGCGATTTTAGAACACGTCGCGATATCGCGACAGTTCCCTTACCTGCATGCGTTGACCGCGATTTTGGAACATGTTTCTGACTTAACCGATTTTTCATCCTGCAGCCCATTTTCTCTCTCCTGCCGCGAAAATACGACATGTCGCGATTTCGCGACATGTCGCAAAATCGCGACCTCCGTACAGTTTGCTTCTCTCGTCAAAAAACTGTCGCGATTTCGCGACATGTCGCGAAATCGCGACCTTTCTGGCACTTAGCTGCATTTTGACTTACCTGTCGCGATATCGCGACATTTTCGAAAATGGAAGTGTCGCGATATCGCGACACTACCAAAAATGGAAAGTTTGATTTTTCAGTGAATTATGCAACTGTTTTCTGGATTTTCTCGTTACCGGTGCAAGATTTTGCTTGTGCATGAATGATTCTAGCATGTAAAAATTCATTTCTTGGATAACACAGCTAGAATGCAAGAAAAAACACAACTTTAAAAAGGAGGCAAGCAAATTTGGATTTAAAACCTGAAAAGATCAAGAGGGTCCCTGCTACAAAAAATGAAAGTTCAGAATTTTCTAAGGATGGAATCTCATTTTTCAGTGGGGGTGTGTTGCTTATCAACAAATGACGATATCTGCGGGTAAAATAGTAGCACTATTTTAGAACCCAAGAATATGGTTTCAAAACAAAAAAAACCATGCATCATGCCTTGCCACAGGCATTCTTCACAATAAATTGATCGCTAATCGCCAATTGTTAAAATTTCCCAAGGACATACTCAGGTGGATTACTTCAAGGAAGATTTCGATGTGCAATTACAAAGGTATAGAACTTTCTTCAAGGATGACTGAATTGAATGATAAACTTGGATTAATCAACTTTTCTAGATTGTAAATGGGGAAACCGAGTAGAGCTCTGTTTACTAGTTTAGCTTTTACAGACCTAGACAGAGTTACCCTTTAGATTTACACGACCCAATTTACAATTGTAGGGCAGAATCTAATATTGGCTGCCTCTTTTGATCATATAACTCTTTTTTTTTTTTTTCTTTTCTTATCTCTTTTTTTTTTATCTCTCTTCTTTTTGAAATATATCACTATCTGGAAGACCTTAGAGAAATTACAATTTTCTTTTAATATTTGATCAATCTGGAACCTGTTTCGGTCTAGGCATTGATAGCCTCTGGTGACACCCAAATAATTGCATGAACCATAGTCCCCTCTTATAACCAGCTTTTCTTGGATTCCCAGGAGTTCCTCCAACAAAACAGCATAGCAGTTTTTCTATCATTAAAACAACTGTGGCAAGTAAGACACAAGATCCAATCATCTCTCTACCTTCATCCTGGATAACAAAATAGTTCCACAGTTTAGTGCAAGCAGACTATCTCAATTAGAATAATGAGCAAGAATGGGGAGGCACTTGGATTGAGGATTTATCGACTAGGAATAAAACAATTTTCAGCGAGTCGACTTTTCATTGATTGCTCGAGCGAGAGGTTAAAAAATAGAATTTTAGAAGCCAAAGGACTTTGTACAGGCTTCCAAGGACAGGCACAGGCTTCTAAAGCAAGACAGAATAAAAACTGCACAGACTGCAAATAAAACTGCACAAGCAACTAAGACTAAAACTAAAACTGAAGACTGTACAGATAGCAAAGAAAAAGAAATGCAAGGAAGAAAATAAAAGCTATACGAGCAATAAAAGAAACAAACTAAAAGAACCGAAGCAAAGTAACTAAAACTGCTAAACTACAGCAAAGCTAAACTGCAACAGCATCGAAATAAACTAAAGCAACTGAAAACTGCACAGCTGTACAAACAAAGGAATAAAACAAACCGCAAGGCTATTTACAAAGGATGCAAAGCACAACTGTACAGGCAGCAAAAATAAGCTAAAACAAAAGCAAAGCAATTAAAACTGCCTAGACCTGAAAATAACTTAAAGCAATTGAAATAAATTAAACTGCAACTGTACAGACAACAAAGAAAAAGAACTGCAAGGAAGAAAAGACTGTACAGACTTAAATAAAAGCAAGGATTAACTAAAAACACAGCAACTAAAAACTGACAAAGGGAAATTGCAACAGCACTGAAATAAACTTAAAGCAACTGAAATAAACTAAAATGCAACTGCACAGACATATTAAAAAAATAAAAAAATAAAATAAAAATAAAAAATAAAAAATAAAACTGCACTGAGAACAAGGATTAATCTAACAAACAAACCTGTACAGACAGCACCCAATTAAAACTAAAAAGAAGCAACTAAAGCAACTGTACAGAGCTATTAAAAGAACTAAACTAGAACAAAACAAAACTTACGGAGCTATTTACAATATGTACACATGTTACAACCTTTTTTTATAGCTTACTCAAATGATACATTGGATGGAACAGCAGAGAAATAATGCTTCAAGTATTGGCCATTAACAGGGAGGTCCAGAAAATTACCATCCAGGTCTTGCAAGTGGAAAGCATTGTTACCCAATATTTCAGCAATTTGGTAGGGGCCTATCCACAATGGCTGCAACTTTGTGTGCTTACCCTTCTTCTCATGGGCCTTGTCCCACAGAAGCACTAAGTCTGCTAGCCTGAAAGCCTTCACCTTGGCTCTCTTGTCAAACCACCGCTTGACAGTTTCTTGGTGTCTGCTGAAGTGCTCCAGGGCTTGGAGTCTTTCATCCTGCAAGTTAGTGAGGTCTAAAACACGGGCTTCAGCATCATCATGACCTTCAAAATAATCTAAGGCAAACTGATAGGTAGGCAATTTCAAGGAGATGGGGACAATTGGCCGAGTACCATACAGCAAAACAAAGGGAGAGGTCTTAAGAGCCACTTTGTGTGTTATCCGGTCAGCCCACAGTGCATATTTCAACAATGTATGCCATTGCCTGGGTTTGTCTGCTGCAGACTTTTTGATGGCATTCATTAAGTTCTTGTTTGTTGACTCAGCCAGTCCATTGCCTTGGGGATAATAGTTGGATGAGAATCTGATAACTATCCCCATCTGGTATGCCCAATCTGCAAACTCCAATGATTGGAAGGCGGGCCCATTATCACAGACCAAATTCAGGGGAACCCCAAATCTAGTTATGACATTTGATTCAAGAAAATCAATAACTTCCTGGGCTGTACTTCTTGTAGTGGCTGCTGCTTCAACCCACTGTTGGTCCGGCTTTCATGCACACCCCGGGAAAAAAGGGATGAAGGCAAGGAAAGCTCCGGAGACACCCACGGGACTGATCCCACTCATCTTTAGGATCTAGCTGGTTATCCAAGGTGCGAGTTACGGAGTTGGGTCGAATGGCAATTCACTCTTTTCCACTTACGGAATAGATTTCGATATGGATTGCTCCGTTACCTTACGGGGGTTCCCGAACTTGTTCGATAGTTGCAAAAGTTGTTGACAATCAGATTTAACTTGAATTCTTGATCTAGCTCTCATGGGTCAGCAGATTTAAATAAAATGCAAATAAAGAAAATAAAAATGGATCATTCACGGAAAGCAAAGAGAGGGTAGGGTAAGGCAGAAAAGAGAAGTTTATCAGACTTTAAACTGTAAAACTCTAAACTATCAATCTTATCTATGCTATCAGCTTCACAACAGAACAAATCCCAGAAGAAAGTGTCCAGTCAGTCTAAGATCACTTTCAACTAAGAGCACAAGGCGAGTGAAACGGATCTAGCGAAAATTATAAATCCAAGGGGCAGTGGTTAAAATCGGTATCTTTCACCGGCAGCCTAGCTCGCACAGTGAAGACAGAGCAATTAGAACAAACTTACACCTGAAATCAGTAATTTCCCCTAGCAGACAAGAGAACAACTGAAGCCTAACAGCATATTTAATCTTGACAATGGCAGATTTACAGCATATATCTAACAAACTTTAAATGGAACGGATAACAAAAGAAAATACACTTATCACACTCTCAAAAGATTAGGCTCCTGGCCATGCTATCACGGAAAAGCTAAAGCACATCAACTCCAAGTCCGGAAACAAAGGATTTCACAAAATTTGCAAGAAATTGCTTATAAGCCTTTATTTCTAAGTCTCCGCCTCTTGCGATTACATTTAGAATTTGAATTTATAGACTCAGGACAGACCCTGATATTTTCCAAAATATCTTGCTCAAACCCTAAATCTTATCGCACTTAAACCCTAGGACCCGGGTTTTACAATAAAAATCCATTTAAAAATCAAAGTCCGGATA
Source organism: Wollemia nobilis (assembly GCA_028583015.1). Lineage (NCBI taxonomy): Eukaryota > Viridiplantae > Streptophyta > Pinopsida > Araucariales > Araucariaceae > Wollemia > Wollemia nobilis. The sequence goes on along the minus strand of JAQPPZ010016829.1, from coordinate 2,600,591 downwards.
GAACTTAACCCTTCGGCAAAACGTGCGATCGGTGCCATAAATGGAGAAGATAAAATAAAATGCAACTTGCATTCATTCGCATTGCAAATAAATGCTTTCATTAATTCTGTTGGTGAGCCGGATGAGTCACCACTTCTCCATCAATTCGATCTCCGCAAATCCATCCCGAAGTTGAAATGGTCTTCATGCTATCAAGTCTGCAATAAATTTGTTGTTGAATGCTCTCACCGCAGCTTCTCTCCTAGCATGGCGGTCCTTGACTAAATCCGCACTTCATCTTCGCCTTTATGGTCTTTCCCGGTTGTCCCGTAAGTGCCAGGTGGAATCCTGCATGAAATACAAAAAGATGCATTAGATTAGCATTTTAATCAAATCAGAAGCTTAAAACATTAAAAACAGATTAAATCCGAAAAATAAGCTTGCATGTCGGCTTCTTTTTGTCCCATTCACGCTTTGACACGTGTCGCTACCCCAGGAAGCCTTCTGTTTCCCGCCGGAATGCACTTTCATGTCAACTATGACTTTCTCTCTCCTTCCGCGATTCTGCGACATGTCGCGATTTCGCGACATGTCGCGAAATCGCGACCTCCCGACTCATCGGCAAATTCCTCCCTCGTCGGCCGCGAAAACACGACATGTCGCGATTTCGCGACATGTCGCGAAATCGCGACCCTTCCCGGCCTCCGTACGCTTCTTGATTTTCAGCCGCGATTTTAGAACACGTGGCGATATCGCGGCAGTTCCTCTACTCGCATGCGTTGACCGCGTTGACCGCGATTTTGGAACATGTTTCGACTTAACCGATTTTTCATCCTGCGGCCCATTTTCTCTCTCCGGCGCGAAAATGCGACATGTCGCGATTTCGCGACATGTCGCAAAATCGCGCCCTCCGTACAGTTTGCTCTTCTCTCCCAAAAACTGTCGCGATTTCGCGACATGTCGCGAAATCGCGACCTTTCTGGCACTTAGCTGCATTTTGACTTACCTGTCGCGATATCGCGACATTTCCGAAAATGGAAGTGTCGCGATATCGCGACACTACCAAAAATGGAAAGTTTGATTTTTCAGTGAATTTATGCAACTGTTTTCTGGATTTTTCTCGGTAATGGTGCAAGATTTTCTTGTGCATGAATGATTCTAGCATGTAAAAAGTGAATTCTTGGATAACACAGCTAAAATGCAAGAAAAAGCACAACTTTAAAAAGGAGGCAAGCAAAATATGGATTTAAAACCTGAAAAGATCAAGAGGGTCCCTGCTGCAAAAATGGAAGTTCATAATTTTCTAAGGATGGAATCTCATTTTTCAGTGGGGGTGTGTTGCTTATCAACACCACCTTGTGCAATAGTCAGTAGCTGTCAACGCATATTTATGCCCTGCCGAGGAATTCGGGTTAATGACTCCCACAAAATCAAGTCCCCACTGCATGAAAGGTTTGTTTATCACAACTGGTTGCAATGGCAGAGCTCGATTTGCCTCTTTGGCTGCAAATGTCTGGCACTGATGGCAGGTTCTGACATGTTGATGTGCATCCTTAAAAAGTGTAGGCCAGTAATAGCCTGCTCTTAATATTTTATGTGCTGTAGCAGATCCTGATGAATGCCCTGCCCCTAGTTTTTCATGAAAGCTAGCCATGACTTCACCGACTTCACCGGGAGAAATGCACCTTAGGAAGATGCCGACATAATTCTCCCCGTACAGAGTACCTGCCTTGAGGAGATAGTGAGAAGCTTTTAACTTTAATGCTCTCCTTTGAGTTCTGTTCAAATGGGATGGGCAAACCCCAAACTGTAGCAGATGAATGATATCCCCATACCAATCATCAGATTCAGAGTTTAATTGATTAACTTCCTGCTGTGGAGGCACTTCAGCAATGTGTCTAGACAAGCCAAGTCCTCTGATCAGTTTAGCAGGCCTAATCTCCAAGTCATATTCTTGCAGCCTGGTGACCCAATTGCCCCTCAGTTCACCCAACTCATTCTGACTTAGAAGGTACTTCACAGCTGGGTCTGGCACTATGGCATGAGTTTTGCTTCTGAGTATATAATGTCTGAACTGCTTCACTGCCCTTACCAAAGCATAAGCCTGTTTTTCTAATCTGGAATATTTCAGTTCAGCTCCCTTCAAATTAGTGCTCTTAAAAGCAATTGGATGTTCTCCTGTATCTCTCCGTTGAGTCAGCACTGCAGCAAGTGTATGTTCAGAAGAGAAAGTGTACAGATAGAAATCTGCACTGAAATCTGGGCTTACTAAGACCGGTGCTTGTTTAATGGCTGTCTTGATTTCTTGAAAAGCAGTCTTAGCTTCGATGGTCCAAGGCAATCTGGGCAGTTTGCTTTAACATATCATTCATTGGTTTAACTATCTCTGCAAAGCCTGAGATAAACTTTCTGACAAAGTTAATCTTTCCAAAGAATGATCTCAACTCTTTCTTGGAGTTGGGAAATGGTATGCCAGATATGGCCTCAACTCTCCTCGGATCCATGGAAATGCCATCCTTTGTGACCAAATGCCCAAGCAATTTGCCTTCTGTTACACCAAATATGCATTTCTTTGGATTCAAAGAGATGCCAAACTCTCTGCACTTGTTAAATACAGACTCTAAATGCTTGACATGGTCAAATCTGGATTTGGAAAAGACTGTTAGATCATCCATGTAAACTACAATACATTTGCCCATAAGCCCCTTGAAGGCATGGTCCATTGCTCTCTGAAATGTTGCTCCTGCATTTATTAAACCAAATGGCATCCTCTTGTAAGCAAAAGTACCCCACTTAGTTGTAAAAGCAGTCTTCATTCTATCCTCCTTCTCAACTAGAATCTGATTATAGCCTGAGAAGCCATCCAGAAAAGACATCATCTCTGAGCCATTAACAATCTGCAGTACTTCATCCATAGAAGGCAGGGGATAGTTGTCCTTTTCAGATGCTTTGTTCAGATTCCTAAAATCCACACAAAGGCGGATCTCCCCATTTTTCTTCCTTACTGGCACCAGATTTGCCACCCAAGTAGAATGCCTGATAGGAAAAATAATTGCTGCACTCAAGAGCTTCTCCACTTCTTTCTGAATAAGGGGTTCTAACAGAGCATTAACATGCCTCTCGTTTTTGTCTGAAAGGCTTGCAAGATTCTTTCAAAGGTATGATGTGGGTGTAAACTTTTGGATCAAATACCTTTAAATCCTTGTATGACCAGGCCATTACATCCTTAGACCTGTGCAGGAAATCAATCATATTTCTCTTTATCTCTGGATCACAGTCCTTTGCCAACTTGATGTTCCTTGGATCCTCTTCAGTTCCTACATTCAAATTTTCAGTCTCATTGTCCTGTGGTGCCCACATAATCCTCGAATTCACCCTTTGCCTGATCTTGTCAACATCGAATAGCCTCTCCAGCTCTACCATTCCCTTTGGGATTCTGTTGTCCTTCAATCTCATGATTCCCCTGTCATCATCTAGCTGTTCCATCAGGGTGTCCCTTTGGCCCTCATCAATTATAGCATTCTCAAAGGTATTGGTACTCTGCAGAAAGTTCACAATCTGTTGATCATCTGAGAAAACTTGAAATCTGTCAATATTGTTTGGAACTGAAGGACAAGGGACTAGCTCAATTGAAAACTTATCCCACTTAAAATCTTCCAATGGCCTTAAACTTGCAGCTGAAGATGCCAAGACATCTCGCATGTGAATTTTGTTCCCTGGGTATATGTGTTAAGTTAAATGCATCAAAGCCTTCCACAAGATCCCAAGCTCGTGCTTGTATCCCTTCAGATAAGAGGCTTTACACTGAAACTTACCCCTGACCTGGCTTGCCACTAATTCTGAATCAGTGAAAACTTGAATGTTCTTCACATTTTTATCCAATGCAAATTTTAAACCTAAAATCATAGCTTCATACTCTGCTAAATTATTAGTACATGGGAACTGCAGGCGGTAAGACATAAAAAATGTCTGACTTTGAGGCCCTTTGAGGACTGCCCCTGTTCCAGAACCCTGCTTACATCTGGCTCCATCCACATGAAGTGTCCAAACTTCATTAGTATGTACAGGATGAGCTTTGTTAAATTTATCATTGTGCCCAATTGTTAAATTGTAGACACCAATGTCTACCTCTGCAATATTGACAGTCTCATTTGCAGCATTGTACTCTATAATGGTGTGCTTGTACCTGGGTTCTCTGTCAACCCGCAATTGATTAGCCACACCCTTCCATGGCAACCACATGTGTGAAAAGTCTGTTGCCAGATATCCATTCAGAGACTTAGACCAATCCCTACTCAAAAGCATTCCATACCCCACTGGGATATCCACAACTTGGATTTCGATCTTATGTTGAGCCCTTGGCTCAGATGCCAATTGAATGTGAATGTTTTGCAGCTCTCCCACAACCTTAACTTCCGACTTGTCCAATTGGACAACTCTCCTCTCGGACTTCATTGGGGTCAGCCCCAATCGTCGACAAATTGCCAATGGCATGACATTAGCAGATGCACCCGAATCCACCAAACAATTATGTAAGTTCTTCCCAAAAATTTTGACAATCAATAAAAATGGGGGAACTTCAGTCTTTTCCTTGTACATGGCCAGATTGGCATTGGCTATTTTCTTCCCTTTATCCACAGGTTTAGCAGCAGGGCCAGAGTATGTCTTTATCAGATTGTCTCTCTGCTCTGAAATCTGTGCCAGCTCATGCAGAGTAATGTTAGCCTTAATCTTTTTCATATCCTCCACTATGTTATATCCTTTGTTAAGTGGAGGAATAGCAACATCTGGTACTCTTTGAGCTCCTCCCTTTGGTGGGGGTGGATTATTGCTTGGAGAGGGGTCAGGAGGAATATTGTGAGAATTATCAGGAGGAGTTGATGTGGTATTTGGCTCAGGATTCCTGTTCCTCAGGTTGTAGCTATCTCTTCTGTACTGCTGGAAAGCCTGTACTTCATCCATGGGCATTTCAACTACATTCTCAGATTCATCCGGGAAAGAAAAAGAATCCAAGACCATAGCTGCACTGTGTCCAGATGAACTTGGGCCCTCAGCAGTTCTTTGATTTTCGGGGAGATCAAATCTCCCGACAAGGCTTCAAATGCATTGCAAAATTCCACACAATCTAATTCCCCATGCTGAGAAGTGGCATGAATTCTGCACCAGTTGGGCAGAGCCAAATCACAAATGTTCACATCATGAGCTTTACCCTTGTAATCTTTATTAGGCTCATATGGGGGCCTATTAAATCTGTTTGGTTGGTATGAATATCTGTTGGGATTGTCTCCAGTAGAAGTTTGCCTTTTAAAACTCAAAAAATCATTGGCCAACTTTTGAACAATCTTTGAAACTTCTTCAATCCTAGCATTGTCAGCCTCTTTTACGGGGTTCTGTACATTCTCAACAGGTGCTGCAGCTAATGGTGCTGCTGATGGTAAAGTCTGACAAACTGGCAGCATCATCTGATGTGGGATAGGATTGAGTATAGGAGCAGGCTGAGTGATCAGAGGAGTTTGTTGAATATTTAAAGGCTGGGGTCCCAACTGTCTTTCCAGGATTAAAGCTTCTTTATAAGCTTCTGTCAAGTTGGTAACAGTGGCATCCCTCTTCAAGAAGACAGAGGTCATTGGGTCCAGAGAGTTCCTAAAAATCTCTAATGCCAGGTCAGCATTCGGTACATAATAGCCAGTGAGTCTACCATAAGCTTTCTGGAATCTGACATTATAGGATCTAATAGACTCATTCAGTTCTCTTTTGATGCTAGAAAACTGTTGATATAAAATACTGGGGTCTATCACTTCCCCGAACTGTGACACAAAGACTTTTTCTAAGTCACTCCAACTGGTGATGGAATCATTGGTAAGATTTAGAAACCAATCATAGGCTCCCTCCTGGAGAGTGAACGGGAAGAGTCTGCAGGCAACATCCTCATGCTGTACATTTAATAACTTCAGTGCATTCTTGAATGCAATTAAGTGTTCCTCTGCAGTTCTTGTCCCATCATGTTTATACCTAGGGAGGTATCTTTCTGGATTTCTGGGCAAGTCATGGGCTATACCCGAAATGTTCAAAGTCGTGGAGCCCAACCAATTTGCCATAGCTAATGGATTAACAGGGATATTCTGAGCTCTGGTTGGAGTGACTATCAATGGTGATAAAACTGTCTGTGATAGAGATGTGGCTCTTCTGTGGCTACTTCTTCTCGGAGTTTCTAATTCAGGGACAAGGAGCTCTCCAGCTCGGGGTGGGATATTGTTACCTTGTATGTAGAATCCAGCTTTCACAGGTATTGACAAACTCTGCAGCTTCGAATATGTTCTAGTATTTTAGCAAGTTGAAATATCAAAAAGAATAAAACGACAATTTAAAAATAAAAGCAATTAAAAGTCCGGAGTTCACTGTGGGTCCTTCAAATGTTGCTGTTATGCCCTTACAATACTTGAACTGAGTTCGGCCCTCCTTCTAGCGCCAATTAGGTGTTGGTCCGGCTTTCATGCACACCCCGGGAAAAAGGATGAAGGCAAGGAAAGCTCCGGAGACACCCACGGGACTGATCCCACTCATCTTTAGGATCTAGCTGGTTATCCAAGGTGCGAGTTACGTAGTTGGGTCGAATGGCAATTCACTCTTTTCCACTTCGGAATAGATTTCAATATGGATTGCTCTGTTACCTTACAGGGGGTTCTTGAACTCGTTCAGTAGTTGCAAAAGTTGTTGACAATCAGATTTGACTTGAATTCTTGATCTAGCTCTCATGGGTCAGCAGATTTAAATAAAAGGCAAATAAAGAAAATAAAAATGGATCATTCACTGAAAGCAAAGAGAGGGTAGGGTAAGGCAGAAAAGAGAAGCTTATCAAACATCAACTGTAAACCCTAAACTATCAATCTTATCTATGCTATCAGCTTCACAACGAACAAATCCAAGAAGAAAGTGTCCAGTCAGCCTAAGATCACTTTCAACTAAGAGCACAAGGCAGAGTGAAACAGATCTAGCGTAAAATTATAAATCCAAGGGCAACTGGTTAAAATCGGTATCTTTCACCGGCAGCTCTAGCTCGCACAAATGAAGACAGAGCAATTAGAACAAACTTACACCTGAAATCCGTAATTTCCCCTAGCAGTACAATAGAACAACCGAAGCCTAACAAAGATATTTAATCTTGACAATGGCAGATTTACAAAGATATATCTAACAAACTTTAAATGGAACGGATAACAAAAGAAAATACACTTATCACACTCGCAAAAGATTAGGCTCCCGGCCATGCTATCACGTAAAAGCTAAAGCACATCAACTCCAAGTCCGTAAACAAAGGATTTCACAAAATTTGCAAGAAATTGCTTATAAGCCTTTATTTCTAAGTCTCCGCCTCCTCGCGATTACATTTAGAATTTGTATTTATAGACTCGTGACATGACTCCGATCTTTTCCAAAATATCTTGCTCAAACCCTAAATCTTATCGCACTTAAACCCTAGGACCCGGGTTTTACAATAAAAATCCATTTAAAAATCAAAGTCCGAATAGAACTTAACCCTTCGGCAAATCAGTGCAGTCAGCTGCCATAAATGGAGAAGATAAAATAAAATGCAACTTGCATTCATCCGCAGCTGCAAATAAATGCCTCCATTAATTCCGCTGGTGAGCCGGATGAGTCACCACTTCTCCATCAATTCGATCTCCGCAAATCCATCCCGAAGTTGAAATGGTCTTCATGCTATCAAGTCTGCAATAAATTTGCTATTGAATGCTTTACCGGCTTCTTCTCTTCTAGCATGGCGGTCCTTGACTAAATCCGCACTTTATCTTCGCCTTTATGGTCTTTCCCGGTTGTCCCGTAAGTGCCAGGTGGAATCCCGCATGAAAGACAAAAAGATGCATTAGATTAGCATTTTAATTAAATCGAAGCTTAAAACATTAAAAACAGATTAAATCCGCAAAATAAGCTTGCATGTCGGCTTCCGTTTGTCCCATTCACGCTTTGACACGTGTCGCTACCCCAGGAAGCCTTCTGTTTCCCGCCGGAATGCACTTTCAGGTCAACTATGACTTTCTCTCTCCTACCGCGATTCTCGCGACATGTCGCGATTTCGCGACATGTCGCGAAATCGCGACCCCGCCCGAGCATCGGCAACTTCCTCCCTCGTCGGCCGCGAAAACACGACATGTCGCGATTTCGCGACATGTCGCGAAATCGCGACCCTTCCCGGCCTCCGTACGCTTTCTTGATTTTCAGCCGCGAAAATAGAACACGTCGCGATATCGCGACAGTTCCCTTACCCGCATGCGTTGACCGCGTTGACCGCGATTTTGGAACATGTTTGCGACTTAGCCGATTTTTCATTCTCTAGCCCATTTTCTCTCTCCCTCGCGAAAATGCGACATGTCGCGATTTCGCGACATGTCGCAAAAATCGCGCCCTCCGTACAGCTTGCTTCTCTCTCAAAAATCGTCGCGATTTCGCGACATGTCGCGAAATCGCGACCTTCTCGGCACTTAGCCGCATTTTGACTTACCCGTCGCGATATCGCGACATTTCGAAAATGGAAGTGTCGCGATATCGCGACACTACCAAAAATGGAAAGTTTGATTTTTCAATGAATTATGCAACTGTTTTCCGGATTTTCTCGGTACCGGTGCAAGATTTTGCTTGTGCATGAATGATTCTAGCATGTAAAAAGTGAATTCTTGGATAACACAGCTAGAATGCAAGAAAAAGCACAACTTTAAAAAGGAGGCAAGCAAATTTGGATTTAAAACCTGAAAAGATCAAGAGGGTCCCTGCTGCAAAAAATGAAAGTTCAGAATTTTCTAAGGATGGAATCTCATTTTTCAATGGGGGTGTGTTGCTTATCAACAAATGGCGATATCTCATGGGTAAAATAGTAGCACTATTTTAGAACCCAAGACTCGGTTTCAAAACAAAAAAACCATGCATCATGCCTTGCCACAGGCATTCTTCACAATAAATTGATCGCTCACTGCCAACTGTTAAAATTTCCCAAGGACATTCTGGGCTGGATTACTTCAAGGAAGATTTCTGATGTGCAATTTCAAAGGGTATAAAACTTTCTTCAAGGATGACTGAATTGAATGATAAACTTGGATTAATCAACTTTTCTAGATTGTAAATGGGGAAACCGAGTAGAGCTCTGTTTACTAGTTTAGCTTTTTACAGCCTAGACAGAGTTACCCTTTAGATTTACACGACCCAATTTACAACTGTAGGGCATAATCTAATATTGGCTGCCTCTTTTGATCATATAACTCTTTTTTTTTCTTTTCTTTTCTTATCTCTTTTTTTTATCTCTCTTCTTTTTGAAATATATCACTATCCGGAAGACCTTAGAGAAATTACAATTTTCTTTTAATATTTGATCAATCTGGAACTGCTTCAGTCTAGGCATTGATAGCCTCTCGTGACACCCAAATAATTGCATGAACCATAGTCCCCTCTTATAACCAGACTTTTCTTGGATTCCCCGGAGTTCCTCCAACAAAAAAGATAGCAGCTTTTTCTATCATTAAAACAACTCGTGGCAAGTAAGACACAAGATCCAATCATCTCTCTACCTTCATCCTCGGATAACAAAATAGTTCCACAGCTTTAGTGCAAGGGACTATCTCAATTAGAATAATGAGCAGAATGGGGAGGCACTGGATTGAGGATTTATCAGCTAGGAATAAAACAATTTTCAGCAGGCTGACTTTTCATTGATTGCTCAGGCAGAGGTTAAAAAATAGAATTTTAGAAGCCAAAGGACTTTGTACAGGCTTCCAAGGACAGGCACAGGCTTCTAAAGCAAGACAGAATAAAAACTGCACAGACTGCAAATAAAACTGCACAAGCAACTAAGACTAAAACTAAAACTGAAGACTGTACAGATAGCAAAGAAAAGGAAAAGCAGGGAAGAAAATAAAAATCAGACAGTAATAAAAGAAACAAACTAAAAGAATAAGCAAAGTAACTAAAATCGTAAATCGCAAAGAAAGCTAAATCGCAACAAAGATGAAATAAACTAAAGCAACTGAAAACTGCACAGCTGTACAAACAAAGGAATAAAACAAACCGCAAGGCTATTTACAAAGGATGCAAAGCACAACTGTACAGGCAAGAAAAATAAGCTAAAACAAAAGCAAAGCAATTAAAACTGCCTAGACCTGAAAATAACTTAAAGCAATTGAAATAAATTAAACTGCAACTGTACAGACAACAAAGAAAAAGAACTGCAAGGAAGAAAAGACTGTACAGACTTAAATAAAAGCAAGGATTAACTAAAAACACAAAGAACTAAAAACTGACAAAGGGAAACTGCAACAACACTGAAATAAACTTAAAGCAACTCGAAATAAACTAAAATGCAACTGCACAGACATATTAAAAAAATAAAAAAATAAAATAAAAATAAAAAATAAAAAATAAAACTGCACTGAGAACAAGGATTAATCTAACAAACAAACCTGTACAGACAGCACCCAATTAAAACTAAAAAGAAGCAACTAAAGCAACTGTACAGAGCTATTAAAAGAACTAAACTAGAACAAAATAAAACTTACGGAGCTATTTACAATATGTACACATGTTACAACCTTTTTTTATAGCTTACTCAAATGATACATTGGATGGAACAGCAGAGAAATAATGCTTCAAGTATTGGCCATTAACAGGGAGGTCCAGAAAATTACCATCCAGGTCTTGCAAGCGGAAAGCATTGTTACCCAATATTTCAGCAATTTGGTAGGGGCCTATCCACAGTGGCTGCAACTTTGTGTGCTTACCCTTCTTCTCATGAGCCTTGTCCCACATAAGCACTAAGTCTGCCAGCTTGAAAGCCTTCACCTTGGCTCTCTTGTCAAACCACCGCTTGACAGTTTCTTGGTGTCTGCTGAAGTGCTCCAGGGCTTGGAGTCTTTCATCCTGCAAGTTAGTGAGGTCTAAAACACGGGCTTCAGCATCATCATGACCTTCAAAATAATCTAAGGCAAACTGATAGGTAGGCAATTTCAAGGAGATGGGGACAATTGGCCGAGTACCATACAACAGAAACAAAGGGAGAGGTCTTAAGAGCCACTTTGTGTGTTATCCGGTCAGCCCACAAGTGCATATTTCAACAATGTATGCCACCGCTCGGGTTTGTCTCGTCGCAGACTTTTTGATGGCATTCATTAAGTTCTTGTTTGTTGACTCAGCCTACCCATTGCCTTGGGGATAATAGTTGGATGAAAATCCGATAACTATCCCCATCCGGTATGCCCAATCTGCAAACTCCAATGATTGGAAGGCGGGCCCATTATCACAGCACCAAATTCGTGGGAACCCCAAATCTAGTTATGACATTTGATTCAAGAAAATCAATAACTTCCCGGGTCGTACTTCTTGTAGTGGTCGCCGCTTCAACCCACCTTGTGCAATAGTCGTAGCTGTCAGCACATATTTATGCCCTGCCGAGGAATTCGGGTTAATGACTCCCACAAAATCAAGTCCCCACTGCATGAAAGGTTTGTTTATCACAACTGGTTGCAATGGCAGAGCTCGATTTGCCTCTTTGGCTGCAAATGTCTGGCACTGATGGCAGGTTCTGACATGTTGATGTGCATCCTTAAAAAGTGTAGGCCAGTAATAGCCTGCTCTTAATATTTTATGTGCTGTAGCAGATCCTGATGAATGCCCTCGCCCCTAGTTTTTCATGAAAGCTAGCCATGACTTCACCGACTTCACTGGGAGAAATGCACCTTAGGAAGATGCCAAAGATAATTCTCCCCGTACGTAGTACCCGCCTTGAGGAGATAGTGAGAAGCTTTTAACTTTAATGCTCTCCTTTGAGTTCTCGTTCAAATGGGATGGGCAAACCCCAAACTGTAGCATATGAATGATATCCCCATACCAATCATCAGATTCATAGTTTAATTGATTAACTTCCCGCCGTGGAGGCACTTCGAAGAATGTGTCTAGACAAGCCAAGTCCTCCGATCGGCTTAGCAGTGCCTAATCTCCAAGTCATATTCTTGCAACTCGGTGACCCAATTGCCCCTCGCCTCACCCAACTCATTCCGACTTAGAAGGTACTTCACAACTGGTCTGGCACTATGGCATGAGTTTTGCTTCTGAGTATATAATGTCTGAACTGCTTCACTGCCCTTACCAAAGCATAAGCCTGTTTGTCTAATCTGGAATATTTCAGTTCAGCTCCCTTCAAATTAGTGCTCTTAAAAGCAATTGGATGTTCTCCTGTATCTCTCCGTTGAGTCAGCACTGCAGCAAGTGTATGTTCAGAAGAGAAAGTGTACAGATAGAAATCTGCACTGAAATCTGGGCTTACTAAGACTCGGTGCTTGTTTAATGGCCGTCTTGATTTCTTGAAAAGCAGCCTTAGCTTCAGGTGGTCCAGGCAATCAGGCAGTTTGCTTTAACATATCATTCATTGGTTTAACTATCTCTACAAAGCCTGAGATAAACTTTCTGACAAAGTTAATCTTCCCAAAGAATGATCTCAAATCTTTCTTGGAGTTGGGAAATGGTATGCCATATATGGCCTCAACTCGCCTCGGATCCATGGAAATGCCATCCTTTGTGACCAAATGCCCAAGCAATTTGCCTTCTCGTTACACCAAATATGCATTTCTTTGGATTCAAAGAGATGCCAAACTCTCTCGCACTTGTTAAATACAGACTCTAAATGCTTGACATGGTCAAATCTGGATTTGGAAAAGACTCGTTAGATCATCCATGTAAACTACAATACATTTGCCCATAAGCCCCTTGAAGGCATGGTCCATTGCTCTCTCGAAATGTTGCTCCCGCATTTATTAAACCAAATGGCATCCTCTTGTAAGCAAAAGTACCCCACTTAGTTGTAAAAGCAGCCTTCATTCTATCCTCCTTCTCAACTAGAATCTGATTATAGCCTGAGAAACCATCCATAAAAGACATCATCTCTGAGCCATTAACAATCTGTAGTACTTCATCCATAGAAGGCAGGGGATAGTTGTCCTTTTCAGATGCTTTGTTCAGATTCCTAAAATCCACACAAAGGCGGATCTCCCCATTTTTCTTCCTTACTGGCACCCGGATTTGCCACCCAAGTAGAATGCCTGATAGGAAAAATAATTGCCGCACTCAAGAGCTTCTCCACTTCTTTCTCGAATAAGGGGTTCTAACAGAGCATTAACATGCCTCTCGTTTTTGTCCGAAAGGCTTGCAAGATTCTTTCAAAGGTATGATGTGGGTGTAAACTTTTGGATCAAATACCTTTAAATCCTTGTATGACCAGGCCATTACATCCTTAGACCTCGTGCAGGAAATCAATCATATTTCTCTTTATCTCTGGATCACAGCCCTTTGCCAACTTGATGTTCCTTGGATCCTCTTCAGCTCCTACATTCAAATTTTCAGTATCATTGTCTCGTGGTGCCCACATAATCCTCGGAATTCACCCTTTGCCCGATCTTGTCAACATCGAATAGCCTCTCCAGCCTCTACCATTCCCTTTGGGATTCCGTTGTCCTTCAATCTCATGATTCCCCCGTCATCATCTAGTCTGTTCCATCAGTGGTGTCCCTTTGGCCCTCATCAATTATAGCATTCTCAAAGGTATTGGTACTTTGCAGAAAGTTCACAATCTGTTGATCATCTGAGAAAACTTGAAAGCTGTCAATATTGTTTGGAACTGAAGGACAGGGGACTAGCTCAATTGAAAACTTATCCCACTTAAAATCTTCCAATGGCCTTAAACTTGCAACTGAAGATGCCAAGACATCTGCATGTGAATTTTGTTCCCTGGGTATATGTGTTAAGTTAAATGCATCAAAGCCTTCCACAAGATCCCAAGCTCGTGCTTGTATCCCTTCGTATAAGAGGCTTTACACCGAAACTTACCCCCGACCCGGCTTGCCACTAATTCTCGAATCGCTGAAAACTTGAATGTTCTTCACATTTTTATCCAATGCAAATTTTAAACCTAAAATCGTAGCTTCATACTCGCTAAATTATTAGTACATGGGAACTCGCAGCGGTAAGACATAAAAAATGTCCGACTTTGAGGCCCTTTGAGGATCGCCCCTGCTCCGTAACCCCGCTTACATCCGGCTCCATCCACATGAAGTGTCCAAACTTCATTAGTATGTACAGGATGAGCTTTGTTAAATTTATCATTGTGCCCAGTTGTTAAATTGTAGACACCAATGTCTACCTCTCGCAATATTGACAGCCTCATTTGCGACATTGTACTCTATAATGGTGTGTTTGTACCGGGTTCTCTCGTCAACCCGCAATTGATTAGCCACACCCTTCCATGGCAACCACATGTGTGAAAAGTCTGCTGCCGGATATCCATTCGGAGACTTAGACCAATCCCTACTCAACAAGGATTCCATACCCCACCGGGATATCCACAACTTGGATTTCGATCTTATGTTGAGCCCTTGGCTCGGATGCCAATTGAATGTGAATGTTTTGCAGCCTCTCCCACAACCTTAACTTCCGACTTGTCCAATTGGACAACTCTCCTCTCAGACTTCATTGGGGTCAGCCCCAATTGCTGACAAATTGCCAGTGGCATGACATTAGCAGATGCACCTGAATCCACCAAACAATTATGTAAGTTCTTCCCAAAAATTCTGACATTCAATAAAAATGGGGGAACTTCAGTCTTTTCCTTGTACATGGCCAGATTGGCATTGGCTATTTTCTTCCCTTTATCCACAGGTTTAGCAGCAGGCCGTAGTATGTCTTTATCGATTGTCTCTCTCGCTTCGAAATCTGTGCCACTCATGCAGAGTAATGTTAGCCTTAATCTTTTTCATATCCTCCACTATGTTATATCCTTTGTTAAGTGGAGGAATAGCAACATCTGGTACTCTTTGAGCTCCTCCCTTTGGTGGGGGTGGATTATTGCTTGGAGAGGGGTCAGGAGGAATATTGTGAGAATTATCAGGAGGAGTTGATGTGGTATTTGGCTCAGGATTCCCGTTCCTCAGGTTGTAGCTATCTCTTCTGTACTCGCCGGAAAGCCCGTACTTCATCCATGGGCATTTCAACTACATTCTCGCATTCATCCGGGAAAGAAAAAGAATCCAAGACCATAGCCGCACCGTGTCCGGATGAACTTGGGCCCTCGGCAGCTTCTTTGATTTTCGGGGAGATCAAATCTCCTGACAAAGCTTCAAATGCATTGCAAAATTCCACACAATCTAATTCCCCATGTTGAGAAGTGGCATGAATTCTGCACCAGCTTAGGCAGAGCCAAATCACAGATGTTCACATCATGAGCTTTACCCTTGTAATCTTTATTAGGCTCATATGGGGGCCTATTAAATCTGTTTGGTTGGTATGAATATCTGTTGGGATTGTCTCCAGTAGAAGTTTGCCTTTTAAAACTCAAAAAATCATTGGCCGACTTTCGAACAATCTTTGAAACTTCTTCAATCCTAGCATTGTCAGCCTCTTTTACCGGGTTCTGTACATTCTCAACAGGTGCTGCAGCTAATGGTGCTGCTGATGGTAAAGTCTGACAAACTGGCAACATCATCTGATGTGGGATAGGATTGAGTATAGGAGCAGGCTGAGTGATCAGAGGAGTTTGTTGAATATTTAAAGGTTGGGGTCCCAACTGTCTTTCCAGGATTAAAGCTTCTTTATAAGCTTCTGTCAAGTTGGTAACAGTGGCATCCCTCTTCAAGAAGACAGAGGTCATTGGGTCCAGAGAGTTCCTAAAAATCTCTAATGCCAGGTCAGCATTCGGTACATAATAGCCAGTGAGTCTACCATAAGCTTTCTGGAATCTGACATTATAGGATCTAATAGACTCATTCAGTTCTCTTTTGATGCTAGAAAACTGCTGATATAAAATACTGGGGTCTATCACTTCCCCGAACTGTGACACAAAGACTTTTTCTAAGTCACTCCAACTGGTGATGGAATCATTGGTAAGATTTAGAAACCAATCATAGGCTCCCTCCCGGAGAGTGAACGGGAAGAGTCTCGCAGGCAACATCCTCATGTCGTACATTTAATAACTTCAGTGCATTCTTGAATGCAATTAAGTGTTCCTCTCAGCTTCTTGTCCCATCATGTTTATACCTAGGGAGGTATCTTTCTGGACTTCCGGGCAAGTCATGGGCTATACCCGAAATGTTCAAAGTCGTGGAGCCCAACCAATTTGCCATAGCTAATGGATTAACAGGATATTCTCGAGCTCGGTTGGAGTGACTATCAATGGTGATAAAACCGTCTCGTGATAGAGATGTGGCTCTTCCGTGGCTACTTCTTCTCGGAGTTTCTAATTCAGGGACAAGGAGCTCTCCACTCGGGGTGGGACCTTGTTACCCCGTATGTAGAATCCAGCTTTCACAAGCACTGACAAACTCTGCAGTTCTGAACAGGTTCTGTATTTTAGCAAGTTGAAATATCAGACTGACAACTGCACTGACAACACTGCACTGACAATTTAAAAACTGCACTGACAATTTAAAAACTGCATTAACAATTTACAAAATTGTACTGACAATTTAAAAACTGTCCGGAGTTCACTGTGGGTCCTTCAAATGTTGCTGTTATGCCCTTACAACACTTGAACTGAGTTCAGCCCTCCTTCTAGCGCCAATTAGGTGTTGGTCCGGCTTTCATGCACACCCCGGGAAAAAGGATGAAGGCAAGGAAAGCTCCGGAGACACCCACGGGACCGATCCCACTCATCTTTAGGATCTAGCCGAGTTATCCAAGGTGCGAGTTACGTAGTTGGGTCGAATGGCAATTCACTCTTTTCCACTTCCCGGAATAGATTTCAATATGGATCGCTTCCGTTACCTTACAGGGGGTTCCCGAACTTGTTCAGTAGTTGCAAAAGTTGTTGACAATCAGATTTGACTTGAATTCTTTGATCTAGCTCTCATGGGTCAGCAGATTTAAATAAAAGGCAAATAAAGAAAATAAAAATGGATCATTCATCGAAAGCAAAGAGAGGGTAGGGTAAGGCGTAAAAGAGAAGCTTATCAAACATCAACTGTAAAACCCAAACTATCAATTTTATCTATGCTATCGCCTTCACAACGAACAAATCCAAGAAGAAAGTGTCCAATCGACCTAAGATCACTTTCAACTAAGAGCACAAGGCAGAGTGAAACAGATCTAGCAGAAAATTATAAATCCAAGGGCAACTGGTTAAAATCGGTATCTTTCACCGGCAGCTCTAGCTCGCACAAAGGAAGACAGAGCAATTAGAACAAACTTACACCCGAAATCTGTAATTTCCCCTAGCAGTACAATAGAACAACCGAAGCCTAACAAAGATATTTAATCTTGACAATGGCAGATTTACAAAGATATATCTAACAAACTTTAAATGGAACGGATAACAAAAGAAAATACACTTATCACACTCGCAAAAGATTAGGCTCCCGGCCATGCTATCACGTAAAAGCTAAAGCACATCAACTCCAAGTCCATAAACAAAGGATTTTACAAAATTTGCAAGAAATTGCTTATAAGCCTTTATTTCTAAGTCTCCGCCTCCCGCGATTACATTTAGAATTTGTATTTATAGACTCAGGACAGACCCTGATCTTTTCCAAAATATCTTGCTCAAACCCTAAATCTTATCGCACTTAAACCCTAGGACCCGGGTTTTACAATAAAAATCCATTTAAAAATCAAAGTCCGGATAGAACTTAACCCTTCGGCAAATCTGTGCAATCACCGCCATAAATGGAGAAGATAAAATAAAATGCAACTTGCATTCATCCGCATCCGCAAATAAATGCCTTCATTAATTCTGCCGGTGAGCCGGATGAGTCACCACTTCTCCATCAATTCGATCTCCGCAAATCCATCCCGGGTTGAAATGGTCTTCATGCTATCAAGTCTGCAATAAATTTGCTGTTGAATGCTCTCACCGGCATCCTTCTCTCCTAGCATGGCGGTCCTTGACTAAATCCGCACTTTATCTTCGCCTTTATGGTCTTTCCCGGTTGTCCCGTAAGTGCCAGGTGGAATCCCGCATGAAAGACAAAAAGATGCATTAGATTAGCATTTTAATTAAATCGAAGCTTAAAACATTAAAAACAGATTAAATCCGCAAAATAAGCTTGCATGTCGGCTTCTGTTTGTCCCATTCACGCTTTGACACGTGTCGCTACCCCAGGAAGCCTTCTGTTTCCCGCCGAAATGCACTTTCAGGTCAACTTATGACTTTCTCTCTCCTACCGCGATTCCGCGACATGTCGCGATTTCGCGACATGTCGCGAAATCGCGACCCTGCAACGCATCGGCAACTTCCTCCCTCGTCGGCCGCGAAACTACGACATGTCGCGATTTCGCGACATGTCGCGAAATCGCGACCCTTCCCGGCCTCCGTACGCTTCCCGATTTTCAGCCGCGATTCTAGAACACGTCGCGATATCGCGACGCTCCCTTACCCGCATGCGTTGACCGCGTTGACCGCGATTTTGGAACATGTTTGCGACTTAGCCGATTTTTCATCCTGCAGCCCACTTTCTCTCTCCTGCCGCGAAAATGCGACATGTCGCGATTTCGCGACATGTCGCAAAATCGCGCCCTCCGTACAGTTTGCTTCTCTCGTCAAAAAACTGTCGCGATTTCGCGACATGTCGCGAAATCGCGACCTTCTCGGCACTTAGCTGCATTTTGACTTACCCGTCGCGATATCGCGACATTTCCGAAAATGGAAGTGTCGCGATATCGCGACACTACCAAAAATGGAAAGTTTGATTTTTCAATGAATTTATGCAACTCGTTTTCCGGATTTTCTCGGTACCGGTGCAAGATTTTGCTTGTGCATGAATGATTCTAGCATGTAAAAAGTGAATTCTTGGATAACACAACTAGAATGCAAGAAAAAGCACAACTTTAAAAAGGAGGCAAGCAAATTTGGATTTAAAACCTGAAAAGATCAAGAGGGTCCCTGCTACAAAAAATGAAAGTTCAGAATTTTCTAAGGATGGAATCTCATTTTTCAGTGGGGGTGTGTTGCTTATCAACAGGACTATGAGTGACTGTGGTGCTAGAAGAAGATATCCGATAGGCAGTGTGTGGCTATGATGATGATATCTACCTATGCCCTGCCTGATAGTTCTAGGTTTTTGTTTACCTGGAACATGCTAGACATAGTTAGTGACCTGGTGGAGCACAAGGTTGTGTTTTATTGGGTGTCTATGCTTCTGGCCCAAGTGTATCATGAGTTATATGAGGTGGTTTGAGGTAGACAGATGGGATTGAGTGTGATTCCCTTGCTGCAGGTATGGGCATGTGAACACAACCATTGAGAGACCTTCTTTTCTACCTTAGCCTATACACATGGAGGATTAGGAGCTTCCTTATGTCTTGAGGTGGAGTACGAAGGTGGAGCATGGTATGAAGAGGCCTCATGAGGGTGATCTAATTTTGTGGAGGATTAAGTTCAGTGAGTTGACGATAGACGATATTATATGGAGACCATGGATGGGTGGAGTGAGTTGGAGAGAGGATGATGAGTAGTTTTAGGCTATACAATGGGGCAGATAGTTGTTTGAGAGATATACTTGATAGACTGAGTATTTATAGTTTGATCGAGTACAATGCCAGTTTGGATTATGAGAGGATGTTCCAGGGACTCCTGTTATCTATTTTAGACGATAGGGAGACAAGGGAGAGCACCTTGTTGTACCACCTTGGGTTGGGGAGAGAGACCCTCCTATGGATATCCTAGATGTAGGAGATGTAGGGATGACACCAAATTTTAACACCTGGTGGGCGCTATAGTCTTGGAATCCTAGGAGAGGTGTGGTGGATGGGTGGGTGGCACATGCTACTAGGGCATCTCCACCAGAGAGGAGGGCGAGCAGGAGGACTTAGGCTGGGGAAGCAAGTATGACTGCTATTGAGAAGGATGTTCCTCTATGATGGTCATGATGATGTGTAGGTGTTTCGATGAGCACCCAAGGCATGAGGGCAGAGAAGGTGGATGTGGGTGTAGATGTTAGGATGGAGCAACCTGTTGGAGCATAGGCTAAGAGATACGGGATGGTCGGTATAGATGGTATCAATGAAACCATTGATATTGGGGTATTTTATGATATAGCACAATAAATTCCCAATGATATTTTAGATAGGATAGTTGTAGAGGATGTACAGGGGTTGCATGATCAGATTCAACAGTTGGAGGCAGACATGGCGAAGATGAGGGTTGCTATGTCTATGTAGGATTAGGTGATCGATACTCTGACTAGTCAGTTGGTGGCTGAGGCTGCTAAGAAGATGATGTGCGAGACTGCCTTGTTAGTGTATGGGATCCCTCTACATGATAATGGTAATATTATGGTGCATTATGGATCACAATCATAGGTGCAGGTGCCATCACATCAGATTTAGTGTAGTGCGACTACTATGGGATAGAGAGGTACTAGGGCTGAGGTTTAGGATTAGCCTACTGTGGATCCAGTTCTAGAGTTTAGGGTGAAGTTGAGTCGGGCTACAGGTATGCGAGTGAGTTGTGAGGGCTACAGGGAGACTCCTAATGGGAGCTAGGGTAGCTATTACTGATTGTAGCCTATAGGAATTTTGTTTTGATGATATATGATGATGGGCATAATACCAAGTTGTAGCCTTAGGGCATTTTGTATGGATGATATATATACCTTGTTGATTTCGGCTATTATATACATGTGTTATTTTGATGGTTTTAAATGTGTTCTTGTTTATGTTTGCATGGATTAGCTAAACATAATTTGTATATATGTCTGACGAATAGATATACATGTATGACATGGTTTAGATCTATTATCGTCTTGTGGTATAAATGGATTGTAGAGTAGTGTTATGATTGTATTTCCAATGTGATATGATGTGATATCAAATATGATTTTGTAATGAATGTATGTATAGTAATGGTGATACTACGATATGATTTTGAAATGCATATGGTATGAATGTAATAAATGTAATTTGATATGAAATGCATGTAGAATGAATGCAATACTATAATGTGTATCAAATGTATCTGACATAGATGCATGTATGCATGTATGAACTTAGTGAAATTCACCAAGGAAGCACTTGTATCATTGCATTTACCTGTATGGATCATATCCATTCCATGATTTTAGGGTCAGTGGATAATGTAAGGCATGTGTAATGGTTTTGACTAACATAGTTATGACAATCAAATATCAAAACCTTAGCTATACAAGTTTTGTGGCAACTTATAACATGATCAGGCTGGTTCAAAGTATGTCTTGTACCTATGTGTGTGAATGTGTAATGTTCATTTATCCATTTTTAGGGAGGTAGGATTAACTTGTTGTAGATGCTACCATACTAGCTAGCTCATCCATCCACAATAATGATTTCTATAGAAGCGAGATGCTAATGTAAGAGATGTGTTGTCACCTATAAGATTATTCCACTAGTAGGTAGGTTTTTGGAATTATCCCATAGTGTTATGTTGAACCTAAGGACCAAAGGCGATAAGCATAACATGTGTGATATCAAGATGTGTTTTCTTTTGTTTTTTGCCCCTATTCTAGTGTTGACCTATCTGATTGTGGTAGTGCTCTTTTCATTTCTTTTATTTTATTTTTTGCTATTCTATGATTTTTTTTCATCTATTCTAAGAGCATTAGCATTTGTTTTATGCTCTGTTCTTGCATTTTGCTTATGCTTGATCCCTTTGTTTATCCCCAGGTCTTATTTTGACCATGTAGGCGATAGGAAAAGCAGGGGATATCATTCGCTAGATGGCGATATCTACTCAAGATGTCCTCTTTCCTAGGCTTAAAATTGTTAATGTGTAACCTGTTGTGAGCGGTTCATGAGAGAAGTTGAACCAGCCTAAAAGACCATAAGAAAAATTTACAAGACTCAGTAGCTATGGGTGACACTTGATTGCCTAAACTAAAGAGTAGTCAAAATTTAACATGACACCTATGCATACCCTGATCCTGAAAAGGAGGAATAGACATCCAGGTGGTGATGCTAACAAGTACATGCATTATTCCTACTAAGGCACATTTTGGGGAAGAATGTGCAAAAATGAATTAAAATTTTAACTATAAAGCACACGGATATGTGCAATGCATGTAACTATAAGTGATGCAAGTGGAGGAATGCGATATTTACAAGAAGAAAGTTATGTTGTTTAGAAAGAGAATATTTTAGAAGAACCTATTTATAGATGAGTGAAGTATGTAATGATGATAGAAAGCATTATGCTATGATCATCGTTACCCCAATGTGTGGGGGGTGTGTGTGTAGTAGATGTATATGTTGTGAGTTGTATAAGTGTATGTAATAGTTACCCAGAAGGAGGATGATGTGAGAGTAGAATGTACAGGTGGAGAAAATGAGAGGAAATAGGCATTGGTAACTAATCAAGGAAAGGGATCACTAACGACTAGCAATTATAAATGAGAAGAAATGAACCAACGTATGTGAGAAGTATAAGAATGAGATAGAAGAAGATGAGTAAATAACACTACTGTCGGGTGAAATGGCATAGATTTGGATGAGAATGGGATGGTGAAGTGATGACATGGCTAGAGTTGCAGCTAGAGCCATAGTTGGCAATGTTATGAATATAGTGAGTGGGTGCTATTATGGTACTACGGGGTGGTAAAATCTTGGGATTGACATGGCGCGAGGGACTGACAAGTCAGCTGAATGGAAAAGAACACTCCAGTGATGGGGTACGCTTGCCATGCAACATGTTGTGCACCAGGATTTTGAATGATCTAAATTATTTGATATCATGACCTGGTTGGTGATGGTAGATGTAAAATTGATTCTCATTGTAATTGCACGGTTTAGGATGCGAGGGGTCAGTAGGTCAAATATCGGGTAGGTAAATAAGACCTTGGTGCATGAGATGATGGAAATTTTTGAAAAGTGGCGTATGTGGAATAGGCATAGGATAGATGTATGGCTCTACTGGAGGTGAGCAAGGTCTAGGTGAAAGATGATTTGGTAATGGAGGCATGGGTCTAGGTTTTGGCATGGGTCAAGTCAAGGGTAGGGGAAGGGATCTATGTGGTGGCAAAGATGGATGGGTTATGGAAGACTTTCGTGGGTGAACGTGGCAATGACAATGGCTCATATGTAACTCTAGAGACTCGATAAGGGATATTAGATGTTGTATCTTGTGGTGTGGCAGAGATGGTATTGGGGAAGGGGGTGATAGGGATTTCAAGGTGAATGGAATGGTCAAAATTCAAGGCTAAAATTGTGAGGTTTCATCATGATCGCCATCTGACATAACCACGGAGCACATGCCTAGCTAGTGTATTGATCTATACCATCATAAAAACACAAAGATCCACACAAATGCACAAATTGAACAAAGAAGCCAACTAATGCAAAGTTTCTTATATTAATATTCAAAAGGATCTCGGGTTACAAAAATGCCCTCTTAGGGTCACTCCAAAGATGATACAGATGTTACAATTGCCAATGCCCTCAATAGGGTAGGCACGCTTATTTTTTGCTCTGATGATTACTCACAAACTGCCTTGGGGTAGAGCTAACCCCCTTCTCCGTGATGTGGAAGGATTATGATATAGGCTCCCTTTTGCACCTGTCTCCCTATGAACAAGAAACAACAATGCATGATTACAAATTTTGATAGCCTCTCGTGATGAGGCCCTTTAAAGAAACATACATGTAAATACCATTAAACTAGTAAAACAAGAAAGCATAAAGAAAGGCTTTAAGCTATTCTAATCACATCAAGAATTATACTACAACATACAAGACATGAATAAGCAAATGATGCATTGAACAAAATATCAAATTAGAAGCAATAAAACATCTAAAAGATCCAATATACTCCTACCCAATGCAACACATAAAATGCCTAATTCCTACGATCGAAGTTTCTCTAAAATGCAATTAAACCTATGAAAAGACTAACATGACTAATCTATGCAATAAAAAGCAAAATGAGTAAGGTGATATTTAACCTATTGTAAACCATAGCTATGAGGGGCGGTCTGCACTATGAACCATGGCTGATAGCCATGGTTTGACCTTTGATGTGTTTGCCCTCAAAATTAGGGGTAGTGGGCTTGACCTCCTTGTCCAAATTGATGTTCAAGGGTCGCCTTTGTCATCCTCTGATATATTTGGTGGTCAAATCATTGTGAAGGGCCTTCGTTCACCCAGATTTGCATTTCTTGATCCTCCTAGGCACCTAGGGCATCCATGGCTAATTGGTCTTTGGATGGATAGCAAAGGGGGCTCTCAAATGCACAAGGTCATTATGTAATTTGACAGGGCTTCACTACTCTCTTGATCAATTAGCTCGCTCGATAATTTGCCAACACTTCGCTATACAAATTATCTATCTCCTTGTCATCATCCCGCTTGGAGGGGGTATTTGTAGCATACCCCTAGGGCTAGGGGTGGCTTCATGGAGAAGCCAAGACCAAGAAGGTTGGTTAGGACAGTTGGGATGGAAGCCTTTGGAATATTCCATCCTCCAACTGCCTCCTTCTAGATCTCTTGGCCGTTCCAACCGATTTGGCTCGGATGGAAGGCCTAACTAAACTCTAGTTCAGACCGTAGGTCATAGTTGTGGTCCAGACTACAGACCGTAGGTGTCAACCATGGTTCAGACTGGAGACCGTAGGTCTGGGCTGCGGTTCAGACTTCTTAGGCCAGAATGCCTAAATTGAGTGGTTAGAACCACTGCTCTATCTTGGAGTCTATCCAAGATCCTTCATATGGTTTTGTAGCATGTCCATATGAGTAGTCGCCCTCGGCATGACATGTTTTAGGTGTCTATAGATGCCCCTTTTGAGATGCGTTGTGAGATCAAACAACGTTGAGCAAAATAGACCTCCTAAAATGATGTTGTAGGTTCTATGATGATCATTAGTCTGATCAACATTAGATGCCCCAGGTCTAGCAAAAGGATGTGCATCCTGGAATCATTGCTTCCAACGTGGGAAGGCTTACATTTGAAAAGTTTGCACTCGTCATCAGACATTCGGGTAGCTTTGGTGCTACAATAGGAGTTAGGCCTATATAACCGAAGGATGAGAGCTACAAATGAAATTTCATATTTGCTATTTACCCCAAGCAGAGGGGGAAGCTTATGATAGTTGTTAGCAATGATTCGCAAGGACAAACACAATTTTGACAAGATCAAGGGATCTACGATCTCCGGGATCTTCTGTTGATTTTGATTATGACATGAAATTATGACTACCCCCTCAAGTGACGAGTCGATGAGGGTAATGACAATGTCTGAAGCGACAAAATCGCTTGACCATAATGAATGATCCTGAACAACTTTTAGATTTGAGACGTTTAATGCCTTGGCTAGGCCTAGTTCAGCTTATGATTGCAACGCTTAGTAGTATTTGCACATCTTTCTCCCATGGAGCAGTCAGGCTATGATAGCCGTCTTAGAGAGTCAAGATAATACAAATTCAAGAAGACTTGTGTTGAATCATATTATCGATGATTTGCTGAAAGATGTCATAAAAGAAATGACAATTTTACCCCAAATATCCTTATTGTGATCTACTCATCTTGTCGGATTGCATGGATCGCAAGTCACTGCAACCACCAATTTTATAGGATAAATCACTGAATACGAGGCGCATTTGGTTTTTCATTGTTTGATTTTTTTTTGTTTAATTTTGCATTTATTGGATTGATCCTGGTGCTTTTAATGTCACCAAATTTGCAATTTTGATCATTTATTTTGATTTTTATCCACTGGGAGTCATTAATTTGTCTTTTCAGACCTTCCCACGGTGGGTTTTTAGTGCATTTATTGCTAGTTGCGGACCACAGGTACGGTCTACGGTTTGCACTACCAAATTTTGGGGACCGTAGGTTAGACCTACGGGCAAAAAACCCTAGTTTTGGAATCGTGGGTGTTAGCTATGGTCTGCAGAGACTAGGAGGACCTATAAATTGAAATCCCATTTACAATTTTTCATTATTTTCTTGCAACCTTTAGCAAATTGAGAGCTCTGAGAGAGAGAAATCATTCCTTGATACAAAATGCTATCAAACTCGACCATATTTACACTCGTCTTCCCTGATGGTGGATCCTGATCAGCCATCGACTAGCCGGGGTAGGGTGCGGGCAAGGTAACTCGAAATCGAGACCTCGCACTCCATATTAGTAAAATGAACCACACTTAATAAATGCAGAAATTGAACCTCATTAAACTGTCGATAATGAACCCCACTAGTTTAGGTTAGACTAGGATTTAATGTTTATGCATTAGTGGTCTAGGAGGGTACCCACTATGGGTGCCACTCCTAAACTGCAGCTGGTAGCTATGGTTCCCAGGTGGAAAAATGGGAACCATAGGTTTCAGCTGTAGCCCCCAATTTTGCAAATTGGGGACCGCAAGTTGTAGCTGTGGTTCCCAATTTGCAAATTAGGGACCGTAATTTGTAGTTGCGGTTCCCAATTTGCAAATTGGGGACCGCAAGTTGTAGTTGTAGGCTGCAATTGCTTGTTTTTTTTTGAAATTTTTAGTTTTCTTTAGCTCTGCTTAGCTAGATTTAGCTTACATGATGTTTCTTTGTTTTTTGTTGCTTTTTAAAAGTTAACTTCTAGAGCACAAGAGCCTGACTTGATGAGGACTCTCCATGAGGCCTTGTCGGATGATGATCGAGCATGGTTTCAAGCCATCGAGTTTGGTTATGTCATGGATCTACCCACCATTAGGGTAGATCAGGCCTATATTACTGCATTGGCTCGATGCTGGAATGCGTAGACCAACACATTTCACCTGCCTCCTGGTGAGATGACCATCACACTAGAGGATGTCTACAAGATCTTTAGGATCCCTATCGATGGTGAGGCTATCGTTTCCTCTGCCTACATGGAAAAAGGATGTCATTTTTGCTGCCATATTCGATGATCAGAGCACCGACACATAGGATGATGTAGACCATGGAGGGGTGCACATCGAGGACTGGTACTAGGATGATGTCTTCTCTGTTTGAGAGGCCCTTTTTATGCACCTCATCGTTCAGATTGTCCTTCTAGACTCCTCGAGCATGAGGATTCCCTGGAACATGCTAGCCCCTACTTGGAGGGTGCTTCAGAGCTCGACGGAGGAGCCACTACTGCTGGCCTAGGGGAGCACTTTACTATGCCAGCTCTATAAGGAGCTATACCATATTACAGAGTGGAGCCATAAGGGCATCAACTGTAGCCTGTTGCTATAGATCTAGGGGTGGTAGCACATCTGGATCGAGCGTCCTATTGATCTACCTCTATGCATCACTACCCTAGATGATGATCATCAGTGCTACGCCACCTGCTGGCCTCATGCTAAGGAGGGTGTCTGCAGTAGGGCTCATGCTAGGGATACGTAACATTACATTATCATCTTTGTAGCACTTGGACTAGGGGATGTCATCTGGCACCCCTACATGGATTTTCCTGTATGGTCGAAGGTGGACGAGTGGCTACGACGGGCCCACCGAGATAGATGGCTTATCTGGCATAAGCCAGAGGTCTAAGAGTATTAGTTTTTCTCTCGTGTCCTATGATAGTTCGGCATGGTGCAAGACCTGCCAGATATGCCCCTAAGGTACAGACGCCTAGCTCTAGAGAGGGATCTCCCATTGATAGTTCCTCCACCGCTAGGAGATGCACTCGATGACTTCTAGGAGTTAGGGGTTGAGATAGCTGGGACCACGCTCGACTATGACGGGTGGTGGTCTCTATTTAGATCGCACGAGATCGGGCCTCTAGGCCAAGAGCCAATAGAGGTAGAGGTAGATCCTGATGGGTGTAGGGTGCACCAATGTACTAAGGGTAGTTGGGGCATAGAGGCCACTATTGAGGACCTACCGAAGATCGACCCTAAGGAGGATGCTCCAGAGGAGGGTGAGGTCCCTCCTGATAGCATAGAGGGACAAATGTTGGTGCAGGTTGCTAACTTGTAGAGTTAGATTGGGTGATTTCACATGCATAGCAATGTGAGAGAGATACCACCATCGCCACTTTGGAGGTGAAGGTGGTTGACAGGGAGTGGTGCTTGACTGAGGCACAGGGCCAGGTATAGGAGCTCATGACTCGAGCTACCGATGCAGAGGCCTAGGTGTAGAGACTGTAGACTGCCCTAGAGTTAGCATAGGTGCAGTAGACTACAGTAGAGGCAGAGCAGGATCTCGCATGAGCAATGAGGGGAGCTATTATGGGGCCTCCTCAGGCTATCATGGGGCCTCCTACGGTACTAGTAGTAGGTACAATAGCTATACAGGATCCGACTGCTAAGGTGACGTGACTGCATGGTATGGTCATGAGGACCAATGAGATGCATGTAGCCCAGCTTGCTCACGTTGATCAGCTAGTCGGCTACATAGAGATGCATGGGCTATCAGTTCTTGAGGATCATTTTGTAGTAGAGTCACAGCGTACCAGGTCTAGGACCTCAGGGCAGTCCACAGTGAGCTCGAGTCATAGGACTCATAGGACTGAGAGGACGCATAGGTCCTCTAGCATGCACACAGTGAGATCGCAGGCCAGGGCTAGAGATCCAAGGCAGACATCAAGGGCCTCCAGCTAGAGGACTAGCCTACTGTAGTTACCAGTTTCTCATGTGTTGGGTGCGTTAGGCTTTGGAGGTAGGCAGGATCCATAGCAGGATCCACCACAGGTGCCAGGTTAGCTAGGAGAGTAGGCTCCAGAGCACAGTGTAGAGGGAGGCGATGAGAGCTCCAGTACAGGGGGAGCAACCTAGATCCGATTTATAGTAGCTACCGACTATAGTTTTGATGTATCATTTTGTGTGTAAGGTCGAGGACCTACACAGTTGTAGCCTATGGGCATTTTGTACTCCCTATGTACTCGTTTGGACACACATATATATGATATGATATTTCATGGCTCATTATGTGTACATGTGTATTTATTGTTTTTGATTTTATGTTTATTTGATGCACATGGATGCAATGCGTATTTAAATGCTATGTTTATATGATGCGATGTATGGATGTCATGCATTAGATAGATATTCTACTTTATGATGATGATGTGCAGTGATCTAGATGATTAGATGTGCGACATATGATGTATGTAGATGGATGCGATGTTTATTTTTAACGCATATTTATTTTTGCTTTGTGGGCATGCGTATATTTTATGTAGTTTATGATATGCTATGCAATGTATGGTAATGCATTATGTACAGAATCATAATCTAATGGAGATGAACCTGTATGCTTTAATCACTTAAAACATAAGGAATGAATGTAAACTATGTATATCAATTTTTAAAATATGACACCACAGAATGTATAACAATCATGCAAAATAATTGATAATTCTTATTACAAGAACTTAATCAATTAATCACCCATTTATGAAATGCAGTGAAATGGATTGGTGAAATTCTAATGAATGATTATGTCATTTTGTACTATATAATCAGTGGTCGTCTAAACATCATTTTTGATCTTCATGCGGTATCTATCTTATATATTTGATTGTACTTTGTAAAATGCATTTTGATGAATGAATGACTCGTATTTCTGTAGTCTGAAGATATGTGGTATCTTGTTGCTATTGGAGCACTTTTTGGGGTTTTCCTTGAGACTCAAACACCCTAGTAAACCTCTCCAAAAATCACATACTAACTATACTAGACTTATATTGGACAAGGCTTTTGCCGTGACAGACCCAACTATTCATAATCCCTATGTGTGCATGTGAGTATTTTTAGATAGATCGTAAGCATACCCTGTATGTCAGTCGGGACTCTTTCAACCCATATGTGAGATAAGGTTCCTCATACGATCGTATCATCCTTGTTTTAGCTTTGATTAGACTTATACAACTAGACAATCCTAGGTACCTAGAGCTAGCTCATCTTGCAAATTGATTAGGGCTACCCCTCCAAATGCAGGCGGGACTCTTTCAACCCATTGCTACGTTTGGGGATCACCCAATAGAACTACCCCTACGATTGCAGGTGGGACTCTTCCAACCCATTGCTATGATCGGGGATCACTCTATGGCTTTCAAAAGGTGTACAATCTAGGGATTCAAGTTCTCACCCTTCTTACTTGCTCAGATGTAGTGATAAAAATCATTGTTAGTCCACGTGTTACCATTTTCTTTGAGCAAGGGATTTTTATAGTGCTTTTGATTCACTATGTCACTTTATATTTTGAACTTGAAATTTGTATATTTTTTTGCACTTTGTAACTTGGGATTTAACTTTTGTGACTTTGGGATTTATAGGGGAAATTCTTGTCCTTTTGCCAAAGTACACCTTTATAAATCGACTATTTTCAAGATAAGCAAGTCGTGAAACCCATCTCTCTAGATACCTAAGATTGCTTTCATGGCTTTCATCCTCTCTCGTCTTAGCAGGATTTTATATTGTTTTTCTTAGTGATGGGATTTTGATATGTTGAAGCACTATCCCAACTAATGACCTTGTCTATAATAGCAAAGCAAGCTTTCTACAATATTTGAATAACCCACTGGGTATGGCTGAGTGACAGGAAAACTTAATATACATACATAAGTCTCCACAACATGTATCGTGTACGAATGCAATGAATTATGATAAATGCAAGGGTGCATGATTGTCATACAAATGTGTGACTGTTGGTAAAACTTTGATAAATGCACTACACTCTACTATGGAATGCAATGGATGACAAATGCCTAAATGCAATATGATGATGTGAATGCATGTGTGAATGCAGATGAAAATGCAAAATGCAAATGCAAATGTTTTTGGATTTTAGGCTTTATCAATTTTTTTTGACTTTTATATATTTTTCTTGATTTTTATAGGTTTTTGAGCTTTCATATTTGACCAAACGATGAGTACATGTCCTTGGAGATTTTTAGGGTTGACCAAGTGATTTTTAGAAATCCTTGGAGCCTTTTGAATTGACCAAAGGTTTTACAACCGCCTTTGGAACCTTTTAGTTGACCAAACTCTCAGCAAGAGGGCGTGGAGCCTTTTGGGATGACCGAGAAGTTATAGGAACTCTCAAAGCCTTTGGGTTGACCAAGCGATTTTTGGAAATCCTTGGTGCATTTTCTTGACCAAGCTTCTTAATCAGAGAGCTTGGGGCCTTTTGGGGTGACTGAGCGATTTAGACAAAACCCTCAAGGCTTTTGGGTTGACCAAAGGCTTACAGATGCCTTTGGTGCCTTTACTACACTCTCAAGCATAGAACACCTTAATATGGATGATATTGAGAGGCTCAAGCTCTTCCACACCCTCTAGTGACATTAGGTGATAGGTTCCTAAACCAATATTTTTAGATATGATGTAAGGCCCTAGCCAGTTAGCCGTAAATTTGTCTCGCATGTCAGGTGGTAAATTCGAGTTTTGTTGGTTCTCTTTTAGCACAAGATCCCCAACTTCAAAGTCTCTCTGGTGGACTTTGATATTGTAAGCTCATTTTAATCACTCTTGATAAACACAAAGATGCTCGAGGGCATTCACGCGATGTTCATCAAGCAATGTCAATTGATCGATGTGAGCTTGTCGCACGGTGTCGTCATCGATGAACTCTTTCAATGTGATGCGTAGCATTGGAATTTCCAACTCTAAGGGTATAATGGCCTCAGCGCCATATACTAGTGAAGCTTGGGCGTGCTAGTCCTAAACCTCTGCAGGGAGTGCATCCCTGTGGTGTCTTGCCTTCTTTTCAGGGGCTACCACCGGCTGGAGGCCCCCTTCTCTTTGGAGAAAATGTAACGTACATTAGACCCCGTTGTTTTAAAAGATCCTTACCAAAACCTTGGATGGTATCCCAAAATGACATTTATGCTTGAAAAAATCGTGGCTCTGGCCATTGTAAGGGGAATGGTGATGAGGCCCAAAAATGCCTCATTATTGCATAATGTTTGACTACCATATGATAAGTTAATTTCAAAATAATTTGACTAAAATATACTATTTGTTAAGTGTTTACATGATTTTATGTTAGGAATACTATATCTCTATTTTTGACTATTTTCAGCATTTTGTGAGTGATTTTGCTTGATTAAGTAGCAAGTAAGAACATGCATTTCAATTAACCAAATGTGGTATGCTGATATCCATTAAATTCTCAATGGTTTTTGAATGTTTTCCTGCCCTTCAACTTGTTTCAAATCCACATTGAAGACAAAATTTTAGGACTGTCATAAATCTGAAAATCTAGAAAAAATAGCCATATAAAAATCAGCAAGTTGTCACTTTATAGGAACACCTTGAAGTTGTCAAGCAAAACATGAGGATATGGATGGAATGAGTTTAGAAGGACTAAAAAATACATCTGACCTATTTAGAAGCATTCCCACATGGTCTAAATAGGCAGCAACAGGGTATAACAGAGCAGGGATAATTGTGCAGCATTGTTGCACTATTTTAGCATGGTTACTTGGTGAATGAAGTGTATAAATTCAGTAGCAACTTGATGTACTTATTCATGTTGATATTTGAATAATTTTTCCATGTTCTAATTTGTTTGAATTTGCAAGAAATGCCAATATTTTACAAATATGCAGCAGAGCTGGAAAATGCAATAATTTACCATGTAAATTCCAACAAGCTACCAATGAATGGCAAGGCATGAAATTCACATCCAAAGAAGAATGAAGACTATTGCAATCTGATCCTGAGGGCTAATACACCTTAGAAATTTAGCCAAAACAATTTGGAGTCAACATAGTTGGTCATTCTAAAGATCTTCGGAATGAACACAATGTCTTCGGAATGAGAATTGTAGTATCTTCGGAATGAGCCACTTATCTTCGAAATGAAAACAAAATGTGCTTTTTGACTTGTTGACTGAATTTTGGTGGTGGAAAATGGGATAAGAAGGTTGATAAAGTTAAGGGAAAATATATCCCATCTGATTTTTCCATCCTTGCCGTCCAAAGCCACCATTCATGGAAAAGATCAATTTTGATCCTCTTCTAGGATAAACCGAGAAAAACTGTAGCATAATAGAAATTTGTTTGCAAGATAGGAATGGCATGAAGTGGAGAATGATGTGTGAGATATTTCTAGACTCCTTCCATGTACTCCCACCACTTAAGATGCTTTCTAAGGGTCAATGACTACTACTGCAACACAAACTGTCTAGATTTGCATTTATTTCAGATCCAGAATTATTGGCAAATCACTGTAAAGAAGCACATAGGCTGATTTGAGCATGGGATATGTTGTAAATATTTATATAAATAACATAGCTCCCTCCTTGGTTGAGAAGTTAGGAATTAGAATAGAGGAGAGTTTTCAATTGCAGCAATTAGGACTGTACAATAATTTTTTGTAACAATTTTTAGCATGTTTTATCATCAATAAAAGTGTAGCTATTTTATCATTTTCTGTTCTGAGTGTTAATTAGTTAAGGAGTGCTTTTCACCTCCTTCTATATCAGGAAGTATGGGCCCACTTTCAGATCTAGAAGGAGGGATTTTATGACAGGTTTTAATCTATAATTTTGTTGTAGTAGAATTAATAGATTGCTTGCCAGATTTCATTTTCTTGTTTTTATTTTGTATTATGTGATTTATGTTTTATATTATGTTTGTGTATAGCATTTGTGTGTATGCCAACTAACAAATTATATTATGCATTTTTCTTTTGCTTTCCATGTTTTCCCTGCTTTCTATTTTAGCAACTTTCTATTTTTCAGCATATTTCATTTTTCTATCAATTCTTGTAGCAGAAGCTTGATGACCTTTTGTGGCAAGGCATTGACAGGTGTTTTAGAATAAGTTTCAATTACAAGCATCATTTCAATTATGCAAGAGTAACTAAATTTCAATTATACAAAAGTAGATTAGATTTCAATTTAACAATTTCAATTATGCAAGAGTAACTAGATTTCAATTTTGCAAAAGTAGATTAGATTTCAATTTAGCAATTTCAATTCATGCAATTGTAGTTAATTGTTAAATTCTACAATTTAGATTTAGTTTTCAATTCCTGTAATTTATTTCAGTTTCCATTCTTTAGACTAGGTTTAGTGTGACACCAAAAGGCTAAACCAAAATCTGCTTCACCAATAAATGCTTGAAATTCGAATGCCTGAATTGTACTCTACCCTAACCTTCTATCATAGACAACCTTGGACACCACCCCGGATTGATAAATCATTGAGATTAAATGATGAGACTCAAAGACAACTCATCATTTTGGCATCGTTGTCAGGGACATGGTGTTGTTAGAGGGTAAGAGTAGTCAAATAATAATTAATTGTACTAAGTTGTGAAGTTCAGAGTAAAATATGAATATAATAATTGGTATAAATAATAATTATTTATAGTTACATTTTAGTCCATTTAGAAAACAAGCAACCACATGGAGGTGATCTTCACACTTGGGGGTTAAATTGCCTAGTTTGAATAAAAAAAAAATATTAAAAAATTGTTTTTTTTTTTTTTGGGGTGGAAATTTTTGGTTGGGGTGGGGGGGGGGGGGAGAAAAAAATTTTGGAGAATTTGGAGATGCAAAATTTGTTGCTTGGTCAAATTCTTCTCAAGAGAGATGCCAACAACAACAAACAGGGCAAGTAAATCAACCACCACCTTTAGCCCAACCTGTGGCCAATATGAATAATAGAGGACAGGCAACCCCTGTCTATGTAAGCTAAAAAAAAAACATAATTTTTTTTGCATAATCAAAATAGGAGTTTACAACTTAATGATGATCCTAGAGTTTTCCATTATTACTTAAATATTGTTAGGATTTTACCGTGCTAAACCGCAACCTACCAATTCTTAGCCTACATCGATAATAGTTGATCTCATTAGAGGTGATCCTACTTGACAAGTAGTTGATCTGCTAAAATTGTACACTTCTTGTCTTATTGTGCAAAACAAAAATATTTTTTTAGCACAACCTATGATCAGTATGAATAATATAGGATAGGTAAACCCTATCAATGTAGCTGAATTTGGTATAAAAAAAAAATGTAGAAAATGTTATTGACTGCAACAACATCCAACTATACTGAAACAAGAACTTACTTGAGCTTGAAGAGACAAAAATCAATGGAGATACATAGAAAACCTTTAGTCCAAACACACTGAAATTAGCCTTGGATAAAGGAGAAAAAACTAGAAAAATTGCACATAGAAAATTTACTTCCATTTTACAAAGGGGTAAATTATGTCCTCCTAGGAATGAAAAAAATTGAAGTTCAGCCAAGAAAATTCTTGAACATTATTAGTTGCATGACTTATAAACAAAAAGTAAAATTGTTGTTATTTTGAAACAATATTTCAATCCCTTTACATGGAATTACAAGGGTATATCAAGATTTTATCTTGATGTAAGAACTTAACATCTTTTGGGAATTGGTATTTAATTGTTTCAAGTACAGATTGACAAGATTTTGTAGACTAGGAGGCATGGACAACACTTGATTGAAGAATTTTTCAGATATGGAGTAGTGCTTCTTTCTCCCATTGGTAATTCATGCAGGATGTTAGTGGTGAATGGACATTGCCTTCGGGTATACCATGCACCATTAACTAAGGAGGAGTTCTTGAAGGAGATTCCATTGGATGTACACATAATGGAAGAGAATTTCTCTTCAATATTAGATTCAGAGTGATGATAAAAAGTCTGACAAAAAGAAAAAAAAAGAAAAAATACAAGAAAAGCAAAAAGAAGAATAGTCTTGTTTGTGAACTTCCTTCTTGGGTACAAGCAAGACAAGAAAATTTGAAAAAAAGAAAAAAAGAGAAAAAAATTTGCAGCAAAGGCATGTCCCACAAAATGGGGATACATGAGGACAAACATCAATTTTAGCAAGAAAGAGGAACAATGGAGCCAATACTTCATTTCCAGCAATAAGGAGGCAATGATGATGTAAGAAGATTCTTACTGGTCATCTAGTAAGGAAGGTTGCATCAATGTTGTAGGTTTCAACAAAAAGAGATGGTGTTTTCATACAACAATTGACATGTTTTTGCAGAATAAGGATTGGTCTTATCTAAATAAGAGTGAGATATTATCTCTCTCATTGAAGCACTTGAAAAAAAAAAAAGGATAGAAGTTGGTTGAAAACCAGAAATGACAGCCTCTTATGATGAAAAAAATGAAAAAGAAAAAAGAGATAAAAAAAAAATGAAAAAAAAAGAAAAAGAAAAAAAGATATATATATATATATATATGAATAATTCAGTAGTGAAAACCTTCTTGGAGGCGCTACTGATTTGGCTTGCATGAAAACCAATTTTTTGGCATGTTTGCCTTGTTGATCAACCCATCATTGTTCCACCATTGTACAAATCTCACACTGCATATGTGTTATGTTTGTTTATGTTTTCAGATAGCCTGCTAAAAATCATCAAAAGCAGCTTGTAAGGTGCATGAAAAAATTTTCAGGACAATAAGGTATGTGTTTCTTGCATTTAATTCATAGTAAACATTTAGCATTTAGTGTACAATAGTCGGTATTTGGCATAAACTATTCATACAATAGTGACAAGTTGAAAAATAGGAACATGTTCAAGATGTCAAGAAACACCCCCTTATGCCCTTATTGCATGGAAATTCCAAAACTATGCAAAAACCTAATTTTGGGATAGACATGGAAGCAATTCTATTTCAATTTGTAGGGCAAATTTTAGAAGGAGAATTGCAAGTTTATATCTCATAATTGTCTGATAAATTGAAGGAGGATAATCAATAAAATGCATCCGAAGGTTCTATTTTAGTACTACTAGATTAAAACAACAACATACAAAACAAATAATAGCATCTAAACAAAAGGATGAAGAAGGGATTTTTGATGTTATGGAAGGTTTATACACTCTAGAGATGGACCCACAATAGAATATGTAGCTAACTTTTGCATAGGAGGTCATTTCTACATTTTTTGAAGATCTTCGAAATGAGAAATGCAGTCTCTTCGGAATGAACAAACATATCTTCGAAATGAGCAAGAGAAATGAAAATAGAGGAGGATATCTTTGAAATGAGCAGAAACTATACCAGAATTGCTAAAAATGCTACAGAATAGAAAAAAGAGTAGGGTACATCAAATATAGAGGTTTATAAGGCTCTACCACAAGTAAGTACATCCCTCAAGCATTTCAAATAAAAAAAAAATTCAATTTTGTTCAAAAGGTGCAAACAACAAAAATAAGCATTCAGACTGAAATGTTGTTAAGAATAGAAAATTCCATTAGTAGTAGTGCATTTGCCAAATACGGTTCCACAATAAGACTATTGTAAGATGAATCATATGATATCAAGCCTTTAAGACGTACCTTGTAGCACTAAAACTTGTAGAAAAGTAGAAAAAGAGTCATACATGTGCTTAATTGCAAAATACTTGATATAGTGCAGTAAGGAGGAATTTCTCAGTTAGTAGGTAGCAAAGGATGTTGTTCATAAGAAAAAAAACCTGCATATTACTATGGCCTACTAGGATGCATGAGGGCATGCATTAGTTCAAGTTGGGGGGGATGATGAGGCCCAAAAATGCCTCATTATTGCACAATGTTTGACTACCATATGATAAGTTAATTGCCAAATAGTTGACTAAAATATACTATTTGTTAAGTGTTTACATGATTTTATGTTAGGAATACTATATCTCTGTTTTTGACTATTTTCAGCATTTTGTGATTGATTTTGCTTGATTAAGTAGCAAGTAAGAACATGCATTTCAATTAACCAAATGTGGTATGCTGATATCCATTAAATTCTCAATGGTTTTTGAATGTTTTCCTGCCCTTCAACTTGTTTCAAATCCACATTGAAGACAAAAGTTTAGGACTTGTCATAAATCTAAAAATCTGGAAAAAATAGCCATATAAAAATCAATAAGTTGTCACTTTATAGGAACACCTTGAAGTTGTCAAGCAAAGCATGAGGATATGGATGGAATGAGTTCATAAGGACTACATAAGACATCTGACCTATTTAGAAGCATTCCCACATGGTCTAAATAGGCAGCAATAGGGTATAATAGAGCAGGGACAATTGTGCAGCATTGTTGCACTATTTTAGCATGGTTACTTGGTGAATGAAGTGTATAAATTCAGTAGCAACTTGATGTACTCCATGTTGATATTTGAATAATTTTTCCATGTTCTAATTTGTTTGAATTTGCAAGAAATGCCAATATTTTACAATTGTGCAACAGAGTTGGAAAATGCAGTAATTTACCATGTAAATTTCAGCAAGCTACCAATGAATGGCAAGGCATGAAATTCACATCCAAGGAAGAATGAAGACTATTGCAATCTGATCCTAGGGGCTAATCAACCTTAGAAATTCAGCCAAAACCATTTGGAGTCAACATAGTTGGTCATTCTAAAGATCTTCGAAATGAACATAATGTCTTCGGAATGAGAAATTGTCTTTGATTAAGAAATGCGGTCTCTTGGAATGAGCCACTTATCTTCGAAATGAAAACAGAATGTACTTTTTGACTTGTTGACTGAATTTTGGTGGTGGAAAATGGGATAAGAAGGTTGATAAAGTTAAGGGAAAATATCTCCCATCTGATTTTGTCGTCCTTGCCGTCCAAAGCCACCATTCATGGAAAAGATCAATTTTGATCCTCTTCTAGGATAAACCTAGAAAAACTGCAACATAATAGAAAGTTGTTTGCAAGATAGGAATGGCATATTATGAAGTGGAGAATTATGTGTGAGATATTTCTAGACTCCTCCCATGTACTCCCACCACTAAAGATGCTTTCTAAGGGCCAATGACTACTATCGCAACACAAACTATCCGGATTTGCATTTATTTCAGATCTAGAATTATTTGCAAATCATTGTAAAGTAGCACATAGGCTGATTTGAGCATGGGATATGTTGTAAATATTTATATAAATAACATAACTCCCTCCTTGGTTGAGCCAGTTAGGAATTATAATAGAGGAGAGTTTTCAATTGTAGCAATTAGGACTGTACAGTAATTTTTTGTAATAGTTTTTAGCATGTTTTGTCATCAATAAAAGTGTAGCTATTTTATCATTTTTTGTTCTGAGTGTTAATTAGTTAAGGAGTGATTTTCACCTCCTTCTAGATCAGGAAGTATGGGCCCAATTTCAGATCTAGAAGGAGGGATTTTATGGCAGGTTTTAATCTGTAATTTTGCTGCAACAAAATTAATAGATTGCTTGCCAGATTTCATTTTCTTGTTTTTATTTTGTATTATGTGATTTATGTTTTATATTATGTTTGTGTATAGAATTTGTGTGTATGTCAGCTGACAAATTATATTACACATTTTTCCTTTGCTTTCCATGTTTTCCCTGCTTTCTATTTTAGCAACTTTTCATTTTTAGCATATTTCATTTTGCTGTCAATTCCTGTAGTAGAAGCTTGATGACCTTTTGTGGCAGGGCATTGATAGGTGTTTTAGAATAAGTTTCAATTACAAGCATCATTTCAATTATGTAAGAGTAACTAGATTTCAATTCTACAAAAGTAGATTAGATTTCAATTTAGCAATTTCAATTCAACTAGATTTCAATTTTGCAAAAGTAGATTAGATTTCAATTTAGCAATTTCAATTCATGCAATTGTAGTTAATTGTTAAATTCTGCAATTTAGATTTAGTTTTCAATTCCTATAATTTATTTCAGTTTCCATTCTTCAGAATAGGTTTAGTGTGACACCAAAAGGCTAAACCAAAATCTGCTTCACCCAATAAATGCTTGAAATCTGAATGCCTGAATTGTACTCTGCCCTAACCTTCTATCGTAGATAGCCTTGGACACCACCCCGGATTGATAAATCATTGA
Organism: Wollemia nobilis; assembly: GCA_028583015.1. NCBI lineage: Eukaryota > Viridiplantae > Streptophyta > Pinopsida > Araucariales > Araucariaceae > Wollemia > Wollemia nobilis. The sequence goes on along the minus strand of JAQPPZ010016829.1, from coordinate 2,560,904 downwards.
GATTTAATGATGATACTCAACGACACTCATCACCATATACTGAAATGAATCGGCTGTGAGAGGGAGGGTGGATGACTCCTTGAGACAAAATGGATTCCACCCACTTTGTAAAATACTCAATATCCATGATAATGAATTTATGTTGGCTTGATGATGGAGGGAAATATTTCCAATCAGATCTAATCCCCATTGAGCAAATGGCCAAGCCACTTGAATGGGTTGTAAGGCCTATGATGGCAAGTGCATAATATTAGCATGATGCTGATATTTAATGCATTTCTTGACATACACATTGCAATCCTTCTCCATAGTGGGCCAATAATAACCCATGTGAAGGATGCGTTTGATGATAGCCATGCCACTAAAATGGCCATCGCACGTACCATCGTGAGCTTTTGAGATTGCCCAAGATGACTCTTGGGGCTCAAGACATCGAAGGAGGACTCCTTCATAGTTGCATCGATACAAAATGTCTCCTATCAAGACATACTTAGTCACTTTCTATTTAAATGTGCATCTTGCGACACATGACAATACCTCTGGGATCATACCAAGTTTTAGGAAGTCTTGGATTTGCAACATCCAACCTTGATAAGCCTTAGATTCTACTGCTAAGATGGCTTGCTCCCCCTATGTATTTAGCTTTGCAAATGCATACTAGGAAACAACCTTGTGGTGAATGGTAGTACCACTCCTCGTAGGACTCTGAGAAGTCAATGACTCCTAGGGTGCCTGCTTAAGAAAGTCTTTCGCTCTATGAAACCAATCAGCTATTGGTTCCATGACAATCATGTTGATTGATTCTTTATTATCAAAGGTTGCACGCTCTATTGCTGGGTGTGAGAGCGTTATAACATGGATGGTAGTAAAATCAATAGATGGATTCTGAGGGATCAAGGACCCCAAAGATGCCATGGTGTCTATGAACCTATTTGATGAACGAGGGATTGCCTCGATGTCATACCATTCATGTTTAGCTAGATAAGTGGCAACAAGATCTTTGTAGGCTTTCAGTACGGGACATCGACACTGGAAGAGCCCCTTAACCTGGTTAACTATGAGTAGAGAATCACCAAAAATATTCAATATTTTAATACCCATGGCGATGGTTGTGTGGAGGCCCAAAAGTAGGGCTTTATACTCAACATTATTGTTGGTGCACAAAAAGTCTAACTTGAACAACAAGGGCATTGGAGCTCCTTGTGGCATGAAAAACACTATTCTTGCACCACCCCCTTGCTCACACTTTGAACCATCAAAGAACAATGTCATATCAACATTATTTTCTAGTTCCTCAGGTTTGGGAGCTTTAGATATTATGAAGACCACATCATCTGGAAGCTCAATGGTTAGAGGCCTATTGTTGGACAATGGTGCCTCAACCAGTTGATCAGCTATGACTTGTCCCTTGATGGACTTTTGGTTGATGAATTGCAAATCAAATTCTGTCAATAGCATGATCCACTTTGTAGTACATGTGTTATGATATGTCTTGCTCATCATGTACTGCAAAGGATTCTATTTCGATATAACATATGTGGTATGACTTAGCATGTAATGCCGTAATTTCTTAGTAGCGAACACTACTTCTAAACAAATTTTTTCAACATATGCATATCCTGACTCATAACTCACCAAGGTGCGATTGATGTAATATACGACTTGCTCTTTGCCTCGTACATTCTTTTGGGCTAACATGGTCCCTAATGCAAACTCGGTTGTCGATATATATAGCATAAAAGGCTCATCTGGCCTTGGTGGAGCTAGTACTAGTGACGTTGCCAGGTATTGCTTAATCTCAGCAAAGGTTGCTTGGTAGTCCTTGTCCCAATCAAATGGGACCCCCTTGTGTAGCAATCAATTCATGGGTCGACACTTATCCGATAATTGAGTGATGAATCACTTTATGGACGCTACTTTACCTTGAAGGCTTCTTAGTTCTTTGATATTAGTGGGAGGATGCATCTCTAGAATAACCATGACCTTTGTTGGGTCTACTTCAATGCCTCATTTAGAAATGATGAATCCCAAATACACACTTCTTAGGATTCAACCTGACATTGTGCTCTATCAGGCGATCGAAGACCTTCCTAAAGACCTCTCGCATGCTCTACTCGTAGCAACGACTTAGCTAGTAAGTCATCGATATAATCTTCTAATATTTTATGCATGTAGTCATGAAAGATATATGTCATATCCCACTGATATGTGGCACCAACATTTTTAAGACTGAATGGCATAACTTTGTAGCAAAATGTCCCCCATGGCATTATGAACGTGGTTTTATGTTGATATTTGGGTTTAATCTGAATCTGGTTATATCCAAAAAAATCATCCATAAGGGAGAGCATTTCGTGACCTACAGTGGCGTCTACTAGAGCATCGATATTTGGAAACGGAAATGAATCTTTGGGTGTTGCCTTGTTGAGATCTCTAAAATCCGTACAAATATGAACCCTTCCATCTGGATTTCCTATAGGCACCATATTGGAGACCCACTCTGGATAGTCGATGGATATGACAAACTCTACGTCCAATAGTTTTTGCAACTCGTCTTTTACCATTAAGGCTACTGTTGGATGCATCTTTCTAAGTTTTTGCTTGACTAGCTTCTTTGATAGATCTAGCGAAAGGTTATGAGTAACCAATTTCGGATCTAGACCCGACATGTCTTTGTAAGTCCAAGCAAAGAGATCAGGTCTCTCTTTTAGTAGAGGGATGATGCTATCATGCTCATCCGGAGTGAGACTCTCTCCAAATCTAACCTTCTTTGGATTGGTGGGATCTTTACTGATATCCACATCAAAGGTTTTCTCTATTGACATATGTGATCCCTCCTCAAGCTGGTAAGGCATAGGAATTAGATGGATGTCATTAACCGGGTTCACATGTTCCTCTTGGGAAGCATTCTCGATGTGACAAACATCCTGAGCATAGCCTGGTGCAAAATGAAATGGTTGCAACATTTCTTCATTTGGGAAGAAATCTTCAGGCTAGACTGGTGAGTTAGCGTGATCCCAATCGATAGCATCCATGTTTAGATGCAATGGTTTGGATGGATCTATTGGATTGTAGAGTGGAGTGGTCAAATCAATGGAGACCATATTGATGGAATGGAATTGATCTCCAGAACCACATGGACAAAACTCTATCCCTAAAGCATAGCTTTCATACTCAAGATCTAGTTTGGATGGTACAGGCACAAACGGATCCTCTCTATGGGATTTCCATATAATTGGATCCTCCTGGTGTACTAGATGCAAAATGGGATCTCTCGACTCAAGGAGCTCCATGTACATAGGAGGATCGGGAAAGAGTTCTTGATACCTCTCTTCAATCTCTCTTCTTTCCCTCAAGCTGTGATGGAGATTAATCTCTCGACGCAAACCTATAGCTATAATAGGTGGGGGACCTCTAGGTGGAGGCCTATTACATAAGTGGTGAGGTCCCAAATAGGCCATCTCCATTGAGTCCTCATCATCATTGTACAAATACAATCTGTCACTTCCCCCATCTTCTAAGGAGTGATTAGATAGATGTGGTCCCATGTATCTTATTCTATGGTCACTATCATCACTATCCGAATAAATACGATAGAATGATCGTATATATGATACTATCATGTAAAATGGTGCTACTCCTTCCTCAGAGCGCTCAGTGTTGGGAGGGAATTCCTCCATAACATGCTTTGATTCCCTAGGCAATAGATATTGTGGATACACGAGCCTAGAATCAATCCTCTCATCTACATCATTGTGGTCACTACCATGGATGGGCCACTCTATTGTGTCTATGCATAGTGGGAGATCAATTGGGCGAGGCTTTAAGTAAGCCTCCTCTGTTTCATCTTTATAATCACTATCAACTATGAAGTGCTCATTCGTCTCTTCCACTTGTTCCATAGGTAGTAGATGGCATATAAATACCAAACCTAGAAAGGTCGACTTGATTTCCTCCTCAGATTGATCATCGTTTGAGGACTCATCATCCACATCATAACTAGGTCCACTCATTTCGGAGGTGGACTCCTCCCCATCATCATTGTAGAGATCTCCTGATTTGAGATCACCTATAGCATGGGGGTCATGCCCCTGCATACCAGTGTCATTGGTAGCACCATAGATTTGGTTACCTAGGTTGTCTCTGGGGTTGTCCTCTAAGGGCCCATCATGGTATGAATCAGGTGGCCCTATGGTAATAAATGATACCGTCTAGTGAGTCCTCCAAATATTGGAAGGATCAGGGTGATATGGAGTAAAATCCACATCATCCTCCAGACTCAAGTACATGTGATCTACGGATGCAACAAGAAAATTATCATGACCCTATACTTGTAACCCTAACTCAAACCTATCGGTAGCTAACTAATAATGAGGTTCGAGTGGAGTTCTATGTCCTTGTTCGAAAATACCAAGGCCACGCCCATGCCAATGATACGACTAAAAAATGTGCATGGAATATTTTGGGTTGGATAGATAGTGCACATTCATAGTGAATGGCTCATCATCGTCCTCATCTATGGACATTTTGGTGGGTGCTTGATCTAGCCCTACATAGACAGAAGTTTGTTTGGTTGGGTGGCTCACCCAATGACACTACAGATCTAATCAAAAATCGATGGGCGTGTGGTCGGCCCATCTCTTGTGCAATTTTTAGGATAGGTCTAAAAGTAACATTTTGCACAAGATACTCACCCAACCCTATGCTAGCTAGATGAATGGTCACCTATGGTGCAGATGACCCTACTGAAGATGCAAGTGAAGCAGGCTGAGGTGCCTCCTTGACTTTGTCTTGAGGTTATTCCACATCCATGGGAGTGGGAGTCTCATTGGTGACTGATATGGGCACATGATTTTCCACTTTCTCACCCAATTTCACCTTTAGCTTCTTGACTTGCCGATGCATTGTCGATGTAGTCAACTTTAGAGAAGTTGCAGTCGTATGCTCATATCTATGTGACACAGATGTCAATGGTTGAGCATGGGCTATTGGTTTACCTATTGGAATCTTAACCGATGAGATAGGTCAGATATCCAAATGCGTCGATGGGAGTACAAAAACCCTCAAAAAATCTTCTAGGTTCATGAACTTGAATGGTTCTTCGTTCGAGGATACTACATGAACTTGTCCCTCATGAATGTATTTCACACACTGATGCAAGATAGAGGGGATGCAACACATTTCATGAATCCAAGGCCTCCCAAGTAGAATGTTGTACTGCATGGCACCCTCTATCATGTGACACATCACAGAGATGGTCTTGAGTCCCACCTAAATAGGTAGAACAATTGTGCCAACCATCGAGCATAGCGCATCGTTAAATGCTCTTAATGTAAAGCATAGCGCATCATTAAATACTCTTAATGTAAAGGTGGTAGGCACAATGTGTGACTTGGGTAACTTGAGGTGGCTCAGTGCCTTGGTCATGATTATATTTATCGAGGACCCAGTGTTGATCAAGACCCTTTTGAAAGGCATGTGGTTAACACACATGATAATATGCAGTGGTGGGTCAGCCGTAATAGTAGGAACCATATTCACTTCATGATCATAAAATTGTATCGTGGGTTCTTGACACTGTTGTACATATCCCACGAAATTTGTAAATGCATGGGCATCTTGGGATTGTACCTCAATGGACCTCAAAATGTCCATAAGAGTCTCCTTGTGTCTAGGGGACTACTGAATAAGCTCATATATTGACAACTTCGTAGGAGTTGTCTGCAGGTTCTGAACTAACCTACTCCTTATGGTCACCATCGGTCTAGCTAGTGGGCCTGGAATGTTCTGAGCTAGTTGTTGATCCGGCGTAGCTTGTATTCTAATGGGAGCACGAGGTTGATTTGGTTGATCATACCTCTCGTGTCTCGTAACAACATTGACCATACCTATGAACCCCTAGGTAGGTGGTTTGATTCTCACTTGATTGACCTGGCCGGCATTGTTACGAGGTGCCTCATGATTAGGTAGTGGATTTTTGAAAATCCCCATGTTTTTATTGTTGGGCGCCTATGGGTTTCCTGGTATTACCAGCTCTCCTTTTTCTATCATGTTCTACATGATGTGTTTGAAGGACCAACATGTCTCGATGTCATGGCCTTTCACTCTGTGGAATATGCAGAATAGATCGTCTTGATGCCACTTTGACTTTGGCACATTCGAATCTACTAATTTGACCTCGGGTAATCGTATGGCCTTGGCCTCGCACAGTTGATGAAAAATCAAAGTCATCAATTTTGTCAAGGGTGTGAACTGGCGAGGTGGGCGCTCTTCTTTGTTTTTTTCCTTATAGTTGTTTTTGCATGTCTCATAATGCGTAGGAGGAGGTTGAGCATGATAATTAGGCTTTTTTTGTCCCTTGTCTTCTCCTCCAAGATTTAGTACTACTTGATTCACATGGGCTTGCTTACCCTATTGTTTTGTAGTACTCTTTTTAAACCCCTCTTTCTTGATCTTGAGCTTCAAGCTACCTTCTTGCAACTTGATGTCCTTGATCACCCTGGCTTGCGCCACAACTTCCTTGAATGTAGGGTATTGCTATAGTTGCAACAATAGTGAGATGTGCTTGGCACAACTCTTTGTAAACATCCAGGTCAGTTCGACTGTAGGAATAGGGAATGGTAGCTTTGCCATTATTCTACTCCACCTATTTTTCATATTGCTTGATGGGCTCGTCATCGCGCTGAGCTAGTGTAGCTAAATAGAAAAGGTTGGCCTGTTTCTTGATGCCAAATGAATAGCATTCAAGAAATGCATCGACCAACTGCTCGAAACCAATAATATTGTGTTTCTTCAATTGGTTGAACCACTCTCAGGCCAGGCTGAAAAGTGTCATAATGAAAGTGTGCAACAACAAAGCATCCTAACTCTCTATCTAGAAATAAGCATCCAAAAAACTCGTAACATGTTCTTGTGCATCCTCATCACCCTTGAATTTTTCCAATCGAGGTATATCAAAATGCTCAGGATATGGAGGCGTAGGCATCGAGGGGTCTAGAGGTTCATTGTGTATCTTCCTCAGTGTCGGCTTTTGCATAGTCGTGCCCTGCCTCTCTATTTCTTTGACCTTATCGGCCAAAACCTTGTACACCTTAGAAGACAAAAAGTCCTCCTCCCTAAGCTACCGTGGAGGCGGTCTAGGAGGTAATGTCTTCTTCGAGGGAGGTGGAGGACATGGCTCTTCCTCCTCCTCAACTTGGTAACTCTCAGGGTAGCCCTGATCATATCTGTATGCATCTACGTTCTCATGATTCCTCTGTCTAAGATCATTGAGTGACGACAATCACTCCCTCTGTTGGGCACTGACATGAGTACGAGCGTCTCTTCGCTCCTCATGCATATCGGCTAGGGACACAACCCTTCTATGCACACGCTCTCTATGCTCCTTGGGAGGGTATAGGCCAGCCCTGGCTAGCCGATCCTCCTACTCTATATGCTCCTTCTGAGCTAGAATATACTCCTTGTGCATGCGCTGCTCATATAATCTCTATTGTAGGAGCCTTTGTGCTTGAATATTTTCATCTTCAATATGTTGCCTCTCTAGGTGAACATCATCCAATTGATCTTGGAGGAGTTGACGTCTTTGCTTGGACACCAATCTATGTGATCTATCAATTTGGTCGACCATAGGAGGCCTTCGATGTGCATGCTCTATGTGAGCTACCTTATGGGTTTTATACCCATCAGACAGATGTGTGGACGATGGACATGTGACATGAGGGTGCTTAGAAGCCTCTCCATGCTCTCTAGTGATCTTGATACAACTGCCGCTATGCTCACTCGGAGCACGAGTGGGTGGAGTTGTAGGCTTGTAGCCTAGCTACTCAAGAACACTACCTAGACCATCTAGCTGTCTAGACCTCCACCGCTCATGCGATGGTGTTCCATTAGCTCCCACATTTGATATATCAATGGTGATCTTGCATGGTGAGCCACACGTGGGAGTATGGGTGGACCTATGCTCAAAAGTGAGCCTATCCTCTTGCCCTTAAATGGGCAGATCTATGACTCGTCTATACTTTGACGATGGAGGGTTAGAACCTCCTATGGACCTAGTATGTATGGGAACCAACTTGGTCCCTTGCACCACATATTCCTCGATCGATCCCATGGATGCGCGTGTAGTGTGATCTCGGTAATGGCTTTGGGGTAGAGCATCCTCATGTTGAGAAGCTCCACGCTCAGTCCTATGCCTAGAGGAGTGTACTAAAGCTCCTCTATTAGGGGTCCGCTCAATGGGATCTCTTGTGTCGAGTTGTCGCCTCTAATGCTTGTCGAATGTCATTTGGTTCGCTCATGTGTATGAGGACTCAACACATGCTATTGTAACCCAGTTGGGGGTTGACCATGGGCATCGGTCCTAGACCTTTGCCGATCACCTTGTGTGTTCACCATTTGTGTACCTGACGTCTAGATGTGTTTTATTATGCAAACAATGTAAACAAATGGTGATTATCTCTTTTAAATTTTTATTGTGAGCCCTAAATTGTTTGATGTTGTTTTTAGATGTGTTGTATCAGTGTTAGAAACTCTCGCGTGTTTTGAAATATTGTTGGATTTTAAACTTAGTTAAATTGGATTTCACCTATATACTCGCACAAGCTGAATATGGTAATGTCATCCATACTCAGAAAAGTAGCATAGGTACTACCAACCCTCACCCAACACATCGTGCGCAGTGATACACCCTTTCGAAGAAGAGTGCATGTTATTTTGCATGGATAGGATAGTTCTTGGGTCGGCCTTGGCAACGAGCGGGTCTCGATAATACAATTTCAAATGAGCCAACCAAGTGGTAATGACATCCACTATTGGTCTCAATCAAGTGGGTTGGATGTGAGAGCCCAACACCACTGATGTTTAAATGATATGTGGTGTGTGTGGTTCCTTTTATTTTGCAAAAATGACAAATGCATCACAGAGCATAATGACCATTCCTACATGATGTACATGAAAATAAAAGGAACGTTTTGAATTTAGACATAATGCATGCTAATGTCCTACATGATATTTTGATGATGCAATTACAATGACATGGCCGCTGATTGGACCTCAAGCATGCAAATGACACACAATATTTATCAAGGTCATTGTATTTAGGGGCAAACTACACTCAGAGGTCCACTATTCCCAACAACACCTTTCCACTGAACGGAAATCGAAAATAAACTAGGACTTGTTCATTGACCCCTTATATTTTTGTTCCTAGTTTGTAATGGTTCGATGATTTTTGGAAAGATGCAGAGCAGAAAATTCAACATAGAAGGTGAAATTGGGACCTACCTCAGCTCTTGCTCTATTGCCCACTGATTTCCTTACTGTCTGCTTCTTCCTCTATGAACCGTAGGTCCGACCTGCGGGCTGCAGTGGAGACCATAGGTTACAACTACGGGCCAAAAAATAATCGCAGCTGAAAGCTGCAATTAGCACCTATGGAAATAAAAAGCCAAGAATAGTCAAAATTCAAGGCTAAAATTATGGGGTTCCACCGTGATCACCATCTGACGTAACCACGGAGCATGTGCCTAGCTAGTGTATTGATCTATACCATCGTAAAAACACAAAGATCCACACAAATGCACAAATTGAACAAAGAAGCCAACTAATGCAAAGTTTCTTATATTAATATTCCAAAGGATCTCGGGTTACAAAAATTCCCTCTCAGGGTCACTCCAAAGATGATACAGATGTTACAATTGCCAATGCCCTCAACAGGGTAGGCATGCTTATTTGTTGCTCCGGTGATTACTCACAAACTGCCTTGGGGTAGAGCTAACCCCCTTCTCCGTGATGTGGAAGGATTATGATATAGGCTCCCTTTTGCACTTGTCTCCCTATGAACAAGAAACAACATCGCATGATTACAAAGTTTGATAGCCTCTCGTGATGAGGCCCTTTAAAGAAACATACATGTAAATACCATTAAACTAGTAAAACAAGAAAGCATAAAGAAAGGCTTTAAGCTATTCTAATCACATCAAGAATTATACTACAACATACAAGACATGAATAAGCAAATGATGCATTGAACAAATATCAAATTAGAAGCAATAAAAAATCTAAAAGATCCAATACACTCCTACCCAATGCAACGCATAAAATGCCTAATTCCTACGGTCATAGTTTCTCTAAAATACAATTAAACCTATGAAAAGACTAACATGACTAATCTATGTGGTAAAAAGCAAAATGAGTAAGGTGATATTTAACCTATTGCAAACCATAGCTATGAGGGGTGGTCTACACTATGAACCACAGATGATAGCCATGGTTTGACTTCTGATGTGTTTACCCTCAAAATTAGGGGTAGTAGGCTTGACCTCCTTGTTCGAATTGATGTTCAAGGGTCACCTTTGTCGTCCTATGATAGATTTGGTGGTCAAATCACTGTGAAGGGCCTTCATTTGCCCAGAATTTGTGTTTCTTGATCCTCCTAGGCACCTAGGGCATCCATGGCTAATTGGTCTTTGGATGGATAGCAAAGGGGGCTCTCAAATGCATAAGGTCATTATGCAATTTTATAGGGCTTCATTGCTCTCTTGATCAATTAGCTCGCTCGATAATTCACTAGAACTTCGCTATACAAATTATCTCTCTTCTTATCATCCTCACTTAGAGGGGTTATTTGTAGCATGGCCCTAGGGCTAGGGGTGGATTCATGGAGAAGCCAAGACCAAGAAGGTTGGTTAGGATAGTTGGGATGGAAGCCTTTGGAATCTTTTGTCCTCCAACTACCTCCTTCTAGATCTCTTGGTCATTCCAACCGATTTGGCTCGGATGGAAGGCCTAACTAAACTCCAGTTCAGACCATAGGTCACAATTGTGGTCCATACTATAGACCGTAGGTGTCAACTATGGTTCAGACTAGAGATCATAGGTCTGGGCTACGATTCAGAATTCTTAGGCCAGAATGCCTAAATTGAGTGGTTAGAACCACTGCTCTATCTTGGAGTCTATCCAAGATCCTTCATATGGTTTTGTAGCATGTCCATATGAGTAGTCACCCTCGGCATGACGCGTTTTAGGTGTCTACAAAAATAACAGATTCACTCAGTGATGTGCTTAATGATTTATTTCTAATACTATGTGACACTTGTGATGGTGATTGTGTTTATGAATCATGCATTGAAAGCATGAAGATACAAGATATTTATGGGTTTAGGAATGTTAAAGCCTTCAATATTTATCAAATGATATGCTCCTAAATCGTATTTGTGTGATAATAAATGGACCGAACTAGTTTTGGGTGAATTTATTGTGCTACTGGCAAGGCTAACTTGTGATTTGCTGGGTCTTCTTAAGAACCAAGTCGTCAATCTGATATTCATGCTGATGTACCTTACTATTGTAGGGACGGTGAAGGTGATCTTGATATACTCGTGTGTGCTCGATGGCATGGATGTGACGTTCATCGAGGAGTGTTAGTTGATCTAGAGTGGCTTCAGCCTAGCCATTTACTTTAGGGTAATATGGGGTTGAAAAGCTATGATGTATGTGAGCTCGGATAGTTTTTTTTTGAAATATTTTCCATTATCTAAAATAATTTGGGAGGGAATTCCAAAGTGGCATATGATATGCTCCATGATGAATGTTGCAATTTTGGCTCCTATATTTTGGACCAGTGGGATGGCTTTGACCCACTTTGTAAAATATTTTGTTGTTGTAATGATAAATTTATGATTGCTAGAGGATGCGGGTGTAATTTTTCCAATTAGATCTAGACCCCATTGGGAGAAGGGCCACATGGACTGGATTGGTTGAAGTGCTTGGGATGGTAAATGTATTAAATTGGCATGTTTTTGGCATTTTATGCAATGTTTGACATACTCATAGTAGTCTTGCTCCATTTTGGGCTAGTAGTAGCCCATACAGAGAATGTGTTTGGTGATCGCCATGCCATTGAAATGGCCACCATAAGTGCCATCATGGGTTTCTTGTACAACCCACTGTGATTCTTGCGGTTCTAGGCAATGCAAGAGTATACCGTCATAGCTATGATAGGAAATGATGTCCCCCAAAAAGGTGTAGTGGATCACTCTTTGTTTAAAGGTTCAATGTTGAGTGTGGGGTAAATCACATGGTAGGAATCCTAGTTTTATGTATTCCTTGATCTATGAGAACCATGGGTCATGAGGTTCAGTGTTTACCACATATACACCACCATCATATGTGGGAGGTGTGGGTGATATAGTAGATTGTGTAAGTGTATGAATGGATACAGATGTTGTACTAGACATTGGATTTTGTGGGATAAGGGACCCTAAGGAGGCCATGGTGTCTATGAAATGGTTAGATGAGCATGACATGGATTCGAGGTAATACCATTCAAATTGGGATAGGAGTTTTTGGGTGATCTTCTTGTATTTCGAGAGGATTGGGCAATTGCATAGCCAAAGTTCCTACACTTGATTGACAATCAAAAGTGAATCACCTATGATGTGGAGGCGCTTTATGTGCATAGCATGTGCTTTTTTCAATCCTAGGATTAAGGCTTCATACTCTGCATTGTTATTGGTACAGGGAAAATAAAGTTTGAATGAAAATGGGAGTGGTTCTCCTTTAGGTGTAAAGAAAACAATGCATGCACCCCTAGCATGGAGACACCTAGACCCGTCAAAGAACATGGTGAGGTCAGCCACGAATTCTGGTTTGATGTACTCCTCGTCTTCGGTTATGTGAAAGATAGAGTCATCGAGGAGTTGGATGAGTAGGGGTTGGTTGTCAGTTATAGGGGCTTTAGCTAGTTGGTCAACAATGACCTGCCCTTTGATGGAATTTTGAGATACGAATTCTAGGTCGAACTCGGTTAGGAGAATAATCCATTTAGCTATGTGGGAGTTGTGATAACTTTTGTTCATCATATACCGTAGGGGATTGTCTCGGGCTATGAAAAAAATTGTGTGGTTTAACATGTAATGTCTTAGCTTCTGGGTGGCGAATACTACTGCTAGGCATAGCTTCTCCATATACCCGTATCTCATTTCGTAACTAACTAGCATGTGACTGATGTAGTAGATAGCTTGCTCTTTGTGGAGAGTGTTCTTTTGAGCTAGGAGTGTACCTAGCGCAAGCTCTATGGCCGAGATGTATAGATTCTTGTGGGTGTGATGGTGACATAACCGATGGTGATGTGAGGTAGGTTTTGATGGCATCAAATGCGGCTTGATAGTTTTCATCCCATTTAAAGTGTACTCCTTTTTGTAGGATATGATTGAATGGTTGGCATTTGTCTAATAATTGTGCTATAAATCTACGAATAGAGGTAATCTTGCCCTATAGGCTGCGTAATTTCTTTAAGGTGGTAGGAGGAGGCATCTCGATGATGGCTTTCACCTTACTAGGATCTACTTCAATGCCTCATTGGGAGACAATGAATCCTAGTATCTTTCCAGATGTAACACCGAACATGCACTTTTTTGGATTGAGGCACACGTTGTGTTCTAGTAGTCGATCAAAAATTTGGCTGAGATCTTCGAGATGATCAACACATTTCTTTGATTTAGTTATGAGGTCATCTACATAGTATTCCATATTTTTGTGCATTAGGTCATGAAAGATGTAGGTCATGGCTCGTTGATAGGTTGCCCCAATGTTTTTAAGGCCAAAGGGCATGACCTTGTAGCAAAATGTCCCCCAGGGTGTTGTGAAGGAAGTTTTGTGTTGATCATCTAGGTTGATCTGAATTTGATTGTATCCAAAAAATCCATCCATGAGGAAAATCATCTCATGACCTATGATGGAGTCAACAAGGGAGTCAATGTTGGGTAGAGGGAAGTTTTCCTTGGGACAAGCTTTGTTTAGGTCACGAAAGTCTGTGCACACACGAACATCACCAGATGGTTTGGGGATAGGGACCATGCTGGATACCCACTCGGGATAGTCGATGGGTATTATAAAATCAATGTCTAGGAGCTTTTGGAGCTCAAATTTTACTATCAATGCGATAGTTGGATGCATGCATCGCATATTTTGTCTTACTAGTTTGGCATTGGGATCTAGTATAATATTATGCACTACCACGGCAGGGTCAAGTCCTGGCATGTCTTTGTAAGACCATGCAAACACTTTTATATACTTGCGTAGGAAGTTCGTGAATGCGATGTGCTCCTCGGGTGAGAGGCTAGTGGCTAATTTGAGGATGTGTGGATTTTTTGGATCATTACTGATGTCTACGTCAATCGTGTCTTCGATGAGCATGCGAGATCCATCGCGCAACTATTTAGGGACAGGGATGAGATTGAAGTCATCGATGGCCTCGTTGAACTCAAATTCATCATCTACGTAAATTCCTGTGTGATGGACTTGAGGGATTTGGTGTGACATGGATGAGGAAGGGGCATTTGTTGTTCGCAAGACATGAGGAGAGAGAATAAAGTCTCCAGGTGTTGGTGTGTGTGAAATGTGTGCGAGATCGATAAAGTTTGGGTTTGAGGTGTCATCTCAAATTTGCTGGTGGCTGTAATGGAGGGGAGAACATAAATCTACCTCAACCATGTTAATCGATGTTGTAGGTGAAGTAGGTGGGGTAGAATCTGGTGATGGAATTTGGATAGGTTGTGCACATCCCAAAAGGCTCAAGGGAGGTTGTAGGATGACTGGTGGTGAATGAGGATGAGAGGCTACTCTCTGTAACTATCTATGTATAGGCAGGAATACTGGCAGGCGTATCGATGGTGGGTCAGGTGGCATCGGATCCGGCTCTATAGGTGGTGGATCATGTGGGAGTGTGTTCAACTCTATTGGTGGTGTATCCAAGGATAAAGTAGCAAAGTGTTCTGCCAATATCTGAACATCATAGAATAAGGAGGTATCGAGCGTAGAGGATTCTTGGAAGAAATCATAGGGGACGATGATGGTTGATGTGGGTGAAGGCATATCTTCTAGCATGTCCATGTCAATATACTCTTCCAAGGTGTGTGTTGGGCATGGAGGAGGATGTAAGGATAGATCTTGTATCTCATCTTCTAATGTATAGGTGGTGGTTGGGCGATAACCTAGACCAATTTTATCGGTAGGTGAGTAGACATGAGGGTTAATGGGTGTATGCAACCCTTGCTCATAATGACCTAACCCAAACCCATGCCAATGAAAGCGTTGTAGGTAGCACAAGGAAAATTGATGGTTGGCTAGGTGTGTAATTGCATCACCAGAGCTAGATTGTGGTGGTGAAGAAGTTGGTGAGGGGATTGAAGAGTCTACTCCCACATACACAAAGTTGGTGTGGTTTTTGAGACTTCCTAACTGTATGATAGTTCCAATAGTCAATACCGAGGCTGAGGGACAATCAAAATCTTGGGTAGATTGGATAGGGGTGTCACATACATAGGTGTCATGTACATTATAGTCTCCTAAGCCATTATTTGTCATGAAGATGGATATGCATGGTGTGGCATGCTCTGGCGATTGGGGTGGCGTATCCGAGTCAAAAAATAAAGGAGAAAGTTGGGATTCCCTGATGGTGGTAGTTGAAGGGTGTGAAGGTTCATCTGAGCTAGGTGTTGGTTGTTTAGGTTCATGATGTTTGGTTGTTGTGGGTTGAACAAGATATTTGTTCTATGTAGGGGATGGCATCGGTGTAGGTGCAGGGATGTATGGAGATGTGAATGTCTTAGGTTTTTGTTAAAAGGGAAGAGGTGGTGTCTGTGGTGTAGGAAGGATAGGGGCTTCCATATGCGAGGGTGAAGGAGGTAATGTATTCGATTGTGTAATGGGTGGAAATGGTGGTTACAACACTATGGGTGGAAACTTGAATGGTAGAGGTTGAGAGGGTTGTGGAGGCCATGAGAATGGCGGTGGGAAAGGCATAGTATCATTTTTAGGTCCCCTAGTATGTGATGCTAGTGGTGCAGATATCGAGGCTTATGTTGTTGATGAACACTGGGGTGTTGGGGTCTAGGGAAAGTGTGGCGAAATGCATTGGAGGAAGGTGTAGGTGATGCAAGGCTGCTATGGATATGATACTAATGGATGAGCCCATTTCAACAAGTATCCACTTGTAGGTAATATCATTGATATTAGCTTATATATGGAGGGGCAGATCGGCTCCTTCACCAATGAGTTATGTTATCTCATGGTCATGAAAGCTAATTGATAGTTGAATGCATTGTGGGATGTTCCCTATGAAATTGATAAAAGTATTTGTGTTATGTGTCTCTAAGTCAATGGAAAGTAGGATGTCATTCAATGCCTAACGATGGGGTTGATACTGTTGTAGGAGGTTGAATATGGATAGCCGTATGGGGGCATTGCGTAGCTGATGGGTTAGACTACCATAGATGGTAATCACATTTTATGGTGGTGGTATGATGTTAGGCCTTTGGGATGCTTGTAGGGACAT
This sequence comes from Wollemia nobilis, assembly GCA_028583015.1. Taxonomy (NCBI): domain Eukaryota; kingdom Viridiplantae; phylum Streptophyta; class Pinopsida; order Araucariales; family Araucariaceae; genus Wollemia; species Wollemia nobilis. The sequence goes on along the minus strand of JAQPPZ010016829.1, from coordinate 2,544,568 downwards.
AAACTAGACAGGGGGAGAAATAATAGGTGTTGTATGGGGTAACGGGTACCGTTGGTTTCTCATAGTAAGGTTGATCATGCCTACTACTTTGTGTGATGGAGGATCACACTAGACATTGTTGACTTGGTGAGGGGCCATTGGAAGATTGTTTGGAGGTCTAGGGGGATTGGTTCCTCTATGATCTGGTAGATGTTTTTGGAAAATCCCTAGGTTTTGGTTTTGTGGAGCTAATGGGTTTGCTACCTGAATAATGCCCCTATCAATTAGGTCTTGAACTTGCCCCCAAAATGAGCAACATGAATCGATATTATGGCCACGTTGCCTAGGGAAGGTGTGGCAAAATGCTCATTGTAGTCATGATATTTAGGTGCATTTGGATCCAATGGGAGAATTTCGGGTAGAATAAGATGGTTACCCTCATACAATCTATGGAATAGGGCTGGTAATGGTTCATATAAAGGTGTAAAGTTGCATGGTGGACCTTGTGGGTGCATTCCATAGTATTACTATGGTCAAGGTGGGGTAGGTGAATTAGCTTGGAGCGCTTGCGGTTGTGGTGTATAGGGTGGAGGAGTCGGTACTAGTGCTAGGGTAGTAGTTGTGACTTGATTGGTTTGTTGTGGTCGTGGGTAAGGTTGATTCGGTGTGGGTCTATTGAAGTGAAATTTGGAGTTATAGTTGGTTTTAGATCTCAACTTAATATTTCCAGATTGCACCTTGATATCTTTGATCACTTTTTCTTGTGATATAACATCTTAAAAAGTACGACTTTGATGAAGTTGGAGGGATGTGGAAATATGTTTGTGGAAACTCTTGGAAAAGAGTGTCACAAGCTCCAAGGTGGGGAGGCTATGGGTGAGATCATGAATAATCACTCTCCATCTAGAAATAAACTCAATGATGGGTTCATCATCTGCCTGTCATAAGGCGTAGACATCAAAAAATGTGGTCTTTTTCTTGATGTTGATGGAAAAGTGCTCTAAGAAGGAATTGGCTAGCTGTTCAAAGGTGTATAGGCTATGGTATGGTAACATGTTGTACCAATCCAATGCTGGTCCTAGCGAGGGATAGGGAGAAGGTAAAAAACATAAGAGGGTTACTACTATGTAGTTGGTAACAGGATGAGTGATAGTTGCTCACATGTTCTTTGGGATCTTCCTTACCTCTATACTTGTCGAATTTTGGTATTTTGAAGCGATAGGGATAAGGAGGGATAGGGACTAATGGATGTACTGGCTCATTGCATAGTTCATCATAGCAAGGCTTTTGTGGCCCGTAGCTAGAGGTGCATAGGTTCAACATTTTGACTTCATCTCGCAAGAGTTGAAGTTCGGGTGTCATAGGAGTTGAAGGTTGGGCTATGATAGGCTGACCTTGTGGATGTGGTGGGTATTGGTATTGTTTTTCTTCACAATACTATGGTGAATACTGTTGTACTTGATCATGATAAGGTGGGTATTGGGTGACATGTGTTGTCATGTCTATAGGCACACTAGGTTGTGGGGTAGGCATCTGTTGAGGATAATAATACTGTGACTGAGCAACATGTGGTTGTGGCATGGGTACTTGTTGGTTTGGAGCCTACTATACTAGTTGGACCATGGGTGGTGATGACCAAATTGGAGGAGGCGTAAAGAAGCTAGGTGTAGCTAGTGGTGGTGTAGGTGTCAGTGCTACTAGTGCTAGGGGTGGTCGAGACAAGGTATCAAAATATGAGATCTATCTCTACCCTAGAGGGTAGGAAGTAGGAAAGCTAAACTATGTGGAATAATTTGGTTGAGTAGGTACATACACTACTAGTGTATAGATCCATAGGTAGGATGGAGATGGGTAGTGGGAGCCTAAAAGGGCATAGGTGGTGGTATCCTAAAGGTCACCATAGGCAAAGGTGGCTCCAAGGGTTGGGCGTCATGCACTCCGGATACCTGTGAGATAGGCAGGAATGCTGCTGAAAAGGTGGGATAAGCTACCGAGGTAGGAGCTTGGGTTGAGGGGAAAGTGTAAGTGTATACTCTCACTTGGGTTTGTGTCTCTTGCTCATGAAGAGGCTGTTGGGAGGTACCCTCAGATATGGTGAAGAAAGACTCTTGGGAAGAGGATGGTTGGTACTCTTGTGAGGAGTACGGGCGTGCGGTTTGAGGGAATGTTTGTGATTCCTGTTGGGTAGGGTTCTATTTTGTAGTTTGGAAGGATGGATTCTGGCTTCCTATAGTGGATGAGGATGGGTTTGACACCATTCCTATGGTAGGGGTGAATGATGTGACCTTAGGATGGGTACGGTTTAGAAGGGAGGAATCATTCTCAAACAGGGATTGAGATAGATTCTAGAAAAAGGGATGTGCAAAGGTGGGTGACGTAGGCATGACCTCCTCATCTATAGTGAAGGTTGGAGGAGACTATCTTGGTGCAGTTTAGATTACATGGTCATAAAACGTGGTCAAGGTATTAGGTGAGGATGGAGCTGCAAAGAGTGGGTAATCCTCTGCGAGTGAAGTATTGAGAATTTCACTCAAAGTTGACATCTCGACATGAGGCATCATGTGTGTGAATTGTGCATCGGATTCTATGCTTGAATTGAATGTATCTATAATACTCTCCTTCATGATCGAAGGAGTAAGAGTAGAATGACTAGAGGAAGGGGGAGGCCATTCCTCCATAGAGCATGATTTCTCATGCGCTCTACTATGGGTGACCATAGGCATAGTGGCATGTGTCAAAGGGGGTTTTTAAGAATAAACCATGTGTGATGTAGACTCAAATGTGTCTACTTGTGAGTGTAAAATAAGTGACATGCTGTGTGTAGAAAAATAATATATAGTGTGGTGTGTTGAGACCGGTCTGTGATCATGCAAACAATGGTAGACTAGAATAAATTCTAAATGTTGAGAAAATAAAAGTGTTATGTTCATTTTGTGTGTTATAATGTTGATACTCCCTATGTAGAATCATGGGTAATGGAGTGAATACTCTAGAAAATTAGGAATGTCATCAATAACAAACCTCCTACAACACCCAAAGATGCACAAGATAGAATGGTACCACAATGTGCGAATGGTGACCTATATGGAAGGTGTAGTAAAATGGTATCCTAAAGGGTTGGAACTCACTATACTAAAGTGAGTTCGCAATATCCTCTCACAAGAAGATGTGGCACTATTTGAGACCTACTAGGCATGGTCAACAATCCCATGCTTTCACTTCACCCTAGGATGGGCTTAGTCAAGAATGATAGTTACCAATTCCATAAATTATACAAGCCTTGTGGATGAAGGCACTAATCCTGTCCCACTCTGCAGGTAACCACTGGTGATGAAATCCAGGGCCCAATCACAAAATTGGGGGATTTTTTGATGATGAAATCCATAAAACCACTCCTGTGGGGCTACTAGGTGTCTAGGGGGGTTGAGAGTTGGTGGAGGGTAAAACTCCACTGGCACCAATCTCGAGTGATGGATTGGGGATGAAATCCAATCTCACCACTTGTTTAAGTACCACGTGAGTGTGTGTGGGTTTGTGTTTTTCTAATGATGTTTACAAGATAAGAAACTAACTACTTGCCTTTTCAAAAGAAAACTAATCCTAATGCCTTTTTGAAATCAAATGATTAGATAGATTACAATCTTTGTAAATAAATGAGCTAGTCTAAATGCCTTTGTGAAGCAAAATAATCTACTTTGCAAAACATAGAAACATGCAATCCAAATGTGTATGGAGTAAAAGGGATTATGAAACCTTAACTTGCACTTTCAGAATGTAAAAATACTTTCAAAAATATAAGAGGGGATTAGAAACCCTGATTTCACTTTGGAATGTAAAATTCCTTTTAGCAATGTAAGCTATGAATGAAGGAAGAACAACTTAGGCTTATGCCATATGTAAAAACAAAAGACAAATGCAAATTTATTTGAGAAATAAATTTTATACACTTGCTGGAAAGTTGCAGGTCCTAAAAATTTCAAAAACCCTAATGCTTTAACTACTTTGCAATGAACCCAAAACTAGGCCTAGTAATGGTCATTCAACTAATTAATGCATTTATACTTCCAAAAATTTGCAACAGAGGCAAAAAAAGTGAAAATACCTGCATTATGATGCTAAGGGGGGTTTGCTTGGCCCTTGAAAAGATCACCCCAGCTGATTTGGGGGTTTTTGAGGTGTTTGTGCTCAAATCATGACCCGGGTCACGAATTTGACCTAAATCGTAGGGTGGGTCATGAATCAGGTGTAGAGGCTTCAAATCAGAAATCTGCTGGCCTAGGACGATTCCCAAGACTTTGGAGGTTTTAGTGAAACATAGTTTTGGTACCTGCAAAACACAAAAATAGAAGATAATGTTAGATTTACAAGAAAAGTGAATCTAGCACTATCCGTTGTGGGGGTCCCACCGGGCGTGCCAGAATGAAATGAGTAGAAAATGACATTTGATAATTTAACACATAAACATAAATGATGCATTAAATAGAGAAATTGTATTCCATTGATATTAATGAGCATGTGTTACAAGAGGTTCTTGATGCCCTTTATCCATCTCTATTCCTAATAAGGTTACAATCAATCTAATGCTTTCTTCTAGCATCCCTCAGTGTAGGTGGGCTTCAATGTATGCAGGCCACCGTAGGGTTGTTGTTTGTATGTTTTTCCTCTTCCTTAGATCTATCATATAACCTATGAAAGACCTACAAAAGGGGGTTAGTGTGATGGGGGTTTGCCTTAGTCAGGCCCCATGTTTAGAAAGACAAAAATGACTATAAAACTATAACAAAAACTAAAATTAAATATGCAGAAGATAATAACATGCTGAAACAGAGCTTACCTCCCAAATATGGAGTGATTTGGGGCTTGCAGATGCAATTCGCAACCCAGGTCACTAATTGGGGCCGAATTCATAGGGCAGGCTATGAATTGAGCTGTGATGCTCTTCTGGTGAAATATCTTCGGTGAATCGATCCTAAGGAAACTAGGGTGCCTCTATATGCTATCATAATCCATCTGTATGCTTCGAGAATAGACTGTGTGCTATTGGCTTTCCATTTTTACAGAGTAACAGTACTTTGTTGAATTTGGAAATCAGACCTAATTAGGGGTTTAGGACCCATTATTTATAGGCAAATGCAAGGTGCAGGGGGGTTTAGATAGACTAAACCTAGGTTTGATTCTGACTAGGTTTAGGTTAATAGATGCTATGTGGCAACATCTCATTCGAAGTAGGAAATATCCTATCCTCACACATGTGTGAGGAAGGATTAGTGCTAATCCTAATTAGGCCTTAAGCATGTTTAGGGGAGGATTAAAAGAAAACCCTAGGAGACCCTAAATTGTCACATGTGGGAGGATTTGATTAACACTAATTATGAATTAAGAGTTAATTAATCCAATTTTTCCCTAAAAAGGGGCTTAAGTGAAGTCAAAATTAAATTAGAATTTGATAATTGACTTTTAATTGATTTTGCCAATTAATACCCCGTGGGGGTGTCAATTGAGTGTAAATGGGCTATGCATCACCTCGGGTTTTCGTTTGAAGGTATTGTTGGAGCCAATATTGACTCAACTTTGAAACCCCCAAATTTAAATTTTAGGTTTCAATCAGACTACTTATACTATTTGTCATTGCTTATAGTTGTTGTGGGTAATTCAATTTTTAATTAGTTGGTTTTATTAAGTCTAACCTTAACCTTTTTAATAATGCAGGCTTCATGGTATTGATCAAAGTACCTTGAATGGTTAGAGATGCAAATTTCAAATTAAATCCCCAAGCCAAAGTTCGATCTTCATAAATATTTCCTTGGGCCTAAAAATCAATTAATAAAGTCCTTAAATCATAAGTCGGTTAAACATTCACCATGGTCTCAAAGTAAAAAAAAATAAGGTTAAAATAAATATTAATTGATTAAAATCCTAAGGGTATGCACCCCACTAAGCTAACTAGTGAGCACCTCATATTTAATCCAAGGGCCATGCACGATCCAGAGAAATCGGATGATAGCGCTTTAATAAAATCAAACCGAAGATAAGTAAAAAGTCAAGCATAGTCAAGGGGTAAAAAGGTTGCATCTTCAAACTCGATCGAATGGTAGCACATCGCCAGAGGAAATATGACGGATGCGCACTCATGATAAGATCCAAAATATAAAATCAAAGAGTCAATAAGATTTAACCCAAAGTTTAAAAATTAAGCAAGTTGCCTTCAATCTAATGATGACGCTTAAACACCTCTAAAATAAACGATTGCACACCCTCTAAGAAGTCAAAGTATTAAGAAAAGTCATCATATGTCAAGGTCAAATTAAAATTAGAGCAGGTCTAACATATCAGATGATCGTGCCAAAAAACGTATAGATCGATGATTGATATTGCTTCAATCTAAACAAACTTTAAAGTCCATATTAAAAAGGATGTGCCCCATTCGATTAATCATCGGGCTTGTTACCAATATCGGACGGTCGCGCTCAAACAATTTTTAATCTAACGGTGGTGCACTAATTAAAGATGCATTAAAAAGGGTTAAGGATCAAGAGAAATTAATTAAAGTTAATCATAATTAGCAAGGGTTTAATACATCAACTAATTTTTCCCTTTTTTGACCTAATCATGATTAATATTATAAATTCTTGATTAAACTAACTTGGAGGTTGGTTAGATCCAACGGTTGCACTTATATCCACTCAGATCCGACGGTTGTTCCAAAATCGTAGGATGGAAGGTAAAAGGCATGGGTAAGAATGAAATTATTTGACATTAATCATTTTTAGTAAGGGTTTAATACATTGACTAATCTTCCCCTTTTTTGCCTTAATCATGATTAATAAAAAAGCAAAGGTCTATAACATCATTATCTAGCATGCATCTTGTCAGTGATCAAATGGCAGTGCACAAACTAAATTGAGAATCAACAGACGCATAGGCCTGCAACTGGAAAAAAATATCCAAAGGCTAAATAAAGACCTTTTTATAACATACGAATCGAACGACGATGTTCATTGACCACCCAGATCCAACGGTGCGCATATGGAAAGATAATCAAAGGTTAATATAAGCATTGGTTTGATTGATTTAGTCGAGGTACGTATGAATTTTTCCTATTTATTAAATAATACATGCATATGTATGATCCAATGATTGCGCCTCACCACCATAATATCCAACGACGATCGCAAAAGAAAAGTAAGTGTATTTTATGATTACCATCGATTAAAACAAGTTATTAAGGTTTAATAATATAATGATTAACATCAAATAAATATGATTAATTGAAGTCCAATAAAACACATTATTTCAAGTGTTTACATGAGAACAGGTACACTCACTATCATACAAATTTTAGGAGATCAACGGATGTGCTTTATATCAGATCAATCTGATGGTTGCGATTAATCACGGTTGACTTAGGGAAAAAGGGACATCATAGGTAAAAACCTACACTCACACCAAGAGTCAAATATCATGAAGACCCCAAGGAAGACATAATGGATCTCGAAGATGTAGTTATCACTCAAATCTGAGATGGCACGAGGTCCAAAACATATCGTTCCATGTTAGATTAAAATATCCCCATTGATGAATGAATAGAAAGCATGAATGATTGTAGGCACACGTATCAAAGGGACCCAGGCTCACAAATTAATAGATATCACCCATCATAAAGTACAAAACTTCAAAAAATACTGAGTTGGTGTGATTCCATTGGCCAATTTTGAACAACAGTTGGTGACATCGGGTCGATAATGAAACATGCGAATTTATCAAGTTCGCTCCACCACCCTGTATATGAACTTATGAAACCAATAAAGACCACTCCATTGGTATACCAAGAATTAGAATTGATACATCAGAAGCATAGATGGAAGAGAGTATTTGTATTTGGAGAACTCAAAGAATAACTTGACCAGCAATCATGAGAGCAATGGCATCATAGGGAGATGTGTTCATACCTACAAATACATGAGAAGCCGTAAAGTTTATCATAGATAAATCACCCTATTATGTGATTTTTGGACAGCCTATTTTTGGTACCACTATGTATGATTTGACCCAAAAATGTGGGGTAGATAAAATACCCAACTTAGCTCAACTGTACGAGATTGAAAATTCCTGCATTAAGGGTTTCACCCAAGTGATGGAAGGCGATAATAGAACCCCATGGACAATGGCATATTTGTTCCATAAATCTCAGAGGTGGCAGTACAAGGGTTTCCCTAGAGACAATAGATGGAACAATAACCTTGGCAAGCTGATATGCCCAAAAGTGTATTTCTCCTTGAATTTGATGGCTTGGTTAGCAGTGGCATATGATGAAAGAACGAGGACCTTTCAAGACCACAATAGTCGAAATGTGTTCAGTTCCAAAGTCAAATATATCCAAGAAGTGTTCAATATGATGAAGTATACCACATTTTTGGTGGACCAGGTAATCGAACACCAATCTCGCATGTTCACTAATAAAGAAATTTTAAAAAAATTGTTTGATACACATGCAAAAATAGAGAAAAATTTCCCAATTAATAAAAATGCTTTTAAATCCTTGATACAAAACTTCTGTGACATGATAAACATAGTATTTGGAGTACAGTATATGAGTAGAATAATGAAAAGGATTTTGTATTTAGCTGCACAATGTAATAGAGGACATAACACCCCTATCTACATTTGGGAACTGGAATTGAGATCACAAATGCACGGAGAAATGGTAGAATTAAAGAGATCAATTTTTTAACAGAGGTAGAAGATGCCTCACTTTTCATAATATTATTTTCTCACTCACTTAATAGCATGCCAATTGGGGGAAGAATCCCATAAGAGATTAAAATCCATAGATAGCCCCTATGTATAGAATAGCTTCTGGAGACTTCATGAAGGATGAACTCACACGGGTTGGTTTTATGATCACTTCCTGGTAGAAATCCATTGGGTCTTAATTAGGCTAATTCCAAAAATATTAGGGCCAAGGGTAAGAGCATGCATTAAAGAAAAAGAGATAGGATATTTCTTCTTCACAGAGGTTTTTACTTACATAAGATTATATGGAGCTAAAATTCCTCCTAAGGTGTTACCCTAGTACTGCCCACTGTCCATAGTAGCCCTAGAATTATGTAGACAAGTGGTAGAAGAGGCTAAAATAAGACTGGTTAAGAAGCATGGAAAAGTTCCCTGGCTTGATGTTCCTTGTCATTTTGGAGATTATGTTTTTGTTGGATATCCTTCCCTACTCAAGGGAATGTTTGAATTGGATAATATGGGATTCGATGAAGTGTCATGGAGGTTTTATGACCCAAAAGGAACTTACAGAAAAATGATGGAGAAGAGAGAGTATGCTCAAATCAAGCACTGAGAAGATGCTTTTGAAGAGAACTTATTAGAATATATAGAGAAAAAATTAGATTTATAGATAATATGGGATAATTTCCCTCCAAAAAATAGAGGTAGCACACAAGTTTGTGAAGCCTATGACTACCCAATAGAACTAAGAAGGCTTCAAGGGATTTTAGTGGATACTACAACACCTGTTATGCCAAGGACATATCCAATAATTAAAGAAGACCCTTTGCTAGAATTGATAGAGAAGCAGGACATAGACTTAATGGAGGTCACTATTAGAACTATTGATGTAGTAGAACAACAGGTTAAACTCCCAATGAATGACCAACTCATAATAGAAGTAGCATCAAAAGAAGTTCCTCGACAAACCTGTACAGATAAGGGCAAAGAAATAGTAACTTCATCCTCTCAAAAAGCACCATCAATAAAGAAGGTTGTAGTTCCTATATTTGATAATGTTTTAGCTGTGACCAGTGTGAAGAAATTGGCACCCATGGTTGTCTTGACTTCTATAAACATAAAGGGACAAGAGATAAAAATTCCAATAGTAATACAAGTAAAAGGTGGACTAGGTGGCCTCTTTCGAAGCTACTCAGTAAAAATTCAAACAGAAATAACTCTAGTAGAAGCTAAGAAACCTAGATTATCTCTACCTGTTGCCAAGGTTGTTTTGGAAAGAACAGATGAACAGGCAGTCTTTACTACTATAGATGAAAAAGAATTATAGTTAGTAGCAGGAATGGAAAATACAGAAGAACAATCTTCAAAAAAGGTAAAAATGGGAACAGTTGTGTCAGATATTGCTAAGGTTGATCTCCCTCTTCTGTAAAACCCACTAGTTTTCATTACCAATGAAGAAACATGTGGATCATTAGTACTGGGTAAATACACAGATATAGCAAAAATTGTCAAAATAGTGAATTCTCAAGCCATTGATCAATTTGTTGAAAATATTGAAGCACTAAAAAAAATTAGACCAAGAAGAAAAAGAAAAAGCAGAATTAAAAGCTATGATAAGTAAGCAACAAGAATATTTAAATAAGAAAGATGCTTCAATTGCATAGCCCCCTATAGTAACCAAGGTTCAATATCATGTATATTTTTAATGTAATGAAAAAGGACATGTACAAAAGAATAAAATCTCAGGCTAAAGGTTTTACTGAAATGTTCAGGCAAATAAGAGTGATTCAAATAACTACTCAAGAAATCATGACCTTGATGCAAGAAAGAGAAAAAGATTTTAAATTCATTCACCCAACCCTGGACTACATAGGGGATCATTTTGAAGAACTGAAAGGACAAGAAATAACAACACATGAAGGTAATACAATTCAAATCAATTTTGAATTTTTCAAAGTAGCCCTATTTGGATCAAACCAAGAAAAATGGACAAATTATGTGACTAAGATGAATGATCTGATAAGGATGATACAGATAAACTAATAGATATTAACCTGTCCTTATATCAATGCCTGGAAGCATCATACATAGAAGGAATATTCAAAGAAACCCTTGAGAGATTTTACTGTGAACAAGATGATGAGGAGATGATTAAACAAAATACACTCATGGTGAATGCTACAGAAGCCTTACTACTTCAGTATGACAGAAACATGTATGTTATTGTTATACAAAAAAATAGAATTTTGCAAGAAATAAATATGCTCAGGATTGCAACCACTTTTGACACATAAATATGGAGGTTGATTGATGAGCATATTAAAGGGTTGAAAAGGAGTTTAAAGGGAAAAAGGGTCAATACCTGCACTCAGTAAAAAGTAGATTCTACACCACAGATAGCTGTAATAATAGGATACATATCTAGGGTAGTCAAAGGGTCAAAGGATAAAGGAAGGAAAACTCAAAATAAACTAGTTTGGAAAGCAACAACTAAATGCACCAAGAAATAGCAGAAACAAGAAAAAGTTCTCCTCATACTTAAGTCACCAGTTGAGTGGAAATATGTTTGAACAATTCAAAGAAGAGGGCACATTCAGTTTAGAACAAATCCAGCTAGATACCATCAATTTTGGAGATACAATCAGAAGCTACCATGTGTACAGTCAGAAGTAAACCAAGAATAAAAGAATCAAGAACCAGCAGCTATAAAAGAAAGCAGGCATGTCTAGATTCTGCATCAAGCAATTAGAGAATGGTATTTTTGCTAAGAGGTATACTTGAGTACCATGTTAGTTGTGCTATTGTATTTCTTTGTTTCTATTTTATTTTATTCATTCTTTCTTCCTCCCCTTGCTGTGCAGGATTGTATGATATGTTAGTCTTACAATGGCACTGAGAGGGGGGGGTGAATCAATGTAGTTATTTAAACCTGAATTTATAGCTCTTAAAACTGAAATAATAAAATCTTAAAAAAATATAAAGCAAGTATCACAAGAGAACATCACACAACACAAGATTTTAAAAAGGTTCACCAATTTGGCTACTCCTCAAGAATGACTGCTTGGACTACCATCCAAATCCAGCCTTTGCAAAGCATCAAATTTACAATCAATTTACCAGCACCCACTAGAAGGAGCATCAACCCCTGATTTATCTACACCAATAGAAAGGAGCACCACCCCTAATGCCAAGCTACAACATGGACTTCAATTTGAATCTATAAGTTTTTCTTGTAAGATACCTTTGCTTTTGCATGACCCTAACTAGTCTTCTTCACCTTTGCATTCTCTACGCACTCTGCTCTTTCTACACAAACACTTCGGCACACTTTTCTTCGCTACAGTCCAACTTCACGATCGTCTTCTACCTTTTGTGCACTCTACTCTTTTTGCTTTCTCTATGCAATAACATATGCCCTTAGAACAATTTGATATGACTTCTTTGCTCACTTTGCGCACTTCGCCATCAACTCATTGCTTCTACGCTTTCTTCGCTCTTACAGCCATATTTCACACTTCAACACACATTCGACGACTTACCCAACACACAACAATTCTCCAAACAACCCTCCTTTTATAACGACATTTTCATGATGAAAACCCTAATCTTAGTTGGCTTGCATAACAACTGAAAACCCTAAAATTAGTCGGTGGTTCATCGGTCTTCGTCGGCTTCAACTTAACCATGAAAATACATGTCGTGATATCACGAAACTTCTGCTTTCTCTCTTTCTCTTTGCATCAGACCACAAAAAAGCTACATGTCGCGATATTGCGACACTTTTTCTCCTTGCTCTTTCTCTTTGCATCGGACCGTGAAAATACAACATGTCGCGATATCGCGACACTTTTTCTCCTTGCTCTTTCTCTTAGCTTTGGCTCGTGAAAATACATGTCGCAAAATCACGACACTATTTTCTCTCTCCTCTTACTCTTTGCTTTGGCCCACAAAAATATAACATGTCACGAAATCGTGACACTATTTTCTCTCCTCTTTCTCTTTGCTTTGGCCCACGAAAATACATGTCACCAAATCATGACACTATTTTCTCTCTCCTATTTCTCTTTGCTTTGGCCCATGAAAATACATGTCGCGAAATCATGACACTATTTTCTCTCTCCTCTTTCTCTTTGCGTTGGCCTGCGAAAATGCAACATGTCGCAAAATCATGACACTATTTTCTCTCTCCTCTTTCTCTTTGTGTTGGCCTACGAAAATGCAACATGTCATGATATCATGACACTTTTGCCTCCGTATACTTCATCTTTGCTTTTGTCGTGATATCACGACACTTCTGCCTTCGAAGTCTTCTTCTCTACTTTTGTCGTGAAATCACGACACTTCTTCTTTCGTACTTAGATTCTTTGCTTTTGTCACGAAATCGCGACACTTCTACCTTCAAAGTCTTCTTCTTTGCTTTTGTCATGAAATCATGACACTTCTGCCTTCGAAGTCTTCTTCTCTGCTTTTGTCGTGAAATCACGACACTTCTGCCTTTGAAGTATTCTTATCTGCTTTTGTCACGAAATCGCGATAGTTTTGCTTCCGTACGCTTCCTTTATTTCTTTTGTTATGAAAATGCAACATGTCGCGATATCGTGACACTTTTTCTTTCTCTTCCTTCCTGCCCTTTTTGAGTTGCAAAAATGCGACATGTCACGAAATCGTGACACTTTTTCTTTCTCTTCCTTCCTACGCTTTTCGAGTCATGAAAATGCGACATGTCACAAAATCATGACACTTTTTCTTTCTCTTCCTTCCTGCGCTTTTTGAGTCACGAAAATGCGACATGTCATGAAATCATGACACTTTTTCTTTCTCTTCCTTCCTGTGCTTTTCGAGTTGCGAAAATGCGACATGTTGCAAAATCATGACACTTTTTCTTTCTCTTCCTTCCTGTGCTTTTCGAGTCACAAAAATGTGACATGTCGCGAAATCACGACATTTTTCAAACTTACTTTATCTCTCCTATTTTAGTCGTGAAAATGCGACATGTCGTGAAATCGTGACACTTTTCCAACTTACTTTCTCTCCTTCGAACTTGTCGCAAAATCGTGACACTTTTTGCTTTCTCTTTTTCTTCCAACATGTCACGAAATCATGACAGTTTTTCAACTTGCCTTTTTCTCTTCCAACATGTCGCGAAATCATGACAGTTTTTCTTGCTTTCTCTTTCTCTTCCAACATGTCACGAAATCATGATAGTTTTTCCACTTGTCTTTTTCTCTTCCAACATGTCACGAAATCATGATAGTTTTTCCACTTGTCTTTTTCTCTTCCAACATGTCACGAAATCGCAACAGTTTTTCCTGATTTCTCTTTCTCTTCCAACATTTTGCGAAATCACGACAGTTTTTCAACTTGCATTTTTCTCTTCCAACATGTTGCGAAATCATGACAGTTTTTCCTGCTTTCTCTTTCTCTTCCAACATGTCACGAAATTGCGACAGTTTTTCCTGCTTCTTTTCTCTCTTCCAATATGTCGTGAAATCGTGACAGTTTTTCCTGCTTTCTCTCTTTTCCAACATGTCGCGAAATCGCAAACAGTTTTTCCTGCTTTTTCTCTCTCTTCTAACATGTCATGAAATCGTGACAGTTTTTCTTGCCTGCTGTATATGTTGTGATATCGTGACACTTTTCTTACTTATATTTTTCTTTGATCTTTTGCAAATGGGCCACTTCGGTCTTCTTGGAAACTCACTGTACATACTTTGAATAACCTTTGAACTCCTGTCTTCTGCATCTGAATATATTTTGAACTTCCTATCCACTACATCAATAGATCTATCTGACTGTGTTGACAACAATGACAATACTGTTGCTGCACCTTGCTCAACATGATAGGAAAGCGTTCAAGAAGCTAAGAATATTTCTAGTCTTATTGGGCCTAGGATTCAAAGATTCTTTTGTTACCATATTGGAACAATGAGAGTTGGAGAGACCTGTTACATTATTTTAACAAAGTCCTCTTTATTGTATTGATGTATTTTTTTAAGAAAAATAGAGTTAAAAGGCATCCCACCTTCTCTACATGTAATATTTTATGAAATCAATACAATTTTAGGTTTTATTCCTATCATTTCTTTGTCTCAATATTGTGTGTATCTGTATAATAGGTTACATTATTTGAATGCATTATATACATTTCTTTCGTTGGTTAAATCTTAATTTTATTATGATATTCGAATGAGATTAAGAACACCAATTTTCTTCTCTCCTTCTCTCTGTTTCGTATTAAAATTGTTGTTAAATTGCTATAATATCCCAATGAATATAGGCACCGGTCTACATAAGGCATAACAGTTGGTTATTTTCATGCTTGGTAATTATAATAAAAATACTTATAGTTTAATATAAATCTAGAGCATGCAAATTAGAAGTTTAATTAAAGAATTGCCATTGGGGTTTCCTTACCCGTTCTGCCATATTCTTTAGAAATATTCGGGTTTAGCAGAATGAGGTAGGTCAAACAGAGCATGTAATAGCTCGTTGGTTTCAAACAGATTCTTGTAGCATGACAATTGATTTCCTATGGATGCAAGAATTAGTTCCAATAGTTTTTTGGCACTGTTGTCGGGGAGGACTTCTTAGAAAGATTCGATTATCTTCTTTAAAGTTTTCTTCAACGATTATTTTTAATCAACAGACGACCAGTTAAAGTAAAGAACCAGCATTTTAATTTTTACTTTGTTATAAGTTATTTATTTTTCCTATGTCCGTAGTTTATGTTTTGAAGTGATTTTTTATGTTCTTAATTTTCTTGAAAATTTCTCTTTCTTGATTTTCTTGAAATTTTGGTTTCTTGATTTTCCTCAAGAACCCACTCCTGTGAGGATGAGAGATAATATCATGTATTCTTGATAAGAGTATACACTGTTATTTTTGCACCCTAGTGATGGTGACTCTACTGGACAAACCTAAAAGAAAAATAATAAAAAATAAGAGAATAGAATGTGTTGGTGAACACCAGGAGAAGTGGTAAGGAGTTGTTTCCAGAACTCGAGAATCTAGAGGTATTTATACATACCCAAAAAACTCCACTTTTTAAGAATACAGATTATAATAGTAGATTAAATTCTAGTGCTAAAATGTATGTGAAGAAAATCCAGAATACTATTACTACTGATATTTTTGTAGATGAACGTTTAAAATTAGTAGTAGAAGATATATGTGATTATTCTCATTTAAAGGTAGATAATTCATCAATCTATGTTCAAACTGTCCAGACCCATACCACTGTAGGTACTACATCTATGAAATTAAATTCAATAGTAGCTATAGCTTAGGGTAATGTTCATTTGTGGATAACTAACAGATATAGGCCTTTTGTATTACTAGTAAATTTAAATGCCTTACCTAGTAAAGCTCACAAATATCTCCCTAAGTTTTTAGGAAATAGTGCATTAATTGGAGAGGATCGTATCAAAAGTTTCTTATATGCAATGGACAGTCTTGAAGTTGAACATGAAGATGTAGTATTCAGACTATTTTTGCAAACTTTAGAAAAAGATGCTAGAGAATGGTTTAATTCCCTTCCTAACAATGATATCCCAGACTTCACCAAAATGGAAGAGGTATTCCTAAAGAAGTATGGTGAAAGGAAAAATGAACAATAATTGTTTACTAAGCTAGCCACTATGAAGAAGAAATAAAATGAGGTTGTTAGTGATTTTAACATAATATTTTCAAAAATGAGAAACAAAATCCCTGCCAACCTCAGGCCTAGTGATATTCAGTCTATTTTTTTATAAGAATGCTTTTCAAGGAGAGTTTAACTATGAATTAAGGCAAGAACAAGCCACTACCATTGATGGTTGTATGGAAAAATCAATGATATAGAAATAAATAGGCTTGATAGTGGTAATATAAAGCCTTATTCTTTAGAGGTTAACATGACTAAGAGAAAATATAAGAGAGTGGCTTTTGATATACAAAGAAGAACTAAAATTGATCCTGTGGAGAAATTGACGAGTCAAATGATAGAAATGTTCAACAATGTGAGTAATAGGTTAGCAAGAATTGAAAGAAATGGAAATAGTGATGAATATTCACAGAAAGAGTGACCACATGTTGATAATCATCCCCAATTTAAGAAAAATTACAACAAAAATTGGAAAAACAATAATGGTTTTGAAGAAGGAAATAGAAATAGAGGTAATGGGAATAACAACTGGAAAAATAGAGATTCTAACAGGGATCAGAACAATGTCCCTAACCCAATGCCATCTGTCAATGTAGCTGAATGTTTTCCTTATTTTTGCTCTACTTGTGATGCACCCCATAACCCTAATGCATGTGGGATACACCTGAGTGATCAACGTAATGTAGATATGCATGCAAAAGAAAAAGAGGATATAAGAATCAATGCATGTTGGTCCATTGAAGATGAATCCAAATAAAGGCTATTTGAAGAAGTCATGGATAAATATGCTTCAAATCATCATCCTCAGATCTTAGTGACTGAAGGAACTAAAATATTACATAAATCACATGAGTCAAGATATGATAAGATGAAGCAAGGGAAATTGATTCCCACTACTCAAGAGGTTGAAGAATTATAGGCAACCCATGTTTTAAATTTAAGGAATAGAATAGTCCTTGAAAGAATAGAGAAATTATCTACAAATAAAACAAGAAGATAAACTTTCACCAATAAAAATATCAGTAAAGAGAAAACTGATAGGAACCCTGAAAAAATTACCCCTAAGGTAATAGAATCAAAAAGAGAAGTTACCAAAGAAGAAAGTAATAAACCATTGGATATAAAGAAGATAGAATTTGATTTTGGGTCAGAAATCAGTAAGCAAAAATTTAATATCACATTTGGTCAACTTATAAAAGTTCAAACATATAGAGAATAAGTATGCAGAGCTTTTGGATTAGTAGAGTAGAAAGAAGACCCTACTTGTATCATGTTAATTTTATCATGGGTCCATGAGAAGTTCAGATCTAATCCTGATTGGTATTTGCTTTGACCTTCCATGGGTTAAAACATTAGCTACTTTGATCATCCTAAACATTAATGGGAAGAAAGTACAGTTTGGGCATGGTAGGTTTTTCATCAAAACTACTTGGAGACTGATTTGGGACCCTGGAATTACAGTTGGTTATGATTTGGATCAGTTTGGAAATGTTGAGGTTATGCTCATATTGCTTGAGGACAAGCAATGTGAGAGGGGGAGATTTGTCATCACCCTTTTTGAAGAAATAGGGTCATGTAAATATTTTTGGTAAATATTATTATATCATGTGTGGTGTGAGAGAAATAATTATTTTTATTATTATTATTATGTGTGGTGTGAGAGAAAATAATAATAATTATTGTTAAAATACATTTTATATATGCAACTTCAATGTGGGCCCAACTCATTGAAGGATTATAACATGAGGCTTATATATACATGAGCGCTCATATTTCTCATTATGTTTTGATGTTTTATGAAAATTGAGTGAGGGCAAAACCCTTCTCTTCTTCTGTGGCTTTCGAGAGGTGCTCAAAGTTTGCAGGGGATTCCAATCTAGTAGTTGGGAGGTGCTCAACTATTGTGGTTGAGGAGTAAATCCATCCAGGGTTTACCTTTTGTGCTTTAGAGGGCTTCCAGTATTATTTAGATCTAATTCTCTATCTAGGAGGAGTTCCCTCTTCTTGAGGGTTTGGTGATACCGTGGAAGTTTTAGGAGAATTTATTCAGCATTGTCAGTAGTTATATTGCATTGTTTGTGGGTTATTCGGTGTTTGTAAGTCTTGTGATTGCAACATCCAGCATTGGGGCAGATTTTATACATATTCAGTGGCAGATTTCAAGGATGAATTGCAGAATTTCAGTCTAGAAAAGGAGACGTCCCATATTGGAGGTTATTTATCGAGCATTCCGAGCGTTATTTGGGCAAAGTAAATCATCAATAGCCACACGTCCCATCTGGGAGCATTCTCAGCATATATTTTGTGTTGAAAAAGGGTTTCTAAGACCCTAGTTTGGCAGCATCCCATTGTGCATGCATCTTCAGTAGATTTTGGATGTTAATTTGAAGCAATTCAGTGTGTCAGGTTCCAACGTCCCATATTTGGCTTGTTTGATTGTAATTTTGTGAGGAATAATAATTAGAATTGTGGTTGTGATTTTATTACAAATTTTATAAGTATTTGCATGGTGGATCTAGTCATTATTATTGTAATTCTAGTTTTGGGTCTTTGAAGAAAAATAATTAAAATTCACAAAAATATTTCATTTGCTCAAATATTATAAGAATCATGTTGTGTGTTTCTATTTTTCTATTTGGGATCATTACAGTGGTATCAGAGCCATGATCTTGCTAGCCTGTGGATTGATTCAGTAATTTTCAGAGATTCAGAACTTAGGGTTTTGTTGTCATTTTCAGATCTAGGGTTTTTGAGGACTTAATTGCAGATTATGGGGAATGATAAATTTCTTGACATGATATTTCAAGTTGATAAAGGGAAAATGGATACACTATTGGATAAGTTGTCTCAATTACTGGAAAATATGGATCAAGGTAGGAGTTCTCCACCAGTTCAGAGTGAAAATTCAGAAATGGATGCCCTAGTTTCAGAAAAAGAGGAATTGTGTGAAGAGAATTCAGAAAATTATTTTTCAATTGCAAAAATAGCTACTAATGATGATATGCATCCATTGGATGATTTATGGTTTGAGTCTAAATCTGCCCTATCTTCAATCTATGGGATAAAAGAGTGCAATTTTGTTTATTTTGAACATTATGCCAAGAAAAATAAAACAAAATTACTACTGCATGGAGCTGATCTAGATCAGAATTATTCCTACAGTGAATATGGGACAAGTCCTGAAGAGAAAGTTTCATCAGTTCCAAATTTGAAAGAATATGCCTTGTCTCAAGAGCAATGCAAAGAACATGTCATGGAAGTAACTGATTTAGATCGTGGAGAAAAACCAGAAATTGTTGGCCGAGAATTTCCCTTGCCACATGAGGTATGTAGGGAAAATATTTTTCATAAAATTGATGACAATGAAAGAATTGTTACCAATGATAATTTTGATGGATGTTGGATAAATTTTCTAGCTATGCCTATGAATGTTCACAGACAGTTTCGGTTTCTTTGATCCGGAAAGTGAGCATGAGTCTCACAGTGAGCAAATTCTTTCAAAAGAAATATTTCAGTCTTTGAATGCATGGGATCCAGGCATCACTAGAAAGAATGAAGGGTATTGCATTCATGAGATTTGTGATGAAGTAAACTCTGAAGGTGATTATCTTCATGTGTTTTATCCCCAGTCTTTAGAAACCAAAGCTGAGCTTTCAGAACTATTGAGTGATGATCAACAGTTGTTTAGATCTCATGGTGAAGAAGCAAATTTTGCTCTAACAATTGACACTTATCTTGCTTCATAGCTTCTAAATTGCACCTGCCTTCTAAATAAAACTACTATGTATCAGTTTCCTAAGTGGGTCTCAACAATCTTACCTAAATCAACACTATTTAGAGTTTATGATGAAGAACTGATTAAGGAAGAGGATGATAATGCACAGTTGGAGACACCTTGGATAGCAGGTGAAGACAGTATTGAAGGCAAAATATTGACAACTTGGTTAGAAACAAAGGGGACAACATTTCAGATGTTCCTTGAACCCATTCTTCAATGCAAAATAGGAGCAGTCCTTACAACAACAAAAAATACTGTTTTTGTGGTGCATAAAACTATTTTTGGATCTCTAGAGGCTGTGATTCACATCGAATCTGAATTTATATTGTTTACTACTATTTTTTTCACTTGTAGTTCATGCATGGTTAATTTTCTTGAATTTTCTAAGCATGTTGGACAGTTGAGGTGCATTATATTTGTTGAGAGGGTGATAACTGCTATGTTTTCAGGACATATGGATTGCTTCTCATATTTGCACTTCAATTATTTGGCTGCATCTGCCTCAGGGAAAAATAGTCAAACCCGTCATCAACAGGACCAAATCATTCATCAATTTTGTGAAGGAATGGTAACAGGAATTGTTGCTACTAATGTTCTAGAAGAAGGTTTAGATGTCCTTGGATGCTATTTAATTATTTGTTTTGATATGCTAGTAACACTGTGGAATTATATACAATCTTGTGGGTGTGGGCAAATGCAACGTTATGACTATCTTATACTCACAAGAAGAGGCGATGAGTTGGAAAAAAGACGACTTGAGAAGGTCATTGCTAGGGGAGAAATAATAAGAGAGTGTGCCTTGAACAAAGATCTTGTTTCTTCAAATTATTATAGAGAAGACCTACAACAAGAAGATATGTATTGTGTGGAATCTGTAGGAGCGATTGTCACATTAAATTCTTCTTTGCCATTAATCTACTATTATTGCTCTCAACCGCCAAAGGATAGGTATTACAAACCAAGGTCTTATTTCTGTATAAAAAATGAAGATGGCATTTACAAATTGGATAACAATCAGGTTGATATTGCAAGGAAATTTCAAGAAATTATATTCAGTATTTTGAGAGATAGAATTTTGGACAGCATAGTCAATTTACTTGATTTATATCACCCTGTTTCAATATCAAATTCACATATCATGTACCTGTTGTTTCCAATGAAAATCACTGGTATACTTGAAGCATTAAAGTCAACCATGATAAATTGGACATGCATCACTATGGTTGTATTTCAAATTTTCTCACCATCTAAAAGGGGGATTCAAAGAACACCTGGTGGACATTTTCCTCTAGGCTTGTTACAAAATTCAATTATAATAACCATACACAACAGACAAGCTTATTGTATGTCACATGTCTCAAAGGATTCAAACTCAAGAAGATTTTTTTGTGCAAATGGAGGTAGAGAAAAAGAACTTTCTACATACGCAGATTACTTCAAAAGCAAGTATGGTACCATGATAGAAGTTGCCCAAACCTCAGAAAATGGAGGTAACAATTTGGTTCTTAATTATTTGGATGCTGATGGATTAAATTGTGTAGACAGTTTTAATGAGATTGTAAGGTTAATAGAACAGCAGTATAAAATGGAAGTTTGGTGGTGGTTAGAACTACAATATAAGCATAGGAATGTTGGGTGTGAGGAGACATTTGAGCATAGCAACACTTGGTTAGTAGATTTTTATTTTACTTCTGATATAGGCGATCAAACAATGACTGAAGTATGTATACAGGACTGTCAAACTTGGGCTGAAATGTTTACTCTTGATGGTACTATTGATGTTGATCATGGTTGTGGAATGTTGAAAAGAGATAATACTACCATAAATGAGGATGTTGATGATATGATTAGAATGTCAAATTTTGTTGATTCATCTTATCCCTTAAGCTCCTTTTGTACTGTTGGGTTTTCCAAATTATTTCATTGTACAGCCATGGAGGATGGAGGATATCTGAGTTTGGGTGCATTTGGGAGGTTGGAACAGCCAACAAACACTGTTGGGGAAAAAATTCATATCTGATATGTTTTTGTTTCGCTAATGTTTGCATGCTTGCAGGTGTCTTTCCAAAGCCAAAGATTAAGATCAGGCCAACACTTTACAACCAACTTGTTGACAGTTTTTGGTGGAACAGCAGCAAAGTATTTTTAGCAAATCATTGGGGAGCTATGAAAGCAACCATAATAACCCTTGCAATTAACATATCATTGGATGTTGTTCACACTATGGGGATTACTTCTTTTGCCATTTGTTGGGTTGCATATGCTGATATATTGACTGTTGTGGGTGAAAGGACTATTATAGTCTTTTCTAGTGATGTTTTGAAAGTTGTTTCTACCTTGTCATGGATTGTAATGGATGGTGAGTGGACTGTCATTCAGTATGAGGAAGAAAGGGACATTGCTTGGATTGTTGTTGGTTCTTTTGAGACTGTTTTGATGGTTGTGAATGACACTTTAGAGACCCTTGGGAATCTTTGGACAACAATTATGATTGGTTTTGAACAACCAACCAGCCCTTCCTCCATGAGAAGTTCAGATATAATCCTGATTGGTATTTGCTTTGACCTTCCATGGGTTAAAACATTAGCTACTTTGATCATCCTAAACATTAATGGGAAGAAAGTACAGTTTGGGCATGGTAGGTTTTTCATCAAAACTACTTGGAGACTGATTTGGGACCCTGGAATTACAGTTGGTTATGATTTGGATCAGTTTGGAAATGTTGAGGTTATGCTCATATTGCTTGAGGACAAGCAATGTGAGAGGGGGAGATTTGTCATCACCCTTTTTGAAGAAATAGGGTCATGTAAATATTTTTGGTAAATATTATTATATCATGTGTGGTGTGAGAGAAATAATTATTTTTATTATTATTATTATGTGTGGTGTGAGAGAAAATAATAATTATTATTATAAAAATACATTTTATATATGCAACTTCAATGTGGGCCCAACTCAACGAAGGATTATAACATGAGGCTTATATATACATGAGCGCTCATATTTCTCATTATGTTTTGATGTTTTATGAAAATTGAGTGAGGGCAAAACCCTTCTCTTCTTCTATGGCTTTCGAGAGGTGCTCAAAGTTTGCAAGGGATTCCAATCTAGTAGTTGGGAGGTGCTCAACTATTGTGGTTGAGGAGTAAATCCATACAGGGTTTACCTTTTGTGCTTCAGAGGGCTTCCAGTATTATTTAGATCTAATTCTCTATCTAGGAGTTCCCTCTTCTTGAGGGTTTGGTGATACTGTGGAAGTTTTAGGAGAATTTATTCAGCATTGTTAGCAGTTATATTGCATTTTTTGTGGGTTATTCAGTGTTTGTAAGTCTTGTGATTGCAACATCCAGCATTGGGGCAGATTTTATACATATTCAGTGGCAGATTTCAAGGTTGAATTGCAGAATTTCAGTCTAGAAAAGGAGACGTCCCATATTGGAGGTTATTTATTAGCATTCTGAGCGTTATTTGGGCAGAGTAAATCATCAATAGCCACACGTCCCATTTGGCAGCATTCTCAGCATATATTTTGTGTTGAAAAAGGGTTTCTAAGACCCTAGTTTGGCAGCATCCCATTGTGCATTCATTTTCAGCAGATTTTGGATGTTAATTTGAAGCAATTCAGTGTGCCAGGTTCCAACGTCCCATATTTGGCTTGTTTGATTGTAATTTTGTGAGGAATAATAATTAGAATTGTGGTTGTGAGTTTATTACAAATTTTATAAGTATTTGCATGGTGGATCTAGTCATTATTATTGTAATTCCAGTTTTGGGTCTTTGAAGAAAAATAATTAAAATTCACAAAAATATTTCATTTGCTCAAATATTGTAAGAATCGTATTGTGTGTTTCTATTTTTCTATTTGGGCTCATTACACAAATTCCTTGTGTAGGGGTGATAACTAGATTATTAGTTTTCCTATACCAACACCCCAAAAAGGCCATTGTCATGGATGTAGAAGTAGTTGATGTTGACCCATTCTTTTCACTATTACTCAGTAGGCATTGTGCAAAACAACTAGGGGAATCAATACAACTAGACTGATCTTATGCTACCATCCCCATATCAGATAAGGAGAATATAATTTAAAAATGAAACCATTCAATAAACACTTTGTAGAGTTAATTCAAACAGATGAAACCATGATTAACTTAGTTAACTATATGGAAGAAAAAGGGATGAGAGTCTATTCAATATGACACAACCCATAACTTATGGAAGTATCAGATGCAAAGAACATGGATCCAAAGGATATGAGAATAACTGATGCTGAATCAAATCGAGTATTAACCCAAGAAATATGGACCACGTCATTTGATGGGACTAAATCCCAATCTGGAGTAGGTGCAGGTGTAAATTTTATTGATATTAAAGGAAATTACCTTGGTATACCTTACAAATTACAATTTCCTTACACAAACAATGTAGCTAAGTACGAAGCTTTATTATTAGGGCTAAGGAAAGCAAAAGAGTTAGGTATTAACTACTTAACTGTAACAGGGGATGTAGAACTTATTATACTACAAATAAAAGGTAAATATCAAACCAAGCATCTTAGAATTAAGCAATATAGAAATGCAGTATTGGAAGAAATTGATAAATTTTTGGCTTTCAATATTTCATATATTCCTAGAGAACAAAATCATGTTGCAGATCTCTTAGCTGTGAATGCCTCAGGTCTAGATCACCCGAAGATAACTACAGAATATATGGATAGATTTCCAATGATCCCAGTCTATAAACCTTTTGTGCCAGATAACATAGTCTATCTTCAGGTCTTTCAAGATGATATAAATATTAAGGATTTTATGACTTTGCAAAATCAGTATGTAGATGTCATTTTTGATTAAAAATATGAAGAAAAGCTAAAAGATCAAATAGGAGAACTAGTAGAAGTAATCTAGTTGAAAACTAATAGAATACCCAAAGGATTGGTGTCTCTTGAAAGCCTATTTGATGATTTTGACAAAGCATATTAACCTATACGCAGAGAAGTGATATCCAAGGATATTAATATTGGCTCTATGAAAGAACCCATAATAGTGAAAGTAGACATGGCACTACCTGGTAAAGAAAAAGTTGGATATATCAGTTTCCTAAAAAATAACAAAGAAATTTTTTTTTGGACCTATGAAGATCTCAAAACTTTCAAAATGGATGTGATAACACATATAATACCCTTGAAAGAAGAGGCCAAGCCTTTTAGACAAAATAATATAAAGTACAATCCAACTCTGCACCCAGTAATGCAAAAAGAAGTTAAAAAATTATTGGACTCCAAGATTATAAAAAAAATCAGATTTTCCTCCTGGATATCTAACTTAGTACCAGTTAGGAAAAAGAATGGGGACATTAGACTATGCATGGATTTTAGAAATTTTAACAAGATCTCACTAAAATACAATTACCCATTGCCTAACATGGAACAACTGTTGCAAGAAGTATTAGGTTCAACTAGATTGTCCCTATTAGATGGATTTTTAGGGTACAATCAAATTCTTATAAATCCAGAAGATATATACAAGGCAAAATTCACCACATCCTAGGGCACATTTGAATATTTAAGAATACCTTTTGGATTGATGAATGTAAGTGCTACTTTCCAAAGAGCGATGGACTTTGCTTTCAAAGGACTAATGTTCAAAATTGTAGTAGTGTACTTAGATGATATTACAGTTTTTTTTTTTTAAATCTAGAAGATCATTTAGAACATTTGACTACAGTTTTTCCCGATGCAAGGAATTTGGAATCTCTCTAAATCCAAAAAAATGCATATTTGGAACTACACAAGGAAAATTTCTAGGTCATATAGTTTCAGAAAATGGAATAAGCATTGATCCAGAAAGGATAGGAGCTATTTCTAAAATTTCCCCACCCAAGAATCTAAAAGGATTAAGGTCATTCTTTGGAAAAATAAATTTTATCAGAATATTTGTCCCAAATTTTGTAGAAATGACCAAACCCATAAATGATATGGTGAAGAAAATTGGAGAAATAAAATGGACATTAGAAAATATGGAAACATTTAACAAGATGCCATATCAACCACTCCAAATTTAAGTTGCCCTGATTATGCAAAGGATTTTAATATCTATTCATATGCATTTGAACATTCTATTACTGCAGTCCTTTCACAAAAAGATAATGAAAATAATGAAATTCCAATAGCCTTTATGAGCTCAGGACTAAAAGGAGTGAATCTTAAATACACCCTGTTGGAAAAGCATGTCTATGCAGTCATCCAATATTTGGAACACTTTAAAGGTATATTCGGCTCAAACAAAGTTTATTGTTGTATTCCCTTTATAGCAATAAAATATATCTTTTCTCAATCAGAGCCATTGGGAAGACCAACAAGATGGATGGTAAAACTTTTGCAATATAATTTTGAATTCAAAATAGTTAAAACAGTCAAAGGGAAGGCTAAACTGTTGGCTAACAAAGAAGAAGCAGGATCTGAAAATATTCTTACCATAGATCAAACATATGATGATAGAAGAATAAAAAATAAATAATGTAAATGGTATGAAGAAATTTTGTCCTATCTACAAACTCTGTCATTCCCCAAAAGCATGTCAATAAATAGAATGAGGTCAGTCAAACTTCAAGATCAAAAGTATTATATACAAAATGGAGTATATATTGGAAACATCCTTATGGATTATTATTAATCTGCTTATATGAAAGAGAAGTCCCAAAAATAATTAATGAATTTCATAATGGTTTCTGTGGGGGATATTTTTCTCCAAGAGCAACAGCCAATAAAATCATGAGAGCAGGATATTCTTGGCCATCCATTTTTAAGGATGTATATAAATATGTAAGGAATTGTCATAACTGCCAAGTTTTTACAGGTAAAAAGCATCTACTAGCCATACCCCTCAGGCCAGTAATCATTGAAGCACATTTTTCTCAATGGGGTATTGACCTGATTGGAGATATCAAGCATAATTCATCTAGCCAACATAAGTGGATCATAACTGCAATAGATTACTTCACCAAGTGGGTGGAAGCTACACCTTTGAGAACATCTACATCGGTTGTAGTCATCATATTCATAGAAGAAAATATATTGACCAGGTATGGAGTTCCTAAAAAGCTTGTAACTTATAATGCTCAATATTTTGTGTCATATGAAATCATAGAATTTTGTGTTGAATATGGAATTGAATTATCTCATTCTGCTAATTATTATCCCCAAGGAAATGGTCTAGCTGAGTCATCAAATAAAAATGTAATAACAAGAATAAAAAATTTATTAGGTAAAAACAAAATGGGATGGGACAGTGAACTTAAATTTTCTTTATGGTCTGATAAGTTGTCTATTAAAATAAATACAAGAAGAACCCCCTATGAGATGTTTTATGGAGAAAAAACCCTAATGCCCCAAAAAATGGAAAAATTACACTTTCCCTTTTATTGCAAGATCAAGAAAACCCTAATCCCATTCAGAGAAGGTTTGATCAATTTTTCTTGTTAGAAGAACAAAGAAGAGAGACCCTCAATAGAATGATGGAACAAACCCAGAAAACTATAAATTTGTTTAATAAGAAAGGCAAGGGTACTCCTTTTTCTCAAGGAGATATAGTCATATATTAGGATCCTAAAAATGATAAGCATGGTGAAAAGGCTAAGTTTGAACCTAAATGGATTGGCCCATACCAAATTGCCCATGTTATCAGTCAGAATACTTACAAGCTACAAACTTTGCAGGGAGAAATAATGGCTATCCCTATTAATGGCCAACACCTCAAAATGTACAATCCATATTAAAGGTGTACTTTACAAAAAAAAATAAAAAATAGAAAAACAAAAATCCAAAAACAGAGTGGTCTATTTTGTTTATTAGTTAAAGCTTCCCTTTTGTTCTTGAATAATTTTGAGTTTACTATACACATGATATCTTAGTTTGGTGAGTATATCTAATTGTTGATTCCACAAAAAACAATAAAAAGAAAAAAAAGGAATTTATTTTAGATGTTGATGAGCTTTACAATTCTGTCAAAAATGAATGTTTATGCAATAGTTGTTTGATATGAGATAAAACAGATAGAAAACAAAGCTGATTGAAACATCATGTCAAGCCTCACATTACAAATAATACTTAAAGTGACTTCAAAGGTCTAAAGAACTGAGTTATCTTTGAGAGGGTAGTTGAGCCAAAAATTATTACACTCATCATTTATAGCCATAAACTAATCCTCAACTCAGGCATACTTATTGCACAATTTGCTTATATATCCAAAAACCTCTCATGAGAAAGAAAAATAAAAAATAAAGTAAAATTGAGTCACTGCCTGAGATATATTAGAAAATGTCTACCAAATCTATAGACGCTTGATTGGCAGTAGCTTAAAACTAATATGGGATTAGAAGCAACTCCATCGAGGCTATAGATGCCTGACTAGCAGTGGAGCCCTATAGAATGGTGAAATTTTTTAAAGAGTGAAATCACACATTAGGCTTGGCTATTTTGCTCAAATATGGTAAGGTTATGAAAGATTTATAAATCCAAAAAATAATGTACAAACACACACATGGGAAAAAAAATATGATGAGACAAATGACTGTGACAAAATATGTGTAATCATATCTTATGACTTAGCTAAAACAAGCATTACTATATTTCAAAATAAAACTCATTAATTTCTAAAATTTCTAAACCTTTGTTTTCAATTGAATGAAAATGGATCTATAGTTTTACATACTCTACTTGCTATGATATCATGTTTTTAGTATATATATATATAAAAGGAATTATGAAGAATAGAAAGAAAAAGAGGAAGGAAGTTTTTTCTACTATGCATTTCAAGTTTTGTTTAGCAATCAAAATTTTGATGTTTTTTGTTAAATTTTTACAAAATAAAACCAGGAGATTCTGTGGTTCTCAAGTGCTTCATGTTTTCAACACATTTTCCCAATCAGAGCCTATTTTGGAGCCAAATTTGACTCAACTTTGAAACCCCCAAATTTAAATTTTTGGTTTCAATCAAACTACTTATACTATTGGTCATTGCTTATAGTTGTGGGTAATTCAATTTTTCATTAGTTGGTTTAATTAAGTCTAACCTTAGCCTTTTTAATAATGTGGGCTTCATGGTATTGATCAAAGTACCTCGAATGGTTAGGGAAAAAAATTTCAAATTAAATCCCCAAGACAAAGTTTGACCTTCATAAATATTTCCTTGGGCCTAAAAATTGATTAATAAAGTCCTTAAATCATAAGTCGATTAAACATTCACCATGGTCTCAAAGTTTGAAAAAACTAAGGTTAAAATAAATATTAATTGATTAAAAGCCTAAGGGTATGCACCTCACTAAGCTAACTGGTGAGCACCTCAAATTTAATCCAAGGGTCATGCACGATCCAGAGAAATTGGATGATAGCGCTTTAATAAAATAAAATCAAAGGTAAGTCAAAAGTCAAGCATAGTCAAGGGGTAAAATGGTTGCATCTTAAAACTTGATCGGACGGTAGCGCATCGCCAGAGAAAATCTAACATATGCACACTCATGATAAGATCCAAAACATAAAATTAAAGAGTCAATAATATTTAACCCAAAGTTTAAAATCGAGCAGGTTGCCTTCAATATAACAGTGGTGCTTAAACACCTCTAAAATCAATGGTTGTGCACCCTCTAAGAAGTCAAAGTCTTAAGAAAAGTCATCATGGGTCAAGGTCAAATTAAAATCAGAGCAGGTTTGACAGATCGGACAATCACGCCAAACAACGTATAGATCGATGATTGAGATTGCTTCAATCTAAATGAACTTTAAAGTCCATATTAAAAAGGATGCACCCCATTCGATTAATTATCAGGCTTGTTACCAAGATCGCATGACCATGCTCAAATAATTTTTAATCTAACTATGGTGCACTAATTAAAGAGCATTAAAAAGGGTTAAGTATCAGGAGAAATTAATTAAAGTTAATCATGATTAGCAAGGGTTTAATACATCGGCTAATTTTTCTCCTTTTTGCCCTAATCATGATTAATATTATAAATGCTTGAAGGTTGATTAAACCAACTTGCAGGTTGATTAGATACAATGACTGTACATGTCTCCACTCAGATCCAACG
This sequence comes from Wollemia nobilis, assembly GCA_028583015.1. NCBI lineage: Eukaryota > Viridiplantae > Streptophyta > Pinopsida > Araucariales > Araucariaceae > Wollemia > Wollemia nobilis. The sequence continues at coordinate 2,514,353 of JAQPPZ010016829.1, read as the reverse complement.
GTCGCACCAAAATTGTAGGATGGAAGGTAAAAAGCATGGGTAAGGACAAAATTAATTGACATTAATTATGTTTAGTAAGGGTTTAATACATTGACTAATCTTCCCCCTTTTTACCTTAATCATGATTAAAAACAAATGTCTATAACATCATTATCTAGCATGCATATTGTTAGTGATCAAATGGCAATGCACAAACTAAATCGAGAATCAATGGATGTGAAGGCCTGCAACTAGCGACAAAGATCCAAAGGCTAAATAAAGACCTTTTTATAACACATGAATCGAACGACAACATTCATTGACCACCCAGATCCAATGGTGCGCATATGGGAAGATAATAAAATGTTAATCTAAGCATTGGGTTGATTTATTTAGTCAAGGTACATATACATTTTTCCTATTTATTAAATAATACATGCATATGTATGATCCAATTGTCACACCTCACCACCATAAGATCCAACGACGATCGCAAAAGAAAAGTGTATTTTATGATTACCATCGATTAAAACAAGTTATTAAGATTTAACAATATAAGGATTAACATTGGATAAATATGATTAATTGAATACCAATAAAACACATTATTTCAAGTGTTACATGAGAACAAGTACACTCACTATCATACATGTTTCGAGAGATCAACGGATGCGCTTCATATCAGATCAATCTGATGGTTGCGATTAGTCACGATTACCTTAGGGAAAAAGGGACATCATAGGTAAAAACCTACACTCATACCAAGAGTTGGATATTGCGAAGACCCCAAGGGAGACATAATGGATCCCAAAGATATAGTTATAACTTAGATCTGAGATCGCACGAGGCCCAAAAAATATCGTTCCACATCATATTAAAATATCCCCATTGATGAATGAATAGAAAGCATGAATTATTATAGGCACACATATCAAAAGGACCCAAGCTCCCAAGTTAACATATATCGCCCATAATAAAGCAAAAAACTCCAAAAAATACTGAGTTGGCATGATTCCATTGGCCAATTTTGAACAACAGTTGGTGGCTTCAAGTCGATAATGAAACGTGTAAATTTATCAAGTTTGCTCCACCACCTTGTATATGAACTTATAAAATCAGTCAAGGCCACTTCACTGGTATACCAAGAATTAGAATTGATACATTAGAAGCATAGAGGGAAGAGAGTATTCGTATTTAGAGAACTTGAAGAATAATTTGACCAACAATCGCGAGAGCAATAGTATCATGAGGAGATGTGTTTGTACTTGCATATACATGAGAAGCTATAAAATTTATCACAAATAAATCATCCTATTCTGTGATTTTTGGATTGCCTGTTCCTGATACCACTATGTATGATTTTGCCCAAAAATGTGGGGCAGATAAAAAAACCCAACTCGGTTCAACTATATGAGATCAAAAATGCCTGCATTAAGGGTTTCGCTTGAGTGATGGAAGGCTATAATAGAACCCCATGGACAATGGTAGATTTGTTCCATAAATCTTAGAGGTGGCAGTACAAGGGTTTCCCTAGAGATAACATATGGAACAGTAACCTTGGAAAGTTGATATGCCCAGAAGTGCATTTCTCCTTAGATTTGATGGCTTGGTTAGCAGTGGCATATGACGAAAGAACGAGGACCTTTTGAGACCACAATAATCGAAAGGTATTCAACACCAAATACAAAGATATCTAGGAAGTGTTCAATCTGACAAAGTATGCCACATTTCTGGTGGACCATGTAATCGAACACCAATCTCGCATGTTCACTGATATGGAAATTTAAAAAAAATGGTTTGATACACATGTAGAAATAGAGAAAAATTTCCCAATTAATAAAAATGCTTTTAAACCCTAGGTACAAGACTTGTTACATGATAAACATAGTATTAGGAGTATAGGAAATGAGTAGAATAATGAAAAGGATTTTGTATTTAGCTACACAATATAATAGAGGACGTAAAACCCCTATCTATGTTAGCGTAACTATGTTTATTACATTATTAGTATGGTTGTTAACATAGTTACAACCACTACTATTAAGCGCCTTGGTAGTTCCGTAACCTCCGAAACTATTCTAAGCGCTCATTGTATTATTTAAACAATGCTTGTTTAATGGTAATTGTTTGCTATTTTCTACATGGTATCAGAGCAGGAGGAAGGTATTTTTTTACTGGGCATGATTTTTGAAACTCGTCTAGACCTGTGACTCGGGCACGCTTCTCGAGGTCGACTGGACCTGACTGGGCAACCAAGGGACTCAGTCGCATCTCCCGAAGCCGAAGGACACTCGACAGATGTTGGATCTGACTGGACGTGGGCACGGATCTCGAGGTCAATCTGGACTGGTTTTGACTCGGGCACATTTCTCGAGGTCAGACCGACGCTGGACTGAAGTGACCTGACAGACCCTGGATCTGGCACGGAGCCCGAGGTGGCTGACTTGGGCATGGAATTTGAGGTAAACTGACACGTGGTGATGACCTAGACTGACACGTGGCACCACCTGGACTGGACTGACGTGGACCTGACTGGATTGACGTGGACACGTGGCGGACAGGCCATGCGCCACCCGGACCTTGCTGCGACACGTGGCCGCAACAAAAGTTGATGCCACTAAGCGACTGCCCAAAGGCAGTCACTTAACGAGGGGTGCGCCTCACCTTTTATTCAGGTGAGGCAAATGCCGCCTCCTGAATGTGGGACTAAAAGTCCCACATTCAAAAGTTTTCCCGCGGAGGCGGGAAAGCCTTCAATAGAAGGCAGGCCCCCTTCAAATATTCGTCGGGCTAGCTAGCCTGACTGGAGAGGGGGCGCGAAGGAAAGCCTCCCGACCAAGAGGTCGGGAGTTCAAACCCCACCGAGGACGCCCGTGCCTAGGTAAATATTTTTTTTGTTATTTTTCTATTTTTTTTAGTATTTTTTTTATTAATATATTAATATTGTTAGTTTTTTTTTAACTAACAGTATTTTTATTATTAATTAAATTCTTTACTAAAATTATTTAGAAATTTACATTAAAAATTAGAATATTTGCCAAAGCAAAGGGGCTATTTTTTTTCTTCTAAAAGGCACCATTTTTTTTCAAACTTGAAGAAAAAAAGAGGGGGGGATGATGAGTAATTTTTTCTAAAAAGGCAATTTTTTGGCATTATTGTAAAGGTGCATTTTCGACAGTGCCCGACACCTAGTGGTTTATTTCTATGGGCACTTTTATGTTGTATGTTGCATGCTTCATTTTTTTGCACTACTTCATTAAAAGTTAACAATCAAATTCACTCCCTAAGTCCCCAGAATCATTAAAACCCATCCGTGCAATTTATTGCACTGCAGCATTCGGTATTTGTGATACCTCTGGCCAGCACTTACAGGTAAAGCTATCGTGATTGCGCTACTGTATCCACCGCCTAATATAGCTGCCACAATGATGTCTGAGCTTGTTCTCTATAAATCGTCGAGGAGAGATAAGTTTGCCATTTTTTTGCTATTATTTTACTCCATCTACTACCCTAATCGTTCTTGTGTTTAGGCGTAAATCCTGACGAGAGTTCTGACATCCACAGTGTTTAGGGGAAGTTACGCCCCACGCATGAGGATTGATGACTTTCTATGGTAGGTGCCATCAACAAGACGATTCCCTCTCGGTACCGCCTAAGTACCACGTATCATATAATCTTTAAAATTACCTACAGTCTCCCTCACGTAAGGGCGGGTAATTTTTTTGATTTTTCAAAATACCTATAGTCTCCCTCACGTAAGGGCGGGTATTTTGTATGGTATAATGGCCTGGCATTAAGGTATATAGAAAGGGCGACCAATTGGTGATATAAGGAACCTTCACAATGGCCTCTGCTACAAAGTTAATGACTGATGCTCATCAGTTATTGAAAGGTCCTAATTATACACCATGGAAAAACAAAATGAAGGCAATCCTCATCATGGAATATTTATGGGATGTTGTTTCTGGAGCAACAACGAGACCTTCACCGACATCTGGATCCATAGCTCCTACCGTTGATCAGATAGCATTTGATAAGAAAGACAGTCGAGCAAAAGTGCTCATTTTGTTTGTTGTTTCAGATGAAGTTCAACCTCATATAGCTGACAAAGCGAGTGGTAAAGAGGCCTGGGATGCCCTTCAAACCATTTATGAGGGAAAGAATGATTCCACCATTCTTCATCTTCAAAAACAACTTCACAATCTGAGTTTGAGACAGGGTGAGATAGTTGAACTCTTTCTTTGTAGAGTTTTTGAATTGAAAGGCAAATTGAATTCTTTGGGAGATACAGTGGACGACAAGCTTCTCACTTCCATCGTGATGAGAGCTTTGCCTGATTCCTTTGATACGTTGATCACCTCCATTCAGGTGTCACAACGACAAATTACCTTTATTGAGTTGGTCAATTTGCTTCAACAACATGAGGCACGCCAACTTCATAGGGATGATTCTTCTAATACAACCCTATACTCCAATAGACAGGGTTCTAAGAAGAAAGGTAATTTTTAGAAAGGAGGCAATTCTCAACAGGATTCAAAAGGAAAAGGGAAACAACCTCAACAAAAGAAGAGGTATTGCAAAATTTGTGATAAAGACAACCATGACACCAATAGGTGTTGGCATAAGAATAAGCAAAAAGGCCAGACCAAACCACAAAACAAGAACAAGCAACCCAAGGTGAATGTTGTTGTTGAAGAATCTGACTCAGATTCTGAATGGGCACACAAGGTGCTCATGACTACCACAACCTCCAAGGAGAAGGATCCTGTATGGTATGTCGATTCTGGCGCTAGTAAGCACATGACTAGTGACAAATCATGGTTTGAATCATTTGTGGCCAAAGAGGGCAGACCTGTCACTATTGCTGATGACAAAACCTACAAGGTTCAGGGAGAAGGTACAGTTTCAGTCACTCTTCCTGATGGCAAGTGTCAGATTGACAAAGTCCTCTATGTTCCAGGATTGGCTAACAATTTATTGTCGGTCACACAAATCCTAGATAAAAATATGGTTGTCAACTTTCGTGTTGAGGATGGCAAGAAGTGTTGTACAATCACCAGGAAGGGTAAGAAGATTGCAACAACTTCCTATAAGCATGGCTTATTTGCCCTAGATGCTATCTCTACTCCCCATGTTGCCATGACAGTCTCTACCAAGGAGGCAACTTCCCTATGGCACAAGAGATATGGGCATCTTAGTTCTGGCTACTTACTTGAGCTTAGTAAGTATGAGATGGTAAAGGGTCTTCCTTCCCTTTCTTCCACATTGCCAGTGTGCTCTGACTGCTTGGCAGGAAAGCAGCATTGAGTACCTTTTGAGAAGAGCTCAACAAGAGCAAAAAAACCTTTGGAGTTGATTCACACCGATCTGTGCGGTCCTTTCACACCCAACAGTTGTGGGGGGAAGAGGTATTTTCAGTTATTTGTAGATGACTACTCAAGAAAGATGTGGGTTTTCTTTCTTCGACTGAAATCTGAGGCTTTTGATTTCTTCCAGCAATTCAAGAAATCTATTGAGAAGGAGTCAGGGACTTCTATAAAAACCCTCCGCTCATATCGAGGGGGGGAGTTTACCTCTAAAGAATTTTCAACATTCTTATCTGAGCATGGAATCACGAGACAGTTAACAACTGCCTATACTCCTCAACAAAATGGAGTTGGTTGAGAGAAGGAACCGTTCTATTATGGAAATGGTTCGTTGTATGCTCACAGGAGCTACTCTTGGGCAACAATATTGGGTAGAAGTTGTCACCACTTTAGTATATCTGTTGAATAGGGCACCCACAAAGGCCCTAAAAGGAATGACTCCATAGGAAGCATGGAGTGGTCGTAAACCCTCCATATCTCATCTTCGTATTTTTGGATGTCAAGCTTTCATGCACATACCAAAAGAGAAAAGGAAGAAGCTAGATGAGAAGACATTGAGATGCATTTTTCTTGGCTATGATGAGCACTCTAAAGGTTATCGTTTGATAGATCCTTTGACCAAGAAAATTCATATCAGTAGAGATGTTGTTTTTGATGAAGCTTTCACATCACAAAACACATCTAAGGTATACCTAGATCTTGTGGAATCTAAGGAAGAGAAGTTCCCTTTGTCAACACAGACAGGAGGTCCTTCCACATCTTCTTCAACACCAAAAATGAAGAATCCAAAATGGTATACAAGCACAATCAGGGATGCAAAGTTATCCACTCCACCAGATTTGACTTTGGATAGACCTCGTACTCGTAGTATGGCTCAAAGGGAAAAAGCAGTCGTAGAGACCAGTGAGGTTGATGATCTTTGTCAATATTTTGAGGAACTTTCTGTAACTCCACATAAGGAAATAGAGGATATGGATATAGATGATGACAGGGTGTTTTTGTCTTCAATGAATGAACATGAACCTGCCTCTGTACAAGATGCTCTTAGCAAGCCACAATGGAAGGATGCTATGGATGTTGAGTACAAGTCTCTGAAAAAGAACAAAACTTGGGAGCTTGTCGATCTACCACAAGGAAAGAAGCCCATTGGCTACAAATGGGTGTACAAAGTCAAGTACAAGGTAGATGGGACAATTGATAAGCATAAGGCCCATCTTGTTGCAAAGGGCTATGCTCAAAAGGAAGGCATTGACTATGAGGAAACTTTTGCACCTATTGCTCGGATGACCACTATTCGAGTTCTTTGTGCTATGGCAGCACAGTATGGGTGGAAAGTTCACCAGATGGATGTAAAGAGTGCTTTTCTAAATGGTGATCTCCAAGAGGAAGTCTACATGACTCAACCTGAAGGATTTGAAGTGGTAGGCCAAGAGCAAAAAATTTGCAAGTTGGTCAAATCCTTGTATGGTTTGAAACAAGCTCCTCGAGCTTGGTATATAAAAATGGATAATCACCTCCTGCAGCATGGATTTAAGAGATGTCCATCAGATGCAAACCTCTATTTCAAGAAACAAGGTTCTGAGATAGTGTTGCTTGTACTCTATGTTGATGATCTGCTCATTACAGGGAGTTCAAAACCTATGATCTCTGTTGTCAAAAGTGACTTGTGTAAATATTTTGAGATGAAAGATCTCGGACTTCTCCATTATTGTCTTGGTCTGGAAGTAAGCCAGAAGGAGCACTACATTAAGGTGTCTCAAAAAAAATATGCCAAGACACTATTAGAAAAATATCGCATGACTGATTGTAAGCCAATGGCAACTCCGATGGAATCAGGTCTTCAGTTATCGTGATATGATGATTCACCTCAGGTAGATGGTACTCTCTATCGACAGTTGATCGGGAGTCTCATATATCTGACCAATACTAGGCCAGATATCGTATTTGTTGTCAACTATCTTTCGAGGTTCATGCAGGAACCTAAGACTACTCATTGGAAAGCAACAAAACGTGTTCTTCACTATGTCCATGGTACTATGGAATATGGCCTAGAATACAAGCGGAATGATAAATTCTTCTTGCAAGGATACACGGACTCCGACTATGCCGGGTCATATGATGATCGCAAGTCAACTTCAGGATATATTTTTCATCTTGGATCCGGTCCTGTCTCTTGGCATAGCAAGAAGCAACAGGTGGTTGCTCTTTCATCAACAGAGGCAGAATATCGCGCCGCACGTGAAGCTGTGTGCGAAGTGATATGGTTGCATCGCATTCTAACAAGTATGGGTCATCCATAAAAATCTCCAATACACTTGTTCTGTGACAACCAGGGTGTTTTGAACCTTGTTAAGAATCCAGTGCATCATGAGAAAACCAAGCACATTGATACACAATGCCACTTCATTCGAGATGAAGTTCCAAAGCACCGAATTCAGCTTCAGTACATTCCCACCGATGCTCAAGTTGCAGACATTTTTACTAAGGCACTTGCACGTGTCAAATTTGAATTGTTTCGCAGCTCACTTTGTATTGCCAAATGATGTAATCAGGGGGGATGTTAGTATAGCTAGTAGTTATCCAATTACCCAAATAATGTAATAAGGGGGGATGTTAGCGTAACTATGTTTATTACATTATTAGTATGGTTGTTAACATAGTTACAACCACTACTATTAAGTGCCTTGGTAGTTCCGTAACCTCCGAAACTATTCTAAGCGCTCATTGTATTATTTAAACAATGCTTGTTTAATGGTAATTGTTCACTATTTTCTACAATCTACACCTAGGAAATGGAATTGAGATCACAAATACATAGAGAAATGGTAGGCCCAAAGAGAGCAATTTTCAAATAGAAGCAGGAGATGCCTCACTTTTCATAATATTATTTTCTCACTCACTTAATATCAGGCCAATTGGAGGAAGAAGCCCGTAAGAGATTAAAAGCCATAGATAGCCCCTATGTATAGAATAGCTTCTGGAGACTTCATGAAGGATGAACTCACATGGGCTAGTTTTGTGATCACTTCCTGGTAGAAATCCATTGGGCCTTAACTAGGCTAATTCTAGAAATATTAGGGCCAGGGGTAAGAGCATTCATTAAATAAAAATATAGGAGATTTATTCTTCATAAAGGGTTTTACTTACATTAGATTATTTGGAGCTAAAATCCCTCCTAAGGTGTTACCCCAGTATTGCAGACTGTCCATAGCAGCCCTAGAATTATGCAAACAAGTGGCAGAAGAGGCTAAAATGACACTAGTTAAGAAGCATGGAAAAGTCCCCTGGCTTGATGTTGCTTACCATTTTGGAGATTATGTATTTGTTTAATATCCTTCCCTACTCAAGGGAATGTTTGAATTGGACAATATGGGATTCGATGAAGTGTCATGGAGGTTTTATGACCCAAAAGGAACTTACAAAAAAATCATGGAGAAGAGAGAGTGTCTGTCACATTCGGTTTGCGTATGTGTAGACCAATGTTTGCATAAGGATGAGCTAGCTTATGGTATCCTGGATAACACCACAGATTAATCTAACTAAATACAACAAAGGAGTTAGTGGAGCTAATTAGGTGATCCTCAGTACGAGGTTCGATTGAAAGCCCATCTGGCACTGGCGGTATCCTGACAAATACCACATAAATGAACTCAATTGCACACATAGGGATGTGAAATAGCTTGGTCAAAAACAAGTCCGATTCATACCTTGTTCAAAAGTCTTGTAAGATAAAATACAGTCATGGCTAGTGAGTTAAAAGCTGTTTGAGCCTCAGAAAACCTTAGCTACATTTCTAAACCAATTGCACTACTTTTCATCCTTACAATACCATCAGAAAATACAAAAAAAAAGAAAAACCGCATGTATACATACAAAGTCATCCACTACAGCAATCACCTAAAAGACAAAATAACAAAGTCATAAACAGTCTATGGTGCCATAGCCAAACATCACAAATTCTATTCATCCATTTCATTTCCGCATATCACATATAAATCAAAAACATTTGCATTCATCACAAATGCATCCATCAAAAATCAACATACAACAATCGCATTTATCATATCATATGCATCCATCAATATAAAGTAGCATGCATCCATCAACATCAATCATTGTGCACAACATAAAATCATGACATATACACAAAGAAAGAAACTCAAAACAACAAAAACATCCCAAAAATGCAACATAAAAACATAGCAATAAGCATTTCCGGACACAAGTGCTCTTGCACTTAACCTCTTGGCATAGAAAATCGATGTCGGGGTTCAAACTGTCACTCTCCTACTTCCTCAAGAAGTCTACCATAGCCGGACTGTCCACGAAAAGACGGGTTTTTGATGATTTCACCCCATTATGGCATCACCAAAAGGGTTAACACCCACCAAAAAAAGGTCCAAATGTTGAGAAATTGCACATGCTTAAACGGTAAAGCATCTAAAGGCACCCTTGCACAAGTCATATTGGTTCAAGCGACTCTTCACTTTTCTCATGAAGGTCATTCCCTCATTGATTCGTCGCTTGAGGGGGTAGTCACACTTAGTCACCAATCAACAAGCACACACCCAATCAAGGCAATGGCATGCATTCAAAGAATCATTGACAAAGACAATCACGCTCTTGCTTGGGGCAGTGAACAAGCAATCATTAAATTGATCAAACACTTGGCATTCTCAAAGCATGAACACAAAGTTCCCCCTATGGATAAAAGGTTACGCCCTTTGCCTAATCATGACTGATCAATGTCCAAGCTCAAGTCACACCTCACCAAAATATGTTAACACTTGAAATCAAATTCCTTAGCTCGTCAGAAGCAAGGATTCAAGAATGCATGCCCTTTCCATACTTGGGGCATCAAAATTTGGTTAGGTTACCAAGAAACCCTAATCATTAGTGCTTTGGTTATCTATTTTTTTGCTTAGCACTGCGTCACCCACAACGCTTCCCAAAAAGGGGCATCTATAGACACCAAAACAGCACCCATCCGATTAAGTGACTACAAACACTGATCGCATTGACACACACAGCTTTCAGGGCAGCCCTCAGAGGCCAAACAGTGGTCCTAGCCACTTACACAGCAGTTTAGAAGGTCGAAACGTGAACAAAACAAATATGGTCATTTTAACAAGCCTTAAATTCAAAGCAAAACTTAAGCAAGAACAAGCCTTAAATTCAAAGCAAAAATTAAGCAAGAACAAGACTTAAATTCAAAGCAAAACTTAAGCAAGCAAGCCTTAAGTAAAGGGGAACCTTGGCCTTAGGTGTTACGAAATCACGACGTCGCAATTTTGCGACGTCGTGAAATCGCGACACCTAAGGCCCAAAGAGGAACCTTGGCCTTAGGTGTCACGAAATTGCGACATCTAAGGCCCAAGGGGAGCTTCGGTCGAGGGTGTCACAATTTCATGACATCACGAAATCGTGACACCTAAGGCCCGAAGGGGAGCTTCGATCGAGGGTGTCACGATTTCGCGACGTCACAAAATCGTGACACCTAAGGCCCGAAGGGGAGCTTCGGCCGAGGGTGTCATGATTTCGCGACGTCGTGAAATCGTGACACCTAAGGCCCGAAGGGGAGCTTCGGCCAAGGGTGTCACAATTTTGTGACGTCATGAAATCATGACACCTAAGGCCCGAAAGGGAGCTTGGGCCGAGGGTGTCACGATTTCACGACGTCGCAAAATTGCGACACCTAAGGCCCAAAGGGGAACCTCGGAAAAAGTGTCATGATATCGTGACGTCGCAATATCATGACACTTTAGCATTTTGCCCTTAAAGAAAAAATTCAATTAATCAGAGGCGACAGTCAATTAATCAGAGGCGATAGTCAATCAATCAGAGGCAGAAGTCAAGCATTCAAAAGTGTCGTTAAAGCCATCAAAGTAGACATTCAACAAGTGGCAATCGAGAACAGTCAGTTATTACTGCCTGCTATGCATGCGCACGTAGGTGGGCAGATTGGTAGTTAGCGGACTATTGCGAGGGCAGTCATGTAAGCCCTAGTCAAGGCGGAGTCTCCTCCCTGTTAAGAAGGCATGGCCGCCATGTGGCATCCCTGCATGCCCTTTTCAAAGAGACCCCGTGGGTCTATAAAACGATGGATTTTCCAACCCAAAAGGAGGACAAGCAGGTAGACATTTTGAGCAACGAAGTGCTACCAAACCAAGGACCCGATCGCATTCCTTTCTGATTCATTCTTCTACACCGGCAATCTCTTTCGAAGGAGAGGTTATTGGTGGCTGCTAGCAGGTGAACCCGGACCTTAATACCCGATAGTGGATCATAACATTCCATCAATTCGATGACAACTCATTCTCTGATATTTTGGGCCCATTCCTAGTGGATTGGCGCCGAAATCAGATTCCCACGGTGGGCAGCCCGCTTGGGTGCCCCGCAAGCTCTAGTTTCATCTTAAATTATTCTGCTATCACGTAGTTTTTTTATCATGCCGTATGCTGTTTTAAAATAGTGTATGTTTTATGTTTGGTGAAGAACCAAAAATTGGTTGCTGCCAGTAAAATAGTCACTGTTACCTGTAGGTTAATGGAGAACCAAAAATGCAGAATATATATTCGATAACCGTCTTGTGGAAAATATATTCGAACATAGTTGGTCGCGATATATATTCGAACATAAAACATACACTATTTTAAAACAGCATACGACGTGATAAAAAAAAATACGTGATAGTAGAATAATTTAAGATGAAACTAGAGCTTGCGGGGCACCCGAGTAGGCTACCCACCGTGGGAATCTGATTTCGGCACCAATCCACTAAGGAAGGGCCCAAAATCTTTCAGGTTGAGTTGTCATCGAATTAATGGAATGTTGTGATCCACTGTCGGGTATTAAGGTCCGGGTTCACCTTCTAGCAGCCACCAATAACCTCTCCTTCGAAAGAGATTGCCGGTGTAGAAGAATGAATCAGAAAGGAATGCGATCGGGTCCTTGGTTTGGCAGCACTTCGTTGCTCGAAATGTCTACCTGCTTGTCCTCTTTTTTGGGTGGGAAAATCCATCATTTTATAGACCCACGGGGTCTCTTTGAAAAGGGCATGCAGGGATGCCACATGGCGGCCATGCCTTCTTAACAGGGAGGAGACTCCGCCTTGACTAGGGCTTACATGACTGCCCTCGCAACAGTATGCTAACTGCCAATCTGCCCACCTACGTGCACATGCATAGCAGGCGGCAATAACTGACTATTCTCGGCTGCCACTTGTTGAATGTCTCGCCTTTGATTAATTGACTGTCGCCTCTGATTAATTGAATTTTTGCTTTAAGCACAAAATGCCGAAGTGTCACGATATCGTGACACTTCGATCGAGGTTCCCCTTTGGGCCTTAGGTGTCGCGATTTCACGACATCGTGAAATCGCGACACCCTCGGCCGAAGCTCCCTTTCGGGCCTTAGGTGTCACGATTTTGCGACGTCATGAAATCGCGACACCCTCGGCTGAAGCTCCCCTTTGGGCCTTAGGTGTCACGATTTCGCGACGTCACGAAATCGTGACACCCTCGGCCGAAGCTCCCCTTCGGGCCTTAGGTGTCACGATTTCGCGACGTCGCGAAATCGTGACACCCTCGGTCGAAGCTCCCCTTTGGGCCTTAGGTGTCGCGATTTCGCGACGTCGCGAAATCATGACACCCTCGGCCGAAGCTCCCTTCGGGCCTTAGGTGTCGCGATTTCGTGACACCTAAGGCCAAGGTTCCCCTTTGGGCCTTAGGTGTCACGATTTCGTGACGTCGCGATTTTGCGACACCTAAGGCCAAGGTTCCCCTTTGCTTAAGGCTTGCTTGCTTAAGTTTTGCTTTGAATTTAAGGCTTGTTCTTGCTTAAGTTTTGCTTTGAATTTAAGGCTTGTTCTTGCTTAAGTTTTGCTTTGAATTTAAGGCTTGTTAAAACGACCATCTTTGTTTTGTTCACGTTTCGACCTTCTAAACTGCTGTGTAAGTGGCTAGGACCACTGTTTGGCCTCTGAGGGCTGCCCTGAAAGCTGTGTGTGTCAATGCGATCAGTGTTTGTAGTCACTTAATCGGATTGGTGTTGTTTTGGTGTCTACAGATGCCCCTTTTTGGGAAGCGCTGCGGGTGACGCAGTGCTGAGCAAAAAATAGATAACCAAAGCACTAATGATTAGGGTTTCTTGGTAACCTAACCAACTTTTGATGCCCCAAGTATGGAAAGGGCATGCATTCTTGAATCCTTGCTTCTGACGAGCTAAGGAATTTGATTTCAAGTGTTAACCTATTTTGGTGAGGTGTGACTTGAGCTTGGACATTGATCAGTCATGATTAGGCAAAGGGCGTAACCTTTTATCCACAGGGGGAACCTTGTGTTCATGCTTCGGGAATGCCAAGTGTTTGATCAATTTAATGATTGCTTGTTCACTGCCCCAAGCAGGAGCGTGATTGTCTTTGTCAATGATTCTTTGAATGCATGCCATTGCCTTGATTGGGTGTGTGCTTGTTGATTGGTGACTAAGTGTGACTACCCCCTCAAGCGACGAATCGATGAGGGAATGACCTTCATGAGAAAAGCGACGAGTCGCTTGACCCAAGATGACTTGTGCAAGGGTGCCTTTAGATGTTTTACCGTTTAAGCATGTGCAATTTCTCGACATTTGGACCTATTTTTGGTGGGTGTTAACCCTTTTGGTGATGCCATAATGGGGTGAAATCATCAAAAACCCATCTTCCCGTGGAGCGGTCCGGCTATGGTAGCCTTCTTGGGGAAGTAGGAGAGTGACAATTTGAACCCCGACATCGATTTTCTATGCCAAGAGGTTAAGTGCAAGAGCACTTGTGTCCGGCAATGCTTATTGCTATGTTTTTGTGTTGCATTTTTGGGATGTTTTTGTTGTTTTGATTTTCTTTCTTTGTGTATATGTCATGATTTTATGTTGTGCACAATGATTGATGTTGATGGATGCATGCTACTTTATATTGATGGATGCATATGATATGATAAATGCGATTGTTGTATGTTGATTTATTTTGATGGATGCATTTGTGATGAATGCAAATGTTTTTGATTTATATGTGATATGCGGAAATGAAATGGATGAATAGAATTTGTGATGTTTGGCTATGGCACCATAGACTGTTTATGACTTTGTTATTTTGTCTTTTAGGCGATTGCTGTAGTGGATGACTTTGTATGTATACATGTGGTTTTTCTTTTTTTTGTATTTTTTGATGGTATTGTAAGGATGAAAAGTAGTGCAATTGGTTTAGAAATGTAGCTAAGGTTTTCTGAGGCTCAGACAGTTTTAACTCACTAGCCATGACTGTACTTTATCTTACAAGACTTTTGAACAAGGTATGAATCGGACTTGTTTTTGACCAAGCTATTTCACATCCCTGTGTGTGCAATTGAGTTCATTTATGTGGTATTTGTAGGGATACCGCCGAGTGCCAGATGGGCTTTCAACCGAACCTGTATTGAGGATCACCTAATTAGCTCCACTAACTCCTTTGTTGTATTTAGTTAGATTAATCTACGGTGTTATCCAGGATACCATAAGCTAGCTCATCCTTATGCAAACATTGGTCTACACATACGCAAAGCGAATGTGACAGACATATCGTCATGCGGGTAGGATACCACCATTGCCAGATAGGCTATCAACCAAACTTGTAATGAGGATCACCTAGATGGTTTTCGAATGCTGAGAATTCCAGGGATTCAAGTTCAGGATATTTGTTGGCTGAATGATTTAGAAAGTTGCTCGTCTATATAGTGATGAAAATCACTGTTTATTTTCTATTCATTCTTTTTGAGCAAGGATTTTGAATAGTAGTGATAACCACTATTATTTGATTTTGTATTTTGAGTATTGTGAGTTTGGGCTTGTGAGTGGCCTTGATCCTTGTGGCCTTGGGGACGACTACGCATCCTTTGTAGGGACGTGTAGTACGAATCCTTACGACGTTGGGGACCAAGGGGGTGATGGAGATTATGGAGCAAGGGCATTGATCTGTTAGGCCTTGGGGATGACTACCCATCCTGGTTAGGGGTGGATAGTACGAATCCTTACAACTTGGAGACCAAAGGTGAATGGAAAGTGTTAGGATGATGATTTGTTGGAATTTTGTTTGTGAATGGTGTTGATCCCTTTAGGTCTTGGGGATGACTACCCATCCTTGGCAGGGACGTGTAGTACAAATCCTTACAACTTTGGGAACCAACTATGATTGGAATTTGGTAGTGGTGAAAACCACTTGTATATGGAGGTGAATGGATAGGAAAGAGCTTGTCCTTTTGTCAATTCTCAGCATTCTAGAACCATTCGCACGGGGGGATGAGCAAGATAACCGTTTCGCTTATGGTGACCTGGATTACCATGCAGGTTTCATCTTTCGTTCACACAACTTGGGAATTTTTATGTGTTTTAATTTGTGTTGGGATGTTACGTAACAAGGTGTATTTCAAGTGTAACTCTACCTTCGTAAAATCTGTCTGACTTGATACATTACATGGCTAAAGAGCAAAATGATGACTGAATCACGAAATCCTTGATACATTAAAAGACCACTGACTCTAGTGTGGTAAAAAGCAATGCATGGTGTTTTGTTGTTTTTGTAAAAATGGAACAGTGTGGAACAAGATGGACTAGCAGAGCAATTACAGCCTATGGTGCCTTTGACCCGTACGACCACAAATATGCAATGTATGGATGCAATGCTTTAATGCAGCTATGTATTTTTGTATTTTTGATGGATTGATTTTGGTGAATATGAAGATGAGGTGCGAGAAGAGCTCTCTATTGATGAATTTGAGTATGCCTAAAAATGAAATGCAAAATTTTTTTGTTGTTTTTGATGATTTTTGTTGTTTTTGAATTTTCTTGATTTTTGACCAAGCGATTGTGGAAATCCTTGGAGCATTTTGGGATTTGACCAAGCGATTGTGATAATCCTTGGAGCATTTTTGGGTTTTGACCAAGCGATTGCGATAATCCTTGGAGCCTTTTTGGGTTTTGACCAAGCGATTGCGATAATCCTTGGAGCATTTTTGGGATTGACCAAGCGATTGCAAGAATCCTTGGAGCATTTTTGGGTTTTGACCAAGCGATTGCGATAATCCTTGGAGCATTTTTGGGATTGACCAAGTGATTGCTATAATCCTTGGAGCATTTTGGGGTGACCAAGTGATTGCGATAATCCTTGGAGCTTTTGGGGTGACCAAGTGATTGCGATAATCCTTGGAGCTTTTGGGGTGACCAAGTGATTGCGATAATCCTTGGAGCTTTTGGGGTGACCAAGCGATTGCGAGAATCCTTGGAGCTTTTTGGGTTTGGACTATGGCTCTTCAGGGGATAGAGGTACCCCCAGCTTGATGGTCTTTGTGCTCCGGATCTGGCTCTGGAGGGATTGGCACGAATGGATCGGCCCTATGCACGGATATGAGGACAGGGTCTACCCTCGATACTGATGTTGCTATGAGGTCTCTGGGTTGAAATTGATCTTTGTGTGCCCAAAGTGTCGGATGTAATGCTTGGTCCCACTGCGGTGGGTTAACGTGCCACTCATGCCCTAGTATTATGTTTATCTGTTGACATGCTTCATCGATATTTATAGGATGTCGATGTTGTCGCATGTGATTGTTGTGGGCTATCTCTGTTTTATCCTCACCTTCGACCAGTGAGTACAGCTCATCAGAATCTGGAGATTCTGAGACATGGAGGACTGTATCATCAGGTAGCCCTATGGTTAAAGTTTGATCCTCTTCGAAAGGAGCCTCATGTAAGTTGGGCCTTGGGAGCTCCAAAATCTTGGTCTCTACCAACTCTAAGTGCTCTAGTGCTTTGCATGTATCGGGAGACTTGAGCTCCTCCTCTTTGGTTGGTTCTTGTTGAGGAACTTGGGGCCTATGGAGGGGTGGCCAGATAGCACCCCCCATGCCTTGGTAGGGCAGTTCATCCCACTCTTCTTTTCGCTTAGATTCCTTAGAAGCTTCTTGATGAATTTCTAAGGGTGGCTCATAAACCTGGGTGGATGTCTGAGGAAGGCACCCGTCATTGGTTATAGGAGCGGCCTCCCGCTCATGTCCTTTAGGAATCGGGAGAGTAGCCTCCCGCTCCTGTCTAGGAGGTGTTGGGGGTAGCGTTTGATGAGGTCGCGATGACCTGTCTCGCCCCCATGGGTTGTGCCCCTCAAAATGTTTTGTCTTATGTGTGTGAGGGGTTGGAGTCTTCTCCTACATAGTGTGTTGGAGCAACTCATCCTTCTGGTGCAGAAGGTGCTCTTTATTTAGAAGATACCATTGCTCTAACTGTTGTCGTTCTAGCTCAAGTTGCGTGAGTTGCATTCGATGTGCGAAATGCTTGACAGATTCTAAGATAGTTGGTCTCCTCGCCTCATGTCTAGAAGGGTTAGATGCCTCTCTGACATATCTATCTTGGTCATAGTGATCCAAGATATCTATAGGCAGCCTCCCTCTGTTGGAGGTAGTGGCATTTATCCGAGGCTCTGGCCTTAGTGTGTGACCATGGTATCTAGCAGGTGTGGAGGCATATTGCTCTCGCGATGTATATTGCTCTTGAGGAAGGTAAGGGTCTTCCTCATGCTCTCTTTCATAAGTGAAAATGGAATGGGCTGAGTTGGCTCGCCCTGCCTGAGGAGCCTTGTGCTCTGGATTTGTCCTTGTAGTCCTGACAACTAGAGGGGGTGAAGGAGGGATAGTGTAATGATGTGGTTCCTCCCGTTGAACCCTATGTTGACCTAGCGCTTCATCGCGTGGTGACCGCTCATAGCGAGCATCTAAGGGAGCTCTCCTATGATTGTACCCCTCATGGAAGGGTGTGTGTTGAGTGCTATGCTGAACAGGAGTGCTCCTAGAAGAGGTGCCCCTATAGTCCCTGTTTTGTCGAGGCATGGAGGGGACCGCCTTGTGTGTCGGGCCGCCAAGGTGGTATGACCAAATCCTTGGGGCTATACCGGAGGTGACTTGTGCCTCCTCTGGATGATCCCCCACAGCATCCGCTCATGATTGGGCTTGGCTACGGGTGAGAACCATTGTGGTGCTCTTCTACTAGCTAAGCAGATTTTTATCTCATTTATGATGATTTTTCTTTTTGTTTACACTAAGCAAAAATGAACACACACATACACAAACCGTGATTATCTCTTTTAAGGATTAAATAGTGTGTCCTAAACTGGTTTAGTGCATTTTGATGTTTTGTTTTGTTTTTGCAAGTTTTGAAGAACGTTTAAATGCATAATGTTGGCTCATATGACTCCCATAAATGGTCGCCCCTTCAATATACCATTGCTGGACCGATATACCAACCTCTCTATATACCCGCCCTTACGAGAGGGAAACTATAGGTACGTGAGAGCAGATGGTACGTGGAACATAGGCGGTACGAAAGGGGGGATTGTCCTGTTAATGACACCTACCATAGAAGACTTATCCTCGCATGCATGGGAATCACCCCAGCAACACTCGGTCAACTTTCGTCAGGATTTACGCCTAACAACAGTGACAATCGAGGAAATGGATGCAAAGCTAAGCCAAGGTGGTGATGAACCCACCGTTGGTCTTGCTCAAGGGCTAGGGTTTTACGACCAGCTCCTTGGTTTAATTTTACCACGTGAAGTGTGTGTGGTTCATTTTATTTAAAAAAATGAAACAAGCATAAACAACTTTCCCTAAGCAAGTAAAAGTTGATAGAAAAAAAAATAGAAACAGAAAATAATAATAATAAAAAAAATGCAGGTACAACTTTGGAACCTTACCTCTTTTTTGTCCAAACCTTGTTCGCCACGAGCAGAGACGAATAACAGTCTGCCTTTAAAAAAGGGTACCTGTCAAGCACAGAACAAAAAAAAATCTGATCAGTTTTTTTTATCTTAAAACTAGGGAACGGTCCCACCGTGATCACCATTGAAAGCATGAGATTTCGGAAGAAAACAATACTGAGATGCAATATAAACAAAGACTAGCTCGATGCATGAAATAGGACAAACGTAATCAAATCAAGATAAAACATAAGAGGAAGCAGGAGCACAACCCTTTTATATTAATTCCAAACTCGATTACAATCCATCTCCTCCCCTTTTAGGGGCTAGGAGTGTTAGCATGTTTTTGATTACAATCATTATCAATACTTCTTCTTTTTCGCATGCCCACATTTGAAACGGGCGGGCCAGTGTTACCGTCGCTTATGCTGATGAATCCTTGTTTCTTGCTGCTTCTTCTGTGATCAAAGAAACAATGAAAATGTTAGTAGCACCTGCAACACAAGGACAGAACGTTTTGACTCTCGAAATCAATGGGAAATGCATGCAAAAAGACTGATTAAATCGGTAACCAACATAACTCTAAGAAACCTGCAACCTTGACGAAAACCAGAAACTTTACCAGAAGGCTGCTGCTAATAAAATAGTCACTGTTACCTGTAGGTCACTGAAGAACCAAAAATCGGCTGCTGCCAGTAAAATAGTCACTGTTACCTGTAGGTTAATGGAGAACCAAAAACACAGAATATATATTCGATAACCGTCTTGTGGAAAATATATTCGAACACAGTTGGCCGTGATATATATTCGAACATAAAACATACACTATTTTAAAATAGCATACGACGTGATAAAAAAAATACGTGATAGTAGAATAATTTAAGATGAAACTAGAGCTTGCGGGGCACCCGAGCGGGCTGCCCACCGTGGGAATCTGATTTCGGTGCCAATCCACTAGGAATGGGCCCAAAATCTCAGAGAATGAGTTGTCGTCGAATTGATGGAATGTTATGATCCACTGTCAGGTATTAAGGTCTGGGTTCACCTTCTAGCAGCCACCAATAACCTCTCCTTCGAAAGAGATTGCCGGTGTAGAAGAATGAATCAGAAAGGAATGCGATCGGGTCCTTGGTTTGGCAGCACTTCGTTGCTTCGAAATGTCTACCTACCTGTCCTCCTTTTGGGTGGGAAAATCCATCGTTTTATAGACCCACGGGGTCTCTTTAAAAAGGGCACGCAGGGATGCCACGTGGCATCCATGCCTTCTTAACAGGGAGGAGACTCTGCCTTGACTAGGGCTTACATGACTGCCCTCACAATAGTCTGCTAACTATCAATCTGCCCACCTACGCATGCATGCATAGCAAGCGGCAATAACTGACTATTCTCGGCTGCCACTTGTTGAATGTCTGCCTTTGTTTAATTGACTGTCACCTTTGATTAATTGAATTTCTACTTTAAGCACAAAATGCCGAAGTGTCGTGATATCACGACGTCGCGATATCGTGACACTTTGGCCGAGGTTCCCCTTTGGGCCTTAGGTGTCACAATTTTGTGACATCATGAAATCACGACACCCTCGGCCGAAGCTCCCCTTTGGGCCTTAGGTGTCACAATTTTGTGACGTCGCGAAATCGTGACACCCTCGACTGAAGCTCCCCTTCGGGCCTTAGGTGTCATGATTTCACGACATCGCGAAATCGTGACACCCTCGGCCGAAGCTCCCTTTCGGGCCTTAGGTGTCGTGATTTCGTGACGTCGCAAAATCACGACACCCTCGACTGAAGCTCCCTTTTGAGCCTTAGGTGTCGACGTCACGAAATCGCAACACCCTCGGTCGAAGCTCCATTTTGGGCCTTAGGTGTCACAATTTTGCGACGTCACGAAATCACGACATCCTCGGTCGAAGCTCCCCTTTGGGCCTTAGGTGTCACAATTTTGCGATGTCGCAAAATCGTGACACCCTCGGCCGAAGATCCTCTTTGGGCCTTAGGTGTCGCGATTTCGCGACACCTAAGGCCAAGGTTCCCCTTTACTTAAGGCTTGCTTGCTTAAGTTTTGCTTTGAATTTAAGGCTTGTTCTTGCTTAAGTTTTGCTTTGAATTTAAGGCTTGTTCTTGCTTAAGTTTTGCTTTGAATTTAAGGCTTGTTAAAACGACCATCTTTGTTTTGTTCACATTTCGACCTTCTAAACTGCTGTGTAAGTGGCTAGGACCATTGTTTGGCCTCTGATAGTGTAGACACCAAAATAGCACCCATCCGATTAAGTGACTACAAACACTGATCGCATTGACACACACAACTTTCAAGGCAGCCCTCAGAGGCCAAACAGTGGTCCTAACCACTTACACAGTATTTTAGAAGGTCGAAACATGAACAAAACAAATATGGTCATTTTAACAAGCCTTAAATTCAAAGCAAAACTTAAGCAAGAACAAGCCTTAAATTCAAAGCAAAACTTAAGCAAGAACAAGCCTTAAATTCAAAGCAAAACTTAAGCAAGCAAGCCTTAAGCAAAGGGGAACCTTGGCCTTAGGTGTCGCAAAATTGTGACGTCACAATTTCACGACGTCACAAAATCATGACACCTAAGGCCCAAAGGGGAACCTTGGCCTTAGGTGTCGCGAAATCACGACGTCACAATTTCACGATGTTGCAAAATCGTGACACCTAAGGCTCGAAGGGGAGCTTCGGCCGAGGGTGTCGCAATTTCGCGACGTCACAAAATCGTGACACCTAAGGCCCGAAGGGGAGATTCGACTGAGGATGTTGCGATTTCACGACATCGCGAAATCGTGACACCTAAGGCCCGAAGCGGAGCTTCGGCCGAGGATGTCATGATTTCGTGACATCGCAAAATCATGACACCTAAGGCCTGAAAGGGAGCGTAGACCGAGGGTGTCGTGATTTCACGACGTTGCAAAATCGTGACACCTAAGGCCCAAAGGGGAACCTCGGCCAAAGTGTTGTGATATCACGACGTCGCGATATCGCGACACTTCGACATTTTGTGCTTAAAGTAGAAATTCAATTAATCAGAGGTGACAGTCAATTAATTAGAGGCGACAGTCAATCAATCAGAGGCAGAAGTCAAGCATTCAAAAGTGTCGTTAAAGCCATCAAGGCAGACATTCAACAAGTGGCAGCCGAGAACAGTCAGTTATTGCCGCCTGCTATGCATGCGCACATAGGTGGGCAGATTGGTAGTTAGCGGACTGTTGCGAGGGCAGTCATGTAAGCCCTAGTCAAGGCGGAGTCTCCTCCCTGTTAAGAAGGCATGGCCGCCACATGGCATCCCTGCGTGCCCTTTTCAAAGAGACCTCGTGGGTCTATAAAATGGTGGATTTTCCCACCCAAAAGGAGGACAGGAAGGTAGACATTTCGAGCAACGAAGTGCTGCCAAACCAAGGACCCAATCGCATTCCTTTCAGATTCATTCTTCTACACCGACAATATCTTTTGAAGGAGAGGTTATTGATGGCTGCTAGAAGGTGAAACCGGACCTTAATACCCGATAGTGGATCATAACATTCCATGACAGTGGATCATAACATTCCATCAATTCGACGACAACTCATTCTCTGAGATTTTGGTCCCATTCCTAGTGGATTGGCGCCAAAATCAGATTCCCACGGTGGGCAGCCTACTCGGGTGCCCCGCAAGCTCTAGTTTCATCTTAAATTATTCTACTATCACGTATTTTTTTTTATCATGCCGTATGCTTTTTTAAAATAGTGTATGTTTTATGTTTGAATATATATCGCGGCCAACTGTGTTCGAATATATTTTCCATAAGACGGTTATCGAATATATATTCTGTGTTTTTGGTTCTCCATTAACCTACAGGTAACAGTGACTATTTTACTGGCAGCAGCCAATTTTTTGTTCTTCAGTGACCTGCAGGTAACAGTGACTGTTTTATTGGCAACAGCCTTCTGGTAAAGTTTCTAGTTTTTGTCAAGGTTGCAAGTTGCTTAGAGTTATGTTGTTTACCGATTTAATCAGTCTTTTTGCACGCATTTCCCATTGATTTCGAGAGTCAAACGTTCTGTCCTTGTGTTGCAGGTGCTACTAACATTTTCATTGTTTCTTTGATCGCAGAAGAAGTAGCAAGAAACAAGGATTCATCAGCATAAGCGACGGCAACACTGGCCCGCCCGTTTCAAATGTGGGCATGCGAAAAAGAAGAAGTATTGATAACGATTGTAATCAAAAACATGCTAACACTCCTAGCCCCTAAAAGGGGAGGAGATGGATTGTAACCGAGTTTGGAATTAATATAAAAGGGCTGTGCTCCTGCTTCCTCTTATGTTTTATCTTGATTTGATTACGTTTGTCCTATTTCATGCATCGAGTTAGTCTTTGTTTATATTGCATCTCAATACTATTTTCTTCCAGAATCTCATGCTTTCAAAGAGTATGCTCGAATCAAGCATCGAGAAGATGCTTTTGAAGAGAACTCATTAGAATCTATAGAGAAAAAATCAGATTTACAGATAATATGGGATAATTTCCCTCCAAAAAATAGAGGTAGCACACAAGTTTGTGAAGCCTATGACTACCCAACAGAACTAAGAAGGCTTCGGGAGATTTTAGTGGATACTACAACACCTGTTATGCCAAGGACATATTCAACAATTAAAGAAGACCCTTTGCTAGAATTGATAGAGGAGCAGGACATAGACTTAATGGAGGTCACTATTAGAACTCTTGATGTAGTAGAACAATAGGTTAAACTCCTAGTTAATGACCAAATCATAATAGAAGCAGCACCAAAAGAAGTTCCTCAACAAACCTATATAGATAAGGGTAAAGAAATAGGAACTTCATCCTCTCAAAAAGCACCATCAACAAAGCAAGTTGTAGTTCCTATATCTGATAATATTTTAGTTGTGACCAATGTGAATAAATTGACACCCATGGTCGTCCTGACTTCTATAAACATAAAAGGATAGGATATAAAAATTCCAATAGTAATACAAGGCCTCTTCCAAAGCTACTCAGTAAAAAGTCAAACCAAAATAGCTCTAGTAGAAGCTAAGAAACCCATATTATCTCTACTTGTTTCCAACGTTGTTTTGGAAATAATAGATGAACAAGCGGCCTTTAATGCTATAGATGAACAAGATTTATAGTTAGTAGTAGGAATGGAAAATATAGAAGAAAAATATTCATAAAATAAATAAATGGGGACAATTGTATCAGATATTGCTAAGGTTGATCTCCCTCCTCTGCAAAACCCACTAGTTTTCAATACCAATGAAGAAATAGGTGGATCATTAGTACTGGGTAAAGATGTATATATAGCAAAACTTGTCAAAATAGTGAATGCTCAAGACATTGATCAATTTGTTGAAAATATTGAAGCACTAAAAAAATAATTGGACCAAGAAGAAAAATAAAAAGTAGAATTAAAAATTGTGATAAATAAGCAACAAGAAGATTTAAATAATAAATATGCTTCAATTGCATAGCCCCCTGTAGTAACCAAGGTTCAAGATCATGTATATTAATTTAATGTAATGAAAAATGACACGTACAAAAGAATAAAAGCTCACGCCAAAGGTTTTATTGAAATGTTCAGGCAAATAAGGGTAATTCAAATAACTACTCAAGAAATCATGACCTTGATGCAGAAAAGATAAAAAGATTTTAAATTCATTCACCCAAACCTGGACTACATAGGGGATCATTTTGAAGAACTGCAAGGACAAGAAAAAAACAACACCTGAAGGCAATAAAATTCAAATCAATTTTGAAAATTTCAAAGCAGCCCTTTTTGGATAAAATCAAGAAAAATGGACAAATTCTATGATGAGATGAATGATCTGATAAAGGATGCTATAGATAAACTGATAGATATTGGCCTATCCTTAGATCAATGCTTGGAAGCATCAGACATAAAAGGAGTATTCAAAGAAACCCTTGAGAGATTTGACTATGAACAAGATGATGAGGAGGATATGATTAAACAAACTACACTCATGGTGAATACTACAGAAGACTTACTACTTCAGTATGACAGAAACATGCCTATTATTGCTATACAAACAATAGAATTTTGCAAGAAATAAATATTCTTAGGATTTCAGCCACTTTTGACACAAAAATATGGAGGTTGATTGATGAGCATATTAAAGGGTTACAAAGGAGGGAAAAAGGTGTGGCACGATAGTTGAGGCTAATAATGAGAGACGAAATAATATGATTAATCATTAACCTTCACAATAGTTTAGTCTATGCTTAAATAATAGACTAAACTAACAAATAGTAGGGAATAGTGCTAAATACCCTCTAACAATAGAATAGGGAGGGAGTTGCATGATGCTAACCACTAACCTAGGTAGAGAGTTCTAACCATAACACTAACCTAAATATCTGACATAGGATATTTAGGTACTTACCTAGTTTAACCATGAGGTAAAATATCTCATGGTAATTACATAGAAAAGTAAATGTAATAACCCCACGTAGTGTAATGCAATACACTACCTTATTTTACCTTAACATCCCCCCTTTATTACATTACTTTGATATACAAATTTTGCTTTGAAAAAGTTGAAATTTGACACGTCCAAGTGCCTTTGTAAAAATTTCTGCAACCTATTCATTGGTGGGAATGTGTTGGAGCTTGATTATGTGCTTAGGAACTTCATCACGAATGAAATGAAAATCTATATCAATATGCTTAGTTCGTTCATGATGTACTGGATTATTAACCAAGTTCAAAACACCTGAGTTATCACAAAACATGTGAATGGGAAGTTTCTTTGGTAGGCCCATGGTAGCCAAGATGTGACTTAGCCATATCGCTTCACACATAGCTCCACGTGTAGCGCAATATTTTGCCTCAGTTGAAGATAAAGCAACCACCTGTTGCTTTTTACTAAGCCATGAGACAGGATCAGATCCAAGATGAAAAACATAGCCTGATGTTGATTTTTTGTCATCTATGGATCCAGCATAATCAGAGTCAGTGTAACTTTGTAAGAAGAATGAGTTATTCTTATTATACTCTAGACCATAATTGACACTACCCTAAATGTAGTGTAGGACTCTCTTAGCTGCTTTCCAATGGGAGACATTTGGTTCTTGCATCAACCATGAGAGATAGTTTACAACATAAGTAATATATGGTCTAGTATTAGTCAGATAGATGAGGCTTCCAATCATCTGTCTATAAAGTATTCCATCTACCTGTGGTGAGTCTTCGTATCATGATAACTGTAGCCCTGATTCCATCGGTGTTGCTTTGGATTTACAATTAGTCATATGATATTTTTCTACTAAATTCTTGGCATACTTTTTCTGAGTCACCCTAAGATGATTCTCTTTCTGTTCTATCTCAAGGCCAAGATAGTAGTGGAGAAGTCCTAGATCTGTCATATCAAATGACTCTTTCAAGTCATCTTTCATGACGTTAATCAAGTTCTCTAAATTTCCAGTGATGATCAGATCATCTACATATAACACAAGAATCACTATCTTAGAACCTGTGTTCTTGATATAGAGATTTGCATCAGATGGACTTCTCTTAAATCCATGCTACAGTAGGTGACTATCCATTTTTATGTACCATGATCTTGGGGCTTATTTTAGCCCATATAATGATTTGACCAATTTGCAAACATGTTTTTCATGGCCTACCTCTATAAATCCAGGAGGTTGAGTCATGTACACATCTTCTTTTAAGTCACCATTAAGAAAGTTGATCTTTACATCCATCTGATGTAATTTCCATCCGAACTGTGCTGCTATAGCACAAAGCACTCGAATGGTGGTCATCCTTTATATAGGAGCAAAGGTTTCCTCATAGTCAAGCCCTTCATTTTGAGCATAGCCCTTTGCCACAATATGGGCCTTATGCTTATCTATAGTGCCATCTACCTTATATTTTACTTTGTAAACCCATTTACATCCTATGGGTTTCTTTCCTTTAGGAAAATCCACTAGCTTCCATGTTTTATTCTTTATGAGGGAGTTATATTCTGCATCCATAGTTGCCTTCCACTGAGGCAGTCTAAGTGCTTCATAAACTATAGAAGGTTCATTTTCATCACATGCTGACAAGTAAACCCTCTCCTCATCTATTTCCATCTCATCTTCCCTTGGTAACTCTCTATCAATAGAAATATCTTGAAAATCTGTACAAAGATCATCAATTGAAGTGGATGCTTCATTCCTTTATTTCTATGTCATGCTTCTTGTATTTGGATGATTGAGAGTAATATCAGGTGGGGAAGTGAGTTTAGAGTCTTTCACTATGCTTGTATACCATTTGGGTGGCTTTTTTTATTGTGAAGAATGAAGTTGATGTTCCTCCTCATCATCTAGGTATACTGATGTAGTTTTGGGTGTGAAAGCTTCATCATCAAATACTACATCTCTACTGACATGTATCTTCTTGGGTAAATGGGTCTATCAACTGATAGCAATTTGAAAATTCATCATATCCAAGAAATACACAAGGTAGTGACTTCTCATTTAATTTCTTTCTTTTCTCCTTGGGTATATGCATAAATGCCTTACACCCAAATATTCGTAGATGAGCTATGGAGGGTTTCCTACCACTCCATGATCCTTGAGGAGTAATACCTTCAAGAGCCCTTGTAGGAGCCCTATTCAAAATATATACTATAGTTTGAACAGCTTCAACCCAATAAGTTTGCTCAATGTTGGCCCCCTTAAGCACACATTAAACCATTTCCATAATGGATCGATTTCTTCTCTTAGCAACCCCATTGGATTTAGGAGTATAGGTTGTTGTTAACTGTCTCTTTATCCCATGTGTCTGTAAAAATGAGGAAAAATATTTTGATGTGTATTCCCCCCTTGATATGAACGGAGGGTCTTAATAAAGCATCATGATTCCTTCTCAACAAGATTTTTGAACTGTTGAAAATAGGAAAATGCTTCAAACTTCAACTGCAAGAAGAAGACCCACATTTTTTTATGAGTGATCATCGACAAGCAATTGAAAATACCTTTTCCCTCCACAACTTGTAGACATGGGACCACACAAATCTATGTGAACCAACTCCAAAGGTACCTTAGTTCAAAAAGAGCTAGGTTCAAAAGGTACTATGTTGCTTTCCTGACAATAAATCAAAGCACACTAGCAAAGTAGATGAAAGAGTAGGTAGTCCTTTCACCATTTGATATTTACTCAACTCTAGTAAATATCCTAAACTCAAATGTGTAAATATCTTATGCCATAGATAAGTGGCCTCCTTTGTGGTTACTGCCAATGCAGTATGGGTAGAGGTAATTGCATCTAAAACAAAAAAACCATGTTTGTATGAGCCTGTTGCTATTTATTTTCCCTTCTGAGTGATATAGCAATGTTTCTTTTCTTTGTCCACTTTGAAATTGACATTCATGTTATTGTCTAGGATTTGTGGAATTGACAAGAGATTATTTTTCAATCCTGGTACATAAAGAAATTTTTGAATATTACATTCTCCATCTGGAAGGGAGACATAAATACTTCCTTCTCCTTGAACTCGATAGATCTGATCATCAACAATGGTGACCGGTCTACCTTCTCGAGCCTCAAATGTTGCAAACCAAGATTTATCACCAGTCATATGTTTACTAGCGTCTGAGTCTATGTACCACATAGAGTCCTTGTGGGAGGTATCTATATGTATCATGAGAACTTTGTGTGCTCTCTCAGAATCTAAACTAGAATCTTCAGCTGCAATGTGTCCCTTTTGCTATTTGTTATTGTTCTTAGGTTTGCCTTGGCCCTTTTTGTTTCCTTGTTCATTGGGTGTTTTGTTCTTAAACCAACATCTTTTGGTTTCATGAGTGTCTTTGTCGCAAATCTTACAATACTGCTTCTTCTTTAGAAAATATTTGGCTTTACCCTTTTCTTGATTAGAATAACCTTTCTATTGATTCCACTTTTTCTTACCACCTTATCTTTTTGAGAAAAGAGCATTGTTGGATGCCTCATCTCTTTAGATTTTATTAGCTTCTTTTGTTTGAAGCATGTTTACCAACTCGACAAAAGTTACTATCCTACCATAAACTTGTAGTGAAGTGATCAACATTCGATAGGAGTCAGGAAGAGCTCTCAAAATGATAGAGTTCAAAACTTGGTCTTCCACTTTCTCTCCTAAAGATTGCATTTTTATTTTCAATTCAGTGACTCTACAGAGGAATAGCTCTACTATTTCTCCTGATTTCATATGTAGAGTATGAAGATTTGTTTTGAGGTTAAGAATCGTTGATTGATTCTTTCCCTTATAGATGGTATTTAAGGCATCCCATGTTGCCTTACCAATTGTAGCTTCACTGATATAAGGTTGGATATCATTAGTAATAGCGATCAATATCATTAAGGATAGTTTTTTATCACTTTTATCAAATTCTATTTGATTTTCTCTAGGTGATTGAGGTCTAGTGACACTTCCATCCACTATTGACCACAAATCTGATGTTCTCACAATGACACTGAGAGGGGGGGTGAATCAGTGTAGCTATTTAAAATTCAAATCTACAACTTTTAAAGCTGAAGCAAAGAGAACTTAAAAGCAGGTAAAGCAATTATCACAAGAGAGCACACCACAACACACAATATAACGAGGTTCACCAATTTGGCTACTCCTCAAGAATGACTGCTTGGACTACGGTCCAAATCCAGCCTTTGCAAAACACCAATTTTACAATCTGTTTACCAAGACCCACCTGGAAGGAGCACCAACCCCTGATTTATCTGCACCAACAGAAAGGAGCACCAACCCCTATCCAAGCACCAACTTGGATCACAGTTTTGAAAACTTTATCAATGACATAAGAATGCCTTCACTTTTACAAGACCCTGACTGGTCTACAATTTATCAAAACACAGTAAACACTTACTGCTCTACTTGTCGCTCTCTTACAACACTCTTCTAACCCTCTTTCGATAGCACTTTCACACATTCAGCAACAACTTAATTCTCTACATGACTGCCCTTTTTATAACAGACCTTTCGCTTTGAAACTCCAGTTATAACGCCTTCTTTTATTCCTCATACGCCACTTGTCAATTTTAACTGTTTCTTTAATATTCTCTTCTGCCACTTGTCAACTGTAACTCCTTCTTTATGTAACTCCTTTTGTATATATAGAGTGGGCATTTCGTTAAACACGTTACATGCAACATATATCTCTACCATGACTGTTCGTCTTCTTGGTCATGACTGTTCGTATTCTTTTCTATGCATGCATGCATTTTTTGATTCTATTTATGCGACTGTTCGATTTCTCCTTCTTCGACTGTTCTTAAAATAGCTGCATGATTTCTATCTGTAACTGCCGCACTAACTTTAGTTAACTCTACTTATTTTGGCTGCATGATTTTCCTCTGCAATTGCCCCTATAACTATCGTTCTACTTTAGTTAACTGTCAGTAAGCGTGTTGTTGCGACCTGTCATGAAATCGTGACACTTCTATCTCTTTGCACTCTTCTCGCCTTCTACCCACAAAAACATGACATGTCACGATATCATGACACTTTCACCTCCTTGCTACTCTTCTTGGCTTCAACCAGCAAAAATAGAACATGTCATGAAATCACGACACTTTCGCCTCCTTGACCTCTTCTTTGTCTCTTGCCTACAAAAATGGAACATGTCATGAAATCGTGACACTTTCGCTTCCTTGACCTCTTCTCTGTCTCTTGCCTACAAAAATGGAACATGTCACGAAATCATGACACTTTCACTGCCTTGACCTCTTCTCTGTCTCTTGCACTAAAAATGGAACATGTCACGAAATCGTGACACTTTCCTTCCTCACTCTTCTCTCAAAACTGACATGTCATGAAATCGTGACATCTTTCGCTTCCGTACACTCTTCTCTTCTTGCACTAGCGAAAACATGACATGTCATGAAATCATGACATCTTTCTCTTCCGTACACTCTTCTCCGCAAGCACCAGTGAAAACCTGACATGTCACGAAATCGTGACATCTTTTTTGTACACTCTCTCTCTTCGGAAAACCGACATGTCATGAAATCGTGACACTTTTTCTCCTTAGCACTTTATCTCCTCTTCGGGTCATGAAAACTTGACATGTCATGAAATCATGACACTTTTTCTCCTTGGCGCTTTCTTCCCTTCGCTGAAACACATGTCATGAAATCATGACACTTTTTCTCCTTAGCTCTTTCTCTTGCACATTGTCGTGAAATCATGACACTTTTCTTTATGAGCTCCTTCTCTCAAAACATGTCACGAAATCATGATAGTTTGCTTTGCTTGCACTTCTTCGAACATGTCACGAAATCATGACATTTTTCTTACTTGCCTTCTTTGCTTCCAACATGTCATGAAATCATGATAGTTTTCCTTGTGCTTTCTCTCTCTTCCAACATGTCACGAAATCGCGACAGTTTTCCTTGCACTTTCTAAACATGTCACGAAATCATGACAGCTTTCCTTGCACTTTCTAAACATGTCACGAAATCACGATAGTTTTCCTTGTGCTTTCTCTTTCTTTTCCAACATGTCACGAAATCGTGACATATTTTTCTCTCTCCTCTTTCTCTTCGCTTTGGACTATGAAAATGAAACATGTCACGAAATCGTGATAGTTTTCCAGCATTTTCTCTCTCCTCCGATATGTCATGAAATCGTGACAAAAAACATGTCGCGATATCGCGACAGTTTTCTTACTTGTCTTTTTCTTTGATCCTTTGAATCTGGGCCACTTCTGTCTTCTTGGAAATTCACTGTACATGCTCTGACTGACCTCTGAACTCCTGTCCACTGCATCAATTGATCTATCTGTCTGTGTTGACAACAATGACAATACTGTTTCTGCACCTTGCTCAACAATCTCCCCCTTTGGAATTGTTGGCAACACATGTGCAATTTCCTGTAATTCTTCTCCCCCTTTGACAATAATACCAAAGGGCTGCTGCAGACTCCCCCTGAGTCTATGCACAACATTCTCAGACACACATTGTTATAGTTAGCAAAAATCATGATTATGAGCAAAACTATAAACATAGGCATAAATGCTCCCCCTGAGAATGTGGTCCCGATTGCTAGTCAGTTCTTGGGTAGTGTGACCACTCCCAACTTACTCCGAAGGTACTCAAAAACTTCTTTGGGCAATGGTTTTGTGAATATATCTGCTACTTGCTCTGTAGTTGGAACAAAATCCAATTTAACCTCACCTTCCGCAACTTTATCCTTCAAAAAGTGATACCGGATTGCAATATGTTTGGTTCGAGAATGCATAACCAGATTCTTTGAGATGTTAATAGCACTAGTGTTATCACATTTAATTGAAATTGGCTCTTTGAAGTTAATACCAAGATCTTTCAGGGTTTGTCTCATCCATAAAATCTGCGTACAACATGTTGTTGCTGCAATGTATTCTGCCTCTGCTTGTGGATAGAGAGACTGATTCTTGTTTCTTGTTGTGCCATGCTACCAACCTGTCTCCAAGATAGAATGCACCACCACTGGTACTCTTTCTGTCATCTATACATCCTGCCCAATCTGCATCAGAATATGCAATAAGAGTGAAGTCCTTACCTTTTGGGTACCATAACCCATACTCCATAGTACCCTTGAGGTACCTAAAGATCCTCTTCACAGCTGTCACATGAGTCTCTTTGGGACTAGCCTAAAATCTTGCTACCATGCATACTACCTGTAAGATATCTGGTCTTGTAGCTGTTAAATACAGCAGGCTCCCAATCATAGATCTGTACATGGTTTGATCAACATCTGGAGATTTGTCATCCTTGCTCAATTTGCAACCTGTTGTCATGGGAGTGCTAACAGGTTTACAATCCTCCATTGTGAATTTTTTTAGCATTTCTTTCACATATTTAACTTGAGAGATAAAAATGCCCTTTTCACTTTGATTAACTTGCAGTCCGAGGAAATACGAAAGTTCACCAATCATAGACATCTCAAATTCTTTCTTCATTTTATTTGCTATGTCTCTACAAGACTCATCCATGCTATTGCCAAATATGATATCATCTACATAAACAACAAGTACAATAAGATGGCCATTCTCTATTTTGACATACAAATTGTTGTCCACCATACCTTTCTTGAACCCTTGTTGAATAAGATAGTTATCCAGCCTTGCATACCATGCTCTGGGTGCTTGTTTCAGACCATACAAAGCTTTCTTTAACTTGCAAACAAAATTGGGATTG
This sequence comes from Wollemia nobilis, assembly GCA_028583015.1. Taxonomy (NCBI): domain Eukaryota; kingdom Viridiplantae; phylum Streptophyta; class Pinopsida; order Araucariales; family Araucariaceae; genus Wollemia; species Wollemia nobilis. Next base: position 2,481,086 of record JAQPPZ010016829.1, on the reverse strand, counting down.
TCACCGAGTTGGAAACCATCTGGCTGCTCAATGTAAACCTCTTCTTCCAGTTTTCCATTCAGAAATGCTGATTTCACGTCCATTTGATATACTTTGAAATTTTTATGAACTGCTAAAGCCAGAAACATTCTGATTGCCTCTAGTCTAGCTACTGGTGCAAAGGTTTCCTCAAAATCAATACCTTCAACTTGAGCATAGCCTTTATAGACCAATCTTGCCTTATTTCTGACAACCTGTCCATCTTCGTTTAATTTGTTTCAAAAAATCCATTTAGTACCGATTATATTTTTATTTGCTGGCCGTGGTACTAACTCCCAGGTTTTGTTTTTCTCAATCTGATCTAGTTCTTCATTAATTGCCTTCATCCAACTTTCATCTGTGCTTGCTTCAACAACATTTTTGGGTTCAATGTTGGATAATAGAGAGTAGTTCCTTACTACTGTTCTCCTTGTCTGAATACCAACTGTGGGGTCCCCAATAATTTGCTCTCTGGGATGATTTTTCTGCCAGTTGCCTGTTTTAAATTTCTTGTTTTCTTCTACTTCTGAGTCAATCTCCTTATTCTCTTCTGTTCCCTTTTCTTCATCTACTTCTATAACTTCTTCATAAATAGGGTATTTTTCTTCATTGCTAATTTCTAGTTCCCTACCTTCATCAACCTTCACATCGGCACTCTCCACAATTTTCTTTAGCCTTTTGTTATAGCATGTGTAGGCTTTGCTTTTTGTCGAATAGCCAAGAAAAATTCCTTCATCAGCTCTATCTTCAAACTTACCAAGATTATCTTCAGTTCTTTTGATGTAGCACTTGCTGCCAAAGACTTTGAAGTATCTTGTTGTTGCCTTTTTGCCGAACCATAGCTCATAAGGAGTTTTGCTTTCATGTGTCCTCAACATGCACCTATTTTGGATGTAAACCGTAGTATGAACTGCCTCTTTCCAGAATCTGTCTGCTATTTTGTTCTCTGTCAACATTGTCCGTGCCATTTCCTGCACCGTCCTGTTCTTTCTTTCAACAACACCATTCTGTTGAGGTGTCCTTGCTGCTGAAAACTGTCTTCTGATCCCATATTTTTGATAGTACTCTACAAACTCCTCTGAGATAAACTCTCCTCCTCTATCTGATCTTAAGCATTTAATTCTTTTTCCTGTTTGATTCTCAACCAATTTTTTGAAAGTCTTGAACATTTCAAAGGCATCTGATTTAAGCTTTAAAAATAATACCCATGTCATCCTGGAATAATCATCTATGCACAACATAAAGTATTTGTCACCATTTATGCTTTGTGTTCTCATGGGTCCACATAAATCAGTATGTATCAGCTCTAACGGTTTGCTGGTGAAGTATTCCTTTGATTTAAATGTGGATCTAGTTTGCTTCCCTTTTTGGCATGAAGCACGAGATGTTATTTAATGGTTTGCCAATGGTGGGTATATCTCTTACCGCCCTTTTTGAACTTATTTTTACCAGATTGTCAAAGCTAATATGACCGAGCCTCTTGTGCCACAGCCAATTTTCATCTTCTTGTCCAATCAAACATGCTCCTTCTGAAGTCTCTGAGAGAGTATACAGGTTTCCAGAAGTCCTCGATCCATTAGCTATCAGCTTCCCACTGTGAGCTTTTTTGACTTCACAACCCTGCTTCTTAAAAATGACTTCATGACCTCTGTCATAGATTTGACTTACACTCAGTAAGTTGTGCTTCAAACCAATCACAAACAGAACTTCTTTGGAATTGATCTTTCCATCACTTATCTTGATTGATCCTTTGCCAACTATCTTGGCTCCATCATTATTTCCAAACTTTATCGAGCCCCCTTCATATTTCTGGTAACTTTTCAAATTTTTGTTTATCTCCTGTCATGTGACTGGAGCATCCACTATCCAATATCCATGGTGCAGATTTGTTCTGTGCTTTGAATGTTGTCTGTACAATCAAGGATTCCTTTTCTTCCTTGGGTTGCTCCTTTTCTTTCCACTCTGGTTTGGCTATAGTTTTTGTCACTTGTTTAGACTTTTCTTTGTCAGTGGCCTGTGCATGTTTTTCTGGGAATTTTCTGTTTTGCCTTAAACTGTTTGGTTGAGATCTTCTTCCCTAATATTTATTTGCTGCATATGTGCTTCTACAGTTTCTTGCAATGTGTCCAAAGTTATGACAGTTATAGCATTCTACTGCATAATCCATCAAGGGTGAAAAGACATTTCTATCGGTGAAATTTCTTTGTCCTATATTATAAATGCAATCTGAAATCTTATGACCGTAAGTATTGCATTTAAAACAATAACCAAAAAAGGAATGATTGAACCTGGGAGTTGGTCTTTGCCATTTTGTAGTAGGAGCCACAAATTTTCTTCTCCTTTGATGTGTGACTTTTGTGAATCCCTCATTGTCAACACTCTTCTCGTGCTTGGCATTGTTGCTTTCTTTTGCATGATTCATTTTTCTTTGGTCAACCTTGATCTTATCTTCTTTCTTTACTGGTTCTACAGTTATGGCCTTTGATCCACTTGATGATTCTCCTTCGACAAAGCCCAAGCCAAATTTGATGCCTGTAGTCCTCTGACTATTTATAATCTTTTCAAGCTTTGCAGAACTTCCTTCAAGTTTGTGATAGCAACTCAATTTTTGATTCTTTTCTTCTAGCCGCATTCTTAAAACAACAATCTCTTCTTCCAGTTTGCTGCACTCATCTATTTTCATGGTTAATTGTACTTCAAGTTCTTCAGACATTTTCTTAAATTCTTCTGTCTGTACTTTCAAACTGTTTATTATGTCATTGGCATCCTCTAGCTTTCTTGAGACCTTTTTATTCTTCTTCCTTTCTATACTCAACTCTTTAAGTGCAGCAACCAACTCTCCTTCCAGATATACTTCAGCCTCATCCTTAAGGTCTTTATCACCTTCCTATTTTTCTTCTATTTTTTCTTCTTCAAATGCCATGAACAGAGCTTCACCTGTTTCTTCTTCAGAATCCTCACCCGAGCTTTCTTCGAAGAGCTGACATTCTTGGATATGAAACTTTTCTTTTTGAAGTTGCTCTTTCTAAAATTTGGTTTCTTCTTCCAGTCACTTCTTTCTTGGTGTGACCCTTCATCACTTTTGGTTTTCTCATTCATTGGACATTTAGCTGCAAAGTGACCGACGCCTCCACAATTGAAGCACTTAAACGGTAACTTTCCTCTATATTTTCCTTTTCCCTTTGTAAGTTTCCGAACAAAGTTAGCTTTCGTTTCATCCGATGTCTCTTCATCCTCAGATTCTTGTTCAACTTTTATATTTTTGTGTGCTTTAAAAGCAGCTTCTCTGTCTATGGGCTTAGTTTGTCCTATTCTCATTTCGTATGCAGTCAAAGAACCATGCATCTCATCCATGCTAAAATTATTTAGATCTTTAGCTTCTTCTATAGCAAAAACTTTAGAATTAAATCTTTTGTGAAGAGTTCTAAGTACCTTTTTCATGATGACCGCATCTTCGATTTCTTCGTCGAGTCCTCTGATCGCATTAATGATTCCATTGACTCTCAGCATATAGGCCTCTATGTTCTCATCATCATTCATTTTTAATGCTTCGAACTGAGCTCGATGCGTTTGTAGCTTGGCTTCCTTGATCTTGTTGTCTCCTTCATGAATGCTCTTCAGTTTGTCCCACATGTCTTTTGCCATTTTACAGCTCATGATCCTTATCAGTTCACTGTCTACTAGCCCACACATTATGGCATTCTTTGCTTTGGAGTTATTCTCAAACTTTTTCTTCTCGATAGTATCTATTGGAGGAGTAGCTGGTATTGTGTATCCACTTTCTACTGACTCCCAAATGTCGTATCCCAATGCACACAGATATGTCTGCATCCTGAGTCTCCAGAATGAGTAATTAGTTTCATCGAACAAAGGAGCTTTGTTTGATGAGAATCCTTCACCACCTGCCATTGTGTTTCTTCCAAGATCACCTTAGCTGATTAAGCTTGTTCAGGAACCTTGCTCTGATACCAATTGATGTTCTCACAATGACACTGAGAGGGGGGGTGAATCAGTGTAGCTATTTAAAATTCAAATCTACAACTTTTAAAGCTGAAGCAAAGAGAACTTAAAAGTAGGTAAAGCAATTATCACAAGAGAGCACACCACAACACACAATGTAACGAGGTTCACCAATTTGGCTACTCCTCAAGAATGACTGCTTGGACTACGGTCCAAATCCAGCCTTTGCAAAACACCAATTTTACAATCTGTTTACCAGCACCCACTGGAAGGAGCACCAACCCCTGGTTTATCTACACCAACAGAAAGGAGCACCAACCCCTAATTCAAGCACCAACTTGAATCACAGTTTTGAAACTTTATCAATGACATAAAAATGCCTTCACTTTTACAAGACCCCGATTGGTCTACAATTTATCAAAACACAAGTAAACACTTATTGCTCTACTTGTCGCTCTCTTACAACACTCTTCTAACCCTCTTTCGGTAGCACTTTCACACATTCAGCAACAACTTAATTCTCTACACGACTGCCCCTTTTATAACAGACCTTTCACTTTGTAACTCCAGTTATAACGCCTTCTTTCATTCCTCATACGCCACTTGTCAATTTTAACTATTTCTTTAATATTCTCTTCTGCCACTTGTCAACTGTAACTCCTTCTTTATGTAACTCCTTTTGTATATATAGAGTGGGCATTTCGTTAAACACGTTACATGCAACATATATCTCTACCATGACTGTTCGTCTTCTTGGTCATGACTGTTCGTATTCTTTTCTGTGCATGCATGCATTTTTTGATTCTATTTATGCGACTGTTCGATTTCTCCTTCTTCGACTGTTCTTAAAATAGCTGCATGATTTCTATCTATAACTACCGCACTAACTTCAGTTAACTCTACTTATTTTGGCTGCATGATTTTCCTCTACAACTGCCCTGTAATCGTCGTTCTACTTTCAGTTAACTGTCAGTAAGCGTGTTGTTGCGACCTATCGCGAAATCGTGACACTTCTGTCTCTTTGCACTCTTCTCGCCTTCTACCCACGAAAACATGACATGTCACGATATCGCGACACTTTCGCCTCCTTGCTACTCTTCTTGGCTTCAACCAGCGAAAATAGAACATGTCATGAAATCATGACACTTTCGCCTCCTTGACCTCTTCTCTGTCTCTTGCCCATGAAAATGGAACATGTCACGAAATCGTGACACTTTCGCTGCCTTGACCTCTTCTCTGTCTCTTGCCCGTAAAAATGGAACATGTCATGAAATCATGACACTTTCGCTTCCTTGACCTCTTCTCTCTCTTGCACTCAAAAAATGACATGTCATGAAATCGTGACACTTTCCTTTCGTACACTCTTCTCTCTTCACCAAAAAAGACATGTCACGAAATCGTGACACTTTCTCTTCCTACACTCTTCTTCCTTCACCACGAAAACATGACATGTCATGAAATCATGACATCTTTCTCTTTCGTACACTCTTCTCCGAAAAACCTGACATGTCAGAAATCGATGACACTTTCTCTTCCTCTCTTCTCTCCCCGAAAACCTGACATGTCATGAAATCACGACACTTTCGCTTTTGTCACTCTCTCTCCTCTTCGGGTTGCGAAAACCTGACATGTCATGAAATCATGACACTTTTTCTCCTTGGCGCTTTTCTTCCCTTCGGGCCATGAAAACCTGACATGTCACGAAATCGTGACACTTTCTCTCCTTAGCGCTTCCTCTTGCACATTGTCGTGAAATCGTGACACTTTTCTTTGCGAGCTCCTTCTCTCAAAACATGTCACGAAATCATGACAGTTTTCTTTGCTTGCACTTCTTCTTCAAACATGTCACAAAATCGTGACACTTTTCTTACTTGCCTTCTTTGCTTCCAACATGTCATGAAATCATGACAGTTTTCCTTGCGCTTTCTCTCTCTTCCAACATGTCACGAAATCGTGACAGTTTTCCTTGCGCTTTCTAAACATGTCACGAAATCATGATAGCTTTCCTTGCACTTTCTTTCGTCTTTCTAAACATGTCACGAAATCGTGATAGTTTTCCTTATGCTTTCTCTTTTGTCCAACATGTCACGAAATCATGACATCTTTTTCTCTCTCCTCTTTCTCTTCGCTTTGGACTGAAAAATGAAACATGTCACGAAATCATGATAGTTTTGCCAACATTTTCTCTCTCCTTCGATATGTCGCGAAATCACGATAGTTTTGCCAGCATTTTCTCTCTCCTCCGATATGTCACGAAATCGCGATAGAAAACATGTCGCGATATCGCGACAGTTTTCTTACTTGTCTTTTTCTTTGATCCTTTGAATCTGGGCCACTTCTGTCTTCTTGGAAATTCACTGTACATGCTCTGACTGACCTCTGAACTCCTGTCCACTGCATCAACTGATCTATCTGTCTGTGTTGACAACAATGACAATATTGTTTCTGCACCTTGCTCAACAAAATCCTCTATAGTTAAGATAGATTTCATATTAGTCTTCCAAGATGAATAATTTGAACCTTTGAGCAGTTTGCTCTTAGTGAGATACTTGTGTGTCATGGCCATGGTTTAGGTTTCAAATTTGATAGGACTAAGATGGTTGTATCTTTGCACTATACCCTCAAAAGAGTATATAAAAGTTGTTTTCAATTTGCCTCTATAAGATATTTAATGGCATCTGCCTTAACACCCTGAACAAGGGATGAGAAGTTTGAGGAATTTAAGCCAAACAAGATAGAGCAAATGAAAAAGGGATTGGTTGACAGACTTGTGATTGTTCTCTCTAGGATATTTAATGGCACCTGCCTTAACACCCTTCAATAAGGATGAGAAGTTGCGAGGAAATTAAGCCAAACAAAGAGAGTTTAATCAAGGTGTGTTTTGAATTTTGACCTTTGGAGGGGGGTAAGTAAAATTGACTGTTGTTCAACCTGTGCAAAGTGTAGCACGTTTTGAGTGAAATATGGGTTGCTAAAAAATGCTTCTGCCAATGGTGTTTTGTGAATGATTTAAGTGCACATAAGAAACATTAGTGTTAGTGCAAATAATCAAAATAGGAAAGCAACCCACATTATTTATCACTATAGGTGTCGGGTTCAACCGAGAATGCACCTAGTAAAAAATCAATTTTTGAGAAAGATGTCGAGTACAATCAAAATTGCACCTTTCTTAGTGTTTTGAAGAATCCCCCCTTGTTCTTTACAATTTTGTAAATAATAGAAGAAACAAAATGACTTCTATCCCCCCTTAATTTTTTACAAAATTGAATAATTTTTTAGCACTCCTTTCAAGACAAGTCGACACACGACCCGCGTTTGAAAGGCTTCCAGAACTAGTCGACACATGACCCAGTTTTGGTCTTCAACAATTGGGCATGAAGGAGCAAAATGTTTTCTATCTCAAGTTTTGACAACAACACAAAAAAAATGCTATTTTATGTTTTTATGTCCCCTTTTTGATAAAGGAGAGAACAAAAGCAATATTTGGTTGTTTTGTGAAAAAATTGAGATGTTTTGTGGATGCTCCCTAAATCACTTCTTTGTCTTGATTTTGCAATATAATAATAAGTCCTATGTCTCTTTATCGCCAAGAATTTTATGGAGAAAACTATAGGATTTTGGAGGAGTGTATTGCAAAAAGAATGTTTGAAGATGTCCTTTTTGTTGTGCAAGAATAATAAAGGTTTTCTTTCTCTTTGCTAAAATCCAAGTTTTGAAATAAAGCTTCTAAAAAAAAATTCTTAAAGTTTAATTTAGTGTATAATAAAGGTTTATTTGAACAAAAAAAACAATATGTTTTTAAATTCAAATAATGAACAAACTTTATTATAAAATAAAAAACTTAAAAAAAAAATTAATTATTAAGCAATAATTAAAAAACTATAGAAAAAATAGAAAATTTGAAAGAAACCTTGGATAGCCTTCGCAAAAAAAAAATTGTTTGTACTTTGGCATCGCGGGGACTCGAACCGACGACGTCGGGGCTCCCAGAGCCCTACCGCTCAGCCCACGACAGTGTGGGCTAGTGGGCTGATCCGGCAGGATCAACGGGGCCTAAGTATTTCAAAGACTCCTTTGCCTATCTATCGATCACCGTGCCTCTGGCTGATCCTCTTCACTGGCAACAAGATGACGTCCTCCATGCGGTTTTACCTACTCACATTCATTTCCCATAGGCTATCACAGGACATGATATACAACTCCATTGGTGATGACGTGATCTGCTATAAAGGATAATTTTTTTCAAGTATTTGAATGCAAGTTGTTAATGGTAGCCTATCCGCCTTCACATGGATCTCACGCAAGCCAATGGTGATTTGTTGCTCTTAACCTCCACGTTCAGCGGATCTCACGTAAGTTCTCTGGAACACCATTAACCTCCATAGCAGATCGTTAGATTCTGACAAACCTCCAGACTCGATAAAACTCGTTTGCGATAGCGAACTGGGGAAATTATCCCACATCTATGGGAAAATGGCTACATAAGCCATTTATTAGTGCCAAAAGGCACTTGTGGAGTTGTCTCCCTTGCGGGAGACTATGCTCCGGGCTAAGGAGCTATGAGGGCTCAGAATATTAATCAATCTGTCGATTAGTGGTAGAAATTTTGGCCCACCTCACCAATAGAGGTGCTCGTGGCGACAGGTGTCTAGTAAGTAGATCCAGGTCCAACTAGGGGTGACGTTTGTAGATCAATCATCCAATCAGTAGATCGAGGTTTTACCAGATCCAATTAGTAGGATGCCTTGAGAGCCATGCTGCAGTATCTATGCAGGGTCCAAGTTGCCAACAGGGCTCCTCAGGAACCGTGTAGGGTCTAGGAAGGGTGGAACGAGCCAAGCTCATGTTAAGCCACCCGACGATGATACCAATGTGGCATGATAGTTGAGGCTAATAATGAGAGATGAAATAATATGATTAATCATTAACCTTCACAATAGTTTAGTCTATGCTTAAATAATAGACTAAACTAACAAATAGTAGGGAATAGCGCTAACTACCCTCTAACAATAGAATAGGGAGGGAGTTGCGTGATGCTAACCACTAACCTAGGTAGAGAGTTCTAACCATAACACTAACCTAAATATTTGACATAGGATATTTAGGTACTTACCTAGTTTAACCATGAGGTAAAATATCTCATGGTAATTACATAGAAAAGTAAATGTAATAACCCCACATAGTGTAATGCAATACACTACCTTATTTTACCCTAACAAAAGGGTCAATACCTACACTCAACAAAAAGTAGATTCTGCACCACAAATAGCTACAATAATAGGAAATATATCTGGGGTAGTCAAAAGGTTAAAGTATCAAGGAAGGACAACTCAAAAGAAACCATTTCAAAAAGTAGCAGCTAAACGCACCAAGAAATAGCAGAAAGAAGCAAAATTTATCCTCATAATTAAATCACCAGTTGAGTTGGAATATGTTTAAACAATTCAAAGAAGAGGGCATGGTCATTTCAGAATAAATCCAGCTGGATAGCATCAATTTTGGAGATTCAATCAAAAGCTGCCAAGTGTACAGTTAGAAGTAGACCAAGAATAACAAAATCAAGAACCAACAGCTATAAAAGAAAGCAAGCAGGTCTGGATTATGCATCGAGCAATTAGAGAATAGCATTTTTGCTAAGAGGTATACTTGAGTGCCCTATTAGTTTTGATGTATTTATTTGTGTCTATTTTCTTTTGTTCATTCTTTCTTCCTCCTCTTGTTTTGTAGGATTATATGATAAGAAAGCATTCAAGAAGCTGAGAATATTTTTAGTCTTATTGAGCCTAGTATTTAGAGATTATTTTGTTACCATATTGGAAAAAGGAGAGTTGGAGAGACCTGTTACATTATTTTAATAGAGTCATCTTCATTGTATTGATGTATTTCTTTAAAAAAACATAGTTAAAAGACATCCCATCCACTTTGTATGTAATATTTTATGAAATCAATACAATTTTGGGTTTTATTCATGTCATTTCTTTGTCTCAATATTATATGTATCTGTATAATGGGTTACATTATTTGAACACATTATATACATTTATTTCATTGGTTAACTCTTAATTTTATTATGATATTTGAATGAGATTAAGAACACCAATTTTCTTCTCCCCTTCTCTCTGTTTTATATTAAAATTGTTGTTAAATTGTTATAACAACCCAATGAATCTAGGCATCGATCTACATAAGGTATAACAGTTAGTTATTTTTATGCTTGGTCATTCTAATAAAAATACTTATAGTTTAATATAAATCTAGAGTGTACAAATTAGAAGTTTAATTAAATAATTGCTGCTGGGATTTCCTTACGTATTTTTTTATCTTATTTAGCAATATTCGGGTTTAGCAGAACATGAGGTAGGTCAACCAAAGCCTGTAATAGCTCGTTGGTTTCAAATGGATTCTTGTAGCATAAAAATTGATTTCCTATGGATGCAAGAATCAGTTCCAACAGGTATCTCGATGCATAAAATTTAGTTTTGAGGGCTTATTAGGGTGCCCGAAAGCCATTTGTAGAAGTCTACATGTTACTATGGGTAACTTATGGAAGTCTACGCATGACTGCAATAATCTACAATAGTCTACAATATCCTAGGTATGTCTGGAATCACCTATAGATATGTAGAAATAGCAATGTGTGACTTTTGGGTGTCTACACAAACCTTTTCACTATATCTTTTTGGAAGAGTTCTCAAGATCTTATCACAAACATCTAATTCATCAACCTTCATTCCAATACCTCTCATATCATACACAATTTCATCAATCTTACTGAGATAATCATGAATATTTTCATCATCTCTCATTACTATGTTCTCAAATTCTCCTTTGATATTTCTTATCTTAGATTTCCTGACACCTTGATCACCCTCATATATGTCATGTAGTAGATCCCACATATCTTTTGTTATTTTACAATCCATAACCTTCATAGATTCTGATCTACCCAATAATTTTATAATTGCATTCATAACTCTTGAATTTGCATGCATTATAATCTTACCTTCCTTATATATTAGAGGATTTACTGTAGAATCATATCCAAGTTCCATTGCATCCCAAACTTCATTTCCAAGTACCGTCAGGTGAAATCTCATTAGCATACACCAATACAAGAAGTCACTTCCATCAAATATTGGTACTGTATTATTGAAGGGTCTATCTCTTTGATCCTTTTTATCCATTGTGTTCTTAGACCACTTTTCCTTCAAGCTGTCAAACTCTTTTGAAGGAACCTACTCTTATACCAATTGAAGAACACAAGCTTATACTGAGATGGGGGGTGAACAGTATAAGACCATTTTTTACTTTTTCCTTTAATTCAATATTATGCAATGTATACATAGCAGTATCAATATCTATATTCAAAGTAATGCATAAAACACCATACACAATAGACACCACAATTTATGTGGTTCACCCAATGTGGGCTACTCCACGAAGAAAATATTTTACTAAAACTTTCTCAATCAATCTCTTGGGAATCCTTCCTAATTACAATGTTTATGGACCTCTGTCCAAAGGAGATGATGATCCCCTAAACTTGAGTTCACGGATCTCTTCCACAGGATAACTCTTTCTCCTTATGCTATGTCTAGTGATTTTATAGAAGACTGTCTCTATACTACTCTGACTTGTTGATCTCCCTCCACTTGAAGACTCCTCACTCAGATCTATCTTCAATTATCTTGGCTACTGGATATCTATCCACTGAGAATCTATCCTCTATACTCTATCACATCCAAAGCTCTATCAATAGGTTCACTTAGAACCTCCTAAAATATGCTCAATAGGTTCACTTAGAACTTGCTCAAATCTGCTCAATAGACTCACTTAGAACCTCCTCAAATCTACTCAATAGGTTCACTCATAACCTGCTCAACTCTACTCAATAGGCTCACTTAGAACCTTCTCAATAGGTTCACTCAGAACCTGCTCAAATCTGCTCAATAAATCCTCTCTAGGACTTGCTCAAATCTACATAGCAATATTTCACAAAAGCTTACTCAAAATCAGTCCACAAGCCTTCTCAAATACTTGCCTCAAATCAGCTCAATAAAATCTCAACTCAATCTCATAGAAGCATAAAGAGAATTGTTAGAGACTCAATATGTTCTATACTCAAATTCCAATCTCAACTCAAATCAATCTCAACTCAGTAATCTCATATAAACATAAAGAGGATTGTTAGAGACTCAATATGTTCTATACTCAAATCCCAATATCAACTCAAATCAATTCTCAACTCAGCAATCTCATAGAAGCATAAAGAGAATTTTTAGAGATTCAATATGTTCTATACTCAAATCTCAATCTCAACTCAACTCAAATCATAATATAGAATAGTTTGTTTTATGGAACTTGAACAACCACTTCAGACAATCACTTGACTAGGCTCAAACAACTCTACTCAAACAATCACCACAAGGAGCAACTCTTTCTCACAAACCCTAGTCCAAACATGAATCAACCAACTCAAAATTTTTCCAACAATGTTCAGCAACAAATCTCACATAACAAAGATACTCATGTTCTTTACTAACTCAAGTTCAAGTTCTTTGCTCAACCAATGGGCTTCAACAACAATACTTATAAAACAAGGTTTAATCACAATAAATCCTTTTCTCTCTAATGATATTTTTAGAAATCAACCACCCAATCAAATTAATGGAGAATATTGCCCATACCTTTTTGATGCCAAGTTGTCCATAAAATCTACCACACTCAACACAACTTTCCTTTCCAATATCAATGAGGGTTAGTGGAATTCAAATAATAATCACAAAATAAAGCATAACTCAATTTACACCTTTTTACTCCAACTCAATAATCACATCCACCAAAGATATATTCAATAACCCTCAAGCATAATATTTTTCTCAAGAATGTTTCAATAATTAAAAGCACTCTCCAAATAACATCTCAACAATGTGCCAAATAAGTAATAATCCTTATTAATCCTCAAACCACTTATACCCTAAAGAAATTAAAATCTATGCCTACCTACATATCTCTCCAAAAACCACTTTTACTATAAAATTTATGCACAAATTTTAAACTAACTTTTAGCACCCAATAAAACAAAAAATTATTTTAATTTTCTTTTACAAATTTAATGCATACCTTGGCACAAATTTTGGAATATCAAACACAACATATAAATCTTGGCAACATGTGCATGAAAAACCACAACCAACATACTATTTCCCTTTTATATAGCAAAATGGAGTTCGTAGGATTCGAACCTGAGTCATGCAGCTCCTGCGTCCTAACGGTGCTTGTGCACGACATGAGCTAGCGCTCCACATAAGACCCAAGACGCCTCACTCTTATTTATCCTCCATGCAACAACCAACACAAAATAGATTTCTCCTTTCTCAAACAAAATAAATTGCACATGATTCGAACACTCAACCACTTTCCTCCCAATACATTTGCACTACTTGAGTTTCCAACAGGTCACACTACCCATGATGTATTTGGATTCGACCACATCTCAACTTATTCATTGCCTCTGCCTTTAAACATTTTTCACATGAGCTCTTTTCACTTTCTAATAGTCACATTAACCATAAGATAAAGGATTAGGAATAATAAACCTTATTCATCCTTTTATATAGTGTTCTCCCTCATATTCGATGAGGTCAGTGGATTACTTTTATTTTAATTTTTAAAAATGTAAAATTTAAACTAAATATTTAAAATTAAATATCTCCATCATCGGGGCACCTTTTTCGATGAAACAAAAAGCCAACTTGGGTTTAATAAAAATCCATTTCAAATATGCCATCCATGATTTTAAATAAAACCTTTTATTTTGCCTACCTTGATTTCACAAAAAGACTTTCCTTGCACTTTTCACAAAATATAGTGCATGCCATCATAGATCCTTTTGACATCAAATGACCTTTTGACATCAATGACAAAATTTTAGCTTAGGGACTCAAAATTTCCAACACAATCATCACCACAGTGAATCATCCTAGGTTCCTCCTATGTTCCTAGATTGATGTCCACTATTCAAGGTCCATATTTGATATTCTTCGGTTCACTTGTTGCTTTCTCTACGTTCATTGGGTGTTTCATTCTTGTATCAATTTCTTCATATCATACTGTATACTCAGTAAATTTTTTTGGGAATATCCATTTCTCTTCCATCTCCTTCTTAGGTTCATGGCTGACTTTGTGTTCATCTTATTTTTCCTTGATCTCCTTTAAGTCAATACAGATGCAGTTGGGTTGAAAAAATTTGTACTCCTCCATTTACCAATGAAGAAGCCCACTATCAGATCTAGGTTCATCTTCACTACATTCATCTAGGTATAGTATTCCTTATCCATATGGTTCATACCCTTCGTCACCTGAGGAATTTTTTGATTCGTCAATCATAGATACATCCTCACCGACCTTTTGATTAGCCATATTAATCATATATGTGTGCTGTCCCTTATTGAAAATGGTCTGATTCTTTCCCCAATTGTGAATAAATTTGGCTACTTGTAGCCATCCTCTCCCAAGAGATTTTCATCTACAAGATTTTGCATAGTAATAACAATGAAATCCAAGACAAACTCTTGGTCAGCTATCACCACTTATTGTGCTTTCAAGACTCCCTTTGTATCGATACCATAATGGTCCTTTCAGGTAACACATTGATGTTGGATCATCCATCCACAATAAATTGTGTCAATTTGTGCCCTAGGATCTTCATATGCACTAATGTAGGTTTCTTTCCCACATAAATCATCAATATAGTTGGATCCATAAATTGGTCTTTTCATTATTTTTCTTGAATCGGTTGACTAAACACTTCCATCACCTTGTGTGGTTGTATCTCTTCTACCATTGCTTTTTGTAATTATGGAATAGCTTCTAGTAGGTTTACCACTTTCATATCTACTATGGTGTCCAAAACTTGTGCTGCTAGACTCTGCACAATCACCTTCTCTTCTGATGGCTTTTTTAGTTCCCTTCCTTAAGCTAACTTCACTTGTTTAGCTTTTTGTGCTTCATCTACCAGTATTTTCTTTGCTACTTACCAGGAAATTAGTTATTTATAACTTCCCATGCATAATGGAATGCATTAATTAAGACTTTTACTAAGTCTAACACCTTAATAATCAAATACATGCACAATTATAACTTAAATTTACATTTCCCATGCATTTTAATTCATTTCATTGCATCTTGTATGATTTATCTTTACCTTGTATGGTTTTCCCTCCTGACTGTATGATTTGCTCCTACCTGTACAGTTTACAAAACTTGCCAAAATTTTCAAACTTGGGCAGATCCATTTATCACTTCTTCTTATGGGAGGTGGATTTGTTACCTACAGCCCACATGATTTTCACCATGGTTGTATGGGCCAAATAATATCCACAAGAGAATCCATGGTGGAATTCTTAGAGTAATGGGGAATTTTTTTTGGTTTTGATACATTGTTAAATTTCTTCAAAATAAAAATCCTTCAACGAGAGCGTAGTGTACATTTTTCAATCTATATACATTTCTTTGGGTACAATTTAAGTCTAGTGGGTATCGGTCTTACTATTCGTAATCAATTTGGTTCTCATTTTTGGTCTTCTCTGGTACTAGTAAAAAGGAAGGTCTCCTCCTCTTCTACTATTATTGGGTTAGTTGCTGGCATAGTTTTTTACCTCTAATCAATTTGGTTGTTTTTATTTCCATGTTAAACTCAAGGATTCTTATGATACATCCAACTCATTTCTTCATTCATGATGTAATATTTGATATTTGAATTAATGACATTAGCAGTAATTTTATTATTTCAAATCATATGTTTGAAATTATTTAAACTCTCTATTAAGGCATATACCTATTTCTCTATGAAATGTACCTCTCCTCATAGTCTTTTAGTGACTAGATAAATAAAGTTATGGGGCATTAATTCTTTTCATCATCCCTCTGAGTAAGGATGGTAGCTATGTTGAATTTACGTCCATATGCATAAAGGATGAAGTCATTATTCAAATTTGGTTTGACTAGCATTGAGGAATATGAAATGGCCTATTTAATATCCCAAAAATTAACTTTACCTTATTTAGTCCATTTAAATTATTGATTCCTTTTCAATGTTTGGGTAATTATCCTAACTATAGTGGCAAAGTTTGGTATAAATTTATGAATAAAATTAATCTGGTATAGAAATGATTAGAGAGCCTTCTCATGCTAAGGGAGTGATAGATTAAAAATGGCCTTAACTCGGTCTAGGTCAATGGCTATTCCTTACTTGGATATAATGTGTCCTAGCATCTTACTAATTGTATGCAAAAAATACACTTTTTAGGTTTAGGCACACAAGAATTTTTTTATATTGGTTAAACACCTTTTCTAGGTGTGTCAAGTGGTCTTTTATTTTTGAAAATACCATGAGGTTGACTTGGTAGACTAGGATGATTTAGTTAAGGAGGTAGATGAAAGTAAAATTCATATCCCTTTTGAATGTGGACCCAAAATTTGATAGACCAAAAGGCATGCATTGATAAGCAAAAGTACCCCACTTGGTAGTGAAAATGATCTTATATTGATCTTCATATTTCACCCATACTTGGTTATACCCTAAGAAACCATATAGCAAAGATAACCTATCTGACCCAACTATTATTTATAGGATATGATCCATGATGGAAGGCAATAGGTAGTGATCCTTCAATGATGCTCTATTAAGGTCCCTAAAGTCAATGCACAACTAGATCTCTCCATTTTTCTTTTTGACTAGTACTAGATTAGACACCTAGATGGTGTGCTTAAGTAGGTATATGATTTTTCTCTCTATAAGCTTGATGAACTCTTTCCTCATGAGGGGCTCTATATTTTGGTTCCCTAGCCTCTATTTCTCTCTCACGATTTTGGCCTCAGGATATAGCTCTAATTTTTGTTGAATGATTTCTTTGTCATAACCTTTCATGTCTTCATAGATCCAAACCATTGCTCCATTATAATTTTGGTACAAATTGATAAAGCTCTTGCATTCTTCCAAAGAAGCCTTTTTTCCTATAGATAAGGTTTATTCAATTGTGATTTCTCTCTCTCAGTAGATGTCCTTATCTATCGTAATTCCCTTACTGCCTTTGAAATGATCATTTGAATTGAACAGGGATTCAAGGGTAACTAGTCCTTAGGGTAGTTTGTTGTCTTTGAGCTATATAATTTGGTCTCTGTAAGCTTCTTAGATCTTTGGTTATAATAATTTAGTGAACTTGGATTCTTGTTAGAGAAATTGGATAATATGCTCATAACTATTAAATCTCTTCTTGTAGATATTATTGTCTTATATAGTCGATCTGATAATGATCTTGAAATCGTATCGATTGTATAATAGGTCTTCAACTAGGTTGAATTGAAATCTGATTGACCGTCATCCTGTCAACATCCATATTCTAGTTCTAGGAAATTGTAGATAGGTTGACCACTTTAAATGCTTCATGTAAATCACATCCTCGATGTCTATAGGATTTCCTTAGTCTATTCTTAGGTCACTAATATATTACTTGCTTGATGATGAGCTTAGTACCTCCATATATCTGTAAGGCCTTAATCCATTAATCCCCATATAGACCATGCACTAATGTTTCATGTTCGACAACATTTTTAGAGTAGTTGAACTACAACTAGTCTGTGTGGTAGTGAAAACATGTCATTTTATTAAGTACAAAAATATGTTACAATGCTATATTTTAACATGCCCCTTGGGCTACCATGAGGATTTTGAATGATGCAAATCCCATTTTTACAATGAATACAATGGTACACTAGTCTTCAAAAACCACCTCAAAGGGTGGGTAAGTTTTTGTGCTTGATGACCACCCTTGGTTGAATGAGTCTCCAAAATCTTTGCATACAACTAAAATAATAGTTATTAGCACCCCTTGGGTCAATCTAAGTTAAACCCATGCTTATGAAAGGATCAAACAATGACAAGTTAAATTTATGCATTAAACAACCTTAAAATAAGATTAAAACATCAAAATCTTACCTTTCCCACCTCTACAGACTATTTGTGGTTGGATGCTTGATCATGACCGGTCCTAGGTGGGGAACTATTTGGTGGTAGATAGTTCTAACTATGAACTATCTGGGGGTAGATGGTTCACTTTGTACTACCTATAATGTGTTGAAACTTGTAGGAGATATTTTTTCACCTATGAAGTATCTCTGGTCCAAGTTTGGAGCTTGTTGGAGCTTCCACCTATGAGCAGTTTTACAAAATAGATGTATGCAAATAGAGGTCTATAACATTATTCATGGTTAATATACAAGAAAGTAATATGCATACAAGAGTATTCTAACTAAATTTTGATAGATTTTGGATATAGTAATCTCACACTCTCATGCAAATAAAATAAATTAAGTTTATTTATAGAATTTTGCAAGGGTTAGGGGTAATGAGGTGGAGATGAGGTGGATATGGCATGGTAGCCAAGTGTCTTGGATGAGGGAAGTAAAATATAATATTTCCAACTTGGATGGTCATATAATTATGTGTACACCATACCTCATTAGCCTCCTTAAGTCAAGAGAGTCCTGCTACACTCCAATTCTAATATAGTGTAGGGTTCTACCCCAAGTCCTCATCCTACTCAAGTGGTATGTGTACACCATGTCTCATTAATACTCTTGGATGGGGAGAGTCCTTATCCCATCCATATGGATTACAAATCATGGAGTGTTGTGTGGGTGCATGGAAATATGGAGAGTAGGGGGTAGGCTAGACTAGGATGAGATGGACCCAAGCTAAAGTCAAAGGGTAGACTAGGGGAATGTGCACATAGGCTAGGGGAGTGGGATAGTCACATGGTGACCATGGGCTAGGTGTAGGATGGGGCTTAGTGGTAAAAAGGAGCTAGAAAGGGTTGATTTGATGTTTCTAAGGTTATTATGTCAAATATTTGAATTAATTAGGACCTTTGCAAAATTATTAATGTTTGACCTTAGACAAATGTAATATGATATTTTTAGGTGTTTATATTTACCCATTTTTGTACTGCATCATGTGTAAACATAATGTAATCCAAAAATACATGACACAAAAATTATTGCATCGATGACAAATGATAGTGGATTACATCATCATTTGATCAACTAGAGGATGAAAATTTTGATCAAATAGGAACCATCTGGGGTATATAGTAACTGACCGCATAGGATCATACAACCAATGATCATATGTTAGTCACCTATTGTACAGTATAGTCCAAGGGTGCTTGGCTATAAAATCCCAATCATAATGCACGAGGGATCATTTTCACCATACATGCTAGAATAAGAGAGAGGGGGAGAGAGAGGTGAGGTGAATAATTTGATGTGAAATATTGTAAAAGTGGAAATATGACTGGATGAAATTTCAAGTAGTGGTGAAGGACCGAGCAATGGAGGGTGTGTAGGGCGAGTTAGTCAAATTTTGTCTATTTTCTTCTATTTTTGCATTTTCAATAAAAAATAAACCCTAGGGCTTGTTTTTAGTGAAATAAAACCATAAAAGAATAGGATAGTGTAGGAAAATTATGTTTTAATGTTTTGAGTTGTGAGGTTTGCATGCATTTGGTTTATTTTTTGTTTGGTGTAGTTTTTGGTGCAGGTGTGTGCATGTGATTGGATTTTGATTTCTTTTTGTGTTTTTGGATGAATTTTATATTTTGCATATTTTTGGCCATTTTAAGGAAAAGAGTATTGTTGGGATCCAAATTGACATCAAGAAAAACTTGATACTATGATTGTCTATCTTCCAGATTTCTGATTAGGCTTGCACCCACTAGTCACAACTCAGAACACAACATTGGATGGGCTAAATATTGCTCTAACCCAACCTCTAGAGTAGGTTGGTTCCTTGTCAACTTATAGGGTGTTGACTCAATTAAGTTCAGTAATTGTTTAAGAGATAGGGTTAGAAAGGGGTTTAGGGTTAAGAAATTATGATTAAAATAGTGGTCGGATAGAGCTAACAGCATAGGCATCCATAGGGAAGACCTTTCAATAAATTATTTCTAGTGTCCCACACTTGAGATTAACAGCACCCAGAAAATAGAGGTATCTTCATCAAGAAAATATGAAATAGAGACATACTCCAAGAAGCTATTTCAATATCCACAATACTAATAATCCAATCTAGAAGAATAATATTAGTATCTAGATTTTACATAAAATAACTTCTTACGGGCATAGATTCAATTATGAAGAGATTTCAATTGCTCTAAAGCTAGTAATTCAATATTAGAGTAAACTAACCATAGCAACATTGATAGAAAAGCAATTCACAACTTGAATCTCTCAAAATAAATATTGAAGACACCAATTTTTGAGTCAAAAATCCAAGTAATGCTCCTTCTATTGATTTGCAAAAGATGTTACACAGTAGGGCAAGCAAACACTCTAGAGCCAACCCTAAAAATTGAGGGTTCAACCTCTATTAATAGTTTTTATAGTGAAAGAAGAATATGGAACATTACAAGGATAGAACCATGCTAGATCAGTAGAATGCTATGGTGGCATTATTTCATTCACCTTTGAAGTCTAGGAAATTTATGCATTGTCACTCACCACAGTAGTTTGGCTCTACAACTTGCTCGCTCTATAATGGTAGTTAGGCTCTTGACTATTAGATTCTAGATCTAAGCCATCTATCTTTCTTGGGGACTTCATCTAGCCATCGATCTACAACTGCCTGAGTTCTTGGTTCTTGGCTCCATGGATGCTTCACCTACCTGTTCGAATCAACTAGTTCTCATCTACAAAGACCTCACTTTTGTATCCTTGAGAAAATTTTAGCATGAGCTTAACCATTGATTCACCCATGAATGACTATGATTAAATCTTGGTAATGCTTGGAGATGAGTGATATGGAACATGTCGCTAGGCCACTCTTCGAAGAAGCTTGTGGATTGAATTGACCATGTTGACCAATGGTATGGAGCACATCAAGAAATACACTATAATCTGAGTGGAATAGAGCATGTCACCAGGTCGCTCCCTTTTATTCTTAAATCAGTTTAATCCACTTTCACATTCATGATGTAGAACACTTTGTTCGTAGCCCACTCCTCAAAATCTGCTCCTTTGAGTTTTGACCAAATCTGACCATGAAATAGAGCATGTCACCAGGCCACTCGAGAAAGAGTGTAAAATGATGTTTCATGAGAGTATGCATTGTGTCACTCCCTTATGTTCCATTTTGGGCATCTTGACCTCTTTGACCAATGGTATGGAGCATGTGTTCTGATCCGCTCTAAAATGAACGTGGACCTCAGCGGCATGGAACACATCAAAACTTAGCCACTTATTTGTGTGGGTTGGGACAATGTGTGCTAGGCCACTCTTCAAAGAATGTTGATGTCAACTTTGACCTAAATTGACAATGGTGTGGAACATCTACATTATGTCATTTGAAAATGCACTAAGTGTTGAGTACTTGGAAATATCTATGTTGTACCACTACAAAATACACTAAGTGTTGAGTGGTTGGGAACATCTTCACTACCTTAGAAAAATATGTCTTATTCTACTCTATCGAAGTGGTCGCAATGCAAATTTGGCTACTCTGCCAGTGGCGTGGAACATCTTGCACTAGGCCACTTGAAAATACACTATGTTTTGAGCGGTTGGGAGCATCTTCATGCCTTAGAAAATATTTTCAAAATTTTTCTAAGGATGTGGCCATTTTTGGCCTACATTCTAGCACCTCCCGGGTGGATTTTCTCGCAAAGCCAATGAACTCAGAGCCTTATCCATTGGGCATCAGGAGTCAAAAAATCTAGTTCATGAGCAATGCTTCATAGGATAATTTCTATATGATCATTACCCTCTTTAACATTTTGTGAAGACATTCAGAGGGTAAAGGCTCATATGGAGATCATACTAGAAATAATGATATTCACCACTCCTTCCGACTGAAAACTTCTCTATGTCAAGCAAAAATAGAGCTATGCTCTCCATTATAAGCCCAACCAAAATGATCAAAATATCTTCATGAAATCTTCATTTTCTACTCTTTTGCTTCATGCTTTTATTATTGTCCTCTGACAGTGTCAGGATCAAAAACAATATACAACACTTTTTACATGAATACAAAAATGTTTAAAATAGGAAACTCTACACTTGTGCCTCTTGAGGGTCTTCAACAACCCTATCAGATTATTCCTCCTACTGAGCTTCTTCCTCATCATTTCCTTCCTACTCTTGGTCAACTTCCTCATCTTTTGGTGAGTCTTGTTGCTTATCCTTTTGCTCAGCATCGATCCCAAATAGTTGAATCATCAGTTTTAGAGTCTACAAAGCTTGACTCCAAACTACCTCAGAAGGGTTGGAAGTCTCCTTAAGTTTTTTATGAATAAACTCCAACTCAGAGGTATCCTCATAGGTTGTGAAGCTTCCCTTGTTCACCAGGTCCTCCATAAAATCCTTGAGCCTGGTTAAATCTATTATCATCTGAGAGACCTATTCTTGATCAATTGGCTCCTCCCAGGCATCTACCTCAGATTCATCTTGGATAATTGAAGCCACATTCTTCTTGATATCCTCCTCTGATAATAGAGTATTATTCTCCAGCCAGAGTCCTCCAAAACCATATTGAATCATTTCTTGGTTGATATCTACCACATCTCGAATTGTGTTTTCAATCTTGTTTGATAACAACCAAGATTTCTGGAGTAATCTATTCTTCTTGACCACAACTCTAGCAGCCAATCTAGACATATTCCATGCCTTGTTGGGGATAGGCTTAGCAGTTTTATTAAACCTGCTATCAGATAACTTGTACATTTGTTCAGTCGGTATCACCATAGGCTGCAGCTCCTGAGTGAACCTATCCAAATATTCTTTGGTATTTTGGAGAAAATGGCTAGCATCATCCATATAATCAATTATAGGTTATAGTTCAAAGCATTTCTCTAAGACTTCAGACCAAAGCTCTTTTCTTACCTTCTTCACTCCTACTTTTGAGAAGCCTGAGGACTTGGCCTTCTCAATCTGAAGTTGATGCTTCAAATATTGAATTTCCTTGGCCTGTTCTTCATTCTTCTTTTTCTTCTCTTCAACTTGGTCCTTAAGCTTGATGGCCTCTTGATATTTACTTTTCTAGTTCTTAACTTCATTCCTAATAGCCTTTTCTATCTGCTTTTGATTGTTGACTATTTTCTCTAGCTTCTCTATTTTTTGCTCTAACTTTCCAACTTTCTCCTTGTAGATATCAATTTTGACATAGAAAGTCTCCAGGTGAGATTTTTCTATGACCAATTCATCTTCTTTAGGAAGCTACTCAATGTCTTCCACATGCTCCTTGAGCTGGTAATCTTGAACAATCATCTCCTCTTCAGGTTTGTTTACCAGAGGAGTGATAGACCTGGATGTCCTTTGCCTTGTGACTGGATCAACAGACATTGTGCTCCTCTTCGTGGCCATTCTATTTGAAGGCTTGGATAGCTTCTCTACCCAAAAATATTGAATCTTCTAAGAAATATCCTTTTCCTTTCGCAAGGAAGCCAATGTGGGATGACTTGTAGGAGGAGGGGAAGTTATGAGATATGGAAGGGTGGACTCAGAAGTTGATGGTAGCGGAGTAGTAGTGACCATAGTTGATTCTATGTTTATTGTTGAGGTTGCAATAGGGAAAGACATGGGAACTAAAATGAAATTCATGGAAGAATGAGCTGGTGGGGATGAAACAACTTGTGCTTCAGATGATATTGGGGGTTGTGATGGTGAAGGTGGAATGATAGGAGATGATGTGATTGGGATTTTGGATGAATGTGGAGGAGATGAATTGACTTGACCCTCTGTACCAGCTGATGAAATGGGTGGTAAATTATGGAGGGGAGAGGGTATCCTTTGATCCAACTTTTCTTGAGAATGGGAAGGTGATTTCTTAGGGGAAGGAGAAGGAGAAGAAGGGATAGAAATCATACCTTCACCTACCGAAGTAGGGTGTTTGTGAGTCTCCTCTACACTCTGGTGTTGCACCTATTGTAGAGACTGCTCTATAACTAAAATAGGAATTTGTTCAACACTTTGCCCTTTGTCCATTTTTAGTTTCTTGCAGATCTCTCTCTGGGTTTCTTTCAGCTTATCTTCAACTTTTCTCTTAACAACTCAAAATACTACAGGCCTATCACTTTCTGTATCATCTTCAGATTGCTCCTCCTATAACACATCCTTAGTGATAGGGATCGACTTAGTTGTAGCTACAGTAGTGAAACTCACAGGCATGAATACAAAGTCTTTATCCTTTTTATTCCAATCTATCTTGGCCTCAGGAGGCTCTCCACCCAGGGCTAGATGTTTGGGCCTACTTGCTATCCGAATGACTTTTGTATTTACTGCCCTATCATCATAGTAATACATTTTACTTATAAGTTGGGCCCCTATAGGATACTTCTCCAGTTGCTCTGATGAGGGCTCAAATGTTTTAGGAGCTTCTATAGTAACTATTTGAGTGTTAGTCCCTACCTCCTACATTTCCTCTTATGAAGGTGGGGAAGGAGAATCTATCCCTGCTTGAGTCTTCTTATAAATCAATACTAGATTCTTAGGATCTTTGGCTTTCTAGGTTTTAATATGCTTGTCATATCGCTCAAAAAACTCATCATCTATTGTTCGATCAAACCTGGACTTCTCTGTACTAGTTTCTACTCTCATTCTCCACCAATCTATGATTTTACCTTCATCCCACTTCTTTTTCTTTTCAACATCCTTAATTTTAGACTCCTTTAAATAATGGCCTTCATTGTTAGCTGAATCAAAATCCACTATCTTCTCATAGAAGTCTAACCATGGGGGTAGTTGTTCCATTTTAGCAACATTCCATTCTAATGGAGCACTTTCTTTGTTATTCGTCCCCTTCTCGAAATGAGGCCTCGAAGTCTTCTCAAACTTGAGGGCTTTCTCTCCATTAAGGGCAATATTCCTCTTTAGGAATTTGTCATCAGGGTCATACCTCCACCTCTGTGGGATGTAAAATAGGCCCAACCTATCCAAGTATTGGGTGATTTGTTCACCTTGACCCCTTCTGACAACTATTATATCATCGATGTTATGGGCGTAAGTCAACAAACATTTCCTCTTTTTACTAGAGTCATAATTCATGTTGATAAAATCTACTTACCTCAAGTATTCTAGGGCCAATAATCTATTAGTCACAAAATGAGGTAGCAAAAAAGGCTTACTAGTGAAACTATAAAGTTTGATAATGGTGCCTTCTATGAGTACATACCAGTCTCCTTCTTTGGTGCCTGGTACTCTTAACAATTCTTTGGTTAGAGGTGGTAACCTAGGGCATTTCCCATACATAATTTTCAAAGTAGGCCCTAGAAATTCTAAATTGAATCTGTAAAATGACTTTGTGCTCCTCAGATGAGTAGTCCAATAATACACAGGGATAGGGTCTCCCTTGTCATTCTTTTCTTTAATTGGAATCTAGGGCATTATGTGCCTAACGATAGCATAGAACATCCAAACCAAATTTGAGTAGTGCTAAAAAGAAGGAGCTTCTGAATCCTTTTTCATCCTTACCAACTGCTCATGCATGCGCTTAGAGAGGAATGCTAGCCAATCAAAATAAATTGCATTGATACCTTCCTTCTTCACTCTAGGTTTATACATTCTCTCATTTGAAATGTAGTATACAATAGCTATTTTCCAATCCCTTACAAACTGGTCAGAATCCAAACCCTCTAAACAAGCTAACATGGAGAAAAGTTTTGGGTTAGCAAACTACTCAATTGGAATTGGGGTATTGGGCAATCCTTTCTTGAATTTGATAGTTTTGAATTGGCTATAAACCCATTTCCTAAAAGGTTCTCCCTCATGGGCATGCTTTTGTAGGGAATAATATCTAGTTTGCTTGGTTACATAAAAAATTTTAGGCCTTATAGGAGGTTCTATTCCTAAAGCAAAAAGGTCATGACAAGCTTTGGTTGTTATGCTAAATAAGGTTTTGCCATTAGCTATTTTTACTACTTTTGCCCTAGGATCATAGAACTTAACAATGGTTGATATCAACTCAAGATAAATATGAACCGAATCATAGATATAAAAGGACAAAAAGGATTGAATAATACAATTACCTTGGACTATCATAGGCTCTCCCCTTTTATATTTATCATTGATATTTCTTCTAAGTCTAGTTATTTCTATGAGAACCATCTTGGTGTCGGCCACTGCTTTTGCTTTATCGATGTAGCTACCCAACTCCTCATTTTTTGGCAATTTTGATTCTTGGGTATCTTTGGAGGCTATTTTTATAAAAATTCTTAGAGTGTTCTTCTTCTCTAGTATCTATGAACACTGCTTCACTATTCCCTCGACTCTTTCTTCTTGGAGAATGTTGCTCATGAAATGAATGGTCTTTACACTTTGAGATTTTTAAATGTCCTTGCATGTATACCTTTTACCATTAATGCATTCTATGCAAGAAAATATCTATTGCATGCTTTTTAATTCAAAGGTATGCATCTTGGTGGTTGGAATCATCATGTCGATCATTGATTGGTTGTGGTATGAAGCACTACTATGCTTACGATACTTTTTTTCACTTTTATTTTCTTAGAGTGGCATAGAGCACATGTCATAGCCCATTGACCCTTTTATTCATTGGAGAGTGGCGTGGAGCATATGTCATAGCCCACTACCATACTTAGCTTTAAGGAGAGTAGTGTAGAGCACATGTCATAGCCCACTACCATACTTAGCTTATTTTTCAAGTTTGAACTTGTTTTTTGAAGCAAAATTTTCTCTTTTTTTTACACTTTACAAAATGAAAACTTTTAGTAAAGGAAAAAATGATATAATACAAAAATATGTACATATGTTACAATGAATGTATATCTCAATCAAAGTAGAGTTTTAGATGAAAACCATTGATCGAGATCGGTTGTATGTTTCCTTCTAGATCTTCAAGCTAGAAAACATTGCTCTCTTTAACCTCTACTACTTTGAAAGGACCATCCTAGAAAGAATCAAACTTTTGATGGTGTCTTGGCTTGGCTCTTTCAACATTCCACCTTAGGATAGAATCTCCAACTTTGAACTCTCTGAACCTAGATTTCTTGTCAAACCATCCCTTGATATCAAATGAGTGCTTCTGGAAGTCCTCATATGCTTGAGTCCTTTTCTCTTCTAGTTATAACAAATGTGTTAACCTAGTTTCAATTGGATTCTTCTCGGACTCATCCTCTATGTCTACCAACTTGAGGGCTAGAATTTCCAAGTGGATAGGTAATACTACTTCTTTACCATATACTAGAGCATAAGGAGAGGTCTTAATGGATTTTTTGATGGTGATCCTATCTACCCATAGAGCTTGTTCTAACAGTAGATGCCAACTCCTCTTGTTACCTTCTAATGATCTCCTCAAGATTCTTAGTAGATTTTTGTTAGTTGATTCTGCTAATCCATTTCCCTAGGGATAGTAGTTGGAGGTATTTTTTATGGTGATGCCATACTTGCTAGTAAACTCAATGTATTTAGCTCCTATGAAAGTTGGTCCATTGTCACTTACTATAGCTTCTAGGACACCAAACCTTGTGATTAAGCTTTCCATGAAGTCTATTACCACCTCTTGATCTGATTTCTTTATGGGAATAGCCTCTACCCATATGGTAAGATAATCTATGGTAGTCAAAATATATTTATGTCCTACTGAAGAATTTGGATTAATAACCCCTATGAAGTCTAGCCCCCATTGCTGGAAAGGCTCTTCAACCTGAATTGGCTTGAGGGGAAATGATGCATTCTTGGTTCTCCCCACATATCATTGGCATTCATCATAGGCTCTTGTAATATTGAAGGTATCAGTGAAGATAGTAGGCCAATAATAACCTACCCTGATGATCTTCAAAGTTGTAACCCTTCCTGAGAAGTGTCCACTAGATAATCCTCCATGGAATTCTTCAATGACCTTTTGTTTTTGATCATCCCTTAAGCATCTTAAGAGGACTCCATCAAGGTTTCTCTTGTATAGACCTTCTGGTAATAGGACATATTTCAAATCTTGAAGCCTATATCTTCTCCTCTATGATGGATTAATATTAGAAGGACAAAATCTAGTCTAAAAGTATTTGGTCATCTGATCAACCTAGTTTGATTCTCCTGACTATAGTTCTTCAGTCTGATCTTCTACTACTGACTGATAGGTTATCACTTCTGCTATAACTATTACTTCTATCAAACCTTGGCATAATTCTCTACCTCTGACTAGCTTGGTAGGATGAATTTCTATATCATATTCTTGGATCTTAGTAATCCAACCAACTCTCTTGTCTCCTAGTTCACCTTGTAAAATGAAACTTTTGACATCTGGATGAACTATGTATACCAGTGTTTTACTTTGAACCAAGTACTACCTAAATTTATTTAATGACTTCATCATTACAAATACTTATTTCTCAATAAAATTGTACTTGACCTGGTACTCATGGAGAGTTTGACTCCAAAATAATATGGGGTGTTCTTCTCCTTCATCATTCTTCTGGGTGAGCACAGATGCATAGCTCTCTTCAGCTCCATAAGCATACAAAATGAAATATTTGTTGAAGTCAGGGTTCACTAGAATTGGAGTAGTGGCAATGGATTATTTGATGATCTCAAAGGCTTGTTTTCTCACTTCAATCCATTTGAAATCTACATTCTTCTTTAGTAGTTCTGAGATAGGTTTCACCTTCTGAGCAAAATTTGAGATGAATTTTTTGATAAAATTGATCTAGCTAAAGAAGGACTACAAAGATTTCTTGTTCATGGGTAATGGAAGAGCCAGGATTGATTTGAATCTATCTGGATCAATAGCCATTCCTTCTTTAGAGACCACATGGCCTAGCAAATTTCCCTCATGGACTGCAAAAAATGACTTCTTTGGGTTGAGAGAGATACCAAATTCTTGGTACTTTTTAAACACTTGCTCTAAATGTGCTAGGTGATCATGCTTCTTATGTGAGAATATAGTCATGTCATCCAAGTAGATTAGAATGACTTTGTTGATCAACTCTCCAAAAGCATAATCCATTGCTCTCTAGAATGTGGCCCCTACATTTGATAGACCAAAAGGTATCCTCTGATAGGCAAAAGTGCCCCATTTGGTGGTGAATGCCATTTTGAATTGATCTTCATATTTCACCCAGATCTGGTTGTAACTAGAGAAGCCATCTAATAGTGAGAACCTCTCTACTCCTACAATAATCTACAAGATCTGATCAATATGAGGGAGGGGATAGTGGTATTTTAATGATGCTTGATTGAGATTCCTAAAATCCACACACAAGCGGATGTCACCATTATTTTTTCTTACTGGGACCAAGTTAGCTACCTAGGTTGAATGCTTGATTGGATATATGATTTTAGCCTTCAGTAGTTTTAACAGTTCTTCCCTCATTATGGCTTCAATTCTAGGGTTCACAGGCCTCTATTTTTGCCTGAAGGGTTTTGCATTTGGTTCTAGCTCAATTGTGTGTTGGATCACCTTCTTGTCATATACTTTAAGATATTCATATGACCAAGCCACAATGTCTTGGTATTTTAGGCATAGTATCTTGATATCCTCCTCTTCTTCTAGAGAACATTGGACTCCAACTTTGAGCTTCTTTTCTTTTTTGATCTCAATTTCCTTGTAAATATTTTCATTGATCTCCATGGATTTGATATTTTTCCTATCTTCATTGTCAAACAAGCTTTCCAGAGTGACCAACCCTCTAGGGATATGATTGTTCTTTAGTTGGATGACATCTTGTTGGTCTATCTCTTCTAGATTTTCCTCTTGAATAGTAGATAGACATGCTTCCCTTACTAGGAAATCAATGATTTGTTCATCACTTTCAAAAACCTTCCAGAATATCTGCTTGTCTGGTATTGCAGGCCTAAAAATTATTTTGATTCTTTTATCTTTTGTGACTCCTATATCTGCAGATGGATTGAAATTTTCTCCCCTTACTACCAAGGAGTCAGCCAAAGTGTTCTATCTTCTAGGGATAAAATTAATATTTAGGGCATCAAAGGATTCCATCAAATCCCATACCCTATTTTTGTATACCTTCAGGTAATGGTGCTTACTACTACACCTCTCTCTTACCTGGTTAACAATTAGTTTAGAGTCACCATATATATTCAGTATTTTTATGCCCATACTCTCAGCCTACATTAGTTTGAGGTACAAAGCCTCATACTCTACAACATTATTGGTATAGGACCAAGTCAATCTATATGCAAAACTCTTTGCACCTTTTGACTAAGACTACAACAATACACTAGCACCGACTCCATTTTTGCATCTTGCACCATCAAAGTGCATGGTCCAAGTCTCTATCTCTCTTAATGACTAATTGGAAATGGTAGGGACTCTTTTCTCTATTTCTAAGGAAATGCTATATGTACCCATGCCTATTCCAAACTGACTATAATATTCTTTGAATGGCAATTCATCTTCAACCTCTAGTTCTTCAAAACTTTCCACTAGTTGGAACTCATCCAGAGGAGTGAGATTACACATGTCTTCTTCAATTTTTTCAATATGATAAGATACAAGTTTCTCTGGTGTAATCCTTATTCTCTTTCCCTTAAATGGAATCACCATGCTAGAGTAATCCATGTACATACATCCTCCCAATTTGGTAGTGAATTCTCTTGAAAGGCACAGGCTAAAATAAGGCTCTAGATCTACCACCACTATTTCTTGCACAATGGTTACCTCTAGAGCTCTATGCAACCTCATCAGAACATCCTTTATCACCCCTACTATTTTCACTGGGGTTCCATCCAATTGTAAAACTCTAGGATAGGACCTGGTATACTCCATTCCCATCTCTTCATAGTCTGCTTTGGGCATAACTATAGTGGAAGCCCCTGAGTCAATCATGCAGTTGCAGACAATCCACCCCTCCATCCTCAAAGAAATATAAAAGGAGGGGTTTGTTCTTCAAAGTAGTAGGAGACATCTTGTCTTTTCCAGAGGGCATGTTGAGGATTGTAGTAGCCTACTTTTCTTGAGGATATTTTCTTAATGAAGCCTTCAACAGGTCTATTTGGCCAGGGATAAAGAGAGTATCATAGAGGCTAGCCTTTGAGGGTATTATTTTCATCTCCTCTACAATATTATACTCTGATTTTATTGAAGAGGAACTTTCAGACTTTCTCTCTGGCTCACCATACTTCCTTTTGTATTGTTGGGTGGCCTCAATCCTTTACCTCTTGGTTATGGAGGGAAATCTAAGATTTTCTTGAGCTTCACTCTTGGATCTCATCCCTTATTTGTCATTTTCTTTTTCATATATTTTAGGGAAACTTACTTCCTTTTCTTGGCCCTTGGGGACCATATCCCTCTTTTATTTTTCTTGAGGAATAGGGAAAATATCATTACCTTGAGGGGGAGTATCTTTCTTCTTTTGGGAAGGGACTTGAAACTGACCCATATTTTGTGGATCAACCTGTAAGGTTTTCTTTCCCAATCTTGTCATAACTAAAATGGGCCCTTCTTCATCTGGATCTTATCCAACCATGATCTGGTCTGGTTGCCACAACATATTGATCCTACCCTTCTGATTCCTCTCAACCTTTTCCATAGCCTATTGCACATGGTGTTGGTACATGACACATGATTATAAATCATGGGGATCATTGCATACAAGACACCACACATTTACCAAACTTATCTCAGAGGAACACCTTGGGTCTTCCTACATTGAATTTACTCTGATTCCTATGCTATTGCTGGTACCAGGTTTATGGTCCCTATTGACATAAGGAAATATTCTTTGTTGAGATCTCTCTATCTCTATTTTTTCCATTGATCTCATCTTGTTACTGAGAATTTTAAGAGTATTTTGTATATCAAGAAGCATAGTGGATTCCTGGGATGTTTGAATAGGAAGTGGTGGAAAAGGAACTACAGCAGATGATACTTTGAGGTGAGGAATGGGGGTCATCTAAGGAAGTGGGGATGATAATGAAGGAGGATCCATATAAGAAAATGTGGTTGTCTGGTTCTAAACATTGGAAATTTCTGAACAATAAGGCATGATAGTTTTAGGGGGTAATCTTCCCACATTGATAAGAGTATTTTCAGCTTGGACAACTGCATTGTAGACTTGGGGAAAGTACATATCCCTGACTATTGGGTTTGCAAACCCAATTCAGACCCAAGGGCTCTAATGTAGTACATGAAAGCAAGGGTTGTAGCTGGCCTAGCTTCAGGTGGAATTCTTTTCCAGGATCTACTAAATCTCAGGTTAAAATCTGAAATAGACTCTTGTTGATGCTTTTGCATGGATGTAAGTTGGTTGAGGAGGGAAAAGGGATCAACAGACTCATTGAAATCTTCTACAAAGGGTTCTACTAATGCTGCCCATGATGTAATGGTATTATCTTCTAAAGTCCTAAACCAGTGTAGAATCTTCCCTCTGAAGGATAGGGCTAGGATTCTGATGATAACATCCTCATTTTTTATGTTATGGATGGCTTCTAGATTCAGAATATCTTGACAATGTTCATATGCAGTCTTGCTTGATCCATCATATGTGGGAATGGCTTTAGTTACAACCTGAGGAATATCATGCATATGAGCTAATCTTAGGGGACCAATTGTATTCCAACTAGGGTATTTCTGTAGGGGTAGATTAGGGGGTATATTTTGAGCCATATTTACTTGGGTATTTGTTGTTGGAGGTGGCCTTGGGGGCCCTACAATAGGTTGCTTAGGAGGAGTTTCATTTGAATGAAAATATTGATTCAAATCTCTTATGATGGTAGATC